>CM059559.1:44269342-45532467 GCA_030386875.1 Morinoia aosen
TACCTTCATCCAACATTTGCTTAATGACTTCATTGAAAATTGCAAAACAATATTTGGCAATTCATTTATATCATACAATGTGCACAGTCTCCAGCACATTCCACAAGATAATGCAAATTATGGAGTTCTGGATATAATATCTGCATTCAGCTTTGAATCATACCTAGGTTCCCATGTGAGAGGGGTTGTGCGTTCAGGTTACAAGCCTTTACAACAGATTGGACAACACATTCATTATATGAACTCTAACAGTCATCCTGACACATCATTGCCTCTCTTTAAAGTTACATTTTCTTGTTATAAATCACAGTGCACACATGGCCATGAAGGCAATTGTTTGAAAAAAATCAATTTCAAAAACAGTATCTTAAAGCCTCTTCACTCCAGCAAATGTGACTCAAAAGTGGAGAAGTAGCTGAAATTAATTCTAACCACCACAATGATGGAACATACCTTTGTGAAGTTTTCATTTGCTCCCAAAAAATTTTTTTCTCTTCTCCAATTGATTCCACGGAGCTGGGAGTAAATAAAGTAAAGTTTTCAACACAAAGGAAACAAGTGATCAACATTTCTGATGTTTTTTGCATAAGTGATGGTATTGCCCCTTGAAAAAGAGAGCTTTGTCAGCATCATACTGTTGCACTCAATTACTTCATTTAAAAATTAGCTTGTGCTCTTTTTTTGAAAAAATATATAAGAAAGTGATGTACAATGCTATTCTATTTTTTCTAATATTAGGAGTGGCTAGAAAATTTGTGTGATCATGATACAACATTTAAAACTCGATGAACTCAAGAAATATGTTGGAGTCAGATTTATTGGATATGGAAAATCCAATGATGTAATTCCCTCCGCGTGGATAGTCAGCTGGGATAAGAAACGCAAGAAATGCAGATACCCAACAAAAAACGCTAGATTACTTGCATCTTCCAATTTCAAAGCCAGTGAAGAATGGAAAATCTACAAGATTTCACCTCTCTGTCATTCAAGTGAGTAGCATTCTTTAATCAGAATAAAGAATGTAGGGTTAACACATCCTTGAATAGTCCTTGGAAAAAAATTGTCTCCATGAATTTTTTTGCACTTACTTCTTGATCTAAGATTATATTTGAAGTTTGCAAAACAACATCAACAGTTATTCATTACAGTGCACTCATTTCATAGCTTAGTACTTATCAGTAAATGCTATATTAAGTGTTCCCGATAGCTATAACTATTACTTAAATTTAATATTGTAATTTTGTGATCTGTGTGTGACTGGTTACCATTCCTCATATATAAAATATTTTCATGTTCTAATTGAATCAGTATGTGGCTTCAATCTTTAGTTATTAATGTTTTCTCCTGATATTGAATTATATTTGAGCATTTATTATACGCATCAATAAAAATGTAACATGCTTGCCCATCTTCTTTAACTGCCAGTTGGTGAAAAAAAGTTAACATTCTTAAACATCATTTTTTAGAGTAGAGTTGGTATAGTTAGAGTACCTACTTATAACCAGATTTAGCTAATGTGTTTTTTTTTTAATTTTACCTGAACACTTAGCTACTTAGCAGCTGTTGAAATAAAATTTTGTGTAAAAAGCATACAATATTTTTCAAAATATTGGCGGTAATAGTGTATGATATAATAATAAGACCAATATACATATTTTTGTCCTTGAGTTTTAGTCTGATATAGCTTAAATTGGCTGTGCACTGTATTCAGTTTGTGTGTGAACCCTGATGTGGATAATTAAAAAATACAAAAACTTTCAGAACACATTCTGGTACAAAATGCCAGAAGTTTAAAAAATTGTTTCCATAAATTAACAACTGAAAAATTTCTTCCAGGTTCCTTTGAAAGGTGTGTCCGGAGGCTGTACTCCACCAATGAAGAATCGAATGTTGAAACTGAAGAAATTGAGGCGACTAGTTCAGGATCATCTATCACTGCCCCAACTGAAGAGGTTCCATGCTTTACGCCCAACATCATCGCTACAAGGAGTGCTTGGTAAGGAACATTCACAATGTATTCTATGACATTATAGCTTTCAAAAAAAGCCGAATGAAAAAGACTGGTGAAAATGTGTTACAGCTCTTGGTATTTCTGAGCTTATCACTTTTACTTATTGTTATTTATGACCTAGCTATTGCTCCAATTTGATGGTCTTGTATCAATTATATAATATATATTTATGGCTAGCCTTGATGTATATTTTGAGGGGTATAAACTTTCGGCAATCTGCTTCTCACAGAACAATACAGTAGTGATAAGTAGCTTCGTTTGTAGTGGACATAAATCTGTTTATGCTGCCAACATACTTTTTACCCTTAATATGAAAAGACAACATTTACAGCTGTGACTCTGCTACACAACTGAAAATTCAAGCACTGGAGGACAGAGTGGGAGCTTTATATGGACAAATGTCTACAATGCACAAGAAAGTGGACTTCATGATGCAGGCCATTCAGGAGAACAGTGGTACGGGCTCCCAATTTCCTCCTCCAGCATCGTCAATGGATGGACTCTGTGAACTTCTTGAGCACGAGTCTTTGGTATGTAAAATGTAAAGCTCAAGAAGTAATGATAGCTTATGGCTAGCATTGCTTCATACGTTACAGGGCAATGAGAAACAATTTTTACTTGGGATAGCTGTTGTCCTGGCCCTGTAGGTCATAATATGCCAAAATACACTTCGAAAAATATGTACACGTCTCTGAAGCGTTTAGTTTCAATCAAATGCTCAGCCACTCTGACACACCTCAAATGAGATGGCTTAGTATTGCTTGCGCCAAATTTGCAACCAGTACCACAAGAACTTGGATGAGGGGGAAATTTAAGATGAGCAATGCAGAATCAGTTGTGATTTCAGTTTTCCTTTTTTTGTTTTAAGATGCATTATTTCTGTAACCTAGGGCTTGTATACATGTTACTTACGGATGATTTCTGCACCTGTCGTTGTGGAGGATGTAATTCACATTATTTGGAAATTGCTCATAGTTAATACATCCAGGTTGATAATGGATTTTTTCACATTTGGAAATGGTAGATGTGATCAATGAATTTTCTTTGTTTTGTAGATGTGAATCTGCTGTTAATGTAGATGTTCACATCAAGATGTCTTCTTGATGTGAACCTGCTGTGAACACATACGTATGTACTGTACTGTGGCATGCTTATTGGGTCATCGAACATCAATCAAACAAAATATGATGTAAACACGTGATAAATGCTTTACAATTTTGACTTAGCTCCGTTCACATTGAATGCCATATTCTTGGTGCGATGGTTGGATAGGCTCTTCTTTTCTTGCTGAAACAGATTAGGTTATTGATGAGTTAAGAGCCAAATTTTTCGGCTCACTGCTATTCGTTTACTCAACACCCTCTACTCTCTTCTTGAACTTTTTTCTTCTTCAAACTTTTTTCTGAGCTTGCTGTGCGTATGCGCTTACTGTCCTCAGTGGCAACACACATTTGTTACTTCACTAGGATGTCCTGTGAAGGTTCACACCTCGGGCATACATAGGTATCTCATTTAGGGGCCCATGCTAAATAATCTCATCATCATTATTCTTCTTTGGATCACCTTTGTTGTGGATTGGTTGGCTCAAACACTAATATAACTAAATAGTTAACTCATGATGCGAGGACAAAATAGCGAACATTATCTTTGCATGGGCACTGTTTCTTTTTATAAACCCCTGCGAACAGCCCATATCATTTTGTAAATTTTCATCAGAAGGTTTTCAATTTTCTTTTTCGTTTATTTGTGGAAAACAAAAAAGTTCATGCAAGCTAAAAGCAATACAATCTTAATTTCATTTCTAAGATACTGACATGAAAAATTGTCAGACACTTGTGAAGTGTGTATCATACTTTTTTGCTGGAACATTTATATTCAGTAAATTCCTTTATATGATAACGTTGAAGTAGCTACCACATGTGTTAAGGTATGAGCTTCCCCTCAACTTGAAACTTTACCGCAATGTACGTCACCGTTTTCCAGCAGCTTTCATGTAAGAACGCTATTTTTTATACATTATAGAAGAGTGACGTGAAATTAACTCAAAATCACGAGCGGTGTACTAACCCAGCTGTGGAAAACTACAGCTTATATAGCAAACTCCCTAATTCGGCGATATAAGCAGTGCGCAATGCGTTCGAATCTCATCTGTGCAGAATGTTTTCAATCCTATTAATTATTCCACACAGAAACTAACCCTAAACAGTGTGATCGGTGCTAAGCCAAGTGATACTGCCAGACTTATCATGAAGAGAATGATGACACGGGACTTGGCTGTTCAATTTTCCTTTTCTGGGCTTGGAGAGAAGAGGGCGCACACAAAGCATTCCTTCAAGACACACGTTGTTTGCAAACCAATTGTTGGTAAGTAATATGTTCCCATTTCTTAACGATAATTTGTTCTAGTTCTATCCCTCTGTTGTGTTCAAGTGCAAGATTAATGTAGCTTAGTTTTACGTGACCAATCGTAGAGTCACGCCTTTGCTACATGTATTCAAACCTTCGACTAAGGTAGATCTTATTAGAAGTTCTTGCCAAAATTTACGTAACATGTCAATTATTAAGCCCGTTTCAAAATATAGTATTAACAACTTGCACTGGCAATTGTGTATAATTCGATTAAATAATTACTGGAGCATGGTTTGTAGCCGTTTAATGACCCCACCTCGATAATGATACGAAGGCTCCCTCACCACCAAACCAGCTCCCTTTGAGCAACCAATTGCCTGCCTCAACCGCCAAAGGTCTTCGGGGACCGGGGTAGTTCACATCTCTGTGCCCTCGAATACGTGTACGGTGTCGTGTGTGTGATAGCGGTATTGTGGAGTCGTGCGGATTTCTGTCGAAATTTTCTGCAAGTATGCGTTCAAGAGTGGTGTCTTATTGGTGCGCAGTGTTCACTATCTCAGATGTGATGGCTACGTGTTTGAGATGGTTAAGGATTGAGCGTATATGTGTCACTGTATGAAAATCCTGTTGGCTTGTCGTGTGTGCATCCAGTGATAACTGTTGGTGCGCGATTTAGTACGGTCTGCATTTCGTTACGTTGGTTTTTTAAGGAAATGGCTAATCATATTGCAAGGCTCTAAAAAACGGAGGGATAGGGTTCCTCTTCAGTGAGGAGGGTTTATTCGTTCCACTTTGCATCACCATGGGATGGCACCTCCACCTCTTCCAAGTCGGTTCATTTGAGATTTGAAGCTTGGTACCTGGCCATATTTAGTGAAAGTATCACTATTTATATTTCCAAATAGCTATAGCTGATTTTTTTATTTCAGATCGCATAACAAGTCTTCATAAAGTGACGACAGAAGAGGCGTTGGCAGCTTGCGAAACAGTGTTGCGAGGAACCCGTGACTGGGACGGCGGAAGGGCAAAGCGTCGTATTAAACCTGGTAATTATTTCCTATACATTTGATCACGAAAACAATCTAGTTTTAAGCAGTTTTTCTCGGTATTTCTTCCAGTTAGCTTACGGGAAAACTTCTGTAATGAATTCAATCTACGAGACATAGAAAAACTCAGAACCCCCACTTAATTGAGCTTGTAAGTGATGTTGAAGTGGACGTATATTATTTTAAGGGAGAACAAAGGTGGGATGGTGGGTGTAAGCTTGTTTTATAAGGTGAGAAATGAGGAAGTCAGGTGGAGAGCAGGAGTGAATTGACTACTCGAAGAGCGAGTGGATAAGCACGTTAAAAGGTGGGTGGGCATATGATAAGATTGGGGTTGGTAGGCTGGTGAAGAAGATTATGGCTTGAGGCTATGGGATGCAGAAGTAGGGGGAGACTGCCAACCGGATGTATTAACTGTGTGAAAAGTTGTTCTAGTACGATAGGAGTTGAAAAGTGGAGGATGCAAGAGTGTGCCCTTAATAGAGCAAGGTGGAGAGGAGTGTAGAAGAATGAATGTTTTTGACGCAGCTCTGGCTGGATTTTCCCCCCGCACTTGAGCTCAGCTCCGAGCTGCTGGGGAACGGGAGAAGGGGGGGGGGGGGGAGGGCGTGGTCCACCATGTTGCGGCTTCGGCTGCAGAAGTCACAGGGAGATCCGTGTTGCTCTGACCCAAGCAGCACGGGAAACCGGAGAGGCCCCCTTCACCTCAGAGGGTTGATATGTGGAAATAAGTGTGTTTGTGAGTGATATGTGGGGGAGAATGAATGGGCTCTGAGGTCAGCCACTCTCCTGTGGGGTAAAGGCCTATTGTATATTATTATTACTGTTATTTTAGGATTTTAGTTACTTTATGAGCCTCTCTTTCTTCATCAGGTCGTCGTTCAATATCTGGCTCAATTGTGATGTAAAATCTTGCAGTTTAGTAGAGTATTGTTTTTCATACTGAGACCATGCGATGTTGCTATATCAGCTATTAAATTATCCACAGCTCACAAAAGTGTAATAATTAGTGATCTATAGGTTACAGTAGGTATGTGTTCATCTGCCGCATGGTCATAATTTTTGCGCGTTTCACCTGGTTACATTGTACACACTCTTAGAATAAAAGTAATACATCGCACCTACTTGTCGTTTTTCACTTAGCTTTTTTATAGGATGGTTCTAGATAAATAAAATTCGGCAAACATGGTTCGTAGTGGTTGATATTATGCATACGCTTCTGTATCATAGTAGTTACGTTGTTGTATATAATGTATTTTATTTCCAGGTGCCAGCGTGATGGCCGGCGCAACTGAAGAGTCACAAGAAGTATAGAGTAATAATATACCAATAAATTAGTATACAAATTTTCATTTTCCTTGTATGGTTTGAAATAGCGCCAAATCTCTTTACTTAGTGAGCAACTCAAAATAGACTGGACGAACAGGGAAAAGAATAGAAATTACCAATCATAACAGTGACCGAATATAGCAAGTGGGTTTACTCTACGATAATCGAACAAAAATTAGTGCGGGAACATCCCACCAAAATCCCTGTTGTTTATCAGGTTTATTGGGGGAAATGGCCAAGATAATTCATGGGAGCTGCCCAGAAATATCGGCCTTGCGTGGGATTGTCCCTGTATATACAGTTATATATCATGGGCCATATTGTGGGAAGTATCCCTCAATAAACGCGACATAAGCCCAAGATAAGCCCACCATAATAAGTGGTTTTATCCCACAATAATATGACGTAACATCGTGGGCCTTCCCATCATAATCATCGAAGATTCCCAAGATAATTTCTGATTGGGTAGGATATTTCTTTTCCTGATTAGCTCTGACAACAACAAAGAAGGAAATTTTTCGAAACATGCTTTTTAAAATTTCAACTGAAGTTTCACGTGCTCAGATTAAATACTTTTCGAATCATGGGTTAGTACTTAACTCCCCCAAAAAAACTATAACAATAACTGCCATATATTTGCTTAGAATGAACCCGTAAAGGGTTGTTGTATCACAGTTGATCTTTTGATGCGCGAAACCCTTAATTTCCTGCAACTGCACGAACAATTTTTTAGCCTTCGCATACCAGAGAACGTAAATTAATTTCAAGATAATTCGACAATCATGAAAAAGCTTCTTCTGGAAAATAGTATTATAAGAAGCACTGCAATTGAGAGCAATAACGGATAAGAAATTAGAACGATTTACAATAACCCAAAAGTCATCTAAAATTATAAGTGACACACTGAATTTAAACTTATAATTAATTTCGCACTTTAACACCTATAGAACGGCCGCACACACCCTCATACATTCATGGGCCGTCCGGTCATTTTGACCGGAACAATGAAACTAGGATTTACTGGCAAAATGAATGACATTAAATTCACCGCAATTTTTTGAGAAGAATACCACGGTTGAATATCAAAGTAAAATAATGATATAGTGTTGGAGACTCATTTATTTATATATTTTTCTAACCTTCTTTCATTATTAAAACATTTTAAACTTCTGGAGTTTCACGAAGCACTTAAATATACCTAACATTGTACTCACTAATTGCTTGGCAATAAAACTAAACGTATCTAAGAAATGAAAAGCATTTAAATAAACTTAAATGGAAAATGAAACTATCATCGCTTACTGCACTCTTTACAAACCATAACCATGTTCTTATGAGCAGCGCACTTTCCACAAAGATATTTCTTGCACTTATTACAAGTTTTCTTCGTTTTGTTGCGGCAAAAACCCTTGGGTTATTTTATTTGACAATCTGTTCTCTTCTTGGAATTCGAACAATCGGGAATGTCAAACTCTTGGATTGCACGATCCTCTATTTCACCACTTGTTTTTACTTCAACATTTGGTTTTTTATTCTGCAGAATTTTCACAATAGGAGTAAAAAAATCTCTGCGGCTAATCCTAACGTCTATATCTGTTTTGTATAATACGAAGGCATTGATTGCAGCCAAATCTAAAACATTGCACAAGCACTGCATTGGCCAACAGCGAGAAGCAACCTTTGTTGAACACAATCGGGCAATTTGGTCAATATTGTCAACTCCAAATTTTGTGTCATTGTACAAGGCAATGGATTCAGGGATCTTATTTTGTTCATCTAGAATTGAAACATTTCTGTGCAGAGTACTAAGCACGAGGACAATTTTCGAAGGTTTTCCTTGGTATAGAGTCAATGTAGCTTTGTTGGATTGCGGTACTTTTGAAAAAACTATGTTCCTCGCACCCATTAAATTCTGTTTGGAATTTCTCTCCTTACTCGATTTACCGTACCAATTGTTTTCTTTTCTTCCAGTCCGACAGCAAGTTTTATGGATATAAAACGTTATCAGTAGTTACATTTCACCCAGAATTCAGAAAAGGCTCCATGAGGGTCATTACAACGTGTTCAGACAAGGATTCATTTGAATTGCGATGAGGGTCTTTTCCCAAATAAGAGAATCAATTCAACAAATACTTAGTTTTGCATCAACAGCAAACCAAACCTTGACGGCAAATTTGTCAGGCTGATTAGCAATGTACTGGGTGAACATACCTGGCTTTAGTTGCGAAAAGCTGCTCATCTATTGTTATATTTTCATTTGGCCTGTACACAACTTTACATTTTTCAAGAAAACGGTTCCATACAGTTGAAAATAGCTCATATTTGTCTGTTTTCACTTTTTCTGATGTTCGTTCCATTTTTGTACCATCTTTATTGGAAATAAACTGTTTTTCTTTCTTCAAACCGTAAGTACTTCAAATGTACTTTGTACCTATTTCGAGGCATCAACTCAGCAATAATAGGAGGACCCCATTTCTTTGACTGTGCCATTTCAACTAGCTGTCCCTTTGCTAACACTCTACGAGCGTACATGACAGCAAGTAATGCGTTCATTTCCTTCTTTGATACTTTCCAAATTGGATTTGAAAGTTAAGTTTGATCTTCAAAACCAGTACATTGTCTAATATGTTCAATGATGAAATCGTCAATGAGCAAACTATAAATGAGCTGAACTTGCTGTTAGGCGTATTTTCCTGTCTTAGAATGGTAGTTGGACCAGGACATTCTTTCAAAACATTATGCTGAGATCCGCGACCTCTAGTACGAGCGACCTTACATCTCGGATGCCCTTGCTATCCTGCAATACTACATGTCCGGTCATTTTGACCGGACGGCCTTTCAAGGTATGATACCTAGCTTGAGTGTGATAAATTATTTGTAGAAACGTAATATTTTACAGAAATATACATTACACCATATTATTAAAAGTAAAAAAATTTTGACGCACAGCACCAAATAATGGCCGTGTAATAAATTCGTAAATTCTGAATTCCGGTTAAAATGACCGGACGGCCTTTCTAGTGTTAATGTTTTCCTGTAACAAGATGAGTGAGTAAAGATGTGCATGTCTTTCACATAACCTCAAAAAGTGTTTATCAAACTGTGCCTATTTTGATGAAGAGAAATTACAACTGTGATTAAATTGTACCTCACTACGGCCCTTGTCCTTTCCCCCATGCAACATTACGGCAGAACGACTCTTCTTACCTGGAGCAATAAGAAGTGGGAGCGTGACCAAGCCCAAACTGGGATACCTCAGAGAATTGTAGGTCGACCTTCATTAGCCTTTCATCTAATTCCTTGCCACCCATTGACTTTTTAATTTCTACCTATTCGAGAAAATAAGTTGAACTCTTTTTCTACGTCAGTATTTTGTCGAACATTTTTTAAGCAAAATGTTTTTCACCAATACATTTTTACACAATAAAATAATTCTGTGACGAAATTTTGTTCTCAATATGAGGAAGGGAAAGATTTCGATTCAATCGTTAAACATTACGTTATTAGGAAATATCTACGGCGCAATTGCATTTCTAAAATCATTACCTCAAACAGAAAATGTAAGGCACAAACATAACTTACAATTTGACTGATCGACCTATTCGTCATTTTGAACACTGCTATTTCAGGGCGCTGTAGTGACGTGTTACTTCAAGTACTGAAGATAGTGTGGGTGATGAACACGAGGCAGGATGCCTACGTGAGCCAGTGATGACTGAATTGGAAAATTGCAGAGAGCGTTGAGGAAGTGAGATAAGGATGGATGAAGAACTTCACCATCGTAGAACTTTTTAGAGATGGTAAACGCATTGTGCTTGGAACGGTGTATAGGCCTCCTACAGCCTGTCCTATATCCTTCCTGAATGAATTGAATCGTACTATTTCTCAGTTCAACAGGCCCTTATACAATGACATAATAATATGCGGTGACTTCAATTATGATCTACTGAAACATGAAAGCCATGAACCAATCTCTAATTTCCTAACTACCTTTCAGTCTCAATCCTTCCTTCCGATCATTACAAAGCCTACACGAATAACCTCAGAGTGTGCTACGCTGCTTGACAATATCTTTATGACAGACCCTAGTGATTTTCTTGCTGGAATAATTACTTCTGACTTATCAGATCACTTCCCAGTTTTTCTTATTAAGAAAAATGTCTATATTGCTTGCACCAAGGCACGGGCTGAAACTTACTCATATCGTAAAATAAACGAATCAAATCTTGAAGAAATGCGCACCGTTCTAGAAGAATCAATGCCTACATTGCACATCTCTCAACAAAACAATAATACTACGAGCATTGATGAAGCAGTAGTAAAGTTGACTGAAACTATAATGACCGCATACAATCAGTGTTGCCCAATTGTAACTCGTACAGTTACCCCGAAAAATAAACATAAGCCCTGGATTACCAGAGACATCGTGATAAATATAAAGAAACGTCAAGCGTACCTAGCCCTCCTTTGCGAAGGACGAATATCTAGAGAAACATATAACCGATTTAGAAACTATGTAACAAACCAGATAAGAACATCAAAAAAGAACTACTTCACGCTCAAGTTTACTCAATTCAAAACTGACGTTAAAAAGATTTGGCATCTCCTTAACTCCTGCTGTAAACCGAATAATGCCGATAAAAAGAAAATTGAATATGTTGTTCAAGATAATGTAAAATATCATGAGAAGAAAGAAATTGCTAATCTCTTTAACAACTTCTTCGTAAACGTAGGGAAAACAATAGCTGATGGTATTCCAAGTGAACCTACTGATCACCTGGAATTTATGGATCATATTCGAGAACCCAACTCCTTTTTCTTTACGCCTACAAACTCCTCCGATGTAATTACGTGCATAAACAACATGAAAAATAAATCGAGTGGGTTACAAACGTTTCCGACTAAAGTACTTAAAGTTATTGCTGACATTGTAGCCCCACTGATATCAAATATTATTAACCAGTCTCTCTTACTAGGCACTTTCCCGAACTCCCTCAAAGTTGCTAGAGTAACCCCTATCTTTAAAAGTGGTGAAAAAACCTGTGTAAACAATTATCGACCTATCTCCATTCTACCAATTATTAGCAAAGTATTCGAAAAGATTGTGTATAAAAAAGTGTACTCTTATTTTGAACAAAAATCATTTCTTTACGATAAACAATACGGTTTTCGCTCTAAAAAATCAACAACACAGGCTATATTAAATCATTTACAATTCCTCTATTCTAATATAGATGAAGGAAAGCCTGTCTTCTCTGTATTTCTTGACTTCCGAAAAGCATTTGATTGTGTGGACCATAAAATACTATTATCGAAACTACACTGTTATGGCATTCGAGGGATTGCCCATGATTGGTTCAGATCATACCTAACAAATCGGAAGCAATACGTTGTCATTGACGACGCAAAATCAGACCCACAGACAATTAGCCATGGAGTTCCACAAGGATCTGTTCTCGGGCCTCTCTTGTTTCTGATTTTTATCAATGATATTGTTAAGTCTACATCATTCTTCAAATTCATACTTTTTGCCGATGACAGTACGCTTTCTGCGGTCCTTCCGAACCAAAATCCTGCTATGATTGTGGAGAGTATAAATACTGAACTTCACAAGGTTTCATCGTGGCTCAAAGCTAATAAAATAAGCCTAAATATCGATAAAACAAATTATATTACTTTCTCATACAAGAAAGATGTATCTCTCCCATGCATTAAAATTGGCGAAGGTGAAATCGAAGAAACCAACTCATGTAAGTTTCTGGGCATCATAATAGATAAACATCTGACCTTCAAAGAGCACATCACTCATATTAGTTCTAAATTATCAAAATCCATCGGAATCCTAAATAAAGTTAAAAATTTTCTGCCTGAAACAGCCTTACAAATGCTCTACCGAACGCTCATTTCTCCATACTTGCAATACGGAATAGAAGCATGGCACGGAACTGATAAAAATAAAACCAACAAAATTTTTACTCTGCAGAAAAGGGCTGTCAGAGCGGTAAAGAACCTAGAATATAATGCTCACACAAATGATTCTTTCAAAAATTTACAAATACTTAAACTTTCGGATCTCTACAAAATCTCCATCTGTAATTTCATTTACAAAACATTAAGAAATGATGGCGACAATAGCCTAAGACAATTATTGACTGCGCAAACTGGTCATCACGACCATTTAACCCGAAATAGAAGTAAATTCATGCTTCCTTATTATTCAAAGGCCAGGTCGCAACACAGTATTCTCTTCGTTGGAACCAAAACTTGGAACTCTATACCTGCAGAGATCCGTGAATGTAATTCGTACAAAGTATTCAAAAGACATCTTGAGTCTCACTTCCTATCAGAATACTAGTAGTGTAAGATCACCGTGTCGAAATCTTGCCTCCTACATGTAACTAATGATAATGTCATAATGTAACTTGCCTTGTGTACCATAACCAATCTTCTCTCTGCTCTTGAATCGTTTTATCGAACATACTGTTAAATATAGCCGACTTGTAAAATATCGAGTTAATTATCTCAATGATCAGTCTAATGCGAAACTAGGTTAAGTGAACTAGGTTAAACTTTTGTACACCCTAGAATAGCGTGATGGTAGGATGCCCTAGAAGTCGCTGAACTTATTCGGGCCCACAGGTAGCTATACTCAAATTTGACCATTGTACTAGACTTAAGTAAAACTCTACCTCTGTATCACCTGTGGTAAAGAATGTATTTTGACCAATATAAACATCCACAATATGTACAAAACCTCGGATTTAAGAATGATTCATTAATAACTTTCAAAGGCCTCGCACCCCGGAAGAAAAATATTGCTTTCTTGAACAACTCGCAATGAAAAATCTACATTGCAACTTACCGTATCATATTGCCCTCATTTCAACAAATGTCATACAACAAGCAGAATTGTGGATCACTCCAGTGGAATTGAAAGTCTACGAAATGTAACCTTAAGCTCTGAAAATGAAATTTGCCTGTGCACATTAGTGAACAGGTCAACACAAACCCATCGGCCCCAAGCCCTGTGTTGTAAGCCCCATCAAGCAGAGCTTTCCGCAACTCACCCATGCACAGCTTAATGAACGTGAATATACATAAGCCATTCCCCAACTCGATTTCAGACTGTGATAATGTAAGTACGTACAACAAATTTGAGTAACTTTCAACGGACACAAGTAGTTACTGGCATGCTCTTCATCTCAATTAATCATTAACTTTCTGATACCTACTCAGGAACAGGAAATTAGACAGAAAATAAAAATTGCCTCGTAAGACCTATCGTAACACAGTAAAACACAATCATATAAACATATTCAAAAATCATTCCCGTGAAAATTAAATAATTAAAAAATAGTATTTATACAACAAACTAATTAGAAAAACTCGTCGAGCCTCTTTCCAAAAATGATCAAGTGTACATTCACGTAATCAGTCACTGCAATAGAAAACGACTCCCAAACAAATCTCAAGCCTCTGCAAAGCCCCCGACCGACGACCAAACTCAAAACGAAAGATTTCAATCGAACCAAATTTGCACGCGTGCTGCAAACACACATGATGACTTACACATTACCCTCACCATCATTACCCTATTTGCACAACACCCTAACTTTAGCTGACGGATACTGTCTCCTCCACGGAGTGCAACACAGCTTGCATCAAAATAAACATCGAGGTGGAACTGGTTTCAAAATGAATGTAACTGACAAAAGGTACAGTATTGTTACCCGGCGTAATTTGTCATATAGTACGTTGTATCTTAAAAATGTTCACAGGTCTGTCTTGAAAAAACGATAAATACTTGCGGGAGAGTAAAAGGAAAATAAAGTTCCCTTTATTAAAAACATTAGAGAAAAAGTGAATCCAAAACTTTTTCCCTTAAATAATAAATATTATGTATAAGACATTTATTCACTGTTTATTTATTTTTTCCGGATATGAGAAACACGGGTAATTTTGAATAAAAATAACGCACCCTAAGAATTAGCCGAAAATCAAGGGCTATCTATCAAAGGTTTCCCCTGAGTGCCCCAAAAAGTAATTAAAAACAGTACCCGTATAATATTTGAAGTGAAAAATGAAGAAAATTTGAATCAAATTATTGGTCATGTAAATTTATTATGCCCGCAACTTTTATTCGATAAAGATTTTACAAATAAATCCTTCACGGGTTCTACATAAAATAATCTACTATATTCATTTAAAGTATATATCAATCAAACAAAATTTAAAACGTTTCGGTCACAGGCCATCATCGGTGGTGAGAGGTCTAAAAAGGTACAAAGGAAAATAAAACTATTTAGAATGACAAATATAAAAACCACTTATATAATTAGGTAAATAGTGATTATATTTACCATGGCTAAAGGAAATGAACCAAGAGTGATATTTAAAATCGGCTAAAGTTTATAAATGTATATGGACTGTAGAATGCGCATATCTAAATGAAACTGCGGTTTTGCTAAGACCGAATATTGATTAATGGAAACTACATTATTACACTCATCAGAATGTTCTTGAATGGCTGAAAATGGGGGCTTTGACAAAATTTAACCTGTTCTGAAGCTTCTACAAGAATGCTCGCAAACTCGAGTGCAAAAAGTACGAGATATACATCCAATGTACCCTGATGCACAACATGCACAGCTAAACTTATAAACAAGAGTAGCTTGCAGTCCGACAGGAAGCTTATCTTCATATTAAAATACTATGATATTTTTAAGTTATTCCCGAATACAGTTTTTAAGTCCACATCAATGGAATATTTTGAATAAACGGCAGCAAATTCTTTCTTTAACTTCTGAGACTGCCCACCAAAGTAAGGAAGTGATACTTATGCAGTCCTATGAATGGGGTCGATGTTGTCAACTTCAGATCTGTTGCTAGAAAATCTAAAGAGAAACAAACGTATTTTTTGAAAATATGCAATTTACGGAGTAGCCATTGTTCTTGAAAATAGGTCAGAAAGTCAAAAGTTCTTGATGTGAGAAAGAGAAATTGGTACATATTTTAATGGTTTTAAAGGCGTATCATATCAACGTTGTAACACTATTCATCTTAAATACCAAAGACTACAGCTGTAAAAATTTAGGCCTAGTTCTGAAAAACTTTTTTTATAAACAGTGTACTCGAATATATCTGATTTATGAATTAGGCATATTAAAAAAGAAAATTTTCAATCATGTTCGATTTCCGTGGTAAATATTTTTATATACATATTTTTTACTCACATAATCCAAGAATAATTATTGGGTGTGGGATGGTTCACAAATATAGCAAGAACTTTTCATAGATAAAACACACGCTTAAAAGACTTTGACAGGTCGAGAGCCACTGAACTTCATTTTCACACATACAGTATGTTAATATGTTTGCGAAAGTTGGGCTCAAGGCAGGCCCATTGCCATGGCTTTCATCTGTCTATAATATTTTGAATCAAAAGCAAAAAATTAATTGAGCATAAATATTTCTAAAATAGTTTTGAAAAGCTTTCGGGAGAGACCTATGATTATTGTTGGAAAATTTAGGAAAAGTTTTCTTACAGATATAGCAAAAGTCTCACTCATAGGTATGTTAGTAAATAATGATTCTACATCAAAGGAAGCCATAAAAATCCTCTCTGCATCGATATATTCCTTCAAATCTAAGACGACAGCGTAAGAGAAAGTGTAAGAGTTGCCAACAGTTGAATCATTGGTGCACAGAGGTGACAACACAGGTGCCAAAAATTTTGCTGCCGAAAAACTGGGAACATTGTAGGGCGAAAATATTGGACGCAATTGCTACTTAGTAGTGGAATCAGGTTTATGAATGTTCGGAGCAAACGTTTCAAGAGGAGGTCGGTCCAATGGATCCATCACAGGGTATTTTTCATTTTGGCTGTGTGGTCCTGTCTCCTCGATTAGGATATTCACTTGCGTTTGGACAAGAATTTTGTTTACCTATTTTTCATATGGATTTTTGTAATTTTTTTATCTATTGAGAGAACAGTTAACAATCTTAAAAATGTTCGCTGTAAAAATTTTAGTGAATTCTCTGACAGAGTACACACGATTGAGTATTGGACATATTGTGCGTTCTCTGTCAGAGAATTCACAATTGCTTTTAAATGATATTATAATTTCAAGCCATATAAAGTTTTTTCGTCTGTTTTTTCTTCAAAATCTGAAGTGAATCTCTTAAAAAAGTTGGTAAAATGCAGGGACATCATTGTAACTAAACCAAACAAAGGACGAGGAATAATTCATTTGCATGTCTACTTACTTAAACAGCATTCATGAGCTTTAATTATCTGATCCGAATAAGTTTGTCGAAGTTATTGAGCGAATAG
Source organism: Morinoia aosen (assembly GCA_030386875.1). Taxonomy (NCBI): domain Eukaryota; kingdom Metazoa; phylum Arthropoda; class Malacostraca; order Amphipoda; family Talitridae; genus Morinoia; species Morinoia aosen. The sequence continues at coordinate 44,286,411 of CM059559.1, forward strand.
AAAATTAGTCACTCGCATAGAAGATAAAATCAGTTACTTTTTTGCGCAAACCGAAAGGTTTGATCTGCATTGAAGAAGAATTATATAATAAGCTTTATGTCATTGGTTCTGGAACGAATACTCTCTATCGCCTTCGGAAAATTCATTTACTGGATTTTCTGATTTTACTATTAAGTACTAATTCCGTCCAATATTTGCGTCCTACAAAGCTCTCTGTTTTTCGTTTGCAAAATTTTCAGCACCTGTTTTGTCACCTTTTTCTACCAATGATTTTACTGTTGACAACTCATACACTTTCGTCTCAGATTTGAAGGAATATGTCAATGCAGACAGGTATTTATGGCTTCCTTTGATATAGAACCATTATTTACTAACATACCCCAGCATGAGACTATTGTTGTTTCGCTAAGAAAAGTTTTCCGAAGTCCTACAACAAAAATCAAAGGTCTCTCTTGAGGGCTTTTCAAAACCTTTAGAATTATCTGTACTCAATTTATTTTCTGTGTTTGATCCGAAATATTATAGACAAAGCGAAATCATGGCAATGGGCCTGCCTTTGGGCCCAATTATTGTAAACATATTTATACTATGTGTGAAAATGAATTTCAGTGGCAGTCGACCACCCCCGAGGCTTTTAAGCTCGTGTTTTATCGACGTTACATAGAGGAAACGTTCTTCCTCTTTCGTGAAGCATCTCACTCTCAATTATTCTTGGATTATTTGGATATAACACATGAAAATACAAAATATACTTTGGAAATCGAACAAGATAGAAAAATATTCGTTTAAAACTGCATAATTAAAAAAACAGATAAATTAGAGTGCACTGTTTATAGAAAAAGAGTTTTTCAGGACTAGGCCTAAGTTTTTGCAGCTTTTGTCCATGCTCTTTTAAGATTAATCGTGTTACCACGTTGATATCACACGCCTTTAAAACCATTAAAATATGTTCCGATTACTCTTTCTCACATCAAGAATTTGCCTTTCTGAGCGTTTCTTCGAGAACAATGGCCACTCCGAAAATTGCAAAGATTCAAAAATACTTTTGTTCCTCTCTAGATTTTATAGCAGCAGTGAAATTGACAACATCGACCCCATTCATAGCACTGCATATGTATCACTTCCTCACTTTGGCGCGCAATCTGAGAAGTTAAAGAAAGAATTTGCTGCCTTTTTTCAAATATTTTAGTGTTGTTGACTGTAAAACTGTATTGGTGAATAACTTTTGAATATCATCGTTTTTTAGTTATTAAAACAAGTTTCCTGTCGTACTGCAAGCTACTCTTGATTAGAAGTTTAGTAGTGCACGCTGTGCATCAGAGTACATTGAATGTATATCTCGTATTCTCCGCACTCGAGTTTGCGAGCATTCTTGCAGGAGCTTCAGAAAGGTTAAATTTTTTGAAAGCCCCGATTTTCGTCGTTCAAGAACATTTTGACGAGTGTAATAACCTAGTTTCCGTTAATCATTTTTCGGTCTTAGCAAAACCGCGGTTTTATACAAATATGCGCATTCTAGAGTCGTTCAACATTTTTAAACTTAAGCCTGTTTTAAACATCACTCATGGTTCATTTCCTTCAGTAAAAGTAAATAGATAATCGCAATTAATGCAATTTTAAAACTTTTTTTCAAAATTAGTTCATTTTTAAATTGTGCTCCTTTCAGAATTCATACCACTGATCTAAACACCTGTGGCCGAAACGTTTGAAATTAGTTTATATTAAAAAATATATACCTTAAGGACACGGGCTACCCAAAAATAGGTCGGTCAGTTCTCGCCACTTTTTCGGAGTTTTTCCATATGTTACGAAATATTTTAATTTCATATTCAAATATTAAATATTCATTAAATTTAATGAATTAATGAGTAGATTGTGTTTTTTATGACTAAATTGAGTTTTGCTTCGTTTTTGAAATGATTACAAGGTTGCAATGTTGTTTTGTAGCACTTCATTTAAATTTGTTTGTTGAAATTTTAGCGCGTAATAAAACTTACATCTCCGAACAGTGCGTTCTTGTTGCATCAACACTTTGTGTGAATAGTGAGTCCTTGTATGTTTGTGTTTGAGACGTGTTTTGTGGCGAAATCATTATTTTTAAAAATTGATAGCTAAATTATGTTTTGTGGGGGAATTATTGCAAGTAGTTTTGAAAATATTACAAGTTTGCAATGCTGTGTTGTACGTACCACTTACTAATATTCTTTTAGACGAGAAATGTGTTGCTTAATAAAACTTCAAACGTTGTGTGCTGATATGTGAAATGCGATATGTGTTGTGCTTAGTGGGGGTTGTGTGTCAGCGAGTTTATGATAGGTCTGGGCCAGCCGTGTGAAAGTGGTCGACCACAAGAGGGTAATAGATGGTATACCACTTGAGCTTGAGGGTATGCGAACAGCAAACGAGTCAACGATCGCTCGTTGCGACAGGATGTCAGGACAGCGGGGAGCCCCAATGCGCAGCCTTAGAAAACATACAAGAAATAGTTGAGCGTAACAGGCTCAAAAGGGTCTCTAAATCCTAAGTAGAGGAGAATTCTAGCGTCAGTGTGACCAATAAAACAACCAATTCGGACGTAGGAGGGGTTTAGGCGATTACTTTTGAAATTTCTGAAGGCGTCATTGGTCGCAACACTTAATGTGTAGCTCATGGGGAAAGAGAGTTGTGCGTCGAAAACCGTCTGGGGTGGAAAATAAAAATCAAAACAAGACCGTGGCGGTTCAAGAAAAAGGAAATCAAATATCAGGAGGGTAGGAAGTCAAGAGGCTGGGAAAGAAATACCGGAGCACGGAGAGTCAGAATGATCAATCGCACAGTCGTCAGCGCACGTTTAATGAACTGATGTTTTCCATATTGCATGAAATTATAAACTGATGTCCAAGTGGAATGAACTTGTGGCCTGGATGCATGATTATGAAACGCACTGTTGGAAGAAACGCAATGTAGGCGGGGCTGCATTTCTGTTATGTATTCTGTGTGTAGTTAAACTTATAGAGGGGCGATTTGGCCGGCCAAATTCAGTTACAATTATTACCAATCATAGGGATCCCTTTAATGAGGGTAGAACTACTAGGTAATTGTCGGAGTGACAATCAGCATCAACTATTGTAAGTCCTCATCCAACGTTATCAATGATTTGAATTGTATAGCAACTATACACAATGTGTAGTATTAGGTCTTGCCTCTAATATGATTTCGAAATTGTAATATTTTTGTGTACTAAGCCTTAACGTTAACCTATGGATTTCGTTTTGTAAGAAAGTGAGAATGTAAACCGCGGATTGTAAGTGAGTCTCTGCACTAGGTGAGTACCGTCGTGATTTGTGTTCTAGAAATCTGTAATTATTGAATTTCCATATTTTCGTGTATGTGGGTTGCCTGTAGTTTTCTTGTCTATTTTCATGGAGGTATGTCAATCCCTCCAATCCTAGAATTTGGTCTCCCTTGTTAATGCAAATTAATGAGAGGCACCAGACTCGTGTCGTGATACATAGGTGTAAAATGAGGCGACATTTGTATTGTGAACTCGTGTGTTTTTTTCGTAAATTCATCTGATATATGATTTTTTCAAAAACATAAAAATAGGTCTTGCGAAAAATGCGATTCTTCTCCACCAATTTTGAAGTTACAGAACTGGCAAAATGTGTTCTAGATATCAAATTGCATTGTCTAGAGATCCGGTGCAACAGTTTTTCGAAAATTCTATTATTTGAATTTTAAGAATTTTTTTCCCTAACACCCACCACTGCTTTCTATTTTCGAATTATTTTACCTACAATTTTCAATATGAATTGAAACTCACAAATCGGTTGAGCCGGATCTTTAGATTGTTTTAACCGCTATCGATTGATATGTTTTCCATTCCTGTACATTCAAAACTGTGGGAGAATAATCATTTCAAAGGTAAAAAATACAAGTTTTCACGACTACCATTTCTCTAAAAAAAAATTCATAACTTTTGAACGAAGTTGTATTTTAAACGAACTCCAATGCTTATGTAGCTCTATTCAAGTTTTATCTTTTGATATATTAGGTATTTCTGTACCTTTATAACTTTGGGAAATGAACCATATCGAAAATTATAAACGCAAGTTTTCGAACAGATTATTTTTAACATTCCTTATTATTTTCAAACTAATTTTTTTCACCTCAACTGTATTGCTTCGTAGCTCTTTTCAAGCCCTTTCGATCGATATATTTGCCATTTCTGTACCATCAAAACTGCAGGAGGCGATGAGATTTATACCAAACAAGTTACTGTAATTAGCTGATGACTCAGAGCAACCGGATGCAAAACAAACAGTCAGTTACATCATCATAATTTATCAGAGTGTTATAAAGTGGCTATCTTGCCCTTTAATCTACATATTAATGCGCTTAAATCTAAGTTCGTGCGTAATGCTCATCATCCAAGATTGTAGTATCATGGATTCCAAATACCTGAGAGTTACTTTATAAGATAAGTAAGGATAAGATAGGTTAGGTTAGGATTGGATAGGTTAGAATATGCTAGGTTAGGTTAGCATAGGTTAGGTAATATTGATGAAATTTTTCACGGGTTCACAGTTTTTCATGTTTGACAGATTATCAGGATAGCTTTGGTTAGGATAGGATGGGTTAGTATATGTTATGTTAAGATGGGTTAGGTTAGAATATGTTATATTAGAATTTGTTAGGTAATGGTGACCGAATTTTTTCAGGGGTCCCGCTAGCCTAACGATGACATTAGTTAAGGTTAGGTTAGGATAGTATAGGTTAGGTTAGGTGAAGTTATGTTAGGATAGGTTTAGATGTGTTAGGTTAGGATAAATTTGATTAGCATAGGTTAGGACAAGATAGGTTAGATTACGCTAGGCTAAGATGGGTCAGTTTAGAACATTTTGTGTTAAAATTTGCCAAGAAATGTTAAAAGAATTTTTTCACGGGCCCACCTAGCTTATTGATGACATTGTCCATGGAATTTCCAAGGATCCTGCTAGTATTTATTACTGTTGCTTCGGCTCTCTGATGGTATTTAAGAAATAATCTATGATGTAAATACGTGGAGAATTAATAGAAAGAATATTTTGATGATACATGGATAAAAATTGCAAGAACAACAAGTGTGGTAAAATAGTTCACAATTTTAAGGAAATTTCTGTTCCCAAATTCTAGATGAAGTAACAAGAAAAAAGATAAAACACCGTATATACAGACTTTAATACAGTGTGTAATAATACGTGTGAGAGCTTACGATGAAAGCAGGTAAAAGAATTACCGAAGCATAAAATTAATAGGTATAATACATTACCGAAATTAAAGAAGATTGCCTTTCTAATGAATAAGAATACGACAGAAAAAAAAACATAAATATATGAATTGTGGGTGTTCTATGTAGAGAGACGAATGATGTATTTTTCAATGAGTGAAAAGACAGATTTGTTAGAAAAATGTTAAAATATTACATGGGAAAATTTGGGCTGATGGCCCTTAATCTGTTATAATATAATCAGAGGGATGTCTGTCTATCTGTCTGACCGTCTGTCCGAACCCATCCGAAAGTGTGTGATGAGTGTATCAGTGATACGAGCAACCTTCATCAGTTCAACAATTTCCAGTGTTTTCATCCATCAGATTCGAGAACGAATGAATATCACGTGAATTCTTAGGAAATAGAAACGTGTGCCATGTGATTTGTCGAATATTATTATTGATTTTTTATGTGCCGTGTTCGCTCGGCCTCAACTCTTGAGAGATTGAATTATTTTATTTCTCACTGCCTTTCTTTCATTTCGCCTCTTTTCTTATTTCAAATAAATGGGCGTGGGCTAATTTAGTAGTAAAAAGTGGCTATAGCAAAATATTTCAAAACTGACTGTAGGATGAGTAATGAAAATACAATTGAGGAAAAAAATTGGGTGAACGAAATTTTGAATGTTCAATAATAGTTTATATATATTCATTTAATGATTCTGAATGTGTATTCAATGGTATTGAAATAGACTAATTAATTTGGAAACTTCAAGCAGGCCAAAAAATGATCTCGTATTTTGGTTGATATTGTACTGCTTCTAAGAGATAGAAAGTAATTTTAAAATAAAATTAAAAGCTCGTTTAACATTTTTGCCAGATGTTTCGTTGAAGATTATGGTATTGAATTCTTGTTAACAAGTTATGATATTTTAAAAAAAATTCGTTGAAAAATTGTATCACTTTCCAAATAGTCTTTTTATATGTACAATTTCTAAATTAGCAATAAAAATTCACAAAAGTAGATGCGAGTAAATTTGAAAAAACAAAAATACAATAGACGACATAGACCTGATAGTTATGGGGGTAGTAAACAAACTACCACTTTGACAACTACCATTCAATTTCATCACAGTTCACCACAATTACCTTATGAAGAAAATAGATTAACAAAAACGATAAAATAATTCTTCATTAAAGAATTTTTTCTTTTTTATAACCATAAATGACTTACAGAAACGATCAACTCACTCATGGGTATAAATTTCAATTTTTTCAATCTACCCTATTAGGTATTGTAGGTATTTAATGATATATGCCAGTTATTTTATTCTCTTCGGGAGTATTTTAGAAAACCATGTTTCTGTAGTTCAACGGCTAAACGGTTTCTCGTGTCAAAATATTCTCTAACCTTATTAATCTGTTTTTAATATCAGCACTATCATCCACTAATTTCTGCGATAACTTTTTACAAATTTTCGATTTCATTTGCATTTATGATCGTTTCTCTATCCTGTAGATGGAAATCATTTCTAAGCGTTCCAATGTATGAACTCATGTCGTTGAATACTCTCTCGAGATTCGCGTAGTCTAATTTCATACTTTTATTACCTCTTCTTCCAACCTCTTAATCTCATTTATCAAGAACTCTATGTGTTCTGAAATACCCACCCGAATAACCCCTATTTTTCCCTCAGATATTCTACCATATTCATCGAGTTTTTTTAGTAATTTCAGAGTTTTTCTTGAAAACCTATAGTATTGTCATCTTGAGATGCTTGGATAGAATCACTTCCGAACTGATAATTTTCATTGAAAACCTTTCCTCTGACCTCTAGGCCCCTATATATTTTTTGAGATGAAGCCTCAATTTTTTAAAACTTCCTCAACATATTTTTTACTCCTAGCGTCAAGTTCTTCAACTGGAAAAGAAATATTTGTCAGTCATCTGTTATATAAATCGACATTTTTTTCTTCATCAAGATATTTAAAACTTATTTCAGAAGGTCCTGGTTGTGGAGACAGAAATGATTTTTTTCCTTGTTGTCCATAAATGTTGATGCCTATTATTTTTATACACAGAATTATCAGTTCTCTAAATTTTCTCGAACTATCATGGTTATCAAATTGTTTATACGTTCACTCAAACTCTCCACTTCTTAGTTTAATTTTTTATTTATATCAGTTTCATTCTGAAGCACTACCTCTAACTGACTGATTTCATTCTGATTAGAAATAATCTCTCTCGAAAACTCATGGAAAGACTTTCTACATCACTCAAGTTCTTAGCTAATTCTTCTATTTTTCTAAATGGGACTGACTCTGCTCGTAATTCCTAAATGACTGTTATCATTGAATTTTTCTTCGCTGGATGAGGTTATGGTTGACTCTAAATTTTTTAGCTTATTACCATTTTCAACAAATGAGGGTTCTAAGGCTACTGTTCTTTTCATAACAATCAGGTTTCTATCACTTAATTCAGTTAGTCGTGCCTCTGTGGGAAAATTTTCCCCAGAACGGCTTGGGTGTCTCTGAGGTGGCGTCTCTCTTTCAACCTTTCCGCGTAGGTGTCGGGGTGCCGTTCGCTGGTCGTTGCTCAGATGTTTCGGTAGGGTCGCAGGTGAGGTCGTAGGTACAGAATTTTTATTTAGCTGACTTGTTTTGATCCCTGTAAAAGCTAATGTTAGCTCAACTCTAATGACGTTAGGTCGAATAATGCAGTGTTTGAACTTATTTCACTGAGCTGCCAGTTTTGTATCCGTCCGTTTATGCCTCTACAAAGGCGTGTTGCAGCGTCGGCCTACGCTTCGGTGATGTGGTTCGCGGCTAGTTCCGTGGCACCCAGTTCAGGCTAAGACCCTCTACCCTCTTCCTGACTGCTTTTCTCTGTTTATTATTTTGTGTGCCTGTGCTATTATTTCTTTACTTTATTTTGTAGACTATCGTGTCAATTTTCCTATGGTGCGTCAAGCAAGTATAATTAAATTAAATTAACATTGAAATTTCAATTAGTTAACTCTTAACTCGTCCTTGCGACGTTAATTACTCCTACTATTAATATTACCATTGAAGTCGTTCGTCTTTTTGATGGACTAATTGGCCTGGATCAGAACGATCTTCTGACTTTACCTTCTTTCTCAAGTATCTAAAATCTTTAACTATTCTTACTGTCTTTCCGCTTGAAGCACTTAATCTCTTACTGATTTCTTCTAAATTACCTTAACTAAACCTTCTGTCTGAACGTATCGTCACTGAGTGCATTAAAAACTCAGGTTCGTTTCATAAATTGTATTGTATCGTCACTGTTACTGTCATTGTCATTGGTGTTCATGTCTTACGTGGAATATTGTCCTTATAAATTTCATGATTTGTTCAGGGTTTGAGGTTGTACGTTTTTTATAGCATACTCCGCAGGCGGCTTCTACTGGTGCTGACGTGGTTGCAGCCGGGTTTCAGCTGTTCCAGCTAATTTCTAACAGGCTAGCCTCTCCGTTGCTTTAAGGTATATACCTAGCAAGAACTTAAAAAATTAGGTTGCATTTGCGTAATACTTGAAATTCACTGGTTAGTTGCGTTGTTTCGCCTTGACTTTCGCTAATATTTCTGTTTCCTAGCAGTTAAGGGTGAAGCGTGTGCCAGAGGTGTCGACGCGGGGTTCTATCTACTATTCCAGCCCTTTTCTCGAGTCGCGGCGTTACTCGCCCTCTGCCTGCCACCGCTTGAGGTGTCGCCGCTGTTCGGAACTAGGGTCTACGTGTTCTTAAAATTCCGCCTTTCAATTGGATCCAGCGCTACCAACCACTACTACCGGAGCCCGTCAGCGTCTCGTGCTCGCCACGCCTGCGCGCTGGACGGTGGTCATTTACGGCGCCTGTTAACTTTTTAACGCCTACGGCATAAGCGGCCTTTTAACTTTCTTTAACTTTTAACCACCTTAATAAAGAAGCTTTTAAATGAAAATTAACTACCTTGGATAGCGACGGTTAAGCCGTCATCCATTAATTATACGAAAATATAAGTATTAAGAGTTGTGTTTGCGTTCATTGTGTTCGTGACGTTCATGTCGTTAAATCACTCGATATAAGGGTATGTATATACCAAGCCTTTTCCTCTTTACACGTAGAGGGTGGCTAGCATCATTTACATGATACTTTACAGGGAATGTACATGATAGGGGTTCCCCAGGCCCCTAGTCACGCCCGAGCTTTAGGCCTCATTTTTCTCTCGTTTAGTGCTCAGGTAACATTCCTTGAGGACAGTGACCATACTGCAGGCAACGACCCTGATTTGCCGCATCAGCGTTTTTCACGCCAACTGCCGCTCACAGGTATCGAACCTGGGCATGAAGCATAGAACGCAAGCGCTCTATACACTCGGCCACTGCGAGGCCACGATATAAGGGTGGATCTAATAAAAACCTTGACTAATTAAACCTTACTTCTATTTTTCTATTCCTTCGCTGAAAACGATTGTATGGGATTTATTTTCCATAGCCTCTAAGATTTTACTTTTTTCTTCAACGGTGCTGTTCAGCTTTGATTGTAAATTCTTCAGCTTTTCTTCAATTTCATCAGTAAGTGATGTCTACGAGTTCATTTTATTTTCGATCACAACATTAATTATACTTATTTATTTTTCTTCAACTTGATTTCTTATTAATTTGTTTTTGAATGGATTTGATCATCAATTTCAGTTTCTAAATTCTTCCGTTTTTCATTCATTTGATTCTCTATACCTGACTCTTGATTCTTAAAATTTTCTTAAATCTCAGAAATTTTAACATCAATCACATTGATGTTTGAGTCCACAAGCTCAAATTTAGTTTCAACTCCTTTAATCTAATCGGTTGCTGCTGACTGTTTAATTAACAGTATTTCAACAATTATTCTAGATTCAATACCTGACTCTAGACTCTTCAAATTGTCTCCAATCTCAGAAATTTTGCTCGGTTGATTAAATGTGAATCAATGTTTTCAAATATAACATTTATTTCACCTATTTTCTTCATCAAAGTTGAGTCTATACTTGATAGTCGTTCATCATTTGGAACGATTTTTGGTTCAGGAGCACCGAACTTATCAGATAATTCATAAATTTACATTTCTAAGGATTTTACGATTGAGTCTACGTCAGAAAATTTAAATCAGTTTCAGAGTCACATATTTCTCATCAGACTCGTTTATAACTGATATTAACGCCGTTCTTTAATTTTTGAGAGCTTCAATGGTATCTTGTAAATTTTTCAATCTTCATGTAAGCTTTATATTTGCTCTCCATTTTGTAAAATTCCTTTCGAACTACTTTCAGTATTTTCATGTTCATGATTTTCTTCACAGAAAGGTAAAAAGACCAAATTTGTTGAATAAATATTTCTACAAAACATTTTTTAAAGAAAAAAATTACCTCTGGTTTATTTTCTGAAAATTAGTTGAACTTCTATAAAGATCTAAACGAAAAATTGTATGAAAGTTTTCGTTTTCTAAACGCTTTAACATTACTAGACATAAATGTCCACAAATTTCATCTCCCATTTTCTGTATTTTGTAAGTAGAGAAAACAATATCACAATTATCTGTTAAATAGAATTTAAATACAATTGGATAAATTAAACCATAACTGTCAAAGTAATAGCATATATTTTCTTTCTTATACCGACAAGTCCAATGCGTTTCTAATCCTTTTTTAGTGTCTAAATTAAGGATTTTACATTCAGTTTTTAGAGGGTGTTTAGGTAAAGCATCTTTCTTGTAAATGCCTCGAACTTTCAGAAATTTTAAAATATTTATGTAGTATTCCAAATCAAGTTTAGATAATAGTTTGATAGGTATCAGTTTTTTGGTGATTTCAAGTAGAGACCCTTTCCACAAGTTTATTAGGAGTTAATCTTATACCTGAACCTTTTTTATTTTCCATTGCTGCACTATGCCTTTTAATTTCAGACAAAAGTTTATCATCAGCTTTTTTCTTATTAACTGCTGATGCTATCGCAGCAGCACCTCCAGCCAAACAGCCAGCAGCCCCTAGGTTAGCTAATGAAGTTGAAATTGTACATATAAAACTCCTTTTTTCGCAGTTATAGTTAGAAATAAAAGAAGTCTTCGTATATTTGCAAATCAAACAAAAGCCTTTGACCAGCATCTTATTGTTCTTTGTAATTAAATATTGAGGCTTAACAGTATCTGTTTTCTCTCTACACATTATTATGCGAATATGTTTAATATTTTAGTAGTTTAAAATTATTTTATCACCGTCAGATTGTAATCGAATCACTCTATCAGATAGAATCAGTGCATATACATGTTTATCATCAGGAATATTAGTTAATAAAATTCAGCTGTAATTTTAACATCTACTGTAATTTCTTTGATGCTTTTATTTCTCTACCGATATCAAGCACATAGATGGGATATAAATATTAAAAGTACCAGTGTTCCATAGCACAATTTCCGTGGGATACATAAGCAACTAACAGTGTAAAAGTTGTAGCAAAATTGTTAGAATCGAACTCAATCTGTAAATTGGGATCAGGGTATCGTTCATTTTTCATCTGAACATATGCATTCGTCAAGTTACAATGATCGAAAATTCCATGGTTTACAACTTGTGAATTACCTTTCTTCGTTTGGAACGCTAAAATTATATATCGAAGTTTTTGAGATACTGAAATATGAGTTAAAGTCCAATCGAAGAATTTTTATTGAGTGTTTACAATTGTTTGTTCTAATTATCTATTCAAATAAGAAGTTGTACTTGAAGGTAGGCGCATCTTACCTACATTGAAGGTATACGAGAATGATCCATTTATTTTCAATTTTGTGCCAGATTGCAAAATAAACGGAAAATGTCGATAAATTTTATTGCATCCTTACCTTAAGCAAACTGCTAGTCTTTCTTTAGGGCTGACTGGAGTGCGGCATGGAGTATTTTCTTTCGCTATATACATTTCCAGAATTTTGAGAAGGTGAGAGAATTTTGAACACGTCATGCGAAAGTAACGAAAAAATTTTACATCATCTTCCACAAAATCAGGGAACAATGTTTGCAATTATTCAAATTCCAGCCTTTTCCTGTTTATGTTGTGAATCCATGTTTTCTTTTTTTTAACTTTCTGTTCTTCTGCTTCTGCCAGCAAACAGCTAACCACTAAAATGTCTTCCTCTTCACTATCACTGTTCAACATTTTCACAACTTCATAACTACAAAGATTTGGATTATGTCCTTCCAGATAGAGCTCAGCTTCAGAATTGCGGATGATGAATGGTCCAATACCGACAATGTGCTCAGGAAATCCGATCCGTCCGATGTGTGCCGTCCGTACGATGCGGACCAATGTGCGCAGACCCCAAAAACAATCCGATGAGTCCGATGCGTGCCGTCCGTACGATGCGGACCAATATGCGCAGACCCTAAGACCAATCTGATGAGTCCGATGCGTGCCGTCCGTACGATGCGGATAAGTGTGCGCCTACCTTAAAGGTATATAGGACAATCCGAGACAATCCATTCATTGATGATATACATTGTTATCCCACATTCATGAATCAGTTTTGGGACAAGTTTGACTCATAAAATTATGCCGAAACAGTTCAATTTCTAAATAGCTTTCTGCAGATAAACTGGTTAAATAAACAGAAAATGCATTCATGCATGTATAGACAATTGCGTTAGGGGAGTACGAACAGTTCTGCACTGGGCTTCCTGAAAATCCTAATCGAGCTTCACTTCCAATTACCAATGTCTAATTGCTTCCATGTATGCCTGTATGGACTCCCAACCGACGTCTGCTACTCACAATCATTACGAACATCTCAGTAGATCTCCGATTATGTCCACATAAACTTTCTTAGGTTCAATATGTTGATGTAGGCTATCTCTGATTCGACTGGTCTCCGTTAACTTGCCTAATGTTTTTCTAATGGGTTAAACGCAGACACGTAATAGAGAACTGCAGTTCACACCACGGGAAAATGACTTACCAAATGCAGTTGAGCGATATGGGCCGGGACTAATGATGTCCCGCGCAGTTGCACCGGGGTGTTAAAATCTTATTGAGGATAACGTGTTTTGCCCACATTCATGGTCCCAATTTAATTCACCTCCACATGCCAGTTCAGAGCCTGCACTTCACGCCAACAATGTTCAGATTTGTTGCTTTCATAATGAGTCGTCTTTTAAAAAGACTAAGTTGAAGCCCATTAAAAATCATTTACTGCAATAAAAGTTGCTTGTGATACTGAATGTGGAAAATTACTAATTTCCCGTTTTTTACAGCGGTTTTTACGCTAGTATCGTATGTTCTATCAGTACGTATTTTAAATTTTATCAGAAAAAAATTCTTTACATATGTAGCTTGTGTTTTCTTCACTTTTTAGCTGATAAAGTTCAAATTTTCCTTGATATGAGAGAAGTTAAAAGAGGTGCAAAATTAGTGTTAGTGTTAGTTAGTTAGTTAGTTATGTTAGTGATTCTACATAATGGGAAATTTATTCTACTCGTAGAGCAGTTGGGGTATTTTTTCACTTTTTTACGTCAGAGGTTCAGATGTCTCGTTTTCATACTGAAAAGAATAACAAGTGCCTCTTTGTATCAATGACTTTAGCGACTTTGTAAAATTCAATTTACTAATTGAGAAGGAAACAAGATAATCCTTTAACTCTTGGATACCAAATTACAGTTCATATGTGCCATCATAATAGTTACATTAGCACATGGCTTATATAATCAGTGCTTCCACTCATAGGGTAATTACCCCAGTCTAGGGTAATCAGACCCCTCCTAGGGTACAGTCTAGGGTAAAGGAAAAAATCAAAATCTAGGGTAAAATCTAAATTTCAGATCTAGTTTATGAAAATCAGGAAAAAAATAGAAGATTGTCAATAACTGCTGCAGTTGAATAACCCAAATAAAAATTTATTGCCCGGAAGACATTTAATTCAAAGATGGAACGTATCAACATTTGTTTCATGAATATAGCACAAGTTAACGTGTTCCACACCGGTACTGAGCGAGTTGTGGTTCTTTTCACAGTGTGCGGCGTTCAGTTTCTTTAGATGCATGTGTACCACGATTGCTGGAGAAGTGGGATGCACTCATACTTCACTTTGTTGAGTTGTCGTTTAGCGATCCAACTCAGACAAATGATGTGATAGCCAATGTTATAAGCATCAAGATAACCCGTGCTTATCTGGACTTCTTAAATTACAAGTTTGAGAAATTTAAAGCATTTAATACCCTGTTTCAGTCTGACTGCGAATATCTCCAATCCGAGATCAAAAATGTATAGCCTAAATAGGAGCTTTTGTTCAGGTTGTATGCGTGGCTTTGGAGGAGAACGCGATCATTTAAACAATATAAATAATTTTAAAAATTCAAAAAATTTATTTACCACAAGTGATACGAAGTAGATTGTTTTTCAAGTCTAGTACAATTAATGGACATACTTGAGTATAGCTATTTGTGGGCCCGAATAAGTTCGGCGACTTCTAGAGCATCCTACCATCAAAGCTATTTTTAAAGTTTACAGTTATGTTTAACCTAATTTACTTAACCTAGGGCACACAAGACTGATCATGTTTTGATGCTTAAATTTTGCGAAAAATTGTTAATATGAGCTATATGGGAACAGTACATTAAAAAAACGATTAGGTGCATAAGATTTAAATTATTTTCATGGCAGATTACCTTATCGGGATAAGTCGTATAACATGAGAAAAAAAATTGTCTTGAAATACCTTTTGTGATTAATATTTCGATAAGAAGAACGATTCAAGATCTGTTTTGAAAGCTTTTTAAGAACATTTTCCACGGACCTCGGCAGGGAACGTCTCGGCTTGTCAACAGTGACTCCGTGCAGTGAGGACGTTCTTTGTCTTTGTTCCGAAACAAAGTGCCCAATTGGTTAATGATCATGCATTTTTAACAAAAAAGAGTGCCCACGCAGCAAATCAGGGTCGTTGCCTGCAGTGTGGTCACTGTCCTCACGGAATGTTACCTGGGCAATAAACGAAAGGAAAACAAGGCCTTAAAGCTCCGGCGTGACTAGGGGCATGGGGAACCACTATATATCATGTGCATTCCCTGTAAAGTATCATGTCAATGATACTCAGCCACTGCCTACTAAAAAGAGAAAAAGGCTTGGCATATACCGATAAATAATGAGCTGCAAAATGATTTAATGTGGCTTAAAGCCAAAAAATATGCATCAATATCGATAAGACAAAATACGTTATATTTTCATACAAGAGAAATATGTCTCTTCCACACATTAAAATTGGTGATGGTGAAATTGAAGAAACCAACTGATGGAAATTTCTGGCCATTATATTAGATGAACATCTGACATTCAAAGAGCATATTGCACATATCAGTACTAAATTATCAAAATCCGTTGGAATCCATCATAAAGTGAAAAAATATACTGCCTGAAGAGGCCTTAAAAATACTTTATCGAACGACCATTTCATCCTTTCGACCATACGGGATAGAAGCTTAGCACGGAACTGATAAAAATAAAACCAATCTGCTCTTCGGATTGCAAAACACAGCGATTCGAGGTGTAATGAAATTAGAATTTAATGCTCACACAAATAATTCATTCAAAAGCTCAAAAATACTCGAGCTTTTAGATCTCCACAACCTCTCCATATGTAATTTCATGTGTGAAACACTAGCTGATGATGGTGACAGAGAACTCAAACAATTATTCACTGCTCAAACTGGTCATCATGATCATTTAACACGAAACAGAAGTAACTCATACTTCCTCATTATTCAAAATCTCGGTCACAACGCCGTATCGTCTTCATTGGAGCTATGAGTTGGAAAGCAATCCCTGCTGAAATCTGTGAAAAAAGCTCTTACAAGCTTTCTAAACAAATCTTGAATCCTTCTTCCTATCAAAATATTAATCATGTTAGATAGTTCAAGCAAATTTCTTTTTTCTTTTGAGACGTCTTATTTCGATGAGGTAATCTACTATGATAATAATATAGTACTAATCATTTATATTGAATATACTGTTCTCATCTAGCTCATGTTAACTATTTATTTCTTTGTCATAAAATTACGCATCGAAACATGACCAGTCTTGTGTGCCCCTGGGTTAAGTAAAATAGGTTAAACATAACTGCACACTTTAAAAATAGCTCGATGATATAGGATGTCCTAGAAGTCGCTGAACTCATTCGGGCCTACAAGTAGCTATACTCAGATATGTCCATTATACTAGATTTAAGATACAATCTATTGCTGTATCACTTGTGGTAAATAAATTGTTTAAAATTGTTTAAATTCTTTAAGAGTGTGAAAAGGATACAGACCAACCAACCAAGACGGACCAACCAATTTTATTTGTTCAATGAAATTTCCAACGTAGTAACATAGGAGAAATCATGCACAGGAAATACCTAAATCATTCATTTGTTTAAAGAGACACTTGGCACTTTATAGTATAAGAATAATCAACACTGTATAATAAAACGCCAGGTGTCTCTACCTATTTCTAAATAAATATATGTTTTTGTGCGTAATTTCTCCTATGTTAATGCAATGGGAATCTGCTTTCTTGGGTGGTATCATGAATACTATTCAAATAATATGAAAAACCTGGTAACTGCTCACTTTTCTTTACAAGTAGAAAAATTGCATTCAAATTGAATCTATTGTTAAGAAAACGCAGCTTATCGCGGTAAAAAGGTATGGTTAATTTTCAAAAACTTCTTGGCTAACAATAATTTAAATTATAATACACAGTTGTTGCTTGCTTGGTTGGTGTGTGCGTCTGTGACGTTCTTAAGGATGGTTAATGACCGTATCTGGGGAACTACATAGTTTCGCCAACGCACAAGTACAAGAATATTTTAACCGCGGAAAACAATGTGGAGCAAATATAAAGCGACAAATAGATCCATCCTAATAGTTAGCGATTTGAAAGTTCGACTTACCTATTTTCTTCATCAAAGTTGAGTCTATACTTGATGGTCGTTCATCATTTGGAACGGTTTTTGGTTCAAGAGCACCGAACTTATCAGATAATTCATAAATTAACATCTCTAAGAATTTTACGATTGAGTCTACGTCAGAAAATTTAAATCAGTTTCAGAGTCACATAATTCTCATCAGACTCGTATTAACTCCGTTCTTTAATTTTTGAGAGCTTCAATGGTATCTTGTAAATTTGTGAATTTGAAGATTCACAAATTTACAAGATACCATTGAAGCTCTCAAAAATTAAAGAACGGAGTTAATACGAGTCTGATGAGAATTATGTGACTCTGAAACTGATTTAAATTTTCTGACGTAGACTCAATCGTAAAATTCTTAGAGATGTTAATTTATGAATTATCTGATAAGTTCGGTGCTCTTGAACCAAAAACCGTTCCAAATGATGAACGACCATCAAGTATAGACTCAACTTTGATGAAGAAAATAGGTAATTCGAACTTTCAAATCGCTAATTATTAGGATGGATCTATTTGTTAATCATCTATATCTAGAGACTTTTAAAGGAAACTGTAGAGTCCTGTCATTTTTGACGGATCATGTACACTAATAAATATACATAATAGAGAAATTTGATATTACTATTCTGTTGCCAATTTAAAAGTCGTTCGTAAATAAAGAATATAATAAACAAATGTACAGGTTGCAACACCTGAAACTATTAAGAAATAAAATATTCATCATATAAATTGTGAATAGGTGGAGTCGGTGTTAGAGACGCAAAATTCTTGAAAGGTGGAGTCGGAGTCTCCAAATTCTGGAAAGGTGGAGTCGGAGTCGGAGTCGCCAAATTCTGGAAAGGTGGAGTCGGAGTCGGAATCGCCAAATTCTGAAAAGGTGGAGATCACACAACCCGTCTCTTTCATAAACTCGGCTGGATTCCAAGAAAGGTTCCTCACTCATGCAGCCCAATACTTACTTTATATCTCCTTCAGAGCAGTGCTCTGAAGTGCAATGCAATTTCACCCCACCCCTCCACCGTAACAACCTAAAGCCGAGTATGAGGAATAACGTGTTTGTCAAATAACGTCCATCTGACGTTGGGTAGAAAGCTCTATCAATATCAAGTGTCTTGCTGGGGAACAAAATTTCGCTGGGTATCAAAATCCCTCATGTAATGTAGAAATTGAGTCCAAAATAGCACGTCATCTTCTGCATCAATAACAGTTGTATTCTGTTGAACCTAGTAAAAGTAATTAAGAATTTATTTTGCTCATAACTCTACATTTCAATAGTCTTTACTACATTACACTACAATATTTTTGCATGCGTATGCGACTTGATTGCCTGTATGCTAGTATTTACGTATATATACATACGCACAGCAGATACTGCAAAACTGTCAATGGGTTGCCATATATTTGTATAGCAAAATACAGTTTTTATTTTACATTTTAATTTATGTTTTTACTATTCAACTTGTCATGTTACCTAACTCATCACTTCCATATGTTATTGAGAGGCACTCACAACCAGTATCATGAATTTGTGGTGCGAATTGAAGTTTATTCTTTGAGGCATTTAACTTAGCTCTATTTCGTTACGTTTTGCGCAAAAAACAAGAAGATATTGTTTCAAATTTAGTCATTTCAACCTGTTAGTTCTCATTATAAATTGTCTATTATCATTTTCAACATTATTCCCTGCCGTCACAATCACAAAAGACGAAGCTCAAATGTCAATGCGCGTAGAGATTCAATAGCGTTACACTCCACCGAGTTCATCTCTATACTTCTTTTAATACATTTAAAAAAAACATATCTAACCCGAAATAACTTCTCATGGGTCACATTTATGCGTTTTTCTCTCTGTTTCTCGTAGAAGCATTGACGGGGATGTCCTAACACCCATATTTGTTTATCAATTAAGTACCTTTATTTTAAGTCACTTTAAAACGCAACGTAATTTCATCATTTGTATTCACTCTATAGGATGTTAATTTTTTCTTATTCTTGTCCTAAAATATTCTTGTTAGCTTTTTAGGCCAATGTATTGTTTCTTACGCTCATGAGTATATTATGACCGCATTATTTAGGTAGTTAATATCACGTATTAATCCAATTATTAGGAAAATGTTACGATTAAAGTTGAACAATGTTTCAGACTCCGGTAGACTTTTTGTGCCAGTATTGTTAGCTTAGGAAATATCATACATATGAATAGAAGTGAAATATTGCATTTACATTGAGCTTATTGATTGCCATACTAGTTGATACGTATTAGTGAAAGATAGTTCCGAAAATCGACCTCATAATTTTAAACACAAAATTATTTGGATCCCCATTTTACTTTCAACATTGATTCCTAATAAGATAAAAAGGAGAACCAACGTAAAAATATACATTTTTATAATTTAATAAGAAATGGATATATATTTAATACAAAATAAGAATATAAATAAATATAAAAAATAAATGAAAATGTATACATATTTTTACGTTGGTTCTCCTTTTTATCTTACGCGTGAGATTCCTTAAGAATCGACCTATTGGAAATATATGATCTTGAAAATGAAATCTGGAGAAGGGTCACCAAAGGATTGAAACTAGGTGCGGCAGCCATGATTTTAGTGAGCATAGGTACGAACAGTAAAAATGAATAGAACATTAAATGTATGGCTTGGCCGGCACGGTTCGCCCCGATGACGTAGCGGCGGGAGCCCGGAGTTTTAGCAACGGGCCAGCGCGGTTACCCTCCGCACTCCTCCAGCTCGCTTCAAGAAGTCTGAGCCAGTACTCGTACCTTTAAGAGAAAATATAATTTTAATATTTAATTTTAATACCTTGAAGGGAAACTAAAGGGTCATGCTGACGCGGCTCACAAAACTTTAGGAAAGATTCAAGATTACTCTATTTTACGAGCCTGCAGCAGCTGAACAATATTAGCCCAAACAATGGCATTTAGCTTACCAGCTAGACTGGTTGCTAGGTTACAAAAGAGTTTTAGCTTATTTAAGCCTAAAGTTTAAAGTCTTGCATGGCTCAGACAAAATTTAATTTATAATATCCGTTCGCACTGGCAATTATTGAAAATAATCGACGCACTGAGATGGAAAGAGAACACCGCACTGGAATTGCTTCCCAACTCACCATAAAGGACGTGCTTAGAAGGCCGTTCCTCCGTGCAGTAGGGCTCAAGAGACGTGCGCCGGCCGAGGAGCACCGCTGTGCCGCTGCGACGCCTCCACTGCGTGAGGCGAAGACCGAATGGCGCGAAGTCTCCGCCGAAACTTCTCCATGCCGCGCCGGGCCACGAGAGCACAGAGCTGCCCCGGCTCCAATCTTCGGTTTGGAGCTTCACGAAGAGCTTACATGTTTATGAAGAAGTTCGTAATTTCACAATAGTTGACATCCACTTTTCTTTATAGAATAATAAACAAAAATAGAATCTTGAATGAAAATGTCTTACATCTAGGTCCCAGGTAAACGACGATGATGTCCCGAAACCAAGGAGAGCTAGTGGAGCCTCCTTTCCTGGTGACCGAGTGCTGAAGCCTGAAGCGCTCCCTGATGTTGAAGCCTCAAGCTCTGAAGTTCAGAAGCGCCTCTCGAACCTGGTAATTTTCGGTAGAGTTCGTTTGCGTTCTTAATCTGCAGGTGACTCAAGAAGAAGAGCGGTAATCAAGAATAGCAAATGTGTCAGGGTCAGGCTTGTTGGTAGACAAGCCCAGCACAAGCGTTAACTCTTTCCATAGTGCGTTTGAATTTTACTATTGAAATTAGATCTGTTTATATTGGTGTCACAAAAATTAAACTTACAATTTGCCCATGGCTCGTTTTATTCTACATATGATTCCTGATATTGTAAGTTCATAAGCTCGTATTTCAATGTAAGTGCACTAATAAGAGTGTTTTCAACAATGCCCTGTGGCGTTTTATGTTTTTATCAAACCTAGATTACACAACATTGGGAATACATTTTCTAAACTATTTCATCAGTCATCTGTTGCGACTATTGACATGAATTTTACAATAAGCATGTGTGTATATCACCAAAAGATCCTTTCGTTAAGTAGTTTAAAAACCAATAATGTTTTTTGTATCGTCTTCATTGAAAATCCACTATTTCCCTCCTTTCAAAATATTAGATTCTGCCTCAGCCGCTAAGACTGTAGGATTTTAGAGTCATTATAAATTTTTCAACAAATATCTACCATTAACAATACTGAAGGTTTACACTCGTTGTAAATAGTAAATAGATAACAATCTTTTCAATTTTATTTTCTATTGACATATTTTGTTTTCGTGATATCTTTTAATGACGGCCATTAACAGTCTTTTGATCATTAATTTCAGAGACATAATGACCAAATTTATTTGAATGGTTAGAAATAGTTAGCGATTTGAAAGTCCGAATTATAAATAAAATTACAAAGAAACTCGTCCTTAGTGAGATTATTATCATATTAAAATCGCTATTGAATATGCCTATAAGGAACGTTTCGAACTCCTGGGTCATCATCAACGTGGAAATGATTAAAGAAAAAATTTGTCAATTAATTTAAATGTAAATATAATCAATCAAGAAAAACGAAGACAAATAAACAACTCATATCAATATTACATTAGTTGTTCAGGGAAAGCTGATTGTATATCACTGATATTTTATTTTTTGGAACTGATGATCGTGTTCGAATTCTAAAGGTTTTTCAAATGAATAATAAACCATATATTTATAAATATCCTCAGAATTTCACTCGTTTCTATGTTCCTCATTAATATCCGACTTATCAAATTCCTGACCTGTTCAAATATAGTGTGCCCCTAACATTTATAGTTGTGCAATGCTGTTGTCTAGTCTTGCAAGTGCATATTCTTGTCGGACAAATCTTGGCCTTAGTCATTTTTTTGTGGGGATTTTCAGCTTTCTGCCTGGGTCTGATGTACCGTATGTATTAAATTAAATTTTGTTGTTTTATCAATGTGACTGAAAATTTTCTGCATACTTCTAGCTTGAAGATGATGTTTGTTACATCGAAAAGTCACATATTATAGGCTAAGGAGATGTTGAGTTTTTAACAATTGAGTGTCTTAGTAAAATGCTGAGTGAATTCTTTCTTACTTCAACACGTAAAGAATTCTAACTGATTCTTATTAAATGTCCAAATTTATGTCTTTTCTTCATTCATTTCTTAAATTATCAAGTTGCAATAAATTTCATGAAATAAAGATTCAAAATTCAAACAAATCTTCGTACGAATAAAGATTTTTATGAAATAAAGACGTCCTTTACTCAAAGAAATACTTGGCAGTTATCTTTATTTCTAATCTACATCTTTTTGTAGTTCTTGGGTGTACAGGTGAGTTACGCAACAGTTCGTTGACAGCGTTCGTAAAATGTACAACTAGAGCTCAACAGAAATAGTTAAATACCATAGAAGCTGAAATTGTACTATGTTCTGGTACAAAATAAAGAAATCTGATAGTGACTGATCATGTAGAAATGTAGCAATTCATGTAATTTTTGTTGTAAAAAATTCCCCTGCGAAGCGATTTTTTTTTCTAAACGCGGTGGAATAAAATGAAGTGAATAATTGTGATATTTGGTTTAAAAAGTTAACCCTGTATTCCAGCTATTCCGAGTTATTTAACATCAAGCAACTATGCGCGTGAAAACCTTTTTAATCAAATCTAAGCTCAGACGTGCCACTAGGAAGTTCCCAATCCATATTCATCACAGATATTGGGCGTGACTGCACAAGTTGGCGCGCCAGCGTTCGATCCCGCAATGTTCAATGTGTCAATGTGCTGAGGTACTTTGGATTGTGAGGTTGTGTTTGGTGTGCAATTTGTAGTTTTGGAATCGTGTGTTCTCATTCAGTTGCAATTTTCATGCTTGCTTACAAATCTGACAACAAGTTTGTTTCACGTTTTTTTTTAAATTTGGTATAATATCAACCGTAAAATTTGCAATGCTTCGAGAAACATTACAAAAAATTGAGAAACTGAGGAAAATCGTGATACGAAAATAACCCTAATTGTTGGATGATCAAACGTTTCCGTTGCATTACGCCCCTACACCTGCCACGCTTCAACGAAAACAGCACAATATTGGACTGAAAACAATATGGTCACCATCCCATATACTTCGTATTCACCGAATTTAGCCTTCTGTGACTCTACTCAGTTCTCAAAGTGAAAAATCCGCATCATTGGTCTCTGTTTAAACGCTGCATAAAACATCCAAAAATACTAGATTGTGTTTACAGAATTTATGGAAAACATTTTTCACTCTTTCTAGGCAGGGAAAAATGCTAGATTCGTTGTCGCGATTCACACGAAGAGTGGGCTAATGTGCGCAACAAAAATTGCTAGATCTATTCAGAGAACTCACAAATGATTCAGCCTTGCTCTCAGTTGATACAACCACAGTCGTAGGGTACTAGCATAATTATTTGTGGTCTTCTCACCAGGTTATAAGACCTTCAAATTCAGGAACTTGAAATCCAACAAAGTAGAATTTCAGAATCAAATTTTTTTTAAATTGTTTGTTTTTCATTTTTATTTATTTCCTTCTTGATTGCGCCTCATGCTGCCAGCGGTTATTAAAAAACGAAATGATTGTTAAAACATCAGTCTTTATATAATTCAGTGGTGAAAATCTAACTTTAAAATAACCTGAATAGCATGCGACTAGCCGCACTTTAGTTCTCGCGTCCTGTTTTATGGATATATGCTACGCAGTTTTGCCACTGACAAAATACTGTAAAGGATTAATAATTGTTTCACTCCACTCGAAATCGCTGAGCCATGAAGCGAACAACTTATGAAGCACCAGAAGCTGTCATAATATTTTTATTAATTCTACGATGGTTGAAGCTGCCTCAAATGATAGAGCATATTCAAATAATAGAAGCGTTACACATCCATAAACTTAAACCTGCTCTCAACAAAAACGCTAACGTTTTTGCTCTAAAAATATTTACTATAGAACCGCAGCACAGAAGTGTGGTGCAACCACTCGATCGTTCATTTCACCCTTATCGTTAGTGCCATTAACATTAATGGTTGTGCAATACTGTTACCTAGTCTCGTGTATGCATATTCTTGTGGTTCAAACTTTGTCTCATGTCATTATATAGTTTTGTGCTGTGATTTTCAACTTTCTTACCGTGTCTGATATAATTTAAGTATTAGATTTGCATTTTACCAACGTGACTGAAAAAATTTTATGCATATTTCCAGCCTGAAGATGATGTCTGTGCATCGAACCGTTGCTATTTATAGACTACAAAGGTATTACTTTTTGAATGATTGGCATTGTTCCAATAAAAAAAATGCTGAGTGAATTTCTTCTCAATTTAACTCGTGACGAACTTGAATTATTTCAAAAACTTGAAAAATTGGAAGGGAAATTATCTAGCTCGTAAATTTAAAAATTTTTCTCAGAGGACCGACGTGTACCAATAATTTCATATTTTGAGGGAGTCAAGTTCAATAAGCCCATAATAAAGTCTACCTCGATCGCCAAAAAATATTGTGTCGCTTTTAACGTTCTGAACGACCACATTTTACATATCTGGCCGCCGAGAATTAATTAATGGGAAGAATGTGAGATTGTGTTCATTTTTTCGTAGTTCAATTACGACTTTGCGTGTTAGTGAGGCCTTCTGGTGGCTTCTTCTTTAATTCCCGAGTCGTACTTAGGAAATAAAATAGGAAATCGAATTCAACCAATTTCAGTTAATGTAACTTGCTATTGAGCTACCAATATCATCATCTTGACTTGATGACTATGACATGAAATGAGGGATACAGTTTGAAAGCCTGCACCTTCATCACGCATGATGAAAAATTAAAATTACGGATGAGTTGGACACAATGGGTCACATAAGAATAAGTTTCGATCGAGAGGACATTTTAACTTACACTGGAACGAAAATTTATTTCGGCGCAAATTCAGTTTACTAGTCTGTGCAGGGAATAAGCATGTATCATCTCAAGTTATTGGATAAAGCTCAAATGTGTTCTCGTATAGAGCAGGAAAGATCAGTTCTGTAGTTAAGCCGCTGCATTAAACAGGTTTCTATTTTATCTCAAAAACAATACTCACCTCAGTCTACTTGAGACTACATATTTATACTACTCGAATATACTTAAATCGCATAGTCCTCACAACATGTAAATATTTCTCATGTATAAAACTAGTTTCATTGCAATGAACTTGTTGGTTTGCGACAACATTACTGTTGAATTTAAGCTCGAGAATAACTCATTACGCATTACCTGTCACAAACACCCCAAGAAGCAAGAAAGCGATAAAAGTGCAAAACCATGAAGAATTAATTTTACAGTTCTTGCAGTAACGACAATATCACTGAAGAATTTCGCTGAATATTGAATTGACGATTCAATACATTTGAAATGGACCAATCTTCCGACGCCGTGCTGTGCAGAGCGCACCGTAATTCCATTCCTCACACAACGCACGAATCAATCACAGCTAAATATGACCGTTTGTCGAGTGCTGGAAAGAAGCTCAAGATTTAATCGGCGAGAAAATGTGAAATATGATTTTATTGTCAAAAAATCTATGTGTAGGAAGTAAAAATAATTTTGAATTATGTTCTGATACAATTTTGATGGTATTCTGTACTATACCATAGAGCAAAGCATAACACCAAAAGCAAATAATAGAAGAATAAACGTATTTATAGCTTTCCCAGATGATTAAATTTATGATGTTTACAACTTAAAATTCTGAATTTCCTAGCTTGGTTGATAAGCTCATTTTCTAAAAGTGTTTTAACAATGATTTCATAATAGGTAGTTACCTAATGAGGCTACTTTTCAAGAAAATATAGGTTAACTTGCCCTCACCCAAGAGGTGAGAACAAATTTGAAAATAGACGGAGGGCAATTCTGACAAGGAGTGTGAAAAAGATTGTCCGGAAAAGCTACTCGGGTGAGTAGTAGATTTATTAACTCATGAAGTGAGTAACTCACAGAGCGTAAGAATCTCTTTGATCATAGCATGCATAGTAATCGAGGACTGGACTAATGGTTCAACGAATTAGATGGCTTCAGTTATTCAAACTTGAACGTCCGCTGAAGACGCTAGTAAGGATAAAGTTAAATTGAACTTAGAAAATTGAAATTTTCTCACGCCCACAGTAAGCACGTACATATTCATGCAGGTCTGCTTGTATTAAAAGTACCTCAAGGCTTCTTTACTATTGTAATCTCTTTATTCACACACTTTTAGGAGCATGCGGAGACCCGCATGGGAAATTTGTGTCATAATTTTTGAACGAGGGAAGTTTCGAAATGTTGCAGCTCAAATTGGAATGACCTTCAGAAAAAGTTTGCTGCTTAAATGTAAAAACCTATAACTTCAGATTATTTATAGTTGTATTATATACAGAATACAGACAAAATCCTCAGATTAGTGAAGTAATAAATAGATTTCTTATTTTTGTGAACGATGTAAAATAGGTCTTAAGTGTTTGACGAGTTTATCTACATTATAAAAAACAAATGAGAAAAACAGTTTTTTATTTTTATTTTTAAATGTAGGTTTGATAATGCATGTAATTACTACTTAAAAACATAATAACAATGGCGATGCGTTGTTGAAAAAACTCTTATTAGTGCGCACTTGCATAGCAGTACGAGCTTAGAAACTTGCGATTTCAGGCAGTAATGTTGAAAGTAGAATGGATGGATTCAACTTATTTTTGCGTGCATGACTGCCCAATTGAAAATCAAGGACGTGTCGCCGGTGAATTAAGGACGAGACAGTCGATCAAGTATGAATTAAAGGCGAGTCGGCCGGCTCGGCCTTAT
The DNA here is from genome assembly GCA_030386875.1 of Morinoia aosen. Classification (NCBI taxonomy): domain Eukaryota; kingdom Metazoa; phylum Arthropoda; class Malacostraca; order Amphipoda; family Talitridae; genus Morinoia; species Morinoia aosen. The sequence goes on from CM059559.1 coordinate 44,313,425, forward strand.
AACTCTCCGCGCTCTTAACTACGCACAATTGGGTAATGGCCGTAATATTTGAGGAGGGCCATCCGTTGTTTACAGCCATGCAAATATCAGTGATCTATCGCCATGAAACGTGTGTTCTGAAATTGTTGCGTACAATGCATCAAGCTTGAAATTATATTTCACATATATTATTCAATTTCATTCTCATCCAAAAATATTCACAACATTGAAACTGAAGACATTACTGTACTGCAGAATAAATGCATTGGCGCGTTTACTTGTTTTCACTTATGTGTTTTTACCATGCCATTGTAATGCGTATGTTTTTATTTCATTCTTCTATGCCAGAGAAGTCAAACACATTACTACAGTCCCAGCAATCTATCTCTCTCAGAAGAGAAGTGATACTTACTGAGATGACATCAATATTTATTCTTATATATGCAAGATCTTACATTGAGAAATGATATTCACGAGTGAAATCAGTTAATTACTTGTTAGTTCTGAATACATTCTTATGTATTTATTCATCATTCGGAAATTTATAAAATAAGGAGTAACATGAAACGAAATCGATAAATCGCGAATCATAGTAATTCGAATTATACCTAAAGGCCCCCTCACACGTACAAATATGTCTGCAAACAATCTGAACTGAGTTTGGTTTGTCGGTCTCAAGGCCCCTCACACGATGCAAACAACGCGCTGCAAACTTTACAAAGACTGGCACACGCTTCAGTATGCCAGTAGCAGCTAGGTGGAGAGCACGCACAAAAATAGCGACTCCAGACTGCGAGTTCGTAAAGCTGATGTGATTCGCTATAGTTGCAAAGAATAAGAAAAAGAAGAAATGTAAAAGCTCGCTCAAAATGGGCTAATGAATTGTTCCTAAAAAGTAGTGACTATAGAAATGTGAAATTGCTTATTGAAGTGCATAAGGAGAGAGAGAGGCAGAGTACAGTCGCGCACCAACCACGAAGGTTGGCGTGACACCGTGGAGGGAGTATATATGGAGGGAGCATAGCCGTCTGTGAAGAGAACCAGTTTTTGAGATTTCTCCTCTATCTGTGGTAACCAATAGCCGTCTCGCAAGTGTGACGTCAGCACGGAAGCCAGTTACCTCCTGACTACGCTAGAGTGCGGACTCGCTCGCTGAATGCTCTTCCAGCTGTTCAGTTAATCGCATTCTCGTTAATGATTAATTTGGGATTTTAAGACTCCGAAAGATAATAAATTGTGTTTCCTCGCTTAAGGACACTTAATAATATCAAAATTACTAGCAAAGATACATTAAGAGTTGAAAACTATAAAGATTACAGGCCCTTGATTATAACAAATTAGAGCGACTTGCACGCACACCTCACCCTTTGACATGTGGTGTGGTACTAATCTTGCTTTGGAAAATGAGAGGAGGGGTTGTAGGGAAGGAGGGTGGAGCAACTTCAGCCAAGCGTCTGTGGTTGGCTCAGAATTGTGACGTCACAGGCCTTGACTGTGCCCGAGTCTTTCAGCTTTTGCAGCCAAATTGAGCCCGATCAGAGCGTGGAGGGAGTATATATGGAGGGAGCATAGCCGTCTGTGAAGAGAACCAGTTTTTGAGATTTCTCCCATGTTTGTGGTAACCAATAGCCGTCTCGCAAGTGTGACGTCAGCACGGAAGCCAGTTACCTACTAACTACGCTAGGGTGCGCACATGCTCGCTGATTGCTCTTCCAGCTGTTGAGTTTATCGTAATCATTATTTTAGGATTCTAAGACTCCGAAAGATAATAAATTGTGTTTCCTCACTCGAGGACACTTAATAATATCAAAATTAGTAGCAAAGATACATTAAGAGTTAAAAACTGTAAAGACTACAGGCCCTTGAATATAACAAATTAGAGAGCGACTTGCACGCGCACCTCATCCTTCGATTTGTGGAGCGGTACTAATCTTGCTTTGGCAAATGAACGAGTTGTAGAGGAGGCGAGGAGGAGCCAACATCAGCCAAGCGTCTGTGGTTGGCTCACGTGTGGGGCCTTGCCAATGCCCCAGTCTCCCAACTTTTGCAGCTAATTTGAACCCGATTGGAATCGGCTATGCTCCCTCCAGCATATCCTAGCTCCATGGATCAGAGTGCGCTATGCTCCCTCCATATATCCTAGCTCCATGCGTGACACTGACGCCATGTCAAGGATTGCAGCCGGTCGCTACAAAATTATCAAACATAGCTGATCTGCCTCATACAGTCTGTACCAACCTGAAATGAGCGTACAAACGCACGAATTCAGCACCAGTTCAGATTTGTCTTCAGATATATTTGCGCGTGTGAGGGGGCCTTAAGAATAATCGTAGTCGTAAATTTTATTCTTAGTCATAAAAATTGTATTCTTAGTTTTATTCTTTTTTATGATGAAGATATCGTGATGTTGACAATGCTAATTATTTCAAGAAGAACATAGATTTCAAACAATGCTAAGCGAAAGCGTAATTCATTATGATAGTTTATAATAACAAGTTTCCTGACAGTACACGCTGTAGTTTCGTGAACGAAATAACGCATAAAAGTTTGCTAATTACGTTGCAAAGAATTACATGCGGTAATAAGGAACACTTTTATTCTAACAAGTAATCAAATTAATTCTCGTTTGAAAAAGTAAAGCAATACAAGTCTAAGTTTTCACGGTTTGCTATTCCAGTAACGTTGATCTTTCAATTTTTTTTGTTTTTTTATTCCCGAGGCAGTCGTGCGTTGCTGAAGTCTCTTCTCAAGACATATGAGCGTTTGTAAGATAGAAATAATACATACAACATTACTGTAACTTTATTTATTACGTTATAAAAACATCGCACAAATAAATATTCGATTGGATGAGAGAGAGAGGAGATGAGAAAATTAGAGACACTTTTACACTCTTGCATTTTGAATAGCATGCATGCGTTTTAAACATTCGCACATACCACAGCACTTAGAACGAAAACTAAAAATCGGTTATTATTTTTACTCAATGTAAAACAAAGACTTAATCAACAACGAAATATACTGAGAAGGCGTATCATAAGTAAACATGTCTGGAATAGAGGTTTACTAATGATTTGTCAAGAGTTCGGTAAGCATGTCGACGACCAATCTACAAACTGCTCTATCCTTGCCAGTTTGAATTAAAATGGAATAACATGAAAAGTATGATGTATTACACTCTTACAGCCTTCCAAGAACAAGTGATATATGTACATATTTACAATATTTTGTAGTCTAGTATAATGTACTCATTCAAAAATTTGTAACGAACATTCAAACGTGAAGTCTCTGAGTTAGTTTACCCTAAAAACTTGATCTATGAGCTGGTTCGAAGCACTCGAAGTTTTGAAGTAACAGTCAGTGACATCGCAACGGCTCTGCTGCACTGGCAGTTGATTAGTTTGGAAAGTTGCCAGAGGTGAAGTGACTGTGTGATTCGCAATTATGTGAAGTGACTGTGTGATTCGCAATTATGTCAAGTGACTGTGTGATTCGCAATTATGTGAAGTGACTGTGATTCGCAATTATGTGAAGTGACTGTGATTCGTAATTATGTGAAGTGACTGTGTGATTCGATTGTGCTTAAAAACTGGGATTTTATTGATTCTAATGCAGGTGTTTGAACGTTCTATGCATTGGCAAATTTAGAATTTGTACTTGATGAAAGTTTTCAAACGATTTTGTGTCGATCGACCGTTACTCTCATCGTTAGAATTTTCTTAAGCAGGGTTTACACGGAGGGTGACTTCCCCGGGGCAACGCCCTCTCTCCCTCCCCGCCTCTTCAAAAAAACCCCAATACCCCGGTCTAACTCCTCCTACTACTACCCCATGCGTGTCGACGCTGCTGCCCTACATGCTGGGACTGCCTGGGGAACGCCGGAGAGACAGACTAAATAATTCAGGGCTGCCGAAATTGGTACGTTCGTACAAATTTGGTACGATCTGCTCCAAATGTCACTCTGTTGTACGTTTGGTACGACGGTAGCCTAATGCGCTTAAATTTGGTACGTTTTGAAAATCTCTATAATTTATTTAAGAAATTATGTCTTACCAAGAAATATTAGCCTTATTTTTGGCAATTACAAAAGTTTTCATTCAAATGAGATCTAAATTAAACGGATTATGTAATCCTTCAATGTTACGCAATGTGTTTGATACGAGTTAGAAGTTTAGAACTCGTCGTGTCGTGGCACGTGTCACAATGCACTACTAGAGTCTAAAGTTTCATGAGTCTATTAGATATAAATATAGAGAGGTAAACATTTTAATGCGATTTTAGCGTTATTATTTGCTCAAATTGTTCATCTATGATGCCTTTTCGTTAAGTCAGAATGACGAGCATTTGAATAAAGGGCCTCCATAACGTACAAATAATTTGCGCAAATATAGTGATTGTGCAAGCCTTTTGACCATGTAGGGAGTGGTTGCGTGATTTCACAAAATAATTGTGTGATTTCAAAAGTGTTTGATATTTTTTGTGCAATCTGGCAATGATTGCGCCATCTGAGTGCATGATTGCGCAAACAAACAGCAGTTGTCTCCTAAAATTCATAACGATTAGTTGGGCTGATGATTTTCTGAAGCATCAAGACTGAGTCATCTAAAGCCACAGAAGACGAACGAAAGTTTTTGTTGGAAGTCATAGAAGAATATAGGTCGTTACCAGCACCATGGGGCGTTACTAGCCCTGACTATTGCGACAGGAACAAGAAAAATGAACAGTACGAAAAATTGCTTTGCAAGTACAAGGAAAAATTTTATGACGCTGTAAAGAAAGATGTCATCGAAAATATTAATTAGCTGATACATAGCCACTGCAATCGCAATACAACTAAGTTCGTCGTCCATAATCATCTTGACATCAATAGAGTTAGATGTGAACTAAGATGTTGCACAAAATGATTGCACATTCTGTAGCATTTGACAAATAATTTGCGGAACCATGTCATTTGTGCAATCACCCGCAGAAAAATTTCGTGCGTTGAGAAGGCTCTTTTTGGGTATGCTTGATTTGTTTTTGTTTATGATGCAGCTTTTGCCACTGCTTTTTTCGACTCTTAATAAAATAAAAACAAAAACAGGATTTAATTAAGAACAGCAACACTAAATACATTATTACGATCAAAATCTATGTTAGAGGACATTGGTTGCAAAAATGTGAAACCACCCAGTGACTTTATCAATAACTGAATATAAAATATAAGGCAGGCTACTCTAAGAAGAAAGAAGATAAGGAGGAAGCTTAATTCTCATTGAAAACATAAATAAAACTTAAGAATTTTACGTTTTTAAAGTAGTTAAAAAGATTTGGTACGTTTTATTAGTTTTTGGTACGTTTTCATGAAAGTTTTGGTACGGTAAGCGCAGTGTTTCCACGAGCAGGGTAATTACCCCAGTTTAGGGTAATCAGGGGTACCCTTGGGTAATGTTTAGGGTAATGAAAAATATGGGCAAATCTAGGGTAATCAGAGCTCCGTGAAGGAAGTGACCGCCTAATCCACGAAAATTAGAAAATTGAAAGCCAATATGCAAGCACCCTACTGGTTACCACTTGAACGAAATGTAATGAAACGGATCAGAATTTAGTGTTCACAAAACTGCACTGCTGCTGTGGTTAGTGTCGCATATTTGAATGTCATCAGGTATCGCTCACGAAAGACGGCGTCAAGAGACGAAGCCCTAATATCTCTTGTCCACTTCGTTTTGACAAATGATTCTGAGTTGCATTTTGCCAATGAAAACTCGATCGGTGTCAGCATCAGCCAGTCGACGAAAGTCACTGTCCTGTTCTGATTGCGCTCGTGGTTATAAGCTTCAACAGAATATTGACAGGTATGTTTGTTATATTGTTAAATTCCACAGCTAAAATATTTCATCTTAGAAATAATTAATAGGTTCATTCTTGTGATAGTCATTGAATTAACAGCAGAGTTACCTCACAGCGCCGGTATTTTGCCAGCTAATTAGATGGAAGGCGTCCTATTTCTTGTCCATGTTGCACGCCAAAGAAACATGTTATTGTAGCGATGCAAACAAAAAAATTTAGACAGGGTTCTTTGACACTTCTTCGAGTTACAAAAAGTGCTAAACGCGAAAGGAAGAAGCTATAAAATTAGTTACAAAAATTAATATAAACAAAAGAGTACAGTTGTCGACTTAAAACTTGCAAGATATGTTTGTATTCTCACTGTCCTTCTTAGGCGCAGTAGCACGGACGTAGAATTTGATATAGCTGCGATCATACCTAGAATTCCGTCAACCTAAATTGAAGCACTAGGGGTTCTACAACTGAGTGTTGAGGAAAGTTTATGCACATTAATAAAGGACATGTAGTTTTTCCAAACACCTCTGAATTTCCTCACCCGCCCTTCAGGAAAGGAAGAAATTTGATAACTTTACGAAAAACTTCATGAGTTGATAAGTGAATGTGATTGCAACGAAGTCTCTGAGAAGCATATGCGGTGTAACAAGATTTGATAAAATCCGTTATGCAAAGATATGACGAAGGTCATGTGTGAGGGAAGCCAGAAAGTCATCGCAGAGAGTGGATCAAAGTGTTAGGTTAGATTGAGCATGTGGAAAGAATGGCTGAAGTGCGTGAATGGATGGAAAATTAAATAAAAAATAAATAATTGTACTAGGGGTAGGTACACATATTATTGCATTTCTTGCAGCATAGCAGATGATCGTGCACTGCACCGAGTAGGGAAGAGCCAACGACACTACCTCGAAAAAAGGAAAGCTTCACTTGAAAGCTAGAAACTACCAGCAGAAATTAAAAGATTCGTTGACATCGGAACCTGAGTTTGAGGGATGGTTAGCCAAGTTCTCAAAATCAACAGAGCAAATGGATGTGGAATATTGCAAGGTTTGTCGAACCTATATGACTTGTGGGAAATCGGAGATCAAGCGTCACATGCTCTCAGCGACACAAACAACGATCCATGGTGGCAAAATAGCCATCGATTGCCAGCTACGTGCTATCCGATGATACTCTCGAAAATCGTGCTCGTTAAGTGGGACTGCAAGTTTGTGCATTTTTAGCTAAGCACTACCTATCTCATTGTGTGAGCCTCTTTTAGTTTGATGAAAACAGATCAGGAGTCGCAGAAAAAAAGGGCGCCTATGAAAACAGCGGGCATCAAAATTAATTCGACAGGTTTTTGGCAAACATCTTGTACGTGATATCGTCTGGATATCAAATATAATAATAATGAGAAGAATAATAATGAAGGCATCTACGAATGCTTTATTTCCAATTTCAAGCCTAATACATACCACCTTGTACATTGGATTTTCAAATGCCTTATAACTAACGCCAGGACGCCTTCCCCCGGTCAAGACCAGTACCCATTTCAGACACCTGGGTAGAGTGGAGTATTGTGCTTGGAATTTTTCTCCTATACCCAACAGAGAAAAACCAGCATTCTAACGTCGTTCGACTGGATTTTCCTCCTGACGCTCATGCAGTATGTAACACAGGGCTCATTCATACTGACGGAGCTCTGGAAACCAGTCCATTTACCTTTTAGTTAATTAATAGATCATAGGTCAGGGTTAGCTGTTTTAGGGTAATCTGGGGTAATCAACACCCTTCAGCTAGGGTAATTAGAGTCGCCTCGCGTGGAAACCCTGGGTAAGCGGAAAAAATTTCGGCAGCCCTCAGACAGTGCGCTCCAGAGAGTCTTGAGGGTAGGATGCATGTCTTAGCTGCTCTGTCGTCATGTTCTCATGCGTAATCTCAATGCAAAAAGTCTCTTCTGATCTGGAAAAGTGGCTGAAGGCTAGAGTTTTTACATTGATAGATTTATTGAAAGCAAAGCGCCAGTCTGATTGTATTTATTGCGGCTGTAAATACAATTTCTTTATTAAATACTATCGCTGAAATGATCTGTAGCTGAAATTATTTTCGATTCAATTCATAAGTAATTACCTGTAACAATAGTAACACAAATTGTTCGCTGTCATGCTATTATTGATGGCTCGTGATAGGACTTAGACTGATATAATTTGTATTACTTATTTCTATTTCCTGTAATCAGACTCTAATCGTGCATATTTCACTTATTTTTGTCTCTATGTACACCTGCTGTGCAAGCTATATTTTATTATTCCTTAGTTTGGGCATTAAGGTCATATAAAAAGCTGTATCAGCGTGAGGTTTTATTGATTCGCCTCCATTCCTTATTAATCTAATAAACCCAATCGTTTCTAACAAGGCACTTGGCCTTCCTTTAAGAAGTAATTCTTGAATTCTTCACGAATACGTTGATCTCATGCCGGCCTCCGTGGAATAGTTTTCAGGGGAAAAATAGCATCTTCTTTTCTGCACTTACCTTGAATTACATTTCGACATCCTCACTCAGTCACTGTTATCTCCAGGGTTGCCGTTTTTTTCCTGATGATCGTACAAAACCTCCATGAAAACGTACCAAATCTATTTAAGTAGCAATAAAACGAAAATTTTAAGGTTTTACCTACTTTTCCTGTTAGGATGAAATTTTTTCTTCCTCTTCTTCCTTCATCTGCCAACTTTTTTATTTAATTTGTTGACTAAGCTACCGTGGTGGTTCCAATTTGTGCAATCTATGTTCTCTAACGTAAATTTTGATCGCATTCGTGCATCTAGTCTTGCTCATTTTAACGAAATCCTGTTTTTTGTTTTTATGTAGTTATGGTCAAAAAATTCTCTAGCTGCAGCAAAATAATGCGGTATTGACATAAGCTGTTTCATGAACTCGGGAAGCAGCGAGTAACAAAGCTGCGTACCAGAATTTTTCACACACAATTTCGATCTTGAAAGGAGCATCTTGAACAAACAGTTCTCGCCACTTCATCTTTATCTTTTCATGCTACTCTTCTTTCACGAAATTGCAGAAATGCATTGAATATGATATTATTGAATTACATTTATTAAGATCTTTCAATCCAAACTCTTCTAGTTTTTTGGTACATATTTTGTTGACATTTCCCAGGAGAATGCTTTCTGCTGCAGCACCAAAATAAATCTCATTTATATTGAAATAGTTTGTGGGGTTGCCTACATTTATTTTGCAATTATTGTCATTCGAAATCAATAGATCCCTTTTTATGAAGTTGCCCATAATAAAATTCTCACTCCAGAGAAATTAAAATTCATTTTGGTAAGGGGAACTTGTACATTTGCTGAACGCACCAATTTCGGTAGCCCTGGGCAACTCACCCTCCGTCTATACGCAAGTGGGGAAGCTTGAGCGGGTGAGAGGGGTAGGGTGGGGGCGTCACCCTGGGGAAGTCACCCTCCGTGTAAACCCAGCTTTATCGGTAGGAGAGTTCAACCTTAGTTTAATTTTTTAAATTCTGTTTTGTGAAGGGTATTTTTTAGAGGTATTTATGTAAAAGTACTCAAGATAGATTGCTTTCTCATTTTATTTCTTGATTTCTTTCATATTCAAGAAATTTACTTTTTAAAAGTAGTTTTTCAGGAAAAAAATATAAAAAGAAGTAAGTTCTTCAGCCAAATTAAATATTTACTGAAGGCCGCGATAAAAGTGCGGTGGCCCAGTGAAGGAAATGTTACAGAACTTGCCCGTTGCCTGAAAGAACTGCTGCAGGGGCGAGTGGCGTTCATACACCTTCAAACACAAGTCATATCAAGTAAATATTTTACGCGTGTGTGAATAATTGTTGTTTTGATTTTTTTTATAATATACATATTTCTAATGTTTTATTGTTTCAATTACTTGAGTTTTAACGCTTTTAGGTGCATATTGAGGAAGTTGATAAATATTTGAGTAGACATATAAGACTACCAGAGAATCGAGGTAAGTGAACAGACAATGCAAGGGTCTACGCTACAAACTTAAAAATGCGTGTCAATGTTTATAAAATTAAAATTAGTTGGATCTCACGCAGCATTATTGTTAATTAGAATTTCAAAGTGAAAAGGAGGGACTGTAATTGTGTGCAGAAGAGGAAAGAGAATTTTGTTGAGAAGTAGCCAACTTGTCGTTCACCACCTCTCGTAATAGGTGGAATGGTGCACAAATTATACTCGTCGTATATGTTTCCCTCTGTAAATGTTTCTTTACCGAAAATCATATTTATACGATTCTTTTATCATTGATAAGGAAAGAGCGATTTGAGCTTCAAAGTACTGTTGCATCAATAACAGTAATATTCTTGAAAATGAATTTCTGGAGAAGGGTCACCAAAGGAGTTAAACTATATGCGGCAGCCGTAATTTTACTGAGCATCGGTGCAAACAGTAAAATTGAATAGAACATTAAGTGTATAGCTTGGCCGGCACGGTTCGCCCTTATGACGTAGCGGTGGGAGCCCTGAGTTTAGCAACGGGCCAGCGCGGTCACCCTCCGCACTCCTCCAGCTTGCTTCAAGAAGTCTGAGCCAGTACTCGTAACTTCAAGAGGAAATATAATCTTAATATTGAATTTTTATACCTTGTAGGGAAACTAAAAGGTCATGCTGACGCGGCTCACAAAACTTTACGAAAGATTTAAGATTACTCTATTTTACGAGCCTGCCTCAGCCAAACACTATTAGCCCAAACAATGGCATTTAGCTAACCAGCTAGACTGGTAGCTAGGCTGCAAAAGCGCTTAAGCTTATTTGAGCCTAAAGTTTAAAGTTATGTACGGCTCAGACAAAATTTAATTTATAATATCCGTTCGCACTGGCAATTATTAACAAAAATCGACGCACTGAGATGGAAAGAGAACACCCCACTGAGATGGAAAGAGAACACCGGACTGAAATTGCTTCCCAACTCACCATAAAGGACGTGCTTAGAAGGCTGTTCCTCCGTGCAGTAGAGCTCAGGAGACTAGTGCAGCCCGCTGCCCGAGGAGTCCAGCAGAGCCGCTGCCTCCGGAGTCACTGCCGGAACTTCCCCATGCCCCGCCAGGCCACGAGAGCGCAGAGCTGCCCCGGCTCCAATCTTCGGTTTGGAGCTTCACGAAGAGCTTTCATATTCATAAATAAGTTCATCTTCTCATTTCTGTTGACATCCCATTTCTTCATAGAATAATAAACAGAAATAAAATCTTGAATGAAAATGTCTTAAATTTAGGTCCCAGGTAAACGACGATGCACATGATGTCCCGAAACCAAGGAGAGCTGATAGAGCCTCCTTTCCTGGTGACCGACTACTGAAGCCTCCTGAGTCTGGTATTTTGTGGTAGAGCTCATTCGCGTTCTTAATGTGCAGGTGACTCAAGAAGAAGAACGGTAATCAAGAACAGCAAATGTGTCAGGGTTAGGCTTGTTGGTAGACAAGCCCAGCACAGGCGTTAACTCTTTCCATAGTGCGTTTAAATTTTACTATTGAAGTTAGATTTTACTGTGATTGGTGTCACGAAAAACTAAACTTACAATTTGCCTATGGCTCGTTTTATTCTACAAATATCCTTTATTTATACTATATACCAATACTATACTTCATTTTATAATGTTTTGGAACATTCCTTTTCTTCATACACATTAGAAGATTTTTCATTGCTCCAACCTTTTTCTTCAGCACATCTTCATAGGAATTTGGTGGAGTAGTATCTTTTTGGAAATACATTTTTATTATTATAGCAGTGAACGTAAATTGTACATGTGTTTCTAATACAAATGTGTGAATATAATTATACTCTAGTGTAAACAAAATTGAATGTGAACATGATAATATAACAGCTTCTATTTATAGTTGACAGTTCAATTTCTAATAAAACTCTCCCATTAGTTCTCTTGCAATCGATATAGTAGAATTAAATCCAACAATGCAAATCTGCAACCCACTCGTAATCTAACAGTGCCATCAACTTTGGGTTCACCGTCAACAGTAAAGAAGTTTTCTTCTTGTTCAATTGAACAGTAAATGACTTGTCATAACTCACCCTAACAAAGCTTAACTCAACCTTGCTCGACATGTGGCCTGCTGAAACACCAGAACACTTGAATGTGTCCAACAGAAAACCTAAATAATATTCAACATCTTATTTTAGAGGTTGCGTACTAAGAAGTCATTCACACTAGTACCTATAGGGGAGAAATTTTTAATCTTCTGCAGGAAATTTTAGTAAGACTATTATTGTACAGAAACTAAGGCGGAATAAAGAAATTTTCTCATCCGAAGAAAATACGTGATACGTCCTTACATTGACCTAGACCTATCTGGAAGTATCTCATATCCGCGTTTTACTTTCAGAAGAATCGGATTCATCTGAGGACCCTGAAAATGATACTCAATATGCCCCAATTATGAAAACGGATGAATTCTTTCCGACGTAAGCCGGTGAGAATTACGCATAGATAACGTTGTTTCGTTTACATTGATATGTAAAATTCGATTTGTACTGCTCATATGAGGTCTCGCATTGAACGGAAACCTAGTCCAGTTAATGTTTAGTGGTAATTGATTTCATTTTTTCTAATTTTTTGTGATATTTGGGGTGTGTAATGTATTGGGACTTTCCTCTTCTTGATACACACTAGAGGAATTTTTATTGCTATAAACTTTTTCTTTAACTCTTGATAGGAATTTGATGGTATAGTTTCTTTTTAAAGAAACAATTTTATTATCGTAGTAGTGAAAGTATAATTTTACATGTGTCTTTAATATAAATATCTGAATATAATTATAAAGAAAGGTTTGCAATACTCGTATATCAAAGTTGCTCTTTTAAATTTTTAATACACAAGTAATTCGGTATTTTTCTCTTTCAGAGTTTTTGTGTAGCCAGCATATCCTTATTAAAATGAGTTAAGCTGCTGATACCTGACCTAAAATGCAATTTATTGCATTTTATTGCATTATGCAATTCATTGTACTTTGATCTTTTATTTCAGTCGTAATGATTTTCTTCCTTTGAACCGCTGATGGAGCAGGACTCGAACGTTTTCTTAGTAAAGATGATAAATTTTATCGGAACTTTCTTCGTTCCTAAAGTTTCTGATAAGGTTGCGTTTAAAGCAAATCACTGACGTGTTCAGGAATTTTAAACCAAAATACGGTGATTGGTAAATTCGTACTTAATTTAGTTTCAAATTTTGTGAACTCTTTATTAAATATTATTTCAGTACTTAGAGCCTTTCGTTTTGTATGTATACATAAATATATATTTCTGTCCTAAAATGTTCTTGTAAAACTTGTGTGGCACTTAATCGTTTCTTGCACACGTGAGTACATCATACCAAGACAATTTTAGGTAGGTTGACTTTTTGTGTTGTCCCAGCTATGCTGCAAATGTTGTGGTTGGCATTGTATATTTTTGAGAGGTAAACTCTTTTGTACCAGTATTATTAGCGTAGGAAATATAACTTCGTGTTGTGGTAAAATATTTTATTCACTTCGAGCTCTTTGTTTTGGCACAATAGTAGATACGTAAGAATAAAAATTGTCCCGAATATTGACCTCATTGTCTTGAACGCTAAAGAATTGAAATATGTCGATTTTACTTTCAACATTAATCTCTCATGTGACTAGGTCCTATGTCCGCATGCTAAAATGACAATGTAAGTGCGCACTTCTTAAAAAGTTTTCAACAATACATCATTTTGATTATGTTTCCTTAGTCACTTGTATTTATATGCATTGTCAAAATCATATTAACGTATGATGGCCAGCCGCGTATCATGTACATATCGCCGGCGAAATTAGACATGCCGGAGACGAGCAGAGACGTAGAATGGACGATCATCGCAGTTGGCCGCCGACGTCACTGGGCCAAAAATTTCGGCCCTAAGTGGACATTTCACCAATGATTCGGAGGTGATTTACCGGCGATACGTTTCTTAAATTATCCCTCGTTCGGCCATAACACATTGGCGCGACGTCCCCGATTTTCAATTGGGTGGGAGGTTGACATTAGGAACTGTTTTTTCACTTCAACAAATCAACTATTACGCTATTTAACGAGCTCAGAGAAAATAGGTATTCCAACACAGCTCAAATTAATATTTCTACGCAAATAATTCAGGTACAAAAGAGTTCACCGGAGTCAGAAACATGAAAAGGGTTTTTGTACAATGCTTACCAAAACATTTACAACATAATAAGAGCAATATGTGAGATTAACTACTTATACAAGGCTGTCATACTACAATCACGAGCGCAAGAAACGACAAATAACCACACAAGGCTAACAAGAACATTTTAGGACATGAATTGGAAAACTAGATATAAGCCTGTCGTAGAGAAGAGCCAGGTACGCTGTACATCTCTTTATATCAAGAACGATTTTTTGTCAGTAATCTACAGCTTTTGTCTATTTTTCGGTGTAATTGTACGAGTGATGATCGGACAACATTAATTATATACAGTCGTTAGAATTTCAGTTAAGTTTGGTATTGCGTCATCTATGCTCGTAACATTATTTTTCTGTTGAGAGATGTCCAATGATGGTATTAGTATTTTTTAGGACAGTGTACTTGCCACAAAATTTAATAATTTATGCAACGATAAGAGAAATCTTCAGCCTGTGGCTTGGTGCAAGTGACATAGACATTTTTCTTAATAAGAAATAATTTAAAATGATCCGATACGTCGGAAGTAATTATTCCAGTACGAAAATCAATTGGATCTGTAATGAAGATTTTATCGAGCAGGGTAACAGATTTTGATGATACACGTGCAGGCTTCGTGATAATTAGATGAAAATGTTTTGACTGAAAGACATTTCTGAAATTTGAAGCTTGTTCGCAGCTTTCATGTTTCAAACAATCATAATTGTAGTCACCTCAGGTGATTAGGTCATTGTGTAAAGAATTGTTAAACTGCGAAATAATACGATGGAAAAGATTCAGGAAAAATACCGGACAAGCTGTTGGAGGCATATACACCTTTCCAAGCATAATCCGTTTACCATTTTTCGTCAGTCCTATGAATAGCGTTTCTATGTGATCACGACTCATAGTTGCACTTGCTATGATTTTATGTGTTTATGATAGGTAGGTACTGACGTCTACGCCGCTCCTATTATTATTGCGGAGTGAGTAGTGGCACTGATAATTTTGCATTTGAATGAAGTCTTTAGTTGAGTCATCTAGCCAACTTTCGCTGACGCTAAGAACATCGAAGCTACAATTAAACTCACTGATAGAACATTGTATTTCGTCGATTTTTTGGATATAATGAATTACAGTTCCAACGTAGCAAAAAATCATTGCGACTTGTTTTCATTGATTCACTGAATTTAGTAATATGAGTGTATTGACAATAATTACTTCTAATTTCATTTAGGTTTCAAAACAATGCATTTAAATGACTGAGATCTGGGTCAATATCATCAAATATATCAGCATGATCACCCTCTAACTGGACGAACAGTAAGTTATAAAGGGTGCGCCAGAGAAACTTACTTATTTGAAAGGTCAATAAAAGCAAAAGTACTGCAGTTATTGTTTTATTGTCTTTTTTATTTGAGAATACAATATCCCAATTTTGTTTTACACTGTTTTGAAAATGACATCGGCTAAATGGCGACCCCCATTGCGCATACACTGATTAAGTCGATTTTTGAAGTAAACTATCCATCACATGGAATCCCATCACCGTTCAAACTTTGAGATTTGGCTCCACGCAATTTCTTTTTATGGGGTTATTTGAAATCGCTGGTTTATGTCGATCGACCACGGACAATAGCTCACCTCAAAAACAACATTCGCGATGCCATTGCCAACATACCGATTGATATGCTGCAAAGAGTGGACACGCACTTCAAAAATCGACTTAATCAGTGTATGCGCAATGGGGGTCGCCATTTAGCCGATGTCATTTTCAAAACAGTGTAAAACAAAATTGGGATATTGTATTCTCAAATAAAAAAGACAATAAAACAATAACTGCAGTACTTTTGCTTTTATTGACCTTTCAAATAAGTAAGTTTCTCTGGCGTTTCTCTCATGTGCCTCACGTAAATTAAAAGTTTGAGAAATGAACTGTGAAGTGAAGATAATTAAATAATACTACTAAAAATGATAAACGAGAAAAAACTATACCAAGTTGAAAGTTAAAAAGAGAAATCGGATAGAGATGAGTCTTTAACCTAGTGTAATTTCTTAAACTTTTTTCTAGGCTATTAATGATCACAAAATTTTAAATGATGCATTGAATTGTCAGGCATATAAAAAGTACGCGCACTCAGTCCATGAGCGTGGACATCGGAAAGAAAAGATTGCTGACAGCATAAAATTCCATAGTACGAATAGTATGTAAAACTGTCTCCTTATAGTCTTCGCCTGCACGTGAATGTGGTAGTTCCCCAGAAATAACAAGAGTGCGCTTCCTGTTTTCCAACTCTTCACGCTCAACTTTTTCTGTAGACTATCTAGATTAGAGACTAGGCTATTTATTTTTTCATTGAAGTCGTAGATAATTTTCTTTTGCTCAAATTTCTTCATAGTAGCGTTCCAATTAACGTTTTAAGGTTACTTATTTCGTTTTGAAATTCCGCCATTACTGAGTTGAAGTGTTCAATTATAACGGAGACCACTTTCTTATTCTGTTCTGATAATTTTTCTACGTTAGGATACGAGCCAAGCTTTGATGCAGACTCGCCCTTGCTTCGTTTTTATTTCTGTCCACCATTTTGAAGTTAAGGAAACACGAGCTCGTTTCTTGGTGAAAATAAGTGATGAACACTTTTTTCGAAGGAAGATCACACGATTTGTTAATTTTTTATTGCGACAGATAGAATTTACTCTTGGATGCTCATGGTTTGGGCGGGCACCCTTTTTGGTTAGAAATTCACGATTTCTAACAATACAGGCACTTTGTTTCGAAGTAAAAAACGGAGCGTCCTCACCGCACGGGAAGAACACCATAAATTATGCAAGATAATAGTTCTTTAGGTTTCAAGCTATACAAAAAATCGTAAGGAGTTATTTGAGAGTTAAGTTTTTCAAGTATAACTTTTCTTTTTCCGTCCACGGTTAGTATGTCTAAGGAAAATATAAAAATGGTGATCTAAATTGAAAGTTGGTTTCTTCCCAACAACACAAATTTTGCTTTCTTTGAGGGGAGACTTCAGATTCCGCTCTCCTTTACCGTGCTGGGACCTCACACAAGCACCTGCACACAGGATACAAGAATTTAGATGTTATGAATTAGCGATGAATATTTATGCTAAAATAAGTTTACGGATCACAGACTTTAGAAATAGGCTAAAGCATTGACGCTATAATTATTTATGAGCATTAGAATTTTAAGAATAAGCTAAAATATTAACGCTCTGATAAGGAAACACGTATTAAAAATTTATGAATTAACTGAAGCAGTGATTCTAGAGCAATTAAGGAGAATGAGAGTTTGATAATAACTGAAAACAAGGATTTAGAATCAAACAAAGATTAATTAATAAGTAAGCGTACCTAACACTCCGGCCCAAAACCTGGTGGGAAAGAGGTATAATAACGGTACGGTCCCATGGGATCATCCACTTATCAAGTAAAAAGTGAGCTAGGGGCAAGAGAAGCATCTGGCTGACAGCTAGTGAGCCTCACCTCGTGTCACAACACGGCGTCGTAGCAGCACAGGCGCAGAGCCGCGAAAAATGACGTCGAGGCCCCCCGGTAAGGAAACTACTCCTTGGCCCTTTCGGGGCTGGGACTCCCAATGGCGGTGGAGGCGGAGATGCATGCGCACCTCAGGCCTTCTTGGTGCATCAAAAAGCTCGGGTAAAGATTAGTGATGGCGGCGGCAGGGTATGATGGCGAACTGCCTGACCAAAGCCCAAACAGGGCTCGATTATCTTCTTTTTGCTCGCTGGCCAGCCAGAAAAGTGGATGATAGGCCTCTACGCTCTCTACCCACCAGGATTTTGTACGCAAGCCTATCGTGAGTGCTTTAGAGCGTAACTAATTATGTATTACGAAGCACTGGCATAAAGCGTTAGAGCAAACTGAACGAAAAATCCATCTTGTGGAAATAAGGTCGTCTAATTGCCTTTAACCATGAAAAAATCCTGATCCCACCATCGCATCCTGCTTGACGTTATAGAGGGTACGTTGTCGTGTTGAAAGAAAAAGCTTGAGTTTGAAATACTTTTGAGCTTCCTTAAGTTCACAAATGAAAATTTGTCTTTTGTTTGATATTCAAATTCGAATTTAGTTTTGCACCTTCTGAAACAATATGTAAGAAAATTTCCGTGTTTTTAATACACTAGCCCACTCACTAGCCTAGGCCATTTTTTGTTGCCGTTTTTGTTATTACGAGTCTGGGACGTCCGCTAGGAACTTTCTGACCTCTCTGTTATTTTAGAAGGTAAATTTCGCTCCGAGACTGAAAAAAATTAGAAACAGAAAGCACGAGCTAATCTTTCTAGATCTTTCTGAGAAGAGCATTTACCCTATAGTGGCGTAGTCTGTCGTTTCTCTTCCGTATATACACAAGTTGTGACGCAACTGTCTTGACCGCGTGACACTCGTAAATGAAGTTCAAGTATTTTTCAATATATGTTCTCATGCTTTTTTCATTGTCAATCATTTCTTTGACACTTCTATATTAAGCTCGTTCGTTTTACCGGTAGTTTGCATTGACACCTTTGGTGATCTTGGAGGAAATAGAAAAGAAAAAAGAAAAACAGAATGTTTCCAAGAAATCCACATGAAGAGTTCAACACATTTGGTTTTGAAAAATTCTTAACTAATCTATAAATCTTATTTGTGGAAATACCACAACAAGTGTCTTAGCATCCATGACAGCAGTTACATCAACTGAGAGCAAGACAGTTCCTCCTGATTGGCTTTAGGTTGGAGAAAACACGAAAACATTCTTAACACTTCTTGAAAGAGGAATGAGAGCGTTGAGCATTGAGAAAAAACGCCTTGAACGATATGGCCTTCGCATTGAAACATGAGCCTGAAAGATTGCACAATTTACCTATATTGTTGAGAGTATGATGAGTGAAAATGATTAATGTTGATTTTGAAAGAAAAGGTTAACTCTCAAGTTATGTAATCCGAGGAATATGGCAGGCAATAATTGGAGTGAACAAGCTTACTTCATGCCTGATTATAGTAAAATTACCGTCTCAAAATAATGCTGGCATTAAGAGATGTATGAGGGATTGACAACACGTCCGTAGGCTCGAAACAAATAAGCAAACATATACAAAACACCATTGGTTTTTACAAAAATGTTATTGGTTTTTAAAATCTCCTAACATAAAATCCTTAGTTAGTGTATTATCAACATGAGTTTTGTAATACCCATGTTGTTAGTCAAAACAAATGATTGTGAGAATAACATGGTAAAATGCATTCCCTTTGTTGCGTAATCTAGGCTAGGTAACGCGTTAAATAGAAGTTGAAAAAGAAACATTATATCAGAAACAAAGCAGTTTCCAAAGCATTTTTATTAGTGTGCACTTTTAAATTTCAGGCGTAGTAACTGGCAGCATCAGGAATTAATATAAAAAAATTGAACGAGTAGATTTATGATTCAGCGTTCAAGACTGAGGTCGATGTTCGGAATTACCTTTTCACTCCTACGCATCAACTAGTACGCCAATCACCGAGCTTGGAGCAAATAAAATATTTTACCCCAACATATATGTATGATATTTCCTAAGTTAATAATACTGACACAAAAGAGTTAACCGCTCAGTCACAGCCATCAAATAGATTTTCTACAATGCGAATCAAAAATATTTGCAACACAATTAGAACATTATGTGAAATTAACTACCAAAATAATGCTGTTATAATAAACTCACGAGCTCAAAAAAGGGCAAATTACTACGTAAATTGAACAAGAAAATTTAGGACATTATTAAGAAAAGAAAACACTAATATCCAATAAAGTTGATTCATAAGACGAATTACAATGTTTTTTAAAATTTCGTAATACAATGGTCCTCAGTTGATAACAATGAAAGGAAGTCGTGTACACAATACTGAGAAAAACACAACAAATGTATCCCAAAGAAAGGTATTTTAAGTTTGATAATGTTTGTTTGATGAATGCAATATAAAAATGATGAGCATTGTCGGGTGAAACGCTATTGACAGTCTACACGTACATTTACTTGTGCGTTCTGACGTTTGTGACAACAGGGAATAATGTTGGCAGTGTTTCAAGATAATTTGCATTCAGAACTAAAGTGTCCATTTGGCAAAATATTCAAAATGTCTTCTCATAAAATAGTTTTAGTTAATTTTTCGAATTATAGCTTCTTACTGCTTGCAATTTATCCCTTGGAGTGTCAGATTAATGTCCACAAGTCTTAAAAGAAAACAAGTCAATGGATAGGCTGTTTTCTTTAATACTTCCATAAACTAATCTGGCATTCCCAGTGTAAGCTCTCGGAAGCTTAAACTTGCAAGAAAATGTCATTTAAGACATGTTGTCAACTGTAACAAATAAATCATGGGAAAATATTGTTGACGTGCAAGTCATAGTATATGAGGCAATGTGAGCTTTAGATACGTCCATCGATTCCTCGAAGAGAAATCAGAGAACAGTAAAATCGTATCGGTTAAATTACCTAGCGAGATGAAGATATAAAATTTAATTGCTATACAATAAATGATAAAGGTCTTTTATTTCAACAACTTACTATGATAACTGGTGGAAATATAAGAAAATTAATGAAAATCGGGCTATCTGTGCAATTTAGTACAATATTATTACTAAATAACAATCATTCTGTGCCCAAGTTTGTACTGTACTCTAGAGACATGAAAAATAATCCTGGTGAAAAGCCTTAGCCAAATAGAAGAGAACAAATTATAATTGCAAGTCCATTTCCTAGGGACCAATGCATTGCGACATTGTCACAGGCTTAAACAATTTACATATTTCTGCATTCATTGTCATTACTGGGTTCATAGTTCTCGTGCTACAATACGCGCCCATGCAGTGAGATTTTTTTCCATGTAACTTAAGAAGCGAAACACAGGCGGAGTAGAATGCTACTGAAGGAACGGACCAAGGCGTCCACGCTTGGCCCCTACTCAAGTCTCGAGGCGTCTAAACCGATCACACTCAGGTACCAGGGCAAAGGCGAAGGAGAGCTCAATGTAGTCAAAATGGCCAATGTAGTATAGTCAGTGGGGGCCAATATACGGTCATCATCTTAATGTTTGTAACAACATAAGAAATTTCTTGATTCACAGGCGAATAATCATTCGAATTAAAAGCTTCATTTTTGATGTTGCGGGAGACATCAAAACTTGTAGGCAAACAATTGCCATTTAAAACTGATGCTTTTCTCGAATGAGACACAAACTTTCGGTCAGTAAATATATAAAGAAAGATTTTAATTCATCTTGCATCATGTACTCTTATTTATTACTTTTGTCGTAATGTAATCTCTACAAGGATCCAGCCAGAGCTCAAATCAGCAGAGGATGCCGAAGGATTTCATGCTCAGCAATGTTTGGAACTGATTTATGAACGCATCCATGGTGCCAAAAGAAACGAAATTTCTGACACTTGTTCTACATTAAGATAAATTCAACTCTGAAGAAATTTAGGACACAGGGCTTAATGAAATTGGTTCTCGCTAGTTTATTGCTGTTATTTTTTGATACATAAGTATCTAGCGTTGGAAAACTTTTGTTGCATTATTTGCAAGGGTTGGGGAGTTGGACAAAATAATAGAAACACCTAACTTATGGAATTCTAAGCTTTGGACATGTTTTGAACAATGAAAAAGTGATATATTTCAATATTTTTTGTTTATTATTTGATTTGGTTATTTAATATGACTATATTTTACAGATATCATAAAAAAGTTGGTTATAATTAATAAAAATGACAAACCTCTAAGAATTTCAAAAAGAGGTCAAATTGTTGGTGCTCGTAGGGCAGATGCAAGTGTAACAGAAACTGCTCGAATGCTTGGCATTTCAAAAGATACTGTCTCAGAGTAATGACTGGCTTTGAAAAAAACGAAAAACGTCCTCTGCAAAGCACATGTCCGGCCCAAAGGCGAAGTAGTCTGAGAGAGACCACTGCTCCTAAAATCACTGAAGATCTCAATGAAGACATACAGAACCCAGTTTCCCCAAAACTGTTCGTCGAAAGCCACAAATGGTGAACCTACACCATATTGAAATACATTTTATTGATTTGTCAAGGTGTTTCCATTATTTTGTTCAACCCTCTTATAATTTCCAAGTTTTGATGCTGTAGTTTGCCGCGTAGTTTTCTTAATTCTTTCTTACTTTTGTTCATGATGACGAAGATGCTAATCGTAGTTTAGGTTACGGAGTTTTAAGAATATTTTCGTAATCTCTCAAAATTAACACTTATTGAATTCTCTCTATTTTTTTCGTCACGCAAAAGAGTCGAAAGCCAGAGTTACAATGTATATTTCAGAGTGAGGAACTTACAAACGAGGAAAATTTCAAATAAATTAATAATATTAACAGGAAAACGTTTCAGAGTCCCACTCTTTGATCAGTTCAAAAAGATGCAAATCATTATGTCTGAAATAAGAGAGACAAAACCAAATCTTGAAAGGAGTCATTAAAAGAAATCACGAAAACAAAAATATTAAAAAAAAAAATTGAAAAGATTCTATCTACTCGTAGTTACTATTTGCAACGGGCATGAGCTGTCGGTATCTTTGAGAGCCGGTTTCGTTTAAAAATATGTAACGACTCTAAAATACTAAGGCCATTAGGAGTTACGGCGGAGTCTAAGATTTTAAGTCGTTAGAGGAGATAGATAAGTTGCATTTTTCGGCGTGATTCCGTACTGCGGAGTGGAGGGGTGTGCTAATTGGGTTCCAGTACGGAAGCTTTAACCCAGTGGCTCTTCACCCCTTGGTTGCGACCGAAAGTTGGAAAGTTGGGCCGCTAAAGGATTGTGTAACCTGTTTGTGTTAACCTATAGTAAACTATTATTTTTTAATTGTAACGGAGGCTTGGGTCAAGATAGTTATTTTGGGCAGATTTTGGGTCAGTACCAAAAAAAGTTAAGAACCAGTGCTTTAACCGTATGCTCTGCCAATCTCAAATAAAATTCCATGACGTCATGCCGACGTCCGATGATAAGTACTGCAAACAACTGTAAGAATAAACCAGAGAGGCTCGCGTATCAATCGGAAGCGTCCCCTTGTACCGTGAAAAAGAAGCCATCTTAAAATTGTTAATTAGAGCTCCGCATAACTGAAAGTTTTGAAAGTATTTTTACACAGTAATTTAGTTCACATGACAATTTCTCAGAAAGCGCTCCAAATTGCGGGAAAGAGCAGTATAGATGGTCTTTGTTTTCTTCAATAGCTTTTGACGCGCACTTCTTCGAGAATAATTTCTTGGTTTGCGAATTAATAACACCCAACTTAAATCCAACAGCAGTAAAGTGTGAAAATTCAAATGAAAAATCGGACAAACACTTCATGGAAGAGTTTCGTTATGTTCTTTGACTGCAGTCAAAGGTACAAGCTACAATCCCAAGAATTTTGTTCCCCTTTATGATGTTTTTTTCTCGATTTACTCGTTACCCTTGAGTTTTGGTAATAGTGACCTATTCGTTCTTATACTTCTTCCATATGAACATTGTTCAGAGGACAGTAGCGAGAACAATGATCGGACTAATACAAAAAAATTGAAAATATTTATTAAAAATTTTTTTAAAAACCTTTCAATACAAATCTGTATCCTAAACTTCTTTCAATTTATAGACCTATTCTAGGAGTCAACAACTGCTGCAGAGACAACAGCTGTTACCCGAAAGACTGATGAACTGAGTTGTGCTACTTTAAGGCATTCTGAGTCCTGCAGACTGAGTGAAATGAACTCGTCCTATCGCAAACCCTCTACAAAATCGTTTACCGCTGGAAAAAAGATTTGATACAAATGAAAATTTGACATGTTCTGAGATGGTCAGTAGA
Organism: Morinoia aosen; assembly: GCA_030386875.1. Classification (NCBI taxonomy): domain Eukaryota; kingdom Metazoa; phylum Arthropoda; class Malacostraca; order Amphipoda; family Talitridae; genus Morinoia; species Morinoia aosen. Next base: position 44,337,231 of record CM059559.1, read on the forward strand.
AATTTGATTATTTTATTGATAAATCTGATCAGACCAGACAGTAAAAAAATTCTCGTTGCTGTACCAATTAATGCGAGTTACTCGTCCCAAAGCACCAAAGATGCGGCAAGTTTCGATGTGGTCAAGAGTGATGATTTGGTAGAGAAAGTCACCATATATGGTACCCCTGATGTTGCCTGTGTTTGGCCGCTATTTAGCTTGCATGAACTGTTAGCTTTTGAACGCAACCAGGGAAACAATTTCGTCGCAGACGAGGACATTTTTAAGTACAATACTGGTTTTCTTTTTGGTTTGGGGAACTGCATTGAAAGCTTATTTACACTCAAGATGGGAGATATTAATGGTTTTTCTACTGTGGTAAATTCGGTTAACTACTCCAGTGAGGTCGAGGCGGTTTGCGAGACAGCTACGTCCGTTCCCTGGACCGTATCGGTGGTCCGTTATAAATTTTATTATTTGATATTTTGTGATTCATATTTTGGGCTATCTTTCTTTGTACTGCTAATGGCAGATATCAGGTTTATGGGGTAACAGTTATTAAGTATTATTAAATATTTCTTATGTCATTGTTTCCTTGCATTTATAAGGGATCCAAGGTCCTGAGAAAATGGGAAGTTATTGGTAAGTTGGTGACCTGGTGCTGATGTGATGCTCAGTGACAAACAGCTGATGTAGTGCTCGTACTTTTTACGCAGTCAAAACAGAAAATCTCCTCTTTCATTCACTTTAATTTCTCCTATGATTTTTCTCTAAAACTCACCTCTCGGTAGTATAACGCGAAATCAATCAATTGGTGTTTTCCTAGTGTTCATAACCTCAGAAGCGGTCATGCTGTTATATAGGATTGTAATGAGAAAAAGTCCCAGTTCTTTTAGTATTGAAATAAAAAAGAAATCACTAACATTTTTCACAGAGCCACTGTTAATCGTTAATTTCTATACCTCTTTCAACCTGTCAAGCGCAACGTTTTGATGTAACTATCATTACCTTCAGGCTACAGAATTATATAATATTAACAATTGACAGTGATTCAGTAAAAAATGTTGCGTGAAATCTTTTTATTTTAACACACGAAGATCTCGGACTTTTTCTTAGAGTTCAGAAGTTACAAAAGACATTATGTTACATATGAATCTGTCGCATCAGTTAGACTATATGCTGCTGGCGTAGACGAGTTGCGTCTAAGAGTACAATCAGATAATTTTCAGAGGCTCAACTTTGTCGGGAAGATCGAAGGAAACTTGGAATAACCTATGATTAGTATTTCATTGAGGACACTGCTAATATTGTTGAATAAATCATAAAGTTCATTGCTCTCGGTTACGTTCCAGGGCGAGCTTCGAAACACTAATACATACGTACAAACCCGATAAATGTGCTTCATCTTGAGTGAATTGTAAGCATATGCAGATGTTCAAATTTACTCTTCCTCTATATTCGTTTATGTTGTGTTTTGGCTTCTATTTGACGTAAATCTTGGATTTTTCAACGTCCCTTTCGGTAATTATTATACATATTAGTCTCGTATTGTTTCGTGCCGAGGTAGATCCTGAGGGAAATGGTCAGCTCCGCGCGCGCGCTGCTGGCTGTGCTGCTGGTGGCAGCCACAGCGACTACTCGGTTCCACACGGTCATGCGGGACCAAGTCCTACACAGCCACAGCCTGGTCGATGCAGCCGACGATATTTGTGAGTATATATCTTCTTGGAACAATCAATTCGAGCTCCCTTCTAATCCAAATTTTATTACACCATTAAATATCATAGGAACATATCACTTGAAGCATAATTTGATGTACGTGAGTAAGAAAAACTAGTTCGTTATTTTTCACGATAAACATTTTATTAGTATATTTTCAGCACTAAACTTATTTACAACATGTATAATTGGAATGGAAAAATAGTGAAACAGATGTTTGTTCAGAGAATATCTCTAAAATTACTATATTTACGCTCTCAATAGGAAAGACAGAAAAAATATTAATGACTAAATAATAATGCAAGTGCAGAACGAATATACACGCACAATTTAACGACTCGCAATTTTCGTAGAGCTCAACCTCTGCATGCCAAAAAGAGAAAGTTTTAATTTGTTAACGTATGAAGACTGATGTGCCATAAGTAAAACTTGCAAAACACGTGTTTTAAATTTGGAACTGACCAATTGAAATGGCGTGTTCTCATGAACTATTTGTGCTATGTTCCCTGATATTAGAACGTGATAGAAACGAACACTTCGATGACTGAGATCAGCATACTCAGCTACCCTCCTGTAAAGTGTTCTCCGGTTAGAAACAAAATACTGCGAAGCACAATACGCACAACTACTGCACTTTATATTTGGAAGGAAATAACATTTATGTCAGTGCATTTTGAAAAGAGGAAAAGCCTGAATTAAGTTCCTAATTGATATACTTCAATGATTCTAAAATAAAAATTCTTGCAAAGAGAGTAATTAAATTATAATAAGGTCTGTTCTCAGCTTCTCTGACCGGAGGTCAAGGTTGCGAACGTCATGGTAAATAAAGTTTGGTGATATACTCACATCAGTAAATTTAAACATGTAATCAAAATACTTCCTGATTTAGCGTGAAATGAATAGCTTTAATCCTTATTAAAAAAAAACATCCCCTCCATTAATGAAAATATCGTGAGTCTAGCACATAAGAGTATGTATGATTTCAGTTCAATTTGTGGAAACCAAAAACATAACCATCTTATTCCTAAGACCGAAAATGATTTTTCACTTGTGTAGGCTAAAATGTGAAGTTTATAGACAGCCTGATTATTACGCGCACAAAAAATTAAGCTTACGCAGTTTTCAACTTTCAACTGAATTTAATATTAAATGCTGGTTATTCATATATTGCAAGAACGAAAATGCATGAGTTGTTTGCTTGAAGAGAACAAAGGTGTCATAATTATTACGTCTGAACTCCAGAGATGAAAATTTGTTGGGGTAAGGTTGAAAGGCGCGTATTTCGTGAGAGCACATGAATTTGTAGACACAACTTGGTCCAAGGAGGGATACATTATTTTTGAAACATTCTTTGTAGCTGTGCTGGGTTTTAAATTAAAATTCTATTGGTCTGAAAACTGACCAGTATATGAATTTTTAAAAGAAGTATATTTTACTCATGGAACTTTTTGGTGAGGGCCTTAGTTTTTGGGGAATTTGAAATATTAGTTTCCTAGTTCATTTTTAGGGATATATAAAAGCAATAGAAGTAATGAGTTTTTATGCTAAAACAAATTCAAAGAGAGTTTTGAAACATTTGTAACATTTCAAACAAACTGACTGATCCGAATTTTCTCTTTTCCTTTTCGTCTTCTTTTGATGTGCGATTTTTAACCACTAACCAAAATATACCAAATTTTTTGTTATGAATTGTTATAAATAATTAAATGCACAAATTGGGAAATCGGGACGAAGGAGTTTGTTAGAAATGTATCACGGATTTCAAAACTATCTTTGTTTTTTCCTAGCACTAAAACTCATCGACTTCTATTCTTTTGAATATTGGAAATGAACTTTTCTCGTAAGCGGCCAAAAAAATAATTTTTTTTGTTGAAGTGCAATATTATGGACAATTTTTTTGCTTGAATGCTGTTTTCATGTTTTATTTTCATATACAAATTATCTTCATTTGTAATTGTATAATTACATTGTGAATTGTAAATAACATTCATAAATTGTATAAAAATATTATTTTTTGTTTCATGAGGAATGGTATATTTTTTATTTGGGGACTGATTCTTCTGAAATGAGCCTTCATATGTAATTTTCAAAAATAAACACATTTTGCATATGCCATTTTTTCTATTCTGACCTTACTTTTTCAGCAAATTGGATATATATATTATAAATATTTGTTTTTTATGTGATATTACCTGATATTTCAAATGAATACAAGTCAATGAGTTTTCACACCACAACAAACATAAATTCTCACAACCTAAATTTCACACTTCACAAAACCAAAGACAGTTTTGAAATCCTTGAAACCTAGCTAATAATCTAAAGAAAGCAGATTTTTCATTTTATGTTTTGTTTTCTTTTTACATTTGGTCTCCTTAACCCCTCGGGGGGGTTCAACAAAAAATGACCAAATGAGCCCGGAAATACCTGGGTCGTCCCTCCTAAATAATCTATTCTGCTAAATATACGTTTTCATGGTGACTACTGATATTTCATTTCCAAATTTTACTACTTTTCACTACCTACAATGGCAAAAAATTACTACCTTTATTTACACAATGAATGTTGTCCAAATGTCTAGAGGTAAGTAATTGGCCCATAATGAGTAATTTGAGTCAATAATACGAGTATACGCAATACCCCAAAGGTTCTAAAAAAGCTCCAAGTTTCTTAATACGTAATATACTTAATTCGTAAAATACTTGATACTAAATGGAGCAACCGAAGCTTCACGGCAAAAAGTTACCTAAATTTTTAAGGTACCCCATCCTAAATGGACTCTAACAAAAGTTTGGCGAAGACCTTGTCTTAACATCTTTCAACTCTGATGAAAACAGTTCATCATATGGAAAAAATAAACTGAATGGAAACTAGTAGACACCAGGGGAGTGTCAGATCCCTTTACAGCAGGGTAGAATATCTAGGAATTTCATTATGACCAAACACTATGGCACTTCGGAAATATGAGTTTGTAAACTATTTCTGTCGTACCTCAAAATCTAAATCGGCATCCTAATTGCGATCAATAATAACAAATAGGTTATGAACATGTTATATTACGGAACCAAAGAGAAAATGCAAATTTAATGTAGCTTTCCTATAAACTTTTAGTAGAAGAATGAACTTTGATTACATGGAGCATCTCCATGCTATGACGACATCCTGGAGGGAACTGAACCGCCATGCCTGCCAAAAGGAACTTCAAAGGAACTAAACTCTCGTTCAAATGATGACACATTGTATTAAATGATAATTTCATAGCATAATTCTTTCTGTATTTGGACATAAATTAACGTCACTGGAAAAAAGCTTTCAGCTTTACAAAGAGGTAATTTTTTTCAAAAAAACATTTATAGTTTCAGTAAATCGTTGTTTCTCCAAATCTAAGTGGACAGAATAAACTCGTCTTTCCAAAGGAAGATAATACAGCTCACAATCAAGCTCAGGTCCAAAAAAAACACTTTCTGGATTTAAATGAACTGCGGATAAGTTCCTTTGAAGTCATTGTAATGTTTCTATCCTGCTGCAACAACTTGGGAGTGTGAGTACATTTTTCTTGGAATAAGAATTGGAAGGCTACATCAAGTTTATAATAATCAAGACTTAACAAGTCATATATATGACTTTGAGTTAAACATTGTTCATTAGGAGGAATTAAAATGTAATAAGTTTGATTCACGACTTACTCATCTGAAATTGCAGCAGGACTCACTAAAAGCTAATTGAGAATAATTTTATTTCTGTGCTTACGTTTGCAAATAAAATACTTTAATTTTTGAGTATCAAGTGCACAAAAATTACATTAGTCATTAGTTTTAGCCTCCCTACCCAGCAACAAATGCGATCCAAAGAGAGGAAGGAGGAAGGCACCGTTTAGTATGGAGTTAATGAAACGCAGAATCTAAGCAGAAAGGGCATATAAACAGTAAGTTAAGAAAGATTAGGAAAAAAGAGCAAATTGAAGAAGAAAGTAGTAGGAGCTGAAGAACAGGACAGCAGTGAACCCAAAAAAGGTTGTCCTTAACATAACAAAAGCATTTTATTTCAACAAAAAGAAGGCCTACCTAGCTCTCAGCTCAGGCCCTCACATTTTCCCTCTGAGAGCGCTAATTCCCATAGGAACAATAGTTGTAACCCCCTGAGGGGAACAAGAGCACAAAAAGAACAATTATGCCGACTATGCTATATGTATATCTTAACCCTCTATGACCCACCGTCCTTCCTGAAGGACATTAGGAAAATCCCATTTATTTTCTTTCCGGAAAGCTTTTTCAAGCAGTACTGCATGTTAGTGAAGAGCAGAGACGTTGTGCTTTGATAAATGAGCGTAGTGTGTCGTAATATTTCGCTCACTAAACTGTCACGTGCTTCTTAGTTTGGTCGAGCGTGAAATGCCTGTAGGTGATCATATTTTTGTGTAAATTTATTTGTTTTTAGCGAACATAGACCGCCACAATAATTCATGAACATGTAAAAACCATTCAACATTCCTTTGAAAAAACTTTTCAATTAAATAACTTTGTTTTGTAGAATTATTGAGTGAGTTTTCTAATGTCCTTCATGTAGGACATTGGGTCGTTACGCCAAATCTTTTATGCGACAATGGATCCACCCAGATTCTATACTACCTCTCCTGCATGCCACGTTGCAGAAGTTATTGCTAAAGAAACAAGTGCTGATGTGATGTTGAAGATGCTTCTACGATAATTGAGCAAGCTGAGTCTATTATAAAGTTTATTTATCGAAATATCAATACTTTTAATTATATGTGATACGTCAGCAGAAGGAACACCATGGAGAATTGTACTTGAATAAATTCACTTATAAATGACCATTGAAACAGGTTCTAGACACGACCCATTAGATTTCACATGATTTAGGTATTGTTTTATTTCATTTTGATGATCTTTTTCTCAAGAAGTATTTCTGATACATATCTACAATTTGCCTTTTCATACGAAATTATATCAATATTTAAATATGTGTCCATTAATTACAATTTTTGTTGGGTAAAATATGCAATCCAAACAAAAACTTGCACATTTCAATTGTATTTGCCATGGTTTAAGCTGAGAGATATTTTTTGTCCCACTCTGATGAACTCCATTCAGCATGTCCTAACGACCCAATGTCCTTCATATAGGACGTTAGAATAAAAATAAAACTACTTCAAGAGTTTGTTTTCCAGTCATTGAAATTACTCTAGGTGACCATAAATTACTCATCAGAAGTAAAAAAGAAAAAAATGTAATGGTGGAAATTAATTTGGGTTATAGAGGGTTAAGGGGAACTGCATCCACTAAAGATGAAATCCAATAAAATGTAATAGTTATTTAGTGATAAGTACAACTACCTATTCAAAAATTTTGGCTAGATGTTGATGTTTATTCATAAAATTTAAAAGAAAAAGTTCACAAGATGTTTTATATTTAAAAGAATCGTAATTTTTAATAAAATATAAATTATTTTACTTCACAAACATATTTCACTCAAAGCTACTTGATATGCTTCCACAAGAAAATAAGGAGCTATGCTATTCCATTTTTCCTTGAGATCGTATAATGTATATTTGATACGTAAGAATAAAAGATGTTAAATGTCGACCTCCTAATCATAAATGCATAATTTTTAACTTAACTGCTTACTTTATTTTCAATACTAATCCCTGATATCACACGTTCCTAAGCTTGTATCTCAATGTAAATGCGCACTAATAGAAGTGTTTTCAACAATGCACCGCCACTGGTATTACGTTTTTTAAATTTACATTTATACGATTTATGAAACCTCGATTACCGCATCAAAGCTAAAGCCATTTTATTGTTTTCTTTCAATAATTTGTTAATAATAAAATGGCTCAAATGAACCTTCCATCATAAAACAACTAGGCAACTTTCAGATCAAACGGAATGAGAAGAAAAAGTGAACCATTTTTACTATTGTTTGCAAAAATTTTGAAACTTTTTTCGATTTTGTGTGCTTCAATATTAAAATTACACCCCACCTGTACAGGAATATTTCCCATAAATCGAGGCAAATTTCTGATTATGGGAAAAATAAATTTAAAAAAATCTTCATACTCTATATAAATATGTAACATTACTTTGAACTTTCAGAGAATTATTCCACTCAACAATTTTTTTACTACCTTGAGGCAAATTTTGCAACTTTTTACTACTTTTTTTACTACTTTCCAAATTTAACTACTTTTTACTACTTTTTACTACTTTACTACCTAGTAGACAGACACCCTGGTTTTGAGATATATTTTATTCACTGAAACATGTTAAATTTTTCTCAGAACAGCCAATGCTGTTCAGTGAATGTTTTCCACCACCATTAGCCTCCTCCTGCTACACAGGCACGTGCAAAACTCTGTGCCTCGTAGAACAGAACTGCACAGCTGCGTCATTCGACAAAGGTGCGGCTGAGTGCTACATGACGCCCGACGCACCGCAGAACGTCACTCTGAAGTCGCAGTCAGGCTTCACATCGCTGCTCAAGTTCCGTAAGTGGATAGAGCTGGCTGTTGGTATGCAACACCTACAGATTAAATACATTGCATTCATGTTGTTATCCCTACATTCAATATTGAATTTATGGTGCATGTCTTTATATTCTTGGTACAGATTTTGTACGTTTTAACCACCTTAATGTACTAGATCTAATATTGAACTTATGGTTTATATCTCCTGTATTTCGGGTCAGGACCTCTGCTTCCAGAGCATGCTACTGGGCCAAAAAACCTGAACTTCAATTGTTTTCTTGTCGTGGGAATCTGACCTTGATACTTGGTCATGAGAACAACTTCTTCCAGGCAGCTGAGGCATGATCCCTCTACGTCAGAGGTCTCCAAACTCAATAGTCTTAGGGCCTTACTGATTACTCCAGTAAGTCCGGGCCCAAAAACGTTTCAATTTTACTGCCATTATCTATAATTTCTAGAGTAGTCAAAGAGTACGCGGTCGGATTTAACTGTCGCGGGCCGGATTGATCACACTGGCGGGCCGGATTTGGCCCGCGGGCCGTAGTTTGGAAACCGTTGCTCTACGTGAATGAAAGAAAAGAAAAGTTTATTTTCGATAAAGTTGAAACATGTAATGTTTAACATTGGTTTTTAAAATGTCTTAACATTAACATCCTTAGTTGATATTCATGGGTATCGTAATACCCATGTCACATGTCGAAACAAGCACAAATAATTGTGTTCCCTTCGTTGCGTTAATCTGATTTTGACAATGTATACAGTTAGCGACGAAACTATTCGTACACCCCTCTTCTTTCAAAACTCTCTAGAATTATTCAAAAACTTCAAAAACTATTGTAGCCACAGGCATAACATTATCACAAGGTGTGAAGCACATATTAATGACAATAATAGCCTACGAAGTTGCTAGAACAAAATATCATTTTTGAAAGATTTAACAAACTTTACTTCAGAAACACGATCAGAGAAAATTATTAATATACAGTGAGTAGTATTACACTATATTGAGGTTAATCTACCATTTCAGTACATTTTTAATATTCAATAGCGTGACCTTTCATCTTCAATTCTCATAACATTTAAAAGCCTTTTAATGTATTTTTTGACAAGCTGAGGAATTTAAAAACGAGGAAAATTCCAAAGAACTTTATCATATTTACTAGGAACGTTTCGGAGTCCCGCTGCATCATCGGTTCGTAAAAAGTACAAATCATCATGTCTCTAATAAAAAAAAGTTGGATACAGTTTTGAAAAGGAATCACGAAAACACAATTAAAATTACAACATCTCCCAGAAAAATTAAAATCGAAAAGATTACTATCTAGTTACAATTGGCAATGGGTAGGAACTGTCAGTATTGTTGAGGGCCGGTTTTCGTTTAAAAATATGTAGCGACTATAAAATTCTAAGGTCATATGCAGTTGCAGCCGAATCTAAGATTTTGAAGTCTGCAGAGGATATCGGTACGTTGCATTTTTTTGCATGAATACGTCCAGCGGAGTGTGAGGGGTGTGCTAATTGGTTCCCCGTGCGGAAGCTTCGACCCCGATGTTCGCCCATTCTGATATACAAATTTCGTGACGTCATGCCGACGTACGATGATGTGCACTGCACACAATTTTGAGAGTAAATCAGAGAGGCTCGCATCTCCATCGGAAGCGTATCTTTGTACCGGGAAAAAGAAGCAACCTTAAAATTATCAACAAGAGCTACGCGTCGTGACGACCGCAATCTCGTTTATATCAGCTCAAAGATGGCGACCAGCTTGGGCGCCGCCATCTTGGACCCAATGTAAACAAGATTGCGGTCGTCACCCTAATGGGTGGGTTAGAAGCTTTTTTTTAAACTTTTCACTAGAAGAACTGTGGCTAACCCTCACGACCCAACCTCTTTACGTTTGTAATAGGGGGTTAGCTTCCGTTATTAATTAAATTCCGCTTGGCGCGGTCGCTTCCTCTGACGAGCGACGGCCAACTTCGAAGATCAAAAATTCGAAAATAACGCATCAGCGGGCAGAATACCATTCATATAAAAGGTTTTTAAATGTGTTCCTTTATTCATTATTCCTAACCAAATTTTGAATTTCCGTGTAGCACCTATAAACTGCATACTGACCATAGTGAGCTCGATAAGAGTAAAATATTTTACCATAATGCAAAATTCATGATAGTTCCTATTCTAATAATACTGACACAAACGAGTTCACCGGAGTCGAAGATATGGGAAGGATTGTTGTACAATGCTAACCATAACATTTGCAACATAGCAGGAACATTACGAAAAGATAGCTACCTAAAATAGGGTAGTCGTAATATACTCACGAGCGTAATGGACAAAAAGTTGCCCCACAAGACTAACAAGAACATTTTAGACTGGAATCAGAAAATAAAACAATGATGTTCGATAAAGTTATACATAGGATGAATTACGTCGCCTTCTAAAATGTTTTAACAGGAACGAAAAAATGCATTTAAATATCTTAACATTAAGATCCCTAGTTGATATACACACATGTGGATATCGTAACACAAATCTTGATTATTTTCCGAAACATATGATTGAAAGATAAGCCCGAAAAAATGCATTCCATTCATTGCGTTTATCTGCTTTTGACAATGCATATAAGTACAAGTAACTAAGAAAACATAATCATAGTGACGCATTGTTGAAAGTCTCTCTCTCGTTAGTGCGCACTTAAAGCGAAATATGAGCATACGAACAGGTCGGACTGGCTAAGGTCTCACCCAAGTAAACTAGAGGCTAGATGCGTAAACGTCTGTGTATACAACTGCTGAGTCACAACTACAATGTTAAACAGAATTATCAATTACGTACATATATCAGCCTGTGATATTCGTTGTTCTTACGTTCTTCGCATTCACTTCAAAAGTTATGTGAACATGGGCATCAACATTGTTTCATAAGAATAAGGCAACACTATCCTGTACGTTTATCCATCAAGTGACATTGTAATTCTAAGCGCAGGATTGTAAGTTTTTGTAGTATTATCACATTTGTTGAACTAAAATTACTCAGTACCCTACATGCAAACCTTTGAACTAATTCTTAACTATATTTCGGGTCTTTCACAAGCTTGTTTACTCATAAGTGTATATATATATGTGTGTGTATCACATATATATATATATATATATATATACATGTGTATATGTATATGGGTATGTATTTATAATTTTTTTTTCATGCTTCCTTAAAATGACATTTTTGAACATTGGCCGAAACCAGCGATTCATATATTATTTCCTGGCATCAATAATTGCGAAGTTTTATGAGGGATATTATATATTATATTATATTTCAAATAATTTCCAAATGAATTAGGTGGCTTGAAGTTGGTATTAGTTTCATTCCGTAGTTTGATTTAGTAGTTTCACCTACAGTTACACTTCTCCATGTTCCTACATCCCGATCCTGTTACTTCCTTTGCGGTCTCAACTCTGGTAGTCTCAGTCGAACACAAAGCACGGATTACGCTCAGTGCGCAGCCAAAGCTCATTCATCGATCATACCAACCATCACATATAGCCTTAAAAATTAAGGTTTATGGTAAATTCGTTGGAAATTTCACTTAATAACGTTTCGCTTGACATCATTTTACATGCTACCTCAACTGTATTTAGCTTGAATGACGTTTAAATGCTTGTCGTTTAATGATCAAAGGATCACAGAACGGCATAATCGGGGACAATCGATTCTAATGTTCGTAACTTGGAAATTCTATCAGTAAAAAAGACAAAATGCCACAATGATGGTTGAAATGAGATCTAACAGCGCATTTCTCACGCGAGCCTGCAGATTAGAAAACTTTCACCAAAACTATCTAAATTCGTAACTCTAATGAAAAAGAAGCTGCCAAATACACTACCATAAAATTCATACGATTGAAAAATTGGAAAATGAAGCAAAATAAAAAATATTGCCATGGCTCGAGAAAGAAAACAATTGAGTGCATAGAGGATATCGGATAAAGCGAAATACGTGAGATAAGGAATTCGATTACATTACATTGCTAGACTGCTTGATAATTACGAGTATAATAAACGTTTAGAATATGCACGAATATATTCCAGCATTCCAACATCAGTACGATAATAGCGGGCGCGAATAAATAATATCCAGGTCCTTAACTAGCTTAGGAACTGTATTTTATAAAGAAAGAATGGGAATAAACATATTGGTAAAATCCCATACCTCTAAGAAAAAAATATGTTTTAATGAATTTCTTCGAGACAAATATAAGTATCTTGAAATCAGTCCACTAGCATGCAGTGTTGAAATTTTTCAGGGCTTCATTTGAAATACTATTTATTATTTAAAATCTATACATATTGTAGACTGTGGACTGAGTTGAATTGTTTTGTTTCAAATGGTTTTATCGTTGTCTCGTTAGTTTTGAGGTTCATTTCCCTGCTTCCTGCGAAATTCAACAACAACACGCTCAGGAACGTAGGCCTACCCACCTAATAGAAAACTACCCCTGGCAAAAACATTTCGACTTTGTGACGCGTTCATCAGGTATAGCTCCGTATAGCTCATTTCTTCTTCTCATCACTTTGTTCATGGAACAAAGCACGTCTTGCGGATGGAAGAATTTTAAGCCAGTTGAGCTGCTGCTTCTGCTCTCATTGTTCGTGTTGTAGTGTCAGAGCAATATTCGTGTTGTAGAGTCTGAGGAGTGTTCGTTTGCAGGATAGGCAAAGATTCTGCTCTCCTAAGACTTCACGATAACTCGTTCTAAATTTCCTCAGTTATGAAGAACGACTACAAAGACATGTAAGTAAAAAACCGTGTGATGGTACACATTTGAAGAAACTCTTGGTCTGCTGTAAAAATAAAGTGATACCAGATAATGGAAGTAGATCAAAAACTGAATTTTGGTCAATGTTGTTCGTGCGTCAATATAATTCATTCGCATCATCTGTTAAACTCTCAATGCAGCATCAGGAGTAGGAATAACGATGAAGAACCAACGCTTTCTAGGTTGGGCAAGGTTGTTCTCGGCTGCGGCGCCTAGCTAAAACTCCACGCCGTCTCTGCAATGGTTGGTTTCCATCTGCAAAACCCAGAACTGCAGTTTATGAACAGTTTAGAGCAATAGATTTCGACGCATATATCCAGAGCACTTAAAACTTCACGTTTGATATTGTAATATAAATCACCAATAGCCATTGTTGAAAAAATAATTCTTGCGGCTGGCGATACTGGTACCACGATGTGAAATGTTTAAAAACTTAGTCACGAAAAAATCTGAGAATTTAATTATTTCGATTGGAATGTTTTCATTCTTATGAACTCTAAAAGTTGCATCGGGGAACCTTCTACTCGTGGAATTCATGTAAGTTAGTCTACGCAGATATTTTTGTCCAATTAGCTGGAGGCCAAAATTGTGAAATAGATACAACAAAAACTTTCTCGCCAGACGTTGAAAATATTCACCTATGTAAGCCTTGTAAGCTATTTTATTATTTTACAATTAATTATTTTTCACCGAACACCATGTTACAGTCACAAAAAAATATTATCGAAAATATCGGTGACTTCAACATAAATGTGTGCGTGAATACTACCGGCGGGCCTTTTGAGACCGCGCTCAGTACCAATCGTCAAATCACGTATTTTCACACGAATTTCAACAGTAATGACTCCCATTTTTAATAGGTTGTAATTTTTAAGCCATCACTCCTAAATACTCCTAGTTAAATTAAATTTAAGGCTTATAAAATTCTGTTTGCACAAACGACACTCAAGTTTTCTCTCCATCCAGGAGGGAGGCGTGAGGCTCCCCTTATCCCCAGTGTATTCATAAGATTTTCTTAGAATAAGGGTAGCATTTTTCCTTCGGTCCAGAATGAAGAGAAAATTTGTGTGTTGTTTGTGCAAACATGAAAGTTTGAGGCTCTGAATCGAAATTTGTTTGAAGATTTTAAGTATGATATTTTAAAAAGAAAAGTTTTTAATATGAATGTTCTTTGAAAAATCGATTGAACACTACGGAGGTGAGGGGAGCTACGCACCCTCCACCTCGATGAAAAGGAAACCTTGTTGAGAATTTCCGTGTGCGCCTCTCAGGTACTTGACAGTTCGAACTTTAGAGGCTTTCAGCTGACCGGGGGCGGAGGAGGAAGCCATGTCGGTGAGATATTTTTATACATAAAATACGAGGCTTAGAGACTTAGAGGCGGAGAGGCTTAATAAATTCCATTACACGACGGACTTGAACTGTACTGTGTACTCGTCCTGTGTACCTTAATGGAGTAACAGAGTGCTGCACTTCGCCTGTGCATTCGACACCCTTCTCGTAATCTTGGTTCTTTTCTTTGACCGTGCTCCTGATTTGGTTTGTGTGAATGTGTGTGTTTCATGTTTATTTTGTTCAACTAGCCATTCAGAGCGGTATTAATAAATACTAGGCTTTCTAGCCGCCTCTAACATTACTTACTTACTTACTTACCGGTTCTGTTGAGCCGTACTAACTTACCGGTTCTGTCGAGCCGTACTTACTTACTTACCGGTTCTGTTGAGCCGTACTTACTTACTTACTTACTTACCGGTTCTGTTGAGCCGTACTTACTTACTTACTTACCGGTTCTGTTGAGCCGTACTTACTTAGCTGTCAAGCTACTCTCGTGTATTAAGAGCCCGTTGGGCCATCCTTAAGAACGTTAACTCTTATTGATGCTTGCTCTGAATGGCATTCTTCAACTGTCGTCTTTTCGTTATTTTTCCATCTCTTGCCTAACCTCCTTCTAAAAGAAGCTCCAATGGCTTCACTCGGGAAGTAATTCCTTAGGTGAGGGTCATTAGGACTTGACTCGTTTTCAATTTCAAATTTGTGCCCTACGTTGAAATTTTATTGAAATAACTGCTGCGAGAAACTTGCTAGTTTTGTGTATTTCGCAAGCTTACTACCGTTTTCTTTTGCGCAGTATACCGCAACTACCGCCGGGTCCGGTCTGCTTCCAACCCGACAGCAGATGAGGGCGTCATTTCGGCCCCGCTAAATTCTTGTTGAGCGCCCATCTGACTCCTAATTTTGTCCGAGGTTCCTACCCTTCTGGAGGTACCATTCAATACTTGAAAACGGTACCTCCAGTCTCTCTCCGAACACTCGCAAGCTAGGAGGAAGCGAGGCCTTATCAACCAATTTCTGAACGGAATAAGATTCCGTTGCTGCCTCAATCTTTGTTAAACTTCAACGTTCTTGTCTTCGGTTACGTTACCAAATTAAAAACTTATGAAAATCTTGCAGTGTGTGATTTCCTTACAACCTGTGTGTTATATGTGGGAACAGAAAATTTTGGAAATAGCAATGCGGTGCCAATATTGACCAGGCAGTGAGCACTCATTTCTTTTTGGCAAGAGGAAGCACTCATTATGGAGTGAAAACAATTTACCATAGGCATCGTTCCAAATAAATAGTATGTTGTAAAGTTATGAAGTTAATTTATCATTCAGCGCCTCTCAAACGTTCAATGATTTCACGAAATGAAAATGTGTCCTCAGTAAACCATGCTATTTATGCTATTCTAAATTATTCATAATTTTTGGGAAATTTACTGTACACATGTTCAATTGAGTTAAAACAATTGGAATTATTGTAGAAAATCTGCAAAAATTCGTTGTGTCCAAGTACGAGGCTATGTTTAGCGCACTTAACGATCGTGGTTTCAGCAGACTGAGCGTGCCGTATTTCTAATATAGGAATTAGTCATGTGCTGCAAGACCTTAGCATCTTCATACGATGATTCTTCTGACAATTCAGCACTTCTCTCCTCAATACCCAGATCTTTCACTCTCCTGACTGTTAGGAGCTTCTATATTGTAAAACGTGTTAGGTCTACCATCCAGTCTAACTTTTTCGTCGCCTATATGCATGTTTTTTGCCGCCTAAGCGATTTAACCGCTCAAATCACTTAGACGGTGAAAATCATGCATGCAGGTGGCGAAAAAGTTAGACTTGGTAAGCATAAAGTGATTCGGTCGTGTTTTAGAAACTCGTTTCATTGCAAAATCAAAGTGTACTGAGCGTCTCTTTATTTTGTCTTACTCACTTGAATACGAGTTTCTATTATATGAAATAAAATTTTTTTAGTACTTTAATGCTAGTATTGCCTTTTAAATCTGTTGTCAAGTTACAAAGTTCCTGCATTCAACACCTGGAAATGAAACCGAAGTCTCTGAGTGGCAATAATTCGAGTACGTTTCAAACTTCACTGCAAGTGCGCAAATTTCCTGTTTCAATCTTCCGTGTGAGTGCAGCAGCTCATGTGCTCTCATGATATAAATTTTTTCAAGCCATCAAAAGATCTAATTCCGGCCTAGACTAAGCCCAGTCTCTCCAGCATTTCGGTCCGCAAGCGTTTCATTTGGTTGTCATGTTCGAACTTACTAACTTTTTATGTTTATTCACCGTGTGAGCTTACAGAAGCTATATTTTCATAAATGTGTCCACAAAGTTGGGAAAATTTTCGCCAAATTAAATGAAGGAAACTATTGCCTTTACTTTGCAGCGTAAGTTAGAAAAAGATTTACGTCAATGTTTTGCCGTTTGCAAAGTCTAACTATGAATAAAATAGCAAGGATAGTCACTTTTAAAATTGATATTATTTCTCAGCGAGCTTAATACGTCAGGACAACTAAAAATGTGCACGAAAGATGAACTTTTCGACTACAAGGGTCATCTTCAGCATCTGAGGAAACAAGGTTATTTTCAAGCAGTAAAAAATATACATACACATAGTTAACATTTATGATAAATCTACAGGAATTTTGCAAGGTTAAGGCACATTGTACATCATTTAAAACCGGTTTGTTTTTCATGATAAAAAAAACTCTAAAATTTGAAGATCAGTGTGACCATGAAAGGTTACCATTATTTAGAAATCGTCTAAACGAACTAGCAAGTCGCACTTTTCTGCATGGCACGCACATAGGGTTGAGAGGGAGAAGCAAGAGGCCTATTTGTTCGGAAGCTCGCTACGAAATAATGTCTATTTTAAGAGTGACTATCCTTGCTTTTTTATTTGAAATGGAGAAAGTTTCTTTTTCTGATATATTTCTTACCAATCATATTGAAGATCAATGTTGCTCTAAAAATTTACGTGAGCCATCATGTGTATTAGAAAATATTTTGCCTTGAATGACTATGGGCAACATTCTGTACCTAAGTTAAAGTAATTTTTTCCGAACAAATTTGTTAGCCGATTAAAAGAAGTAAATATTTTCGTTCAGCGATTAGCGCAGTGTCTTCTATATGCATCAATTATCCACTGATATACAGACGCTCCTTATTTTTCCTGAGGTCATCCGAGTATTTTTCATTAGCTTGTGTGAAAGTATCTGAATTGTTGTCGTTGAAATGAGGATGTACTCTTAATTTCTTCATATGGGATGATTTTTTAATCAAATTATTTCATTTTCGATTTTACTGCTGCATTTGATTTTATAGAATAAATATCAAGAAACAATAGTAGTGTAAAGTTGTATGGAGATTCTACGCAACAATACCTAATTGAGGTTACTAATAATTTTTTAACCTGGCAACTTATTTGTTGTAATATGTACATAGCATTACCTACTGAAGAGATGTTTCCCAACTTATTCCTCATTCCTCCTTCACAAGGGCGGTCATCGACTTTAGGGTCAGCATTTCCCACTGCGAAGTTGAAATACTCATACTTATTCCAGCTAGTTTTGATAATATTCTTCTATCCCTACAACGAAGACTTCAAATTTAGCTGGTGGAGTGCACTTGATTATGAAACCAGAATGAGGTTCATTTGTAATCTCTGTGTGTTGTAATTGTGAAGATATTTGTACCTTAGAAGTGATATCAGTCTATCACGGTGTCTCTAATTTTCCCAATGTACCCATGTCAGCATGTTGTTAAAGGGAATACTGAGAGGATGTGAAATCTAAAATGTTTTTCATCGTTGTTTTTTAATCTGAAACTCAATTTTCTGACAATTTTGTTAGGAAATTAGGAACTAGCTCATCTTCACGATAGCTAAGTCATGCTTCTTTTCTTGTTTCCTTAAATATTTCTTTCTACTACAGTGAACTATCATCACTGCAGGATGAGTTGGTTTTCTGATATTTTTTCAGCTTTTTAAGTGTTCATGTATTTATTTTTTGGTGAAAACACGAAACCCAAAAGTCTTGGCAATTACATTCATTTAATGCTCTGCGACCAGTTAGCACTGAACCTTTTAATCAGAAATAACTATATTTCAGTGAATACATTCATCACGCTCGCTAAATATTATTCAAACATTTTGCACTTGCTAACCGTTTCACTCCGCAGTGCGTAGTCACGCTGAAAAATGCCACGTACCCATTTCTTATGCAGGCTTCAGCCATCGTATCTTCCTCTCAGTTGCTAAAGCGAATCAAGGCTCCAAGAAAACGGGGCATTAAACTCTTCAAATGTGAAGGAATGAAAAGTTCACAAAACTCCAAACTATAACCGAGTATCCGTGAATGTGCTTTCGACTCCATTCATTCGTGAAAGTGAAAAACAGTTTAAAAATGGGTTCAGTTGATATAATTTTTATCGTACAGAACAGATTGATATTTTCTTGAACTTATAACAGTTCTCTTGAAACTGTGTAGCGACTCCCGCGCTGTAGTGAACTGCTGGCTAATACTCTCCTTCTCATCCATCAATACATTATGACAACACTATTTTGCATAGTTGACTTTTCTACAGTTCCACCTATGTTGAAAATGTTACGGCGAGCTATGTACAACAATACTTTTCATGTCTTGGACACCGATGAACTCTTTGCGCCAGTACTATTAGCGTAAGTAAGAAATATCATAATCATTTTCTGTTTTGTTATAGTGAATATTATATTATTTCCGAGCTCAACAATTGGCATACTGTATGGTGTCTATTTACGTCAGTGTAAAAAATTGTCCCGAATCCCGGTGGTCGACCTCATTGTTCTAGATGCAAAATAAATCAAATCTGTTCATTTTACGTCTAAACATCACTCCCTCACGCTCGTATCATTAGCTCCTTTGTTCTTATGCTCTTATTTTCAATACGAGTACGCACTGACGAGAGGGTTTTCAGCAATGCGTCACATGAATTATGTTTTCTTAGTCACTTGTATTTAAATGCATTACCGAAATCTGACTACCGCAACGATGAGGAACGAATTGTTTTCGTGCTTTTCTCCAAATCCTGTTTCGACAATTATCACGGGTATTACGATAACCATGTATGAATAGCAATTACGGACCTAAATCATTCGTTTCAACACTTAACATGGGTATTACGATAACCATTTATGAATAGCAATTAAAGTTCTAAATCAGTCGTTTCAACACTTAACATGGCTATTACGTTAACAATGTATGAATAGCAATTAAGGGTCTCTATGCTAAGGTATTTGAATGCGTTCTTCGCTTTTACTTAAATACATGTGCGCACTAATGAAAGTGTTTTTCAAATGAGCGTCGCGAAGATTGTGTTCTCTGAATTACTTATGCTTAAATGCACTGCCAAAATCAGATTGGGTAAGGAAGGGAACTCATTTTTGTTGTGCGTCTGTGTCAATAATTTTTTGTTTCAACATTCTACACAGGTATTACGGTACCTATGGGTTATTATCAGTTAAGGATGTTAATGTTAAGGTGTTTTAAAAACCAATGTATCGACATTCCATGTTTATACTTTATTAGAAATGAAATGTTTTTTTCTCTCTTTTTTTCTTTCATCTACATTTCCGTTTCACCCCCCAGTGCTAGACATATGCAAACACAGGAGTCAAAATAACCAGTGTGGCCGCAGGGTTGAAACTACAAAATGGCAAACTCTCTTGTTTTGAAAAATCAAATACAGTAATAAACTTTGTGCCATATTTTTCATATTATTGAAAAAATCTATAATGACAGTTTAAGATGGGTAAAATTGACTTCTAACAAACGAAATTACTAAATAACTCTGTTAGCAAACAACTCT
Source organism: Morinoia aosen (assembly GCA_030386875.1). Classification (NCBI taxonomy): domain Eukaryota; kingdom Metazoa; phylum Arthropoda; class Malacostraca; order Amphipoda; family Talitridae; genus Morinoia; species Morinoia aosen. The sequence continues at coordinate 44,357,405 of CM059559.1, forward strand.
ATAGACAATGTTCGTGAACAGATAACGTACAACGGGAGAGAAGTGAGATGCTGAGCGTGTTAAGTAGTGTCCTGCACAGGTCTCGTACAATAAGCCTTTATATGGTGTGTTGTCTCTCGGTTCTGCCTCACCAAGCCTGCGTCTGCATTCCCTCACGCACTTGAGGCACTGCCTTATGTGGCCAATTAAAGCATGTAAAGCGTTGATCTTCCATACACGGAGCACACAAATAAATTATTTTGAACCCTGATTTTTAGGCAATGCATCCCCTTTATCCTCTGCTTTCTGGTGTTTCGTAAGCCTAACGAAACCTGTCTCATTTTAAGTGATGGACAATGTCTCCTTATCAATAAACGAAAGGAAAAAACGCCTCGAGTCCATCAAATGTAGTGAAAACTAAACTGCGCCCAGAAAACTGTCATTAAAGCCAATAAATTGCACTTAGATTGAGTCTAAGACTCACTTTACAATCTAGCTCATGCTTCAAAAATGCTTATGACCTAAATGATAAAATTAAATACTATAACGATGCAGCAAAAGAGCAAAATGAATTAAATACCTCTACTAGATCAACATCATTTTCTGCTGATATATAGATCAGTAGAAAATCTACTGATCAGCTGTCGATTTATAAAAGCGAAGGCTGAATAATTCCACTAGATCAACGAGAGCATCTCTCTCTTCTCTGGCGATCCCCATACCAATATTCGTCGTAGCACAGCCACACATTCAAAGCAAGGAAAATGAAAGTTCCAAAAAACACCTATCTCAACCGAGATCTTCCAATAATCTTAAGAGTCAAGCGAAAAGTTTCTAAAACCCTATTTGTGCACTCGTCAGTTCTACCATGAATGACTTAAAGCGATCATAGAAAATAGAGCCGCTTCCCACCACAGTCGACGATGGACACTTAATTCTTCCTTGAAACAGTAGCTCACTAGCTCAACACACGATCTTCTTCAAATTAGAATTACCATTCCTTTAATCCGCAATTAAAACAGAAAGCAAAGCAGAGGATATCGCACATGCGCTAATTTTCCGGAACAAAAAAGAAGAGATCTTCCTAATCTCATATATAAGTACATTGACGAAAAACATTTTGGTCATGCTGTCCTAGACTTTATACGATAAATTTTATCAAATGTTCAAAAATTTTAAATAAAATGTTTATGTATCTCCACTAAATCTTTGAATTTACTGTAAACAAATTTGATCGTTCCCAGGAAGTAAGTTAATTCCTGTTAAGCAAGTGTGCTTTTCGTGACGGGTTGCGAGCTTTTAATTCACCCACCTTTCTTTGAGCGCAAAGAAAAAGAACCAGAATTCGTGCCTGCTCCGAACACCTGTGGCTGTGTGACATTAATAACACGAAGCGATCGAGACGACCAGGTTGACTAAGGCCTGTGCCGAAGACCTTCCTCATGAACATTAAAGGTTTCATGCTGTGCGAGATCTAGGTATTTCGCGAAAAGCGGGGCTTGGTATCAATAGCTAAAATCAATGAAGCTCGTGAAGGTGAGTTCTGTTAAGTATTTCCATTACGACCAAACGTGACATCTCCTAATACCGCTAACCTATAATTCGTAGTCCCTGCCTGTAAGCCGTAAGTTACTACGACAATCAAATTGTGGAAATTTATAATGCATTTATTGAAAACCTACCATGTTAGGTCCATATCTTCTCTAGTACATTCAATTGGTTTGAGAACTGTGCGCCCACAAATTAGTAATAGGATTCATGCTAAGACGTCTTACACGAATGACATTCTGTTCGTAAGTGCTTAGTATTAGTCGTGTAACTCCTATCGTTTAGTTTCGATAACACTGTACAGGCGGTTGCGTCGTTACTGCATTGTTGGAGCCCGCGCTGTTGTTCCGGCACGAAAATGGTTCCGGTTTTTCCCAAGTTATGCTATATTAGGTTTACATATCTTAGTTTTGTTGGTTTATTTACCAACCAAACGTTACCTGACATAACTTCAAAAATCGTTTCAGCATAGCCGTATAGCATTTCACAGGTACGCGTCCGTTTGTCATTTTCATGCACGACGTTCCCGGATCGTGAAGTTGATTCTCCCGTAGAAGTCGACATTTGCACGCAAAGCGTCTTTAATGTTGTACGTCCTAAAGAGTGAGCTATATCCTATGTGTAGAAATGATACTTCAAAGATAGTTAACCTCTCTTTAGATAATGTTGAATAAATTTGATGCTTATAATACGTTTTATGGCCTTCTGTGCTATCAAAAGTTTATTCATTCAATATATTTCAAATGCCCTGAAAAGATTTTTCTGCAGATCGTTGCTTGAGCTTCATGTAACGTATTTATTGGGTCTAACGCAGTCTTTATTCTAATATTCTTAGGAACTGTCAGTAGATCTTTCTTCATTTTAAAAGGCAAAATGTACAAACAAATTAACGGCCTTGGGATGGGATTATCGTTAATTCTAGGTTCGCCCAATGTTTATCTGCTACCTCAAGAAAAAATAATGAAATGACATTCCCTATGGAAGGCGTAAGTTATCGCAAACTTGCATGATTTTTGACGCTCGTGGAACTAGACCAAACTACAAAATGTTGAGTCTGTTTACCGTGATATACTTATTCCTACTTCAGGACGAAGTTATGTTTTGCCCTCTTCAGTTTCCAACTAATAGTATTAGAACGCTCGGTTTTAACCACGCATTCGCTCCGCTATCATGGCACAACGTTCAGAGGTCGATTTTTTACGGGACTCCTTTAATTAAAATGCTTGTAATCTCATGCAAATAAATACCGAGATCGTTAGTATTTTGAATAAGGAATAAGAGTGTACTCTACCTTAAGAGCTGTTTAACTTAACACGTTTGTACGCCTTCCGTACTCCGGTGAGCAGTCAGTGGAATTGGAACGTCAACTAATGTCATAGATATCGTCCTTCCTCCCTCCTGTCTCTTACCGTCGTGTTACTCAAAACCTTCCGTTGATTTATTTTTGCGGTATAAGGACAAAATTCCTTCGCATCTGTTACAGTCGTGCCTTTAAATACAGTTGTGCAGTGTGCATCTCGGTGTGTCGGCTAAACGACCTGTCCATGAAATGTTCGTGTCGACGACCCGTACAAGTTCTAAAAACGGGGCTCTGCTCTGTCATCCTCCACACCGGAATAAGATCTCGTACAGAGGAACAGCGTGATGTTAGAAATTTAGAGTGTGAACTTTCTATTTTAGTGTCTACTCGCAATGTCACCCAATTGAATCTCTTGGATCTTATTATATACATATCAACAACCCAAGCTTGATCAAGTGCTCAGTGCACGTCCCGTGCTTTCGGTTGTTCGCCAGCAACTTCGGGGAGCGCTCTGTGGTTCCCTTTTAAACTAAATCCCATTCTGAATTTCATTCATTATTTCGTGTTCACTTGTGTTAATGTTATAGGTGTTTGGCGGTCTCTACACGATCAACGTTGTCTTCACATCTCTCGATGATATAGGAGTAAATTTCTAGATATAAAAATCAGTTCTCAATATATACTTCCAGATTTACTGCTGACGATAGCTGAAGGCCCGAAACGTTATAGTATTTACCACATATAATTCTAACCATGTTGACTTTTGCTATTTTCCTGCAGCTTTGTGTTGAAGTTTTTTGCCAATCTAAATTTAGCTTCTCATCTGAAAATGCATAAAAAACCTTAATTATCCCGTGCAAGCCAGCGAGGCCATTAATTCTGCAAGAATGCGACAAATTCTTTCTAAACCGTAACGTAAATAATGAAATGTTTATCGTCGAGCTGCAGCTACTGCTGCTACAAGCATTAGATACTGATGCCCGTATGCGTGTGTAAGAATTCTCAAAAGGGGCGCACTGAAATTAGATACGGGTGGCTCTGAGGCTTTGCGTGAAAATGTTCTAAAGTTGAAGGCACCTAGTGGACGAAAGTGCAGACAGGATTTTCTGTAATAAATCATAAAAAAGTATCTTCGCATTGATGCTAAAATTTTGCACGAACGCAAATTTTATGTTCTAGCATACATGGTGGTTTCAGGAGTTGAACTACCCTACGATTTGTACGGAAAATTTGAAAACAAACTTGAAAAATACCATGTTTGACATGGGTTTCAAGTTAAGTTTCATAGGGTTAATTTTTCATGAGAATCGTACCATGTTGAACAAGTGGGTGAATTATTAGACGATACGGTACCAGAACCAACAAACCCCCCCCCCCCCCCCCCTAATGATGTAGGCATAATAACTGTACGATGATGTAAATCCTATTGTTCTGATTAGTCATAGGACGTTCCAAGCACTAATAAAATGCATGTTTCAAAATTTGTGGTGTTGGAAGATGGCTTCTTTCAGGAAAGCTTTTCCTCCTTGCGGTAACAGTGGTATTAAACTTTTCACAAAATACAAAAACACGAAAATTTTTTGAAGCCAAAGCATGAAATTGCATTGGGTGCCACATTTTGCAAATTTTTATAAAGAAAGTACACAAATAGCTACCCTTCAGGATTTAATAAGTGCTCAAGGTCTTCTAATGTACTAGCCAACATGATCTTTCTATTTCTTGAAGAGAAAGAAGATAGGCAAAAAATTACATATCATGGAATGCGTTTTGAACTCGATTCAATATACACTGCGCTAGTTTCATAGAAATTGCACTCGACCCATAAAATGCTGCGTGGGGTAGTTAACTCCAGAAATGCCCATGCTTTGAACTCCTTAATAGGTAATTGGATTTGTCGAAGATTCTACAAAATGAACATAAAACCAAAGTCTAAAGGACGTAGAGTCACAGAATAGCCATTTGAAGGACTAATCAGGATTTAAAGTAAAATTCCGTGGTGTGTTGCGACTTAAATTTTTTTTCGCCCCTCCTTGCCTTCATTCTTTCATAAATTTGTCCCCGACTCGAAGCAAACTGTTGACAAACTTGTGAATCGCAGAGTTCATCGCCTTATTTCACAAAACTAAATTTAATTCTTCGTGCAAGATGATTCCATCAGAGACAAACCGAAATTGGAGCGAGACTTGGAAATTCATATGAATCGTCCTTAAGCGAAACATTTTTCGAACGTTACCTTGCTACCAGAACTGCATGGCTAACTAAAACAAGCTCCACTGGGGCAAATCTGGACTTATCGGACTCGCATCGCTGTCAATTTATCCGAATAATATTCTAAGGTCTTGTTCCACCATTGCAGGCCAACGACCCTGGGCAACGGAGAGATGAAGAACTGTTAATTTACAGGAAGCGGAGTACCAAGAAGTATCGCAACGGTAAATGCGAACCCTACACTCCGCACTTGACGCATCTTCCGGATCCTGATCCCGTGTGGTCCAAAAACAACCCAAGTGAAGACACTTCCGGCCCCAAGTCAAAGATTAATCCAGGGTTTACGCTCCCAAGGTTAGATAAATTAATGTACTCTTTCGTTACTAAATAGCATTGATTATCGGATAAATATATTGAAATCTTTTGGAGCATAATTTTCATATTTGCTTGGTTTCCAATTTCCTGGTGGATTGATCGTTTACGTTAATTAGAGCCGTGTGGCGCTTTTCATTGAGCCCGTAGCTGACACGAAAGATAATTTCCCCGTATCGCAATAATGATGTATTGGTTCTCGCTCTGTAATGAACGTAACTATCATGATGACGGTCCCTAGTGTCGTGCGCTGTTAAATGCTCTCCTACATATCGACTTGGCAACTTAGATTGTTTTATCCCCTATGGATGTTTCGTCACATTTTTTTCGCCGTCGCTTCTTTGTTATTTTATCCTCTCCTGACTAGCTGTCCTCAGAGGTATAATTGTTGTATATGTGGGAAGTAGTACTGAGAGCACTACTTCCCACATAGACAAAAATTCGTGTCCTCCCGGGGGGAATGCGAGAGCCCGGGCTCTGAGTTAGCTACTTATTACTGTCGTTGAAATGCAATTTTTCATTGATGTGGATCATCTATTTCGATGTATTTCCATGATTTTCCTAGGCACCTACGTAGTCCTCCAATCATCACCTCCGTACTTTATTTTTTTTGACATGCTATTTCTATGCGTCCGACATCCTGTGTGGAAAACACTTGTGCATAGATTCATCGTGCACATGTCCGTCCTGGATGGTCTATTAATTATTCACTTTGGAAACCCCTGTATTTGGACAAGGGTGCTTGAACTACCTTGTAATTCTCCTGTCCTGGTTCTGTGCGCAGAAAATAAGGGGCCATTCACTTCGTGTAAAGATTACGCAGGAATGTAGACATAACTAAACGCTTCCATCTCCTTAATTATGGGAACGCCTTTCATGCGGTTAAGGAGCCCTCAAAAGATAAATTAGAACACATTGGAAGTGCGTACGTCACCGAATTTGTATTGATTATCATTTTTGTGATGTACCAAATGGAAGGTGTTCGTGTCAAAATAGCGCGTGAACTAGAGGCATGCCATGCCCTTCGCTTGCACTCATTTGAAAGGGTTTTTTGACGGAACTTTTCTCGTGATGAAATTTGCTAATCCCTCCCCTACAACCTTTCGAAGAATTTAGTTTCATCCTTGCCAGGGGTCGATTACTCGACTAGTGCTATCGGGTATTGTTAACCGAGATTCCTTTCATTGGCATAATTCTATTTCAATAACCGAACTACATGTTGTATCACCGAGCAACGAGTTGATTCGTTAACCATCCAGCTCCGTCGCTTAGCCTTTCCCTTCTACCGCTGCACCTCATCCCTCATCCTTCATCCTTTGTCTTCTGTTACTTCCAGCTCGGACCGTCCGCGACTACCCGCGCCCCCTCCCCCATCACCGGCTCGGACCGTCCACGACTTCCCGCCCCCTCACCCGCACTCCATCACCGGCTCTGACCGTCCGCTACTCCCCGCCCCCTCACCCGCACTCCATCACCGGCTCTGACCGTCCGCTACTCCCCGCCCCCTCACCCGCACTCCATCACCGGCTCTGACCGTCCGCTACTCCCCGCCCCCTCACCCGCACTCCATCACCGGCTCTGACCGTCCGCTACTCCCCGCCCCCTCACCCGCACTCCATCACCGGCTCTGACCGTCCGCTACTCCCCGCCCCCTCACCCGCACTCCATCACCGGCTCTGACCGTCCGCTACTCCCCGCCCCCTCACCCGCACTCCATCACCGGCTCTGACCGTCCGCTACTCCCCGCCCCCTCACCCGCACTCCATCACCGGCTCTGACCGTCCGCTACTCCCCGCCCCCTCACCCGCACTCCATCACCGGCTCTGACCGTCCGCTACTCCCCGCCCCCTCACCCGCACTCCATCACCGGCTCTGACCGTCCGCTACTCCCCGCCCCCTCACCCGCACTCCATCACCGGCTCTGACCGTCCGCTACTCCCCGCCCCCTCACCCGCACTCCATCACCGGCTCTGACCGTCCGCTACTCCCCGCCCCCTCACCCGCACTCCATCACCGGCTCTGACCGTCCGCTACTCCCCGCCCCCTCACCCGCACTCCATCACCGGCTCTGACCGTCCGCTACTCCCCGCCCCCTCACCCGCACTCCATCACCGGCTCTGACCGTCCGCGACTAACCGAACCCCCCCCCCATCTATCACCGGCTCGGACCGTCCGCAACTCCCCGAACTCCCCCTCTCATAAACGGCTAGACGGTCCGCAACTCCCGAACCCTCCCCCCCCATCACCGGCTCGGACCATCCGCGACTCCCCGCTCCCCCCCTCCCCCATCACTGGCTCGGACCGTCATCGACTCCCCGCTCCCACCCCTCCCCCATCACTGGCTCGGACCGTCCTCGACTCCCCGCTCCCACCCCTCCCCCATCACTGGCTCGGACCGTCCTCGACTCCCCGCTCCCACCCCTCCCCCATCACTGGCTCGGACCGTCCTCGACTCCCCGCTCCCACCCCTCCCCCATCACTGGCTCGAACCGTCCTCGACTCCCCGCTCCCACCCCTCCCCCATCACTGGCTCGAACCGTCCTCGACTCCCCGCTCCCACCCCTCCCCCATCACTGGCTCGAACCGTCCTCGACTCCCCGCTCCCACCCCTCCCCCATCACTGGCTCGAACCGTCCTCGACTCCCCGCTCCCACCCCTCCCCCATCACTGGCTCGAACCGTCCTCGACTCCCCGCTCCCACCCCTCCCCCATCACTGGCTCGAACCGTCCTCGACTCCCCGCTCCCACCCCTCCCCCATCACTGGCTCGAACCGTCCTCGACTCCCCGCTCCCACCCCTCCCCCATCACTGGCTCGGACCGTCCTCGACTCCCCGCTCCCACCCCTCCCCCATCACTGGCTCGAACCGTCCTCGACTCCCCGCTCCCACCCCTCCCCCATCACTGGCTCGGACCGTCCCCGAGATTATTTGGGAAGAGAAAGATTGTTGCGTATAGAATGACTGATGAGTTTTTAGAAGATTTTCTCTTCAATTTTCCTGTTTTATTATCTATGAGTGGTAGACAGATGAATTTAACATGTTAACTATTGATATGATTTTCCAGTGATTGTATGAATTTGTTCCTATTGTAACTGTACTGTGTTCAAAAATGTTCTGATGTTGTATTGTGATATTAAGTGATGGACTGAATGGTTACAGGCTGGGGAGTCTGGAATCCCACTCGGCACATGATTCTAAAAAAAAATTATTTAGAAGGTTTTAATAATAATAAACTAATTTAAAGGACCGAGACCTGATTACAGAGCTAACGATCCTCATAACAAGATAGACACCGAACTCCTAGCACTACAAGATTTGGAATACATAGAAGCATTCGAAAGATTTTGTGAGAAATTTGTATTTAAAATTTTTTTTTTATGGAAAAGTCGCTAATTTTCTTGGAGAGAAATTTCGCTAGAGTTGCGGCTTGTGGCAACACTAACCTCGACAGGTGCCTTGTCTGTGACAAATGAGATTGAATTGAATTGAACCGCGCTGTGAGGAGGGTCTTGGCCTCTTGTGCGTAGCACCTGTCAGGGAGTATGCGATCGCCTTTCCTTTACTTCTTTAATTTGTGATTGCAATCGCGTTTTCTGTTCGTTTTGTTCAGTTATTTATCTTGCATGTTCGCAACCTCTTTTCTATCCCTCTTAAACTACTTGGTCCTTGTGACTCTTAAACTACTTGGTCCTTGTGACTCTTAAACTACTTGGTCCTTGTGACTCTTAAACTACTTGGTCCTTGTGACTCTTAAACTACTTGGTCCTTGTGACTCTTAAACTACTTGGTCCTTGTGACTCTTAAACTACTTGGTCCTTGTGACTCTTAAACTACTTGGTCCTTGTGACTCTTAAACTACTTGGTCCTTGTGACTCTTAAACTACTTGGTCCTTGTGACTCTTAAACTACTTGGTCCTTGTGACTCTTAAACTACTTGGTCCTTGTGACTCTTAAACTACTTGGTCCTTGTGACTCTTAAACTACTTGGTCCTTGTGACTCTTAAACTACTTGGTCCTTGTGACTCTTAAACTACTTGGTCCTTGTGACTCTTAAACTACTTGGTCCTTGTGACTCTTAAACTACTTGGTCCTTGTGACTCTTAAACTACTTGGTCCTTGTGACTCTTAAACTACTTGGTCCTTGTGACTCTTAAACTACTTGGTCCTTGTGACTCTTAAACTACTTGGTCCTTGTGACTCTTAAACTACTTGGTCCTTGTGACTCTTAAACTACTTGGTCCTTGTGACTCTTAAACTACTTGGTCCTTGTGACTCTTAAACTACTTGGTCCTTGTGACTCTTAAACTACTTGGTCCTTGTGACTCTTAAACTACTTGGTCCTTGTGACTCTTAAACTACTTGGTCCTTGTGACTCTTAAACTACTTGGTCCTTGTGACTCTTAAACTACTTGGTCCTTGTGACTCTTAAACTACTTGGTCCTTGTGACTCTTAAACTACTTGGTCCTTGTGACTCTTAAACTACTTGGTCCTTGTGACTCTTAAACTACTTGGTCCTTGTGACTCTTAAACTACTTGGTCCTTGTGACTCTTAAACTACTTGGTCCTTGTGACTCTTAAACTACTTGGTCCTTGTGACTCTTAAACTACTTGGTCCTTGTGACTCTTAAACTACTTGGTCCTTGTGACTCTTAAACTACTTGGTCCTTGTGACTCTTAAACTACTTGGTCCTTGTGACTCTTAAACTACTTGGTCCTTGTGACTCTTAAACTACTTGGTCCTTGTGACTCTTAAACTACTTGGTCCTTGTGACTCTTAAACTACTTGGTCCTTGTGACTCTTAAACTACTTGGTCCTTGTGACTCTTAAACTACTTGGTCCTTGTGACTCTTAAACTACTTGGTCCTTGTGACTCTTAAACTACTTGGTCCTTGTGACTCTTAAACTACTTGGTCCTTGTGACTCTTAAACTATTCGGTCTTTGAGACCTTAAACTATTTTCACTATCATACTACCCGTGGCTCTACGGTGCCCTCTTGAAATCATAAGTGATTTGGGCACTATTTCAAGGTGAGCCGGTGTTCATATGAGATTTCCTATATACGTAAAATGTGAAAAGGTTCTAGTTTTCTGTTGTGGCTTTTTGTTCTCCCTCAGAATCCTTTGGCGAGCGTGATCTGGATGGGAGGCTCCTTTTAAGAGGCCACTTTTTTTGGGTTTACCAAACCTGACTTCTCTTCTCCAGCGTGTGTTTCATCTCCAAATTTAATTTCTTCGATTCTGGGTAGTGCCTAGGTTCGTATGTGAATACAAATAAAACTTTCTAATAATGAAGTCAAAGTGTTATATGATCTGACGCGGTGGTACCTCATTTAAATCACTAATTCATTCCTCCTTATTAAATTGCAGTTCTGTGTTGGGCTGGGAGGTGCCGGAACTATAATGGCATCCAGTTCTCCTTGTTAAGCCTCATGACGTAACAAGATACGCCGTAAAACTCGTTAGGTCTCCTGCCACTATGAACACCATTTAATTCTGTGAATTCTCCTAAGTGAGAAGTTTACCGTTGACAATTTTGTCGTGTTGTAAAAGTTTGAATTATTAAACGTTCCGAGTTTTTCTGTGCGTTATTTCCTGTGTTCCGGTTAAAAAACCCTACAATTTTAAAAAAACACAAATCTTCAACTTTTCATCATTGCATTTCAACTTTCAATATTGGCAAAAACGCTAACAACATTTTCAAACAATGGTATCGTTGGCTTCGCTGATTTGGCAGAAATATCTCCGATGCAGGTGAGCACCGTTCTACGATCGTTCTTTATTTAGGACTACAAAAAAGAATGAGATTTATAAATCTAGGTTGTAAGTTATCGAATCTAGCCAACCTGCACAAGAACATGTTCATGTACACGCCGAGTCGTTCCGTAAAATTTGAAACCTTGGTCGATTCATGTATGAAAAACGAAAGTTTCCTGAGCCAATGGAGGTATCAATTGCAAAAATTTTGTCATTGGTAAAAGTAAAATTATCTAGAGCTATGAACCTAAAATTCTTTGCATTGTGAAGCGTTTGATCTTAACTAATCTACAAACTTTTATTTTCCCATTTTGCTTTACTTGACATTTTTTCGACCTTTACTAAGACCAAGTAAAGCCCAAGACCTAATGCGCCATTCTGGTTCATTTGTTCGAATATAGAAGTGTCTAATCCTGAAATTTTCGACCTGACGATTCTGTATTTCTTTCCTAATGATTTTATACCTTTAATGTTGCGTTAAGTGTGGGCTTAAACTTTACGTTTTAATGCAATAAAATTTGACACTGATCAATGGTTTATGTCTGAACGGCAGCACTGGCTTCAAAATCTTACTTTCAATGATCTTTTCCTCACCTGGTTATATTTTTCACCATCGCAACTTGGAAAGAAGAGGTTTGTAAATATTGGAAATAAACCTTCAATATTTCGTTTTATGCTTGTTTTTAGAATGTCGATAACGTAATTGACTTTGTAGTAAGGTAATAAGGTAAGGTGGGCCTACTTTTTGTCGAAGCGTAATAGGTTTTCATTTTGTTATGAGCGATCTTTTTTCGGTTCACTGCTCTCTTCTCCAACTATCTTATTTCTTTTAACTTTTTTCTAACTCGCTGTTCGTATATGCAGATGGTCTTGTGTGGTAAGACACCTTGAACATATATTTCACGTTCCTTAAAGTCCACACTAGATTGCGCTTTGCTCCCTTTGTAACGCCTCAGATGTCGTTAGGGAATATTAAACTAGCTCAAATAATCTAATCTATTCACGAAAAGATCAGGGTACACCCTATCCTTCCTTCATCTTCAGGCTGCTCATAGAATCTTGGATGCTGCGGCCTTGATCGAAGCTGTCGCGCCTTACGTGATAAATCGAGAGTGCGCATTTTAATCAACTAACCAGCTAGCCAAGAATTGTGAAATTCGGTACTTGCGTAAATATGCCGAGATAATTTTTATATCTTGTTAATGTATAAATAAATTCAGTTTCTTCGAGTTATTCCCGTCACTGCTGAAATAATTAGCCCGGACCATTAGACTAGATAATTTAAACAACTTCAATATTACCCTCGCACTTTCTTGCAATGTATTTGCAAAAAGTTTTGATTTCATTCCTGGAGCATAGGAGTTGCAAAAGGTTTGGCTGCTTCACGCAATTGTGCTTTGCATATAGTCTTCACAGTACGAGGTAGTTAAGAAGCGTCAGTTACAACAAACAAACTCGCTCAAAATCGAATTTCGAGTTGAAATCTTCCTTGGCTACTACCAGTACATTGTTCTTCCAAACGCTACTCACATCGCTAAGCATCACGATCTCAATTCCTCCCTCCAATCGTCACAGGACACAATGAATATCACGAGTATGTGTTAGGAATATACGTATCATTACGTGCAATGTATAGGATGTACTCACAATATCAAAGAACTGCAAATAGAAACGCGATGGAGCAACATATTAACTCTATTCGATAATATTTATAACTCTGACATTTTCCGACTACTACGATGATGTCATTGCTATGATGCCGTGTCTAGGAGAAGGCTTGAAGGTGTAGGAGGCATTGGCATACCTCAATGTCTTGATCCGGATAATGACCAACTGATTAAAACATCGGCGACTAGGCTGAGAATAATTGACGATCCCAAAGATGGATCAGTCTACTTCTAGGGATAAAGCCTAAGGGTGTCGTAAAATGCGGGTCTATTCCCTTCGTTAACTTCATTAATTTTTACGAGCATTCTCTTAACTGCTGTGTACCTTTATATCTATATTGAGGCTTTGTACGTTAGATTGGTAAGGGGTTATATCCTTTTTTTTCTTGCATTATACCAAGCACGATATTTAATGTGTATGATAACTGAGCTTGCTAATCTCCCGCAGGACGTATTCATACGACAGCAGCGAGAGCGGCGGTGGGAGTGAGAGCTTCGTCGGAGGTGCGGAAATCGACAACGAGGAAGTCTTGCTTCAGCTGCAGCAGCGCAACTCGCAGCTGCAGGTTAGCGCTTCCTCGTGCCCTTTGATAATCTGGCGCAGTCAGTGATTCAATGATGACCGGGTACGCAAATTTTCCGCGTAATGAATAAAGTCGAGGCTCAATTAATGCGTTTCATTCTTGAGGTGATTTATTCTTTTTTTTTAATGAACGTTCTTAATTCGCTTGCAGAATTTTGTGTGCGTTAAATGCTACCACGAATGTTTTCCCAAGTTTTATTTAGAAATCATTACTGACGGCGACTCCCACTTTTTGTATTCACATATTGGGTGCTTTATTGTGGTAACAAATTTCAAATAGGTAGAAAATCTCAAAATAAAAAGATTTTCACGAATGATAAAATGCCCAAAACTCCTTAGTTTTCCAGTTATAAGAACTTAAAAGAAACTTAGAAACTTGAAGTAGGGTACTACGTGCGCACCAATGACAGCGCTTGTCTTAATGGTTCTGACCCCGCTAAGCGGGTTTTGTTATCTTTACAATAAAAGCTGCGAGCATTTTACAGTCATGAGAAATGTCTGCAATTTGAATGTTCACGCTAAGTGAAATACGACAATTCGACCTTCTACTTTGGTCATCATCCAGGTATATCTCTGCAAAAACGAAAGACAATTCTTACTAAACATAAACGTACAAAGTCTTTGAGTATCTTAGACTAAATAATTGTTAACAAAAACTTTCAGTAGTTCATGGTAAAATTAGGAAGCTAGTTTGATAAACAGAGCAGACGAGGAGAAGTGCAGTGGTTGAAGCATGGCATGAGACTGGCGGCGTAAGTTCTTGACGATGCCTTAAGTAACCTCTTGTGCTCAGCATTCCGTTTCTATGTGAACAAGTTTAGGTACTTGGAAAATTCATTGTACCTAACATTTATTATCGGTGCATGTTTTCTAATTTTAAGGCTTCTGCAATTTTTATTCATGCTGTATCAGAGTAAGTGTGCATTGTGCTGAAAGCTGGAAGAAATGGTTCCAAGTTTGTGGGTTCTTTTTGGTGATCATCTCTGAAGTGTTTGAAGATGTTGGTGGATGAATAACGATGCTGTTTTGCTCTTCTCTCCAGCGTGCAGGTGGTGTGTCCTACATAGGAAGCCTGACAGCTATCCTCTAGGCAGGTAATCTTGTAGACCACGCCCGCGCGCCGAAGATCCGGTTCTCGAAGTCTGGTGGTGAAAAAAGTTACTAGTTTTCGTGGCTTGAAATACGGCCTGACGACAATTTTCTTAGAAGGATCTATTGTACAGGTGTGTTGCATAACTGTATTCGTGAGAAAATCTGCATCTTTTTTGTAAGTTCCGAGGTTATGGAGTTCGACGTAGAGGTCAACTGTTTCTGCTGGGCGATTCTGACCACAACCATGGTATCTATTTAAAAGTGTTTTCACTATCTCATCTATGACCATTAAGGGGAAACCGTTGTTAGTTAATACTTGCTTAATGTGGTTGATTTCTTGCGTGCATGTCTCCCATGTCGAGCAATATTTCAATGCGCGATGAAGTAGAGTCTTAGCAATTAATTTCTTATAAGACAGAGGCACCTGGGAAGTGAAGTGAGTGTATGAGTCATTATCCGTAGGTTTCACGTAGACAGAAGTTGAAAACTGTTTTCCTTTTAGTTCCAAGCGGATATCCAAGAAGTGAAACTGGTTTTCTTCCATTTCCTCGTGAGTAAACCGCAGAACCGAATTGCTGAGCATTCTTCTTTTGAAACAATGAAGGTGATGAGCACTTGAAAATACTGCCAGAATGTCGTCCCCATACCGCTTGTAGTATTTTGGGTTTGATTTTTTTTGTTGCCAAAGAAGGTTTTCTTCCAGGTGTGACATGTAGAAGGCAGCGAACGTTGGCCCCAGTGGAGATCCCATGCTCACATCGCCGGTTTGGATGAATGTATGACCATTGTGCTGGAATGGCGTCTCATTCGTGCAAATTGTCAACAGATATATGAATATTTCATGCGGAATGCTAGAGGGCGGCAGATATGGATGGTGATATAACCGTGACATAATTATTTCAACAGTTTCACGAACGGGTACGTTAGTGAGCAGGAATTCTACATCAAATGAGTCAAATTTATCAGTAGGTGATTATTCTAGGGAGCCCAGAACGATGAGCAGCAGGTCGCTGGAGGAAAGCATGTAAGTGTGGTTGATGTATGGGCGGATAGTTCCGTTGATCCACTGGGCCACTTCATGGGTGGCTGTACCAGTCATGCTAATGATGGGGCGTAGTCAAGGAGGTTTAAGAATGGAGGCGGCATCAGCGCTCTAAAGTGAAGCCAATTTTCGGTAGCTGTAGGGTATACGGGCAGTCGGGCCAGTGTTTCCACGAGCAGGGTAATTACCCTATTTTAGGGTAATCAGACCCTTCACGGGGTAACGATGGGGTAGTACTTTTTCATAGGGTAATCGAGGAATTAATAGGGTAAAATGTGCAGAAATAGGGTAATTAGAGGGTTTTATGCCTACCGAAAGGTTACATAATCATCAATGCATCAAAACACGGAGGAAAGCATCTATCGTTGCATTGTCGTCGTTTGAAAATACTCTAGAACTCTTTCCCAATCACGATACGTATAGGCATCTCCATTTGAAACATGTTCAAAGCGAGACAAGTACGTACGCACGTTGCGTTGCAGGCTGCAGCAAGCAGCATACGCCTGAGCCCTGGCAAGGGATGCCAACTTAGCTAATTTCTCGCTAGATCTAGCTATTTTTTAAATAAACTAGCGGAGAAGAATTCAGTCTAGCAGATATCTATAAATCTAGCTTGAAAAAATTTCTACCGGAACTCCGTGTTCATGCATTCCTTTGCAAACATTCATTTGCAACTCTGTTGAAGAATAACATTCCTAATGTGATAATTATTAAATGTTCATGCCATTTGATCCATTTAGCTGCCTCCCATGCACGTTTGAAATTACCTAAATTCATTGAAGACTTTTGTAGAAATGTCTATTCTCACTTCAGTCTAAGTGCCAAGCGTCAGAATGCATTCAGAGAATTTCAAAAATTTGTAGAATTAGAGCCCCACAAGATACTAGCTCCCGGTCAAACCAGGTGGCTATCGCTGGAAGCGTGCGTAACGCGATTGTTAGAGCAATGGGATGCTCTAAAACTCTATTTTAACGAACTCGCATTTTCTGATCCTACCCACAAGAATGACAGCACTGTGCAAGCCTTCAGAAACGAGTTCACCATTGCTTACCTTGAGTTTCTTAAACACAATCTTAGTAGATTTAATTTATTCAATAGGCAATTTCAATCTGAGTCACTAAATTTCTTTAATGTGAAAAAGGAAGTTCATAAATTATTGAAAAATATTGCTACTGACGTACTCAAGCCAACATACGTTAAATCTTGTGCCATTGACAAGCTTCATCCATCCTATCCAGATTTTTCAGTAAATCTCATTAAAAATGAGCGAATATATATGGGCGTCAAAGCGACAGAAACTGTTGACAAATTAAAATGCAATGCTACTCCCACTTAATAAGACAAATTTTTCACATCGTGTAAATTTTTCTTGGTCGAATCGCTGAAACAAATTCATGAACGTTTCCAGTGTTCCGATCCAATTTATGACCTGATTGAATGCCTTAGTCTAGTTAATGCATCCAATCTTAACCCAAATTCACTGTCATCGTCTATGTTACAAATACCACAACTTAGGAAATTTGTTGATGTGAATCTCCTCGATCGTGAATGGAGGGAACATTATTGTCTGGACGGGCTGACCACAGGAATGAATGTCACGGAATACTGGAAACATGTTTTTGCTGCAAGAAATTCATCCAATTTCAAATGTTTCAAAAATCTCGAGGTTTTCATTGGTACGCTGTTAGGTCTCCCCTTCAGTAACGCAGGAGTTGAGCGGTTTTTCAGTAAACTAAATTTAACGAAAAATGCTTCGAGAAATCAATTAAAAAATGAAACATTGTGCAGTTTAATGCACGCAGTGTATCACCTCCACAATTCGGGTGAAGATCTTTACACAATGATCCTGAATGATGGCATTCTGAAGGCCATGCGGTCAGTTAAATCAAATTCAACATGTTGGGAGTCATCATCACTTTTTAAACTCCGCTCTTAATGGGCAATGTGTATTATAAGCCTTGTTTTTCTCTTATGGTAATTTACTAATTGATTGTAATATCTGTCGATCAGGTTGGAAAAGCGCCAACTACATTTTGATGTTTGGCAAAAATAACACTATCTTGTTCAATTGACTTGGTGCTTTTCTAACTTGAACGATAGACATATTACCGTATGTCAATAAATGGATATTAACCCTATCCGCCACAGGTGTTTTTTGACCATTTTTTCTTACTAAATTAAAACTTGTTTGGTTAATACTCAATCAAGCGGAAAAACATAAAAAGATAGCTGCTCAAATAAACTTTTCAACCAAATGTTATATGCAAAAATTGGACTAGTAGTCTTGTTAGACCAGAGAGGCCTCTTTCCATCTTGGAATAATGGAGTACGGCAACGATTTCAAGTATAGAGTGTGGGGTAATGAAACACAGTAGTTAAACTAAGAACTACATGTATTGTACGTCCGTCGGGTACGGTGGCAAGAACAAGAAGGAAGAGCTCGATCGCTCTCCAGAGGCAGTTAACACATGAACATAGAAAACGGGACGGACGTAGTTGAATGGGCGACTGCGACAACCTTCATATATGTATAATATATATACTGAAGTTGGATCTCAACAAGTCTTAAGATAAATCCATTTCTAAAAAATCACTGTGGGCAAATTTTCCCACACCCGAGGCGGATAGGGTTAAATGATGTATTTTCTTCCATAACCTATTTTCAAAATATTAATATTAACAATGCATCCAAACATGTCATATATCCTTTCTAGGATGAATTAAATTGTGCTTAGGTGTACATTTATTTGATAATAGGCCTTTTATTTGTTTTTAAATTTTTTTGATGGATTACATTGTTGATGAATGAATATTTTGCCGTTTTCTTCAACAACCATTTTCTCAACATTTCTTATGCTAAGCGCTGCTTGCAAACGTAGCATATAAACTTCCAGGAATGAGTTTATTTTAAGTTTTTGCAATTATTTGAAAATTTGAGTGTATAGGGTAATATAGGGTAATCGCGCATCTTAGTATAGGGTAAAGAAATCTCATACCGTGGAAACACTGAGTCGGGCACACACACGGAGATGGAGCTCAGTGCGTGTCAGACACTCAGCGTGACAGGGCGCCGCAATCCACGCTGCGGTCAAGGACGAGTTTCCTCAATATGAGTTTCTTTATCATTCAGCGAAGACGCAATTGAAATATATGCCTAAGAAAAAAACGTATAGCACAGAGTAGCGCAAGTCTGCCATTTAACAGCGCGGTCTTCAGTCGCTGATGATGGAGGTGGTGCTACCCCTCCACTGCAACACCACCTCCACACAGGGACCTAATGCCGGGTGGGCGGGGCTTGGGACGGCAGAAGTGGCTTCACTCGCTTGACTGGCAAAAGATAGGGATGCCGGTTCCATGTATCCAACTTCCTTGGGCGTAGTGGTGGGTCGAGTCTGTTGTTATGAATTTTTGGTAGTCCGTAGAGGTGTCCGAATTTGTAGTCACCAGTGCGCTTGAGCTTGTAATAAATTCTTCGGTAAATGGCTTCTAGCGGGCGTATAGCGTCATTGATTTTCTTCTTCACTGTATCCAATTGCTTTCTTGGTCATTGACGGAATTTAGCTGGGCTTTCGATGAGCGTATTTAGTTTCTTGTCGTAGCTTTCCTTATCCCATATAACGGTGCCACCTCCTTTGTCAGGCCTTTTGATGACTATTGTTTTGTTGTCCTTCAGTTGTGACAATGCTTTCTGTTCATTAGTAGATATATATAGTTTGCTTCCTGACTGGTAGTTTGTGACGAATTCACAAGTATTCAAGTTAAGTTTTCAAATTTTCCTTGTCTATTATGGATAGCTGCTTTCTGTCTCTTCGTTCCAATATGCTCATATAGAACTTTCAATCAAAATTTTCTGATCCAACATACTATATTTTTTGCTCACTGAAAAATTCAAGCGTTTTTGAAGCACGGAGACCTCACTTTCTGCGAGACCATGATGCGAGCGAGAGCTTAAAAATATTGTGGGTGTCTTCAGTAGGTAAAAATCATTGCTATAGAGATTTCAGTTTTTCACGTGCTAATGCAGGATGTCTGACTGGCATTGTTTCACTATTCTTGACAGTAACTGTACACATGCGTAAAATTTAAAACTTGAGAGCTGTTTTCTGAGCTTGAGGATGCACATTGTAAATTCAAGACGTGAGGTTTTCAAACTGCGTTACTTCTTTTCAGTTTCCCTTTCGATTAAATTTTGCTAGAATTTGACTGTACTTGGTTCCGATACTGCATTTATGTCTTAAAGCTTGAAGTTGGTAAACTTTGGGAGAAGCCGATTGTCCAGGCAGAACTTTAAAAATTTTAGATCGGCGTTTAAGGGGATCATCCGAGTTGGAGACCTTTTTTCGTCCGATTCGTTTGAAAATTGGCCAGTTTATGTTTTTTGTGAAAGTAAACCTTTTTTACTCATGTCGTTTTTCGATTTAGGCCTTAGTTTTTTTTTTGACGGAAAATGTGTTTTTTGGTATATTTTATATATATTTCAAGACGTATCAACTCATTGAGTTTTGATGCTAGAACAAAAACAAAGACAGTTTTAGAATCCTTGGAACATTTCTAACAAACGCTCGTTCAGTTTTTTTGAATTCAAATTTCTTCTATTTTTTTCAAAAAATTTTGAAATTTGAAAAATCAGCAACAATTTTTGGGTTTTGAGCTATATATATTTCTTCAAAGAATTCTAATTTGAAAAAAAGCCGAACGAACGTTTGTTACAAATGTTTCAAGGATTCTAACGCTGTCTTTGGATTTGTTCTAGCATCAAAACTCGAGGACCGATGTCGTTTTGAATGGTAAAAAAGGAAAATTTTTAACTTTTTTTCAATTTTTTTCAATTTGAATATAACGAAAAATTTTTGTACATGAATGCAGTTTCCATGATCTATTTCGATGTACGAACAATGACCAGCATTTTCCTATTGAATTTCAAGTAAACATATAAAAAATATCGTTATTATGAGTGAATAAAAATAATACATTTTATTTCAGTACTGACCATGTTCAGACTTGTTCAATTTCTTTCGTCCGATTTGTTTGAAAATTGACCAGTATATGTATGTCGTGAAAGGAAACCTTTTTTACTCGTGTCACTTTTTCGATTAATGCCTTATTTTTTATTTTTTTGACGAAAAAAGAGTATTTCGGAATATTTTTTTGGATATTTCAAAACGGGACTCGTCCTTGAGTTTTGATGCTAGAACAAAACCAAAACCAGTTTTAGAATCCTTGAAGCATTTCTAACTAACTCACATTGGCATTTTTTCCAATTTGAAAAGTTTCAAAATTTTGTCGATTTTTTTCAATATTTCTAAACCCAAAGTTTTTTGGTGGGGTTTAGAGCTATATATTTTTTCAAAGAATTCGAATTTGAAAAAAAGCCGAACAAACGTTTGTTACAAATGTTCCAAGGATTCTAAAACTGTCTTTGGATTTGTTCTAGCATCAAAACTCGAGAACCGATGTCGTTTTGAATGTGAAAAAGTCAACTTTTCACTAGAGCCCATAAACAAACTATGTCTATTGAATTTGAGTATAATGGAAATTTTTGTACATGAATGCAGTTTCCATGATCTATTTCGATGTACGAACAATGAGCAGCATTTTTCTTGTGAATTTCAAGTAAACATATAAGAAATATCGTTTTTATGAGCAAATAAAAATAATACATTTCATTTCAGTACTCACCATGTTCAGACTTTTTAAATTTTTTCCGTCTGATTTGTTTGAAAATTGGCCAGTATATGTATTTTGTGAAAGGAAACCTTTTTTACTCGTGTCACTTTTTCGATTCATGCCTTAGTTTTTTTTTTTTGACGAAAAAAGAGTATTTCGGTATATTTATTTGGATATTTCAAAACGAGACTCGTCATCGAGTTTTGATGCTAGAACAAAACCAAAACCAGTTTTAGAATTCTTGAAACATTTCTAACAAACTCAAATTAGCTTTTTTCATATTTGAAAAGTTTTAAGGATCCTTTTTCAACAAGAAGAAAATTGGGCCTAAAAATCATTTTCTGTCCCCTTTTCACCCCCCTGGGGGGGGGGTTCTAGTGTCCGTAGGGCCATAAAATTTCATGGCACAACCCCCATCACCTAAGGATCCTTTTTCAACAAAAAAATAATTTTCAGTGTGGGGAGCCGCGGGGCCCAATAGGGCTGCGGATGATCCCCTTAATTTTACGTTAGTTTTTAATAGTTTCTCCGCTTTTCTAAAATCACATTTTAGTTCATCGTAAATTTAAAAAAGAACAACTCTAAAGTAAATATATGAACACGCTAAGTAAAAAACGACGTTTCGATCTTCTACTGTGGTTTTGATTTTTGTTTACAATTATTTAGTCTAAGATACTCAAAGACTTTGTACGTTCATGTTTAGTATGAATTGTCTTTTGTTTTTGCAGAGATATACCTTTATGATGACCACAGTAGAAGGTCGAAACGTCGTTTTTTACTTAGCTTGCTCATATTTTTACTCTAGAGTTGTTCTTTTTAAAATTTGAATGTTCGTTAGGGAATGAACACCAAGCTATCGTGGATAAACTTTAGTATTGGTTCCCAGTGATACAAGAGGCCTGAGTCAGCTTCTTGAACGCATCATGGTTGAACAATACAAGTTTTTACGAGATCCGAACGAAGCGCGCAGTGACGCAATTACAGCGCCTGATGCAGCGCCTGGCTCTGTCACTCGTTAAACTGCTGAGATGCTAAATGTCTTTAATAGTGTACGCCTGTGGTACTAGCGCTACCGGTAGCGGTGTCCATATTGCTTTATCTGCTTGTAGTTAAACACCATAGAATCACCTAAAAAATGTGGCACAGTTAAATATTCAGAGATGATTGGTTGAACGATTCCGAATTCAAAGATTGGCTACAGAAAGGTAAAGATCGAAACCTTGCCAGACGTAAGTGCTGGTATATTATGTTCAAAGGTGTGAACAAGTTTGCCCTACTGAAACAGTAGGAATCCGAAAAACACAAAAAGTTATGGGCTTATGAAGTCGAAAGTGGACATCGCAAAATTTTTTTAGGCGGAAACGGGTAATGATGACCAATAAATTAAATGGCACTTCCCTCGCTTGTTGATGAAGCTCATATAAATAAAATAGACAGCGTGAGGAGGCTTCCGCCTAATTGCAGCTGACCTATCAGTAAGGGCATACAGAAAATAAATATTTATGGGGGGAATCAAATGTCCTTTTCTTTCAGGAACCTCTCCCGAGCCACTTTCCACCTCCTTGCTGACACTCCTGTCTAATGCCACCCCACAGGTAACCTCACCGCTAAGGATTTCTCCCGCGGCGGCGGAAGGACGCACGCCGGGGCTGGGCAACACCACCGAGAGATCGCCGTCAGCGGAAGAAACTGCATCCTCCTGAAGAAAGGTAGGTCCAATGAAATACTGAGAGTTTTTTAGTTGTTTTACGCTAGAGCAACGGCTAACTAAGTCAGCGGGGTTTCCTCTACCTGCCGTGAAACAAAATTTCACTTGTTTTTGTCCACACAATGTTTCTATGTCATTAAGCTTATTCAGAGTAAAAACGTTTCGCTTCTGCATTTTATCAAAATCTACTGCATAAGACTGGATCCAATGAAGGGCAACCATGCTATCGGTGTACAGCAATAGAGACTCTATGTTCAGAGGGACCACGTTTTTAGTGCCACTAAGGTTACGGTACCAGTCTAGCAAAGCTGCAACACCCAAGTGTATTGCGGCAAGTTCGAGAACGGGAATTGTTTTAGTTTTCAATTTTTTACTGACCACTTTAGATTTACTAGAGAGTAGGCCGAGAGTATTTGATTCATTGTCTCTCATGTAAATGACATAGCCGTACAACATCTTTGAGGCGTCAGTGAAAGCAAGTAGAGAGTACCGTCCGTCTCTGCTCCCCAGTGATCTAGGGATCGGAGGGCATTTTGAAGAATTTACTTGTTTTGCGATCAGTCTCCACTCTCTTAATAGTTCTTTCGGTAGCCTTACATCCCATTTCATAGATTGATCAGACTGCAATTTATGGAGGAACACCTTAGCCCTGTTGAGGATGGGACAAAATATATTGAACACGTCATAGATTTCATGAATAGAGGAGAGAATTTTCCGCTTCGTATCTGCCTTTACGTCGAGTTTAAGCGCACAGGGCTCTAGAGTGTCATTCTCTTTATCCCAGGTCATGCCCAACAACTTAACTTTCCTAGAAGAGTTTATATGAAAATCTTTATCGATGCTGTTCTGCAGAGATTGGTCATTGGTATAAAACTTCTGCAATGGGAATTTGTAGTCTTCAAATAAGCAAGGTAATAGGCTATAAGCCTGATAAAGTTCATTGGGGTTGTTAGTCGAGTATCCACCGTTATCCATGTACATTAAGCTATACACTACCTTCCGCAATTTAGACTGAACAGGATCATTTTGAGGATCATCGGATATTAGCAACTTGTATAATGCTAACATTAAGGTAGTTGGACTAGGCCTTATGCCAAACAAAAGCCTAAGACATTTGTATGCGACAACAGTCAGGTCTCCTTTTAGTACGTTCCTGTACCACAAGAAACAGAATCTACTTTGATCGACTTCCCTCAGTTGAATATTTAGAAACGCTTTTTCCAAGTCAAAAGTCAGCAAGTATTTATCAAATCTCAGGGAAGCGAGAGCAACATCCGGCTTGGGATTTAGACAAGGGCCTGGAAGAGTGGCTTGATTGTGACTAACCGCGCCATTTATCTTATCGCAGAGGTTAGCCAGGAACACGACGCGACATTTTGTCGTGTCATTACCCAAGCGGAAAACTCCCATGTGAGGAAGAAAACTACACTCAGGATGGCAGTTCATGAATGACTCAATGTTATCGATTCTCTCAATGATATTATGGTTTTCTTGATCTTTG
This sequence comes from Morinoia aosen, assembly GCA_030386875.1. Lineage (NCBI taxonomy): Eukaryota > Metazoa > Arthropoda > Malacostraca > Amphipoda > Talitridae > Morinoia > Morinoia aosen. Next base: position 44,381,828 of record CM059559.1, read on the forward strand.
ATTACTTTATCGTACATGCTTAGGCGATCGGGATCAAGCGACAGCTTTTTATAGTTGCTCTGCAGAATTTGCCTCGACAAGGTATAGTTTTTAGCAAGTCTGTGAGAAATTCTATGATTCCACATGATGGGCATTACCAGCCTTCCATCTGTATTTCTGTTAGTGTTGCTCAGTACATAATTTACTAATTTATCATTTAATTCTGTCTCCTCGGGCTCCTCTAGACGGTCTATACCCAAGAGATCAGCACAACGCTCACCTAAATCTGCTGGCGGTGCCCCATCAAGAGAAGGGAGGACAAGCTCGTGTGGTTCCCCCATCTCACCGGACGCGAGCTCTGAGTCCGCGCAGTCTGACACGGTAGCAGCGCCGACCACCCGTCTGGGGACAGAGACCGCAGGTGCCACGCGTACTGGACGAGCATCGGGTTGGGAAGGAGGGAGACGCATTATATTGTCTTTCATGAGTTGCAGATTTCCCGTTAACATCACTCCCACAGTGGAGTCGATGAAGCAGGACTGCTGCTTAGTCCCACCAAAATTGATGTAACTCATTTTGAAGTCCGGATCGGATTCTGCGCCTAATATGAGAGATATCTCAGAGGGGTAATTTTCGCTATCTACGAGGGACCGGTCTGCCAACTCGTAACCAGCGTTCTCAAATGCAAAAACCACCTGCTCCAGATCCCTGTACGGTAAAGCAATATTTATTTTAGGAACGCATATCGCCTCGACAACTAGTTTTTTATGCTTCAAAATTAGAGGAACTTTCACTATTTTTGTTTCAATCTTCTTACTCGAATTAAAACCCTGGATATTCACAGTTTCATTTTCCTTCAGAACTGGCAAATCCAGTTCATCGGCAAGAGAGCTAGTAATGAAATTTTTCTGACTCCCGCCATCTTTCAATATCCTAATATTTGAGTTTCCGATACCAGCAGTGAGAGTAGGCAAAATATTAGCAGCGCCCACAGACCCTGTGAAAACATACCGTGTCAGCGTCAAGGCGCTCGTTACCGGTTGCGCTGATGAAGTGGTGCTCCGCCGAGTGCCCTCTCGAGGAAGTCTCGCCTTGCGACACAAATAGGTCATATGTTCGCCATTGCAAACACGACAACGTGAAGAAAATTTAAACCTGCAGTTCGCAGTGCTGTGGTTCTGGAAAGAACATCTTGTGCAGGCGTTAATGGCTTTTAATTTATCAAATTTTTTGACTGCAGTATCGTAGTTAGGACATTTACTCAGATGGTGCTCAGGGTTTCTACCATCGCTCAGGCACAAGCCACAAGTTTCAGTTTTTCGGTTTACGTTTATGGCAAATGCAGCGGTAGGCTCAAATTTGTGAGCCTTTTCCTTCCTACCTGAATGGCTGGAAATCTCAAGCTGCTTTTGGTAGCGTTCGTTGGCTTCGAATACGTACTCTTCTATTTGAGACAATGAGGGGCGATTCACATTCGTGATTTGAATCAAACTACTCTGAAATTTATCATTTAGGGCACTCCATAAAAAGTACGCTAAAACCGTATCGACGTCAATTTTCAGCTTACGGAACGAAGCAATAATTGCCTTCATTTCTCCAATGTAAACAATGGGATCGTCAGAAATAGCCAGCTTCATGGCAGCTAGTTTTTCGATGGCATTATATTTTTGCACAATTTCTGAGGCAAAAGCCTTCTGTAGCAAGTCTTTAGCCGATTCGTATTTTTGTTCTGACGTATCGAGGGAATCTAGCAAGATTTTAGGAGCGCCAGACACCTGATTATACAGGTAAACAAATTTTTCGTAGGAAGACAAAGCGTGCTTATCAAAAATTGCTTCGAAATTAGTAATGAATTTTTCAAAACACTCTGTCTTTGCGTTGCTAAACTTAGGAAGAGGTATATCGGGCAGCCTTAATTTTTGCTTAGCCTGAACCATACCTGATGTTGCTGAAGCAGAGTTAGTCGTCGCTTCAGAAGCCACCGCCAAGGGCTGAGGCTGCAGGAGGGCCAGGCAGTCGAACAACTGCTCCTCGTAGGACTCCTGCTCATCAGCGGCAGCGGCGAGTACATCGTCTGCAGCTTCGCTGCGAATGAGCAACTCAAAGATGGATTTGTCGAGGTCCTTTAGCTCCGTCTGTAGAGAGGTTACTTTCGCCACATTTAAGGCCCTTTGCTGTTCAGAGTAATCTGACCCAGCAGCAGAAATAGAATTGTGCAGTTTAGTCACACGTTGTCTTAAGTACTTACGAGTTTTGGTTAAAATAGTGAGATCACTTCCGCCCCCGGCCTGCAACTGAGGTTCTTTAGGTTTTACAGACGCCATTGCTGCTGAAAACAATAGTTGAAGTTATTAGAAGTTATTAGAAATTAGAAAGTGTTAATGGAACACAGCAATGCCGCGGTATTCCAGCCCACGACCTCTGACTCCTGAAACACAAACGCAGGCCCCACGTTGGGCGCCATACAGAAAATAAATATTTATGGGGGGAAAAAATAATGTTGAAGCGTTTATCCGTATATTGAAAGTTCCAACTTTTATTCAAAGTTGATCAGACATAGATAAACAGTGAAATGTATAATAAGTGCGTAGCAGGAAGATTCAAGCTCCACACGAGCAGGGTGACTGGCTGAAGAAGCGGACCGTCACACCTTGCACTCAATTAAGCCGCGAAGGAACTGCAAGGGGATAAAGAAATGCGAATTAGTTGCGTTGAGGTTCAGAGCATAATAATGACTCCTTATAGTTATCGTTCGTCGTCTTACAGACAGTAGTTATAAGATGGTCATAGTAACCGTTATAGTTATAGTTTAGTTATAGTTATAGTTATAGTTTAGTTATAGTTATAGTTATAGTTTAGTTATAGTTATTAAGTATTTTAGTTATAGTTCTAAAGTAGTTATGAAGCCGTTGCAGTTTTACGTAATCATAGTTATAGGGCTTACAGGTTATGGTAGAGATTGGAATAGATACGAGGCCTGGATTGCGCACACCTAAAACCAGCTCACGGAATGGACATTCACATAGTTAACGACAATAGTCACCAACCTCCACAAGTCCGTGAGCTTCAGCGAGTGAGCGGAGCAGAGGTAGGCAGGCGTAGACGTCGCAGCAGCTGGTGGCACTCTCAGCCCATCACCACATCCCCAGCCGTGCAGAACATGACGAAAGGGTCGCCAGAAACTCCCCCAGGACAGAAGGCGCAGGAAGCACAGTCGGAAGTCTTGCAAAGCAGCTGGATGCGGGGAGGCGTCACGGATGACGTCACGTTAGACCTCAGAGTGCGTATGCAGTGGTGCCAGCTCGGAGAGCAGGAGTGAACTGCCCAGACAGCTCCGAGACGAGTTAAAATAACCTCTGCTGTTTAAGGCAGGTTGTATTCAGGCAACGACATGTCGGCTAACTACATGAATGTCACCCATGGTGCTGGAGTGGTACGCAATCATTTTTATGTATCCATCAGAATTCAACTTAAACCTAGAAATACTTTATTGCAAATAAAGTTGGTTCCAAATTGAATCCTTAACTTTAAAGGTTCTTCACAGGGCATGCCCAATTCCTCAGTATTGGAAATCTTTAAGGTAAATGAGAGATGGCTTGGGTAACCCTAATTTGGCATCCTTTCATATTTAATGACTTGTCTCGCTTGCGCTTTCATCTCCATTTGTTGAAAAGTATTTTCTCTACTTAACTGAATAAAAAACTAACAATTCCTTAAGACCAAAAACTGCCGAGCACCTCCTTCTTGCTAAGCAATAATTGGCAAGAAATAATGCAAAGTATGCCGAGTGGGGTTCTGAGCAAAGTTTAATCACTGGCCTAAGAATTAAGGGGAGCTGTCAATCAAAGAGACCAAGATTGACTGAAGAGGTTGAAAAAATTAGGATCTCTTGACTTTCGTGCTGGCATTGATGATAGAAATAGTGAATAAACCTGAAAATGTATTTAAGATAAACATAAATACCATATTTATCACTTTTGGTAATACCTGGGGAATTTTATCACGATCTGGGGAAATTTCAGGGGTCAGTCTGGGGATTTTTGAAAAAGTTGACTGGCAGCCCTGCTGTATGCGGATGGTGTGAAGTGGCAGTTCTAACAGTGAAGCATGTATTGGAGGAGTGTGCGGCGCTACAGCAAACAAGAGAGAGAGTACTCCGACCAGTCACTGGAGGAAGCGTCAGTGTGGCTAAGCTGTTATGTGACGGTGGACCTATCTACAAAGTGCTGGAATATGTGAAGGAAGTAAATGTATTTGGCAATATATAAGAACAAATGGAAAAGAGCGGAGTCAATCCTATTGTACCAAGCGGTTATTTGTAATGGTGACTAGCCAAGCTAGTGGAATAATGCAAAGTAATCCATTAAACTATACTCATTGCTTCAGCAGAGGATATCTTTGTTTTTGGCAGTATAGACGATGAACGCGCAATATGGCCGGGCGCGCTATGTTGATACCCCGGGGGTTTCAGCATGGGTAAGGCGCCCGGCCATAAATGGGTGGGCAGCTGAAACCCCCATGGGGGTCGGGCTGCCCGAAGTGTTCAGGTGTACTTGAAGTGGTGGATTATAATACCAAGGATCGATTGTGACTTGCATATGGTAGAGGAGATGTATGGAATTTTGAAATGAATTTTGTGTACACTTTGCGATGTAATGTAATCTGAAATATTGGTGAACTTGTATTGTTGTGGTTTAACTTTGGCCTAAATGCCAAAGCGACAGCTAAATAGTTTATGACCGAAGCTGTCGTTAAATGAGTTATTATTTTTTATCAAACTTTAGTAGTTATTTCATTCAAATAATAAAAGCCTCATTTTTTACTATTTGAGAGAAACTTTTCGTCAGGTATTGTAGGATATTAAAAACAAACCATAAATGCATGCTAACGCTGCATGTTGACAGTGCAACGTTTTGTCAACTAACCAAATTAAACTTAGACATCAAACTTGTGAGTTCTAATAGCGTAAAAACATACCGGCAGGCCGCAGTCGAGACGGTTCAAGAAACGGTTTGTGAGAAGTACAGAAATTTCTTGAGAATTTCTTGCGTCCTACTCGCGCAACTTCAGACTTTAGCTCCCGACTCGCAACTTCTGAAAGAATGCACTCATCGACTTCAAATTACTCTTAAATGAAAGCGTGAAACATTCTCTCTTTCCCATATCAAACACGCGGCCACGACCCTAACGGTTTTTTAAAAATACAGAAATTCTTCGATATGCCTATCCGACTCGCGCGCCGTCACAAAAAATTGCGTTCGCCTACTCGCAACTTTTGAAAGAATGCACTCATCGACTTCAAATTGCTCTCAAACAAAATATCCGAATTTTCTTAAGGACAATCGTATATGCCAACATTCTTCATTATTCACAGACAACAGGGGGCTATGCTCTTGTTAGCTCTTAATTTTGAGATAAGATGCGCTACCGTGAGCAATCAATCTACATTAGAATTATAAGTGATACTTTTCTCCAGCGGACCAGCTATTGGATAAATTTTTTGCATGCACTTACCGGGGGGGAGGGGGCACAGCTCCCATTTGCCTCCTTCGCTTAATTTTCAAAGTTATCAGCGAACTAACTAATCCCAATAAGAGAATGTCTGAGAGACGTCGAGTGTGTGTAGCCATGAAGTTCAGGCGGTCGTTCTCTTCTGTGGGCCTCGTTGAGTTGCGGCTTTCGATTCCAGCCCCAACACGCAGACCAGATGCTCTGAGCAGTGGGACTGAAATTTGGGCCTTGACCACTTGCTGGGAAACATTTGCAGGCCTTCATTTGAGCTCAAGTTAAACAAGTAAATTAAGCAAAGAAATTTTCAGTTTGTTGAAATTGACATGATAAAATTATCAACATTTATAACCTGTCAACATTCATAGCATAACATAACTTACATGATCCATACACATTACATTATCATACAGTCTAAATAACATTTATAATACAGCTTCCTGGATGTAGCCAATCTAACAAACGGTATCTTGTTCCTTAAAAAGTAGATATGCGTGTATTTTACGTATAAACATTTAGCTCCCACACTTAATCATTAATTCTTTTCGAATTCGTGGTCCATTTAGCCCGAGAAGTTTTCCTTGTTCAAAGCGGCCGCTTTCAGACGTTGCCATGAGTAGAAAATCCATCAACGAATTTTCTTCGAAGCACGAAATAAGAGGTTTCCTCATCTTGCGCACGTCGTAGGCGAGAAAACATGGGTCTTTTCCTTTCACTACAGACGTATAGAATGCTAGAGCGAATAGATCACAGCTTGAACCGTTCATTTGTTGTTGTACATTTAGGCGCTGAAACACAAGTTTTTTAATGGCTTTAGTGCCTGTGTACACCTTCTTAATCTACTCAATAACATCTGGACTGGGGTCACCGTTCAGCGAACAGATGTGCGGGACGTACGCCACACCTTCAGCAGCTCTGCGACACAATGCGTTTGCAGTACTATTTTTTCGTCAACACGACAAAATTGTCAACGCTAAGCTGCTCAATCGGGAGAAGTCACAGAATTAAATGGTCTTCATAGTGGCCGCAGACCCAACAAGTTCTACGGCGTATCTTGTTACGTCTTGACGTTTAACAAGGAGAACTGGAGGCCATTATAGTTCCGGCACCTCCCAGCCCAACACAGAACTTCAACTTAATAAGGAGGAATGAATTAGTGATTAAATGAGGTACCACCGCGTCAGATCATATAACACTTTGATTTCAGAATTAGAAAGTTTCATTAGTATTCACTTACGAACCTAGGCACTTCCCAGAATTGAAGAAATTAAATTTGGAGATGAAACACACGTTGGAGAAGAGAAGTTAGGCTTGGTAAACCAAAGAAAGTGGCCTCTTAATTAAAGGAGCATCCCATCCAGATCACGCTCGCCAAAGGATTCTGAGGGAGAACAAAAAGCCACAACAGAAAACTAGAACCTTTTCACATTTCGCGTAAATAGGAAATCTCGTATCACCACCGGCTCACCTTGAAATAGTGCCTAAATCACTTATGATTTCAAGAGGGCACCGTAGAGCCACGGGTAGTATGATAGTGAAAATAGTTTAAGGGTCACAAGGACCGAAAAGTTCAAGAGTCACAAGGACCAAGTAGTTTAAGACTCACAAGGACCAAGTAGTTTAAGAGTCACAAGGACCAAGTTAAGTAGTTTAAGGGGAGCATTATCCCATTTTTAAAACTCCTAAACTACTTGTCCGATCAAATTCAAAATTGGTGTACAGATGTTAAATTGAAAAATATTTAGTGTTTACCTCGAGGACTTTTCTCATTTTCCCCGTAGAAAACGAGTTATGCAAAGAAAACCGTAAAATGGGGGGGTTGTGGGGAAAATCAACGAACTCAATCAATTTTAGTGCTATCGAGATAAAATTGGTAACAAAAGAAACAGAAATATATTCCCCACAAAGTGACGTGAAGTTTTTCTGAATTTTCGAAAAAATGAGAAAAAGTGAAAAATTCGAAAACGGACGAAGTTTTCTCACTTTTCCTCAAAAAAAATTTCTTCCATTTTCGAATTTTTCACTTCTCTTATTTTGGGTAATATATTTATGGGGAATATATTTCTGTTTCTTTTGATACCAATTTTATCTCGATAGCACTAAAACCCGGGAAAGCATTGAAGTCATGATTTTGTCAGGTCGTGCGACTTCGCATCTCCCGTACTCCACGACCTGTTACGTTCTACAATGCTTATCAAACACGAGTAGTAGCACTCGTTTATAGGTCCCACAAACAGGTCATAAATATTGGTCTGGAAAGGGATACACAAAGTTTACACAAGCGCAAATGCAATACATGATCAAAGAGCAAATAAGAGAAATTGAATAAAAATAGCTACCGTACAGCGAGACAGACGCCTCGACCGAAGTGCAGCAGGTGCAACACCGGCTTAGGCGACCGATCCCTGCGCTAACTAATGCGAAGTACAAGTCTTATGTATACTGTGGTACAAGCACAGGCAAAGAGACAACGAAGTCAAATCGATTTGAACATAAAGGTCGCGCTGCTTTGTCTGCGGCAACACCAGTGCCTAAAATCCAAGAGACTAAATTTTTCAACACATTATTACAGCGGGAAAAAATGAGCTTAGAAATAGGACGAACAATGAAATTATTTCCGAGCTATTCGAGGATTTTCCTCGAATTTTAGGGATCATTATTTTCGCTGTTGGGACGAATCCAAATTTATCCTTATTAACATCAACAATTCTACCTAAAGGCCATTGGCTTCTAAGCAATTGAACATCGGCTACGAGCACCAGGTCGCCACATGCGTTCGATTTTCTTGAAACTTACCATTTTTGTCGTTCCTGCATCTTCAAAGATAATTTCTTTTCCATCTTGTTCAAAATAGGTTAGCCAAATACTGCACTTGACGCCACAATCTCCGGCCGTAGTTTTCTTCCTTTTTGAAGAGCCCAGGCGGGTAAGTTAGGCCGGAATTCAAAAGCAGCAACTGGTCGGGGGTAAGCGCTGCCGCATCCGTGAGGTCGTCTGAAATTGCGGTCAAGGGACGACCGTTCATGATTGATTCTACTTCGCACATCAAAGTGCAAAGGTGTTAGTTTGATGTGCTGCTCATTCAAGAGTGACGTTAGTATTTTCCAGACAGTTCGTATTTCTCTTTCATATACTACACCGAAGTTAGAGGCACTAGGAGGATTAGAGACCCAAGAGATGTTTCGTTGCCTCAACTAATTTCCACCACGGAACTATTCCATTCTTCAATATGTTTTTTTAGTTCCTTGTTGCCTGAAACGAATATTCGTTCAGTGGTCGTTGATGAAGGAGGTTATTTTACCTCTCCGGCAAAGGAAGCGTGTCAAAGCACAGATGAACGAATCTCTGGACAGAGAACTTGCAATTTCCGAATGAAAAGCTCTGCTGGCCAGGCACGAGAAAATTACTCCGTACATTTTCTCAGTTTTCCTTCCTTGGGCAACGTAGAACGGGCCGAAGAAATCTACACCCGTGTTGGTGAAAGGAAGAGAGTCTCCGCACACTTGAGCTTCTGGAAGCTGAGACATCAGCTGATCATGAGGTTTTGATTGCAGTTTTCGACACTGGAAGCATTCGATGACAACCTTGCGAGTCAAGGAATTCGCTCTTACAACCCAGTATCTCTTACGTAGAGCAGCTAAAATGCTCTCACTTCCGAGATTGCCAACTGCGACGTGGATCTCTTTAATTAAGAGTCTTGTCAGCGGAGAAATTACAGGGAGAAGGATTGGACCATCATTGGCTTTTAAAATATCTTAAATTTAATGTACTTAGATGAGTAGTACACGAATATTGTAATACTCATGTCTCTAGTCGAAAATAAATGATTGAGGGCAATGTAATCCTAATCTTGCTTAATCTACATTTGATAATACACGTAATGATAATTATAACGTGCTCCCTAGTAAGTCTTCATTTGATGATACATGTAATAATTATAAGAGACAACATAATTTCCTGGACGATGTATTTTCGTTTTGGGTTGAGAACACTTTTGACAGTTTACATATACATGACATAAAACTTCGCAGTTCTTGACGCCAAGAAATAATATTAGAATCATTTCTTTCGGAAGATGTTAAAAATTTCATTTTAAGGAAGCACGAAAAAAATATATATACATATATATAAGCATGAGGACCACGAAAATTTCAATATTTGTATTTCTAATTTTATTACATTCAATACAATTTTATCATATGAAAGAACTACCTGAAGAAATTATGCAGTAATAGAACTCCCGATGGGCTGTATTTGGTCGTTTTCATTAAGTTGGCTCTTTATGCTTGAGTACATCCGTACACGTGTATGTGAAACCCGAAATATTTTAAAAATAGATCCAATACAATTGGAAATGGAAAATAATAATGGATAAACTTTTTTCTGTGAATCATAGGTACTAAAAGGTTTTAGGTTTTAGTAGATTGAAAATCATTGGTTTTAGTAGATTAATTTTCAGTTTCTTCTGTGATGTTTTCAATTAGTTACTGGATTTATTGTTTTTTTGTGAACTAATGAATAACATGCAAATAAATACGTATTAATTAAAAATTAAAAGGTTTAAAGTTTTCAGTGCCCCTGATAGCCATATATCCAAACAATATGTGTACTTGAACTTGAACTTGAAATTGAGGGCCGGCAGCGTCGGGGCCTTTGTAACGGCCTACAATTCCCTCCACAATTTTCACACAAAGAGTTCAGCGCCTGTTACCAGACTTGTCCACTAAACTACTCAGGATCTACCAATCCTTGTCACAAGCTGCCATTGGACGGCATCACTGGGATAACCAGTGTGTCAAAACACCATCCCCAAGCATATTGGGTCATTACGGCCCACTCCCCCTGACTGGCTCATTCCAGTCACTGTCTCTTCCTCCAGGCACGCACAAGAAACATTTTCATGGCTTCAATGATACTCAAATTACCCTCCTAATCCAATCCAGCAAGACAGCTCATACCGCAATCATCTTCAGCACATCTGGCATACCACTCATTCTCTCCATACTGCTCAAACACCACATTCATGAAACTTTCTCTCTCTTGCTCATACTTTCTATATTCCACCACAAAATGCTCAATTGTTTCCTCCATTCCACTATTACGCTGCCGACATAATCTGTTATTATTCTCATTCCACCTCCATGTACGTCTGTTCACACTCAATGACTTACATCTCACAGCAAACAAGAGTTGACTTCCAATTTTATAAAATATATGTGTGTAAAAATATATTCAAGCTAGTATTTTTTATACTTCTCACAGGTCTTTTGCTGTCCGCACTTGCGTATGACAGTACCATAACGATATTAACAGCTTATATAACGTTCTAGCGCATTTCGGGACACTGGCAACATCACCTCAAAGTGCGTCCTGATTCAAGTTCAGCAATAACATATAGCTACACCTGGGTAGATTGTAATCAAATCATGATAGAATTATGGGACAGTTGAGATATAATTTTCAAGCTTCGATTTAGTGACGAAGTTTCTTACGTAATACATTGAAAATCAGGGCGTTTTTAGCTTTTCTAACTAGTAAGTTGGCTACACAGTGGTATCTGTTCCATTAGTTAGATAGACTGGAACGTTTTTAGTGTCTGGAACATGTAGGCCTAGACAATAAAAAACACCAAAACATTCAAAATTCGGTTTGAATTTAATTTGTGTTTTAAGTTTCAAATGTTACCTATGAAATTACAATATAAAAAACTAATTCTTATAGGCCTAAGCTCTCCTACAGATGCCTCCCATCTTGAGACAGGGCTCCATATAATGTTGAGTTGACTCTAAAAGGATTTAAAAAATCTCACAATTTAATCATAAAAATTTAATTATAATTTTTATCTCTAGCAAATCTCACTAATTATTAGACCTTGCACGTGATGGAAAATGTTGCAGTTATACCAACTGAGTGCTAAATAATGAATAAAACTTTAAAATTAAATCCAGTGTTAAGTGTTAAGTTAGGTTGTGTAGAAATTATAAACATGACATTACCCTCTGATGATTGTTTATTCATGCGTTGTAATTTCAAGCAGTGTTTAATATACTATTTGTCAGATTCATATTTATGGGCTTAAAGAAGCACTATTTCTTAGGCTCAAAGAAAAACTGGAAAAGTACTAGCGGTAAATCTGAAGGATATGTCAGTTATCGATTTTGTAAATTTCGATGCCTTAGCGTAGTAAATTAGATCGAAGTAAACAAGTTTTCTTCTATGCACTTTCCGTCTCAAATGAGTATTTTATTAGTTATAGCGGTAAATGACTTACCGCAACTCCAGTGTTTGAAGCGGAAAGAAATTCTTCGATCGAGTTGTATGGCAATACTGCAATGGCGTCTCGCTTCCAGCGAGAAACCAAAGACGAAACCAAACCTACCGCTATACCTCGTTAAATACTCATTTGACTAAAAAAGTGTATAGAAGAAAAGTTGTTTATTTTGATGTTATTACCATGATTCAAGCAACAAATATTCGAAAATCGATGAGTAGCTGTTTATTCGAGCGCATTTGTCATCAATGACGAAACTAAACTTACCGCTATAAATTGTAAAATACTCATTTGAGACGGAAAGTGCATAGAAGAAAACTTGTTTATTTTGATTCAAATAATTAGGTTCAGGCACCAAAAAGTGTAAAATCGATAACTGACATATCCTTCAGATTTACCGTACTAGCAGGTGTTTAAGTAATCATTAGTGCAAAATTTTCTGTAAGATTTTTTTAGAATCAACATTTTTTGAAGGTTTACCTTGGTATAAAGTCAAAGTAGTTTCCGGTCAAAATGATCAGATGGCCATTCTAGAGTTGAGTTATGCTAAGTTATGTTACGTTACCGCTATAACTCCTTAAATACTTCTTTGCGCCGGAAAGTGCATAGAAGAAAAGTGGTTTATTTTGATCTTGTTACCATAACACAAGCATCAACAATTTAATAATCTATTAGTGTGTTGTTCTAGAAATTTATCAAGATTTCTTGATAGATATCACTACTTTTCTGAAAGATATTTTTTCACCAGGCACAAAGTTGCCTAAATAAAAGGGCTTTAAGAAATTGTGCAAACTTGAATTTTCTCTTTTGAGAATGTACTATCCAATTATTTATACAAGTTATAAAATTATTCTGTCAAAACATTGTTCTGTTAAAAATAGTCCTCCTTAGCATATATTAATTGTATGCCATCTGTCTGCTAAAGTAATAGTAGGTGTTATTTTCAAACTTTCAGCAAACAATTGTTCATGTATAAAATGTTAAGCCAGGGGAAAAAATGACAAACATGAATACAAAAATTGAACTTTTGCTCAATTGTTGTTCAGGTTCTCAATAATGTTGCCTTGATTTATGCCTGCTTAACACAACTAATTATATTTTAATAAGCTTTTCTATAACATTTCCTGGTTTATTTCAATTCCTTTGATGTGTACCATTGCATTTATGGTGCTTGAGTTGGCCCTGGTTGAAATGAGAGCCAATGTGAATTGGCCCTATTATTCTGACCATGAATCATGAAAAATAACTTAAAATCACGTCCACATGGTAAGACATTGATGGGTGTCGGCTATTTCCTTACTATTTCAGCAAATTGAATGCTGAATATGATATGAATACATTGTTGCTTTTGAATACTTTTATTGTGTGTATATATTTATATATGTGAGAACTTGTTCATTGTTAGATACGATTTGTATCTGTTAAAGATAAGTTTTAACAGACATATGAAATGTTCTACATTATTTGAGTTTTTAATTAGTCTAATATATGTTGGAATGTGATGAAAATCTATTTTCAGATATTTTCTCGAATTTATCGTTTACTATATGATCATCTAGTGATTTGCATACAAATATTTGGCCACTACTGGAGAACTATTCTCATGGTAAGTGGATTTCATTATAGGTTGATGAATATTTTACAAACGTATTTGTTCAATTCTTACTATTTTACAACGTACATAAACAATTTTTATTCTTGTCAACTATTGCACAACTGTGCATACAATCTTTAACTTCACTCTGGAACTTGACCTTTCAACAACCTAATTCTTTTGCCCTGAATCAAAATATTGTTATTTCTCTAATTTTATCATTCATGAAACCAAGGAAGGAATACGTTTTTCAGTGAGGCATTTAGAATAAAAGAAGGATATGAATAATTTCTAGATGTTTTTTTAAAAAGACAGTGTGGTCGATACATTGTAGCACTCACTATAACGCAGTAGTAGTAAGCAAATCTAAAGATCATTTTCACAATATTACTTTATGATATGGTTCTTTGGTGCATTGGTTATCAGGTTCACATTTTATCTCTCTTCAGGTGAGAGTGGGTCAATTTATTGTGTAGTTCAATTACTTATGCTCATTAATTACCAGATTTATATCATTTGTTTTATCAGTTTTTTAGTTTTATTTCAACTGTCCAGTTCAGGAATAGATTTATGTTTACATTTCTATTCAAGTTGTGATTGATGAACATTATTGCTAAAGTTCTTAGCTACTAAGTTATTTTCCTTAGCTCATTTGATGCAAAGTATTAGTTACATTTTGTATCTATCTCATAAAATAATATTTTCAATTGCTTTTTTCATATTGTGCTTGCAGCATGTGTTATGATGCTTTGTTCAGGCAGGCTAAGACATCTTAGCAGCATTATAGATTTCTATGGTCATCAGGTTTTCTTCTTAAGGTTTTCTTCATCAGGTTCTTAAATTTTCTTCTTAAAATTTAAGAATATTAAAACAATTGCATTATCTGAAGTGCCTATGGGACCAGTGGGAAGAAAACCTAGCATGTATTAACTTATGTCAGGATTTCTTCCCACTGGTCCCATAGGCACTTCAGATAATGCAATTGTTTTAATATTCTTAAATTTTTTTAACTGTCTATCTTTCCTTGTCCACACTGCCGAGTCACATCCAAGAGCTAGTTTCTTAGTGTTCTACGATCCAGTTTTTATGCACCTCGGTTCTATACTCATCAACTCTCCATCCTTTAACCTTACATGATGATAGTGCTCAATCAACCTCAAAATAGATCTTCACTAATGCCAGATTTCCTTTCAGCTTCAATTTAGGTCTATTATCTTGTAATCTATTGTCATAGTTTTTAAGTTGCAAATGTATAATTGACTGAATTTAATTCATATTCTCATTTTTGGCCTTATAAATAAAGAAGTAGTTTGTGAGATCTACTAAGCTCACAAAGAGTAAAAGCTACAATACTGACTTTTGAGAGAAAAATATTTTAAAATGCCATTCATTGATTGCATTAGTATGCAGTCAATAGAAGACAGGTGAATGGCTGACCAAAGGAAAAAATTTCTCTGTAATAGTCAGGTTTTTATTATTTTATTTGAAAGGATAGTAAATCAATTTATATTTTGCAGGCAGAGTAAGAGTTTGCTTCAAGGAAGGTGGAGTGGAGTGTGAGCTTACCTTACCATCAAAGCGACTTCACGGCCCCCAACAGTGCGTCAGGTGGTCCTCGGACGACTTTTTGACGGCAAACGGACGAAGCCACAATCATTAGATTACCATGTGAGTACATTATCCATTGAAATAGATCAGTTCGTGTTCATTTCAATGGATTTGCGAGAATATAATTTTCAACTTTTGTCAATCCCACTTGAGTCTTTCTCATGTAAATGAAGGTAGTCCTACTAAGTGTATGATGTAGAATGTAGTGTAAAATATTAGTTGTTTTTGGCAGTACTATATGTATTGTGTCTATGAGGATTTGCAAAAATGTGAGGTCCTAAGCTGAGAGTTCAGTATGCCTTCTTTCTCTGGAAATAAAATAGTTTTTATTTTGTTATTGACCATCTTCCTTCAGTTCTCTGCTTTTCTGTTTTTCAGCTCTTAATTACTTTTTCCTTCGCCTTTTTTGTCTCATAAAATTCATTTCTAACATACTGTTTCTAAGCACAAGGAATCTAGTGTGAGAACTCATGCTGTGCATAGATTCCCTGTTCCCTCAACTCCACACTAAAGTTTACCTTCATACTCTCTCTATGGAGCACCATTTTTGTGTTAAGGTTATGTATGATCTAATAAATTGGGTGAAGAAGTACCTGTGTTCAAGTGATGTTCATCTATAAAATAGATTTAAATCAATGAAATTTACAAGAAATAAGCGTCAAAGACCTTTTTTTTCTATTTTGAGTTAGGGGAAATATGTAGGTACACTTTTTTGAAATCCCACCCCACAGAATGAATGAGAGACGCAATAGGTTTAGGTTTCTTCCGCTTAAGCTGTGGAGATTGGTGCCCGCACTAAAATATTCTTATGTTGCCACAGCTTTGGATAGGCCTTCGAAACTACTCTCGTTCGTACTTAACTTTTAATATTCATTTCCATGCCTTCCGCATTGTCTCAGCTCGACTTTTTCTTCTTCATCCTTCCTAAATTCATTTCATTTGCAACATACTTTGTGTGAGGCAATATGTGTACAGGTTCATTTTTTTATAGTGTTGATACAAATGGTCTTTTCATTTTAATTTCCTTGGATACCTTTTGTTGTATCCAGGGAGTCTTGGATTAAAATATTAAAAATACTGGAATTCCATTGTTCACGCAATCGATGTTCTTCAAATAGAAACAAACTAATGTTTACAAATTCTCAGGTCTCCCAACTAGACGTGCAAGAAAACGAGCTTCTACTTCTGATGCTGCCACACAAAATGCCACAAGGGCTGCTGCACCTGCCGTCCCGTCTTCTAAGAAGGCTGCACATTACCGAAGATCCACTTGGTACCCCCTACGCTGCAGCAACGAAGCTTTCCATCTCTATTCAATTTCGACTCCTCAGCGCAGCTGTCCACCGTTGAGGAACAGCTCCTTTTCACTACTAGTGAAACAGCGTAGGCTCCTACAACTGTACACCCGTGCAATTCTGATGTGCATCTCAAGTTTCAAGTCATATTCAAGAATTTACCTCTTGACTGACACCAGCTCTCAATTCACGGTTAGCTTGGCGCTTCAAGCAAAACTGAATGTAATGCTGAATGAATTGCTGATTAGCAATTCATTAATGAATTGCTGATTTAAATGTTAGAAGACATCGTTTTATTGAATGGAGGGTTTGAAAGTAGCATAATTAAGCAGAAGCTTCAGCGTTCTGCACCTGAAATGTTAAGAAAATTTAGTCTGAATCAACTTTCTACACGATTACATACATCACTTGAAAAGAACTGGTGCTCATATCGTAGATAGCTAATTTAACAGTGAGGCTACCATGTTTTTTGTTGTCTCCAATTTTTGACTCATGAAAAAATTTCGCCTTCTTAGCTCACCTCCGTTTCGTTGATAAGGGTTAAATTTCCGCAAATTTTCTGTTACTCACAATTAATCATTTTACTCATAGTCGTACTTAGACGCTGTAGTTCAAATCGTATGGTAAAATTTAGTACTTCCAGACAGCGAGACGCACGGTGGAGAGATGTAGGATTCCCTTTTTTCATTTTTTCCTCTCCCTTTTTCATAAGAGTCTTTGATTTAATTATTTAATCTTCCTGCTTGAGCTCAATAGCTTGTGTTACTTTGTTCATTTTTCTACTACAATGTTCAGGTTTTCATGTGTGACTATGAATCGAGTGTTTATAGTTCAAAGGTGTAATGCTGCCGGCCTACACTCAATCAAGTTCTTGGCTGTTATGAAATGCTGTTCAGATCACTCTTCCAAAGCATTACAATTCGTCCGATAGATGAAATCATAAATGCACGAATCTTTGGCCGTTGCTCCTAAAAGTTATAACTATTAAACAAAGGATATTATTTCCTCGAGACGGCTTGCAAGGGTAGAAATCGATGTCATTATTATAATTCTTGCACGTTTAGAGTTCACTTCATTCAAAGATATTCTGTTTTTAAATGATAAAAGATATAAAAATTGTAAATGAACGAACTTGTGGCCGTTTAACAAAGGATATTATTTCGTCGAGACGGCTTGTAAAAGGAGAAGCCATGATAATGGAAATTCTTCTAATCTATTATGGAGAGGAAACTTTTTTGTTGAGATGAAGTTTTCCTTAGCATATTTTGTTCAGACCTGTGTCAAGTTTATGCTCTAGGTGCATTATTTCGAAAGTTATAAGTGGGTGAACTTATGTGTTGCACTAGTGGCGGGCTTATCTGGTAAAGATCCCTAATATGTATTTGCTAAAACATGTAAAAGGTCAGTAATTGTTTTTCTATGTATGAACATTGTGCCTATTGATATTTGGTGTTTTCAAAAAATTGTAGTAGTTTATGAGGCTGAATTTTTCGATTAAAATTTTTTCTGTTGATCGCGGGATACTTCAGTCAATTCATGAGCCAGTAATTTGGATCTCTTTGCTTGACACGTTGAAGTAGTTCTATAAGTTATCCTGCGTTAGCTCATCCGGACGTTAATGGTGACGGAATGGTGACGGAATATAACTATTTTCCAATACTTCTTGAAGGTGAGGCTCAGAGTATTTCGGCCTTTTTAAGACATCGCTCATAACTAATGAAGAATTGATTATAAAAGATTGTTTTCAATCTTCATTCTGTATTAGTCCTTAGGGTTTACCTGGTTCCTGTGTGCACCGCTAAGCTAATTTCGCCATTGCTCACGAGTAGTGCCTCGGTCTCTTCTGAATTTTATCATATCTTTCATTTCTTTTCAATAAAGATTTATCTGTATTTTTTATTATATTTCCCCTCCCATTTCTTGTTCGTGATTCCACATTTGCTGGTAGAGGCCGAGTCAATCAATACCCTTTAGGATGAGTCATCAATTTTTTTGGTGGCTGTGTCTTGTCCAATAAACTACGATATACTAGATACCTTCGTTGTATTCAAGTATTATTTTCTGCAGGTGGGATAATTGTTATAAACAAGAATTGTAGTAAAATCAATTTTTTCATGTTAGTTGTTCAGGCTTTTTATTGGCGGATATTTAATGCAGACATTTAATCGCAGTGAGGACCAATTCCTAACGGTTTTCACAAAATAGAGGTTTCAGAGTATTGAAAACGGCGGTAAAACCCAATAATAATAATAATAATAATAATAATTTTTCATACGTTAAGCTTCGGGATGTGAAGTGAACACGTATCGCACTTGTACAAAAATGACACAGTGAAATACCGTTGTAAAAAGAAGTGGTAATGATACTACTGTCGAAGTTCTGTTCCAATATAAATTTGTACTGTGACCACCATAGTTCTCGTGGCCTCCGAGGAGCCCAAACATTTTAAAGTGTGAAATATTTCTCTGTAGCTTAAAAGGTCAGATAGCCTTGCTGTATAACCAGCATCAAATCACAATAAAAAGCGACATTGTTAACGGTAATCGTGAGCTAATTCAGAAAGTGCAGAGGGAAAGAAGAGCGTTATGAGAAAATATCTGGAAAACGATCGCTGTCACAATAATTGAATGGGTGGCAGAAAGGGTTAAATTCCTCGGTTCAAAAAATGAGATAAAGTTTAAAGGAAATCAATTCAACTTAACACCATTGCCCTTGAATTAAGAGATAGACAATACAATTCGTAAAGCTAAATACAGAAGGACCTAATTTTACAACAAACGAAACCAAGCTTATCTCCCTGCGATTGATGGTTGTCGATTAATCGATACACTAAAGTCGGGTAGTTTTTGACCCACCCTGTAGAATGGGCGCATTGAGCCCAAGCTTACGCCGCAGCGCGCACGTGGACTTCAGGAGACAACTGGAAATGCGAACAGCTGAGCTTTAGAATGTGTCTTATACAGTGGTGTCTGAGTTGACTACTTGTCTTACAGAGGTGAGGGAGAGCTTCAACTATCTCATTTGTGGTGTTTCAGGAAGTTGGGAAGAACTATCACGCTCTTTAAAAACTTAGAGAAGGGGAAAATCTGATAAGAGGCGTGTCTATTGACGCATTCCTTAGGATAGACTATCGGTGAGTCAGCCTCCCTAACATGACAGAGGTGTAGTAAAACGAGGAAGGATTAAGGCCCAATATAGAAAGGAGTTGGAGGAATGCAAAATTCATGCCATAAGGGCATTTCCACTCATGATCTGCGCTTTGAAGCACGAATTTGAGAAGGAAATTCATAAAACAATATGATAGTTGAGGAAAAAAATTCAGATACGCTTAAAACAGGACAGCAGTGAGCCGATAAGGGATAGTACATTAGAAAAAACTTGCTGCTATCAACACATAGGTCTTAAGCTCGGGACCGTATAGCTTTATCATGAGAACGCTAATTCCCATAGATCCAATAGTTGTCTCCCCTTGAAGAAATTATGCTGTTAATGCATAATTTGCATAATTTAATGCATAATTCAACTCATTTAAATTCATCTGGCCAAGTTATATTTTGATCATTACTGAAAGCCATGATACACACAACCAAGACGGCGTGAGAATACTACAGTTGGCACCCATGCAAACCAGTAATCTATACAGGCTTCTGACGTGTTTTATCATAGTTATGGTACTGCTTTTCTATCACAATCAGTATAATAATTCATAAAAATTTTGTATAAATATATGTATCTTGTATAGCTAGTGCGAAAGGTAAGGAATGTAATATAGTGAGTAAAATATTACAAGAAGATATTCTAATTTCCTAGAGTATCGAGATGGAGTGTTAAACTTCCAAACACTAGCGTTCGTTGTAATATCTGATTATAATGATTTATTGCAGGTTACCTTTCATATCATACTGCAGTATCTGCTTTCTAAGTATTTGTGTTGTTTATAAATGAGTGATAAATAATAACTGTATAACGAACAGATGAATTAATAAACCTTAGTCATACCATATACTTCCAAAATTGGCGCGACTGGCATCTGTTCTGTGGTGGTCCTGAGGTGGTGGGAGAGGGGTGGGTGGTGTAGAAACCTGAAGGCATAACAGTGCACGCTTTGTCAAATAGCTATTTCGTCGAGACGGCTTATAAAGAGGAGATTTGATGATATTATTGTTATTTTTTCATGTTTAGAGTTCACTTCCTTCTATTTATTCTGTTTTTCAATAATAAAATATCATGAGGTCAAATGCACTATTAAGTGGCCGGCCTACACTCAATCAAGTTCTTGGCTGTTATGAAATGCTGTTTAGATCACACTTCCAAAGCATTACAAATCGTCCGATAGATGAACAAATCGTCCGATAGATGAAATCACAAATGCACGAATATGTGGCCGTTGCCCTTAAAAGTTATCATAACTATTAAACAAAGGATATTATTTCCTCGAGACGGCTTGCAAGGGTAGAAATTGATGTCATTATTATTATTCTTGCACGTTTAGAGTTCACTTGATTCAAAAATATTCTGTTTTTAAATGATAAAAGATAGAAAAATTATAAATGAACGAACTTGTGGCCGTTGCTCCTAAAAAATTCTCATTAACTATTTAACAAAGGATATTATTTCGTCGAGACGGCTTGTAAAAGGAGAAATTGATGACAATATTATAATTCTTCCATGTTTAGAGTCGACTTCATTCAAAAATATTATGTTTTTCAAGATAAAATATCACATGCACAAATGCACGATGAAGTGGCCTAAACTCCCAATCGAGTTCTTGGTGGTCATGAAGTGCTGTTCACGTCAGTGTTCCACAGCAGTACAATTCGTCAGATGGAAAAATTAAAAATGCACGAATCTGCGGCCGTTGTTCCTAAAAGTTATAATAACTTTTTAACAAAGGGAAGGGCTGAAAGCTTTAGTGGACTATTCGACACTGTTGGCTTACCGTCAAAATCTGCTCGATGCCTTCACCGCCAGCAGACCCGTCAAATAGCTGCCACAGCTAGATGACCTTCCTCGTAGAACCAGAGGAATTCCGAAAGCAAGGCACCCGCCTTGCTTACAGACGTAACGAAAGAAAACACGCCGGCACAACCGACGCAAAAACCGAAGAGCAAAACCACACGCGCGACTGCACTCGACAAGATCCATTCGAAGACTGACGTCACTCGCCCGCCGCCAGTCAGTGGCGGCAGCCAGGAAAGGCTGCGCCAGCCAGCCAGCCAACTGCCAGCCAGACCCCGATGCATGGGATTTGCGACGGCCAATCTTTCATCACCACATCTCCTCCAGTTTCTCACGAAACTCCCGGTGTCCAGTGCTTAGCACTCGTACTCGTTTAGGTACGAGGGACGCCGTCGTTCACGGTGTGACCGCCTTAATTGCGCCGGCTCCCCCTGGGGCTGCTCTGCCTCTCCATCAGTAGCGGCAGGCTCCTCGCCCTCTTCCTCAAGTGAGTCTTCACTAAACTCATTCTCTGCCGCCGGCGCCACTGGCGCCGCGTTTAATGCGTCCACCACCACCCTCTCAGGCAACGCAAGAGGAGCTGCGCCACCGCCGCCACCTCCGCCGAAAATAACTACGTCGGGCGCCGCAGCGCCCTCGGCGCCCCGGTGATTCTCGGGGACACGGCCCCGATCACCCCCAATGCGTCGTCTCCTGACGTCGCGCATATGCCTGGGCATGCCGTCTACGCAGACCACGTACTTTGACACGACGCTGGTGACCTCACCTGGCGTCCACTGCTTCGTGCATGAAGGCAGCGGGGGCTTCACCCACACCTCGTCGCCAACAGCAAAACTGTTGCTCGCGCCGCCATCAATCACCCGAAGATTGACGTCAAACGGCACTCGCCAGCGATACCGAAAAATACCGCTCGAAGGAACTGAGCCCGCCTCAGTGTCCTTCCGGGGCGTCACATTATACCAAAATGTAGCCTCCTCAGGAGTAATACCTCCCCTGGCGGCGATCCTCTTGATCGTCCGATGATTTCTCTCCACGATCCCGTTGCCGCTCGGGGCGTAGGCGGCACGGAATCGCAGCGAAATCCCCCATGCATCAGCGAACTGTGCCACAGTCGCTGATCGAAACGCCGTCGAGTTGTCCAGGAGCAACTCGTCACACGGCCCGCGCTCAATTACGATTTCCCGCAAGTGAGCGACAATACTCGCTGCTGACTCATTCAGCAGCCGTCGCCAGATGGCGAACCGCGAGGGACCACAGTCAACCAATGACAGGTAGAGCTTAGTGCCATAGTGGGTCACATCAATTGCAACCCGGCGCCAACTCTCCTCCACAGACAGATCCCCCCGCTCCACGAGATTTTCCCCCCGCAGCGCAGGGTCGATCCGCTGGCAGGCCTCGCATCCAGCCAGCTCCCGCTTCACCTGTTCGCGCGACAGATCACTGCGGATCTGACGCGCCAAGTAGAGCGTCCGATCAATGCCCAAATGATGCGGCAAATGAGCCGCCCAGATGGCATCCTCGACACTCTCTCCAGTGGCAAGCACGGCCGCCACCTCTGCGCCGGCTTCCCCACCATCGCGGTAACTAAGCCACCTCTTAGGTACCCTGGTCAGCTGGTCGGCCTTGTTCTCGATCGTCGAGACGAAGCGAACAGACACGACCAGACCATGCTCAGCGATCGTCTCACGGATCACCCCAAGACGTCGCTTCACGAGCATCTCCGCCGCGCCCTTCGTGCGAACACGATTGCGGCCATCGACAGTGTTGTCCATCCATGTGACGACTGTCCGGGAATCACTGGCGACCGTGAAGGTCTTAAAACCCCACGCAATCGCCAAATTGATACCCCGCGCCACCGCTTCCAACTCGGCCACATTGATGTGAAGGTGATCCGACTTTTTTCGGAGCCAGGACGCATCCTCCACAATGCGGCCATCGACCTCAAGGGCCACACCCACTCCGATAGAGCTGGCGTCGGCCCACACGGTAACCGTGCCGTGCGAGTCGACACCCCACACGCCCCCAACAGGGTCGTCCCGACGAACCCGCGCCAACAGCTCCGCCGCCAACGAGCTGACAGAACCGTCAACCGGGTCGTCCCAAGAGCCGCTGCACCCCAGCCGTTTCAAGAAACTGCAACAAGGGCGCAGCCACCCCGCCACGGGGTAATGGCCGACTAACCGACCGCACAGGGAGAACAGCCCCCTCTTCGTCAGGCCGGCATTCACCGAGCCAAACTCGGAGAGAGCAGTCCCCCGCGACATTCGAAGATGTCCGTTGGCATCTTTCCGCAAGGAAATGCCCAACAACCGGCCTCCATCCAGGCACTCAGGCTCCTTTGACACAAGTCCGTACCGTGCCAAATGCTCCCGGAGCTCCTGCGCGCTGAGAATGGACTCACACACCACTACATCATCGATATAGTGGTCCGTCCCTCGACGAACGCGATCGGTCAGCGACAGAACCTTGCCGAGAATCACCGTCATGATTCGAGGCGCACACGAGAGGCCAAAGCCTAATCGCGTCAAAGCGTAAGGCACACCCTTAAACTTCACGATCTGGTACCGCCACAGATCCTCGGAAACGTGGATCTGCAGGTACGCGGACTTAAGGTCAACGACCTTAAGCTCGCCCCGCAGCTGCCGCCACTTCCGAATCTTGTCGCCACACACAGCGACCATGTCATCACCAGTATGGCATTCGACAAAGCCGTTCAATTCACGATAATCCATGACTGGACGGACTTTGTCCTTCGTTGGTTGCACGACGGCCAGCAACGGAATGACGCCCGGGATGGGGCCATGCCATCGCCTCAACCAACCCTTTGAGATCCAACTCTGAATCTCCGCCTCATAGCGCTCCCGCACGTGAGGCGCCTGAGTACATCCGTACTCCGCGACCCGAGTCTGCAGCCCCTCGGGCGGCTTCTCGGACCACCGCCAACTGACGGTCCACCGACCGTCAGCGAACCTAGCAACAAAGTCAGGGTCGACGATCTCGATCGGCGCTGGCGCGCCTTTCGACCCCGCCGGCCCCGCCCCTGCCACCAGGCCGGCTCCCAGCTTGGCACGGGCGAGTCCATTGCTGGACCTCCCACAGCATCCAGTTGACCGGGATCTCCCCCAGTCAACCGCATACTTCGAGTCAGGACCTCTTCTGACGGTGACGCCCCCCATGTGATCGATAACATCACTCCCGAGAAGACAGTCCACGCCAAGGTTCCCCAACTCCGGCATGACGAGCGCAGTGACACCGAAACAATGCCCCTGCAACCCGACTACCACACGACAGTGCTTCCCCACATGGGAAGTCCTGCCGTCCGCCGTTAGCAACGGCCGCCCCGGCCGGGGGCATTGGCCCACCACCACCCGCGGACACACCACCGTCCGCTCGCTCCCGGAGTCTACCAGACACCAAGAACAATGCCCATTCAAGATGGCACGAACGACTGGCAACCGACGCCCCGTCGTAACGCCAGTCGCTCCGAGCGATTCTAGATCGCCCCGACCCAGCGACACACCCGTGCCGCTCAAGGTCCCTCTCTCCGAGGGGGCGCCGTCACCTCCCTCGGGGGGAGGAGACCTCCGGTAAGCTTGGCTTACGCGGATTCCATTGAGGAGGACGCGTCGCCCCGACTGGCGTCCTCCGCAGCGAAACCCGACCCACCAACCGCAGGCCTACCTACTGCCGGGCAGTCACCGGCAAAATGCCCGACCTCCCCACATGCAAAGCACGCAAACTTCCGTTTGGCGGCGGGAGCCTTCCTGGCCCCCCCGCCAGCAGGCGCCGCCGCGCCTGGCTTCTGCGGGCAAACCCGCACGCGGTGTGCACCGCCGCAGCGGTAACAAGCACCCTTGCCACCACTGCCCTGCTTCCCCGCAGCAGCAAGGTCTGCTCCGCGCCTGACCTCCTGGCCACGCCCGGCAGCAGCCCTCAGTGCGGCCATCCTCTCCCGCACTCTCGACACTACATCGTCGAACGGCGCAGTGTACGCGTCCCCCCGCGAAACTGCCCAAGTATACAGAGTAGTGGGGAGACCCTCATAGAATTTGACCCTAAAAATCAAATCCTTCTTGGTCGACCCCACCCTCCCACCCAGACGCGCCAGGTCATCCAGGTATACGTCCACCGACTCCCCGGCCCCAAGCCGACGGTCGGTGAACCGCCTATACGCTTCCTGCATAGGCAACGCAAATTGCAAAACCAGCGTAGACCGAACTACCGACCACTGTCCCGCATCACCGACAGTCATCGAGCGAAACACTCGAGCGGCGTTGCCGTCGAGCATGAACCCGATGATGTCGGTCGGAGCCACCCGCTCCAGCTGGCAGAGCCTCTCCAAGCTCTCCAGCCACTCAAGCGCGTCGACCGACCCATCGCCCGTCAGCTTAGGCAACTGCCTAGACAGCCGGTCGAGGATCGGCCCGCGCGCCTGAGTCAGGATGTTCGCCAGCAGGCTAGCATCCACAAGCACGCCACCCGACATGCTCCCCGCCGGCGGCGCTGGCGATGCCGCATCGCCAGCTCCGGCTGCCGCAGCCTTTCCAGCTGCGTCAGCCACCTCAGCCGACGCAGCCGTTCCAGCCGCCGCCATCTTGATGCCCACAAGAAGGCTACCACAGCCAAAAGCCTAGATAGCTTGTTGGCTTACCGTCAAAATCTGCTCGATGCCTTCACCGCCAGCAGACCCGTCAAATAGCTGCCACAGCTAGATGACCTTCCTCGTAGAACCAGAGGAATTCCGAAAGCAAGGCACCCGCCTTGCTTACAGACGTAACGAAAGAAAACACGCCGGCACAACCGACGCAAAAACCGAAGAGCAAAACCACACGCGCGACTGCACTCGACAAGATCCATTCGAAGACTGACGTCACTCGCCCGCCGCCAGTCAGTGGCGGCAGCCAGGAAAGGCTGCGCCAGCCAGCCAGCCAACTGCCAGCCAGACCCCGATGCATGGGATTTGCGGCGGCCAATCTTTCATCACCACAGACACGTTTTCGAAAATCAGGGGTCTGAACCGCAGGAGTAGCCTACAAGACTCCAGATTCCTTTTCTGGTACACTAATGTGGCTCACGAGTCGAATGGAAGGCGACTACATATAGTAGTCCCGTTCTCAGAGGGTGCTCTCTTTCTTGCCTTGCGTTTCGGAGGAGTGGACTATTGCGGTCTGTCAAAGGGGCATGAGACAGCTTCTGTGATTGGTCCGCAGATTGGTGAACAGTTCTCTCGTCGAAATGATCGCGATAGAAAATTGTTCATGATTTTTTTTCGTGGGTAACTAATAAATTTCCAATTATTCATATAGGTGACTTTATGCAATGAAAAGTTTTGTTCGGTTGCATAAGAATCTTCATTTTTATTTCCATATCGATTTAGAAATTATTCAAGTCTGCAACACTGGCGATATATATACTGGATTGAGCTCGTCAGTTTCGAAGTAATTTTTGAAAAACTTCTGTAAAATGTGCCACCGTGGATAAAATGTTTACATGTTCAGGGGCATTAGGTTCAAACTATCGTACTCTACTGTTCTTGTTGTTGAAAATGCTCAATAGAAGGCTCATTTTGGGCAGCTTTCATTGCTGAATTCCCCTTAGTAGTAATCGACGGTGGCTGGATAGTATGAGATCTACCGTCTGTTTTCTGGTATAGTATGAAATATCTCGTATATTGAAATCAATTATTAGAGAAGAAGTTTATTTCATTTAGGATATAAAACATTTATTATAAAAAATATGTTACAAAAGACTATTCTGTTATTATGTGGTTACTCAGTCATCAAATCTCACATTGTATAATTAAGAAAGAAGTTGATCCTAATGTTTTCTCATAAGTTTCCAACAGTATTGGAGGCACATTTGCAAGAAAATTTTGCTTTCAATATAAAAACAACTGAATTCTCGCTGGAAATTACTTTATAAGAAACTCTTGCATATACTGTGTTTTCTTTTTGAAACATACTTGTAGGAAATATAATTTCAATCTTATGCAGTATTTACAACATCATATCGTATATACTTTGCAATTATTATTGAAACAGAAATTGAGACCAAGAAATACATAGGATAAAGAGGTTCGTAGATGTTAAAACCGACGGTATATATCATACTCGGCACCGAAACGACTTTCGTCTCTACGGGAAGTACGGTAGAACTCCAAAGTAGACAGCGTACGGGTTTTAAGCAAAGGTAAGGTATGCCGTTTTTTGGTGAGGTGATATACGTTTTCATTGTTATTTTTTTCGCTTCAATGTTTTCATTTTTTGTACGGCTGCAAGCTCTCTACTAGAACTATTTTTTTTTAATTCATTTCCTGACTTCCTGTTTTTGTGCTCATTAAATCGTGATTTCGAAAGCATTGTTGTGCGTAAATCCCCCGTACTTGTACTCATACATTACAGTACAGTACGACAACCATAACTTGCTAGGTAGCAAGACGTAGGGTATACCGGCAATGGATGGTGCATGTCTATTTAAATTAATGTTTTTTGTGAACTACCATGATCGACGCTAGTCCTGCGTGCGTTTGAGTATCTATGTTACACTGTCTGCACCATGAGCCATATAAAATAATGACCTCTGCTGCTCACCGCATCCTTCACACCGAGTTATCGTAGTATATTTAACACGTGCGTGGGGCCTGATGAGGGGATATTAAATTGAAACGAGCATGATTGAACGACATTTACTCAACTCGCTTACAAGAAGCTAATTTTGGATGCCTAATTTAGAAAATAAACCTAATGATATTTACCAAGCCATTTTTCTTTTTAGTAGAGAGTGGCTGAGTATCATCGACATGATACTTTACAGGGGATGTACAATATACATGATTGGGTTCCCCAGGCTTCTAGTCATGCCTGAGCGTTGAGGCCTTATTATCCTCTCGTTTAGGGCTCAGGTAACATTCCTTGAGGACAGTGACCACACTGCAGGCAACGACCCTGATTTGCACGTCAGCCTTTTTTACGCCAACTTCTGCGTACAGGGTTCGAACCCGTGAAAAAAGCAAAGAACGCAAGCGCTCTGTACACTAAGCCACTGCAAGGCCAAAACAATGAAAATGAACAAATAAGGCAAAATCTCAGCAGTGAAAGAAAACATAATTGGCCTCGACTATTTCAGTAATGTAGAATAGATGTTCAAATATCCATCTGAAAAGTTCAATGTGAACTGTTCATGCAGCCACTCGATTGAAGTCTAATGAAAAGAACAAAGCCATAGAGTGACATAAAAAATTTAATGCGATTTATTCCATACAGCAGTTATTAGAGTTGCTGAAACAGTTTTCCTAGGACATGGCATACTAGAAAAACATACCTCTGATGGGGCGCAAACTTATTGATACTAAAGGTTGCAATGTTTACGACGAGAAATTCACAGCAAATAGAAATATGGTGGCGCAGTGCATACACGAGCATGAAACAACGGGAAGTACTTCAATATTTAGCAGTAAAACCGTAACACCAAACAGATAAGAGTCTTATGAAAAAACGCTGCATTTCAAGCCAACGAAAACAATTAACTCTGTGGGTGAACCGACAGTTTCTCATGACCTCCTGGAAACATTGAATCATAAGATAGGCAGAAAGCGAAACACCATGATAGGCAAACTGAAATACCTATCACGTATTGTAGTTTAATTTGAATGACATGAGCCGAATCCAAACTTAAAGAATACACTCGTGATGATTTCTACATCCACAAAAAAGAATTGGACATAATTACTGTACATGAAAAAGAACTGGCAACCTTTATTTAGTGTCAAGTCTATAATATTCATAGAACCTACTGCAAGAAGCATCCAGGCTGAATTTAACCATACAGATCAATTAGTGACCCCATACAAATACTTGCCTATACTCTTCTGGTAATTAACACTTAGTATGAACTCATCATTTATGGAGGTGATATTTAACAGACGAACATTCCTACACGCCACAAGAATTATCATGGGAGACACTAACTCATATAAAATGAAATCTTCTATGAAAATTAGTACTATGTTCTTTGGGTAGGTAAATGTTTTAGAAAGATCACAAATTTTTTTGTACTCCAAAGCTCAGATTGCATAACATCTTGTAAGTTTGAAGCTACGTTTTCATAACAAAAATAACTTCGCTGGGCAAGGGGATGGGCACCATGTAGTATGGACGTGTAAATGAAAAATCTGTGCACAAACATGTTCCCATGTAACAAGCATCCGTGAGCATATAATATAAGTCAAGACAGAAGTTCAAACATGATATAAATTCCAAAAGGAAGTATTAATGATTGTAAATCGATAACAGTGAACAAAAAATAAATGGTCTCAAACAAAGAAGATCAAAACAACACACTATTATGATAAAACAAGTCTTACATTATTTTCAGATTGAGCCTTTAAATTCTCCTCCTGGGACCAGTAATTCCCATACACAGTAGTTTTACCCCTTCAAAGACATTTGGGAAAGAAAATGAGTAAATCTATGAAGGAAATGATACCGTTGATACTAGATGTAATGTAGGTTCCCTAGTTTCTCTTTAAACGAACTAACTCCGACCGGAGCTCTCATGGTACAAACAACAGATTAAAAACAAATCAATACTGCATTCAATAATCCATACACACGCCATTCTAACCGTTTCCTTTTTCACTTCACATTTTTCACCCAAAAGGCAGATGATCATACAATTTTTGCCTTTTTCACCACAGATGCTATCCCAAAAATCGCGGAACCCACGTTCAAAGCACATTTAGATAGACTAATAAATAAAAAAAATGTGGTCCTTAACAAAACTAATAACACGGCATTACATGATTCAATCATGAAACATAAGGCTTATCTAACCATCAGCTCGGGCTCTTATACTGTGTCCCTAAGAGCGCCACTTCTTACAAATACAACAGTTATATTCCCCTGAGGAGCTTGAAATTATTCCAAATCCACCTATTTCAATACATTCTATAAATAGTAAGGAACTACGAATCTAGGTCCATGTGAAATGAATGTATTTTTTCAGAACTTGATGATACGCCCATCATTTGCTTTAAAATAATCACGTAGCTTATAATGTATGTTTGAACATAATGAATTTTCGAATTACATACCAACAGCGGTCTTATTCTGTGAACAAATTTCCAACTGAATTAACGTACTGTTGAAGTCAATACATAATATGGTTAAGATTAAGGGTTTCTTCAACATATTATCAAAAGCCGCATACGTGATTTCTGAGAGGACACTGGAGCTCAATTTTTCGATTTATCCCACAAGTGAAATTGGTTTACTGGCTACTTTCATACTAGGACCCATTTGACCATTGACAACCGAGTTAAGGCTTTTTTCTTGAGTCGGAGTAGTCCAAAGCTTCGGAGTAGTTGCTCCTCACGTCTTTGTGACCGCTGATTCGGCCCTCGAGATCTCTGCCGGCATCTTGTTCTGATGACCTGAAAGTCGGAAAGATTAATTCATTCAATGTTACATGAGAGAAGGATTTTATTTTCATTGGGAAGAATTTCATGACAATCATCACCCATGAAAAGAAAGTCTATTCGGAGTCAAATGTACTGCGAAAAGGGGAGCAGTGTGCAGTGTGTTCAAACATAATTGACTACTGAGATCATTTTCACGACGGGTATGTTACCGATGATTCGATTAGATTATTGGTTAGTTTTAGCCTCCCTATCCGCAACAAAGGCGATCCAAAGAGAGGAAGAAGGAAGGCACCATTTAGTACGGAGTTTAAGGAACAGATTAGATTAGTCGTTAGTTTTAGCCTCCCTACCCAGCAACAAATGAGATCCAAAGAGAGGAAAGAGGAAGGCACCATTTAGTATGGAGTTAAGGGAACGCGGAATCTACGCAGAAAGGCATAGAAACAGTAAGTTGTGAAAGAAGATCATGAAACAAGACCAAAGTTGAAGAGGAAAGTAGTAGGTGCTGAAGAACAGGACAGCAGTGAACCGAAAAAAAGGTGGTCCTTAACATAACAAAACGTTTTATTTCAACAAAAAGAAGGCCTACCTAACTCTCAGCTCGGGCTCTGACATTGTCCCCCTGGGAGCGCTAGTTCCATAGATACAATAGTTGTATCCCCCTGAGGGGTTTTAGGGAACATAGAATCTATGCAGAAAGGGGTTAGAAACAGTAAGACAAGATAGCTGACAAGATGTGATAGCTCACTATTAGTTTATTGCAGCTATGTTGGTACACTCGAAACTTGGAAACTCACACGCTAGATCGAGTATTAATAAAAACTACAACTCAGGAAGCTTTATGACCACAACAAGCTCAATGAACTAAGCAAAATTACGTTCTCACAACAGTTGCTCTTTGCTTATCTTAAAACAAATAACTTGTACTAATAAATCATACGCTGATTCTCAGAACCATTTCCTATTGTTGAGGCGAGAGTAAATGTAGCTAAACAGTGCGTTTGACTGGCAGTGTACATTTGCTTGTCAATCCGTTATTCCATTTAATAACCACATTCTGAGATTTTGCAGATAACCCCACACCATTTACCTACTCAACAACGAGAACAGCGAAACGAAAAACCAAAACGAAAAAGTAATTTAACATGATTATGGTCTGCATTTGTGCACGTCTTCCATAAGCAAACGTTTGCATCAATAGAACTCAAAACTTACCGCTAACATCATGAATATACAAAAGTATCAGTGCAGTTTATTATCGTTCCTTCCGTACGATTGCGATGATCAGTCAGCGCTCGCAACATGCCGTTCAATATTTCTCTAAATACTTTCTTTGTCCATGACAGTGAGTATCTGATCTTCTCGACTAACCGCTGAAAACCAATTTGTTTAGCACAAAGGTGACACCGACTAGGATGAAACTACAGAGACCAATGAAAAGCAAGAATCAATGTGGAAATAGAGACCTTAATTTCCAATGATACTAAAAAAGATGCACGCCTTTGTAAATGAAGGATTAAATAACGATAAAAATTTTACAACTCAGAGCTTAGATAATCGCCTCATCCTCCTGCTCAAAGAGAAGCGGCTGCAACAGGCCACCTGTTGTAAAAGTTAGTGAAAGCGTACTGGTAAAAGGCCCATGTTATGTCAATCACAGAAATTAGTTGTAAGTTTTTTAGAGTGTAGGCAACCGACTATACGCACTTATAATCTTAGGCACATGCATTTATACGAGTTTTCTGGCAAGCTACTGGTTCGAGTAAAACCACTCTTCTTTCCCATAACATCGCGGGATTTAGACGTTGAGTCTTGAAATTCGACTGATGCGTACACAGATAATCTTTGTTATCTGTAGGCATTGATCTCATAATAGGCTAACTATCGAAAAATTTTGAAAGTTGTTTTCACTAATATAGAATAAAAGCGAAACACCTTCAGAAATCAACCATGAATAAAAAATGTGTTAACACAAGACATCAAACTTCTTATAAGGTCACCACTACGACTTAATCGAGTGAGCATAAAATAAGCAAAAAATTAAATAGAGAGAAATTCAATAATTTGAAGAACCAATATGGAATAATAGTAAACAAAACCTACCTAACTGCAACCAAAATAGAATTAATGGTTGAAAGAGCTGGAAATGTATTCTATTTTGGTTTCAATTATACTTTAAACGGTAGAATATACTAAATGGGCTGCTATTTTGAAAAGTCATAACAAATTTGACCTAATTTTATGATACGGATCTACCATATAATCATACCGATTCCACATAACGTTCCAGATGGAGTTGGGGAGACGCCCCATCTCTCAACAGGTACTGCGCTGGGTGTAGTTGGAGCGCTGGCAAAATATTCATCCGTAGGAAGTGTTGTGTTGGGCAGTACTTCGCCCGCTGCGTTATCATCTGGATTAAGTGAGTTATATTACTGAAAACACATTTGAATGGTAAGGAGTACAGTTGAGAAGAAATAAATAATAAATTAGAGACTCCGACAAAGAAATATGAAAATATAAACATTCGGGGCATATGTTTTATCAGCGACTGTGATCGCAATACGTGATCAGGGAAATAAGTTTCCCTTGTATGCCGAATGTTCGTTTAAAGCGAGAAAAAACATGTGGCCCCGAGATCAGGAATAGAAACACCACTATTTTGCTCTACAATTAGTTATAAAAGCGCAAATGCTTTTAAATATTTTTTAAGTCATAAATATTTTTGGCATGAAAGTTAGTTTAAGGCTCTTTACCCACAACAAAGGAGCTAAAAAAGAGAGTAATCACGATATAATCATCGAGTATGATTACGAACACGGGGAACCTATGCACAAGTGTGTTCCCACACAAGTCTCTGCGCTAAGAAAATATGTCAAGTTGAAACTACAAAGATACAAGTTAAAGAAGAAGTTAGTAGGTGCTGAATAAAAGGAAAGCAGTCATCAGAAAAAAGTTCTTGTTGTGAGCAAACGCACTATTTCACCTAAAATGGGTTTGCTAACCATCAGCTCAGGCCCGTACATTCTCCCAAGCGTCATAGGTTGAATAGTCGTATCTTTCTGAGGGTTTAAGCAGAGAAAAGACGAAGAAAGTGCCGGGAAAGACACAGAGAGGCTTGATGCAAGGTTTGCGAAGGGATGTACTATGATCTTCCGATTTACTATGGTAGCTTAGATGGAATTTTGTTTGCAGTTAATAGTAATGTGCTTGTTCAAATGAACAATCTAAAAACGCTCTCAAAGCTTACTGATATGCCATTTTTTTACGAACGTCGAAGCGTTAATAGCTGACTCCACAAGTACTGATTAGAAACGAAGAGTTTCCTTTGGAAGGATATGATGTAAATACAACAAATTTAAAATTTCAGGAGCTAATCGTTTATACATTTGTAGCCCAAGTACTAATGATGAAATAATGTATGCAGTGGGAACATTAGTGACAAAAGCACATCCTGCTGCGTGAGGACGAAAAGCTATGTAATGAAGTGTGTAAAATAGGTTAAAAAATTATATGCATGGAGTTTATCCGGTCCCCACTCACCAAAGTGTGACCATGCAAAATGAATAACCAATGCATTCGTATATTTTTGAGATGAAATGATGCAGAAATAATATGACTTGCTGAGGAAATGTTTGAAGAACGACAATTTATCTTAATTAAGACAACAAACGTTAACTGTTACACACGATTAGTTAACGGATCGAACACAAAGAGAATCGAAGTATTATTATTATTATTATTTTATAAGAAAGTTTTAGCCTCCCTTAACCACGACAAAGATGTTCAAAGAGATTAGTCATTAGTTTTAGCCTCCCTACCCAGCAACAAATGCGATCCAAAGAGAGGAAGGAGGAAGGCACCATTCAGTATGGAGTTGAGGGAACGCGGAATCTCTGCACAAGGTGCACAGAAACAGTGAGCTAAGAAAGTAGTTCATGAAACAAGAAAAAGTTGAAGAAGAAAGTAGCAATGCAATGTCCTGAATCACGAACAATGACAAGTTCAAACACAAAATTCACCTCATTGGTTGCAGAGCCTAAACTATAGACGCACCTCGTTGAAAGAAGTGCTCACTTCAACCTGAATTGCCTCAGAATGTTAGAAGACCCTGTAGCCAATGGCACAAAGAAATAGGCTAACTCTATAGCCAATGGACGCAGAAAAAGGAGACGGTCGTACAATGGGAACTTCAGTGATGAAAAAGAGGAAATATTAGGGGTATCAAAATATAGTACTCACAGATTAAAACTGGATACGAGTGCCATGAAACCACTTACGTGAATCAAAAGAGTGTTGCGTAAGAGAAACAAAAACACATGGAGTATGATTGTGCCAAAGAGGTCCTAAGGCGCCTAATGTCACTCATAGAATGAAAACCAAGCTGACAAACGCTGGTAGTGGAAAAACAATCAGAAGAGAGATCTGCGAGCAGAAAATGTTCGGCAGTGCAGCAACTTTAGAGCCACGGATGACTTGACAGAGGATTAAATTTGTTACTCCCTGCCGCATTTCGGTGTGGAGAACACCAGCACGTGTTTCTGATACAGATTATAATGACATCGCCAGCACAATAATGACAAATTTCTGTCGTTAAATGAGGGCTGGGGCAGCAATATCCTGATATTTTTCCTGACCTGCTAACAGCATTCATTAACATTATTGCGAAGGAATACGTCATCATCTCATGCTGTAGGCTTTTCTCCGGAGTGGCTAATGACCTGTTTTAAATTACTGAGACCGTAGTGAACCTTTTCAAATTGCCCCGGACAGATAAACCGGCGCTAAGACTGTCATATCTCCATTAGTCTCCACAGTCACCATGCCTGAATATATCATTGAGCCCCTGAGGTCTTTGATGGATAAAACTTTGAGCAGCTGCTTCAAAGGAAGAATGTTACTCTCTTTGGAGAACTTTACACGACTGGGGTGCTTCTATTATACGTATATTTCCATCCACTCTGAGAGCCAAAGGTATTCACAGCTTCACTTCAGGTAATTACAATGTGTCAGATGATATTATGTTTTTTACAAACCACTGTTCAAAATTTCCGATATGAGCTTCTTAATGCTGCAGAACACAAGATCTAAAATATATTTTCACACAACATCTTCAAAATTTGTTCGCAAAGTATGAAAAACGTGAACCAAATCGTTCCCTTGCAATACTAAAATTTCCGTATAAAGGCATACCTATTTCATGGAGAACTCTTGATGGAATAAGGAATGAGAGTGTCAGGTGGGGAGGACGCTGTGGCATTTAGAAATGTTGAATTTTCTTCCACAGCAAGAGTGCTTTTCCATGATGAGAGTTAGTGGTCCCTCCTAAGCGTTGCCGTTTGAAATAAATTAAATTATTTAATCAAATGAGAATGGACTAAGATATTTTCATAGATGGTTGTTCAATGACTAACCTCTTTCACAGAACCAAAACTACATCAGATAAGCAGGCAGTATGCTGCTTATCTGATCTGATCTGATCTAGAATCTGATCTGATTCTAAATCTGCATGAATATATTTGATTTACGTTATCCTGACTTTCGAAGCACGGGCGAAGAAAAGACATTTTAGAGGAGTTTTGAACATGCCCCTATATCAAAGTATATGGCGTAATATTTTCTTTGGATCGAACATTCAAAATTCACTAAAAGAACGAAACAAATAGTAATTCCATAATTCGATAGGCCAGAAATTTACTATAATTCTATGAGTCATTGGCTACAAAGTCTGCTAACATTGTGCCGCAATTCGGGTTAGAATTGACAACTTCTTCCAACGAGGTGCTTCTTTAGTTGGGCCAATTAAGTAATGAATTGAATTTTATGATCGTTCTTGTCATTGTTTAATATTTAGGGCATTGCATTGGGTTGTCGCATCACTGTTGTCAACTCTTCATTGTTGCTCTCACGCTTACAAATAAACAAGTACTCATATTCCCAGTCTCGATATCACATGAACATTGAGGGAATGCCATGGTGTTGAGAACGAGATAAAAGAAGTAAAATAATGAATCGACAGGTAAATGTAACCTTTCTGCTTTGACTGGTTACATTTAGGTAGCACTAGACCGAACAAGTCGTAAGTACGTAAAAGCAATGAAAGGAGACGTGCAACAAATTATGTCAACTATTGATGTAAAGATGAATCGGTATCGGCAGTATCGCTCATTTTTACTGGTATCGGTATCGGCAAAATCTGGCAGATACTTTCCAATAATACGTATTTTATCATAAAAATGAAGGTCATAAATCATGAAATAAAAAATCATAAATCAAATAAAGAGTCTATTCATACCTAATAAATTAGTTACCTAAATGTTGGATTCAGCGATTGAATCAGGCTCGCTAACTGAATTTATTTGAATTGAAGTCTTTGAATTCCCGATGAGTCCCGTATCAGTAAGTGAGAGCTATGTAGCATGAATAGTTAAACACAGTAAAGACATAAATTATTATACTTTTACAACTAAAACCTATATAGTTTGACCCAATTTCCATTTCTTAAAGTATGTGACAGGCAAACAAAAATCAAACCAATTAAATAAAGTTGAAAGTGCATTTTAAAGTTTTCTGTAAATTTAGTACAGAAGTAGCTGAACATTCTAATTTAATTTAGCTTGTAAATCGTCAAATATTCTGAAGCTAATAACTTTTTTTATTCAGCATGTAAATCACCGTACATTACGAATCTTGCATTTTTCTTCTATTTCAAGATGTTTGAAAGATTCACGAGCAGTCATATAGTTGGTTGAATGTTTGCGGACCTTTTCGGGGCATATGGAATTTTAATGTTATCTGTTCGCCAAAGTATGTATTTTGTGGGAAAAACACGAAACTTATAACCATTTTGTGGAGCAATTATTGTTTTGGTCCACTTATGGAACCAGTTGCTATTATAGCTAGTCTATATTACGTTGCAATACGATTAGAAAAACTTATCTATCGAATGGATTTATTTTTGTTATTTATTCTCAAGATCATAGTTAACATGGCAAGAACAGTTTCATTATTCACGACCGAAAATATTATTGTCAATATTGTTATATTATTAGATATATTAGTATATAATTTCAGCATAACACCCATACAGGGCTTATATTTTTTTAATAAAATTGCAAAAACATCGGTATCGGTCAAAGTATCGGTATTCTCATGTGTCGGTAATGGTGTCGGCCAAAAAATGGGTATCGATTTCAGCCAAAAAAATAGAATCGGGACATCAGTAATATCAACATTACCATTCCCTCACACAGTGCTAGATTAGGTTGTGCCAACAGAACTGCACATTCGATAAAACATGTTCCATTAGAAAAGAGCAGCACTCGACTGTAGATGCAAAAAAACGAGAATCCGCAATAACGAAGCAGATTACTGACAAAATAAGATGAAAAAACGAAGCTGTTGAAAAGTTAAAAATGGCAAGAAGAGTGCAGAAATCGATGCAATCAGCGGGAAATGAGAATAACTCGCAATGCAATAATTACTGAAAAATTCCAGTTAAATAAATTGTTTTAAAAATTAGCTATCATTAAAGACATCTGGAAAAAATTTAAGCGATGAAGGAGGGAACCGGAAACCGAAAGTGAAATGATCAAAAAATACACCCATATATGAAACAGTCCGTAACAAATTGTCCAAAATTTAATTGTATAATACCAAATAGTGCAAGGAAACAGAGGAAAAAAGACATGCCCAGCATAACGAAGTCAGGTAAATAAATGAAATCTCTAGGATAGTCTCACTCAAATGAACGAACGGATGAAGGTGATAACCTAAAATAGAAATCCCCTACTTCACCAATCAAACGATCACATTATATAACCAACATAAAAATTAACTCAGTTAATTTTCGCATTTCTATCATACCTAGCCTTCATTGTACTTCATAAACTTCATGACCCAACATGTACGGTTTGCGGTTACAAGTCCCACAGGTGAAAATAAAAAGGACCATATGGTACACAAAGCTATGAAGTCCATTAGTATTACATCATTCCAGTACGATGAAGACAATTTGTAATGTAAGAAATGAAAAATATCGCTGTCAACTGCTGTCCTTACAGAAGCAAAAAAATATGGTAACAAATACATTTGCGATTTAATGAAGGAATCAGCTAATTTGATAACTTCAATCAACTTATTTGAGCGAGAGTACAGAGAGCACTAGCAAAAAAGACAAAATTAGCTGGCGCAATCCGTACACAGTACACACACACAAGTGTGACTCTGCTTGATTTCAAACGTTAAGACGCATGAAATGTTTCGAGGAGAATACGTGCATAAAATCCGCCTACGGTCGCACTGCTCTAGTTTACTCCCGCTGGCAGTGCCTAACTAGCTTCTCAGCTTCAACTGTGTGTGAACACATACGTACGTTTGTCCTTTGGCTGCTCGGGCGGCACAGAGGTCACTCCACTCCCGCGAATTTCTACACCGCCCACACCTCTCCCTCCACCTCCGTGTTGCTACATAGCGTTGCCATTCGCGCCAATTATTTAACTATGTAGTACTAGTGAGGTTTATTAACCTATCTGTTCGTTATACAGTTATTATTAATCACTGCATTATAAGCACTACAAGTACTTAGTAAGTGGATAGTACAGCGGAATACCGAAGTTAACCTGCATTAAATCATTATAAAAAGTTATGACAACGACCGCTGGTGTTTGGCCATTCGACTCTCCATCTCGGCACTCATGAACAGGCATTTTCAAACTTTTTCAACTTAATCCGAAACTAACTGAACTTGGCCTAACCTTACCCAACCTAACCTAACTTAATCAAACATACTCAATCCAACTTGAGTCAACTTACATTAATAGCCCTAACCTAACATTGTTGTAGCTGCTAGGAGGTGGTGATGTAGCTGCTCGGAGGTGGAGGGAGAGGGGTAGGCGGTGTAGAAATTCGCGAGACTGGAGTCTAAGCGCTCGGGCGCATCGCGGTTTGAATAATGATTATGATTTTTTTAACCTAAATAATGTATGATTTAAACTGAACTAAGCGTAACTGTCAAAATTACATGCTAAAATTACGGAAAAATTTGCCATATACCATCGTATTTTTAAGTAAAAAAAATAACAAATTACTACGCTAACAAACTTCAAAACTTCTGCGACCCGTTCGTACGTACATTTCTGATTTTAATGACTTCGATGTGCACAAAAAAAGTGATACAATGCGTTTTTAAACAAAAACAAATTTATTCCTTACCTCCAAACAACTGACGTCTACATTTAGAACGCTTTTTCAAAATTTTTCAGTACTTCGCAACACGGGAAGATCTAGCATACATCCATCACTCACGCCGTTCCGATCCCGACTGTTGAGTGTTGAGATGAGCAGGGCTGCCAATGAGAATTTTACCAAAACCCCAGCATACGCTAGAAAAAACCCCAGATTGCTGCTTAAAACCCCAGATTCGCGAAAAAGTGTGTTAATGAAGAAATTTGCTTACCTTTGTACTTGTATTACTCTGAATCTTCTTCTTCGCCGTCTTCTTCATTTGCTGCCGTCAAACATATAGCGTTGCTCCGTAATTTCTCATTCTGCCTCTCCAAATATCGGTGACTTATTGCTCCGCTTTCCATGTCGCGTATTAATTCTTTTCGTGGTTGCCAAGTAGTACAATCATTGTTGCTCCTCGAAATTAATTGTTTTGCCAAAATTCTATCTCTTACAGTTTCTGCTTTCAGAGAACTGGTTTGTTTGGTTTTAACACAATTCATGACTGAGAAAATTCGTTCAACCGAAGCAGACGAATGTGGCAGAATAGTTAGACTTGTCATAAAAGCAGACAAGAGGCCAAACTTTGAATTTTGAAAACCGTCCTCGATTTCTTTTAGTTTGTTCCAGTATCTGGGAGGATTTTTGTCTGAGACATGAATGTTTTCTCTCGCTGTACGGTAACTTCGCCATTGGTCATCAAGATCATTTAATTTGCTCTCTGGTACAAGATTAGGGAAATGAATGGCGACAGGAATTATAGACTGCGGCGAGATATCGATATCTTGGGCAATCTTTGAATCCAAGATGTTTAATTTTGCAATCAAGTTATTTTCGTCGAAGGAAAATCTCTTTCTCATCTGATTACAGAGTTCGACTAGAAAGTTTAAGCAATCACTTTTGAATTTTTTTTCAGTCACATTATCAAATGGCTCATTGATCAAAACAGCTGATGTATGACCACCTAAGTATATTTCGCTCAGCTTTTTATGGTTACTTGTGTTATTCGGATCAATATCTGACAGTTTACTTGATTGAAACACAGAATCCTTTACAAAGTAACTCAAAATTTCTCGATATTCTGCTGAAATGCTTTAATACAAAACATGAATTCTGAAATGCTCAGATTGGAATTCAATATTGAGCCTGTTTACTTTCCTCAAAATATATTGAAGAAACAGTAGCATATGCTTAGTGCCACGAGATTTAAGTCTTTTGTAAATATCATTTGCTCCGTCAACTTTGTCAGCTTGTGCTTCCGTTTCAAAATAAAGAAGTAGAGCAGAGTATTGGTCCAATATTGCCGAAATAACATTTTCTCTAGACAGCCATCTAGTTTGGGATAACTTTGGAATTTTATGAAGTTTGCAATTGACGGCCTCTTGTATTAGTGAGAAATCACGCTTCCTTTTACCACTGCGAGAAAAGTAGGAAGTTAAGTTTTTCATAAACGCTTCTAAAAAAGGTGGTAGTACTTTGACAGCATGACTTGCACATAGAGCGAACGAATGACAAATGCATCCCATTATGAACACTGAGGGAACATCGTCTTTCAATAACTTTTGAAAGCCGCTTTTTGAACCCATCATTGAACTACAATTGTCACTGCCAAAACCGATTACGTTCTCTAGTGGAATATTATTGTCGCTTAATAATGACTTCACAGATTTATATAATCCTTGAGCAGTTCCATCTTCTACAACAACACTATCTAAGAGTGCATCCACGACATCCTCCTTCTGTGTGTCAAAATACCTTACTACTATCGCTAACACTTGAGTCACGGAAATATCAGTACTTTCATCTATAAGGAGAGAAAACTTTTGCGCTCTGCATATCTCAGTTAACATGGTTTTTTCATCCTTTGCTAGACCATCTTGAATTACATATGCGAGCTTG
This sequence comes from Morinoia aosen, assembly GCA_030386875.1. Taxonomy (NCBI): domain Eukaryota; kingdom Metazoa; phylum Arthropoda; class Malacostraca; order Amphipoda; family Talitridae; genus Morinoia; species Morinoia aosen. The sequence goes on from CM059559.1 coordinate 44,423,584, forward strand.
GTTCGTTTCATTGATAATTGTTCCGCAATTTTGCTGTCAGGAAATATTGCTTTGCAAACCGGAAGAAGATGATCAATATTGGCAAAAGGAATATTATGTTCGGCGAAATATGCGGCAAGTCGAAGCTCGCTCTTCGCCACCTGTTCGCTCGTCGTTTCTTTTTTGTTCGTGATAAATGAAGTAATGCTGGTACTTGCCTTTGCTGCCTCAAAAGATTTTTTATGCTTCTCTGTATTTCTGTGTCTGATCAGCATAGATTTATTGGCATTCTTGAGAGTGACGTTGCAACATACACAAAAACTTGAATCATCGTTTCCATCCACTTTTAACCAATCTTTAAACTCTGGTTCGTTTAACCACTCGGCTTTAAAGTTTTGAACGTACCACTTCCTTTTTTTGCTTGCACTATTTTCTTCACTCATTATGGAGACGCACTTGGTATCGTTCTTCAAAATTTAAGTTTTTTACAGAAGACTATCAGCACGGAATCACTTTCCGGTACAACGGCAAGTAAAGAACTACTCGTGTGACAGCAGCCGCCACGCAGCCGGTCATCAACTCGACAGCCACTCGATCAGTCGAGCTTAAAACGCGTTCGTTACCAGTATCAAACAAAAGCTGAACGCTCTAGCCGCAGATGCAACAGGAATATATAAGCAACTAATGCATCCAATTTCAATTAAACGAATTTGATAATTTTATACCATAATTTTCATGGCATCAATCGCCGGAAAAAAATTATTATTTATAAAAACCTTCAATTTGTTACTTCTGCATAAAAAACCCCAGATTTCTGCCAATTTTTTGAGAAAAACCCCATAACCCTAGGCCACAGCTAAAAACCCAAGATCTGGGGTTAAAACCCCAGCTTTGGCAGCCCTGGAGATGAGGTACTGATGTACAGTGCTACACCGTCACGTTGCAAAGATCGCTTGATCAGCTCGACTACGCAATGATGTTCAGCCATGATTTTATCTCTATCACTCAAATATGTTTTACTATATGTAAGAAAATTCAGTGCGATTTAATGTGTTGTATTTTTCGTGTATAGAAAGCTTCAAAACTCAGATCACTACAGATATTGAATTTATTGCTCTACATCTTCACCATTTAATGAACATCATAAAACACATAACAATTGTTTTCAAGCCTCAAGCAAACCATTAGGTCTCTGTAACTACGTAAGCCATTGATTGACTTCAACACATTGACCGCTTTGTGCAAAAACAGTGATCATGTCGCACACCACCTGTCACATGTACTTTACTGCGGGTAGTATCATGACAATATTATTGCGCTGAGAATTAATTATGAATGATATTGTTGACGATAGTTTATAATTTGTTGAGAAAATATGACACTATGCAATGGAAATGCAAAGTTTATTTTTTGAATGGCTCAATTAATGTTTTGTACTTTTTATTGTAAGAACAAAAAATACGTCGGAATAGAAGACGGAGAACTTCGGTCGTGTGGGAAAGTTGCGCTGAAAAAGCTCGTTCGAATAGCAGGTTTTTGGAGTGTGAGTGTTTATATGTTCGTCAATGTGTACTTTAGACACAGGAGTAGTAAGTTATGAATATTGATTTAAGAATTTTACCTGATGTAACACAAATGAGTGATAATGCGAGCAACAAAATGAAGTCTCGTCAACTTTATCAATAATGTACAAAAGTTATGCCATACATAATCATTGATTTTCATATGTGAGCTGCAATAATGAAATAACAAGAATGAAAACATTTCACATTATGTACTCAGATCTATTTGAGCTCATATGCAAGCTAAATGATTTAATTGAGGATGCCATAAAAAACTCGTTTTCAATTCAAGTAGCGGCGAATAAAAAATAGCAAACGATGAGCTTTTCCTACTACGCTTCACGCCTATTTGAGAACATAGCTTTTCGTTTCAAAGTAGGTTCTGTTGCTTAGCATAGTTGTTGACTGTTATCGAAAAAATCGGGAATTTTGCGCTTGTCCTACTTGTGCTTTCTACCCTTCAATTGAAGAATAACCCATGAATGTTATTGACACTGATAATATTAAGACTTTAGGCAGCTCTTCCCCACACTTTGATATGAACACTCGTGAATCTCTGTATACTCGCAAAGTAAAATCATCAATGAATATATATCACATTTGTGAATCTTTGTATACTCGTAAACTAAAATCATCACTTAATATATAACACAGTCGTGAATATCTGTATACTGGTAAACTAAAATCATCACTTAATATATAACACAGTCGTGAATCTCTGTATACTTGTAAACTAAAATCATCACTTAATATATAACACAGTCGTGAATATCTGTATACTGGTAAACTAAAATCATCACTTAATATATAACACAGTCTTGAATCTCTGTATACTTGTAAACTAAAATCATCACTGAATATATATCGCATTCGTCAATCTCTGTATACTCGTAAACGAAAATCACTTGATATATAACACAGTCGTGAACCTCTTTATACTCGTAAACTAAAATCATCACTTACTACTATATAATACACTCGTGAATCTCTGTATACTCGTAAACTAAAATCATCATTTCACGTAATTCAGAGCTCATTCCCTGATAAACAGTTGGCCAATAATCCACTTCCACACTTCTTACTGTTCTGTTTAGGCTTTTATAATAGCACTGGAAAATTGCTTCTGTGTTCTAACCCGCTTTCACGTATTTTACATTTTATTTGCAACAAGCGTGTTCGTTTAGCTGAATTTTGAATGAAAGGTTCACTCGGTTTCAATGTTGTAGAGACCTATCTTATGAATGCAACTTAAGTAATAAATATTTTTTAGATTTTTCGTTTTCATTGTTTTCTGCATCAATACTTTACTTTATTTTATTAATCCAAAATAATATTACCTAAAATGCATCTTCTACGCCAAATAAAAATATTTACTTCAGCTTCTATTCCACTTCGCTTATGACTCAGCTGTAGACTTGAAAAAATTTAAAGCTGTGATTATTTACTGGTCCTAAATTTATTCATTCATTTGGTTAGGAAATCTTACAGTAATGAAAATACCACTATCCAGCTAACTCTGAGATATTGAATTGCGGTGGAGAATAGTGATAAATTCATTCTTGTACTTAAAACGAGCGTGGTTTTACCACCACAATGGGAATCCTGTATGGAACACGCCTCTTGTCTTGAACTAGGAAATACTGGTATTTTACTGCTCTGTTATCACATTATCATTTCCTTTTAATATCCCAGAGGCTTCCTACCATTCACCGCATCTTGAGATCACTGAAAAAAACATTCATCTATTCTAATCCTAGCACGAATTTTAAGCCACTACATGTGAGATATTTTTGAGGTTGAAAAAATGTTACTGCTAAATTCGGAATTTAACGGAACTATTAAATTACAGGTATATCTGCTTCATGAGATCATGATCATTCAACTGCCTATGAATCTATCAAAAATTCTTTGGGAGATTAGGAAGCCTTCGCCTGCACCTCGACGAAGAGCAAATTTAACTGCACCTAATTTGAATGCACCAAATTTAAATACATTTTTCATTTTTTGTTTTGTATCTTTTCATACGAGAGGTTGATGTATCAGAAATGAATTTATGATTGGGTGCTGTTATAATAATGGTATCTATTCAAATAATTTAAATTAATTGAAACAATTATTTGATAGTCTATAAACAGGAGAAGTATTGTACTTAGAGTGATTACAATCATCACAACTGATCATCAATCCTTGTGCCTCAAAAAAAGCTCGTTGAATTCTAAGGCAGCCCAACAAACTTGGATTTAATCATTAGCTGAACCTAGTAGCCTTGACCAATTATCACGCTTCATTAACCAAACAGGAGGCTGGTACAAAATGGAATTCAATATAACTACTAATAAAAAACGTGAAAACGTTTAATAAGAACGACCGAACTGAAAAATCCTAGGTAATTACGATTCAAGACCTATGAAAAAGTGAAAGATATCTGAACGACGCATGTCAGTCTCTACAAAGTATTAGTTAGTATTCTAGCGTATATTATCTTGATAATACTAACCTTCTATAGATGCACAATTTGTCTTTTCATCATTATTACTCAAAAGAAAACATAAATCAATATTAAATTCGAATTCATGATATAATTTTTTTGCGAATTTCAGCAGGGATCGAGTTGGTTCCAACGAAGTGAAACTGTGTTGACTTTTTTAAGGAAGAACGAAATTAATTCTATTTTTAGTGTGATCGCACAGAAAGTTAATTTGTGCACGTACTAACTAATCGAATGAGATCTTTGTTGCCATCATTAGTAATTGTTTCGTACATGAAATTATTGATGGACGTCTGATGACAATCACACAACTTTAGTGTTTTCAGATCTTGGAATGAACCATCCGTAAGAGCATCGTACTTCAATTTACTTAGCTCTATAGTGCAACAGTGGTATTTTCTTTTAATTCAGTTGATGTACAATTTGTCATGGTACCTTTTCGAGGAGAGCTTGGAGATCGATATTACTGATTAAGCTCAGATAAAAACATGTTTACGATACATTATTTTTGTGACCATTCTTTTTATAAGAGAACTAGTTCCAGAGTGAAAATAACTCGAGAGATTACACAACTTGGATGTGGCCGATTAAGAAAGTTTACACAATAATTGATAAATTTTGTAGCTTGTTTTTAAAGAATCCGATATTTCCCACACATTATTCGTTCCAAGTAAATATTTTATTTTTCCAGTGTATTTGAAAAGTACAATTTTAAACTCGTAACGCATTCATTGATAACGATTTGAAATTGCTCGCCCCTTTTTTTGTTAGTCGCCAGTCGTAAAATATATTTAAAATATATTCATGTGTTATATTCAATAAGAGTTTTTATAAGCATAATTTTAAATCATTGTAAATGTTTTTATAGTCATTAGAAGCATTTGTGAGCAAACTAATTTATTTTCTTCGCAAGACTACACATCACTCCAACGCCACCCCATTCATCGCTTTTCAGAATAAAATAGACTAGATGGCGGCTAAAAAGACGAGTACGTTCCTTCACTCTCGAGAAGCTTTCCAAGTTTCATGCCGTCCAATACGTAACGCACAGCCACCGAAGTAGAATAAGAATCAAAATAAACGGTCACATTCGTTTCCATGCTGATTTACACGCTCACATAGGTGCCTTTCATTTCCAAAGAAACCTGTAGCTTCTTGGGCTTTCTTAATCGCGAGGTACCTCTACAATGGTAAATTTGGTTGATTGAGCGTACATGCTTGTGTCGTTTAGAATTTAATTTTACCTCCCATGAGAGCTAGTCACAATGTTATGTATGTTTAATTTGACACAAATGAATACGTGCAATAAACTTACAAATGTATGAGGCGTATTTTGTCCAAACGAACAAATTCTGCATCAAATTCATGCACGCTCAGTCAAATGCACCTCCTTCTCACTTTTACCTTTAATTCTGTGCTTAATTCGAACGTAACTGATATCTCAGCACAAATTAAAGCTTACATGAACACGTATCAGCTTCGGTAAAAACATGGAAATGCTGCATAAAGTCACTGTCTGTTCACCCGAACTCAGATAACCCTCGAATTTACGCTGAATATTGTTGGGCGCGTAGCACGCGCTGAGTTGTGGTTTTGAGGTGTCCTAGGCTTCCAGCAGCAATCGAATATCAACTGCAATTGGTTACCAAGAAAACCACTGTTTAATTTGTTGACACACATGGAATAAATCTCAAATAGTGTAGGATATTGTATATGGAGAAAAAAGAGTCGAAAGGTTTCACACTCAGCGATTGTATTTAATGATGTGAGACATCCACTATGGATAAACAAAGTATGCATTTGTTATAAGTGGCGCTCACTATTGCAAAGCGCGAGTGCCAAAGTTAAAGGTACTTACTTCTCTTTGTTGAACTGTATTTTTAAATTTACGGACTATCATCTTTTCTCCCTTCACTTCTATCCTTTTCTTCAGTGCCAAATGTTTTCTTCTTCAACTTTTGTAGTGTTGGAACTTTCTTCCTGACTTGGTGTTCCACTGGCCTGGGTGAACTGCGTTGGAAAACGCTCGTGGTACTACGCAAGAACGTCCAGTGTGGGAACACACCCAGTTTGTAGATTCCCCATGTACGTGTCCATAATGGATGGTTCCTTCCTCTCACTTAGCGTAAACAACTCTTATAGGATCGAAGCTATGAATGAAATTCCATAATAGTTATAAGAATGTTGTGATACACTTGAAAGTCGATATACTATTTGAAAGTTGGTATACTATTTTGAAGATGTTGGTTCATTGCTGGATAAACTTATCATCTGAATTATTACTAAATAAATACACTATTAATAATACTGTGAGTTGCCCCATCTCAACCTCCAGAATGTTCGAAAACTGTTTTGATATCGTTTGAGTCATGCTGAAACCATTTCAGCTGTTATGAAAATTCAATGGAGTGGTTATGAATTTACTGTTACTGCAAAACAAAAGCCTCAATTTTAGCCGATTGATAATTTTTTACGTTTTTGAGAGGGCAAATACCGTTTTCCCAGGTGTCTGAAATGGGTACCGGTCTTGACCGGGGGAAAGCGTCAGGGCGTGCTGGCGTTAGTTATAAGGCATTTGAAAATGCAATGTACAAGGTGATATGTATCAGGCTTGATTGGAAATAAAGCATCCGTAGACGCCTTCATTATTATTATTATTATTATTTTCTTGCATTTTCTTATGAAGAACAACGCCGGAGTTCGAGACTATGCTGTGTAACCCCGGCGGGACTAAAAAGCGTAGTCATTTCAATAAATTTGTTAGGTGGTCTGAAAACTAATTAGAGATGACGAGCACCACATGTTGAACACACCCCGACGCGATCCCAGCTTGGAAAATTATTTCATATACCAGAAATTATTCGGGCTTGAAACTTGTGACAAATGCATTTCGACTGAAATTATTGTGCAAAACTTGACATCAATATTTTCCTTTAAATATTAAAATTTTGACCGACGGTTGTATATTTCTGAAACTCCAATGCCAGGTAGCTAAAAATACCTATTGGCCTAGCTGTTCGTTTTCCTTTCGAAGCCTCGGGAGCTGCAGACGTGTATTGACCAAGGAGGTAAGTTCAGATTTATGTGTACTATTCAGATACATTGACTGAGGTTATTTCCACATGAACCATCTGTTGTCTGGTGTAATTTTAACATCATTCCTGATCAGTATTCTATTTGATTTAATGCAAGTGGTTCACTTAAAAATCACAGTAGAGTTCCATCAGCCTGACGACGTATTTGATATTGTAAGGCAGGTACGGCTTTCTGAATATGTCATCGATTTTTTGGTGTGTAATTCAACTGTGGAGTCGCTTTGAAAAGTTTTCTGGTGCAAGGTTTACTACAAACGGTCAAACTTCAGGTTGTTCACACAAGCAGTATGATTCTGACTTTTTTGCTGCGTAAAGAGAAGGAATACACAAGAAGCTGTTTGAAACAGCATTTCTAATTTAATACAAAACCCTACAGAATTAGGAAATATGTGTCGGTAATGAGATCTTTACCGAACATCCCATAAAGCGAGCAAGTTGGACTTTACCCGCCAGTTAAAGGCAAAAAAACTTTTTCACAGCTCATATACGGCTTACATAAGCTTACATCAAAGGGTCGCAGCGCCGAACTTCTTATTTTTTAGGTCTTGCGACGGGAACTGAATGTTTATAGTTGTCGCAACGGCGAACTTTTTGCTAATTTTTGAGTGTCGCAACGGTGAACTTTTTGTTCATTTTTAAGCGTCTCAACAGCGACCATAACGAGTTAACAAATAGAAGATCTTTTCTATTATTAGTTTAGAATCCTTTTAAAATATCGTTATATATAAAAATCTTTGCGTTCGCAGTTAGGATTTCACGTAAGGAGGTTCGACTTGCAAATCGCTAGTCGACAGCGTCTGGCTGTGAGTTGAACGAAATCAGGGTCTTGACGTCCCTAGCCAGACAATATCAGTGGCTCTCACAATATATCCAATCTCACTGTCAACGTAAGCTGGAAAATAATGGTAGAGTTCTTGAAAAATAGGCAATATCCTAAGAACACGTATGAATGTAAATAACCCAATTAAAGAACTAAATGAAGTTAACACCGGCGTCAAGAAAACCGCCGATGTAGTGCTGCAAAAAATAAACCGCAGGAGAAACTTAGTCAAGACGATTAGGAGATACTGCGAAGGATATCACACTATGAGTTACAAATCGAAAGACTCCACCAAAATTTTGTAATATCTAATAACAAGTCGTGTATATCTTGTATCAAATATACACGATCATTCCATATCGATCAAATTAAGGATATTCATTTTCAATGCACATCTGCGCTTATGGTGCAACTCAGTGTATAAACACTTGGTACTAGGACGAAAAGTCGAACTTGATAGGATAATAGCAAGGGAAGCGAAAGAGAGCAAGTTATGTTTAAGGTTTGAAGTCTAAAATTGAAGTAGAAATTAGTAGGTTTCAGCTAAGGTTTAAAGGTCTAAGTAGAAGGTAACCACATCAGAGTACGGCGACTCGTCAATCAGGTGGAACCTTATAATTGAAGTTTCATACGAGCCGCCTGATTTAATAGTTTGCTAATTCAAGAACACTTAAGGATGAGCAGACATAAAACGTCACTTTACGTTAAGGAATTGAATCACGCATATACCCACACACAAACGCACTAATTTAGAATAATAATAAAGCACAAAAAGAGCTCACGAAGAGAAGAAGATGAGTGAACCAGAAATTTACTCAGGGGACGCCTCGACTCGCCCCATGCCAGACACCGGCGCTGGCGGAATCCAACCCCAGCACCGGACTCAGCGTTGGAGGCAACGCGCACAAGCGAAACGCCGTTAACCTGAAATGGTATCCTCAACAAGTCTCAAAATTATATGCCGCATAATGCCAGTCCAGGTCCCCTTAGAATATCCGTAGAAGCAACAAGAGCCAGAACACGACTTTATTGTTCATCTAAATACGACGCTAGGAACTGAACTTAGCATTATTAAATATTTAATTCAAAAACTGAACAACTAATTGAAATCAGAGAGATTTTCCAACATTACGTAATTGCCATGATTACACCTAATGCACGTGAAAGCATTGTGCTATTACGCAATTGCTGACAGATACCTAGCAGCTCTTTCATTCACTGCATGTAAGGTATTAATTACCATTTAACCAAAATACCATCAAAGTGTAAACGATAATACAATTCATAAAGGAATTCTATTTAAAAGCATAGATTTACATTTATTCATTGAAAAATCAGAATCAGGCAGAAGAAAATTTCTCTTGCCAAACCATTTTGCGACTGACTTGACCAACATCTATTGGGTGCTAGAGACTGCATTCAAAATTCAGTATATGAGCTGCAAAAAAATAATATTACACAGAAAAATACCAGCAAAGCTTACCACGTGTTTCGTTTTAGCGTCGCCAATTTTGTTAGTATTTTCACCTATCTTTTTAGATACAAATTCGTTTAATCACCTTGGATTCCTTGGCCAACGAAAATAAATGTAGTGAACCCCTTTGAAAATTGACTCCCAGCAAGATGCGTGTAGCGATCCGAACATCATTTCCGTCTCTCCACGCAGTGTTCAAATGCCGTGCCTGCGACCGCCATTGTAATCATAAGCCAAGTAAACTACACGGAGCGAAACCAAGCACATTTGAGCTGCTGAGATTGTCGCAATCGTCCTATGCAGCTACCGGAACTTGCTGGTCAATCCACTGCAAATAATTCTTTTGAACGAGCTTACGAATATTCAACACAAAATACTGTTTTGCTGATAATGAATGACTTCCGTATAGAACTTTTTATCGAACTTACTGATAAATAACTTCGACAAACATGAATACATAACCCGCTTTCCAGTTCACAAATACAGTTTAATCATTTCTCTGTATTGATTCTCTCAGGACGTTATCTCCTAGTTATTTTCATAAATAACATTAACGTACGACAGTTATAAAAACATATCAACTTAATATCGTCGAATAAAAGTTGAATATCGTACAATATCGAACACTCTTCAAGTGTCCGTCCTATGGGTTATTTGAAATGAAATTAGCTTAAAGTTTACGTTTTTTTACAAATATTAATAGTTTCTCTTGCGATTTGTAATTATGAAAAACATGCGTATCCTCTTTTCCAACACAATCGTCTTTTCATGCCCTAAACACTTGAAAATATGTTACAGTTGTGTTCTGCTTATTAAAATACAGTGAAGTAAATATGTACAGTGGACCAATTACAGGCGAAAAAACAACGCTTCTACTCGTATATCACCTCACGTGCGTACACTGGCATCCGTGACAGTGATTAATATCAAAGGGAACGCTCCCTGTCTTCGCTTTTCCAGATAGCTGGAGGTAGCATGTTCGTACGAAATTAAAAAAATGCAGAATGAAACCAAGCGGTCGAAATTGATGATCTTATTTGATGCAGCCTTCATGGTTTATCATTGCGAACAAAATTTCAAGAGCTTAAATCACATGTGTCGCTTCTGTAACCAGGAAATATTCATCACTGAGGGTTTTTTTGATAGAGAATTAAGTTAATCAATACGAATTTCATTTTACACAAATACCTAATAACGGTTTGTTCAAAAGAATTCATGAATAGATTTTTTTTTAACGAGTGATTTACCCATCAATGCCAATGAAAAACGGAGGTGTTTTAGCTTCATCCGTGTTCACTAAAACGCGAAAAAATGTAAAGAGTATTTCAGTTTTTAGCTGATGAAAATAATATCTTACATACGCATGGCTTATGTGAGCGCGAATTATTTTTACATTATATTTCTTGTTTGCATAGAGCTAGGGGAATTGTTTTGATGTATGAGAAAGATTTCATAGCGCGTGACCCAAATCACAAGCAACCTCAGTATAGTGGTTACTTTCATCGTATCCACTATATAATGATTATATAATTTTACCCTAAAACTGAGTTGAAAACTTCATTGGTTTTGAGTCAAGTCTGTTTTAAATGTGCACATCATTTGCCGCGCTGCCCTATCTTCCTAAAACGAATATGGGAGCCCAGTGTGGGATACTATTGAAAGATTTTTGCCAACTTTTAACCCAAAAACTTATTGTGCGCTATACTACTTTTGCCGCAGTTAAGCATGAAATGGAAACACCGAAATAAACAATTTAATTATTTATGATACACTAAATTAAATGTAAACAAGTGTATGCAAATCTAAACTACTTTAAGTATGTATTATTTTACTGCATTCCAGATTAAGTGATGAAAACCAGTGGTAACCCTGGCGTGACATCAGAGCGAATCTCTCAGAAGCGCAAAAACTTGGGAGCTGTGTTCACGGAGCGGTCGAATCAAACGAGCTCGCATTAACATATCACGTTAAACATATTTACGAGCACTATTGCGTGACACTGTTACTTAAGTTTCTGTCATCGCCATCATTATATGAACTAAATAGTCCTCTTAGAAATTCGTTACGTATGGAACGCTCTATTAAGCTGCATTCATGCAAGTTGAATGTTTTTACGTATTTCTAATTTCTCTTCGGTTTCCACCAATCACAGAGCTTCTTAGTATTGCTTGGCTCGGATTGACTCTGTGCCTGCTGTGTAGTTACACGTAATCTCCATAGTTGCCACTCCAGCTATAAAATAGCTAGATCTAGATAGTTTTCGTTCAATCTAGATATCGAATTTGGTATTCTAGCTAATAGCTATAAATCTAGATAGTTTTTAAAATACCCTAGATAGTTCTAGCTAAAAGCATCAGTAATGAGTTGGAAGCTGAAAAGCGTTATATATGACAACAGTTGAGACCGTATATTCAATGTTTGAAAGGCGTTCAAGCGTTGTTTGACCGTCGATCGTTACTCGTTTAGTTACTTGAGTCTGTGTGACAAATTCCGCGCGGGAGTTAGTAGGACTTGGGATTAGTCGGGACGCGGGTACATCAGTGATCAGTTCCTCAGTTGTTGTCAGCTTGTGTGGATACTGTGACTCCTGTGAAAATACCGAAACTTAGCCTGTCACAGTATTTAAGATATGGAAATAGGGTCAAACTATATCGACTTTAGCTGTGAAAGTATTTAAATTTCATAAAGTATTCATGCTACATAGCTTTCACTTACTGACCGTAAGTGACTCATCGGGAATTCAAATTGGTAAATTCAGTTACTGGGCCTGATTAAACGCTGTAATTCAACAGTTAGTTAACTAATTTACTAGGTATGAATAGGCTCTTAATTTGATTATATTTTTACTTTCCTGATTGATGACCATCATTTATATGATAAAATAAGTATTATTGGTAAGTATCGGTGAGATGTCAGCCGGATTTTGCCGATACTGATACCAGTAAAAATGACCGATACTGCCGATACCGATACATCAGTACATCACTACACTCAAGGACACATGAAAATGCATTGCACTAAGTGCTCGAATATTATTCAGAATGTGCTCTGTCCTCATTTTGAGGAAGAGCTAAATACCAAATTTAGTTTGTTATTGGACGAATCAAATGATTTTCCAGTTAAAAACTTTTGGGCGTTACAATAATATATTTCAGTAATGTTGAAAAAGTAGTAGGTGCTGAAAAACATGACAGCAGCAAACTGAAAAAAGATGAGCCTTAGAGAGATGGCAAACCAAAAGTTGAATCTACCTACTAGAATATAGGCCATAGTTGAATCTACATACTTTGGACTGAATCAACTGGATTAATGTGATACAGATAGTATAGTCACAGTACTTATTGAGAGTTATTCATTTTTGTGTTTAGCTATTTTTCTAGATTATGTTTTATTGAATCTAGCTATTTCTAGCTATATTTGAAAACGATTCTAGATATTTTAGCACAGACAAAAGTGGCAACCCTGGTAATCTCTTCTTCCGACGTCAGTTGAAGTTGTGTCATGCAAGGCTTAAGATGCAACATGTGATCTTTGTAGAAAATTACCTCAATAATCTGGCGAAATGTGTAGAGTATAGTAAATTTTAAAGTAGAAAATCAAGAGGACAGCTCTTAGTTAATCTCGTTTAACGCTTGAATGAAAAACAAATTTCTGGCAATGAAGGTAAGTTCTAACTGAGCAGTCACTGATCATTTTTCAATGTGTATTGTTTACCACAAGGTGTATGATTCAGAGCATGGTATTTTATTGATAATGCTTAGGTGTTCTAGCATGTTAAGTTAGGTATTTTTATGTTTACTGTGTGAATATTTTTATGTCCGCTGTGCAGAATCAGCCAAAGTTTTCTGTTTTTTTTTTGCCTATTTTGTCGTTAACTACTGTTCTCCGTGCCGGAACCATCCGTTAATACCATATTGCAGACGCTTGTAATTAGTCAATGTTAGTGCGTTGCCATGAAATTATTGTGTTGAACATACTGTACGTAAAATTACTAAATGCGTAGTGTTTAAACCTTGAAGCGAATATAGCTTCAGAGAGTTTTTGAATTTTTTTTGTGACATTGAATTCCGGTACAGTCATTAACATTTTTGTTCATGCTTGTGCAAGATAGGACTGTTGATAAAATATGATTTCATACGAAAATTAACTTGTTTTGCGCCCAGAGATTAGTTCCGACGTATGAGATCCGTTGAAGCCGAGACTAACTGTATGCCATGAGTTTTGGGTTTTGTGAAGAACAGTGCATTATTTCAGAATTATTTAAAGAGTTGTAAAAATTGCAAAATAAAATGAAACTGGTTATATTTTCCTAGACTTAACTTGTAAAAATAATTACATGTTTATTTTTAAGAAATAGATAATTATCTCAAACTGATTAAATGTGCACTTCTCATTTTATTTATTCGGTTATTCATAAAGTTCATAAACAGCAGACGTCCAAGTTTATAACTTGATTGAACACCTATGATTTGGAGAAGGTGTTACTATGGTGGTCTCCCTTCAAGGGGATATAACTATTGTATCTATGGGAATTAGTGCTCCCAGGGGGACTGTGTGAGGGCCCGAGCTGAATGTTAGGTAGGCTTTCTTTTAGTTTAAATAGAATGTTTTTTTTTTGTTACGGACCATTTTTTTCGGTTCACTGCTGTCCTGTTTTTCAGCACCTACTACTTTCTACTTCAACTTCTTCTTGTTCATTAACTTCTTTCTTAGCTTACTGTTTCTGTGCACCTGGTGCATAGATTCCGTGTTCCCTCAATTTCAGACTAAATGGTGCCTTCCTCCTTCCTCTCTTGGAATATCTTTCTCGTGGTTGGTAAAGGGAGGCTGATACTTTCTTTTACAAAATAATAATAATCATAATAATATAATAATAATAACAATAACACTAGTACTATGGTGGTCTTCTGAACGCTACCGTAAAACAAGAGCTAATAACAGGGCTCATTCACGTATGATCGTATACTGGGTTGATTTGGATACTTCCAAACTTCTATTCCTTCAAAATTACTTCTTTTTCTTAGAAGTGTTGCTATCAATAGTTTTTTCGGGATTATCCAGCTGAAAAGTGCACTTGCTGAGACACTATGTAACAGTGATTCATTGCGCAGACTCAATTCACGGTTCTCGAAAAATATTTAAATAATTATTTAATATATAATTAATATAACATACGCAAACTCGCAGTAGCTGCGGCTCTCTCAATGCGTTTGACCGAAGTGGTTCTCTTACAAAAATTAGTGAGTGACACTGCTCTAGACAGTCCAACATTTAACTCCAGTCCCTTTCACCTAATACAGTAAAACACAAAGTCGGACGCAAAATAGCATTCCGCGTTCGGAAACCGGTGTTTGAATGCTGTTATTTTAATAAACAAAACGAATTTTTCGATGAAGACTTCATTCCTCACAATGATTTGAAATTTCTAATGTGTTCGTACGTCAAAAAGTTCGGTGTTCTCAATAGCCAAGGAAATATTTACTGTGTAATCAATTGAAAAGGGACTTCTAATTGGAAACAATGAGCATTTCATATTTTCGATTGATACATCTCTCAAACGTGAAACCGTTTATTCAAGTCTCTGGATATCTCTCCTTTTTTTGAAAGTGATTTATTATATGGCAATTATACAGCGAAAATTATGGCATTAATTTCTAGGTGAACTGAAACCAAGACCGCAAGTGCTAAATTCTTCATTACTATTCGTGACACGAATAATATACACGACGGTCATTCTTAGAAGTAGATTCTCAAAGGCATTTTTCACAGAAGTGCAATGAACAGCGTGTCACATTTGCGCTTGCACAAACGTCTTGTACATGCAACTGAGACTCAATTTTTCGAACATTCCAGTTGTGAATGCATGTTAATGAGTAAGAAGAAAAAACACTTCTACTTAGGTTACAGACGACTTTTGCTACTTATTCACATGAATAAGTTCGGTACGAGAAAGATATTATTTAATGACTCAAATTTTACCGTTGATCGCTTTCGAATAAGTTTGAAATTAAGGACCATCTTTTTTGGGTTCGCTGCTATCATTTTCTCCAGCACCTACTCCATCCTTCTTAGTCTTGTGTGAGCTTACTTCCATGCGCATTGTGCATACACACGAGGATGACCTGTGTGGAAACACACATTATGCATAGTTTCCCCGTGTACATGTCCATACCCGATGGTCCCTTCATTATTTCTCTCTTGATTACACTGTAGTAGTGAATAGAGAGGTTGAAACTTACGTAAATATTAATAACAATAATCTGCCACTTCGAAGAGATCTCGCAACTGTTGAAAACGTTACTAAGTATTTTATGTACAACTGACACAGTCTTCTATACTAATCTACCTCTAAGTGAATGTGTTCAAGTTGTGCGTGACACCATTTTCTCTACGACAATTCAACTATTAATTACAAAAAGAAGTTTTAACGCAAAGGAGAAACAACCCTAATTATATTTTCATGTTTAATAGTAAAATGTATAAACAAATTGACGGACTGCTCCTGCCTCTCACCTCTTATTGCCGATTGCTTTTTAGTCCCACTTGAAAAATACCTATCTAGATCTAGAAAACTGTCCTGTGAATTTTAACCTGTGTTTTATCGTAGGGACTTGGTTGACACGTATGTTTTATTTCACTCAAAGGCCAGGCTACTCATTATTCTTACAAAATGTTGATATGGTTCACTCGAATATTACATTTACTTTGGAATGTCAGCAGGATGGTTAAATGATTGCCTTACTCGATGTGCTTGTAAAAATGTAACGCTAAACTTATTACGTCTTTTTATCAGAAATCTACTTTTACCAACCTAGGAACCCACTATTTCAGTTGCATTTACAGTGGAGATAAGAAATCTTGTATAACTACGTTACTGCACTGAGCATTCTGCTAATCTAGCTCATATTAAATATTTCACGAAACTTCGCAGATTCTTTTCCGTAAATATATTCAAAAAATTTTTGATAGACAGCTTCGTTAAAACCTATTCAAACGAGCAATTTTGTCCTGTGATCCTGTCAGCGTCAAATCATAAGTTCGCCAAAGTTCGTTGTGCTTTCATGGGGTAAAAACTATGAGGTGAAGAGGGAGGTTTTATTGTTGGTCTACAAATATTTCAACCCACTTGATGTGCAGGATTAATATAGGAACAGCTTTAAAATTGATTGATTTCTTAAATAAGAAAGACCGTTTGGCGAAGACATCGAAATTTGGTGCGTGTACTATACTGTTTGTCGTTTCTGCCAGCAGTCATACGTTGGAAAAACTGTGCTTTAGCAATTAATTCGTCGCAGCCAGCATTCGGTTGTCTCACGCAAACTGGGCGTCTCCTGACCTCTTTTCAATCTGCCATTAGAGTTAATTGTAATAGTTTTATTCAGCCATTCAAATTTCCTAATTTTAGTACAATCAGCCAATTAAAAACCAGCAAAATCTCCGTATTTTGTAATTATTATTCATTTTCAGAAACAAACCGTGTGTGAACAACGATCAAACTCTACGGAATTATTTATTGCCACAACTTTTCAATATGTATGTCAGTTATGTTAGGTGCACAGAATTGGCTTTTCTTATTTAACGAAGTTGTATAACTTTTATTTCTTATTATTGTTGATTCTTTCTACCGTTTCATCTCTGTAGATGATGAAACTACAACGTTTCGAAACGTTTGTAATTAAATACGTTCATCATTACTTGGGAGCTCATTTTCACCTACAAAGTGGGATTTCATCGAAATTGTCCACAAGTACTATCAAATGATAAAAACATACCTAATTGCAAGCTCACAACAGTAACTAACAAAAAGCAATTCTGCCGTGGAGATCCGGCGCAGTAACTCGTAACCGTCTTCAAATTGATTGATCTTCTATTTTCGTTATACTTCGCTTAGTTTTCAGAATGATTCGGTTCTAGACTAGAACTCACGTAGGAACAGAAAAGCAACAAGCGAAATATTGGAGCAATGAACGAACGTTTTTGCAACACAGCAGCAGCATCAACGTCACGCGTGTCGGCCATCTGCGCTGGCGGACACCGAACTTGAAACTATTAGTCAAGACATCACGTAGTTTAGCCAGGAACAGAGAGGAAACATAGTTTCTTAATAGGAAAAAATCGAATTCTGCATTATTTTCCGTGGGACGGCTTTTTTAATGAAGACCGAGTTATACCATCTATTTTAACAAAATTAGGTTACCTAAATAGCATGCCGCCTTTATACGTGTGTCGCATGCGAGTGTTCTTTGATACTTGAATTCGTTCAGATCGAACAATCTCTATGGTTAGAGACTGCATGAAAGAAATGTATACCACGTTGTTAATTTATGAGACATGAATGATATTCGCTTTGAATTTTGAAGTCCTGATCACTTCGACCACTGATAGCGTGGATTTGCCCATCTCAGTTACAATAACAATGCCTTCATTGCCTCCTAAATTTTTTCTTGTCAATCATTTGAACGATTTTCGATAACGGTTATGAAATAATTTATTAAATAGTTTATTAAATTTCGATTTCATTTTTTTTCTGAAAATTATCTTCATTATGAATGACGATCAACTTTTCAAAATTTTTAACTTGGAGGAGAGAGAGGGCGGTTTCAAAAGTTTTTCTTTAATACTGAACCTAGAACAATGAAATTCGGTATACTGATAGGAAATGCATTAGGGAATCATTTGTCACTCGTGAATAAAATGCAATTTTCCCCATAGAAAACGAGATATTCATTGAAAACGAGATTTTTAGTTTTTTTTCAAAATCCAGCTCCTCCGATAGTTTTAGAGTAAAAGTGATGATTTTAGAGTAATTAGATGCGTGAAGACTTGTAGATTCCAGAAACCTACATGACATTCTCCTAACTTGAGTTTGAAGTGGAAAAAAATCCAAGGCACGTCTTTCGTACAATTTCGTACCTTAAGACGTCACAACTTTTGATCAAAAATGAATTTCGAATCGCAATGGAGGTTATTTGAAACGCCCAAGTCTTTTCGCATCCTGTGATATCAAAATAATCACTGTAGTTTAAAAACTGTAGGAGGACATGCATTTTGAAGCGTCAGTACCCCAACTTTACAGTTAATTAAGCCCTAGGACAGAAGGTGAGTCACTTGGCATGTAGCGTGTGACTTGTGAGCGAGCTCCTTGCATATGACGGACGCACGTACGAACTTCATTTTTTTGCAGAAGCTACCCAATGTCTTAGTTAGTCGTTCTTTTACACCTAAGTTCGTAGTTTGAATAGCACCAGCGATTTTGATCTCTCACATTGCAGCGAAGCCTTTTGGCAGCGACTGTCAGGAAGGACTGCATCCCGCAGGAACGAGTGCCACAGCTTGAAGGGAATGTAGCATCCGAACAAACACACGGACGAAGCTCATTTTTTCAGAACCTTTCCAATGTCGTAGTCTTGCTGTTGCGCAGTTGATGAGCAGCGATTTTGATCTATTTCGTCACAACTCCGGCATGCGGACTGAGCGCGTTACCGCCCACCCCTCAGACGCTCGAGCGCCCGTGCTTGTAAACCCCATAGCATTGAACCCAGTGCACGTACGAAGCTAATTTTTTCACAGAAATTCCTAATATATTCGTCTTGCTTGTGACACATTAAAAAATTAGCCGTTTTTTTTCGAATTTTGTACGCCCTCTCAACTTAAATGAACATCAACATGCATTAGGAATCCTGGTTAACACATATCATAATCCTAGTTAACACATGTCATATTCCTCGTGTACTTACCCGTGAGGCTGTGTACAGTGTTTTAAAGATAAATGGACACGCTCTGGCTCCTTATCATGAAGGAGGTTGTTGTCGACACGGGAAAGAAAATTTGGGGGATGGTATGGAACAAATTGTGACGAACAAATATAAATTGAAACAGACACATGATGAAAGAAATAATTCGATATAGACAGAATACTTTGATTTCTGTATTCGTTGAATTTGCTGGAGGATGTATTTCTTGTAGGGAATTTCGTTTATTGGATGAAGCAATATCATTGGCAGAAACGCGAGGGCTCAAGCTAAAGATGATAGGAATTTTTTCCTTGAGACAGAATTTTTTTGTTCTTTCAAGGATTGTTTGTTTGTGTACTACTAACCTATTTTCAGCGGCTATTACTTTCATTTTCGACTTACATCTGGGTCCACGAGATTTCTTCCTGACTATATATGTATGAGCAGGGTGTATCTATCTTAAAGATGAAAGTAATTTAGCGGGGAAATATTTTTTGTTGTTGTTATAGACGCTTAAACTTATTTACAATTTAATTATTTCTGGTGAAGGTTATTCAGTTAAAAGATGGTTGAATTTTTTATAACGAATATTGCATCTGATTCATGTGTGTAGGTTGGTGGTGGCATATTTCTTAAAAACACGCTCAACGCAAGTTTTACATTGTTGAAGTTACCACGGGTTCATAAGTGATGTACAAATACGCTAGCGGTGTTCTATTGAAAGCGTTAATGCAAGTAAAATCAATTTTGTAATGACGAAAATGTCAGATACGATTATCACAAAATCGGTTTTCGGAAAAAGGTAGAAAACATCTTGCATTTAACCACGTGCACTAGTCGTACTTCCTGATGGGATATTTTTGACGGGCCACTGCGCACGGGTTAGATTTTGTTAGAAAAATTTGAAGGTTAATAATACGAAATAATTTGAAAAAAGAATATCATAAATTAACGAAATTTTTCGTGAAGTGATCTTGTATGAAATAATTATTAAAACTTGATGATTTTAGATGAGCTAGTTCTGATTCTTCGGATGAAAAGTTCGCGGATGTTATTTCTGTCTTTGATGTTATTTTGAGATTTAATTTGATTTCTGGGAAGTTAATTGTAGGCCTATGCTGAAATACGAGCAGGTTCGTAGATTCGTGAGTTGTGTTACCATTTTCGTTCATATTAGCTATGTTAACGAATATCTTTTTGATACTTGTCTCTTGTTTGATGAACATTTGGTCTCGTAGACTTCATTGTTGATTTATTGTTCAATGCTCAGTATTCCTGTGTTGGAACACTTGTGAAGCCTAGGTACCTCGCATTCACATGTTCATCAGGGATGTGTCGAATATAGTCGATTTTGTCGAAGACTAGTGCAACTTTTTTCAGTCACTTCATCAAATGCCCAAGTTTCTAGTTTTCTGAATGACTGACGGGTGAGTTTTTCTCTACGTATGTGATGCACTTTACGGATGAAATGCCAGTTATTAATCAAACAAATGCTAATTAAAAATGAATAATTTGCTTGCAATAAATGTATTGGGTCAACCACTAGAGTTTGCGTGTTTCCACCAGTGGCTGAATGACCTAAGATAATGCTTGCAATGAACATATTCAAGATACCTGATATTCGTTTCATTAAAAATGAATGCGCAGATGTCTTTTTTAATGGGGAAAATATCAAATCCTCGCGCACATATAAAAATTCTCATATGATTATTTAATGGAAAAATAGATTACCTATTCATCCTTTAATTTATTAGCCATGAGCAAATCTAATGCTGAATCCAACTTGAAATTCCTTAAAATTCTTCCAAAAGTGGTCATTTCTTCTGTCCAATATTAGTGTGATCTTTGCCTTAAACACAGCGAAAATAAAGGGCGATCCATAGTATGGATGCGGGAATGAGTTATTATTTATTGTGCACAGGATCTATTTTTACCATATTCCGAAATTCTATAAAAATGTTTATAAGTTATAATTGAAGAACTGGTATAACAAGCGATCTATGGCAAAACTGATTTTACCTAGTTGTCAAATGAATTTTGTTTGCATGCAGGTATGAGATAAAGATAAATTATTTTGATTTCACCAAATAAAACCTGAAATGACCTATTACTTAATGAAGTGGGTGCCTGTATTCTTATATTTTTACATTTATGAATGAACATGTTCATGACATATTATTCCCCATAGAGTGCGAGCGTAATCTCCAGCAAAAAGCGTGCAAAAAAATTCAAGCTACCGCATTATTTGGGTTTGAATCAGATTTTTCGTGATATTTCTCAATTTTCTGCTACTCACATTTCCTCTTAAGTCATCGTTAATTTCTAATGTACTGAATTCAACCATCATCCGATTGAAATAC
Source organism: Morinoia aosen (assembly GCA_030386875.1). NCBI lineage: Eukaryota > Metazoa > Arthropoda > Malacostraca > Amphipoda > Talitridae > Morinoia > Morinoia aosen. Next base: position 44,445,096 of record CM059559.1, read on the forward strand.
TTTTTGAGCCATTTCTTTGGACATTGAATTTAAATTCACCAGGGATAAGTGCGCAAAAACTTCAGCTTCAGCTAGCTGACTTGCGCTTTGCCAACCTCTGGTTTCGACACATCCTTCATGTCCGTACCAAATAGTCCATTCTCCTAACCCTAACGGATAAAGTTCTCGAATCAAAGGCAAAATTCAACACTTTGACTGCGACGTGTGCCACCGGTAGCCACGGAGAGGATTTTCACAATGCTACGTACCGTCCAGTAGTCAATAACTCAATTTTTATAAATACTCCATCAAAACTGAATGAAGGCTCAATCCAGTCAGTACTTGCTATTTTCAACATCGCTTACTACAGTTTACTTTAAACTTGAGTCCTGCTGCAGTCAAAGTGTTAATTATTAAATATCGCTGACTATTTTTATTTCCCTACTGGTCACTCACAATGAACGAATAAAATAACACCATTAGATGTGATCAACTGAAAGTCATAATGTAACGAATAGAACTTTTAGTTGATCACATCTAATGCAAACATCCGATTAGCCAATCACTGCTGGTCAAGCAAAATTGTAGGGCTAAAGCTCTTGAAAAAGTAATTTGATCAGAAATACCAGGGGAAAATGTGTGCGGGCCCGTGCTGAGAGTTAGGTAGGTCTTTTTTTTGTTGAAATGAAATGTTCTGTTATGTCAAGAACCACCTTTTTATGGTTTATTGCTGTCCTGTTTGTCAGTACCTACTACTTTTTCAACTCTAATCGTGTTTCATAACCTTCTTTCCCAACTTTCTGTTTCTATGCCCGTTCTGGACTGATTCCGCGTTCCCTGAACTCCATACTAAATGGTGCCTTCCTTCTTCCTCTCTTTGGATCGCCTTAGCAGCGGATAGGGAGGCTTAAACTAGTAAATATTTTCATTTAATCTTGTTTAGAAATAAATTTTCAAACTACTTATATAAAAGAATGAGTGAGGGAAATTTCGCCATTGAAATGTTCATGGTTTCGGCATGAACACGAATTCACGGGTCGTTTTCTTTCAGTAGCCGTTATTTATGACACATGTATGGAATTCAATGATAATTGTGTCATCGTTTTCAATTTTTATTGTACTCATTGCCTTCATGATCAATCGACACAACTTACGTAATAGGAAATAAAGATGACTCCAGATGCTCAAAAGTTGCTCTAATAAGCCGCAGGAGTAAAATACCTCGCCAATTAATTTCCTTACAAGTTTCATGTTAGATATTCTATTTCCTCATCACCACATTGCATTATTCCTAGCCAATGAAATATTAGCAGATTTAGTGACAAAATAACTTAAATCAGTCGTTTCATGGTATGTTTGAGCGGGAGTGTTCAGTTTTAGCTAACTTGATGAACGACTGATAAATCGCCGGTGTCCATGCATCAATTCAGTCAAGTGCGCAGTAGAGATTCTCCTCTCTGTAATAAATTTAAGGTTCCGAGCTAAAGCCCCCTCCAGACCTTGCATTGCCATGTTGCTTGATGCCGCTTAGACGAGCTGTAGATAGTTCTCCGACCGCTTGAGAAGCCGATTTTTCATGCCCACCAAGAAGCTGAGCGTTCCTGATTGCTGTCGTAGGGCGACGCGAGTCAGTGTGAGAGCAGCAGGCATTGCGGAAAGTCGTGTCGGTGGCGCGCTCCGCGATGACTGACGAGCTATACTATACGCGGGAGTGAGTAGCTCCCGCGTATAGCTCGCAAGCCTCCTTCCCCTCTCAGAGCTCTTGAGCAACTGAATGCCATTGCAGTGCGCAGGGTTGCCAGATAAATCAGTGAGCTTATGGCCACATTTTACGGGAAAAATGGCCAAAATGGCCACTTCAAAATATCCCATGGCCAAACAACTGGCCAAAATATGTATTGCTTTTAACCACGCACAGGCTTACCAAAACCTCAGTTATCTATTTTACTATGCCTAATCAGTAGAAATTTTTTAAATAAAAATCACAATATTCATAAATTTAATACTCACATAGACAATATTATGACGTAAGCACCTCCTCGAGATATTGCAAGTCTTCCGTTTCTTGAGTCGGGCGATACAGGTTGTTACTGTTGTCTCTTCAGCATGTCTGGCGTACTTTTGAAATTATGGCAGCACATGTCGTTGTCACTTAAAAATGAACGAATTCTAACAATTGAATCCAGGAGTTTCATTTGCATTCGATTTCTGGGTTTTGTTTTAATTGATGACACATAAGAGAAAATTCTTTCCACAATTGCGTTACTGGGGGGCACTATGAGGCATGTTAATGCGTAGTGTGACAATTCTTTAAATTGTTCATACTTTGAAACAGCTTGCCAAAATTGAAGAGCTCCTTTAGGAATTTCATGTTCTTTGAATATTTTTTCTTCATTCTACGCTACTAGACTAATTTTTCGATACTGTTCTTCAACCAGATCAACATCACTCATCAGATCGGAAAATGGCAGATCTGAAAATTTTCCTTTATCCGTTTGGCTCAAGAGAATTGATGGATTTAGAAGGGAAATACCTTTAAACACATCTACTGTTTCAGGGAGTCGCTTGCTTACTTGATTCAAAGCTTCTTGAAGCATAGATTGGCATCTGAGTTTAACACCGTGAATTTTATGATGTTCTAGGTCTTTATCAGGAGAATGTAACAACTTGATTAGGTGAGTACTAGTTTCTTGAGCAAATTTTTCTCCAAAATCCACATTTTCTAAGATTTCAGCTGTTTTGGCTTTGTTATATAGCCTTTGGTGCAAACTATCTCGGTGTCTGCACAATTCTTGTGCGAGATGATAGGGATCAGCATTGGTCTGCTGAAATGCAAGATTAATTCTTTCAAATTCCTTAACAATAGGTGTCGCAAATACAAAGTAAAAATAGTTCATTCTATCTTGCAGCATTTCTTTTATAAGCCTAACCTTGTAGAGAGTGTCATTACCTGCAGATTGTTCACAGCATGTGAAGTAAGCTAGCAATTCTTCCCAATTCACAAGTATATTATTCAAGACTTTTCCTCTTACAAGCCACCGTGTTTTCGACAATTTCATGAATGGGAGAGGTGCTCGTTGTTCCTGGTCATTAGTTTCGCCAGTATTCATCACTTTGAAGAGAGCTTTAAAGTCTTCTCTTCTGATGTTACTATTAGAAAACCACAATGGTATTTCGCTTAAGATGAATCCTAAACTGGACGGTAGTTTCGAAAATGAGTGTTGTATGCAAAGCGCAAGGGAATGGCAAACACACTTCATTTGAATACAATTTGGATTTTGATTTTTAATTCTGGTCCACAGTGAATTGTTGCATCCTACCATAGCAGCAGCGCCATCACTTGCAAACCCAACGCAATTTTTCAGAGTTTGATTATACAATGCCAATTCTTCAGCAATTTCATTGAACAAGACTTCTGCTGTTGTCTCCACTACAGGTTTAAGACTCAGAAACGCAGTTTGAATATTATTTCTATTGCTGCAGAAATATCTAACAACAATACACAAATGTTTTTGAGTCGCAATATCAGTAGATTCATCAACCATCAATACGAATTTTTTACCTTCTATATTGTTCCTCAAATCGTCTTGTAAAGATGCTGCAATCACATTTTCTAGTATTGCAATGCATTTCGTACGGTGCAATTGAATTTCGCTGAGTACGCTGTTTTTCCCGTGTGCTTTCACCACTTCACCTATATGATCTACAGCGCGAATAGACGCATGGCATGCTATTGCTAGGCTGAGTTCTATTTCAGCTTTCTTTGTGTGATCACTCATGGATAATTTTAAGGCTTTCTCTAATGTTGGTTGCGAAGTACTGGGGAATTTATCTTGATGTTTCTTAGAGTTTTCATGAACGTTTATGTTGTAGAGTTTTGGAAGCACGTTGCATTTACAGTAAGTGCAATAAGCATTATTTCCGTCTTCTGAGCATTTCAGCCACAAATGATCTCTCTCCCACTCTTTTTTATATTTTCTTCCTCGATCACTTTTTTCTTTAGGCATCTTGAGAGGCGTGTAACCTTCAGGGAATAATATCTGTCCGCTGATTACTTTGCAAATAGATATGACGAGGAGAAGCTTGAGGCAGTGCACTCACTTAACCAACGCGGTCGCTGAACTGTGGCGCAATTCGCGCTCCCGGCAAGGCGGCAACCGCTGCGTTACAACAACGTTTTGTCGAAGATTGAACTATACTTGTTCGATCTTCGATAATACATTCTACATTGCAGCATCTTGGTTCGTTCTACTCTCCCTTGTGGAAAATATTACCGAATGGAATATGCCATGGACACAGAGTCCAAAAATGGCCAATCTAATGGCCAAATTGTTAAAAATGGCCGAGTGAATTTTTTCATGGCCACGGCGTTTCAAAAATGGCCAATTTTGTGTAATTTGGCCATGAAATGGCCAATCTGGCAACCCTGGCAGTGCGGGCTTTCCCACAAGCCAGTCTGGTCATCAGCGGTTCTTTTGCAGCGCCACTCCGACGTCCAGAGGCAACATGGTAATGCAAGGTCTGGAGGGGGCTGAAGAGTTAAGTAAGCCGTTTTTAAAATGAAATGATTTTGTTGCGTTAAGGACCGTCTATTTTCAGTTCACTGCTGTTCTGTTTTTCAGCACCTTCTACGTCTTCGACTCATTTATTGTTTCATGAACTTTTTTCTCAAGTTAATGTTTCTGTGCAACTTGTGCGTAAATTCCGTGTTCCCTTATCTCCATACCAAACTGTGTTTTCCGCCTTCCTCTTTAGATTGACTTTGTTGCATACAGGGGAGCGTAAACTAACATCTAAACTAAACAACAGAGATTGTCCTTGAATATTTCTTGTGCTCCAAGTTCTCGAAGGGTAGTTATAACTCGCGCATTGTTGACCTTCGCTATAGGGACTAGGGAGTGAAGTATGGTGGAAATGTTGTTCGCAACATTGGCAGGGAAAGTAACTAGGCTAAATTTCTAGTACGAATGTATTGCAATTATTTAAGCAAAAAATCGTTATGCCTTTGTTAGCCAAGCCTAATCTGTTTGCCCTCAAATTGTTGGGTTGTTGGTGGGCGTCACTTGGTTTCTGTACAATTAACCTTTTCCGTGAGTGCCTGTGTCTGCGTTGTGTCAGTTGGATTTTATCTCATCGCGGAATGAAGGCATTCTGTTTTCTTACAGAAATAAACTGTTAGGGAATTATGACTTGCGAGCTTTCAAAAACATAGGATTTAGGTGAATATCAGTTATTATGTGTGTTTTTACATGAACATAATTACAGAATGGCGACCAAATTCTACCCGGACGGGGCCTCATCGGGACGATCCGATGGTTCACCACTGGTTGGAAGAGCAGAACGAGTTGGCTGAGTAAGGACCAAGTGAGCTGCTTTTCATCTTTGAGCGGCTCCTCTGACTGAGTCATAAACACTCTGGGTGAGCTGCTAAACTAGTATCAGTTAATACAGATTAGATAGTAGCAGCACTTTGGCGTTAGCAGAATAGCCGTAAATAAGTGCCCTCTCGAAAGTAAAATCAGTAGTGTGGTGTAATTTTAGTTGGTATAAAAATGTTAAGCTTATAGTAGTGAAGTTCACGCAACATTGTTCAAGTTAATATGAAAACTAAGCCGCCGTTGAAAATGAAGCTTAGTCAATCCTAGTCAGAGAATAATGATATCTTGTAGGTCCCGTAATGAAATTCATGGTTTGTTCATTAATATTTTCTAACCAATTAAATTTTACTTCAACCTGAACCAGAACCCGTCAACTTTAAAAATTATTTATTCGAGTTTACTCCACCTTATATTTTAATTTGCATAATAAGTGAATCTGAAATCATACCAATTTACCCCAATCCCAATTGAAATAACCTAACCTATCTTCATCCATTGTAAGGTGTTCGAACCTAAACTCGGAAACCCTGCTATTTACTCTATGAAACTATCCACTCGATTATAATTTTTTAATATTGCAGCTCGTAAAATCAACAAACCTGAACTTGCACAACCGAATCTAAACTAAATTTACTTAAAATAAACTAATTTCCTTAACCTACAGGAACTTCACTCACCATATGCTATTTGAACCAAAACCCGTGGACATGTGTTTTTTACTATCATTGGTGTGAAACCGTGGAATTTTTTTTTACGTTACAGTTTGTAAAACCTAGGAAGTTGAGTATTCGGCATAATGCTTAAATTCTGATAATCGTATAACGATTTAGCTAGATTTCATAACTTGATATCAACCCTCCCTAAATAGAGCTTGAATTTACAATTTGTTGAAACCGTCGAGAGGAACTTCTGATCCGCGATAAAACTTTCCTATGGAACCCTATGGTATATGATTGTAGAATGACTGCTCTATTATTAGGACTTTTTTATCAAATTTGTTTCCTGTATTTCGGCATGTGCACCAATTTTGTTGCCGAAATGAATGTCGCAAAATAGATTCTTACAATAAATTTCGCGAAGTGATCGATCTTCACATCAGTTACCACGAATAAGCTTTAATATTGACGCTCGTCATCCCTCTTGAATTTGAGTAGATTGATATTGTTATTGAATGATAAACATTTTTTGTTTTCCCTGCTTTAGGGGACGCATCCAGCCTTGTTTTCCACCCTGGTCCACAATGTTCCAGAGTCAACTTGGTTGACTACGATCCGAGCATAAGCAGCTGCTCGTCCAATCAATAATCCTTACATGGTAAATGTGTAGATGTTTTTCATGCTATTTCTCAGCACTTAGTTTTTTAATTAGTTGGCATCCTCTTCAAATCATCGCTGCACATTCCTTTCGATAATTTTGGTAGATGGTTGCGAGGTTAGTTAATTTATTTATGTCCATTTCCAAACGGGACATCATCTAGAGCGAACCTTATCTTATTTGGCTTACGTATCCTAACATATTTATGCAATTATTATATGTAATAGTGATAATTTTTAAGAAATTGAGGTTCGCACCCGACTGTATTATTTTCACATGTTTTATCTCGGGCACTTGGGTGCGTAAAAGTATTGTTCTGTGAAATATTGTGGGCTCTCAAACGTTTCAAAAAATCATTCGACGAATGTGATAATAATGAGGAATATCAAGTCATTCTGCCACACACTAGAATGAATTCGGACGACATGCACGGGAATATATGCGTTTCAAAACTATGAATGAGTTAAGTATGAGTTTAGGAATAAAATTGGGATGAATTTCGATAATTGAGAACGTGCTTACTTTTATTTAAATTTGCAAGTTACCATTTCTCTAAAACAGATACAGGTAGTTGATTGGTTCTTGGTGGACCTATTGCTCTAGTTCGCGTTCAGAGTTCTTCGAGGTCTTCCTTCTAGCCCGTGCCAAGTTTTGACTTCTAATTAAGAAATGGTTCTTCGAGTGAGTTTTTCCAATTTTCAATGACGTCTGCAAAAATACACAGCATAATTGCTTGCGAATTGAAATAATCACTCGAGATTGTACAAGGCTTAGCGTAGGACCTCGTGATGCCAGCTCAACTTGTTAATATAGGTTAGGTATTCTTCTCCTCTGTAATGATCATTGAAGAGATTTTTGACAGACGGTGCTCAGCTATCACAGTCAGCGTTTGGTAGTACAACCCCTCCGCCGCGTTTCAAAGTTTTGTAATTTAGTTCATGCAAAAAAACAGTAGTTTGGGACGCTAGTGAGGTCCGATAGAATTAGTTTCTCGATTCAATTTTGCACACATTTATTACAGGAAATTGGTCTAAGAATTAGCATGAATTCCGAAGGCGCTCTCAAAAACGCGTCTCACGGCTATCTAAACGAGAAAATTTCACCTGATGGAAAATGTAAAAAATCGTCCCGTGAATAATTTCGCCCATATATCGTAGGAGTGAGTTAGAGATGACAATCGCTCAAATGATGCCCTAAAAGGGGTGATTGAGTCAGTTCAGGTCAGATTCTTAAATAATGATCTTCAACCACTGAAAGCAGAAACTCTTGTCAGAACCACAAGAAAAGAAAATAAGAACTACAAGAAAAATTCAGGTGTGCTAAGTGTAACATTTCGGTCGCTATGAACGAACGATGCTTCATAAAAATGTCACAAACAATGTAAAAGCCGCGGTACAGTGTTCCTCTGCCCCGGCATACTTAGACATTTGAGTGTTAGTAACCTCTAGTTCGAGTCGAATCTTCAACTCCGTAAAAATAATAAGACTTGAGAAAAAGTTCTATGGACCGTTAAGCATCTTGTTTGGCCATCAAGTGGCGCAGCTGGACGCAAAAATTGCTTGGACTCTTTTCGCTCGTATTTATTATTTTGATCGTGAAGTTTGAAAAGTGGTTAGTTAAAGGAATTCCAGAAAGTATCGTAGACACTATTGAAAGAAAAAAATTGCGCGATAGGACACATTTCGTACACTCGAGGAATATGGCAGCCCCGAATAATATGTGCGACTCCTTGTTCGCGTCTGACAGCTCGCAATAAACATAAGCCGTGAAATTTTTAATTAACACGCTTCCTGCGTTTCCGCGGTTGTCAACAGTTGATTTGGCTAGGATTTAAGTAGCAAACCTGGGAAATCAACTTTACTGCTCAAATAAATTTTTATCCTCTCTAATTTAGATAAAAAATGCTATTGTACGATAACATTTAACCTCGTGTGATAACTGTTGTTATTCAAAAAGATGGCGAAACATAAAATGTCATTTATTTACAACGGTACGTGAATGAGCAATTTACCTATTGGTACACATGTGGCCCAATACGCAGGGAACGTGTTGAAATGCACCATTCACGTTGTGAAGCTGGGTTAGTTGAAATTTTTCATTTAATGACAAGCCGGTAAGTATCTGCGAAACTTAATATCTGGTAAAAAAAAGTTATAACACTGTTCAACCGATAGCGCCTACATTGTTGTGAAGGAAATGCTGAAGTAAATGTTATTTCACAACACGCAAAAAAATTTCTGTAATAATATTGCAGTACCAAATCCCTTCGCACTTTATTAAGGGCTTATTTTACTTATCTCGATCTATACTCATTCATGTTATCTTACAGATGGACCTGAAGCTCACGAAACTGGGGTGGAGATACTGTCGCATTCTCCTACCCTCCGCTTCTTCAGTGCTAACCCACTAGCTTGTGGCTTCGCAAATATTACCGATACAGTATAAGGTGGGCTAACGAATGTAATATCTCATTCAAAACTTAATCCCAGATGATGTGAATTTGACAATGTTGAGACCAATATTTTCTGTCCTGTTGCAACATGAATGAACGCAGAAAGGCGTAGGTAATTTTTTTCAAGAGAACGCACAGTTCTGTTCATGTTAATATGCTTATTGTATATGAAACCAATTTGTGAGGGTTAGTAATCAACTATTTTTCAAATACTACTCGCAAACTTTGAAACTTTTCAATGCAAAAATAAATGAATTAGGAAAAGATAAACATGACCAAAAATAAATAGGATAGTTTCGAAAATATAGTACTAAATTCTCACTACACACGTAGTTGGGCGAAATTCTTTTATGCGATTTGAAAATACGATTGCAAAGCCAACTTGCGCTCAACTATTTGAATCGAGATCCACTTTTTATGATTCTCAAGGGTGACGCCTTGCAACAAATCTTTTACACGTGAGATTCAAGAAACGGTTTTTTAAACTTGTCAAGAGAATAGAACTTATGTTTGTTTGTAAGGTAGTGCTCCGAGGAGATGTCAGGACCCGAAGTGAACTTTAGGTGAACCTTCATTTTGTTCATTTGTAATAATCGTCTTTGTTTTCCTTTTTTTAGCACCTACTACATGAGCTATTTCTTAAGAACTCTTTTCCCGGACTGGCTGCTCATGGATCTGAAAGCACTTTTGCATAAATTCCTTGTTTACGTGCTTACGACTCGTAGATATGAATTCCTTATTTACGACAAACTGGGGCATTTTGAACCTGAACTGAAAAAAATTACTCATTGCTTCCATGTAAATGGCGAGAGAAAGTTTTAATCTTTTCCTTGGCGCTGTAGACACAGGCTTGATGTAAGAACAAGGGGTAGTCTGGCTTCTGGTCATGGTTTTGATCTAAACATGCATTCATTTTCAGTAGAACATTACCGAGGATCGGCCAATTTTTATCGTGCTCATTACCCATGCATTCATATCGAATATTTCACTATAATGGAAATCACATCAATGCGCTTCATGAATGTGACAAACATGAGATTGAAAAACACGAAAAAAAGAAAAAAAGAATATTCGGCCGGTTGGAATTAATTTTACCGATAACGCTGTTTTTCGTAGTCACACTTGCCTTGGATGCAAATGGTGAGCAGTTGAAATCTTTTCTTTTTAACACTTTCTAATCTACATATGTGTTTGAGTTTACCAATTATCTAGTGCCACCGTGTGTGGAACGATTTTTATTGACAAGACTTATCCATCCTAACGTTTTACAGGTGCCGAAACTTTTGAAACCAGCAAGGCTCTACCAGTCCTACCGTTCTCGTCCATTCTCGTTCTCGATCGGCCCACTGGTTCTGTAGATATCAAAATGTTCTCAGAAGGTGCCATGGAAGCTGCACGACAACAGGGAAACGAACTTCAGTGAAAGAATCACGAGTAAAGCCCTGGCCCTTGGTTGAACTAGGTTTTAATGAGCTAAAAGTTTTGTATCTTGTTTGTAGGTTTTGCAAAGTTCTACAACATATAAAATCACTGACAAATAAAATGTTTCAAGTTCAGATTTTACGAGCATTTTATATTTTTTCAAAAATTTCTAAATCAGCATAAGGTCCCCTCATTCAGGCCGTTGAATCTTCTGGCTAGGGTTTAAAGCTTAACAGCTTGAAATCTAAAAGAAAACATGTGGGCGTACTCAAAAATACCTTTACGTGTTTCTAACTGGAAGAACTCAAAGCATGAGTGTTGAGTTCGGTAGCTTTGACCGATTTTTTGTCGTTGTTTGAATGCGTTCGCATTTCAAAACCTGATAAATTGTAGTTTGAAACTTTTTCTCGAAGTTACCAAGTTTACTTGGTGATAACTGATAGTTTTTCCCAAAAATCGAATTTCAAAATACCCTTGTTTTTTTAAAAATCACAGTTATTGCTGTTCAAAACAAAACATTGAAAAACGTTTCGTCGTACAGGAGAATTTATTTAACACTTTTTGCTTGTTATTAGTTGGTACATGCGAAGAAACTTTGTAAAGCGATCCCACAGATAGTTTTCAAGATATGAAAAATGTCTATTTTTGCACGCACGTGATTTAGACATTTGTTGCCCCCCCCATGACGCCCCCTTCTTTACCCTTCAGAGCTTTGTAAAACATGGAATCGTGAAAAGTTATTCAATTTCCTTAGATTTTTATTGATACAAATTTCGAGCATAAGGACGCTGATGTCATTATTCTTTTTAGTTCGATCAGACCGTTTTGAATTGAATTGCAAGGTAACAAAGTTTTCCGAAATTTTGGCCTATTTGAGTGCTCGTAGTGCATTTTAATAGCTGCATAGTGTTAGCAGCGTTAATGTTAATTTATATTGATTTATTTAATGTATGACGTTGATTTCACGCATATCATATCACACATTTATTTTCGTTTCACAGAAAACTTTAGAGAGAACGAACGTGTTCTGAATTAGTGATTTACCTTGCAGCATTGTTTTTTTAATTCTATCGCGTTTGGTAAAAAAATACAATTTCGGTTCGGCAGTCGATTTGTGCTCTATCCATGTATTGATATTTTCGACACATTTTCACCTACTTGGCCGTCTTGAATTACAATATCTCATTGAGGTTTGAGATTTGAGGCTCGACTCGTCAGCTACTTTGAGAAGTTGTTAGTTCAAACAGGTCTAAATAATATATCATGCAATAAGTAGAAAACGACCCCAAAAGAAATAAACTTGAACTAGAAACATGTCGAGCAAATGATCATTATTGTCATACAACATCGCTTGTGGTTGATGTTTGACAATAATTAATGCTCATTTGCTCGACATGTTTTTAGTTCAAGTTTATTTCGTTTTTGAGGGAGTATGAGATTTTAACTTAACAGCACCGTTTCAACAATGCCCTGTTCAACCTGACGATTACGCAAAAAATGTTTTCATTGTCGACACTTCGAAATATGTGGTCAAAAATGCTAACATGAAAAATCACAAATCTACTGGCAAGGCGTTTTGGACATTTTCCTATAACTATGTGTTGATTTGAGTTCGCAAGTTTAATGTAGTGGTTTTCGGTATTAGGTACAGTAGGGCACATTCGAAAAACTTATCAAAATGAAGAAGAATTCCGTGTTATAAGTGTTGAAATTTGTCTTGTGCATAGATTTTGCAGGTACCGAAAAATCGTTGAGCAGGGCTATTTGAGCCTATTTTTGTTGTGTTTTCAACAGGTTATTTTGACGTCAGAAATTTGAAATTGGAAAAGCACCAAGTCCAGGAATTTGAATTTTTATTTCGTAACTAAGAATAACTAATAAAAGCTCAGTTCGGAACGAATCTCTCGTAATTTTCGCTCAAACTCCACGAAAATGGTTCCCGTTGCGTGCTTCCATTGAACGAGACATTTTATTAGAAGTGAAGTTTGGATGAACTTTTCTCTCAATAATACCTATGATTGGATTGGGACTTGAAATTTCACGATCTTCATGACCAGGAACTTGTTAAGGGTACACAAAAAATTCGATCGCCTACAATAATGAAAAATCGTTGTTTGGAGGCCTTTAATCGCTCACCTGGCATGTGTAAGTTCCAGCAAATCATTATTTGAGGGGGGACAATGTCAGAGCCCGAGCTGAGAGTTAGGTAGGCCTTCTTTTTTGTTGAAATAAAATGTTTTTGTTATGTTAAGGACCACCTTTTTTCGGTTCACTGCTGTCCTGTTCTTCAGCTCCTACTACTTTCTTCTTCAACTTTGATCTTGTTTCATAATCTTCTTTCACAACTTACTGTTTCTATGCCTTTCTGCATAGATTCCGCATTTCCTTAACTCCATACTAAATGGTGCCTTCCTCTTTCCTCTCTTTGGATCGCATTTGTTGCTGGGTAGGGAGGCTAAAACTAACGACTAATCTAATCTAATCATTATTTGAGTGGGGACGTAACATTTTGAGTCGCTAAATGATTGTTAAATGTGGTGAACGTGTGTCTCTGATGGCGACTAAATTTCTTGAGGTTATGAGTGTTTCAATTATGTTATTTACAGAATTTCAAGTGTAGAAGATATTTTTTCAACAATTTTTAAATTCCCTCTCGGCTTTAATGAAAGTTTCTATATCGATCCTTAATAGAAATATCAGAATAGAAGAAGGCGCAAATTGGTCTCATTCATGGCATATTTGAATTTTGCGAAAAAAGGTGTTTAATAGGAAATTTCACTGTTTCTAAGTTATGTACTATGTTGACAGACGCATTTGTTTGAGAGATGTGAGAAATTTCTTCAGAAATAATACTGTCTTGATGTAAGATTACTAAGTTTATTTTTTAATGAAGAGATGAATTTCATGGCACTTACAATTTAGAGGGTTTTAGTGAAGTGTACAGTGCACCCAAAATTTTACTCGAATGTCAAATTCTCATGAATTGTTCAAAGTTTTTAAGTGATTGTAAGTGGATGCGTTTTTTCTTGGCAGTTCCTCAGCGAGAGCTTCAGATCTCTCCGAGCATTCCGAAAATTAAGAGTTTATTTCTTGGGCGCTCAACTCTTAGCGCGATAGCGCGTTCTATATTCGTTTCCCCATTTGTGATGCACAGTTGGGAAACTTTGTTGGACCGAGAATTAAGTTCCGCTTTGCTTAGTGTTTTGATGGTAAGTTGTTTTGGTAATGATTACTCTTTTGTTACGGTGTGTCGACCGTAAAAATGTAGGTTCTAATATTCTAAACCTGCCTGCTGCGAAATGATGGAGATTTTGTGTAATGTTTTCCAATTTTCATCGCTTTGACGTCATTTGTTCGTGAAAACGAATTTCCAATGACTATGTAAGTGTGATGTCATCAATTGTTGATTAGAGCGAAGTGCGGTTGTTATTTTCGAAACAGAGAAAACGTCTGGTGATGTAAAGCAATGAATAAAGTGAAATATAATGGGCTTCGTCAGAGTGCTTCATGAGATAAGGTTTGTAACATGTTTAACTGGACCCTAAATCGAAATTGAATGGGGAGTTGTTGCAACTCTCTTCTGTAGGAATAGTTATGGAACAAATTTTCGAGGTTTTAACGGGAGTATAGTAAGTGGTCATTAGTTAATTTGTTGAAAGAACGTTAGCGCAGATAGAGGTTTGGATTTTGTGAAGAATAAGGGTTAAGGTGTTAGAATAGGATTAAATAAGTGGGACCGAAATTTCAACGATAGAATAGGACAGGGCGCCCTGGATTAATGCAGTTCAGTTGTATGTATGTTAGTTTAAACTATGTCGAGTATTAAATTCCCGTTAAATATGAGCAGGATAGGTTAACTTATGTTACATGAAAGTTACCGTAAAGAGGATGAAGGTTTGCTTTAGGTAAGTTTAGATTATGTTTTGTTAGTTGAGGTTAGGTGACCTTGCCTAAGCTTAGGTTGGGTGAGAGTACCTTATATTACTTTAGATAGTGTTCGTATAGGGTGTGACACGAAAACTGATTTATTGATTGAATAAATTGCTACACATACGTTAAGTCAGTCTAATTCCATAAATGAGGGTACCATCGTTTTTGTTGTGCTCGGTTTTTCATGGAAATGGGTTAGCAAAATGATTTCTCACCAGTTTGTTGGTGGCAGAGTTAGGTCAGGTTTTAGTTGTGTCAAGTTGGTATTGCAAATTTAGTAAATTATGTTGGTGTTAGTATATTAATAAATAATATTGCCTTCGATAAAGGAAATGCTGATGGCGTTTTAACATATATTGGTTGATATTGCTATTCCTAAATGAGATGATTGTGGTGCTTGAAATTTCAACATGAGCTTCAAGTGAAAGACATTGTATATATATAATGTTTTGTCATTTGAGACGATGGTGCATCTCATTGCGTTGCTGCTGATCTGTGGTGATTAGATAAGTGTGCCTTGCATGGGCATGTGCGTGTATATGTGTGTGCATGTGTTTGTGTGAATGTCTCGGTGAGTGTGTGTTGTATGATGCGAGTGTGGATGTCTGTTTGTGTGGGTTCGCCCCTCGTGGGCTGTGCTGGTTTATTTGTATTGATGAACTTTTTTCATTGATATTTCTTACGCTGTCACTATTTCGAAAGTAAATTTTTAGAAATTCATTCGCTGACATATAACCTGTACCTCAACGACTGTATTTTTTTAACGTGATGTGCCCAAACGTACAGATGTAGGACTTTTCATTTCGTAATAGTAAATGTTAATTCTACCTAAATATTTTTGACGTGTTTGTACATCGTAAGTCAGCAATGGGGCCCTTCCGCAGACTTACGTTGATTAAAACCTTTCTGAGTCTGTTTTTTATTCGCCTATGCACTACTACAGAATTACTAGCTTTGGTTGGTTAAGGTGCATGAACGCATGATTAATAACTAACTAATTGTTCTTGGGTTTATTGTATTTATGTTAGAAAATATTCCTTATTACTCGTGTTAATAAGATTAATAGGAATTTACAGCCTAACTTTTAATACTGAGCATGTCACTTTCTATGTAGTCGAATGCGAACAAGGGTTCTCAGAATTTTCAGTTGAAATTTTCAAAGTACGGAAATATTGGTTTTCTAAATACTTTCATTGAATGGTTTCCGGGTAGAGCGTATGTTTTAGTGTTGCGAAAAATTTCGAAGTTATTCGCTGTAAAACGAATTGTGGAAGGAAGTGAGGAATGAGGACCAGTGTATGAAATTAATTTGAGTATTTCAATTAATTACACAACTTCTTAATTGCTTGAGTGAAAATTGTATTAGTAACTGAGTATCAGAAAATTATTGGTGTCAATAAAATATGATGAATCATGTTAGCAGTTGAATGGCGAAGACTTGTTACTAATGCAATTGTGCATAGTTCGAGGGTCGATTTGAATAATTAATTCTGAACTTTGACGTTCATTTATTCAACACTATCAGTGGCTTCCAAATTCATTGAACAAATTATGCATTAGTTTAATATTACTCCTGCAAGCTGGCATATCCATTCTAAATGCTGCAAATGATTTCACAAACTAGCGATGAAGATATAATACATGAATGTCGGGGCTGAAGTTTAAATGTCGGAATTCTTCAACAGGATTAACTTTTCGAAACTTTCTCGAGAATTATTATTACATAGAAAGCAAACGGAAAATTGATGCATAGTCACTCTCATCGTTGTATTTCAACATTTGTAGAGACAGGGGAAGGCTGCACCTAACGCAAATGAATTTTGGGTACATTTGTAACCGAAAAACTGAGAGCACAATGAAATACAAGCGTGAAAATTTGTTTCAGAATTTCAGAAAAATTTGCTGTTGAGAAAATATTCTGAAATCAGTTTTCAACTGTTTTTGAGTCAGAACTCCTCAAGCAGAAGTTCCTGCGATGTCGTAGACCACTGCAAGTGAAACACACAAGCAAATCCACTTGAAGATTTGATGTAAACGTTTTCGAGGGACGTTATACTGAAACGTGTACTCCTCTACTTATGTAGTTCTCCGGATAGCAATTTGAACAAAGATATGTGTTACAAAAGATGTGTCAGATGATTCGAATGATACGTTATGAGCAAGCACAAATAGTGAATAAAAAAAGTTAATGTTGAGCATGAAATGGTGAGAAAGACTCGCTTACAATATTATTCAACCATTAAATTGATTTCTTCATTCATTATTCCTAACAGTCGGCAGAGTTATTAATGGTAGATAACATTAACGCAAACTGCACTATTACCTGCATTAGTTTTAATAGCAGTGCAAACAAAACTATTTTTGCTATATGAAATGTTTCCACGTCGTGAATGAAATATTCTCAAACTGCAGCTGGAGATAGAAATCATTTGATAATTGAAAAAGAACCAGTTGATAACGGACAGAATTATTACAACGTAATTCTGAGGAGAATACATGTGCAACAAATTTACCTCAAACGGAAGTATCAGGTTCAGAAATGAGAGAATGAAATGGGAAATTAAAAGCACTGGCACACACCCACACTTGGAACAATACTGTTTATCTTTGTGTTAATATCAAAATTCTCCATCACATGCGAATAATTTCAATACCTAACAGCCACAATCTGCAGATGCTAAGAACGTTATCATTGCTGAAAAAGAAATATGAGAAACTGCAGTGAAACAATCGATCTGACACAAAAAATTACGATGACAAAATAATAAATGGGAGGAGCGTAGTAAACATTGATCAACCAATAGCAGAGCAGCTTTCAAAAAGTTGTAGGGAGAGCTCCACTGGTGTCTAGTCGAGTAAAAAAGACATTGAATGCAACTCGCTTAGAACCGGTGAAGTCGCCCAGAGTTGATAGCCTACTAATGCATCCCATCAATGACTTTCGCTGTGACACTATCGTACTCGACTTCAGTCCACTAGTCTAGATCATATTTTTCGAGGGAAAAAATGCAATTAGACCACTAAACCTTTCCACCCTTCATTATTGAACAAATACGTTTGTAAAATATTCATCAACCTATAAAGAAATCCACTTACCATGAGAATAGTTCTCCAGTAGTGGCCAAATATTTGTATGCAAATCACTAGATGATCATATAGTAAACGATAAATTCGAGAAAATATCTGAAAATAGATTTTCATCACATTCCAACATATATTAGACTAATTAAAAACTCAAATAATGTAGAACATTTCATATGTCTGTTAAAACTTATCTTTAACAGATACAAATCGTATCTAACAATGAACAAGTTCTCACATATATAAATATATACACACAATAAAAGTATTCAAAAGCAACAATGTATTCATATCATATTCAGCATTCAATTTGCTGAAATAGTAAGGAAATAGCGGACACCCATCAATGTCTTACCATGTGGACGTGATTTTAAGTTATTTTTCATGATTCATGGTCAGAATAATAGGGCCAATTCACATTGGCTCTCATTCCAACCAGGGCCAACTCAAGCACCATAAATGCAATGGTACACATCAAAGGAATTGAAATAAACCAGGAAATGTTATAGAAAAGCCTATTAAAATATAATTAGTTGTGTTAAGCAGGCATAAATCAAGGCAACATTATTGAGAACCTGAACTACAATTGAGCAAAAGTTCAATTTTTGTATTCATGTTTGTCATTTTTTCCACTGGCTTAACATTTTATACATGAACAATTGTTTGCTGAAAGTTTGAAAATAACACCTACTATTACATTAGCAGACAGATGGCATACAATTAATATATGCTAAGGAGGACTATTTTTAACAGAACAATGTTTTGACAGAATAATTTTACAACTTGTATAAATAATTGGATAGTACATTCTCAAAAGAGAAAATTCAAGTTTGCACAATTTCTTAAAGCCCTTTTATTTAGGCAACTTTGTGCCTGGTGAAAAAATATCTTTCAGAAAAGTAGTGATATCTATTAAGAAATCTTGATAAATTTCTAGAACAACACACTAATAGATTATTAAATTGTTGATGCTTGTGTTATGGTAACAAGATCAAAATAAACCACTTTTCTTCTATGCACTTTCCGGCGCAAAGAAGTATTTAAGGAGTTATAGCGGTAACGTAACATAACTTGGCATAACTCAACTCTAGAATGGCCATCTGATCATTTTGACCGGAAACTACTTTGACTTTATACCAAGGTAAACCTTCAAAAAATGTTGATTCTAAAAAAATCTTACAGAAAATTTTGCACTAATGATTACTTAAACACCTGCTAGTACGGTAAATCTGAAGGATATGTCAGTTATCGATTTTACACTTTTTGGTGCCTGAACCTAATTAATTGAATCAAAATAAACAAGTTTTCTTCTATGCACTTTCCGTCTCACATGAGTATTTTACAATTTATAGCGGTAAGTTTAGTTTCGTCATAGATGACAAATGCGCTCGAATAAACAGCTACTCATCGATTTTCAAATATTTGTTGCTTGAATCATGGTAATAACATAAAAATAAACAACTTTTCTTCTATACACTTTTTTAGTCAAATGAGTATTTAACGAGGTATAGCGGTAGGTTTGGTTTCGTCTTTGGTTTCTCGCTGGAAGCGAGACGCCATTGCAGTATTGCCATACAACTCGATCGAAGAATTTCTTTCTGCTTCAAACACTGGAGTTGCGGTAAGTCATTTACCGCTATAACTAATAAAATACTCATTTGAGACGGAAAGTGCATAGAAGAAAACTTGTTTACTTCGATCTAATTTACTACGCTAAGGCATCGAAATTTACAAAATCGATAACTGACATATCCTTCAGATTTACCGCTAGTACTTTTCCAGTTTTTCTTTGAGCCTAAGAAATAGTGCTTCTTTAAGCCCATAAATATGAATCTGACAAATAGTATATTAAACACTGCTTGAAATTACAACGCATGAATAAACAATCATCAGAGGGTAATGTCATGTTTATAATTTCTACACAACCTAACTTAACACTTAACACTGGATTTAATTTTAAAGTTTTATTCATTATTTAGCACTCAGTTGGTATAACTGCAACATTTTCCATCACGTGCAAGGTCTAATAATTAGTGAGATTTGCTAGAGATAAAAATTATAATTAAATTTTTATGATTAAATTGTGAGATTTTTTAAATCCTTTTAGAGTCAACTCAACATTATATGGAGCCCTGTCTCAAGATGGGAGGCAGCTGTAGGAGAGCTTAGGCCTATAAGAATTAGTTTTTTATATTGTAATTTCATAGGTAACATTTGAAACTTAAAACACAAATTAAATTCAAACCGAATTTTGAATGTTTTGGTGTTTTTTATTGTATAGGCCTACATGTTCCAGACACTAAAAACGTTCCAGTCTATCTAACTAATGGAACAGATACCACTGTGTAGCCAACTTACTAGTTAGAAAAGCTAAAAACGCCCTGATTTTCAATGTATTACGTAAGAAACTTCGTCACTAAATCGAAGCTTGAAAATTATATCTCAACTGTCCCATAATTCTATCATGATTTGATTACAATCTACCCAGGTGTAGCTATATGTTATTGCTGAACTTGAATCAGGACGCACTTTGAGGTGATGTTGCCAGTGTCCCGAAATGCGCTAGAACGTTATATAAGCTGTTAATATCGTTATGGTACTGTCATACGCAAGTGCGGACAGCAAAAGACCTGTGAGAAGTATAAAAAATACTAGCTTGAATATATTTTTACACACATATATTTTATAAAATTGGAAGTCAACTCTTGTTTGCTGTGAGATGTAAGTCATTGAGTGTGAACAGACGTACATGGAGGTGGAATGAGAATAATAACAGATTATGTCGGCAGCGTAATAGTGGAATGGAGGAAACAATTGAGCATTTTGTGGTGGAATATAGAAAGTATGAGCAAGAGAGAGAAAGTTTCATGAATGTGGTGTTTGAGCAGTATGGAGAGAATGAGTGGTATGCCAGATGTGCTGAAGATGATTGCGGTATGAGCTGTCTTGCTGGATTGGATTAGGAGGGTAATTTGAGTATCATTGAAGCCATGAAAATGTTTCTTGTGCGTGCCTGGAGGAAGAGACAGTGACTGGAATGAGCCAGTCAGGGGGAGTGGGTCGTAATGACCCAATATGCTTGGGGATGGTGTTTTGACACACTGGTTATCCCAGTGATGCCGTCCAATGGCAGCTTGTGACAAGGATTGGTAGATCCTGAGTAGTTTAGTGGACAAGTCTGGTAACAGGCGCTGAACTCTTTGTGTGAAAATTGTGGAGGGAATTGTAGGCCGTTACAAAGGCCCCGACGCTGCCGGCCCTCAATTTCAAGTTCAAGTTCAAGTACACATATTGTTTGGATATATGGCTATCAGGGGCACTGAAAACTTTAAACCTTTTTATTTTTAATTAATAAGTATTTATTTGCATGTTATTCATTAGTTCACAAAAAACAATAAATCCAGTAACTAATTGAAAACATCACAGAAGAAACTGAAAATTAATCTACTAAAACCATTTTAGTACCTATGATTCACAGAAAAAAGTTTATTCATTATTATTTTCCATTTCCAATTGTATTGGATCTATTTTTACAATATTTTGGGTTTCACATACACGTGTACGGATGTACTCAAGCATAAAGAGCCAACTTAATGAAAACGACGAAATACAGCCCATCGGGAGTTCTATTACTGCATAATTTTTTCAGGTAGTTCTTTCATATGATAAAATTGTATTGAATGTAATAAAATTAGAAATACAAATATTGAAATTTTCGTGGTCCTCATGCTTATATATATGTATATTTATTTTTTTCGTGCTTCCTTAAGATGAAATTTTTAACATCTTCCGAAAGAAATGATTCTAATATTATTTCTTGGCGTCAAGAACTGCGAAGTTTTATGTCATGTATATGTAAACTGTCAAAAGTGTTCTCAACCCAAAATGAAAATACATCGTCCAGGAAATTATGTTGTCTCTTATAATTATTACATGTATCATCAAATGAAGACTTACTAGGGAGCACGTTATAATTATCATTACGTGTATTATCAAATGTAGATTAAGCAAGATTAGGATTACATTGCCCTCAATCATTTATTTTCGACTAGAGACATGAGTATTACAATATTCGTGTACTACTCATCTAAGTACATTAAATTTAAGATATTTTAAAAGCCAATGATGGTCCAATCCTTCTCCCTGTAATTTCTCCGCTGACAAGACTCTTAATTAAAGAGATCCACGTCGCAGTTGGCAATCTCGGAAGTGAGAGCATTTTAGCTGCTCTACGTAAGAGATACTGGGTTGTAAGAGCGAATTCCTTGACTCGCAAGGTTGTCATCGAATGCTTCCAGTGTCGAAAACTGCAATCAAAACCTCATGATCAGCTGATGTCTCAGCTTCCAGAAGCTCGAGTGAGCGGAGACTCTCTTCCTTTCACCAACACGGGTGTAGATTTCTTCGGCCCGTTCTACGTTGCCCAAGGAAGGAAAACTGAGAAAATGTACGGAGTAATTTTCTCGTGCCTGGCCAGCAGAGCTTTTCATTCGGAAATTGCAAGTTCTCTGTCCAGAGATTCGTTCATCTGTGCTTTGACACGCTTCCTTTGCCGGAGAGGTAAAATAACCTCCTTCATCAACGACCACTGAACGATCTTCGTTTCAGGCAACAAGGAACTAAAAAAACATATTGAAGAATGGAATAGTTCCGTGGTGGAAATTAGTTGAGGCAACGAAACATCTCTTGGGTCTCTGATCCTCCTAGTGCCTCTAACTTCGGTGTAGTATATGAAAGAGAAATACGAACTGTCTGGAAAATACTAACGTCACTCTTGAATGAGCAGCACATCAAACTAACACCTTTGCACTTTGATGTGCGAAGTAGAATCAATCATGAACGGTCGTCCCTTGACCGCAATTTCAGACGACCTCACGGATGCGGCAGCGCTTACCCCCGACCAGTTGCTGCTTTTGAATTCCGGCCTAACTTACCCGCCTGGGCTCTTCAAAAAGGAAGAAAACTACGGCCGGAGATTGTGGCGTCAAGTGCAGTATTTGGCTAACCTATTTTGAACAAGATGGAAAAGAAATTATCTTTGAAGATGCAGGAACGACAAAAATGGTAAGTTTCAAGAAAATCGAACGCGTGTGGCGACCTGGTGCTCGTAGCCGATGTTCAATTGCTTAGAAGCCAATGGCCTTTAGGTAGAATTGTTGATGTTAATAAGGATAAATTTGGATTCGTCCCAACAGCGAAAATAAAGATCCCTAAAATTCGAGGAAAATCCTCGAATAGCTCGGAAATAATTTCATTGTTCGTCCTATTTCTAAGCTCATTTTTTCCCGCTGTAATAATGTGTTGAAAAATTTAGTATCTTGGATTTTAGGCACTGGTGTTGCCGCAGACAAAGCAGCGCGACCTTTATGTTCAAATCGATTTGACTTCGTTGTCTCTTTGCCTGTGCTTGTACCACAGTATACATAAGACTTGTACTTCGCATTAGTCAGCGCAGGGATCGGTCGCCTAAGCCGGTGTTGCACCTGCTGCACTTCGGTCGAGGCGTCTGTCTCGCTGTACGGTAGCTATTTTTATTCAATTTCTCTTATTTGCTCTTTGTTCATGTATTGCATATGCGCTTGTGTAAACTTTGTGTATCCCTTTCCAGACCAATATTTATGACCTGTTTGTGGGACCTATAAACGAGTGCTACTACTCGTGTTTGAAAAGCATTGTAGAACGTAACAGGTCGTGGAGTACGGGAGATGCGAAGTCGCACGACCTGACAAAATCATGACTTCAATGCTTTCCCGGGTTTTAGTGCTATCGAGATAAAATTGGTATCAAAAGAAACAGAAATATATTCCCCAGAAATATATTACCCAAAATTTGAGAAGTGAAAAATTCGAAAATGGAAGAAAATTTTTTTGAGGAAAAGTGAGAAAACTTCGTCCGTTTTCGAATTTTTCACTTTTTCTCATTTTTTCGAAAATTCAGAAAAACTTCACGTCACTTTGTGGGGAATATATTTCTGTTTCTTTTGTTACCAATTTTATCTCGATAGCACTAAAATTGATTGAGTTCGTTGATTTTCCCCACAACCCCCCCATTTTACGGTTTTCTTTGCATAACTCGTTTTCTACGGGGAAAATGAGAAAAGTCCTCGAGGTAAACACTAAATATTTTTCAATTTAACATCTGTACACCAATTTTGAATTTGATCGGACAAGTAGTTTAGGAGTTTTAAAAATGGGATAATGCTCCCCTTAAACTACTTAACTTGGTCCTTGTGACTCTTAAACTACTTGGTACTTGTGACTCTTAAACTACTTGGTCCTTGTGACTCTTAAACTTTTCGGTCCTTGTGACCCTTAAACTATTTTCACTATCATACTACCCGTGGCTCTACGGTGCCCTCTTGAAATCATAAGTGATTTAGGTACTATTTCAAGGTGAGCCGGTGGTGATACGAGATTTCCTATTTACGCGAAATGTGAAAAGGTTCTAGTTTTCTGTTGTGGCTTTTTGTTCTCCCTCAGAATCCTTTGGCGAGCGTGATCTGGATGGGATGCTCCTTTAATTAAGAGGCCACTTTCTTTGGTTTACCAAGCCTAACTTCTCTTCTCCAACGTGTGTTTCATCTCCAAATTTAATTTCTTCAATTCTGGGAAGTGCCTAGGTTCGTAAGTGAATACTAATGAAACTTTCTAATTCTGAAATCAAAGTGTTATATGATCTGACGCGGTGGTACCTCATTTAATCACTAATTCATTCCTCCTTATTAAGTTGAAGTTCTGTGTTGGGCTGGGAGGTGCCGGAACTATAATGGCCTCCAGTTCTCCTTGTTAAACGTCAAGACGTAACAAGATACGCCGTAGAACTTGTTGGGTCTGCGGCCACTATGAAGACCATTTAATTCTGTGACTTCTCCCGATTGAGCAGCTTAGCGTTGACAATTTTGTCGTGTTGACGAAAAAATAGTATTGCAAACGCATTGTGTCGCAGAGCTGCTGAAGGTGTGGCGTACGTCCCGCACATCTGTTCGCTCAACGGTGACCCCAGTCCAGATGTTATTGAGTAGATAAAGAAGGTGTACACAGGCACTAAAGCCATTAAAAAACTTGTGTTTCAGCGCCTAAATGTACAACAACAAATGGACGGTTCAAGCTGTGATCTATTCGCTCTAGCATTCTACACGTCTGTAGTGAAAGGAAAAGACCCATGTTTTCTCGCCTACGACGTGCGCAAGATGAGGAAACCTCTTATTTCGTGCTTCGAAGAAAATTCGTTGATGGATTTTCTACTCATGGCAACGTCTGAAAGCGGCCGCTTTGAACAAGGAAAACTTCTCGGGCTAAATGGACCACGAATTCGAAAAGAATTAATGATTAAGTGTGGGAGCTAAATGTTTATACGTAAAATACACGCATATCTACTTTTTAAGGAACAAGATACCGTTTGTTAGATTGGCTACATCCAGGAAGCTGTATTATAAATGTTATTTAGACTGTATGATAATGTAATGGGTATGGATCATGTAAGTTATGTTATGCTATGAATGTTGACAGGTTATAAATGTTGATAATTTTATCATGTCAATTTCAACAAACTGAAAATTTTTTTGCTTAATTTACTTGTTTAACTTGAGCTCAAATGAAGGCCTGCAAATGTTTCCCAGCAAGTGGTCAAGGCCCAAATTTCAGTCCCACTGCTCAGAGCATCTGGTCTGCGTGTTGGGGCTGGAATCGAAAGCCGCAACTCAACGAGGCCCACAGAAGAGAACGACCGCCTGAACTTCATGGCTACACACACTCGACGTCTCTCAGACATTCTCTTATTGGGATTAGTTAGTTCGCTGATAACTTTGAAAATTAAGCGAAGGAGGCAAATGGGAGCTGTGCCCCCTCCCCCCCGGTAAGTGCATGCAAAAAATTTATCCAATAGCTGGTCCGCTGGAGAAAAGTATCACTTATAATTCTAATGTAGATTGATTGCTCACGGTAGCGCATCTTATCTCAAAATTAAGAGCTAACAAGAGCATAGCCCCCTGTTGTCTGTGAATAATGAAGAATGTTGGCATATGCGATTGTCCTTAAGAAAATTCGGATATTTTGTTTGAGAGCAATTTGAAGTCGATGAGTGCATTCTTTCAAAAGTTGCGAGTAGGCGAACGCAATTTTTTGTGACGGCGCGCGAGTCGGATAGGCATATCGAAGAATTTCTGTATTTTTAAAAAACCGTTAGGGTCGTGGCCGCGTGTTTGATATGGGAAAGAGAGAATGTTTCACGCTTTCATTTAAGAGTAATTTGAAGTCGATGAGTGCATTCTTTCAGAAGTTGCGAGTCGGGAGCTAAAGTCTGAAGTTGCGCGAGTAGGACTCAAGAAATTCTCAAGAAAATTCTGTACTTCTCACAAACCGTTTCTTGAACCGTCTCGACTGCGGCCTGCCGGTATGTTTTTACGCTATTAGAACTCACAAGTTTGATGTCTAAGTTTAATTTGGTTAGTTGACAAAACGTTGCACTGTCAACATGCAGCGTTAGCATGCATTTATGGTTT
This sequence comes from Morinoia aosen, assembly GCA_030386875.1. Lineage (NCBI taxonomy): Eukaryota > Metazoa > Arthropoda > Malacostraca > Amphipoda > Talitridae > Morinoia > Morinoia aosen. The sequence continues at coordinate 44,471,152 of CM059559.1, forward strand.
GTTTATAATATCCTACAATACCTGACGAAAAGTTTCTCTCAAATAGTAAAAAATGAGGCTTTTATTATTTGAACGCAATAACTACTAAAGTTTAATAATAAATAATAACTCATTTAACGACAGCTTCGGTCATAAACTATTTAGCTGTCGCTTTGGCATTCAGGCCAAAGTTAAACCACAACAATACAAGTTCACCAATATTTCAGATTACATTACATCGCAAACTGTACACAAAATACATTTCAAAATTCCATACATCTCCTCTACCATATGCAAGTCACAATCGATCCTTGGTATTATAATCCACCACTTCAAGTACACCTGAACACTTTGGGCAGCCCGACCCCCATGGGGGTTTCAGCTGCCCACCCATTTATGGCCGGGCCCCTTACCCATGCTGAAACCCCCGGGGTATCAACATAGCGCGCCCGGCCATATTGCGCGTTCATCGTCTATACTGCCAAAAACAAAGATATCCTCTGCTGAAGCAATGAGTATAGTTTAATGGATTACTTTGCATTATTCCACTAGCTTGGCTAGTCACCATTACAAATAACCGCTTGGTACAATAGGATTGACTCCGCTCTTTTCCATTTGTTCTTATATATTTCCAAATACATTTACTTCCTTCACATATTCCAGCACTTTGTAGATAGGTCCACCGTCACATAACAGCTTAGCCACACTGACGCTTCCTCCAGTGACTGGTCGGAGTACTCTCTTGTTTGCTGTAGCGCCGCACACTCCTCCAATACATGCTTCACTGTTAGAACTGCCACTTCACACCATCCGCATACAGCAGGGCTGCCAGTCAACTTTTTCCAAAATCCCCAGACTGACCCCTGAAATTTCCCCAGATCGTGATAAAATTCCCCAGGTATTACCAAAAGTGATAAATATGGTATTTATGTTTATCTTAAATACATTTTCAGGTTTATTCACTATTTCTATCATCAATGCCAGCACGAAAGTCAAGAGATCCTAATTTTTTCAACCTCTTCAGTCAATCTTGGTCTCTTTGATTGACAGCTCCCCTTAATTCTTAGGCCAGTGATTAAACTTTGCTCAGAACCCCACTCGGCATACTATGCATTATTTCTTGCCAATTATTGCTTAGCAAGAAGGAGGTGCTCGGCAGTTTTTGGTCTTAAGGAATTGTTAGTTTTTTATTCAGTTAAGTAGAGAAAATACTTTTCAACAAATGGAGATGAAAGCGCAAGCGAGACAAGTCATTAAATATGAAAGGATGCCAAATTAGGGTTACCCAAGCCATCTCTCATTTACCTTAAAGATTTCCTATACTGAGGAATTGGGCATGCCCTTACTGATAGGTCAGCTGCAATTAGGCGGAAGCCTCCTCACGCTGTCTATTTTATTTATATGAGCTTCATCAACAAGTGAGGGAAGTGCCATTTAATTTATTGGTCATCATTACCCGTTTCCGCCTTAAAAAGTTTTGCGATGTCCACTTTCGACTTCATAAGCCCATAACTTTGTGTTTTTCGGATTCCTACTGTTTCAGTAGGGCAAACTTGTTCACACCTTTGAACATAATATACCAGCACTTACGACTGGCAAGGTTTCGATCTTTACCTTTCTGTAGCCAATCTTTGAATTCGGAATCGTTCAACCAATCATCTCTGAATATTTAACTGTGCCACATTTTTTAGGTGATTCTATGGTGTTTAACTACAAGCAGATAAAGCAATATGGACACCGCTACCGGTAGCGCTGGTACCACAGGCGTACACTATTAAAGACATTTAGCATCTCAGCAGTTTAACGAGTGACAGAGCCAGGCGCTGCATCAGGCGCTGTAATTGCGTCACTGCGCGCTTCGTTCGGATCTCGTAAAAACTTGTATTGTTCAACCATGATGCGTTCAAGAAGCTGACTCAGGCCTCTTGTATCACTGGGAACCAATACTAAAGTTTATCCACGATAGCTTGGTGTTCATTCCCTAACGAACATTCAAATTTTAAAAAGAACAACTCTAGAGTAAAAATATGAGCAAGCTAAGTAAAAAAACGACGTTTCGACCTTCTACTGTGGTCATCAAAAAGGTATATCTCTGCAAAAACAAAAGACAATTCATACTAAGCATGAACGTACAAAGTCTTTGAGTATCTTAGACTAAATAATTGTAAACAAAAATCAAAACCACAGTAGAAGATCGAAACGTCGTTTTTTACTTAGCGTGTTCATATATTTACTTTAGAGTTGTTCTTTTTTAAATTTACGATGAACTAAAATGTGATTTTAGAAAAGCGGAGAAACTATTAAAAACTAACGTAAAATTAAGGGGATCATCCGCAGCCCTATTGGGCCCCGCGGCTCCCCCCACTGAAAATTATTTTTTTGTTGAAAAGGAAAATCATATCAATAGTCAAACTGTTGAATTTATCTGTCTACAACTCAGATACTAAAACCGGAAAATTGAAGAGAAAACATTCTCAAAACTCATCAGTCATTCTATACGCAACAATCTTTCTCTTCCCAAATAATCTCGGGGACGGTCCGAGCCAGTGATGGGGGAGGGGTGGGAGCGGGGAGTCGAGGACGGTCCGAGCCAGTGATGGGGGAGGGGTGGGAGCGGGGAGTCGAGGACGGTCCGAGCCAGTGATGGGGGAGGGGGGGAGCGGGGAGTCGCGGATGGTCCGAGCCGGTGATGGGGGGGGGGTTCGGGAGTCGCGGATGGTCCGAGCCGGTGATGGAGGGGGAGTTCGGGGAGTTGCGGACGGTCCGAGCCGGTGATAGATGGGGGGGGGGTTCGGTTAGTCGCGGACGGTCAGAGCCGGTGATGGAGTGCGGGTGAGGGGGCGGGGAGTAGCGGACGGTCAGAGCCGGTGATGGAGTGCGGGTGAGGGGGCGGGGAGTAGCGGACGGTCAGAGCCGGTGATGGAGTGCGGGTGAGGGGGCGGGGAGTAGCGGACGGTCAGAGCCGGTGATGGAGTGCGGGTGAGGGGGCGGGGAGTAGCGGACGGTCAGAGCCGGTGATGGAGTGCGGGTGAGGGGGCGGGGAGTAGCGGACGGTCAGAGCCGGTGATGGAGTGCGGGTGAGGGGGCGGGGAGTAGCGGACGGTCAGAGCCGGTGATGGAGTGCGGGTGAGGGGGCGGGGAGTAGCGGACGGTCAGAGCCGGTGATGGAGTGCGGGTGAGGGGGCGGGGAGTAGCGGACGGTCAGAGCCGGTGATGGAGTGCGGGTGAGGGGGCGGGGAGTAGCGGACGGTCAGAGCCGGTGATGGAGTGCGGGTGAGGGGGCGGGGAGTAGCGGACGGTCAGAGCCGGTGATGGAGTGCGGGTGAGGGGGCGGGGAGTAGCGGACGGTCAGAGCCGGTGATGGAGTGCGGGTGAGGGGGCGGGGAGTAGCGGACGGTCAGAGCCGGTGATGGAGTGCGGGTGAGGGGGCGGGGAGTAGCGGACGGTCAGAGCCGGTGATGGAGTGCGGGTGAGGGGGCGGGGAGTAGCGGACGGTCAGAGCCGGTGATGGAGTGCGGGTGAGGGGGCGGGGAGTAGCGGACGGTCAGAGCCGGTGATGGAGTGCGGGTGAGGGGGCGGGGAGTAGCGGACGGTCAGAGCCGGTGATGGAGTGCGGGTGAGGGGGCGGGGAGTAGCGGACGGTCAGAGCCGGTGATGGAGTGCGGGTGAGGGGGCGGGGAGTAGCGGACGGTCAGAGCCGGTGATGGAGTGCGGGTGAGGGGGCGGGGAGTCGCGGACGGTCCGAGCCGGTGGTGGAGTGCGGGTGAGGGGGCGGGAAGTCGTGGACGGTCCGAGCCGGTGATGGGGGAGGGGGCGCGGGTAGTCGCGGACGGTCCGAGCTGGAAGTAACAGAAGACCAAGGATGAAGGATGAGGGATGAGGTGCAGCGGTAGAAGGGAAAGGCTAAGCGACGGAGCTGGATGGTTAACGAATCAACTCGTTGCTCGGTGATACAACATGTAGTTCGGTTATTGAAATAGAATTATGCCAATGAAAGGAATCTCGGTTAACAATACCCGATAGCACTAGTCGAGTAATCGACCCCTGGCAAGGATGAAACTAAATTCTTCGAAAGGTTGTAGGGGAGGGATTAGCAAATTTCATCACGAGAAAAGTTCCGTCAAAAAACCCTTTCAAATGAGTGCAAGCGAAGGGCATGGCATGCCTCTAGTTCACGCGCTATTTTGACACGAACACCTTCCATTTGGTACATCACAAAAATGATAATCAATACAAATTCGGTGACGTACGCACTTCCAATGTGTTCTAATTTATCTTTTGAGGGCTCCTTAACCGCATGAAAGGCGTTCCCATAATTAAGGAGATGGAAGCGTTTAGTTATGTCTACATTCCTGCGTAATCTTTACACGAAGTGAATGGCCCCTTATTTTCTGCGCACAGAACCAGGACAGGAGAATTACAAGGTAGTTCAAGCACCCTTGTCCAAATACAGGGGTTTCCAAAGTGAATAATTAATAGACCATCCAGGACGGACATGTGCACGATGAATCTATGCACAAGTGTTTTCCACACAGGATGTCGGACGCATAGAAATAGCATGTCAAAAAAAATAAAGTACGGAGGTGATGATTGGAGGACTACGTAGGTGCCTAGGAAAATCATGGAAATACATCGAAATAGATGATCCACATCAATGAAAAATTGCATTTCAACGACAGTAATAAGTAGCTAACTCAGAGCCCGGGCTCTCGCATTCCCCCCGGGAGGACACGAATTTTTGTCTATGTGGGAAGTAGTGCTCTCAGTACTACTTCCCACATATACAACAACTATACCTCTGAGGACAGCTAGTCAGGAGAGGATAAAATAACAAAGAAGCGACGGCGAAAAAAATGTGACGAAACATCCATAGGGGATAAAACAATCAAAGTTGCCAAGTCGATATGTAGGAGAGCATTTAACAGCGCACGACACTAGGGACCGTCATCATGATAGTTACGTTCATTACAGAGCGAGAACCAATACATCATTATTGCGATACGGGGAAATTATCTTTCGTGTCAGCTACGGGCTCAATGAAAAGCGCCACACGGCTCTAATTAACGTAAACGATCAATCCACCAGGAAATTGGAAACCAAGCAAATATGAAAATTATGCTCCAAAAGATTTCAATATATTTATCCGATAATCAATGCTATTTAGTAACGAAAGAGTACATTAATTTATCTAACCTTGGGAGCGTAAACCCTGGATTAATCTTTGACTTGGGGCCGGAAGTGTCTTCACTTGGGTTGTTTTTGGACCACACGGGATCAGGATCCGGAAGATGCGTCAAGTTGCGGAGTGTAGGGTTCGCATTTACCGTTGCGATACTTCTTGGTACTCCGCTTCCTGTAAATTAACAGTTCTTCATCTCTCCGTTGCCCAGGGTCGTTGGCCTGCAATGGTGGAACAAGACCTTAGAATATTGTTCGGATAAATTGACAGCGATGCGAGTCCGATAAGTCCAGATTTGCCCCAGTGGAGCTTGTTTTAGTTAGCCATGCAGTTCTGGTAGCAAGGTAACGTTCGAAAAATGTTTCGCTTAAGGACGATTCATACGAATTTCCAAGTCTCGCTCCAATTTCGGTTTGTCTCTGATGGAATCATCTTGCACGAAGAATTAAATTTAGTTTTGTGAAATAAGGCGATGAACTCTGCGATTCACAAGTTTGTCAACAGTTTGCTTCGAGTCGGGGACAAATTTATGAAAGAATGAAGGCAAGGAGGGGCGAAAAAAAATTTAAGTCGCAACACACCACGGAATTTTACTTTAAATCCTGATTAGTCCTTCAAATGGCTATTCTGTGACTCTACGTCCTTTAGACTTTGGTTTTATGTTCATTTTGTAGAATCTTCGACATATCCAATTACCTATTAAGGAGTTCAAAGCATGGGCATTTCTGGAGTTAACTACCCCACGCAGCATTTTATGGGTCGAGTGCAATTTCTATGAAACTAGCGCAGTGTATATTGAATCGAGTTCAAAACGCATTCCATGATATGTAATTTTTTGCCTATCTTCTTTCTCTTCAAGAAATAGAAAGATCATGTTGGCTAGTACATTAGAAGACCTTGAGCACTTATTAAATCCTGAAGGGTAGCTATTTGTGTACTTTCTTTATAAAAATTTGCAAAATGTGGCACCCAATGCAATTTCATGCTTTGGCTTCAAAAAATTTTCGTGTTTTTGTATTTTGTGAAAAGTTTAATACCACTGTTACCGCAAGGAGGAAAAGCTTTCCTGAAAGAAGCCATCTTCCAACACCACAAATTTTGAAACATGCATTTTATTAGTGCTTGGAACGTCCTATGACTAATCAGAACAATAGGATTTACATCATCGTACAGTTATTATGCCTACATCATTAGGGGGGGGGGGGGTTTGTTGGTTCTGGTACCGTATCGTCTAATAATTCACCCACTTGTTCAACATGGTACGATTCTCATGAAAAATTAACCCTATGAAACTAAACTTGAAACCCATGTCAAACATGGTATTTTTCAAGTTTGTTTTCAAATTTTCCGTACAAATCGTAGGGTAGTTCAACTCCTGAAACCACCATGTATGCTAGAACATAAAATTTGCGTTCGTGCAAAATTTTAGCATCAATGCGAAGATACTTCTTTATGATTTATTACAGAAAATCCTGTCTGCACTTTCGTCCACTAGGTGCCTTCAACTTTAGAACATTTTCACGCAAAGCCTCAGAGCCACCCGTATCTAATTTCAGTGCGCCCCTTTTGAGAATTCTTACACACGCATACGGGCATCAGTATCTAATGCTTGTAGCAGCAGTAGCTGCAGCTCGACGATAAACATTTCATTATTTACGTTACGGTTTAGAAAGAATTTGGCGCATTCTTGCAGAATTAATGGCCTCGCTGGCTTGCACGGGATAATTAAGGTTTTTTATGCATTTTCAGATGAGAAGCTAAATTTAGATTGGCAAAAAACTTCAACACAAAGCTGCAGGAAAATAGCAAAAGTCAACATAGTTAGAATTATATGTGGTAAATACTATAACGTTTCGGGCCTTCAGCTATCGTCAGCAGTAAATCTGGAAGTATATATTGAGAACTGATTTTTATATCTAGAAATTTACTCCTATATCATCGAGAGATGTGAAGACAACGTTGATCGTGTAGAGACCGCCAAACACCTATAACATTAACACAAGTGAACACGAAATAATGAATGAAATTCAGAATGGGATTTAGTCTAAAAGGGAACCACAGAGCGCTCCCCGAAGTTGCTGGCGAACAACCGAAAGCACGGGACGTGCACTGAGCACTTGATCAAGCTTGGGTTGTTCATATGTATATAATAAGATCCAAGAGATTCAATTGGGTGACATTGCGAGTAGACACTAAAATAGAAAGTTCAGACTCTAAATTTCTAACATCACGCTGTTCCTCTGTACGAGATCTTATTCCGGTGTGGAGGATGACAGAGCAGAGCCCCGTTTTTAGAACTTGTACGGGTCGTCGACACGAACATTTCATGGACAGGTCGTTTAGCCGACACACCGAGATGCACACTGTGCACAACTGTATTTAAAGGCACGACTGTAACAGATGCGAAGGAATTTTGTCCTTATACCGCAAAAATAAATCAACGGAAGGTTTTGAGTAACACGACGGTAAGAGACAGGAGGGAGGAAGGACGATATCGATGACATTAGTTGACGTTCCAATTCCACTGACTGCTCACCGGAGTACGGAAGGCGTACAAACGTGTTAAGTTAAACAGCTCTTAAGGTAGAGTACACTCTTATTCCTTATTCAAAATACTAACGATCTCGGTATTTATTTGCATGAGATTACAAGCATTTTAATTAAAGGAGTCCCGTAAAAAATCGACCTCTGAACGTTGTGCCATGATAGCGGAGCGAATGCGTGGTTAAAACCGAGCGTTCTAATACTATTAGTTGGAAACTGAAGAGGGCAAAACATAACTTCGTCCTGAAGTAGGAATAAGTATATCACGGTAAACAGACTCAACATTTTGTAGTTTGGTCTAGTTCCACGAGCGTCAAAAATCATGCAAGTTTGCGATAACTTACGCCTTCCATAGGGAATGTCATTTCATTATTTTTTCTTGAGGTAGCAGATAAACATTGGGCGAACCTAGAATTAACGATAATCCCATCCCAAGGCCGTTAATTTGTTTGTACATTTTGCCTTTTAAAATGAAGAAAGATCTACTGACAGTTCCTAAGAATATTAGAATAAAGACTGCGTTAGACCCAATAAATACGTTACATGAAGCTCAAGCAACGATCTGCAGAAAAATCTTTTCAGGTCATTTGAAATATATTGAATGAATAAACTTTTGATAGCACAGAAGGCCATAAAACGTATTATAAGCATCAAATTTATTCAACATTATCTAAAGAGAGGTTAACTATCTTTGAAGTATCATTTCTACACATAGGATATAGCTCACTCTTTAGGACGTACAACATTAAAGACGCTTTGCGTGCAAATGTCGACTTCTACGGGAGAATCAACTTCACGATCCGGGAACGTCGTGCATGAAAATGACAAACGGACGCGTACCTGTGATATGCTATACGGCTATGCTGAAACGATTTTTGAAGTTAGGTCAGGTAACGTTTGGTTGGTAAATAAACCAACAAAACTAAGATATGTAAACCTAATATAGCATAACTTGGGAAAAACCGGAACCATTTTCGTGCCGGAACAACAGCGCGGGCTCCAACAATGCAGTAACGACGCAACCGCCTGTACAGTGTTATCGAAACTAAACGATAGGAGTTACACGACTAATACTAAGCACTTACGAACAGAATGTCATTCGTGTAAGACGTCTTAGCATGAATCCTATTACTAATTTGTGGGCGCACAGTTCTCAAACCAATTGAATGTACTAGAGAAGATATGGACCTAACATGGTAGGTTTTCAATAAATGCATTATAAATTTCCACAATTTGATTGTCGTAGTAACTTACGGCTTACAGGCAGGGACTACGAATTATAGGTTAGCGGTATTAGGAGATGTCACGTTTGGTCGTAATGGAAATACTTAACAGAACTCACCTTCACGAGCTTCATTGATTTTAGCTATTGATACCAAGCCCCGCTTTTCGCGAAATACCTAGATCTCGCACAGCATGAAACCTTAAATGTTCATGAGGAAGGTCTTCGGCACAGGCCTGAGTCAACCTGGTCGTCTCGATCGCTTCGTGTTATTAATGTCACACAGCCACAGGTGTTCGGAGCAGGCACGAATTCTGGTTCTTTTTCTTTGCGCTCAAAGAAAGGTGGGTGAATTAAAAGCTCGCAACCCGTCACGAAAAGCACACTTGCTTAACAGGAATTAACTTACTTCCTGGGAACGATCAAATTTGTTTACAGTAAATTCAAAGATTTAGTGGAGATACATAAACATTTTATTTAAAATTTTTGAACATTTGATAAAATTTATCGTATAAAGTCTAGGACAGCATGACCAAAATGTTTTTCGTCAATGTACTTATATATGAGATTAGGAAGATCTCTTCTTTTTTGTTCCGGAAAATTAGCGCATGTGCGATATCCTCTGCTTTGCTTTCTGTTTTAATTGCGGATTAAAGGAATGGTAATTCTAATTTGAAGAAGATCGTGTGTTGAGCTAGTGAGCTACTGTTTCAAGGAAGAATTAAGTGTCCATCGTCGACTGTGGTGGGAAGCGGCTCTATTTTCTATGATCGCTTTAAGTCATTCATGGTAGAACTGACGAGTGCACAAATAGGGTTTTAGAAACTTTTCGCTTGACTCATAAGATTATTGGAAGATCTCGGTTGAGATAGGTGTTTTTTGGAACTTTCATTTTCCTTGCTTTGAATGTGTGGCTGTGCTACGACGAATATTGGTATGGGGATCGCCAGAGAAGAGAGAGATGCTCTCGTTGATCTAGTGGAATTATTCAGCCTTCGCTTTTATAAATCGACAGCTGATCAGTAGATTTTCTACTGATCTATATATCAGCAGAAAATGATGTTGATCTAGTAGAGGTATTTAATTCATTTTGCTCTTTTGCTGCATCGTTATAGTATTTAATTTTATCATTTAGGTCATAAGCATTTTTGAAGCATGAGCTAGATTGTAAAGTGAGTCTTAGACTCAATCTAAGTGCAATTTATTGGCTTTAATGACAGTTTTCTGGGCGCAGTTTAGTCTTCACGACATTTGATGGACTCGAGGCGTTTTTTCCTTTCGTTTATTGATAAGGAGACATTGTCCATCACTTAAAATGAGACAGGTTTCGTTAGGCTTACGAAACACCAGAAAGCAGAGGATAAAGGGGATGCATTGCCTAAAAATCAGGGTTCAAAATAATTTATTTGTGTGCTCCGTGTATGGAAGATCAACGCTTTACATGCTTTAATTGGCCACATAAGGCAGTGCCTCAAGTGCGTGAGGGAATGCAGACGCAGGCTTGGTGAGGCAGAACCGAGAGACAACACACCATATAAAGGCTTATTGTACGAGACCTGTGCAGGACACTACTTAACACGCTCAGCATCTCACTTCTCTCCCGTTGTACGTTATCTGTTTACGAACATTGTCTATAGAGTTGTTTGCTAACAGAGTTATTTAGTAATTTCGTTTGTTAGAAGTCAATTTTACCCATCTTAAACTGTCATTATAGATTTTTTCAATAATATGAAAAATATGGCACAAAGTTTATTACTGTATTTGATTTTTCAAAACAAGAGAGTTTGCCATTTTGTAGTTTCAACCCTGCGGCCACACTGGTTATTTTGACTCCTGTGTTTGCATATGTCTAGCACTGGGGGGTGAAACGGAAATGTAGATGAAAGAAAAAAAGAGAGAAAAAAACATTTCATTTCTAATAAAGTATAAACACGGAATGTCGATACATTGGTTTTTAAAACACCTTAACATTAACATCCTTAACTGATAATAACCCATAGGTACCGTAATACCTGTGTAGAATGTTGAAACAAAAAATTATTGACACAGACGCACAACAAAAATGAGTTCCCTTCCTTACCCAATCTGATTTTGGCAGTGCATTTAAGCATAAGTAATTCAGAGAACACAATCTTCGCGACGCTCATTTGAAAAACACTTTCATTAGTGCGCACATGTATTTAAGTAAAAGCGAAGAACGCATTCAAATACCTTAGCATAGAGACCCTTAATTGCTATTCATACATTGTTAACGTAATAGCCATGTTAAGTGTTGAAACGACTGATTTAGAACTTTAATTGCTATTCATAAATGGTTATCGTAATACCCATGTTAAGTGTTGAAACGAATGATTTAGGTCCGTAATTGCTATTCATACATGGTTATCGTAATACCCGTGATAATTGTCGAAACAGGATTTGGAGAAAAGCACGAAAACAATTCGTTCCTCATCGTTGCGGTAGTCAGATTTCGGTAATGCATTTAAATACAAGTGACTAAGAAAACATAATTCATGTGACGCATTGCTGAAAACCCTCTCGTCAGTGCGTACTCGTATTGAAAATAAGAGCATAAGAACAAAGGAGCTAATGATACGAGCGTGAGGGAGTGATGTTTAGACGTAAAATGAACAGATTTGATTTATTTTGCATCTAGAACAATGAGGTCGACCACCGGGATTCGGGACAATTTTTTACACTGACGTAAATAGACACCATACAGTATGCCAATTGTTGAGCTCGGAAATAATATAATATTCACTATAACAAAACAGAAAATGATTATGATATTTCTTACTTACGCTAATAGTACTGGCGCAAAGAGTTCATCGGTGTCCAAGACATGAAAAGTATTGTTGTACATAGCTCGCCGTAACATTTTCAACATAGGTGGAACTGTAGAAAAGTCAACTATGCAAAATAGTGTTGTCATAATGTATTGATGGATGAGAAGGAGAGTATTAGCCAGCAGTTCACTACAGCGCGGGAGTCGCTACACAGTTTCAAGAGAACTGTTATAAGTTCAAGAAAATATCAATCTGTTCTGTACGATAAAAATTATATCAACTGAACCCATTTTTAAACTGTTTTTCACTTTCACGAATGAATGGAGTCGAAAGCACATTCACGGATACTCGGTTATAGTTTGGAGTTTTGTGAACTTTTCATTCCTTCACATTTGAAGAGTTTAATGCCCCGTTTTCTTGGAGCCTTGATTCGCTTTAGCAACTGAGAGGAAGATACGATGGCTGAAGCCTGCATAAGAAATGGGTACGTGGCATTTTTCAGCGTGACTACGCACTGCGGAGTGAAACGGTTAGCAAGTGCAAAATGTTTGAATAATATTTAGCGAGCGTGATGAATGTATTCACTGAAATATAGTTATTTCTGATTAAAAGGTTCAGTGCTAACTGGTCGCAGAGCATTAAATGAATGTAATTGCCAAGACTTTTGGGTTTCGTGTTTTCACCAAAAAATAAATACATGAACACTTAAAAAGCTGAAAAAATATCAGAAAACCAACTCATCCTGCAGTGATGATAGTTCACTGTAGTAGAAAGAAATATTTAAGGAAACAAGAAAAGAAGCATGACTTAGCTATCGTGAAGATGAGCTAGTTCCTAATTTCCTAACAAAATTGTCAGAAAATTGAGTTTCAGATTAAAAAACAACGATGAAAAACATTTTAGATTTCACATCCTCTCAGTATTCCCTTTAACAACATGCTGACATGGGTACATTGGGAAAATTAGAGACACCGTGATAGACTGATATCACTTCTAAGGTACAAATATCTTCACAATTACAACACACAGAGATTACAAATGAACCTCATTCTGGTTTCATAATCAAGTGCACTCCACCAGCTAAATTTGAAGTCTTCGTTGTAGGGATAGAAGAATATTATCAAAACTAGCTGGAATAAGTATGAATATTTCAACTTCGCAGTGGGAAATGCTGACCCTAAAGTCGATGACCGCCCTTGTGAAGGAGGAATGAGGAATAAGTTGGGAAACATCTCTTCAGTAGGTAATGCTATGTACATATTACAACAAATAAGTTGCCAGGTTAAAAAATTATTAGTAACCTCAATTAGGTATTGTTGCGTAGAATCTCCATACAACTTTACACTACTATTGTTTCTTGATATTTATTCTATAAAATCAAATGCAGCAGTAAAATCGAAAATGAAATAATTTGATTAAAAAATCATCCCATATGAAGAAATTAAGAGTACATCCTCATTTCAACGACAACAATTCAGATACTTTCACACAAGCTAATGAAAAATACTCGGATGACCTCAGGAAAAATAAGGAGCGTCTGTATATCAGTGGATAATTGATGCATATAGAAGACACTGCGCTAATCGCTGAACGAAAATATTTACTTCTTTTAATCGGCTAACAAATTTGTTCGGAAAAAATTACTTTAACTTAGGTACAGAATGTTGCCCATAGTCATTCAAGGCAAAATATTTTCTAATACACATGATGGCTCACGTAAATTTTTAGAGCAACATTGATCTTCAATATGATTGGTAAGAAATATATCAGAAAAAGAAACTTTCTCCATTTCAAATAAAAAAGCAAGGATAGTCACTCTTAAAATAGACATTATTTCGTAGCGAGCTTCCGAACAAATAGGCCTCTTGCTTCTCCCTCTCAACCCTATGTGCGTGCCATGCAGAAAAGTGCGACTTGCTAGTTCGTTTAGACGATTTCTAAATAATGGTAACCTTTCATGGTCACACTGATCTTCAAATTTTAGAGTTTTTTTTATCATGAAAAACAAACCGGTTTTAAATGATGTACAATGTGCCTTAACCTTGCAAAATTCCTGTAGATTTATCATAAATGTTAACTATGTGTATGTATATTTTTTACTGCTTGAAAATAACCTTGTTTCCTCAGATGCTGAAGATGACCCTTGTAGTCGAAAAGTTCATCTTTCGTGCACATTTTTAGTTGTCCTGACGTATTAAGCTCGCTGAGAAATAATATCAATTTTAAAAGTGACTATCCTTGCTATTTTATTCATAGTTAGACTTTGCAAACGGCAAAACATTGACGTAAATCTTTTTCTAACTTACGCTGCAAAGTAAAGGCAATAGTTTCCTTCATTTAATTTGGCGAAAATTTTCCCAACTTTGTGGACACATTTATGAAAATATAGCTTCTGTAAGCTCACACGGTGAATAAACATAAAAAGTTAGTAAGTTCGAACATGACAACCAAATGAAACGCTTGCGGACCGAAATGCTGGAGAGACTGGGCTTAGTCTAGGCCGGAATTAGATCTTTTGATGGCTTGAAAAAATTTATATCATGAGAGCACATGAGCTGCTGCACTCACACGGAAGATTGAAACAGGAAATTTGCGCACTTGCAGTGAAGTTTGAAACGTACTCGAATTATTGCCACTCAGAGACTTCGGTTTCATTTCCAGGTGTTGAATGCAGGAACTTTGTAACTTGACAACAGATTTAAAAGGCAATACTAGCATTAAAGTACTAAAAAAATTTTATTTCATATAATAGAAACTCGTATTCAAGTGAGTAAGACAAAATAAAGAGACGCTCAGTACACTTTGATTTTGCAATGAAACGAGTTTCTAAAACACGACCGAATCACTTTATGCTTACCAAGTCTAACTTTTTCGCCACCTGCATGCATGATTTTCACCGTCTAAGTGATTTGAGCGGTTAAATCGCTTAGGCGGCAAAAAACATGCATATAGGCGACGAAAAAGTTAGACTGGATGGTAGACCTAACACGTTTTACAATATAGAAGCTCCTAACAGTCAGGAGAGTGAAAGATCTGGGTATTGAGGAGAGAAGTGCTGAATTGTCAGAAGAATCATCGTATGAAGATGCTAAGGTCTTGCAGCACATGACTAATTCCTATATTAGAAATACGGCACGCTCAGTCTGCTGAAACCACGATCGTTAAGTGCGCTAAACATAGCCTCGTACTTGGACACAACGAATTTTTGCAGATTTTCTACAATAATTCCAATTGTTTTAACTCAATTGAACATGTGTACAGTAAATTTCCCAAAAATTATGAATAATTTAGAATAGCATAAATAGCATGGTTTACTGAGGACACATTTTCATTTCGTGAAATCATTGAACGTTTGAGAGGCGCTGAATGATAAATTAACTTCATAACTTTACAACATACTATTTATTTGGAACGATGCCTATGGTAAATTGTTTTCACTCCATAATGAGTGCTTCCTCTTGCCAAAAAGAAATGAGTGCTCACTGCCTGGTCAATATTGGCACCGCATTGCTATTTCCAAAATTTTCTGTTCCCACATATAACACACAGGTTGTAAGGAAATCACACACTGCAAGATTTTCATAAGTTTTTAATTTGGTAACGTAACCGAAGACAAGAACGTTGAAGTTTAACAAAGATTGAGGCAGCAACGGAATCTTATTCCGTTCAGAAATTGGTTGATAAGGCCTCGCTTCCTCCTAGCTTGCGAGTGTTCGGAGAGAGACTGGAGGTACCGTTTTCAAGTATTGAATGGTACCTCCAGAAGGGTAGGAACCTCGGACAAAATTAGGAGTCAGATGGGCGCTCAACAAGAATTTAGCGGGGCCGAAATGACGCCCTCATCTGCTGTCGGGTTGGAAGCAGACCGGACCCGGCGGTAGTTGCGGTATACTGCGCAAAAGAAAACGGTAGTAAGCTTGCGAAATACACAAAACTAGCAAGTTTCTCGCAGCAGTTATTTCAATAAAATTTCAACGTAGGGCACAAATTTGAAATTGAAAACGAGTCAAGTCCTAATGACCCTCACCTAAGGAATTACTTCCCGAGTGAAGCCATTGGAGCTTCTTTTAGAAGGAGGTTAGGCAAGAGATGGAAAAATAACGAAAAGACGACAGTTGAAGAATGCCATTCAGAGCAAGCATCAATAAGAGTTAACGTTCTTAAGGATGGCCCAACGGGCTCTTAATACACGAGAGTAGCTTGACAGCTAAGTAAGTACGGCTCAACAGAACCGGTAAGTAAGTAAGTAAGTACGGCTCAACAGAACCGGTAAGTAAGTAAGTAAGTAAGTACGGCTCAACAGAACCGGTAAGTAAGTAAGTACGGCTCGACAGAACCGGTAAGTTAGTACGGCTCAACAGAACCGGTAAGTAAGTAAGTAAGTAATGTTAGAGGCGGCTAGAAAGCCTAGTATTTATTAATACCGCTCTGAATGGCTAGTTGAACAAAATAAACATGAAACACACACATTCACACAAACCAAATCAGGAGCACGGTCAAAGAAAAGAACCAAGATTACGAGAAGGGTGTCGAATGCACAGGCGAAGTGCAGCACTCTGTTACTCCATTAAGGTACACAGGACGAGTACACAGTACAGTTCAAGTCCGTCGTGTAATGGAATTTATTAAGCCTCTCCGCCTCTAAGTCTCTAAGCCTCGTATTTTATGTATAAAAATATCTCACCGACATGGCTTCCTCCTCCGCCCCCGGTCAGCTGAAAGCCTCTAAAGTTCGAACTGTCAAGTACCTGAGAGGCGCACACGGAAATTCTCAACAAGGTTTCCTTTTCATCGAGGTGGAGGGTGCGTAGCTCCCCTCACCTCCGTAGTGTTCAATCGATTTTTCAAAGAACATTCATATTAAAAACTTTTCTTTTTAAAATATCATACTTAAAATCTTCAAACAAATTTCGATTCAGAGCCTCAAACTTTCATGTTTGCACAAACAACACACAAATTTTCTCTTCATTCTGGACCGAAGGAAAAATGCTACCCTTATTCTAAGAAAATCTTATGAATACACTGGGGATAAGGGGAGCCTCACGCCTCCCTCCTGGATGGAGAGAAAACTTGAGTGTCGTTTGTGCAAACAGAATTTTATAAGCCTTAAATTTAATTTAACTAGGAGTATTTAGGAGTGATGGCTTAAAAATTACAACCTATTAAAAATGGGAGTCATTACTGTTGAAATTCGTGTGAAAATACGTGATTTGACGATTGGTACTGAGCGCGGTCTCAAAAGGCCCGCCGGTAGTATTCACGCACACATTTATGTTGAAGTCACCGATATTTTCGATAATATTTTTTTGTGACTGTAACATGGTGTTCGGTGAAAAATAATTAATTGTAAAATAATAAAATAGCTTACAAGGCTTACATAGGTGAATATTTTCAACGTCTGGCGAGAAAGTTTTTGTTGTATCTATTTCACAATTTTGGCCTCCAGCTAATTGGACAAAAATATCTGCGTAGACTAACTTACATGAATTCCACGAGTAGAAGGTTCCCCGATGCAACTTTTAGAGTTCATAAGAATGAAAACATTCCAATCGAAATAATTAAATTCTCAGATTTTTTCGTGACTAAGTTTTTAAACATTTCACATCGTGGTACCAGTATCGCCAGCCGCAAGAATTATTTTTTCAACAATGGCTATTGGTGATTTATATTACAATATCAAACGTGAAGTTTTAAGTGCTCTGGATATATGCGTCGAAATCTATTGCTCTAAACTGTTCATAAACTGCAGTTCTGGGTTTTGCAGATGGAAACCAACCATTGCAGAGACGGCGTGGAGTTTTAGCTAGGCGCCGCAGCCGAGAACAACCTTGCCCAACCTAGAAAGCGTTGGTTCTTCATCGTTATTCCTACTCCTGATGCTGCATTGAGAGTTTAACAGATGATGCGAATGAATTATATTGACGCACGAACAACATTGACCAAAATTCAGTTTTTGATCTACTTCCATTATCTGGTATCACTTTATTTTTACAGCAGACCAAGAGTTTCTTCAAATGTGTACCATCACACGGTTTTTTACTTACATGTCTTTGTAGTCGTTCTTCATAACTGAGGAAATTTAGAACGAGTTATCGTGAAGTCTTAGGAGAGCAGAATCTTTGCCTATCCTGCAAACGAACACTCCTCAGACTCTACAACACGAATATTGCTCTGACACTACAACACGAACAATGAGAGCAGAAGCAGCAGCTCAACTGGCTTAAAATTCTTCCATCCGCAAGACGTGCTTTGTTCCATGAACAAAGTGATGAGAAGAAGAAATGAGCTATACGGAGCTATACCTGATGAACGCGTCACAAAGTCGAAATGTTTTTGCCAGGGGTAGTTTTCTATTAGGTGGGTAGGCCTACGTTCCTGAGCGTGTTGTTGTTGAATTTCGCAGGAAGCAGGGAAATGAACCTCAAAACTAACGAAACAACGATAAAACCATTTGAAACAAAACAATTCAACTCAGTCCACAGTCTACAATATGTATAGATTTTAAATAATAAATAGTATTTCAAATGAAGCCCTGAAAAATTTCAACACTGCATGCTAGTGGACTGATTTCAAGATACTTATATTTGTCTCGAATAAATTCATTAAAACATATTTTTTTCTTAGAGGTATGGGATTTTACCAATATGTTTATTCCCATTCTTTCTTTATAAAATACAGTTCCTAAGCTAGTTAAGGACCTGGATATTATTTATTCGCGCCCGCTATTATCGTACTGATGTTGGAATGCTGGAATATATTCGTGCATATTCTAACGTTTATTATACTCGTAATTATCAAGCAGTCTAGCAATGTAATGTAATCGAATTGCTTATCTCACGTATTTCGCTTTATCCGATATCCTCTATGCACTCAATTGTTTTCTTTCTCGAGCCATGGCAATATTTTTTATTTTGCTTCATTTTCCAATTTTTCAATCGTATGAATTTTATGGTAGTGTATTTGGCAGCTTCTTTTTCATTAGAGTTACGAATTTAGATAGTTTTGGTGAAAGTTTTCTAATCTGCAGGCTCGCGTGAGAAATGCGCTGTTAGATCTCATTTCAACCATCATTGTGGCATTTTGTCTTTTTTACTGATAGAATTTCCAAGTTACGAACATTAGAATCGATTGTCCCCGATTATGCCGTTCTGTGATCCTTTGATCATTAAACGACAAGCATTTAAACGTCATTCAAGCTAAATACAGTTGAGGTAGCATGTAAAATGATGTCAAGCGAAACGTTATTAAGTGAAATTTCCTACGAATTTACCATAAACCTTAATTTTTAAGGCTATATGTGATGGTTGGTATGATCGATGAATGAGCTTTGGCTGCGCACTGAGCGTAATCCGTGCTTTGTGTTCGACTGAGACTACCAGAGTTGAGACCGCAAAGGAAGTAACAGGATCGGGATGTAGGAACATGGAGAAGTGTAACTGTAGGTGAAACTACTAAATCAAACTACGGAATGAAACTAATACCAACTTCAAGCCACCTAATTCATTTGGAAATTATTTGAAATATAATATAATATATAATATCCCTCTTTCATTACTTTAGGTGTGGACAAAATTACATTCACTGAATCTGTGAAAGAAAATGAATTCTGTTTGACTTCGTAATTTTCAAATTATAAATTAAACTAAAAATGCACCAAACATTTAGCCAAATACATAACGCAAAGTATATAGAATTCTTAAAAAGTTATCAGTATTAGCACGAGAAATAGACAAAAATGGAGCTTAGCATCTATAGTTTGATAGAGCCATAGACAAGATGTTTTTCGACAAAGAAAATGTCCTTTTATTATTATTTATTTTTGCGAGACAAAGAAATGAAAGCTACACAAGTATTAATTTAATATCGATAAACATAAGTGTCAATCAAAAATGGGATATTTGTGGCATGCATAGAAAATAAATACAATTGGACCAAATGCGTAGTAAAATAAGTACTCGGATACCTGAAAAATATCCGTTTGACGTTTTGTCGTAAGACCTTATTTCCATTTGAGCTCGTACGGGGTTCCTCCAAGCTTGAAGTATGTCTGACAAGGTTTGAGTTGAATCTCGGTTTATTAATTTTTTAAAGCACTAAATCAGAGAGGTTCATGGATCGGACATCTGGATTTTCTCCACGAATTTTCTCTTAATAAAGGATTCAAATTTAGTGACTGACTAGGCCATGTCAGTACTTAGATGTTTATCCCTTGGCACCATTCACGGACTCCCTTGGTGCCATGCAAACGGGTGAACGTCGTGTGAAGACGGCTATTATTTTCCAAGATATTTTTTACGATAGATTTCTTCAAATGAACCACACCCTAATTATATTTAGCTCTATCCTTAGGATTCTTCCATTATATTCATTTGAGCTGTACCATAGAACGGAATGCCCATATTCTATGAAATAATGCTCCGGCCACCATGTTACACAGTTGGAATGGGATTCTATCGGGTGTAAGATGTTCCGCCTTTTCTTCAAATATTGATGACATCATTACCGTCATTAAACTATGTCATGCTCTTATTAACTAAACGCAAAATTTATTCAAAAAAATATCATCGAGCAATAAATTTATTTTTGCGGAATTCAAGCTTGATTTTATATTACGTTTCTCCAGTAATGCTGGGGTGGGAGGAAATTGTGCTGTGAATCTTATCCATGAAGGTCATTGCTAACTGCGTTGCAGGCTGATGTAGCAGCACCTCTGTGACCGATTTGAAGTTAGTTTCTTTCCTGAAAGAAACATTTCTAACCTTAGTTTTTTGTGTGAAATTATCATTGGAATATTTTGAGGTGTACAAGTTCTGGAAAATTTTTCCCTAGTCGCACAAATCGTACATTTTTTCCCCAGTGTTACATGAAGCGCTTAAAGAAACATTTTGGTTCTTAGAGATGTTTCCATGGCTCATTTTTGTAGTGTGGGCAGAAATAAAATATCCCTTCACATCTTTTGGTCGCTCCTTTTGCTTCGGCATTTTGTAGTGTCTTTACAAACGTAACACCAACATCAGAATCACCTGATAACTCAACATCACACTATGAAAAAAAAAGAAAGAAAGAAAAAAAACTTTATTTCCAATAGAGATTGTACAATATTACAATCCTTGGTTTTTAACCCTTTAACGTCCGAATTTTTGTACTCATATTACCGTTAACACAACCACCGTCACTAAACTGGCTCTTGCATCAGGCAGTCACCGATATCAGGATGGGATAGGAACTGCCACCCGGCAGAGAACTTCAAAGAACACATTAGGGAACTAATTGAACAAGAAATACAATATATTGAGGGTATTTTTGAAGAGGACACTGGTGTCCTCTGGGGCGTTAAAGGGTTGAGTATCTTAAAGTTAATACACTAAGATGATACACACACATGAGTCTTGTAATACCCATGTCACTAGTCGAAAAGAAATGATAGAGGGCAATGTACTCCTAATCTTGCTTAATCTACATTTGATAATACATGCAATGATAATCATAAGAGAAAACACAATTTCATGGACGATGCATTTTCATAGTGGGGTGAAAACACTTTTGACAGTTTACATGTACATGACATAAAACTTCGCAATTATTGATGCCAGGAAATAATATATGAATCGCTGGTTTCGGCCAATGTTCAAAAATGTCATTTTAAGGAAGCATGAAAAAAAATTATAAATACATATCCATATACATATACACATGTATATATATATATATATATATATATATATATATATATATATATATATATATATATATATACATGTGTATATGTATATGGATATGTATTTATAATTTTTTTTCATGCTTCCTTAAAATGACATTTTATATTATATATATATATATATATATATATATATATATATAAATATATCGACAGTGTCACATAATTTCTGCAGGGCCGTATCATGACTTGGTAATAATAAGCATAATATTTTGTACAATTTTACTTTGAATACACATAAACAATACACATCGGGACTTTAGCTTCTACATATTCCATCCTGAAATGTCCATTAACCTTCCGACGGATTTTATTGCTTTGTAAAATATTCTATGACTTATATCGATTAGCTACATACTGCAACTTTATGGATACCTCAGAGATATTGTTATTGCCAAAGTAATGAAGGTGATGCACAGCAGTCGGGGAGACTACTTACCTCGTCGCGGGAAGTTCTCTCGTGTACCAAAACGCGTTCGCTTGAACAAACTGAACATTTCGCTTCAAAAGAGAGCACCTGCAGCATTGCACTAAAATGACGGAGGATTTGCCAATGCTTCATGACATTTGAAATTAATTTTAGTCTTTAAACTTCGCAAATCAATAATTGGTTTAAAATTGGGTAGAAAGTTATTATGAATGTTTTAAAGAGAATTAGAATTTTACTACTCTAAACAGCCCTGTAAGGTTTCAGCGTGGCAAATAAGTTTATTCTTCAGGAATACAAATTTCACTCTTTACTAACAGGAAACCTGTAATTTCCTCGAACATACTTTACCAATTACTTCATGAAAATGAAGAGTTCTTTTTTAAGAATTCTATTACCTTTATATATATATTAAGAGTTCTATTCAAATGCGTTGTGGGAGTCACTGTTCAGCAATAACTCAACTTATCAAACCCGCACAAAAAGTATGACGCAACATTGAAAATGATTATATGATTAATATTTTAGAACACTAAATCATACATAAAATTACCGTCGAGTTGGCCATTTTTACTCAAGCGCACACTTGTTCGTTTTCGAAAAGATTATTGACGCCATCAAAGCGAGACTGAGACAATACAGTGCATACTTCGCGATGCCAAGACAAGTGTTCCCGAACAATATTTTATGACTAACGTTTTGAGCTTGGCTACTTAGCAAATGACTGTATAAGAAATGAGACAGTCTTCCTTGAGTTAGGTGACAATAGAGTACAAAATCGTACCACAGCCTTTCTGGCACAAACTTGCTGGTAATTTACAAATTGCATTTACTATCGCAATATAAGATATGAATTCGTGAAAGCTTGAGGTTAGCCTAATGTTTCATTCATGCCCAGCATTCTGTCGAAATAGTGGAATTTTTTTAAAATGTTTTTACGTTAGAGGACAGCCAAAAAACTCTGATTGCTTTTGAAACTGGATGTAGCGTCCGTGCTGACAGAGATGAAGCATTTATTTTAAGCAGCGGTACATGAATCAAGAATCCATACCCGCGGTAACTTCAAATGGAAGAGAACCATTTCAAAATAGGTCTCCATAGCATCATTTTTAAGACTGGGTTAGCAATCATTTCGGTAATAAACTCTACAGTAAGCACAGAATAGAAGTAAGTCCGAATTTTTTCTGAACTAACTCGTACTGGTAATATCGGCGACTGACACAACATTTCCAAAAAATGCATCTATTTTGTCCGGGTACATCCACAGCTCGTGCATATCGGCTGTGTTCTACTCTATTTCAAAGACAGCGATGGCAAAAACATAAAAGGTAAAGCTACATCCATAAAAATTCGTACTCTGTGAGAGCTTGGCGAAACGTGTAAAGTTCCGTCAAATGCGAGCTAGTGGAACATACAGTAGTAGTTTAAAATGTTGGGTGGTCGCATTATAGCTACAAACTATTTAGAGACGCGTAGTTTAATTTCGTTAGTGGTTTTGTGTATTATTTGGTGAAGAGTGGTTCCTTTCTTCTGGCAAAGTTCAATTTCTTAGCACAAGTTTTATTTTGGAGTAGAGGTTGTTACCCTTCGATCGGAGTTGTATAGAGATAAATTTTTGGTTATTGGTCATTTTATTTATTGTACGTAACTGAACTGCGCAAGGTAATTTATTGCTGTCGTGTGCTCTTGCTCTCAACAAATTATTATTCAGAGTGCCCAGTGCAGCGCTCAAAATCCATGCGAGTGATCTTGCAACTTATATTCCATCAGTAACTAGCAAAGAAAGCAAATAAACTGCTGGAATCGCCAGAGGGTGTTTCAAAACTATCGTACTACGTCCGCAGAAAATATAAATGCTGTATTACTCGCTGGTATTCAACCACTCACAACATGTGTCTTCGGAAATATTTTGAAAGTAGCAGAACACTCCCACCGTGTTTTCGAGTCTCAGTCGACCAATTTAAAAAAAAGTTTGTAACTTCACTGTTATAGAGAATAACACAATGCAACATTTTGTCCTTCTATATTGCCGAGCTTAAACGATCGATCGTTTGCCTTAAATCTGGTCATTGTTGCTTTGAGGTCAGCATTTCAAACTATGCGAAGCTGAAATATCTAGGAGGCTTGTCCGTAAAATAAGTTCCACGGGCTGCTGCTGGCTACATACTTTATGCGCGGCCAGGCAACAGAGGCAGGTTGTTTGGCTCCCCCACTCCAATCCCCCACCAAGCCAGCATCGCTGCGACGCTCAGCCTCGGCTCAGCAGCCCTCAGCGATGGAGCCCCCTCCCGCGTCTCCCGCCAGCTGCGAGTTGCGGTCTGTTACGAGACCTTTGAATAGCCTAAATGTCCAGTAAAAACCTTGTCAGTTGTGGTTTTGATGACCTCCGGAATCTTTTCGCACAGCTCCCGAACTGTAATCCGTCGATCTTCAAGCATTGCCGCTTCGACTTTGGCAACTGTTTCGTCGGAAGCCGATGGCCGCCCTGCACAGGCTTCGTCGTGGACGTCTGTTCGGCCATTTATAAAGTCCCTGACCCATCTGCGCACCATCCCGGAGCTCATACACTCTTCTCCATACACTTGACAAAGTTCTTCGCGAATTTTCTTCGCCGATTTCTTCTTAGCGGCCAGGAAACGAATAACAGACCGCAACTCGCAGCTGGCGGGAGACGCGGGAGGGGGCTCCATCGCTGATGGCTGCTGAGCCAAGGCTGAGCGTCGCAGTGACGCTGGCTTGGTGGGGGATTGGAGTGAGGGAGCCAAACAACCTGCCTCTGTTGCCTGGCCGCGCATAGAAGCGATCCTGGTGCCAGCAGCAGCCCGTAGAACTTATTTTACGGACATGCCTCGTACTATACTTGAGTTATTCAATTTTTTAATCACTAATATAATCGGGTTTAATTCTGTAACATAGTGGTTTTCCCACATTTCTACATAACATTTCTTACTTGCCCACATCAACACGTTGTGGGATCGCCGGATTCCAGATTTCTAAGCCACGTACAATTACAAAAATTAGGCTATATATAAATATTTTATGAAGGGATTAATAATATATCTAAAAAAAACAAATATTCAATAGAGACATTATATAGGAACAAGTGTAATAAATACGTGAAAAAAGTTTACAACAAATTTCAAGGTACTCGTGGGTTATCGGTCTCCACTTATTTAGGGGAAAAAGTTTTTTAGGGGAAAAGTGAAAAATTGAATTGTTTAAGAATATTGAATTGATGTATTGGACAATATGAATGGATTTTTAATGTAAGAAGGTACCCTTGTTGAATTATATTTATTTATGCAATTTATCTACTTCCCATGTATATACATATATGTATATATATATTCAATCTCTGGGACATTCCCCTCCAGTTCTTGGAAGGTCCCAGAGATTTATTTTGGCCAGTAACAGAAAAATTTGACAAAATAGAAATTAAATATAATTTAACTAAGCTAACTTAACTTAACCCAACTTAAACATCAAAAGGAAACCATAAATTTGAAGGTTACAGATAACCCACAAGTCCCCATTTCAAAATATACATACATTAATACTTCGCTGCAAAGCCGTCATTATTAACTATGGCTTCATGACGTTTAGAGTAGTTCCCTACAAACCTTTTTCAAGTTTCGAATGTAATCTCATTTCATTCTTCAATGCAACTTTCTTTGAGTTCAGTGATGTTATTGGGATCTCTCTTCTTAATCTTCAATTGAAATTCCCTCCACAAGTTTTTGATCGGATTCATGTATGGGGATTGACTTGGCCATACAGAAATATTTATCTTCTTCATCCTCAACCATTCATTGGTTTTGTTTGCAGTATGCTTTGGATCGTTGTCTTGTTAGAAGGTTCATCCACGTTTCAATTTTAACAAACGAGTTGGAGGTAGGAGTTGCTCCTCCAATATTTTACGTTATTTCCTGCCATTCATGGTTCCTTCAATGATGTGAAGTTTACCTACCCTTGATGAGCTGAAACGTCCCCACACCACGATTGAGCCACCTCCAAACTTAACAGTGGGTATGGTGCACTTTGGTTTAGACTCTTCGTTTTTCTTTGCCTCCAAACATGGTTTGCGCTGTTTCTCTCAAATAGTTCGATTTTGGTTTCATCTGACCACAGTACTGAGTTCCAAAACGCTGCTGGCTTGTGCAAATGGTCGTTGGCATACATCAGCCTAGCCTTGACGTGACGTTTCTAGGGAAGAGGTATTATACGAGGGGTGCAGGAACAAAAACCACGACGCAATGTCCTGCTGATCGTGTGTTTACTGGCTTCGATCTCAGATGCCATAGTTTGAGGTCTATGCAATACTGTCCGGACCAATTTTCGAAAAGCACGGTAGTTAATCTTTTGCGTACGGCCAGTTTGAGGCTTACTGAAAGTCGTATTCCGGCATTCCAACTTATGTATTATGGTTCTAACCGACGCTACAAAACAAAAAGTGGTGGAGATATCTTCTGATATCTAAAATCTTCATTATGGAGCTCCACAATACGTTCCCGAAGCTCTTGGCTGATGTACTCATTCTTTCCCATGCTTACGACCGATTCAGAGAGAGCTGCTCTACCAATGGCACGTTATTGGACATGAATGCTGACGAAAGTTCGGTTGCCAAATATCAATCTGTATTAAAACATTCTGGAATAATCCTACAATAATTATAATGCATAATATCGAGGAAAAATTCGGGTTTTATAAACTTCTGTTCACGTATTTACTACTCATTTTCTTATATATTTTTTCTAATGAATATTTGTTAGGGTTGAATATATTATTAACCTCTTTATACAACTTTTTATATATAGTCCAATTTTCGTAATTGTACGTGGCTTAGAGATGTGGAATCTGGCGATTTAATCAACGTGTTGTTTTATTTTGCACCCTTATTGAACTCGCAATAAGAACTTTTGTGAGATTTCCAAAAAACGTTTGAATGGCTGCTCATCATAATTCATAAAAGGGCCACTGTTTAAAAATATCGTGTTTTGTAAAATTTCGATTGATTTCCACAAAGGCACATTGTGTACAAAAATTCAACATTAAAGCTGCATATGAAAATGTCATGAAAAGATCGTTAGTACTAATGACCAAATGACCTAAAAGGTCATTAGCACTAATGTCCAAATGACCTAAAAGGTCATTAGGACTAATGTCCAAGTGACTGAAAAGGTCAATAGCACTAATGATCAAATGACCTAAAAAGGCATTAGTACTAATGACCTTTTTGTATGCAGCTTTTGTGCTAAATGCTTGACGTTCAATCCAATAATATTGCCAAGTTTATCACTGTAGAACTTTCTTGTAGCTGTCTTCAGTTTTTCTTTTGTTTGAATTTAATCCATAGTCACTTTCCGTACATCATATTCTGGCCGGCTTGAGCTTATAAGGTAAAATGATGACTCTTAGCAAATAAGATACTTAGTACCCTACAAATGTTCCTCTAAACGGTAGTAGACAATCAATAACCGTTTCCAGATGATCAATGCATTGTTATAGTTGAAAATCCTAGTGCAGTTGACCAGTCAAATCCGTCCCATCGTAAAGTATTTAATTTTCAGGATGACAATCTTTATTCGAAACTAATCAGAAATACTATATTAATTACTGAGTTTTTAGAGCCATTTGAATGCGGCAAATCAGCGTCACGTTTGTTCGTAGAATTATTTTTGTTCGAGTTTATATAATTCGATCGTAAACTAGATTATACGTATGCAATAATAGTAACGCGCTGCGATTCATTATACCTTGTTCAACAGCTCGTTCCTCGTGTGAGCCCATCGCTCCCAATGCCACCATTTTCATAACCGCTGCAAAAACTGAGAACGGCACCTGGCAGAACCAGAGGAGGATGTGTGATGGCGAGGCTGGGGAGCCCCTCATCATCAAGACGCGACAGGAGCGTACAGATGCCGTGCTGGCTGTCGCAGGTTACTTAACTCTTATCTCATTTTTAACTCTAATCTCATATCTAACTCTTGACTTTCATCTGTCTCATTTCCAGAGAGCGGTAGCTGTCACAGACCAGATCTTCGCGACCTGATGTACATGATTAATAGAGTAACTGTTGAAGGTGCAACCATAAATTTTAAGAGGTTGCGGCCCATGGCCGTTCTGAGTATCATTGCTTAAATTGTCGTCCAGCTTAGAAAAATTCCAAGTCATTTCAATCAACTCCATAGTACTGGAAAACTGCCCGCATGGAATTATCAGAAATGGTATGGAAAGGTAATTTTGTCTAATTTTAACGTAAAATAACCTAAATCACTCGATAACAACGTTAAAGTCAAATTTAATATCGCTTCACTTCTGGAGGCTTGTTTTATTTTTTTTCAAAAATATTTGCTGCGTAACAAATTTGAATATTTAAGCAGCCTTGGGCTACATTGAAAAATTACTTCAGCCATTCCAGTATAATCGAGTAACCCCAAGCATCTCAGGAATCATTGCCTTCAAGAATTATTATTCGTCTCAGGAATTATTGCCCTTAATGTTAACTAATTTAGTTAGGTTAGCTGAGCTTATTGCATGGTTAAGGAGAATTTTTTTTAAATATTTTAAATATTCAAAGAGAGACAACAGATTTGGCAGTCCTGCTTTGCCGAGCACAGTCAACAGTCACGTGAGTTCATATTAGTGCAGAGGCAAGCAATCTAGTAATCGTTCGGCCAGCATAATTTTCGAGCGTGAGGAAAATTTTATTTATGAACATTTTGGCTTGCTTTCGGTGTAAAAAAACATGCTAGTAACTCTATTTAATTGCAATGCACCCGTCAGTTTAAGTGTTTAAGATTGTGAAGGTAGATGAAATGATTTCCGTCGGACTTCTACCTCTGGTCGCCAACAGCTGTCGTGCACACACGGTTGTGACATTAACAATTACACTTCCAATCATTCCGAATGAAATTTGAATACTTTTAAATTTGGCTTTATCTAACTGTAACATAAAACTTCATGTTTGGTAAACTTTATTTAACTAAAGAGAGCAATATTGTTCTGCTGTCACTCAAATACATATATTAAGTATCATGCCCCGAAAACTTTTTCAAGCCGATAGAAATGAGTATCATTGTGAATGTATTTTACTTACACAGTTGTGTTGATATTATCACGTGCAAGCTGCACGACCGTTCGAGTGGCATGCTTTTTCGGATTGTTCTGTTTTTGAAAGCCTTTTTTTCAGAGAAGTTGGGCTAAATCTGTTTTTAGTGATCTCCACCACTCCAATGTGGCAACCATTCGCCAGTTTTATAAAAGCTTGGGCAACTGGTGTACAGTAACGAGACTACCGCCTAGGTACGCCTTATACGCATGGGTCTTGTTTTTTTAGTATCCGATAAATAAAATGTTTCTTGAGATTAAGCTTTTAAATATTATTGACGCTTCACTTTTAGTTTTAACGAAGAGATTTCTGATTTATTTTATAAAAAATTTTCATATATCGCGCACCCAAGTTAAAATTCACAACTGTTGTCGAGCATGAGGTAGACTAGCCTGAAGAATCATTACACTTTTTAAATGAAACTGATGCATAGCTCAACATTTTCATTCACATCAGTTCTCTTTCCTGTACTACTCTTAAATTTCTCAATGATTGTACCTTAGATTGGGTACACATTAATACAGTAGAAATGTTTTAGTAACAATATTAAATTTACATAAAAATTATGAACACTCTCTGTGTTGAAAGAATTTTAACTATTAAACGTCATACCTGAAGGTAATACTCAAGGGTTCGACTTAATGAAAAAAAGAACTTATGTAATCGCTCTGTTAATTTTTGAGGCAACGAAAATTGAGGTGAGAACTATGTGTTCCTTATTCTAAACTGAACATTTTATCTATGGCAGTCTCTGAATTATTCCACTCGGATGTCTTCATGAAAAAATCGGTGCGGCTTCAGCAGTGGAATAGTAGCCACCAGTGAGATTTCTGCGCTTATGCTGGCTTCATTTGGCAGGTGTTACCGATTCTCCCCTCGCTGCGAAGTACGCCTGGATTACCGCTGCGTGGGCTGTGAGCAAGGCAGAGGCTGGACCGCTCCGGTGGCCGGATCGTTCCGAAGTGGCCGACTGCGCCTTCGATGTCGATGATTTCATCAACTTTCCAAATAGGCACACTGCCAGCATGGTGAGGGACGACGACAAGCTGGAAAGCAGCACTTTCTTTACGGGGAACACTTACTCTGTTCTCTGCAAGAAGAGTTCAGGTCTATAGGGAGTGACCGGTGAAAGATTTTGGGAATTGGGAAATAATTTCCAGCAAGAAAAACTTTTTCTGCGTTAATAAGTACATCTTGGTCGCTTTTGATACTGGGACCTAGGATGTAAATAGACTGGATTTATGTTTTTTGAATCATTGCAGCAAGTGACTTGGATTTTTCTCTACGTTTCTGCGAAGATATCGCTATTATTCGTCTACCGTCTGAACTTAATGGCATTGTTTCAGGTTTTACATAACATTCATTATTTTCACGAGTGCGGTAAATAATTTAATTTGAATATCTTCTGGAGTTGATTTATCGTAATTTTTTGTAAACCAGGTTTGTGAAGCAATTAAGGCTGTTAAAAGAAACGAGTAAGAGAGCTTATGCCGATACTTCTTATACCTAAAACATATGTACACTGTCGTATTATATAATTAGGGTAGCCATTATGAATCAATTTCTTAGAAATTACGTGTTTTATTTATGTCAGGCATTTAATGAATAGCTGGATTTGGGGAATTGTTTGCTCGAAAATTGTCAGATACTTTTTCATGTATCATTCCATCGTTGTCTGAGATTTAATGAGCATCTGGCGAACAGAATATCTGACTGAAGGAATGACATGCATCAGAGAGGCGAAGCGGTTAATGCAAATAATCGCATAAGCTTCACGAAAAAGATGAAGAGAGGTCCACGTAAGAGCAAGCTCTGAAATCTAAACGAGATAATGCCGTTGAGATATCGGACAAGAAGTAAAAACATGATATCTAACAACAGCGTAAAAACATGACAAATGACGAACAGCGAATTAGCTTCTTGTTATTAAGGGAAAAATTAACCTATTGGAGTTGAATCAGATTCTTCTTTCAGAAATCGAGACAGACTCGTCGGTGAAAGAATTATAATATTGGCAAGTTACGGAGTGCTGTTACTATACAATAGTATAACTGGATAGCCGGAGTGAAGACTACATCCCAGTGCTCTTAACCACTAAATATATTGGTGAAATGAATCCTTATGTGGCCAGCATGTAAAGTTCCAATTCATTTGTGCAGTGAGTATAATTTTTAAATCGTAATCCAAGCAAATAAAACTTCAACCATATCCATTCTCAAATTTGTCATTTAGAATTAAATGTTATTTGTAATCATGATTCGAACGATGCAAGAAATTCCCTCAATGCAATTATTATTAACGATGTACTGAACGCAAGTCAGCGTAAATTTTGATTTTCATGTTATATTCAAACTTGCACTCTCCAAGATATTATACACAGCTGCATCATGCTTGTGAGTGACCGACTAAGTCCAGTGATCGGTCTGACTCTTCAGTCAAATGGTCTCTGGGCACCAACACGCAGTTGTGGCCGTAAGGGCACCAACATTCATACAGCAAGCGGAAAAGATACTTGACATTAATATCATATAACGAGGTAACAGTAGGCATGAATGTATTTTATGAGGATTCCTAAAATTGTTCATTTTAGCATTCTACGAGTTTAAAACACCATTGTTTTTACCATTTTAGTTGTAAACATGAGACATGAGCATTATTCAATGCTAATCATTAAGGTCAGTAGTACATTTCTTTTCCTGATTCGCTCTGACTACAACAAAGAAGGAAATTTTTCGAAACATGTTTTTTTTTTAATTTAAACTAACATTTCACGTGCTCAGATTCAATACTTCTCTCATCATAGATTAGTCCTTAACTCCCAAAAAAAAACTGATAACAATAAATACCGAAAATTTGCTTAGAATGAACCCGTAAAGGGTTGTAGTATCACAGTAGATCTTTTGATGCGCGAAACCATAATTTCCTGAAACTGCGCGAACAATTTTTTAGCCTTCGCACACCAGAGAACGTAAATTAATTTCAAGATGATTAGGCATTCATGAAAAAGCTTCTGGAAATAAGTATTATAAGAAACACTGCAATTGAGAGCAGTAACGGTCAAGAAATTAGAACGATTTACAATAACCCAAAAGTCATCTAAAATTATAACTGACACATTGAATTCAAACTCATAATTAACTTCGCACCTTAATGTTTTCCTATAACAAGATGGGTGAGTAAAGATGTGCATGTCTTTCACATAACCTCAAAAAGTGTTTATCAAACTGTGTCTATTTTGATAAAGAGAAATTACAACTGTGATTAAATTGTACCTCACTACAGCTTAATCCTTTCTCCCGTACAACATTACGGCATAACGACTCTTATTACCTGGAGCAATAAGAAGTGGGAGAGTGACCAAGCCCCATACTGGGATACCTCAGAGAATTGTAGGTAGACCTTCATTGGCCTCTCATCGAAGTCCTAACCACCCAGTGAATTTTTAATCGTTTTTTCTTTCTATTTAAGAAAATAAATTGAAATCTTTTTCTATGACAGTATTTTGTCGAACATTTTTTAAGCAAATAGTTTCTCACCAATACATTTTCACACAATAAAATAATTATGTGACGAAATGTTGTTCGCAATATGATGACGAGTCGAAGATTTCGATTCAATCGTTAAACATTAAGTTATTAGTAAATATCCAGGGTGCAACTGCATTGCCAAGATCATTTCCTCAAACAGAAAATGTGAGACACAAACATAACTTAAAATTTGACTGATCAAACCTTTCGTCATTTTGAGCACTGCTAGTTCAGGGTGCTGTCGTCGCTTGTTACTTCAAATACTGAATATAGTATGGGTGATGAACGCGAGGCAGGATTCAATGAACTTTAATTAGTGAAGCGAGTCAAAGATAGATTCAAGTGGATCTGCCTACGTGAGCCAGTGATGGCTGATTAGGAAAATTGCAGAGAGCGTTGAGGAAGTGAGGTAAAGATGGATGAAAAATGTTTTTTGACCAATATAAACATCCTCAATATGTACAAAACCTCGGGTTTGAGCCTGATTCATTAATAACTTTCAATGGCCTCACACCCCGGAAGAAAAATATTCTTTTCTTGAACAACTCGCAATGATATCTACATTGCAAACTACCGTACCATATTGCCCTCACCTAAAGAAATGCCATACAACAAACAGAATTGTGGATCACTCCACTGGAATTAAAAGTCTACGAAATGTAACCTTAAGCTCTGAAAATAAAATCTGCCAGCGCACATTAATTTTGTGAACAGGTCAGCGCAAACCCTCCGACCACAAGCCCTGTGTTGTCAGCGCCATCCCATCAAGTAGAGCTTTCCGCAACTCACCCATACACAGCTTAATGAACGTAAATAAACATAAGCCGCAACTCGATTTCCGCAACTCGATTTCAGGCTGTGATAATGAAAATACGAACAACTAATTTGAGTAACTTTCAACGGACACGAATAGTTACTGGCATGCTCTACATCTCAATCAATCAATCATCGACTTTCTGATACCTGCTCAGGAACAGGAAATTAGACAGAAAACAAAAATTACCTCATAAGACCTATCGTAACATGGTAACAGACGATCAAATAAAAATATTTCAAAAATCATTCTAGTGAAAATCAAACAATTAGGAAAAACTAATTAGAAAACTAAATAATTAGAAAAAACTCGTCGAGCTTTTTTCAAATCTGATTAAGTGTACATTCACTGCAATAGAAAACGACTCTGAACAAATCTCCAGCCTCTGCAAAGCCCCCCAACCGCCGACCAAACTCAAAACGAAAGATCTGAATCAAACCAAATTTGCACACTTGCTGCAAACACACTGGATGACTTACTCATTGCCCTCACCTTAGCTGATACATTTGCACAATACCATTTCTTTGGGGAACGTTTACCCAGAATCTGGAAAATTCCTGGTTCTTGTTTTATTACTTTATTCATCAGAGATATGCTTATTTCAAAAGCTGTTAAATTTGCTTGACGATTTGAGCATCGCAAGTGGGGGAATGTGATTGGGAAGGGGGGAGCGGTCCAATCAGCAGCCGGCGCCGACCAGCAAGTGCATGTCCCACGCTCTTGAAATAATTTTTTTGTGGTTTTTATTGCTATATTCAATTCATAAGTCCTTTTGTTTACAAGCTAACGAAGGTTCAGAACATTCTGTGCTTCGAGAGAGGGGGAAGGGGGTGGATTCGAAGAATGCAGCTGCTAGCGCCTGACAGTCACCGCATTAGACACGAAACAGAAATATCTGGATTTTGTTTTGTTGGTCTATTTGACACAGAACTCCTTAGTTTACAATTTAGTAAAGATACACAACGTCCTTTGCTCCGTGAAAGGGGGGAAACAAAGGGAGGAAGGTGAGGAGCGAGTCGGGGACGCCGCCGTAGCGTGCGCTCGTGGAGCGGTGATATGTATCTATGATACATACCACTTGTGGTACCGGTTGCTTCAAGGAACTACAAAAAACTTAAAAGAAAAGATATTCATGTGCTTAGATAGCTTCCAGAGCGTCAACCGCGTCAATTTTTCCAAGCATAAAAGGCAAGGTGAAAATCGCTAGACGTAAAGTAATTTTTATTGAAAAATGATCAAATATAACTGAACGTATCGGACAAACTGCCCATCTTCAGCAAAAATCTCTGTAAAACAAAACCAAAAGAGGTAGAATTAAATCACTAATGAAGTATTTATGAATAGTTTAAACTTTGAAGAAACATGAACAACGATAAAAAAATAGAAGGTAAAGGAAAACTGAGTAACCGAACTATGTGTTGGCCACATGAAGCGGGAAAGCACTTAGGGCGTCATTCAAAGTAGGTTTCATTTTGTAAATATGCAAAGATTCGAGAATGCGCAGATCTGTTCTGTAAGAGGTACCGGCCAAGATTTTAAAATCGTTTAGGGAGACCGGAACATTGCACTCTTATGCATGCGATCTAACAGAGGACAGTGGGGGGGGGGGACCCAAGAGGAAGACCAGTTCTACAACTTCGCCCAGCGTGCTCGGAAACTCTAGTCATCAGGGTACGGCTGGTAGAACCAACGTACTGTGATTCACGACGTGAACAACTGTATTGGTACACTAGAGACGAGCACAGTGAGGGTGGCAGTGTGTCTTTGAAACGGAATAGAGAACCAATTGTAAAATTATTGACTAGAATCATTTGAATTTTGAGCTTCGGGAAGAACTTGTTAATAAGGGATTCAACATCCTCTCTTAGTTTCAATTACTGATTTCCAAAATACCGCAATTTCAGAAAGAAAGCTTGCTGAGCACGAGATTGAACAGATTGGGAGTTATAAATTTTTGACAAAAATTTATTAATATGCCTGTCAACAACAGAAGGAAATCCGCTTATGGCAAAATATCGTCGTAGACAATCGAACTGTTTGTGTAAATATTGAAAGTTAGAACACACCTTAAACGCTCTATGGATGAGGGTACGAATGCCGCAAACCTAAAAATTGTATGAACAAAAGCTAAAAAAGTTTGTCCCGAGCCCAGAAAATTTTTCTTTCGGAAAACAGAGTACTGAAAAGTATTACCAACTCTCTCTACGCAAGCATCTAGATTTTGTTACTTGCAAGTTAATTTCGTAGTATAGTCCATAGGTATTATTACAATTTTAAACCATTCAAAAAATTTTCAGCAATTTTTACCAGACCTGACAACATATGCTTTTAAAAA
This sequence comes from Morinoia aosen, assembly GCA_030386875.1. Lineage (NCBI taxonomy): Eukaryota > Metazoa > Arthropoda > Malacostraca > Amphipoda > Talitridae > Morinoia > Morinoia aosen. Next base: position 44,506,791 of record CM059559.1, read on the forward strand.
ATCTTGCCGCAAATAAGGATGTTGTAGTGACAAAACCAGACAAGGGCCGTGATGTTGTGTTCGTAGACAAAGCAAAGTACATAGAAAGTATGAACAATTTCCTCTCCGGTGATAGCAAGTTTCAGGAAATTGTAGAGCCCGTTCATAAATTCTCCATGCATGTTGGGGATAAGATCAATAATTTTTTGTTACGGTTAAAGAATAAGAGATCCCATATCTCCTGACGACTACAATAAGCTACGTGCGACCGGGTCCGGTCCTGGTACTCTTTACGGCCTACCTAAAATCAACAAGTCGGATTTTGCCACAAGGTTTCAGCTTAGCCCAATTTTTGCCTCCTTGAATACTCCCAGTTTTAATCTTGCCAAATTTTTTTATTCCAATTCTGAAACCTTTTACCACAAATTGTTTTACTGTAGACAACTCAAAAGCATTCGTAGATAGTTTGAGTAGTTTTAATAACGCAGATGGGCTGTACATGGCACTCTTTAATATAGAAAACTTATTTACCAATGTACCTTTGCTGGAAACTATGGAAATCTGCTTAACTAAATTATTAGAAAATCATCAAACTTTCATGTGGCTCTCTGGTAGTATTGTTGAAAAGTTGTTAAACTTAGCTGTCTGTAATTTTTTTTTCATTTTCAATGGAAAATCTTATGAGCAAGTTGATGGGTTGGGCATGGGCTTGCCTTTAGGCCCGAGGTTTGTTAATATATTTCTGTATCCGCATGAACAAAACTGGTTAAAAGAATGTCCTCCTGTTTTTAGGCCTGTATTTTACCAGCGGTATGTTGATGACAACTTTGTTTCGTTCAGAGATAAGGCTCATGCTGACCTCTTCCTCCAAACCAAAATTCTCGGCATAGCAGTAATAGATTTACTAGGGAAGACGAAGGCAACGATAGATTACCATTTCTTGATGCTTGTGTAGAGAGAGTTGGCAATACGTTTCAGTGCTCTGTTTTCCGAAAGAAAACTTTTTCTGGCATGAGACTAGCTTTTTTATCTTTTGTTCATACAATTTTAAGGTTTGCGTACTCTCGTCCATTCGTACTCTCGTCCATAGAGCAATTTAATGTGTGTTCTAACTTTTATTACTAACAAAAAGAGTCCGATTTTCTACGACGGTATTTTGCAAAAGACGGATTTCCTTTTTCTGTTGTTGACAGGCATATTAATAAATTTTTGTCAAAATTTATGACAACTCCCAATCTGTTCAACCTTGGGCTCAACAAGTTTCCTGTGTGAAGTTGCCGTATTTTAGATTTCAGTCATTGAAACTAAGCGAGGATGTTAAATCCCTTTTTAACAAGTTTTTCCTGAAACTCAACATTCAAAAGATTCGAGTCAATAATTTTTCAATTGGTTCTCTATTCCGTTTCAAAGACACACTGCCACTCTCACTGTGCTCGTCTCTAGTGTACCAGTACAGTTGTTCACGTCGTGAATCACGGTGCGTTGGTTCTACCGGCCGTACCCTGATGACTAGAGTTTCCGAGCACGCTGGGCGAAGTTGCAAAACTGGTTTTCCTCTTGGGTCCCCCCCCCCCCCCACTGTCCTCTGTTAGATCTCATGCAGAAGAGTGCAATGTTCCGGTCTCACTAAACGATTTTAAAATCTTGGCCGGTACCTCTTACAGAACAGATCTGCGCATTCTCGAATCTTAGCATATTTACAAAATGAAACCGACTCTGAATGACACCCAAGAAAAGAAAAGGAAAAAAAGAAAAACATTTATTTTCCAATAAAGTACAAACATGAAATGTCAATACATTGGTTTTTAAAACACCTTAACATTAACATCCTTAAATGATTATAACACATTGGTATCGTAATACCCGTGTAGAATGTTGAAACAAAAAGATTGATAGAAAAGTACAACAAAATTGAGTTCCTTTCCTTGCCTAATCTGATTTTGAACTAAGAGAGCACAATCCTCGCGACGCTCATTTGAAAAACACTTTCATTAGTACGCACAAGTATTGAAAAATGAAAGCGAAAAATGCATTCAAATACCTTAACATAGAAACCCTTAATTGCTATTCATACATGGTTATCGTAATACACATGATAGTTGTCGACACAGGATTTAGGGAGAAGCACAAGTTAATAAAAAATAAACAATAACATGTATAAGAGGATCGTTTGCATTTGGAGGGCGGCACTAAGTTTCAGTTTCTGTGTTTCAATTTCTAAGTTTCAATTTCTGAAATTTTTGCTAGGAAGTGAAAATTTATCTTATAGTACGTGCGCTAAGTCATTCTAATATTGATCTTACATATTCCTGTCGAATAAAATGAGCATCACAACTGTTGGTTCCATGCAGGGGAATGAGGGTGCTTTCCACAATTACTAGTGCTTCATCTGTGGTGCCCGGAAATGGAAATGGAGCTTATTTTTTTCTAATAAATTCTCAACTCCAAAATCCAAAAATTCCTTTCGCCCATCCGACAACACTTCACTCCCTCCTCCGGTGATGCCTTGCATCCGGTCATGCCTCTACATTTGGTTACGCTTCACATTTGTTCATATCTTACATCCGGTGAAAGCCCACATCCGATCTTTCATCCCTATGCAAGGTGTCCCAACGATAATATTTGCTATCACAAAACACAAAATGGTTATGATATTTCTTACTTGCGCTTATAGTACTGGCACAAAGAGTACATCGGGGTTAAAGACATGAAAAGTATTGTTTTACATCGCTAGCTGTAATATTTTCAACATAGGTGGAACCGTAGAAAAGTTAACTATCTAAAATTAGTGTTGTCGTAGTGTATTCACGAGAATAAAAAGGTAAGAAGAGTTTACCACACAAAGCTTACGACAGCAATTTGAGACCAGAATAAGAAGATTTAAATGATGATCTTTAAAGTTATGACATTCGTCAGATCCGAGGCCTTTTTTAAATGTTTCAATGAGACCGAAGTAGAGAAAGTATGTACTAAAATACCCTCACATTTAACATCCTCTCTCTCTTTGCGGTAATTAATTTGGGTTTGGAAATGCAAGGTGAAAGTGAGTCACTAAGAACACAAAATCCCTGTGACACATAGCTGAAAATACTCGTGTTAGGGTGCGTGTTATTGGATCACGAGTCCGTAATATTTGCTACATAGCTGGAACACCAATGTACACACGAGCGCAGGAAAGTAAAAAATTGCTAATGAACTACGTCGCATGTTCAAAAACTTTCAATATGAGCGAAAATTACTTACGAGTATCTTAAAGTTAAGACCATGACTTGAGATCGAATACACGAGGATCTTAATATTTATATTGGTTGATTTTAAAACAAATGGTTGGGAGAAAAGCACAAAGAAAATGCATTCCTTCCATTGTGTTGATATCAAATACATGAGGATCGTAATATTTCTATCGGTTAAGTTTTGGAACAAATAATTAGGAGAAAAGTACGTAGATAAATGCATTCTCTCCGTTGTGTTGGTCTGATTTTAACACTGGATTTTATTTCAAGGGGTCAAGAAAACATTGCACATGTTATGCGTTGTTAAGAACACTCCAGTTGGTGCACTTCCATGTTGAAAGTTGAGCTTACGAACGTTGGAACTAGTGAAATGAGGGATTAAAGGTTGAAAGTACAACGGGTAGATCCAAAATTAATTTGCATCTTTGACTGTTAGGTTGATGCTAAAGGCAGTTTTACATTGTTTTGTATCAACTAGTAAGCTAAAATACCTTGTATGGATGAAATGAAGGATTTTACAATAACGGAAAAATTTAAATTTCGTATACTACAAGCTTTGGCACAGAAAAAAAAAAAAAAAAATTCACCGGATTTAAAATAGATGAGAGGGACCGATGTACAATGCCAACCGTAACATTATCAAGATTGCTGGGGCAAAACGAGAAAGTCAAAACAACCTCAAATGGTGTGGCCGAAGCATACTGGAAGAGTGTAAAGGACGACACTGCGTCACAACAGGATCAACATGAGCATTTTAAAGGGGAATATGTTCTAAACATACAGACACGCACATACGTACACCTATATCCATACGCATATACGCACACACGTACTGCATATACCCACTCCTCCAGCACGTACTGCAGTTCACACTTATTGTGTTGACGCAAGATAGAGAGCCATTTTAGTTTTGAATTCTCTCAGTGTTTGAGGGGTTTTGAAGCTCTGGGGGAGTCTGTTCCACAGTAAGGCGCCTGATACTGACAGAGCTTTCTGTCCGATGCTAGATGAACGGTATTTGATTGAGACATCACGTCTCCTGTTCGGCTTTTGGTTCGTGACGGTAGGGGAGTGGAATTCCACTATTTCAGCACTGCTATGAGGATGATATAAAGAGGAGAAAACGAATTGGGCTTTGTGCGCCAGAAACCTTTCCCGAATCGGAGCCCAGCCAAGTTTATTCAGGAGAGGTGTTACGTGGTCATGCTTTTTGAATTTACCGTTGCATACAACCTTTGCTGCAAAATTCATGCATTTTTGCAGGTCTTTCTGAAGATCTTTCGATATATCTCCCCAGACCAGGCTACAGTAGTCAATACGTGATAAGACCAAAGAATGAACGGCCAACAATCTAGATTCTTCGTCAAGCATTTTTTTTATACGATTGAAAAACAATAAGGTCCCGTGAATTGCGTTGCAGGTTTTATCAACGTGGGATTTGAAGGACATGTTTCCATCGAACCAAATACCTAAATTCTTTACTTTTTCTGATGGGTGAATTTTATCATTTCCAACTGTAAGAGTTAGATCTAGATTTCGAATGTTGTTTATTGAATGCTTTGACCCAAAAATAATGAATTGTGTTTTGTTCGCGTTTAGCTTGAGACCATTTTGGTCATACCATGACTTGAGGCTGATCAATAGAGCTTCAGCTCCTTTTTTCGTCTGTGGTATTTCTGCTACAGAGCTTGTCATTGCAATTTGGACGTCATCTGCATACATGGAGATTCGTGTGTTAGAAGGCATTGAAGGGAAATCGTTAATGAAAATTGAAAACAGTAGTGGGCCCAGAATTGATCCTTGAGGGACACCAAAGCTATTTTGAAGGAATGGGGACAACTTGTTGTCTAAGAGGACTGCATGAGACCGATTTGAAAGGTACCTTTTAAACCACTGTGTATCCACTCCTAAGTTCAGTATTTTTCGTAGGAGTTGATCATGTTCGACGCTGTCGAATGCTTTAGGGAGACCAAGTAGCAGCAGAAGTGTTACATTTTTTTGATCGATGTCGTTGAATATTTTTTCAGTGATCTTAAGCAGGGCGTCTTGAGTGCTAGTGTTCTTCCTATAGGCATATTGATTTCGATGAAGTAAATTTGGCTCGTCCAGGTGAGATGACAGTTGATTCGTTACTACTTTTTCTAATATTTTGGAAATGACAGGTAAAAGGCTAATGGGCCTGTAATTTGACGCTGTATTTATGTCACCAGTTTTATGCAACGGTCTAATTATAGAGTGTTTCCATTGTTTTGGAAACTTATTTGTAGCTATTGATGTGTTTAAAATCAAACGAATCAATGGTGCTGTGACTGGAAAACTGTCTTTTATGTATTGGAGGTTGATTCCATCATGTCCAACTGCTTTTGTGTTTTTCAATGAGTATAAAATAGTTTTTAACTCTGGTAAATCGATAGGGCGTGGCTTCCACAGGGCGCCAGCCTTTAAAAGTGCAGTAGGGCATGAAATTTCAACTGTCAATTTCCTCGGACTGGTGTTACTCACTTCATCGAAGACTTGGGCACCTACTTTTGAAAAGAAAGTGTTGAACTCAGTGGCTTTTTCCAAAGGATTTTCAAAATAACTTTTGCGCTCTAAGTTTTTATATTGAGCCACCTCACTAATGATTTCCCATGTACGTTTTGGATTATTTTTTGCAATGAATAGTTCTTGGTGGAAGTGAGTTTGTTTTGCTTGCGTGATTTTCTTCCGAAGAATCTTTCCAAGTTCTTTATATCTCCTGTATAAAGTAATGTTTGACCTGTTTTCTTTATACTCTCGCAAGAAAATTTTCTTTATTCTGCTTAGGTCTTTAATTTCGCTGGTAATCCACAGAGTGCGTTTTGGCCTAGTTTTTTTGGTGATATAAGGAGCACATTCATTTAGAGCTGCTGTAAAGTTCTCGGTGAAGATAGAAACTTGAATGTCCACATCGTCAGATTGCATCATGCTCTGAAATTCGGTGAACCTGTTTAGGAGTTTTTCATTAAATAGTTCCGGCGAATATTGACTTTTTAGGCGGTAAGTCATGAGACGATAGTTTTGTCTTTCCTTTGCAATATTGATTTTACATTCTACAGAGTGGTGATCGGCGACAGAGGGTGATATTACTGTGTTAAGTATTGCCGTAGGTTTGTTTGTAATTGCTAGATCGAGGAGAGTCTTAGATACTCTTGTGAGGAGAGTCTTAGATACTCTTTCCAAAGGGCTATCCCGCTTCATGTGGCCAACAAATAGTTCGGTTACTTAGTCTTTCCTTTCCGTTTTGTTTTTTTACCTTTGTTCGTGTTTCTTCAAAGTTTAAACGTTTTATAAATACTTCGTTAGTGATTTAATTCTTCCTCTTTTGGTTTTGTTTTACAGAGATTTTCGGTGAAGACATGCAATTTGTCCGAAACGTTCAGTTCTATTTGATCATTTTCATTAAAAATGACTCTACGTGTAACGATTTTTGCCTTGCTTTTTATACCTGAGAGTCTTTGAAGCATCCTCCGCTGATTTCTTCGTGGAAAAATCGATCCGGCTTCAGCAGTGGAATGATAGTCACCAGCGATATTTCTGCTCCTATATTGTTTTTGTTTGGCGAGTGTTACCGATTCTCCCTTCGCTGCGAAGTACGCCTGGATTACTGCTGCGTGGGCTGTCAACAAAACAGAGGCTGAACCGCTCCGGTGGGCGGATCGTTTCGAAGTGGCCGACTGCGCCTTCGATGTCAATGATTTCATCAACTTTCATGCATGGTAGGCACGCTGCAAGCATGGTGAGGGACGACGATAAGCTGGAAAGCAGCTCCTTCATCGCGCAAAATACTTACTCTGTTCACTACAAGAAGAGTTCCGGTATTTAGTAAATTGTTTAAATCCAGTTCAAAATTTATCGCTTCCCCCAATGCTAATCAGCAAACGTTGTACGAACTTAATTATTTCAGTACTTAATGGGGACACATTCTGTGAGATGTACACGCAAGTGTGGTGCTTTCCTGTGGCCGCAGTTGTTCTGATCCTTTTGCCGCACTTGCCCTTTACCTGCTGTCTCACTTGTCCTGTGTCTACTGTCTCACACTCTTATCCTCAGACGGAACCCGACATAGATACGCAATATGTGTTGAGGGCAGTGTATGAAATGTTCTTCTCTTGCATCAGAGAGAGTATCGAAGTGTGGAACTGGTAGTAAGAAAAAATGATGCCACTGCTGACTAGATTTGTGGAAACTTGACCCTTTGAGTACTGACTGCTACTCTAGTGCCAAGATGACAAGTGTTTCTAGCTTAGAGCATCTAACATAATTTTGAGGTAATTTAATTTGTGATTGAATATTTTGAAATAAAAATAAAATTAGAGAAGTTAATAGCATTCGTGAAACTATTTTTGAGGCATTCCTGAAGCCTTCTCACGTAAATTACAGTTGATTACCTCAAAGTTCACACCATGGGGTCTCTGCAACATCATCAATAACTTTTCTATTCAACTTGAGCTATTTTTTTCTGGCTTTAGTTTTCTGATAAAATTGGGCAAAACTTGTAAATAATTAATTCGAAAACTTTATTTGCAATATAAAAAATTTCTCTAACCAAGCGTAGAACTTTAAAGATTCATAATTTTATAAATAAAAATAAAAAACTAGGCGCTTGCTTATTGAGCGAAAAACACCCACACTAGGGCAATTTCATTGATATTTCAGGGTACTGACAACTTTTTCCCCCGAAAATTTTGTCTTAACCCCTTAAATGTTCGTACTCAATGAGTTAAGGGTTACCTCATGGAAGCTCAAATGTTTCATTAAATATTATTGTTTTTGAGGCTCTACCAATTCAGCTTGTGTTCCTTCAAGAGCTCAAGCTCTTAAAATACACACAAATAACTAGACCATTCCCGATGTTTGAATCCATCTGGACGACAATTTTCCTCAGCAGTCGTTTGATTCACGGGTCGGCAAGAGTTAGCTTTGACCGACATACAAGGCGTGACCGGCAAGTGACGAGGATCGTCCGTCTGGTCGAGAGCATGATGATGACAATTTAAGCTTACTTAATATTTGATTGACGTTGATATTCTTGTGGAAATATGTTGTTTTACCCAAGGATGCCCCCAGATGTATACAAGCGTTGACTGCTTTTCATCATAACCATAAAACCAAAAGCTTATACATTGAGATGTTATCCCACAGAGCCTCGCAGCCTGGATTACTCATGAAGTAGCGGTGGTAGTTGAATGAAACTTATTATAGTACTAATAACTATTAGTATGATCATATCTTCTGAGAAGTAATATTAATTTTCAATGCATATCATGCGACGTTAGGATTGTGCAGGGTGTTTTTCCATTACGGGATCCGAAATCTATGGTAACTTCTGATACAATGAGCAGATATTTGAAAACAAAACAGCAGTAGAATCTTGAGATTTAAATCTTTTATTTGGACAAATTTTTAAAGATGACGTTCTTCATGTGGCGTCCACTCGACTGAAAGTAATATTGGATGCGTGTTCGCATGCTTCTCGTTGCAGCACTGGTGAGAGTGAGACCGATCAATCTTATTTCTGAGATGATGGCATCCTCGAGTTGAGTCAGATCCGTCGGTTTGTCACAATAAACCCATGCCTTTAGATATCCCCACAAGAAAAAATCCAATGGGTATAGATCAGGAGACCTTGCTGGCCATTCAGCGTCGCCGAATCTTGAAATCAGCTCTCCGGGAAACTGGTTACGCAGGATGCCCATGTTATCTCTTGTGGTATGGGACGTTGCTCCGTCCTACTGAAAGTAGAGATTTCCAATATTCATGGTGTTCATAGCAAGAATTAAGGTGTTAAGCATGTCTTGGTATCGCTGACCGTTAAGAGTCAGAGCTTGGTCATTGTTGTCCTAAAAGAAATAGGGACCAATAATGTAATTCTCACTGTCACTGCACCAAACAGTTACACTTTCTGAAGGAAGTGGAGTTTCCATAATCTCTGTAGGATTTTCAATAGCCCAAAATTTCGTGTTCTGTTTGTTTACACATCCGTTCAAACTGAAATGAGCTTCATCCGACATAAATAAGCTTTTAACAAATTCAGGGTCCTCTTCCTCCATCTCCAAGAATCACCCACAAAAATTCTTCCATCATTCAAAATCAGTTACCTGTAACTTTTGACAAATTTGAACTTTATACTCATGTATTGACAACTTTTTCTACAAAATCTTCTGAACAGAACAATGACTCATTCATAACTGTTGTGCCAGGTGCCTAAGACTGATGCTGGGGCTCCTTTACACAATCTCTTTGGATTTTTCAACATTCAGTCCGACAGTAACGTGGCAGGGTCGTACTCTCTGTTTTTTCTTCGCCAGATTCCCACAATTTGCTAAATTCTTTACGCATCTGTAAATGAATTTTTTTGACGGAGAACTTCATAGGTTATAATCACCCTTGAAACTTCGCTTGGCTAGGACAATGCTCCTTCCATTAGAGAAGTATGCAGTGCTTATGAATGCTAATTGTTTCTTTGTCCAGTTCGTCATCTTGGCGGCAGTTTCAAAGCAGGATGAATTCAACAGTGTCCTCTGATTCTTATTTTGACTGTTGTATCATGAATACGTAGGTATCAAATAAAAGATATAAATCGCAGGATTCTATTTCCGTTTTGGTTTCAAAAATCCATTTATTGTTTAAAAGTTATTAAAGAATTTTTCTGGTCCCGTATTTAAAAAAAACCTGTATACATATATATTTATCCGCCATCAGCAAGTTATATTTATTACTCCGAAAAATGCAAGGAACGTGCTGGATAAATGAATTCCAGTAAATGCTGAGGGTAAATTTTCTCATTATATGACCACTCTGTGTGTAAGAGCACAACAATCATGCAGAATAATAAAACCAAAACAAATACTCAACGTCAAGAATACTTCGACCGAAAAGCAGTTCAAGGCCGCCGGCTCTTATAAATGTCTTCGACATCTCATACTTTGACATAAGTCCTACGTCATCCAAATGGCAAATGGATGGAGAGGCATATAAATGCAAGCTAATGGTCTAACAACTTTGCTACCTGTAAGCTAAACTGCGGCTATAAGTAGGCTTGCTAGCTTGGCCTTTTTTGACAAAGTTACCTCATGGTGACAGTATTCAGCAGTGCTCGGAATCTCTCAGCTCTTCTTCTGGAAGCGTTCTTCGTCCTGCCTTGGTGTTTTTGGAGTAGCGGAGTTTTGGTGAGATATACTTTTCATCGGTATGCCTTACTTTTCTTGGGGTGCTTGAGGTGCCTCGGGGCTTGGCCCTCGAGAGGTGAGAGACTTTCTTTTTTTCGCTTTTTTCTCGTGTTATCTTTCATATCTCTTGACCACAACTCGTGTGTATATCTAATCCTGCCGCACGGGGAGGCCCCCTTGGCCTGGTGGGTCCACCCGCCTACCAAGGTGACCCTCCCAAACCTGCCCTCCTACGTCTGCACTTCCGGACAATAGCAGCGCATCACAATTCTACAAGAAACCAAACGCAATCACCTACAGAGTTCAACTAAAAGAATTGACCCCAAGAAAGAAGTTCAACGTCAAAGTGTTTTCAGTGCAGCTTTCTCAGAACTGGAAGCATCTCTCATAAGACTTACAGACTATATGCTCGGCTTCTATGCCGTCACGGACGACACAAATGCAGTTGACAAGCTCACTTCAACCAATACGTAGTAAGTTTTCAAGCGCATCAATTTACAGCCTGTAATACCTCCGAACCTCAAAGCTAAACGTTCCAACTTTGTTAGACAGATAAACAGATACATAGGAGAGAAACAACCATCCGAAATACAACAGGAAATTTAAAAGCTTCAACCCTGGTTTAAAATTGTCGAATTAATCAAAATTAAGGACTACACCCATGTTATCAAGATAGTAACAACCGACACCACCATAGCCCAAAGATTGTTGCGCGACGGATTTCTAATGTTCAACACCAAGCTAACGACACATCAATGCCAAGCAGAAAAGTTCACCCACCTTCTAATATGCTACAAATGTTACAAAATCGAAGAAGACGCCACCCATCAATGCTCGGAGACTATACAATTTGTTCAGAGTGTGGTGACGTTGGACACTCCTATACCCAATGCAAAAACGAGTACAGAAAGTGTTTAAACTGCGGAGGAGCCCACAGATCTCTTGCTGCCAGCTGCCCGACAAGGGAAAGTGCAATTAAGGAAAAGGAACAGAGAATCACCCAAAAAGAAAGTGAAGGAACACAGTAAACCTATTCACATATAGCAAACAACAAACATCGGCATCTTTGGGATGCTTTATTTCCAATCAAGCCTGATACATATGATCTTGAGCATTGGTTTTTCAAATGTCTTATAACTAACCCTATATATAGGACACCATGACGGTTCCCCCGTTAAGCCGGTACCCATTTCCGACACCTGGGTTGAGTGGGGTATTGTGCTTGAGCTTTCCCTTATACCCAACAGGGAAAATCTCCGCGCCAGCGCCGGGATATGAACCCTCGTCTCCAACATACAAGGCTGATCCCTTAACCACTGGGCCACGAAGGCACGATAGCAAGAACCGCAATCAAAGAATCTACAATACCAAAGCTCACACCTACCCTTACCAACAACACTCAGATTAAGCTACTCACTCCTATCCTTGAAGCTCATATCTTCAGTCTAACGGGAGAAGAGAGCTTCGGCTCAATCGGCTGCCTTCTTTCGAGAAACCTTCAACTATACTATGGCATAGCCGCGAAATTCGAAGACAGCGACTCAAGATCCATTTTCAACTTTTTCTATAACAACTCTGATAATGAATTCCACATGCTACCTAATCAGCAATCAGAACCATCAAGCTCAGGCATGCACTCTGTGGACGAATCAAACAGTGAGAGCGAACACGAGGAGAAGGAAGGTCATTCTGTGAAGCCGAGGAGCTATTCTCAAATAACCCAACAAGCCCATGTTGAACTGGCACATGATCCAACACCGACAGCGGCAGAAACAGACCCTGAACCACCAACAGATCCACGAATTAAGAGGAAGATAAGCGACAAATTTCCACCGACTGAAAGAGAAAGAGAACATTCAGAAAACAGAACAGCAACAATTAAAATTTACCGCAGCTCTATCGACAAACAACGTATTCCTTCGAACTTAACACAAAAATGGTACATCAACGAGCTATCAAAGAAGGATTTCAGTTAAAAATTTACAGTACAAGACGCCGACTCAAGAAAAATACTTGAAATGATCAGAACATAGAGACTAAAACTCGCAAGCACCAAAATACGTATTCTCAACCACGAAAAATTTCTACGACTACCCAAACACTCCACTACAAGCACAGCAAAAAAATCCAAGCCCTAGCCATGGATTCACTGACAATTTTGTAGCACAACGTAAGCACGTGGAACAACAAGAAAATCATCCTCTCGAACATATATAATCAATCTGATCCAGACATCATTCTTTTGAACGAAACAGCCGTAACAACAGGAATGTCACTCAAAATTTTCAGCTATAACGTATTCGCTGTTAATCATGCAAAAGAACCCTACGCTGGAGCAGCAATAGGAATCAGAAAATCATTAAATACAGACTAATTGACAATTTTTATTCAGATATGATCGCTGTAACGTTGGAAACACTGCAAGAACCATTCACAATAGCCACAATGTACACACCCCCTCGAACGCAATTTCTCAGCATAATTGACTTCAATTTTCTGTTGAGAAGAAACCACTCCACATACCTGATAGGTGACCTCAGCGCACGGCATCCGGTTTTAGGGCACAACATATTAAACACAAGAGGCAGAAACCTACACACTCTAATAAGGTCAGGCATATGTTCCCATGTGGGGCCCTTCTTTCCGACTTATATTTCCGGACATCACACTACCACTCCAGATATTATGTTACAGAATAGCAAGGCATACATGAACACATATTTTAAAGCTGGACCCTTGAATCCATCCAACCACATACCATTAATGATAAAAATTCCAGCAAACCCAATACAAATTCCCGTACTACCTAGGAAAGGTTTTCACAGAGCCAACAGGCGAAAATACAGAGCGGATCCACGTCGGCACACAATTTATAGATCCTAATCCCACTCTAGAGGAAATAGATAATGCATAAGAGTCCTGGACTTCTGAAATTCAAACGGCGGTAAACAATCACATTCCAACCATAGCTTACAGGATTATCCAGGGATAAAGCCCAGTCAAGAAGCACTTAACACGCAACTAATATAAAGAGCAGTTAAATCATATGTCCCCATTCGGTCCATCTAGATTCTAGAGAGTTAATCACATACATTACCAATCTCAGAAACAATCTTAACACCATCTACTATGGCTTATATACAAGATCCTGGAATATTATCATGAAAAACCTGAATATCGAAACAGACATGCAGAAATTCTGGACCACAATCAAGAAACTTCAAAGCGCAAACAGAAATAAACAACGTGCATCCTATATCAGGCTAATAATGCATGCTGCAGAACTAACTGAACCGGCAGACAAAGAGAGGGTTTTCAGGAAACATTGGCAACAAATATTCACCAATGAAGACGATGACGCATTCGAACACGAGCATATCGAGACAATAGAGAACTGGATGAATCATAACAATCAGCACTCAATACCATACCACACAGGCGACCATAACAGACTTGATCCACGGCTATGCCCACAAATAACCACACTAGAAGTCATCAGTACTCTACGCACATTCAAACAAAAGGCCCCGGACCAACAGGAATAACTTTTAACCACTTAAAGAATTTACCATTAAATATGTTGGACATACTAACAAACATCTTTAACTATTCCCTATCAGCTGGTTACTTTCCGGACAGCCAAAAGAGAGCAAACATGATTTTTCTACCTAAAGCAGGATCTTCCTCTCATGAAGTAAAAAACTACCGCCCAATATGGCTACTAGACATCCAAGCAAAACTTTTCCGTACAATTCTAAATAACAGACTTACATGCCATTTAACACAGCTGGACAAACTAAACAAAAGACGCTATGGATTTAAAGCAGATCATGGAACACACACGGCACTTGCAATTTTCCATGAAACAATAGTTAACCACCTATCAGACAAATGCAGGGCTGCCACTGATGGGGGATTTCCCCTAAATATGGGGGAAACGGTGGTCGTCTGGGGGAATGTGGGAAACTCTCGTGAAATCGGCTAAATTTAGGGGAATTTAGCTAGATATTTTTTCCCATTAATATATTGTGAAACCGGGTGTGGTTATTCGAGTGAAGATATCATGACGCAGAAGAGAAAATATCTCCTTAACAACAAATGAGAGGCAATTTCACGAAGTTGGAATGTGGATCGAACTTGTTAGACTTACAACAAGATTCACATCAGAACAGTGAACAGTCTCAACTTACAGCTCAGGCTCGAGAATCGAAGAGTTCGCTCAATTAGAGGAATAAAAAGGCTGCCAGTGACCGTGTGACTGTTGCTCTAGCTTCCTTTCACTGAGCGAATACTCCGCAGTCAACACTTTCTTCATTAACTGGAATTGTGCATTAAAAGTGTGGTAATTACTTTTATATATTAAATTGTGAATTCTGATATTTTTTAATGTGTTTTCTTAGGCAAAGGAAGCAGAACGCAGATGTGTTTTTGAAGATTAGTTACTTGTAAATTTAAGAGATGCTAAAAATGTGCGGCAGGCCTAGTCTTTGTTTCTTATACCGTGGCGACTTATTAACCAGTGGTTTCACACTTTTAGTGTCGCATATGCAAATTTGGAGCGTCGTGATTGAGATGGTCTTGAGAGTTAACTTGTTTCTCTCTTGGCTTGAGATGCTATCGTTTATGCATCCAACGCTCATGATTGCATTGTTCCAAAGCAACTATAATTATTATTATTTTTATTTATTTGTATTGTCATAATTTATTTGCGTTACAGAAGCTAACTTTATAACATGCTGATACGCAATCTGTATTTTTCTAATTTGAATATTTACTTTACATTTTAGGAGCTAAAGTTTTACAGTGATTACAACTTAGTTTTTCTATTGGGTAATGAGACTTATATATAAACATTTTGTTATTTTAGAGTTATTATTTTTGCTTCGGAATGCTGATACTGTTCCCCTAATGACTGACCAAACGGAATCATCTTCTAGAAAATGGAAGTTCTATACACAGTCAGAGATGACTGGCTCAGTGTACCCGAAATAAAAATTTACCTGAAATGGAATAATAATCCCAACTGCAGTTATTGTAAGTGCTGTAATATTTCTTTTAAAAATCATTTTAAACCTGTGTTTTGTGGAGCATTCAGTGAAACATAAGAGAAATATGAATGTTGGAAGAACCAGTGCTGATATCGTACACTTTATGGTAAGAGAGCCGTCCAAGGAATCCGATGAAATTGCCATAAGCGAACTTACTCTTGCAATATACTTTGCCTAACTCGATATTCCATTCTGACGTGTTGATCATTTCTTATCGATGGGTAAAACAAATTACTCTGACAGCAAAATAGCTTACAAGCTGTCAATAAAGGGACAAAATTACATATGGACTAAATATGCAGTGAGTAAAGTGAGTTACTAGTTAACATGTACCAAAATACGTTTTATCTTAATTTTGGGGGGATTTTTGCCGAAAATGGGGGAATTTCAACAGCAAATTTGGGGGAAAGAGAACAATTCAGTGGCAGCCCTGGAAAAATGTAAGATTGATGTTGTCCTCCGAGACGTGGCTAAAGCTTTCGACAAGGTTCGGCATGTAGGCCTTAAATACAAGATAGTCAATTTAAACCTTCACCCATCTCTCACAAGAACACTTTGCAATTTTATAACAGACAGAGCAACAGCAGTGAGGATAGGTGGCATCATAGGTCCCATTTTTGAGCTAGAGGCCGGCGTACCGCAGGGTTCGTGCCTTTCCCCCACTCTCTTCAACTTTTATACACACGGCTTACCAGATCCACTTCCAAACTCAGAATACATAGCACATGCAGATGAAATCACTCAAATAGTAGCAATTCGTTCCAGCAATATCAGGAACATAGCAAAGAACACCAAAATAGCAATCAACAACATCAACGAGTTAGAAAACAAATGGAAAATAAAAATCAATAAGCAAAAATTTATAATTGTACCAATAGCACGAACAAAATCAGACGCGGCCCATATTGACGATGAGCATATTCCATACCAAACAAAGGGCAAAGTTTTGTGCTTAAACTTCTCAACAAGTGGCTACACAACTCGGATGAAAGAAAGGCAATAGCAAGAGCAAATCTAACAAGACTCTTCAAATTCAGACAGCTAAGCCCCAAGATTAAAAGGAAACTCTACCTAGCATATGTTAGGTCAGCTTTACTTTACCCTGTTATCCCGTTGCACACACTTTCTACTCACTCACTCACAACACTACAAAGAGTACAAAATACCGCCACTCGTTTCATCGCAAATGTCTCTCGATCAGATCGAATAACATCTCAATCACTACATCAGCAATGCCGTCTCCAACCGATCAATATAGTATTACACTCACAAGCAAACAAAACCTGAAAATATAAACAAGACAATTTACCTGAGGTGTTCGAAAACATGGTTTCAGGCAAGGAAGTTGGATACATGAAACCGGCATCGCTATCTTTTGCCAGTCAAGCGCGTGAAGCCACTTTTGCCGACCCAAGCCCCGCCCACCCGGCATTGGGTCCCAGTGTGGAGGTGGTGTTGCAGTGGAGGGGTAGCACCACCTCCATCATCAGCGACTGAAGACCGCTCTGTTAAATGGCAGACTTGCGCTACTCTGTGCTATACGTTTTTTTCTTAGGCATATATTTCAATTGCGTCCTCGCTGAATGATAAAGAAACTCATATTGAGGAAACTCGTCTTTGACCGCAGCGTGGATAGCGGCGCCCTGTCACGCTGAGTGTCTGACACGCACTGAGCCCCATCTCCGTGTGTGTGCCCGTATACCCTACAGCTACCGAAAATTGGCTTCACTTTAGAGCGCTGATGCCGCCTCCATTCTTAAACCTCCTTGGTTTCAGGCTACTATGACAGACCCCATGCGTGGTCCGGGAGCTCAAGGCTCCTAGCTCTGGGACCTCCTCCAACCCCAATGTTTACATGAGACCAGGCCTAAGAACCTCAACATAATTTAATAACACTTTTTTTCTATTTATCTATTCCCGGGGAACCAGCGAGGGTAGGCCTGATCTTCATTTATTAGGAAGGGGGGGGCAGCTGGGACCCCAAGACCTCCTACCCTCACTTGGAAATTTATTGAAATGAGCAGAACTCAACAATCTAACACACAAAATAACACATACATACCGACGGCGTGTTTGACTGTCGGTAAATTAAAAAAACAAAGGGACATTCCAGACGCTGCACAACCCCATATCACTTCACGAAGCCTCGACAGGTTTGTCTTCATAAAATAAATGCACACCTATCACGAATACAACCAAACGAACCTAGTTATGCACGCGAGTTGTGTCCTTCGTCTTCTACTATCCATTTCCTTTTTCAATTCT
Source organism: Morinoia aosen (assembly GCA_030386875.1). Lineage (NCBI taxonomy): Eukaryota > Metazoa > Arthropoda > Malacostraca > Amphipoda > Talitridae > Morinoia > Morinoia aosen. The sequence goes on from CM059559.1 coordinate 44,524,506, forward strand.
GTTTTTCTTCGACACACTCTGTGCCAAACTCTACCACTTCTCTCTCTTACTCCTTCAGCATCGATGATGATGATGATTTTTCGACAAATCTGTTCAAGTGTAAAATTTTTCAACCGAAATGTGACCATGAGAATGACTCTTCATCAGATTTCATCAGTAATTCAGGCAATTTTAAAGTTAGATTTTCACCACTGATTTATGACCTGACTGATATTTTCACAATCATTTCCATTTTATTAACGCTAGCAGCACGAGGCGAAATCAAGAAGAAATTAGATAAAAAGAAAAACAGACAATTTAAAAAAAATTATTCTAGAGTTCCACTTTATTGGATTTCAAGTTCCTGAATTTGAAGGTCTTATAGTTAACTGGTGAGAAAACAACAAATAAGTATTCTAATACCTACGACATTGCTTGAATCAACTGAGAGCAAGGCTGAATGATTTGAGAGTTCACTGAGTACTGTAGATCTGGCAATTTTTGTTGCGTACATGAGCCCACTAAAGGCCCCATCTCCTTCTAAGTTGTCTCCGTGTGAATTGCGACAACGAATCCAGCGCTTTTTCCCTGCCTAGGAAGAGTGGAAAATGTCTTCCTTTAAAGCTGTCAACACCATCTAGTATTCTTTGGATGTTTTCTGCAGCGTTTAAATAGCGACTAATGATGCGAATTTTTCACTTTTGAGAACTGAGTAAAGTCACTGAAGGCTAAATTCGGTGAACACGAAGTGTGCGGGATGGTGACCATATTGTTTTTAGTTCAATATTGTGTTGTTTTCATTGGAGCATGGCAGGTGCATTGTCGTGATACAACGGATACTTTTGATCTGCCAACAATTTGGGTCACTTTCGCAGCACGTTTTTCCTCAGTTTGTCTACCTTTTGTGATGCTTCTAGAAGCATTACAAAAGTTAGGGTTCACATTTTACCAAAGTTAAAACAAAACATGAAGCAAGCTCGTTGTCGGATTTGTATGCAAGCACGAAAATCGCAACTGAATGTGAACACACGATTCCAAAACAACAAATTGTAGACCAGACACAACCTCACAATCCAAAGTACCTCAGTACATTGACGCATTAAATATTGCGGGATCGAACGCTAGCGCGCCAGCTCGTGCAGTCTCGTCCAACCACTGTGATGAGTATGGATTGGGACTTCCTGATGGCACGTCTAAGCTCAGATATGATTGAAAACGATTTTCACGCACATAGTTGCTTGAGGTTAAATAACTCGGAATAGCTTCAAACATTTGGTCAACATTTTCAACAAGATATCGCAGTTATTCCTTTAATTTCACCGCACCGAGCTTAGAAAACGAGTTCTCTTCGCAGGATAAATAATTTTTTTACAAAAATCTATACATGAGTTGTTACATTTGAAAATTAACACTTTTGCTCATCAGAAAATATTGAGTATATGAAGCCATTGTTGTCAATTTTGATTGATAAATAAAGAATTCTTTTTCCCTATCAATGCCGACATGGTAAACCTTTGAGATTTTCGTGGTTGCTGGTATGGGAGAAGGGGATCATTATTGCAAATAGGAAATAGGAGCTGGCCAAGGTTTGAACTTTGCGGAACGCTTAAGTTATTCGGTATGAATGGGCATATTTTGTTATTCAGGCACCTGCACTGGAGCAGCTCTGTAGGTAGCAAGCAAACCAGCAATCAAGAGTTCGATATTTTTTTGCAGAAGTTTTCTCTCCTCGACACTGTCGAACGCTTTGGAGAGATCAAGCAATAGAAAAAAGTTAATTTCTTTCTAGAATTGTTAATTAATAGAATTGTTAAGCAAAGCGTCTTGAATACTGGTGTTTCTCCCGTTGCCATATTGATTGCAGTGACGTAGATATCTCATCTACGTGAGACGAAAGCTACTTTCATTTACTTTTTCTAATATTTTCGACATAATAGGTAGGAGACTGATTAAACTCTAATATGGCGCTTGTTCGATATCACCAGATTTATGCAGTAGTTTAATGATGGGTAGGTAATTTGTTTGTGGCTATTGATCAGTGGTTCACTGTTTCATTCACTGTTGAATATGTCTGAAGACCTATTTACAATATGCTTTGTTGTGAGCTCTTATTTACCAGCCCATCTGCTCTAGATGTATTTATTATCAAACAAATCATGAGCGCCGTAACAGGAAAGCTGTCATTTATATAGTGAAGGCTAATTCCATCATGTCCAACTGCTTTGGCATTTTGTAATGGGTGTAAATTTTTTGTATCTCTATAATGCTAACTAGCATGGGTCTCTATTTTTTCACATTAGGGGATGAAATATTGCATGGATTTGCCCCTGTAGGTAGGTTTGGAACGAGCCCAGATCCATTACTGGAAACATCCTCATCAACTTTTCTACATCGCCCAACTATCAAACTCAACAACCGCCCGTTTGCCTCAACTCTGTAAATAGCTGCTTTGAAATAAGAATTTCAAACTATATAGACCTGAAATGTCTATGCATTGTGAATTTTCACATCTCAACATCGCATTTTTAACTGGACCTACTGCAAATACCTCACGTTTCTTTAGTCGTAAATGGAATGTTCCATTTTAATGCACAAAACAGAAAACTACACGCACGAAAACATTCACTGAGCACTCTGCGTCCATTTAGGATTAATTTTTTTTTTAAATTACCTTTGTATTTCAGAGAATGAAATGAGCACTCAGGTTCACTACTTCAAAAATAGATTGATCGCTGCCCAAGTGAGCGTCCTACGATTATGTACCCCAAATTATGAATGAACAAATGGAAAATAAGCTTATTTTGAGCTTAGGATTACGAAACCATTCACCTTCTGTATTTTTCATACAGCATTGAAATTTAATTTTACGTATATGCTTGTTGATTAGTTTTGACGCGCATGTTATGCGTTTTCTGTAAATTATGTGTGGCCAACCCGCCCTCATTTCTTAAAATCATTTAGGACGGTATTTTAGTCAGTTCATAGGAGTGTTTTACTTCTTTTTTCCCTTCCAACACAGCGAACATTTAAATTACATTGCTCATAATTGATTTTCAACCACAATCATAGTCATTAGATTACCTTTTGTTCTTTCATTCGTTAGAAATAATAAATTTCAAATGAAGAATTTTCTAACATTTAATATGTGAACTTTCCATTCATTCTTTTATGTTGTTCGAACTATTCGATATTTGTTCACTCAAATATTGAAAGTACGAGTAAAGTGTGAACTTTAATTTTGTGTGACAGCTTTTAGTCGTTCTTGACTCTAAAGAATCTTCTGTGCCAGCATTATTTTGGTAGATAATCAGGTAAAAATTCTGCTATGTGGTAAAGCAATTTCCGGAATCTGGTTCGCAAGTATTTGTTGATATGTATACACGAAAAATGCTTTGTAAATTTTTGAAATGTCAATTACTCAGTTTTAGATGCGAAATAATTTACTTGCACCCACTGTACCGTCGTTAATTTAGCTTCTTTCAATTATGTAATAAGCCCATGCCACAACTACTATTTTCGTCTTATGGTTTGTCTATGAACTTGGACTTTTTGTGTTTAAAAACATTTGAAATCCGCAGTAATTTAATATCATTTCATGCGTCATTTCTTTCTAAAATTCACTGTGTCTATCATAACAAAATTAGAGGACGATTTCTGAAGACAAGTGTTAATAAAGGTACTGAATTTCATGAAAATTTGGAAGTGAAATTATAAATGAATTTATTCAGATAGTAAAATGAAACCAATTTCATCATTTTATTTGTGTCTAGTCAGTGCTGATGTACAGTAATAAATTTCTTTTGCTTCCTTTATTTCGGATTGTAATGCGATATTAAGCATTGCAAGTAATATTTACCTGAATCAATCATTAACGTGTGCGTCTTTACCTGATTGATTGATTGTTGTTAAATTGCTTAGGCAACTGTCGGTTCACTCGGTTTTCATTGTGTTTGCATTATTTATCGAAATTGCGTACGGGATTGCAGCCTCCTAGGCATATGTCCTGAGAAAAGTTAGCACTCTTATGCATTCATGTCTTATGTACTTTGTGATCTATCAAATGAAACCTCCGAATAAAAACGAGGCGGTTGAATGTTGACTGAGACGCATTGCACTTTATTCCTTGTACATAGACAAGGTAACGCAAGTTTCGTCGCAGTTTAAAAAAATAGCGGTGACTCGTGCAATTTCGAGAGTTCGGAAAACAACGAGGATATGCGAGTGGTTAATAATATTGGATACGAATACTTTAAAACTTTTTAATTCGAGAAATCTTTGAAATCCGTTTTTGGAGATACATTTCATGTATTAATTTTTTTAAAAGAAACTTCTTTTCTTTTCGTTCTTTCTCGCTCGTGAACCAGGGCTCGACAGTAAGCGATGCCCCATTACAGTGTTGAAGTTAACAATGCAGGTGATGCCATATTAAAGTACTAGGGCAATACCGAGATCAGCTATCACCAAATACCCCACCCCTCCCGAATAAAACTTTGTAACTGGTAGTAGAATAAATCAATGGCTTTACGTGTTTTTGATTTTTTTCCGTGCTCGCATTTTCTGACGTTCCTATTACACTGCTTCCAAATCTTACGACGAATGATTTTCATTTCAACAAACATGATCGTGAATATAATTACATTGGTCTGCACAATGTAATAGTTGTAAATAAAATATACATATTTTCACCAATATGCATCATCGTACCATTACAAATTAAATTTGCATAAAGTTAAGTTTCAATTTACATGAAAATATGATAAAATTTCTCTCAGACAATAAACGACTTTAAAATAAAACTCCATCTGGTAGGAAATATTTGCCTCACAAGAAGAAAACTCGCCACATTGTAGTGTATTTTAACGGACTTCTGTTTTGAGTACCGTAGACGATCGTGCGCAGTGTGTTGAACACAAATTTTAACCTTTAATATCATTTTGCATTTGTCTATTTTCAGATTTTCAAAAATTCTAAAATTGCCCGCAGGATATGGCAAACAAAGACAACACTAATAGAAAATGCACATGTAACCGACAGACAAAAGATTCGAGAGATTCTGAGAGAAGAGCAGTATTGCAGGCGCTTTTTGAAAGATCTAGGGTCCTTCAGCAATTTATTTCAATTCAGTCTAATCCCTTCATCATCAAAATGCCCCACGTAACGTTGATGTTAATATTATTGAAGTAGTGAGGTTTGAAGAGGAACAGAGATCAACATTGGCTTCAACATCTGTCGAAAAATCATGTAGAAAGAAAAAAATTCTTCAAAATTCAGTTCAGATCTCTGAAAAATTCAAGAGCAAATTACGAACATTGCGTGAATATAGTGGCAAATATGTTCTTTCTGTTGATTCATTATCAATTTCACGCATTTAATTAAAATATAGAGTTTGTCTTTAGTTATTTGCATCATTGAAAATATCATTCATTGATTTTCATACATCAACAATTTCATATACTGAATAACAGAATAAAGTGTATCGTTTTGTTAGAACCAGTAGTTTTTTCAAGTATCCTATCAAAAAGGATTACAGATATTATTTCTTTGGAGAAAGCATTTCCCACCAACTTCAACATTGATATGGGCCAATTATTTCCGAACGGATGAAGTATCAAGAAGAAAATCGAGAAAATGAACACTAACCCATGACAGATCCGTATATAAATAAGTATATACACGTATACGTTGCTATGGCTTCAATATTACAGACCTTACAATACTTGTTATATTTTTATGTTTTTATACATAATCGGGTATTCATTAGAGGTATTTAAGTTCCTCGACCGTACAATGAGTTGTATTGCACCGTTTGATATATTGATGTTAATGTAGAAATTCTACATTAACATATATCTGTAGAAATTTTCCATGGCTTGTCGAAAGACAACTGTAAGAAATGCAGTAACCTAGGTGGTCCACCAAGATACAGATAGCATAATACTGTACTGTTCTAACATGAAAATGTACGATTTGATATCGATGCAGTATATTGAATGGTCTCGACCATGAAATTCCGTCTGCTTTCGAAAACATTCGTTAACTCGCTTTCAATACTACAAAAAACAAAAGTTAAAATAGGATTAGCAAGCTGGTTCATAGACGTGAATGTTTTACAACAACGAAGAGATGAGTTAGGGAATGTTACAAGTTGAGAATGCACAGAAAAAAAAATATTAGCTCTAGTCAAAATGCTAGTTGTCAGTTTGTACACACATATGTGCACATGTACATGTAAATATATACACATATACATGTACATACATACCTACGCACATACATACATACACCTAACACGTAAACATACCCAAATACATTTCTATTCATCGAAGCAATCACGAAACACACGCGTTTTATTAAAACGCTATGCGATATTCTGATATATAGGACAACGAGCAAAAGAAATTCGTGACTACTTTTTCAGTACGTGGAGCTGCTTACAATTCCTAATGAAATTATGTAACGATGTTTTATTAAATATTGTATCGAAAAGATCATTGGTTGATATGCGTCTTATTTATCACATGTGGGTGATCACGCAACAAATACATAAATATATATATATATATTTTGTAATGCTTTCCAATAATCAAGTGAAATGAAGTATTACGTAGTGACACATTCACCGATCTACACACGCATAGCGTGCACACGTACACATATACACAAGTAAGCATGTGCCCAAATATCAACGTAAAATAGTCAGTATAACTAGCATTCCAATCGAGGGTATCGGAGAAAATATCTTTGGTTATGGCATGAATTTTATAAAATTTCCGTACTAAAAATAGTGGCACAAAACAGTCTACCTTAGTCAGAAACATGAAAACGATTGTTCTACAACGGTTCCCAAGCACAGAATATTTTCAGAAATACGCGAGGCTTAGGTGCGGTTGTTATAATATACTCTAGAGCGTAGAGATGATATGATAATTTGCACTACACTAGCCTACCAAGAGCATTTTTGGACGTGAATACGAAAGGAAACATGAATTTCCTATAAGGGTTTCATATTAGAAAAAAATCACATTTTCATTGATATATGGCGCAAAATGTCTGCAATTGATAAAAATACATAGGTACCCCATTTTACGTGTACAAGACATTTCAGCTTTGGATTGTTTCACAATAATAAAATGAAATGTTGTGTTGGGTAGTGTTAGAAGTTGGGAGTGAGAAAAAAGGCTGGTATTTATAGTTTATATACCAGTTACTAGTCCAGTGCACACAAATGTACATATGCAAACCCATATGCACACATACACCCATATACGTACACACATATACAAGTAAGCATGTTTGCAAATCCCACCGAACAGGCGATCTAATCATAATACCCACGCATACTTCAAGACCGAAATTTCAGCAATGGAGATACCAGGCAAATGAGATTCGTCAATACGTGTTCAGTATGTTCTGTAACTAAGAATTATCGTTGAGACGCACGATGACGAATTATTTTTGCTTTCAATTTTCTCGGTTTTTGAGGGATTTTAATACTCAGGGGAAGTTTGTTCCACCGTAAGGCGCCTGATATTGACAGAGCCTTCTGCCTTATGTGACATGAACGATAGTTGACTAAGACATTATTGTTTCTGTTCGGCTTTTGGTTGATTACAGTGGCTGGATGAAAACGCACTATCTCAGCATTGCTCTGAGGAAGATACAACGAGTAGAATACGTATTGGGCCCTCTGCATGAGGAGCCTTTCTTGAAAAGGAATCCAGCTGAGTTTATAAAGGAGAGGGGTTACGTGATCACTTATTTTGAAATTACCGTTGCATACCACCTTGGCTGCGAAATTTACGCATTTTTGTAAATCTCTTTGAAGGTATTGAGGTAAGTCTCCCAAACTAGGCTGCAGTGATCAATGCGCGATAACACCATGGATTGAATGGCTAATGATCTGGATTTTTTGTCTAGCACACTTTTTATACGATGAAAAAATATTAAAGTTCCGCAAACTTTGTTGCCAGTATTCTCAACGTGAGATTTGAAGGACATGTTTCTATCAAACCAGATACCTAGGTTTTTAAATTTTTCTGGTGCATTATTTTTATCATTTCCAAATGCGAGAGTAAAATCTGAAGTTTTTTTAATAGCATCTTTGGATCCGAAAATAATGCATTGTGTTTTATTAGCATTTAATTTGAGACCATTTCGATCGTACTATGATTTCAGGCCAGTCAGTATAGTTTCGGCTTTAATCTGCGTCTGTGATATTTCCGATACAGAACTTGTTATTGCAATTTGAACATCATCTGCAAACATTGAGATCCGTGTGTTAGAAGGCATTTGAATATAATCATTAATGAAAATAGAAAACAGTAGCGGACCAAGACTGGATCCTTGGGGAACACAAACATTATTTTAAATGAATGGGGATAATTTGTTTTCAATGCAGACTGCATGAGATCGATTTGACAAGAAACTTTCAAAGAAAGAAAAGAAAGAAAAAGAAAAACATTTTATTTCCAATAAAGTACAAACATGAAATGTCGATACATTGGTTTTTAAAACACCTTAACATTAACATCCTTAAATGATTATAACACATTGGTATCGTAATACCCGTGTAAAATGTTGAAACGAAATGATTGATAGAAAAGTACAACAAAATTGAGTTCCTTTCCTTGCCTAATCTGATTTTGAACTAGGAGAGCACAATCCTCGCGACGTTCATTTGAAAAACACTTTCATTAGTACGCACAAGTATTGAAAAATGAAAGCGAAAAATGCATTCAAATACCTTAGCATAGAAACCCTTAATTGCTATTTATACATGGTTATCGTAATATCCATGTTAAGTGTTGGAACATATGATTTAGATCCTTAATTGCTATTCATACATGGTTATCGTAATACACATGATGGTTGTCGACACAAAGCATTGCGTGTCAACTCCCAAGTTCCGTATTTTACGCAGAAGTCTATCATGTTCGAAGCTATCGAACGCTTTAGAGAGATTGAGTAGCAGCAAGAGTGCTACATTCTTCTGATCGATGTCAATGTATATTTTTTCAGAGATATTGAGCAGAGCGTCTTGAGTGCTAGTGTTTCTTCTATAGGCGTATTGATTTCGGTGGAGTAAATTTGACTCGTCCAGGTGAAATGACAGTTGATTTGTCACTACTTTCTCCAATAGTTTGGACATGACAGGCAAAAGACTGATGGGCCTGTAGTTTGATGCTGTATTTAGGTCACCATTTTTATACAACGGTTTAATAATGGAGTGTTTCCACTGGTTTGGAAACGTGTTGGTTGCTATTGATGTATTAATCATCAGACGAATCCATGGTGCTGTGACTGGGAAACTGTCTTTGATATAATGAAGACTGATACCATCATGTCCAACTGCCTTTGTGTTTTTTAGTGAGTATAAGATACACTAGTGATTCATTCAAAAGCTTAAAAATACTTCGGCTTTTGATCTCTACAAGCTCTTCATATTTAATTTCATGTACAAAACACTAACTGATGATGGCGACAGAGAACTCAAACAATTACTAACTGCTCAAACTGGCCATCATGATCACCTAACTCGAAACAGAAGTAACTTCACACTTCCGTATTATTCTGTGGGAAAATCTCCCACATGCTCGTGAGGTGCACTTGTCAGTCGGAACCGTGGCGTGAAGTTGGGCGAGTCGCTTTGCTTCTTTCTGTTGTTTTCGGTCGTTTGCAGTCAGTGGGAAGTAATGTCGGTGGAGTTTTTCAATTTTTAGTTAGGATTTAAGGTGAGCGCTGGTCTGTTGCTGCATTGGAGTCGTCCTCCCGGTGTCAACCCTCTAATTTGTCACAATACCTAAGTATCCCTAATTTCTTGCTGCTTCTGTGTTTCAACTATTTTTACGTTTGCGTGACTGTGGCTGTTATTCAGATTTTGCTTATTTTTGGGTTTATTTAAATCTCTTAAAGGTGTTCAGGGTTTTAAACATTGAACTTTAAATATTGAATTGACGGCATAGTGCCGCTACTATTAGGGATTGAGTTTTGCTCAAATCCCATTGAACTTGAATTGAACTAACGGCATCTCGCCGTACTATATTAGAGATTGAGCTTTGCTTATATCTCAGTGAACCTAAATTCTTTAACATCAGCTCCTAATACTTGGATGCGCTACCTCTCATCCTTGAGCTGTTTAATAATTTATTTCCTCTGGGCCTATGACTTTCAACCGAATTAAAACCTTAACTATTCTTTCTGTCCTTACCTGAACACCTGCCTTTGACTCTTTTCCTCTAAATTTCCTAACATTCTTCTAAAAGTGGTATAATACTCACCAAGTGTGGCAATAAACTTGGGTGAGTTATTGGAGGTTTAATTTGTCGATATTGATTCTGACTCATTTGGATTTGTTTGTTTTTGTTTGCTCTATTTGTTCGTTATTTTGGTTGTACCATTCGTTTAACTTGGTTTTGTTCGTCTTCAGTATGATTTCTACGTTCCGTGCCATTGACACTGGGGGCACTCCACTGGCAGTTTTCTTTCTTCAGTCCAGCGTCTCGTCTTCCTCACCTCTAACGTGCAACTTCACCTAGGCCTTGCGGGTGCGTGTAGGTGTGTTGTCTACATTGATATCTTGAAGTTTTCTGACCATAGTACTTTTATGTCTGGTCTTGTTCATTTGTTCCTGATCTGAACTTACCTTGTTATTGTTTCGCTTCAGGTCGGCATGTGGCCTCTTGCCCTGGCTTCACGCTCTAGCGGCAACGTTTCTGTCAAGCATACCTTGATGTGCCCACCTGAGACGCCGCTCGGTTGCTTTTTCCGTGCCTTGACGCTGTGAAGCATCCTTCCTTTTCTGCCTTCGGGCGACCGTCGCACACTATTGCAACTTTGAACTTTGAACTTTAATCCTAAAAATTGAATATAAACAAATTACGGACACAGATGTGTTCGCTTTCTAAAGCCTTAAGGTAAAACTACCTTGTACGGCTCATTAATAAAATATTAAAACTTGTACGACTTTTGTTCCTTGTCGATTACTATTGAAATAAAACTCTTAATGAAATTGAAGTTGTGGAATTCCCCACAATTCAAAATCTCGACTCGAAACAAAAAGTAACTCCATACTTCCTTATTATTCAAAATCTCGGTCACAACACAGTTTCCTCTTCATTGACAGTCTCTGCCGAGATCCGTGGGAAAAAGTTCTTACAAAGCTTTCAAAACAGATCTTGAATCCTTCTTCTTATCGAAATGTTAATCACAAAAGGTATTTCAAGTCAATTTTTTCTCATGTGATACGACTTATCCCGATAAAGTAATCTGCCATGACAATAATTTAAATTTATGCACCTAGTCGTTTTTCTCGAATATGCTGTTCCCAATTACCTCATATTAACTAATTTTTTGTACAAATTAAGCATCAAAACATGATCCGTCTCATGTGCCCCTAGGTTAAGTAAATTAGGTTAAACATAACTGTAAACTTTAAAAATTGCTTTGATGGTAGAATGTCCTAGAAGTCGCCGAACTTATTCGGGCCCACAAGTTGCTATACTCATGTATGTCCATTCTACTAGACTTGAGAGACAATCTGCTGCTGTGTCACCTGTGTTAAATAAATTGTTTAAATTGTTTAAATGGTCGCATTCTTCTCCAAAGCCCCGCATAAAATCTGAACAAAAGCTCCTAATTAGGCTACACACTTCTGATCTTAGATTGGAGATATTCGGAGAGTCAGACTGAAACAAGGTAATGAATGCGTTAAATTTCCCCAAATTGTTTTTAAGTACTCCAAATAAGCACGTGTTAGTTTCTTGTTTAAAACATTGGCTATCATATCATTTGTCTGAGTTGGATCGCTAAGCGAAAACTCAACAAAGTGAAGTGTGAGTACATCCCACTTCTCCAGAAATCGTCGTACACAAGCTTGCAAAGAAACTGAACGCCACACATTGCGAAAAGAACTGCAACTTGCTCAGTACCGGTATGGAACACGTAACTTGTGCTATATTCACGAAACAAATGTTGATACGTTCCGTCTTTGAATTAAATGTCTTCTGCTCAAATAATTTTTAATTGGATGATTCAACTGTAGTTATTGACAATCTTCTATGTTTTTTCATGATTTTTATAAACTAGATCTGAAACATAGATTTTACCCTAGATTTTGTTTTTTCCATTGCTCGAGACTGTGCCCTAGGAGGGGTCTTATTACCCTAGACTAGGGTAATTATCCTAGGAGTGGAAGCACTGATTACAAGCCATCTGCTAGAGTAATTAGTGATAGTACATTTAAACTGTAATTTGGTATCCAAGAGGTAGGGGATTAGTAAGTTGAATTTTACAAAGTCGCTCAAGTCAGAGATACAAAGAGGCCCTTGCTATTCTTTTCAGTGTGAAAACGAAACATCTGAACCTCTGACGCGAATAAAGTGAAAAAATTCCCCAATTGCTCTACGAGTAGAATCAGTTCATCATTATGTAGAATCACTAACAAATGGGCTAATTTTGTATCTCTTTAACTTCTCTCAAATCAAGGAAAATTTAAACTTCATTAGCTAAAAAAGCAGAAAACAACACAAGCTACATTTGTAAAGAATTTTTCTCTGATAAAATTTAAAATACACACCGATAGAACATACGATGATAGCGTAAAATCCGCTGTTATGAACGGAAAATCAGTAATTTTCAACATTCTGTATCACAAGTAACATTTATTGCAGTAAATGATTTTTGAATGGGCTTCAACTTAGTCTTTTTAAACTATGACTTATTAGGAAAGCAACAAATCTGAGCATTGCTGGTGTGAAGTGCAGGCTCTGAACTAGAATGTGGAGCTGAGTTAAATTGGGACCATGAATGTGGGCAAAACACATTCTCCTCAATAAGATTGTAACTCCCCGGTAGCACAGGGTCTAACCTCGCAGGATTTCTACACCGCCCAGCCCTCTCCCTCCACCTCCAACCAGCTACAGAAATGTTAGGGGAAATTAATTTAGGTTAGGTTAAGTTAAGTTAAGTTAGGTTAAGAGGTTAGGTTAAGTTAGGTTAGGTTGTGTAAGGTTAGGCCAAGTTCAGTTAGTTTAAGGTTAACTTAAAAAAGTTAAAAAATGCCTGTTTTTGCGCGCGATGGAATTGGCGCGAATGGCAACCTCAGTAGCTGCTCGGATGTGGAGGGAGAGGGGTGGGCGGTGTAGAAATCCTGCGAGGTTGGACCCAGTGCTCCCCGGTACAACTGCGAGGGACAATATTAGTCCCGGCCCACACCGGTCAACTGCATTTAGTAAGTCATCTTCCCGTGGTGTGAACTGCAGTTCTCTATTACGTGTCTGCGTTTATCCCATAAGAAAAACATTAGGCAAGTTAAGGGAAGCAAACGGTTTTTCCTATAAATTCTTTGAAAAATGAATAAAAATACTTCCTCATTGAAATAAGCTCTCGGGTATTCACAGCATGTTCGTATCATTCGAATAGACAGTTATAGCCTAAATTTTTTTAAATCCCCCCATACCCCCCTCCCCCCCCCCCCCCCTCAAAGGATTTTCTTTGAAATTTCTATTTCTCAGTCAATATTGTACATAGAGACAAACGGTTTTTTTTGTTTGATTCATAATGCAAATATCTACCGAAACTCGTCGCAGTTTTTTGTTTTCGCTTTGAGAAAAAAAATTTACACTCATTTGAATAATAAAACATGAAAATTCAATTTCAATGGACAATAAAAAAATTTTAAATTAAAAGTTTCAAAAAAATTTTAACGAGCATTTATAGTACTCACATTGATCTCCACGATGCAAAAAAGATCTTCTTCCTAGGTCCAAAACTTTGGTCGAAATTGACCGTTGAACGTTGATAAGTTTTATCGGAGATAATCGCTGTTTTTGTTGAAAACCCACTGCTGCACAGGACACTTTGTTTTTTCTTGTCCCTACCCACAAACTAATACACTACTGATAATTTTAATATATTCCACATAGTCTTCCATTGTTTTTGATCACACTTACAAACTAATTTACCAGAAATAAGATTTCAAAACATTCCAGGTAAATAATCCTGTTCATCATCATCTGCATGATGAACAGGGTTTGGGCGCATCGTTGTTTTGAGCACTCGAGCATTTTCATTGTTGTCCATCGTTTCGCATGACTCTTTTCTAAGTAACCCTAATCTCTTTAGTAAACACCCTTCTGATGATCCGAAATTATGTTGGAGAACAGTGTCCTGCGCAGCAAATATCACTTTCTCCAAGCTTGCATGTTTGATTTTGGGGCATTTTCGCCACAACTTAGAGTGCAAACTCTCATTTGGGTTTTGAGTTTTATTTTTCATGCAGCGAGATAATAAGCTCGTCGATGTCAGATCAACATAGACTTTTAGAATTTCTTTCCGGAAAGAGTCATTTAGTCCGGAGAGATAGAGATTGTGGGAGGCGTGGGATTCGGGAGTTTCTCCGTTGGCCAGTGCTCTCTGGTAAAAGCACCAGGATGTTGTTCCGTCGGGGCACTTTGTGTGTCGTGGGTCGGCGTCGCTGCTGCTGGCATGATAGTAGCTGCTCATGACAGCATCTCTCATTGATTCTACTGTACCAGTAGCTGCATGTTTTCTTATGTTTACACCAAAATGTTTCGTCAACTTGTCAATGGATGAGTCAGTCAGCCCCCCTTTCCCAGCAAGGAGGGACCTCCTCACTGTTTTCCCTGTCTTTGTTGTTGTGTCGCGGCGCAAATCTTTCTTCAAGTTTCGCAGGCGGGTTCCCAGTCGCTTGGAAACATGATTTATGCATTCTTCCTTGACGACGGGAGCATTGTAAGGGCCATTCCCGTCGTTCAAGGAAGTTACTGCATTGAAAGCTGAGGAGTCGCCATCTCCGATGAAGTTGGTGTAGCGAAATCCTTTCTCTTCTGATCGCTGCCACATTACAACTGCACACTTGGCCTCCATAGACCCTGAGCTACCATCTTCATAATTGCACTGACATTTTTTGTGTTGATGCGCTCTCCACTCCTCGAACTCCTCAGCGGACAGCTTCTTTTTCTTTTTCTCGCAGGCATCACAATATTTTGAGAGAACGTGGTAATCCAAGACGAAGCCAGTCTCCGCATGAATTACAAATCCAACTCCTACAGTGGATTTGTGACCCCGAGTGAGCCAACTGCCGTCAAAGCTGACGGAAATGTCGGTCAAAGGCGCTTCACATGACTCAGCATTTTTCACCGCGCGGAAAATTTTAGGTGCCATTTCAGAGAAAAATAACTTCATATTTTTTTGTAGGAATGCAACCTGTCGGTAATACTTGCCCGAACTACATGGTGCTAATGATTCGAATAAGCACACTGCACGGTACCCAAAGAAGCCCAACCCTTTAGTTTCACACGAATAAATTTTTGCAATATTACCTGCAGAATGTTTGGTTTGTTTGCCGTCCACACCTACAACACACATTGGTTTATAACTGAAAACAGTGTTCGAACAGTTGTTGCAATCACAAGTGAAGGGAATATCAACATTGGGAGTTTTCAAGTTCAAGGTTACACTGCACCCAGCTGATCGAGGGCATTCAGCGCAGTGCATATGCGTCGCCATTTTCTGCAATGTTTCTTGAGGTAGCGGAAGCACCAGTGAACCATAATTCAAATTTTCTTCTTCTATCTCAACATTTGAAAGACGTTTCCGTTTTTTGATCGTACTTTCACCAACCACTGCCTCTTCAACACTTTCACTAGCTTTGCGCTTCATTTTCAACCAATTTGCCCTATTGGCGATAGCAGATCGTGTCTTGCGACCCATTTCAGAGAACAATCAGCACACAACTGCACACGATCAAGTCACGAAGGCAACTGACTGTCCAATCCGTGACAAGTGTCGAAAAAAAACAATAAATAAACACAACCTAACTGCGTAGTTGTGATACGTGGCACGCGAGGACTTGCGCGCTGCTCAAGTGCCCGGGTGGGGGCAAGTTTGGGGATGATTTTGGGGGTTCCGGTTGCCAAATAGGAATTTTTGACAATACCACGCCATGTAGGAAGGATTAAGGAACGTTTTAAGGCAATAATAAAAAATTCGACATTTTTGTCCCAAAAACCGTTCGCTTACCCAGTTAGTTTAAGGTTAACTTAAAAAAGTTAAAAAATGCCTGTTTTTGCGCGCGATGGAATTGGCGCGAATGGCAACCTCAGTAGCTGCTCGGATGTGGAGGGAGAGGGGTGGGCGGTGTAGAAATCCTGCGAGGTTGGACCCAGTGCTCCCCGGTACAACTGCGAGGGACAATATTAGTCCCGGCCCACACCGGTCAACTGCATTTAGTAAGTCATCTTCCCGTGGTGTGAACTGCAGTTCTCTATTACGTGTCTGCGTTTATCCCATAAGAAAAACATTAGGCAAGTTAACGGAGACCAGTCGAATCAGACAGCCTACGGCGACATACCGAACGAAGCCTAAGAAAGTTTATGTGGACATAATCGGAGATCTACTGAGATGTTCGTAATGATTGTGAAGAGCAGATGTCGGTTTGGAGTCCATACAAGCAGACATGGAAACAATTAGACACTTGTAATTTGAAGTGAAGCTTGGTTAAGATTTTCAGGAAACCCAGTGCAGAACTGTTCGTACTCCCCTAACGCTATTGTCTATACATGCAAAAATACATTTTTTGTTCAATTAACCAGTTTACATGCAGAAAGTTATTTAAAAATTTAACTGTTTTGTCATAATTTTATGGGTTAAACTTGTCCCAAAACTGATTCATGAACGTGTGTTAACAATGCATATCATCAATGAATGGATTGTCTCGGGCCTTTAAGCGCCTTCCTTATACAGGAGCAAGGAGAGCAATGGGCGATAAAGAGAGGATTTAAACCCTCGATAGTAAGAGAGAAAGAAGCGTAAAAAATAGAAACGAAAGGTATACAGGAAGAGAAAATGGAACATAGACGGAAATAAGAAACAGGGAATGTTCTTCTTGCTCTGCATTTGCTTAATCGCCACAAGGAAATTACGATTACTGAAAGATTTCACTACTTCTAAGGGGGTGTCGAATGTGTATCATGCGCATTAATTTTGTATATAGTATTTCTTATTAGCGGTACAAACTGCAGACCTGCACTTGTCTTAATCAGTTATTTCTATATACAGCAATATTCGGTGTCATATCCGACACACTATACCGAATATGACACTATGCACACTATACTTCGGTACAGTGAAGGGTCAAAATACGCGCTATACTATTGGAGATGACAAAAAAGAAACAACGATGAAATAGAGTAAGTCTCAAACAATACCTGAAGATTTCACGCAGCATTTTTTTGCGAAGGCTCTTAACGATACACGAAACACTCACTAATTAGAAAACCCCGTAGCCTGAATCCGCTTCGCAGTGTTTCTTCGTTCACTTTCAACTTGCCCTCCGTTCCGCATCTTGTAGCTGATCGGTAGAAGCGGGGTGCCAATCTGCAATCTGCCTTTCTTCTGTACTTCTGGCGTTATAATGTGCCGATGCTCGGCTACAATGGGTCTCTGAGTCATACTAGTGCGCGTCCTGTATCAGGCTCTGGTCTGTTGTTTCCGTGGTCCGCTGAAGGCAGTGTTTCCACGAGCAGGGTAATTACCCTATTTTAGGGTAATCAGGGGTACCTTAGGGTAATGTTTAGGGTAATGGAAAAAATGAGCAAATCTAGGGTAATCAGAGCTCCGTGAAGGAAGCGCCCGCCTAATCTACGAGAAATAGAAAGAAAAATAGAATTGAAAGGCCAATATGCAAGCACCCTACTGGTTACCTCTTCAACGAAGTACAATGAAACGAGTCAGAATTTAGTGTTCACTAAACTGCACTGCTGTTTTGGTTAATGTCGCACATTTGAATGTCATCAGGTATCGCTCACGAAAAACGGCGTCAAAATACGAAGCTATAATATCTCTTGTCCACTTCGTTTTGACAAAGGATTCTGAGTTGCATTTCGCTAATAAAAAAACTCGATCGGTGTCAGTAACAGCCAGTCGACGAAAGTCGCTGTCCTGTTCTGATTGCGCGCGTGCTCATAAGCTTAAACAGAATATCGACAGGTATTTGTGTTGTATTTTTAAATACCAGAGCTAATATATTTCATCGTAGAAAGGTTCATTCTTATGATAGTCATTGAATTAACAGCAGAGTTACCTCACAGCGCCGGTATTTTGCCAGCCAATTAGATGGAAGGCATCCTATTTCTTAGCCATGTTGCACGCCAACGAATCATGTTATTGTAGCGACGCAAACAAAAAAATTTAAACAGGGTTCTTTGACACTTCGAGTTACAAAAGGTGCGAAAGGGAGAAGCTATAAAATTAGTTACAAAAATTCATATAAACAAAAGAGTACAGTCATCGACTTAAAACTTGCAAAATATGTTTGTATTCTCACTGTCTTTCTTAAGCGCGATCATGCCTAGAACATAGCTTGATGAAGCTGCAATCATGCCAATAATTTCGTCAACCGAAATTGAAGCAATAGGGTTTCCAGCAACTGAGTGTTGAGGAAATTTTATACTTTTTAACAAAGGCAAGGTAGTTTTTTCCAAAAACCTCCAAATTTCCTCACTCGCTCTGTAGGAAATGAATAAATTTGATTACTTTATGATCAACTTTATGAGTTGATGAGTGAATGTGATTGCATCGAAGTCTCTGAGAAGCATATGTGATGTAACAAGATTGTATAAAATCAGTGATGAAAAGATATGACAAAGGTAATGTGTGAGGATAGCCAGAAAGTCATCAGAGAGAGTGGATCAAAGTGTTAGGTTAGATTGAGCATGTAGAAAGAATGACTGAAGCGCGTGAATAGATGGGAAATTAAATGAAAAATAGATAATTATACTAGGGATAGATACACATATTATTACATTTCTTGTAGCATGGCAGATGATCGCGCACCGAGTTAGGAAGAGCCAACAACACCATCTCAAAAAAAAAGCTCCAGGTGAAAGCTAAAAACTACCAGCAGAAATTTAAAGATTCGAGGACATAGGTACCTGAGTTTGAGGGATGGTTAGCCAAGTCCTCAAAATCAACAGAGCAAAAGGATATGGCATATTGTAAGGTTTGTCAATCCGATATTACTAGTGGGAAATCGGAAATCAAGCGTCACACGCTCTCAGAGAGACACAAACAACGATCCATGGTGGCAAAGAAAACTCCATCAATTGCCAGCTACGTGCTATCCAATGATCCTCTCGAAAATCGTGCTCGTAAAGTGGAACTGCAAGTTTGTGCAATTTTAGTTGAGCAACACCTACCTATCTCACTGTGCGAGCCTCTTTTAGTTTGATGAAAACAATGTTCCCAGATCAGGAGTCGCTGAAAAAGGTGCACCTTGAAAAACAGCGGGCATCAAGCATAATTCGACAGGTATTTGGAAAACATCTTGCACGGGATATTGCCTGGGATATCAAACCAGCATTCTAACGCCGATCAACTGGCCTTCCCTCCTGACGCTCATGCAGCATGTAACACAGTGTCAATTCATACTGATGGAGCTCTGGAAACCAGTCCACTGTCCTTTTAGTTATTTCATAGATCATAGGTCAGGATTAGCAGTTTAAGGGTAATCTGGGGTAATCAACACCCTTCAGCTAGGGTAATTAGAGTCGCCTCGCGTGGAAACCCTGGCTGAAGGACTCGGACGTGGTTTTGCGCTAGTGAACCGTGATGCGCTGGTGCTGGGAACTCCGTTGCTCATGCTGTATTCTAGTGAATTGGTTCCGTTGTCGCTGGTGCTTTGCAGGTACAATTTGTGCGTCAAACCTGGTGCCATGACGCACAAAATGCTGGTGATGTGATGCTCTAGTGCACTGGATTCCTCGTCTTAGATACACTAGTACTCTGATGCTATTAAGTATTATGTAGTCGGTAGACACCGCAATATCTAAAACCGGGTATTGTTATTGTTACTGCTTTCAAATTTGCATTCGATTATCCTCTTAAAAATATTTTATTATCCAAATTATGAAATGAACTCAAAGTTTCAATTATATCACCAAATCTTTATCAATCAGCGTATCTGCTTAAATTGCCAGAAGGCTACGGCCCCTTGAGAAAAACCTGGATATTAACACCGCACACACAAATTTCAATGCAGAAATGCTACAAATGATAGAGTGCAACTTTTGGTTGATGGAAACTCAGCTTTGTGACTGGCCCAAATATGGTTCCCGACTCACGAGTCGAGGCCTTTGCGTGAACTTGATGTCACCTGAAGAGGAAGTGATGGTGTCCATGCCGGCTGCAGGGCCGCTGCAGAACACTGCAGCTCCAGCAATGCTCAGCAGCTGCAGGTTCCAACGCTGCTGGAAAAACTCCTGCACAGATGAACATTTCTAGGGGGTATCACCAATTTTGGTACGAAAGTTTTTGACAACGAGCATTCACCGAGTAACGCGTTTCTTACGCAATTAGCGTTACTTTGAAGAGTTACGAATTAACTACTTGGTTTGAAAAACAATGAGCTTCCCAAATGTCTCTCGCCAAAATTTGTTCCACTGAGAAAGAAAAACAGATTTTGAACAAATTAGAGACGCTATCTTTGTCTGTTATTTTAGGACAGGTTACATAGCAAGTTAAGTTCTGCGACGGGGAAAAAAGGGAAGGAAGCTCTTGCGTGTGGAGTTTGTACATAAAGGTTCGCTTTGTGCGTAAAATTTAGATGATGTTTTGTTTTCATTAAGCGGAACTGAAGGGTTCAACCATCAACCTTACAAGAACAAAAGAAAAGAAATTATCATCGTTTATACCTTCAACGAGAGGCTGTGTCATGGCTAAATAGATAAGACAGTACCAAATGACCTCAGTGACGTCAGAAGATAATCCTGATTGCAAGCCGCGCATGTTAGAACGGCATCATCATCTGAAGATGGGGATGATGATAGAAATGCTCCCTTTACTAGTTCAGATCGAAAAGCAAAATTATGAATTAAGAGTTTATTCATTATCATTGAATTGGCGTAAATGTTAATATGTTTAGCCGTTCAGCTCGAATTCTTTAGAAAATGTATTTATGCGCTGTTGCGTAAATTATCATTTTCTTCTGAAATGTAATTTAAAAAATGCTCAAAATTTGAAAATGTTCCCGCAAATGGATGATAATTTGATATAAATAAGTCAAGTTCAGAAAAAAACATAAATTCGGTGACCTCCGTTATTGGGCAAACAAGCTAAGGATTTTTAAACAATGATTCTTTCGGCCTATTTCTGTTAAATTAGAAGCTACAAGTTTAAATTATAGTTAAATGTTTCGTTAATTGTTTTACTAAGATAATCGTTGAGGAAATAAATTTGTACTATTTGGTTCTGCCATCAAATACGTATAAAGTTGCATAAAAATATTGTAATATCTAATTGCTGTTCCTTCAAGCAATGCTCAATTCTCAATACTAAATTATTAAAGAGTAGGATGTGAGAATGATCGAAAAGACGATTAATGAGCTATGAGTGCTGGTTGTCAGTGAATGTAAAAATAACGCTTCAATAAATTTCTACTGCCGTTATGATAAATGATTGTGCAGAAATTTTATTATCATCATTTTGATTGCCGTTTGAAGAAGGTTCGTTACTTATACTCCACTACGCTCGTGTCATCGACCAACTCAGCTGTATGATGTCAGTGCCAGCGAGTCAAGCAAATTCTAGGTCAATTGGAATGCAGGAGTCTGTACTCGACTACAAAGCGGAAAATCGACTCCTTCATAAGTTAACAGTTGCTGTTAGTAATTTATACCACGTACGCTTCATCATAACATAATGCGACAGAACGCACCAATGGTCAACACATTGTTCCATCTGCTGTGTCGCATTTAGCATCATTGTATAAGGCGGGAGTTCGAACGTTTGCTTTGCTTCTCCACATGCCGCTCTGTAATTACACTTTAGCTTGTGTAAATTGTCACATTGCCGAGGATAATTTACGTTCGTACTGTAAAACTCAATTTTTTCAGTTTAGCTGTTTGAACTCGTTAACTTATGGTTCAAGTGTTGAAAATTTATTGGTTTTCGAGAAGGTTTTTTCTAATTACTCAATCATTTTTGAGACAATTTAGCCAGCTTTTTGTGACATACACATGCAATTTCAGGTAATATCGAAATATTGTTACTGTAGGTGTTTTTCACCGCGTTTGATTACATTTACACCGACGAGTAGATAAGTACCAATGATCAAATACGCATGCATGAACCAGCGTACACATACATGTTCATGTACACTCACACATTTATCTTGCAGAAATCGAGGCACAAAGGCCATTCGGTTAGTGCACTGTGTTCATTAGAATGCCGCCTATCACTCTGCCTGCATTTGGACATCCTAATTTATTTCGACTGACTTTCGAAATAAGTATCTATCCGCTTTTCAAATTTCAAGTTTGTTCTTTTTATGAATGATTTTAACACAACACATTATTTTCAATTTTCAGAGAAGTATACCTAGGGAAGAAAATTATATCGAAAGAATATCCCCATGCAGCATATAACCTGACAACAGAACTTAGTATCTCCTTGTTGGCAAATTTCATTTCTGAAAACTTTCCATCAGTCAACTTGGGTTAGGTAATGCTACGCCAAGTTGAAATTAAGTAAGGTTAGATTTGGTCAGGTCTGTATACAGCAATTGATGACTCCTTTCATTTAAGGTTCTAAAGTACACAAGCCCTTATTTGCGAAAGCCTTCGAGAGTCAGATTGCTCAGAAATGCGAGTATTTGTACAAGTGTATTTAATTATAAATTTTCGGAAGTTACGTGTACGCTGAATTTTGGGACACAAAGGTTTAGCTTTAGGAATTGGAGGCCTAAAATTAATTTGCTTATACGAAATTTTTAGTTTTTAGTTTTATGCGGAGTCGATTGGCGATAAAATGACCTAACCTAACTTGACCTAACCTAGTCTTACCTTACATAGCCCAATTTGAATGATTAAACGTTTTACATCGCAAATTAGACAAGGTTCATTATTTAAAAGGTTCATGTGGCTCAGCGATTACAAAATAAGCCCCAATATCGATAAGACAATATACATTATATTCTCATACAAACAAATTGCGTCTCACCTACGCATTAATATTGGTGATGGTGAAATTGAAGTAGCCAATTCATGCAAGTTCCTGTGCATTGTAGTAGATAAATATTTGACCTTCAAAGTGCATATTACTCATGTCAGTATGAATTTCTTCGACAGGTATAGAAAAACTGCTGCGAACTGTAAAAATTACCTCCTAATAATAAATATAATTACTTGTAAACACTTACAATATTAGGCACAGCTCTTGTATTAATTCTTTAAGGGCAAACGAAACTTAATTCTTGACAGAGTTAAATTTCAGTTCAGGTAAATTCTCATTGTCACAAGGAATATAAGATATCTTTAATGACAAGTAAAATTTCGTTCACAAAACTCTAAGTTTCATTTCAGACAAGAGAGATATTACTTGTGACAGGTCACATTTTAATTAAGAAAAAAAGAAATCTTCAATGATGAGTTTGATGTCGTTTATGCCAAATCAGATTTGGTTTACACGATGACAATGAAGTTTCATTTGTGACAACTTAATTTTCTGTTTTTATTAAGTTAGTTTTCATTTAGGACTGAAAATAGTCAATTTGTTGTCTACTAAATTTCGTTTGGAGCAAATAAACATGTAAAAAGAACAAATTTCTTTTCGTGGCGAACGTGCTCTTCTAACAAGTTAAAAAAATAGATGAAAAGGCGTTTTGACTTCTGTGACAAATAAAGTCTGTTTTAGAGTGTATTCAGGGTTATTATACCTAATGTTGACTAAATGAGCGATGAAAACTACGTTGAGAATTTAAAAAATGGACTCACATCCTGACAATAGTACACCGTATAGATTATGTTTTAGGCGGCGCGAAGTTGTTCAGCTTCAGTACACTGGCTGTTAGTTTTATTTCAATTAAATTAACATCAATTAAATCTAAGCCTATTGACATATTATGTTATTACTGTATAAATATTGTATACGTTACGTAGTTAATTTTGGTATATACAATATCCATGCAGTCCTACAATTTACTGTATTCGCGAGAAAAACACAATTATGGGAAAAAAGACGTAGAAACCCAGCAACTCACGAGCAAAAACACCATCCACAACACATAAACAAGCGAGTGTTCGCTGTTTCTATGAAAGTTTGTGTTCGGAGTTTTCCATCACTTTCGAAAACACGAAAACACCGAAATCTGGCCGTTTTCCATCTGTGTTCGTGTTCGTGCACTGCCGAAAAACACAAGATTCGGCCAAAAGATTGCTAGTGAGGACGGGCCTTTATCCATACAATTCAACACTCTCAAACAGAATTCTACATTTTAGAAGGTATTTAACATCTGCATCGATGTCAAGGACGTGTCTAAACTTACAATCGTTATGAAGCGACTTCCTCGTAATTAGGCAGTCACATGCAGTACTTAGAATGGAGCTTTAGTGGCATCTGCTTACCCCCACTCTACATCAGTCCAGTTAAATTTCTTCTGGAGACAGCTTAATTTATCAGAGAAACGGAACTTCCAGTGAAATTACTCATAATCGACTTGACTATTTTGAATTGATGAGATGCATGATTTACACTAATGAAAATAGAAATGGAATCTTTAAAACAAGGCACACTCTCTAAAGGAGATAAAGATTTACTATTCCGACGAAAAGAAATGCAATTAGTATGATTGCGTAATGCGACCCATAAATATCATGAGGGAGCATCTTATTTTTTGTGATTAAACAATAAAAGAATAAACAGAATTAAATAAAGCCAAACTGTAGACGTATATTTGTTTCATCACAAGGACAGCTTAATAATAATAATAATAAAAATCTCAGTTAACGACAACTTCGGTCAAGGACTATTTAGTTGTCGCTTTGATAATTTTACCAAAGTTGAATTTTTGGTTATACCATAACTTCTTAGTGATATTAGTAACATTAATCTTATCCCACTGGTTCTTCTTGTCGTACGGTATCGCATTCAAGGTAGTATAATCAAGCGTTTTTTGTACAACCTCATCACAAACAATGCAGTCCATAGATCTCTTCAGGGTGCCTACTAATATTCTTAACGCCCTGTTAACAGGAGTCACATCTTTATTTCAGTGAACATTTACAAGAAATAAAGGTCTCATTTAACAATTTTACTATTATTACTAAGGCGCCTCAATATTTCTCATTAGATACCCCCTTTCATAGTCATCACCACCATCACCGTTGTCTCGATCTCAATTACCATACACCCCTCGAAAGCAATTCCATCAAGACCCTATTAATTGCTCAGAGCCAAGAAGTTCGGGACATAAAGTTTTGATCTGTACTGCAGGTATTACCGGAGGATTATTAAGAACTTCTCCATATGAGGGGTAGCTAGGATCCCCCAGTGGGGGTGTCTAAAATAAAACCTTATTTTACGCTATTTTTCCGCGATTGGGGAAACTAGCCTTCGCGAGTTGTAATAAAGTATTTTAATTAAACTTCAAAGTTAAAATACACTCTGGGAGGCCGCCCGATATTCATAAAGTGTGAAGACTATTACAGACGGTTTCCTCGAGTCACGACACCTGAGAGAGACAGACCCATTTCAGCCTCAGCGGCGCACACATCTCCGTGCTTAATCAACTGCCTTTACATTCGAGAGCCCACGAAACGATGATGGGCTAAGGCACATATCCGGCACGGCCTGCGTCTTGTGGGCGCTGGCCTCTGGAGACTTCACTTCGCCTGCACACCTGCACGCCGTAGCCTGAGTGGCAGATGTAAGTCGGGCGGCCTTTATTTCCCGATGTCTGAAGCAGGCATTAATTAGGCTAGCCTCGGTGATCCTCTGTACGGGTTGCTTTTAAGGAGACCATCTCAGGCCCTTGCCAGATGCTGTCGATTCCATGGTCATTTCTCATGTTTTTGTTGTAAAAGGACCCTTAGGTGGTAGACTATTCGTTCCTAAAATTTTATGGCGCTACGGAAAATAATTTCCCCCCCCCCGGGGGGGGTAAGGCGACCAAACTTTTTCAATTTTTCCGATTTTGACCCCACATAAAAAGAGAACAAATAGGAAATGAAAAAAAAGCTCAACGTGCGTTTGTTAGAAATGTTCCAAGGATTCTAAAACTCTCTTTGCTTTTGTTCTAGCATCAAAACTGAAGGAGGAGTCACATTTTGAAATATCAATATAAATGAAAAGCACCCAAAATTTTAAATTTTTTCCCGATTTTGACCCCATATAAAAAGAGAACAAATAGGAAATGGAAAAAAAGCTCAACGTGCGTTTGTTAGAAATGTTCCAAGGATTCTAAAACTCTCTTTGCTTTTGTTCTAGCATCAAAACTGAAGGAGGAGTCCCATTTTGAAATATCAATATTAGTGAAATATCAATACCTAAAAACCAATATGTCAAATTTTTGCAAAATCTAAGGCCTGAATCAAAAAAATGAATGGAATCAATTGTGTTTATTTTCAAAGGTTACATATCATAGTCAAATTTTATAAGAATCAGACTGAAAATAAAAAAAAATCATTTTTTTGAAAAAAAATGATAATTTTTTTTTTTTTTTTTTTTTTTTGAAATCACAATTCACACTTCGAATATGAAGTTATGTATGGAAACCATCAAAATAAAAATTAAAACTGCATTCAATTACATCAATTGTTCATTATATTACACTTCAACACAAAATTTTATTTTTTGCTTATACCCAACACTTCAAATTTTCAACATTCATCCTGCCATGAGTTCTCGAGTTTTGATGCTAGAACAAATCCAAAGACAGTTTTAGAATCCTTGAAGCATTTCTAACAAACGCTCGTTCGGTTTTTTTCAAATTCGAATTCTTTGAAAAAATATATAGCTCTAAACCCAAAAAATTGTTGCTGATTTTTGAAATTTTAAAAATTTTTGAAAAAATAGAAAAAATTTGAATTTGAAAAAAACTGAACGAGCGTTTGTTAGAAATGTTCCAAGGGTTCTAAAACTGTCTTTGTTTTTGTTCTAACATCAAAACTGAAGGAGGAGTCATAATCTGAAATTTCAATAAAAATATACCAAAAACACATTTTTCGTCAAAAAAAAAAAAGTAAGGCCTAAATCGAAAAAATGACAGGAGTAAAAAAGGTTTACTTTTACAAAATACATATACTGGCCAACTTTCAAACGAATCGGACGGAAAAAGTTGAAAGAGTGAGATAGTCTCCTTAAACGCGACTCGTGAAGCTAGGCTTTCCCTAATCTGTGGCGACAGCCGGGGCCAGGGCTTCAAAATGAAATACCACAACTCTATTCGCGCATAATACCAAAACTCTATTCGCGCATAATACCAAAACTCTATTCGCGCATAATACCAAAACTCTATTCGCGCATAATACTAAAACTCTATTCGATCGTGCATAATAAAAATCTATTCGATCGTGTATAATAATATAAATTTATTCGTTCGTGTATAATATTACAAATCTATTCGATCGTGTATAATATTAAAAATCTATTCGATCGTGTATAATATTAAAAATCTATTCGATCGTGTATAATATTAAAAGTCTATTCGTTCTTGCATAATATTAAAAGTCTATTCGTTCTTGCATAATATTAAAAGTCTATTCGTTCTTGCATAATATTAAAAGTCTATTCGTTCTTGCATAAAATTGAAAGTATATTCGTGTACAGCACTATAATCGATAAGTCTTCCTCCAGCAATCCATGCTCCTTGGGCGATCGCGAGGGTCCTCCATCCGGGTTGCCTGCCCGGGATGCTCCGCTCGTGCCCGGCCTGCCTCGGTCATCCAGAAGACTGTTGTTTAACTCCTCTGTAATTTTTTCCTTCGAACTTTCTGAAACTTAAAACCTGTGACTCCACAAAATTCATCAAAATTAAAAGTCTTTGCGGTGGTGAATTTGGTTAATCTCCTTTGCGATAGTAAATTTGAAATTAAGGAAGAGACCTCGAAGTTTTGATTGGGGTTTTTTTCTACATGGCGCTGTAGACAGGATGCCGAGGCGGCAGTGTGCGGGTGTGAGTCTCCTGGGTTGGCGGCCGGTGACGAGGCTGCGCTGATCTTCCAAAATTGTGAGTAACTATCTTGAACTATGTCTAATAAGGACTTTATCATTAAATCTCGTGGTTTCGTCAGGACTCAGATTACTAAACTTCATGACAAAATTTCTAGTGATTATTTAGTTCTTTCCGAGACTGAGAAACAGGCTCATGTCTTTAAGTTGAACCAGTTGGAAACTGATGTAACTGCTTTCGATGCTCAAGTGGCTTCGCTGTTGTACGGGTCTGGTGTTGATGATTCTAAGTTTTATGAGGAATTGGAAGCTTGCCAGGCTTATAAGGATAAGATTGTCGAATCTAGAAGCTTTCTCACTGTAGTCATGACTTCTCCTGTAAGCAGTGGTGCGGCCACATTACCTCCTACTGTAAGCAAACTCAAACTGCCTGAAGTGCCTTTACCTAGTTATTCTCATGCTCCTGAGGAGAGTTTACAGCACTTCCTGAGAGGGTTTGAAAGCATCCTAAACAAATATTCTCTTACTAGCCACGAAAAATTCATATTCTTGAAGCGTCAATTAAAGGGTGAGCCTTTGTCGCTCGTTAATTCTCTAGGCGTGTCGGAGCAGTCGTATGAGAACGCAAGGGAATTGTTGATAAAGGCATTTGCCAGTGAAACGGTTCAAAAGTTTGATGCAATAAAGCGTTTGGCTACCCTGGAGCTACCGGTAAATTGTAATTCTTACGAATTTGTTAGTGAAATGAGAGTAGCTTTAGAATCTTTTCGTGTACTTCAGATTGACATTGAGACCATCCAACAATTTTTCGTTTGGAATGCCATGAATTCTGATTTGCAAACTCAGTTAATAAACATCTGTAATAATAATAAACCTACTATTAAAGAAATTCAAGACAATATCTTTAAAGCAATTGACCGTTGCAAAGAAATTGACTCTAACAAGAGTACAAGCAGGGACAAAAAAGTAAGATCTTGCAGTTCCTATTCGGCAGAACCTGACCTTTCTTCTTTCGCGGTAAATGTTAAGTACGGGTCCAGAGGCGAGCCTAGGGCAAATTCCGTGAGATTTTGTAGCTTGTGTAGTGAAACCGGGCGGTCTAAAGTCACTTCTCACGTTACCAGAGAATGCAGGAAGTACGAGACCCCTGAGTCTAAGATAGCACGGTTGAAGTCCTTAAATTATTGTACTCGTTGTGGCTTTGCTAATCACTCAACTGAACAATGTTCTTTTAAATTTGGTAGGCCCTGTTTTAAATGTAAAGGTGACCACATGACCTTCTTGTGCACCGAGGGTAATCCTCCTAAACATAAATCTCCTACATCTAGAAATAATACCCCATCAAATGCGAGTTTGTTCACTGGTACGGTTTGGACGAGTGTAGCCGATATTGGTGAGAATTCTGTCATACCAACATTTACTGCAAAAATAAAGAATGTTGATATACGCGCTATGAAAGATACTGGCTGTCAGCCTAACTTCATTGTCTCTAAAATCGCAAGTGACTTAAACTTGCCTATCCTGCGTTCTAATGTGCCAATAACTGTAAACGGTTTTAACGAGGCTAGGAAGCTTGTAACTAATGTAGTTCAGGTTCCTCTAGAAATGAACGGTAAACTTCGCACGGTAGAGGCCATTTGCGTTCCTGAAATAAGACTTAACGTAAACTTACCTGGTCTGTCTGATGTGGCGAAGCAATTTCAGATTAAAGGATATAAACTGGCAGATTCCTTGGTAACTGAATCTGATTCTTTATCATGCTTGCAGTTTGTGCTCGGAACCAATGATTCGTATGTTTTGATTGAGCAACAAATAGAGTTTGGAGACTCTGTTCCATCAGTATTTGCGAGGACTGAGGCAGGGGTTCTTCTCTTCGGTAATCTGAATAGGCTTCTGGCGAATGTTTCTTCCCTTCCACCCTCAGAGTCTTGACAGATGGCAGATCGTGCAGACGTCTCTCCGACCTGTGAGCTAGGTAACTGTGGTAATTGTGTTGGATTCTCTGCATACGTCGTCTTAGACGATGAGGGGGAAGTTTTAGATAGAGATCTTCAGTTGGCAACAAGTGAAGTGTTGGATTGTTGTTATAATAGAGTAGTCAATTACGATAGAACTAGCGACTCAGAATCTCATGAAGAAAACGATGAAGTTGTTAATTTTGTTTTGAGTAATACTACTAGAGATGCAGATGGGAGACTAATCATGCCCTTGCCTTGGCGGGGTGAATTTTCGCACTTGCTGGGATCAAATTTCGGCCTAGCGAAGAGTATACTTAGCTCTAATCTACGGAAACTTCATAAGGACAAAGAAAAATTGATTATGGTGGATAACGTTTTTAAGGATCAAGTCGAGTCAGGAGTTATTGAACGTGTGCCTAATTTTCGTGAGTTTTGTGGGAACAACAAGCATAGTTTCTTGGCTCACATGCCCATTTTCAAGTTGCAGAGAGCTACTACTAAATGTAGGGTTGTCTTTTTGTCTAACATTTGCGAGAAATTTCAGGGTAAGGTTTCAATGAACCATAATCAAGTTCTTTGTCCTGGCCCTTGCCTGAATCATAAAATATCTACTGCCTTGTTGATGCTGAGATTCGGTGAGAGACTGTTAATTTACGACTTGCGTAAGGCGTTCCTGCAGCTCTCATTGAATGATCTAGACTCTAACCGTTTGATGTTTCTCTGGTTTAGGGACGTATCGAACGGGGATTTTTCCTTGGAGGCCTACAGAAATTTGAGATTGCCCTTTGGGTTAAAGCCTAGCCCGGCGTTGCTGATGTTGGCCTTGTTTAAAATTCTGGTCCTCGATGAGAGCGAGTCCAATGATTTGAAACTATTGAAAATTCGGCTGTACTCATTGATTTACATGGATAATGGGGCCTATGCTGGGTCAGACGAAGAAGTGCAGTACGCGTTCTCAAAGTTGAATGAAATATTTAACCCATATAAATTTGAGATTCAGCAGGTGGAAACGAACTCAGAGAAGGTGCACCAGCTGTTGGTACAAAAAGGCGAGTCTCCTCCAGAAACCAAAGTCCTAGGTATGGTTTGGGATAAAAGTTGCGATGCACTTGCCATTGTACGATTGGAGTTGGATGTCCAGGCCAATACAAAAAGGTTAGTTCTAAAGACTATTGCATCACAATACGATAACTTCGGTTTAATTTTGCCTTGCTTAAATAGGGCTAAGTTATTTGTTCATAAGCTGCAGTGTTGCTCTGGTTTACAGTGGGACTCTGTTTTGAATGATGAACTCATTAGGGAGTGGAAAGTTATTGCACGCCAATTCAATGCCCGACCTAACTACACCATAAAGCGGAATGTTGGTCACCACTCTGACGCGTATGAATTAATTGCATTTTGCGACTCTAGTAAATTGATGTACGGTGTGGTGGTCTATTTAAAGAACGTTTGCACTGGTGTGGTCAGTTTCCTGCTAGCGAAGAATAGAATTATTAATGACAGATTGAGTGTAAAAAGCATTCCCGTTCTCGAGCTTCAGGCCGTGGCCTATGCAGTGGAAATATTGGCAGAGTTACGGGACCAATTATCTGGAGAGTCGATCTTGTGCAAGGTAAATTTCGTTAAGTTTAAAGTTTGCACAGACAGCATGATTGCACTGCACTGGATCAATTCTTACGCGCTTAAGCTCGAGAAAATGCAGAAACATTCAGTGTTTTTACAAAATAGGTTGAAACAAATAATGGAGATGACAAAATCCTTACCCGTGGAATTTTCTTTCGCAGCATCAGTTGAAAATCCTGCCGATTTGACAACAAGGCCTGTCAGTCCTAGAAAACTAAGCGTGAGCACTTTTCATGAGGGGCCAGAATTTCTTTCAGGTGATGCTGAAATGGCTCAAGATTTTACGGTAAGCTTGCCTCACCCTTGCCAGGACAGAGAGCGACCTCCCGAGCAGACTTATCTGGCAAGCGCTGGAGTAGAGGTGAGGGGCATAGAGTTCGCCGTTCCCGCTTCGCGATTCTCGAGTTTCGCTAAATTAGTATCAGTGTACTTTATAGTAAAGAGATTTTTTTTTTGTTTCGTAAGGAAATTCGGGTCGGAGCCGGTGAAGCAGAGATTTGAGGAAAAAAGTTCAGAATTTAACCGTTCCCAAGCTGTTACAGATCTCTTACAGCTTGACCAACAACTTCACTTTGGCGATATTTTTGAATATTTCAGAAATAGAACTACTTTGAACGAAACTCCTAAGTTGGTCTTTCGGTTGAATTTGTTTATCGACGCAGCCGGCCTTTTGAGAGTGAAGAGCAAGTTTGGCCGGGCTAGTGATTATAGTCATAATAATTATAACCCGATTGTGCTCTCAAAGAATAGTCGTGTAACTGAGTTGATTATTAGAGATGCACATGTGCAAGCTGCCCATTCCGGTTGTTATACTTTACTTAATCAGTTGAAGAGGGAGTACTGGGTTGAGCATTTCTTCTCCACAGTGAAACGCGCTATTAAGAACTGCGTGGTGTGTAAGAGATTCAATTCTCGTACTGTAAAATTAAATCAGAACTCCTACAGAGACTTCAGGAGAAATCCCCCTTGTATTCCGTTTCGATCGATTTTTGTGGACTATTTAGGTCCCATGTGGGTCGGTAGTCAGACGGGCAAAAGGAAAGTTTGGCTGCTGTGCGTGACGTGCTTATGGAGTAGGGCCGTGAACCTGAAAATTTGTGCAGACCTGTCGGTAGAGTCATTCTTGACAGCATTTCAGACGCACATATACGAGCACGGTGTGCCTAGTCGCGTGTTTTCGGACCTGGGATCGCAACTAGTCTCAGCTGCAAATATTGTCGCAGATTTCCTTAAAGATGTGCATACGCAGACCTTCTTGAGCAGAAATGGAGTTGAACCTGTAAGATTCGATCATTATTTCAAAGGAAACAGCTCTCTAGGCTCCTTGGTGGAGGTTTGCGTCAAGTTCGTTAAACGGCTGCTCTACAGTTCAATTAAGAACTTGGTATTACCTTTGGATAAGTTTGAGCTGCTGGTAGCGAAAGTTGTGCATTTTGTGAACAAGCGACCGCTGGCTTTTAAAGAGGCTCTAAGAGAAGATGTGGAGCAGACTCCTTTGCCCATAACCCCAGAGTTGCTTTCCAGGGGACGAGAATTGATCTCTCCTAACATTATTCCCTATCTGACCAGTGGCGAAGTTTGGCAACCCGATACCACTCGGGAGAAATCCTTACTAGACGGTTTTTCTAGGCTATCTACCATTGATGACAGACTTGTCTCTACGTACAATGAGGCCTTCTTTGCTAATCTGTTGGATCAGGCAACGAGTGAATCGGGAAAGTATAAACCCGTGCGACATGAGAAGTTAGCAGAGGGCGACATAGTTTTACTGAAGGAGCCAAACATGAAAGTGTATCACTACCCAATGGCAGTTGTTCATTCAACAGTCGAAAATGATTTGGGTGAGGTCACGGCAGTTACTGTTTACAAGGGTCGAACGAGAGAAACGGTCAAGAGACACGTGTCGTCGGTAATACCTTATTTGCGCCCTACGTGTAGCCCACCTGTTCAACGGGAAACATTGACTGCTCCTAATTGTCAGGAGGAGGCGCGTCCTCAAAGAGCTGCTTCCGTAAGAGGAAGCGCAATTTCTCGGCGGATGCTGGAGAGAAATCTAGTTTAAGTTATTTGTTAAGAGTTGTATTCTCCAAATTTTGTGTTCTTACGTTTTCGTTTTCTGATTTAATACCATAGGCTTAGTCCAGTTTACTTTAAATGTTTAACTGTTCATTTTCATTTCGAAAATGAACCTTGGCCCCCGGAGTGTCTAAAATAAAACCTTATTTTACGCTATTTTTCCGCGATTGGGGAAACTAGCCTTCGCGAGTTGTAATAAAGTATTTTAATTAAACTTCAAAGTTAAAATACACTCTGGGAGGCCGCCCGATATTCATAAAGTGTGAAGACTATTACAGACGGTTTCCTCGAGTCACGACACCTGAGAGAGACAGACCCATTTCAGCCTCAGCGGCGCACACATCTCCGTGCTTAATCAACTGCCTTTACATTCGAGAGCCCACGAAACGATGATGGGCTAAGGCACATATCCGGCACGGCCTGCGTCTTGTGGGCGCTGGCCTCTGGAGACTTCACTTCGCCTGCACACCTGCACGCCGTAGCCTGAGTGGCAGATGTAAGTCGGGCGGCCTTTATTTCCCGATGTCTGAAGCAGGCATTAATTAGGCTAGCCTCGGTGATCCTCTGTACGGGTTGCTTTTAAACGCGACTCGTGAAGCTAGGCTTTCCCTAATCTGTGGCGACAGCCGGGGCCATGGCTTCAAAATGAAATACCACAACTCTATTCGCGCATAATACCAAAACTCTATTCGCGCATAATACCAAAACTCTATTCGCGCATAATACCAAAACTCTATTCGCGCATAATACTAAAACTCTATTCGATCGTGCATAATAAAAATCTATTCGATCGTGTATAATAATATAAATTTATTCGTTCGTGTATAATATTACAAATCTATTCGATCGTGTATAATATTAAAAATCTATTCGATCGTGTATAATATTAAAAATCTATTCGATCGTGTATAATATTAAAAGTCTATTCGTTCTTGCATAATATTAAAAGTCTATTCGTTCTTGCATAATATTAAAAGTCTATTCGTTCTTGCATAAAATTGAAAGTATATTCGTGTACAGCACTATAATCGATAAGTCTTCCTCCAGCAATCCATGCTCCTTGGGCGATCGCGAGGGTCCTCCATCCGGGTTGCCTGCCCGGGATGCTCCGCTCGTGCCCGGCCTGCCTCGGTCATCCAGAAGACTGTTGTTTAACTCCTCTGTAATTTTTTCCTTCGAACTTTCTGAAACTTAAAACCTGTGACTCCACAAAATTCATCAAAATTAAAAGTCTTTGCGGTGGTGAATTTGGTTAATCTCCTTTGCGATAGTAAATTTGAAATTAAGGAAGAGACCTCGAAGTTTTGATTGGGGTTTTTTTCTACAGGGGGTTCCAGCTACCCACCCTCACTTTGGCCGAGCGCCTGACCCGTGCTGGAACCCCCTCTCAAAGAGAGTCGAGGATATCAGCTCGGTGCGCTCGGCCATTTGTTCATCCAGGATTACGATGAGTATCCGTTTCGATTTGACGGGACATCTCTCTCTCACCTTTCCCATAGCCAAAGTGTGCCGACTCTTGAATTAAAACTCCAGGTTGGCATCCGTTCTATCTGGACTCTTTACTCTCGACCACATTCACCTTTGAAAATTCCCGAAGACGTTTATTTCCTTCACGAACTCCAGCACTTTGCTCATTGGTCTTTCGTCACACAATAAGTTACTTACATCAACGTTTCCTCCGGCTCTCGATCTAAAAACTCGCTCTCTTTTTTCTGCTGCAGCGCGGTACATTCCTCGATGATTTGTTTTACAGTAAGAATCTCTACTCCACACCATCCGCAGATGGGTCGTTGTCCATGGGCCTCCGAATAATTACAAGCTTATGTCGTGAGCCCAACACAGCCTCCCGAGAGACGTTTTTCTCGAGCGTGTTTTTTTTTTGGCGGGGAGTACAAAAGGTTCCTAAAAAAAATCACTATATCAAACATAGACTTTCCAGTTAAAAGGCACGCTACATGCAAGATTCACGTCAGCGTTTCTAGACTCGCGAGGTTGGATTTTCCATGTAATTGGCGTACTTACGTAGGCAATAAAAAATCAACAGAGGGAGGAGGTGCGGCAATAGCATCTCGGTTCGCAGCAAGTCCAGTTAATTTTTGTCCAGTAACAGAGCTAGCAAAATGCTTCGAAAAAACTTACCTTCCTCTAAGTTTTGAGAGCATCTGATATAGCACGTTAAAGAACTTACCTACTGTAATTCGGTAACCTAGTGTTCGATTCGAGGACACTTGAGTTATATACACCTGAGTGCTGGAGGACACCCGAGTTACACACACCTGAGTGTTCGAGGACACTTGAGTTTCATACACCTGAGTGTTCGAGGACACCTGAGTTACATACACCTGAGTGTTCGAGGACACTTGAGTAATATACACCTGAATGTTCGAGGACATTTGAGTTACATACACCTGAGTGTTCGAGGACACCTGAGTTACATCCACCTGAGTGTTCGAGGATACCTGAGTTACATACACCTGAGTGTTCGAGGATACCTGAGTTACATTCACCTGAGTGTTCGAGGGCACCTGCGTGTAATTGACAGATAGTTTTGGAGGTTGCGTTCAACTTGAGAGCATTAAGGTCAACTAAGTAAAGAAGGTCTTGCGATTCCAGCCATATCATGAAAGTGAGACCTCAGAAGTGAAGGAAACTGTGAGCTCTGTCATTTGATCCATAGAAGACAACGTTAATGGTATTGTCACTTCTACATTTCTCAATTTCATTTCTCCTACGTACATTACGGCTCTCAAGGTAGGACGTGTTGTGTTATTAAGCTGCAAGCCAAAAGAAATCAACAAATAATCTATGTTCGCAAAGCGATACGATTATTCTTCTGGTAAAACTTGAATTACGTACCAGAAAAACTCTCGTGCTACGTAGTTCAAATGAAATATCAACTATTGTTCATATCAGGTTTTCTGAGAAACTCCTCATAAATTTATTTTTAAATGACTTCAAATCTCATAGCACCTTTCTTGTTTCGGAACATCTTGAAAATTACGAATTTTTCATTGCTGATATGGGGTGCTAGCGGTGGACTAGCATGTGGAGCTGTGTTAATTACGGCGATGAATGTGCGTGGCACACACATCAATTAGAGCGATTGCATCTGCATGTATGCCCAGCACTACGGGCAAATATGAGGCAGCGTCCGCGCCAGTCAGCTGCACTTGATGGGTGACCTTCCTGTTGTATAAATCGCCGCTCTTATCCTCGTACGCCCGTCCATCCCGACAAACAAACGCTGGACGCGAAACAGTGAAGATCAACATAGTCAACTGTGCTCCACAGCGACGCGCCGAGGTCTTAGAAGGCGTACGTGAATAGTAGCGGAGATCTACTGAGGCATTTGCTATGATCGTAAGTAGAATTAATAGGGAACTAGTGTACATATGTTGTTCAAATTAAGCATAAATATCTGATAGCTTAGTTGGTTTTTCTGATTGATTGGTTGTCACCGTCCACGATATGCGTTCAGTAATAACTAAGGGGAAAATTCAATACTATGCTTCCAACAATGAAATAGCAAATGTATATTACCTTGCATTTTGGGAAAAAATCATTATTTTGCATTTTGGCCGTTAACCAAATAGAGGGGGAAATTAAACTTTTCCGCAACCGTATTGTGAATCTTATCTCTTACAAATGTCTAGTTCCAAAGAATATGTCCAAAAATGAGTTAAACAGGAACCAGAAAAAATGATGCGGTATCTTTTAACCCTTTGACTGCGACGTTAGCCACCGGTGGCCACGGAGGGGATTTTCAAAATGTTGCTCACCGACCAATAGTCACAAACTCAATTTTCATAAATACTTAATGAAAACTAAATGAAGTCACGACCCAGTTATTGTTTGGTTTTTCAATATGCTACAATTGACTTTAAATTTCAGTTAAATGTTAAACTTGAGTTTTACCTGCCGCAGTCAAAGTGTTAAGGCAATGAAAATGGAACTAACATGAACTTCTTCATTTTTAGAAAAGATTATTATCTGATTTGCAGCCGTCAATTTCAACGCAGTTTTGAAGTTTGTTGTGGAAAACTCTGTCATTCATGCAACACCGGGACGTTTATGAAATTTTAGAGTGACGCTGTACAATGAGAACAATTTAGTTACAAAATCGGCACACTTTTGCGAGTCATGTTGTCACAAAACGTCACACAAATGTGTATCATCAATATGCATCATCAGCCTGCGTAATGTGAGGCACTCACAGTCCCTGTGTTTGCGTCGTATTAGCCCATGTCACACAAAAGAACACAAACTTTGACACACTTAGCGTAAGTCAACATTACTTCACATAAATGTTTAATTTCTAAGACTGAATACTGATTATGCTAATGTACAGACATTATCTAAGAATTTGAAGAAAAATAACAAAAATTATATTTGGAAAATTTTACTCCATTATAAATTCCCAGCACTACCAAAGGTGGAACTGCTCCTATTATCTTGATGCTATTAACAAGAAGAACTATGAATTTTCTGTTCACATAACGGTTAATGCAAATAGCCGCTTGGAAGTCGGAACGGTTTCTTGGTAGGCGAGTTAAACAATTAGTAAAAATTCTCAGTACAAACCTTCTTATTGCTTTATGTGGCTAGTGTACTCGTGCTATAAGAAAAGGTTTTTTGACCTGCGAAAGACATCAAAGTTAGCTTTTAACATCAACGTTGCTTTTTTATCCTAACTTATTCTAGCGTAACTTAACTAACCTTATCTACCCTAACCTAACGTAAGCCTAATCTAACAAAACTTTAATCAAATTACTACAAACATGTTAATAGTTGACCACGGAGTAACTTAGACTTTAAATTGTTTCTTCTGTAGCTACTTGTTAACAATGAGGAAAAGTGGTCTACACAGCGCAAGTGACGTTTGTTCAGGCAATCAAAGAAACACCCGAAGAAAAAGAAGTATGCGCAGAAAATTGCGCCAATGTTGCAGTGAATTTTAAATTTTATCATTGATTTTCTATGTGGATAAAAGTAAGTGCCTGGATATAAAAGTAAGTGCCTGTTGCCTGTCAAAAATGGAGGCATTCGGCACGGTGACGTTCAATAAAAAATGCAATTTTTCCTTTCAAAGAACACTGGAAGTATATCTAAAAGTACGTAATTTAGGGCACAATTGTACTGAGTTGAATCGTGTCTCCGCGCTATGGATCTAATTTGTGTTTTGATAGTGTGACACTGACAGACGCGGCTCTCATAGTGTAGCTGTACTATACACTGTCCCATTGTCAGGACGTGAGTCTATTTTTATGTTTTCAACTTAGTTTTCATCGCTCATTTAGTTAGCATTTGGTATGATAAATGCTACAAAAATGACCCTGTAAGCTAAATTTAATTGGTCACAACACAATAGTCACCGCGCTTTGTCATCTATTTTTTCCCTTACTAAGAAGTTTGTTCGCTACGACAGAAATTATTGCTTTCACATTTTTAGTTGCTGCAAACGAAATTTTATTTGCCGCCAACGAAATTTGGTATTGGCAACAAATTGAAAGTTTTAAGTTCTAAATGAAATCTAACTTCTAATAAAAAATTGAGCCATCACTAATGGAACTTCAATGTCTTTAATGAACCAATGTAAATGACGTGACAGCTATTCGTGGCATACACACGCAATTACAGTTAATATCAAGGTA
The DNA here is from genome assembly GCA_030386875.1 of Morinoia aosen. Lineage (NCBI taxonomy): Eukaryota > Metazoa > Arthropoda > Malacostraca > Amphipoda > Talitridae > Morinoia > Morinoia aosen. The sequence continues at coordinate 44,563,756 of CM059559.1, forward strand.
TTGTTACTGCATAATATGCGTTTTTTCAAACTTTTATGTACATTTACAATGACATGCTGATTCTACAAATATACACCAACGCATGCATGAACCAGCTTATACATACGAATTCGTTAACATTCACGCATATATCTCGTAAAAATTTACAGACAATAACCATTCTGTTCGCGCGCTGCTATAATAGAATGCCGCCTCACTCCGCCGGCATTTAGAAATCTTTATTTTTTTCAACGGAATACCACAAAAGAAGTATCTGTACGGTTTTCTCAATTTTAAGTTCGTTCTTTTTAGGAATGATTTTACTACCCCCATATTATTTTTAGATAAGTATCCCGAGGGAAGAAAATTACATTGAAATGAAAAATCCCTGAGCAGCATACAACCTGCAACAGAACTTAGGGTCCTCTTGCTTGCGAATTTTATTTCTAAACATTTTCAATCAGTCAATTTAGGTTAGGTAATGCTAGGACAAGTTGGGCTTGATTATGTTAGATCAGGTTTGTATGCAAAAATTTATGACTCCTATCTTTTAACGTCCTTAAATGCATAAGCCCTTATACTTGTCAGAGCGCGCGTGTGTCAGATTGCTCAGAAATATTTGTACAGGTGTATTCAAATACAAATTTTCGGAAATTACGCGTATGCTGAATTTTGGGACAGGAAAGTACAGCTTTAGGGATTGGAGGCCTAAAATTAAACTGCTTATAAAGTTTTATAGAGTCGATTCGTAATGAAATGACCTAACCTAACATGACCTGACTAAGCTGACCTTACGTAACCTAATTTGATTATAAAATATTTTACAGCGCAAATTAGAAGAGTTTCATAGCTTGAAAGAATTCTCATGTGGCTCCACGCTAATACAATGAGACTCTATATCGATAAGACAAAATACACTATATTCTCAAACAAGCGGATTGCGTCTATTCTATGCATTAAAATTTGTGATGGTGAAATTGAAGAAACCAACTGTTGCAAAATCCTGGGTATTTTAATAAATAAATATCTGACCTTCGAGCACATAGCACTTTTCAGTATTAAAATTTCAGAATCCGTAGGAGTCTTCAATAGCGTACGAAATGTTGCACCCGGAGAAGCTTTGAAAGTGTTGTATATAACGCTCATTTTGCGATGTTTACAATACGGAATAGAAGCATGGCAAGGACCTGATAAAAATAAAATCAATTTGCTTTTTCTACCGCAAAAAAATCATTAGATCGACAAGAAAATTAAAATATTATGCTCACATGAACGATTCATTCAATGGTTTTAAAAATCCTTCAGCCTTTGGCTCTCTAGAAGCTTCCTATACGTAATTATATGGATAAAACATTGGCTAATTAGGGTGACTGAGTCCTTAAACAATTATTAACTGCACAAAATGGCCATGATGATCATGTAACCCAAAGTAGAAGTAACTTCTTACTTCCTTATCACTCACAAGCTTGGTCACAACACAATATTCTCTTAAGGGGAATCAAGACTTGGAATTCGATCCTTCCTGAGAGCCGTGAAAAAAGTTCTTACAAAGCGTTCAAAACTAATCTTGTATTCCTATTTCGATCGGAATATTTGTCACCAAATGAATTAAGTCAAATCTTTACTGTGATGTGATTCATCTTGATCGGGTAATTTTCCATGCAGGGTTAATGACAGAGATCTTAAGCCTGATCTTCAGTCTTTTCTGGAATATAGTATTTTCATCTAGACCATTAACTATTCTAGTAAAATTAAGCATTGAATCTTGAACGAACTTATTCATTGATCAGTCTAGCATGCAACTATTTAAAGTGAATTAGATTAAACATTACCGAGTACTATATGATAGAGTTGATGAAAGGATGTCGTCGAAGCCGATGAACTTATTCGGGCTTACAAGTAGCTATACTCAAATGTGCCCATTGTAAGAACCTTAACAAACAATCGAATGATGAAGTGGTTGTAGTAAGTAAATTGTCTAAATAATTTAATTCTGACGTCCGCAAGCTGTTTCATTTCCGTTTTTTCAATCTTTCATTGCACATTTTCGCCACGTGATTTTTCTCAAGTCGTCAAAAAATGATTATTTAGTTTTAAGAAACGTGCTGGAAATTAAAGTACTTTGGTCACACGTGATGTAAATTACATTTCCAATAGGGCGATTCGGCGAGAATCTTACTGGTAGAATAAAAGCAAGAACCAGTGTAAAAACGTACATTACATTTATAGCAAACGTTTGGAAAATACTAAAATTCCATCATCAGTTCTGAAACAGGAGATAAGGTAAAAATGCTTAATTCTCTATTAAAAACATTTATAAATTCCACAAAATTCTTTGAATGTCTAAGAACCCTAATTTGTATTAATTCACACACTAACGGTTGCAAACTCCTAATTCACACAAGCACACATATATACGCCAATCCAGACACACCAGCGAATATACGCTATGCATACACACACATACACACACAGAATTCTGTCAGTAGGTGGGGGCAATTGTTAAATTTACGGCACTAATGTCTTTGATGAGGTTCGATTTATGAGTGAATATGAAAAGGGACTCTTAAATTCTAAGGTCATGCTCACTATTAGCTCTGCATAAAGTTGAAAAATTGATACTTTTGAATAAATGGTTTGAATTCTCAAAGTGATCTCTAATTGCTGATTGGAGTGGAGGGGTTAGTGCACGACCGGCTCTATGAGATATTCCTGAGTGTTGGCTGTGTCTGATGAATTGTTCAAGTTTAGTATTACCAACGTAAGACATAAAAAAAGTTAAATTCAAAACTCATTACTTCTGTCTACGGCAAGCCAACGTTCACTTGTCTTGCTATGAACTATTTTAGCTGTGTACATCAAGGATATGTAAAATCATGTACATATTTACAGTTTACTTCATCGTGTATACCGCATATCCAGTACGTGTGAAGTATTTCCTCTTGAAATTGAATACATTTTAAATTTTTGGTTAACAACAAATATCCGAAATCACTCATTCAGAATTGCGTGAAAAAATTTGTAGATCGTAAAATTTGCCCTTCTCCTGCAACTTTGCGCGTACCAAAGCAGACTTTGTACGTCGATTGGCAATTCATGGGTTATTCGAACGCAGAGCTGAAAAGGGTGCTATAGTGTCTTTGGTTCGTAGGTTTTTACAACGGTCGACGTCAGAGTGTTTTATAAAAATAGTTTTAAGATTGAATTCAATTTTAGCAGGAAGAAACGATTGGATGAGTGCTTATGGAGTGGCTGTGTCTATATTTACAAGTGTGACTGTTGCATGCAGTCTTCCAATGGTAGTACCAAACTCCAACAATAATTCTCAGATATAGCCAACTCCTAAGAATATCTCATAGAAACAGTCATGCTCTAACTCCTCCACCCCAATCAGCAATTAGAGATCACTGCGAGAATTTGAACCATTCATTCAAAAATACTAATTTTTCAACATTATACAGAGCTAATGTGAGCATGACCTTAGAATTTTAGAGTCCCTTTTCATATTCACTCATAAACCTAACTTTGACAAAGACATTAGTGCTTTAAAGTTATCCTGGCGTAATTCTGTGCGTGTATGAATAGTGTGTGTTTGCTGGTGTATCTGGATTAGCGTGTACATGTGTGCTTGAGTAAATTAGGAGTGTGTAACTGTTTGTGTATGGATGAATACAATTTAGGGTCTTAGGCATTCAGATAATTTTGTGGAATATATACGTATAAATTTTATATAATTATATAGGGTGTTTTTTTTCGTGCGGACAAATTACCACTAAAGGTATGATAAATCATAAACAAATCGTTTTCGCGAATGATAAAGTACCAAAAACTCCTTAGTTTTCGAGTTATAGAGACTTGAAGAAACTTTAAAACTTCCACACGTTCCCTGCGTATCCGAGGCTGTTAACGATTGGTTTGGTTAGGTTGTAAATAGCAGAATTGGAAAATCTATTTTAGATATCAAATACATTTTAAACCTTCTTTAGAAATATAAAAGTGCAACTGCACTATGTATTTCACCTTGCATGATTAAAATATTCTTTTAAAAACGTCGCAAAACATGAAACGTCATTCGTTTCTACCGGTACGTGAATGAGCGATTTACCTAGTGGTACACATATGGCCCAAAACGCGGGGAACGTGTTTAAGTAGGATACTACAAGCGCACCAATGTTAGCGTTAGTCTTGATAGTTCCGACCCCACTAAAGCAGGTTTTGTTATTTTTACTATAAAAACTGCAAGAATTTTACGGCTAGGAAACATATCTGCAGTTTCAAGCTATTAAGCATTTAATAATGTTTGTAAAAATGGCGCTCACTCGATGATAGATGTTCCAAGTGCGTCGAGGTTAATGAAGGCCATTTTCAACACCTTCTGTAATGAAATTAGTTTGTTAATTCAAAGTTGAGCTTTAATTTATTATTTGTTATTAATATCCTACAATACCTTTGACAAAAATGAGGCTTTTAATTAATTTAATGAAATATCTACTAAAGTTTATCATCTATGGCTTGGTGTTAATTTCCTAACGAACATTCATATTGCAGATATTTTTGGAACTGTAAAATGCTTGCAGGTTTTATTGTAAAAATAACAAAAATCTGCTTTAGTGGGGTCGGAACTATCAACATTGGCGAGCACGTTGTATCCTACTTTAAGTCCTTATAACTCGAAAACTAAGGAGTTTAGGGCATTTTGTCATTCGTGAAAATCGATTTATTTTGAGTTGTTCCACCAATGGGTGATATTTGTCTGCACAAAAAACATCCCATATATATATATACACACAAGGTGTTCCAGAACATGAGGCACTGAATAGAAAACGACCAAATAAACACTTTTTCTTCTATGAAATTTTCCGATAAAAATAGGGTTTTTGAGATGTTAACAGTATATTGTTTTAAAGGATGAAATTTAATGACACAATTACTGGCAAAATTTATTTTGAATTTACGTTACAAACACTTCTATTCTATTTGAGTTTACAATAATAAAATTTAATTTTAGTGATATTCGGTAAAAAAGTCTTAGCAAGGTTTTAGAATGTTCCAGATGGTGCTACCAGGTTACTTCATGTTTGTCTTGTTGGCGCTGTTCAGTTTACAAAAAAAAACACCACGCCGGTAACACGAATCGCTTAACAAATGCTGAAATGGCAGACGTGTTTCCTAATATCCTTAAAGCTAAGATTTGAAAAGTGCATTGATGTAGGTGGAAATAATTTCGAACAATTTTTGTAAACTCTAATAGAATAGAAGTGTAAATTCAAAATAAATCTTGCTCCTTTAAAGCAATTGACAGTTAATATCTCAAAAACCTGAATTTTTCCGGAAAATTTCATTGAAGAAAAAGTGTTTATTTGGCCATTTCTACTTGGAGTGCAATTTTGTACCTCATGCTCTGAAACACCCTGTGGATGAATTTTATTGAGATTTTAAAATTTTCCTTTCTTCTGTTTCAAACTGATGACCGAATTTTATTAATTCCGAAACGTTTGCAATGAATGTAACGTACGTTTTTACACCAATACTTCCCTTTATTCCGTATGTAAATTAATTATTGAGAAAATGAAGCCAAAAATAGTCCCTGATTTTGCGCCGATCTTAACGATGCAATGTACGGACCGAAAAGCATAAAGCGTAGATTTGCAACAAACACGTATAGATGTGTAAATTTCTATACATGCGTGTATCTGATTAAATATGAAGATTTAAGGACTCATTTATGCCAGCATATGCACATATAAACAAATACACGCCTACTAACGTATATATAAATTAAATATATTTATAAAGATTGAAAAAAATGATTTTATATTAAAGGATGTAAATTACAAGCTCGATACACATTGGTATTACAGGTGTAAAAACAACATAAGCGTTTTCTTCTAATTCTGGGTGTATTCGTGCACTGGAATTTATCTCCAATATATTTGTGTTTCCACTCGCCTTAATGGCATGTTGGTGTTTATAACTATAGTTCTAATCATTGTATGATCGAGCGGTATTCACTACGCTTCTACGCTGTTTGTTTATGCTTGTATACCTTGTATATATAATTATGTATTTATCTGTAAGCTGATGCATGTATGTTTTCAACATTTATTGAAAAACTGCTGTCAACTGCGAAAACTAAATATAATTTCGGGTGTACGCGAGAATATCAGGCACGGCTCTTGCATCAATTCATTAAGGGTAAACGAAATTTCATTTATGACAGTTAAATTTCAGTTCTGGTAAATTTTCTTTATTTCAGAGAAAATCAAGTACCTCTGATGAAAAGTAAACTTCGTTGACAAAGTTTTGAATTTCGTTTCAGATAAGTTAGATATCGATGGTGACAGGTTACACTTTAATTAAGAAAAATCAGAATTCTTGAATGATGAGTTGAATGTCGTTTATGTCAAATCAGATTTGGTTAGGGACAAATTGACTCGAAAAGAATTGAGTAATTGGAAAAACATTCACGACGCCATTAAATTTTCGCTACTATGGCGACAATTAGGCTTTAAAGCGTACAAACAGCTAAATTAGGAAAAATTGAGCTGTACAGTATGACCTGAACTATCCTGGCCTATGTGACAATTGACAGTTGCTGAAGTGTCATCACAGAGCGGCATAATGAGGTACAAAGCAGACAATTGGATTGCCGCCTCATATAATGATGCTAAATGCAACACAGCAGATAGAACATTGAGTTGACCATTGTTGCTTTTTGCCACTGGATGCTATAATGAAGCGTCCGTTGTATAAATTACTAAATGTAATTGTTAACTGATGAAGGGGCGATTTGGCAGCCGAGGGCGATTTTTTCCGCTATGTAATCGAGTACAGACTCGTGCATTCCAACTTACCTAGAATTTGCTTGACTCGCTGACACTGACATGACACAGCTGGGTTGGCCTGATGACGCGAGCGTAGTGGAGTATAAGTAACGAACCTTCTTCAAACGGCAATCAAAATGATGATAATGAAATATCACGCACAATCATATGTTATAGAGGCGGTAGAAATTATAGTATCCTTTTATTCAATTCACTGACAACTAGCACTCATAGCTCATTAATCAGCTTTTCGATCATTATCCCATATTACTTTTTGATAATTTAATATTGAGAATTGGGCATTGCACGAAGAAACAGCCATTGAAAATTACAATATTTTTCTACAATGTCATAGACTTTTGATTGCGGAATAAAACAGTACAGAAATAACATCACTGCTGAATATCTTAGAAAAACAATTCACGAAACATCTGGCTTCAATTTCATCTGGCAGCTTCTAATTTAACAGAAATGCACCGAAAGAATCATAGTTTTAAAAATCCTTAGCTTCTTTACACAATAACGGAGTTCACCAAACTTGTGCGTTATTATGAAGTTGACGTATTTATGTTATATTTTCTTACATTTGTGAAACTATTTTTATATTTAAGCATTAATTTCAATGGCATTTCAGAGCACATTATAATTTGCGTGCCAAAGCGAAAATACATTTTCCTAAACAATACCAGCTGAATGACCAAACATATCAACGTTTGCACCAATTCTGAATGACATTTCTTGATTCTTAATTTTGCTTTCGGATCTGAACAAAAAGGGGGAATGTTTCTATCGCTATCCCTGAATGACTAAACATATTAACATTTGCGCCAATTCTATGATAATGAATAAATTCTTGATTTATAATTATACTTTCCGATCTGAAGAAATAGAAGGAGCATTGTTATCGCCCTCCCTATTTTTGAACGGCGATATGCCGTATTGACATGCGATGCTTACAGTCACCAGGATTACCTTTTAACGTCACGAGGTCAATTGGTACCGTCTTGTCTAGGGAGCCGTGACATTGACGAAGTCGCTCGATGAAGGTATCAATTTTTTTCATGCACTTCAGAATCTTAGGTCAGAATCTTCAATTCTGCTAAATGACAACGAAAAATATCATCTAATTTTTGGGCACAGAGCGCACTTTTCTGCTTCCAAACTCGACATGCATGAGCTCCTTTTCGTATTTTCCCCTCGCAGAATTTAACTTACTTTGTTACCGTTCCTAAAGTAACACACCGATCTAGCGTCTCTAATATGTTCAAAAACGGTTTTAGTCTCTCAGTGAAACCAATTTCGGCGTGAGACATTTGGGAAGCTCATGGTTTTCCTCATTAGGTTGTTAATTAATTTTTAATTTTTCAAAGTAGCGCTACTGTTCGCTGTTCGAAATTTTTGGTTCAAAATTGGTGATACCCTCTAGAAATGCTTATCTGTGCAGGAGTTTTTCCAGCAGCGTTGGAGCCTGCAGCTGCTGAGCATCGCTGCAGCTGCAGTGCTCTGCAGCAGCCCTGCAGGCGGCATGAGCACCATCACTTGTTCTTCAGGTGGCATGAAGTTCATTCTAAGGGTCTCGACTCGTGAGCCGTAACCAATATTTGGGCACGTCCTAGAATTGAGTTTCCATCAACCAACAGTTTCCCTTAAATCGTTTGTTGCGTTTCTGCATTGCAATTTGTGTGTACGGTGTAAGCAACAAAGTTTTTCTCAAGAGCTGAAGCGTTGGAAAATTCAAGTAAACCAGTTGATGAACAAAAATATGGAGAAACAATTGAAACTTTGAGTTTATTTAATCATTTGTGTTTTTAAATAATTTTGAGACTAATCTTACGCAAATTTGAAAATGGTAGCAATAAGAATGCCCAGCTTTAGATACTGCGGTTGCCACGGACTGCTAGAGCGCGAATGTACTGTACTAGACTTGATGCAGCAGCTACAAAATGCATTTCATTTTCAAGCTGGCTTTTAGAATACATCTTTTGCAAGAGACTATTATTTTGACTGTGCAAAAGATACAAATCAATTAGCGTAAAAATTTTTACTTTATTGAGCCGTATTTCAAAACAATTAGTTTAAATAGTCTTTGAATCAGTTGTTTTGTGGGCGGGTATATCTAGTCTAGATGAGGGATGTCCTGTTTACGATTGGATAATGCTAGACAGCTTCTTGGAACAGCTCTTTGAATCTATTGAAGATACTGAGAATACCAATCGCCCATCAGGTTTGTGTTTTCTAATAGCTCGCAGTAGATCATCCCATCTACTTCTGGTATATGAAGTTTATTTTGGATGGAACTTATAATCTAGCAACACTCGTGAAACCTGCATTTCTCTATGAGTAAATTTGTGACACATTATAGTGTGAGTACACTGAAATATGCTCCATTATTTACCAGTGATGACGGCTACTAGAACTGGTGCGACTTCAGGGAGGACATGGCTTTAGTTCAGTCAATTTCAGCTTCAGTTAAAGCGAGGAGGCTACTGACTTCCGGCTCTTACCTTATCTCGATCAGTAAAGTTCTTTGAATGCGTTGAAAATGAGTAATGATGTATCAATTAATTACTCTCTTAACGCACTTATTGTCAAAAACGGAGAGATGGACAAATTAAAAAAGAGCTACAGTTCAAAATCTTTGATCTTCACAAAGTTGTATCATACTAAGATTGGCTGAAAACGTTTCGAATGCAAATTGTCTCAAATCATATCAATTTTTCTGGAAGTTGTTTCATATTAGGGGTGTACTAGAATTTAGCTAGTAAGCATGTGGTAATCCTTTAAGCATGCAACATTTTCAGATCCATCAGCGTGCTCGAGTTCGCAGTTCCAGTGCGAGGACGGCAGCTGTTGCATCATAGAGGCGTGGGTGTGTGATGGAATAAGCGACTGCTCAGACCTCAGCGGCGAACGCAACTGTACAGCAAGTTCGTGTTTGTATGTGTTTTCTCGTCCCATTTACTTCAGGGATATCGTTAGTAGGTACCCATCTGACTAAAATAGATTGTTATTTTGCACACTTCCTTAAATTGTACTGATTTAGCCCAAAAGTTAGTTATGAATATATAACTTCTACTTCAATGATCATTTCATCTCGTACGCAGGCATAGTGCATCAAATTTTTCTTATATTTTACAGTACAAAGGAAGTTTACTAATTAATTTGAATGATCATAAAATATAGTTAGAACTTATTAATTTCATTTAAAATTACAGTATCCTTCGAATCTTTGCGCACACTTCATAATATATAAGTTTTAAAAACTATGTTGATGTAAACGCAATTGTTATGCAGATCTGATTGAGTTAGGTAGCAGGAATGATGACAACGCGAGTCAGAGGTGTCACTTAAGCAATATTTACTGACCATAGAAATTGTATATTTGCATTCACATTGTATGAATAAAGTAAAAGCGGACATCAAATTTTGAATAATTGTGAATTCCGACCACGGCGAATGACGAAAACAATGAAAAGATTTGTAAAAGACCTTATGATTATTTTTTCATGACATACACTACTTACTAACGAGGGCGTAAGACGAGCTAGGAGTGCGTGAACTAGTGCTAGTGTTAGTCAAATACATAGGATGAAATTGTCACAAAAAGGAGAATATGAGTTAAATGTTCTACTCCGTTCAATTCTCTCTGCATGCAATATGCATGGCGAAATCGGGGAAAGTTTTGATTCCGTACCTGACAGAACAAAATTATTTTTTTCTAAGCAAATCATATGAGTTTGTTATATCTTTTATGCGTTTTCCGAACTAAGTCCCTATACATGAGTAGTTTAGATGCCGATTCACGCTCCATCGTGTTGGTGTAGTAATCAGGGTAGCGGAGTCGGAGTCGGGAGTCGGAGTCGCCGGAGTCGCATGTTTTAGGGTGGAGTCGGAGTCGGAGTCGGAGTCGCTGTTCTGAACGTGATGGAGTCTGAGTCTGAGTCGCTTTTTGAGAATGTGGTGGAGTCGGAGTCAGAGTCGTTCATTCAGATGTGGTGAAGTCGGAGTCGTTCATTCGGATATGTTGGAGTTGAATTTGGAGTCGCTATTTTTGGTGTCTTCGATTCTAATTTTTGCTTTAAATTATTTATAATTGTCTAAAACCGAAATGAAACAAAACACAGTTAAAATACTTTGCTGAAAAGCTGAAAAATACGCAGTGTTTTTGTTGCTTATTTTGTTTCATGTTCGAAACAGCGTATTTACACTTATTACCTAATACTGTCATTGATATCAAGTCATCGTCGGTACTCACACATATATATGAGATGCCTGCGAGTGCGAAATATAACTTTCGAACTGGAACAATAATACATATTTTACAGTTAAAAAGCCGGAATTAGTAACTGTAAGCATCTCAAATTCATTCTTTTTATTTTTGCTTCGTTCATTTCCCCTTTAATTAATACATTGGATGTAGAGACTAGTGGTAACTGTGTTGCAAGTTACTTGCAAAACAGCTCAGCTGATGTACCCAATACATTGTGCCCACATAAAGAGTGGTACCTCTGTACACTTTTAATGTGTCTACATTCTATACCTAGTGGTTCCTTATAACGATATTTTCTAGTCTCTTTTGATTATACTTTGATGTACGGATTGATAATGACTAGTCTTTGCAGAAACATAAAATTATGTTGTGATGATAAATATATATATCGAGTCTTTAGGTTGTGATATATTGATACTGACTAGTCGCTGCCAAAAACCTGAAGCCATGATGTAAAACATAAAGCCTTCTAGTTTTCAGGTTATGTTATGACTATTGATAATAAAAATTCAATTAGCTAATTCTGATGGTAATAACTGGAATATTACTTGATTTTTTTCACCAATATGTAGTACCTATGTACTTCAAATTGATCTCTTTGTTTTGTTTACTTCCTTATCGTTAGGTCAAGTTAACATGTTTCAATAACGATAATTTTGCTCATTTCTAAAATTATTCCTTGAATATTGTTTGATTCTTTAAGAGGTATGTTGTATTTCACAATTTCATTTACATGTTTCATTTTTATCTTCTGATCACTGCCCAGTTTCTAGTAAGCATACGCTGGAATGGAGATTTTAATAACTATGCTTTTAAAATTTTAAAAACTGAAATTGTATCTGTTTCTCGGCGTTATATAAAGATTTGACAATGTTGTAAGGTAGTGAAAGTAGGTATTAGGAGACATGAAAAAGAAATAAAATACAATGTAAACGAGCTGCAGTGAAAGAAATAACACAACACTAGCAAAAACTTCACTTAGTCACACGCATGCTGTAACTAAGAACAATTCACTATCTCAGCTGCAACGATTGTTGCATTTATGCGATGGTACAAATTTTCTTGCAAAAAATGTTTCAAATTGCACCAAAAATTTGAAATTAAAAGTACATGGGCGTTTATTAAAATAAGAAAGTGTCAAATGAGAAATAAGAAAAATAAGAAAAAGTCACACGAAAGTAAAAGACAGTATCATATTACACAAAAAGAAGCTAAAACTCCTTTTAATTCATAAACAAAATGTTCCAAAAACGTCAGGCCCTTGCGACGGAAGCAGAACAACTTTTGCCTATTATAGCCGAGATAAAACATAGTGTTGAGCAATAATATGACACCTTTTCTGCGTTGTTACCCTGCATAGTGCAGATACAGAGAAGAAAAGGCAGTGTGCAAATCTTGCCTACCTTATCTACATGAATATTATGATTTTGAGGATTTTGAGCATAGTAATTGTATCAACTACTATAATTTCGTTGGATTGGTGCATACTCAGTAATAGAAAAAATTGTTGGTACTTACCTATGGGGCTCAGGGTAGGCACTGCCTACTTTACCAACTCAGGAGACACCTGTCAGTAACATATATATATATATATATATATATGTATAATTGTCCACACGACCCGACATTAATGATGGGATTCGATATTGTCTTTATACAAATCTTCCAGATGTGGATCATAAAGCAATATATCCATTTTACAATAAAATTGGCGATTAAAATATTCTTGTACCTGTGCACTGGTCAAACTCGTATCACAGATCATAGATACTACGATCATTAAGCACCCTTTATGAGCGTGAAAAGGAGACAGACCGACCAACCAAGACTGACGAACCAACTTTATTTGTTCAATACTGAATTGCATATTGCAATAATATCACAGAAATTATGCGCAGGAAATACCTAAATCTATTTATTTATTTGTTTATGGAGGCACTTGACATTTCATTGTACATGAATAATCAACACTATATAGGGTGTTTTTTTTTGTGCGGACAAACTTCAATCATAGATAAAAAACTCACTGTAAATCGATATTCACGAATGATAAACTGACAAAAGCTCCTTCGTTTCCGAGTTATAAGGACTTCAAGAAACTGTAAAACTCAAAGTATGATACCACGTGCGCGCCAGTGTATGTACCACGTGCGCGCCAGTGTATGATACCACGTGCGCTAGTCTTGATAGGTCCGACCCCACCAAAGCAGCTTTTTATTTTGACAAAAAACCTGCAAGCATTTTACAGGTATGAAAAATTGAAGATCAAATGTTCGTTAGGAAATTAACACTCAGCCATCAATGATAAACTTTAGTAATTATTTCATCAAATTAATAAAACGTACAAACATTTTTAAATGCTTAATAGCTTGAAGCTGCAGATACCTCACCTTTAAATGCTTGCAGTTTTTATTGTAAAAATATTAAAAATCTTTTTTAGTGGGGTCGAAACTATCAATACCACACCTTTCTCCCTTCAAATTAATCCAAGGAAATTTCAATTTAATCCAAGTCAAGTTCGAATTAATTGAAGTCAAGTTCAATTTAATCCAAGTCAAGTTCAACGTAATTCAAGTCAAGGTCAAATTTACCCAAGTCAAATTCAACGTAATCCAACCCTAAGTTTAGTTAAGAATTGACATAATTTCTCGTTAATTTGAGTGTTTTTGTGTTAAATATGAATCTATTGAAAGTGATGAGCGAGACAATGGTTTTTCCTTTCAGCAAGGAATACATCAAATTTCTACCGGTGTTGCAATCTAAAGACAAGCTGTCGTAAAAATATGTGCTAAGTATCCAGCATCAGGAGGGAGAGTGTGATTCAGATCTTTGAGCGGCGGAATAGATACAAGTCAATTCTAAAAATTTTGTATTGTACTACTCATTGAAGTTATTCTAAAATTCTACATTGTGGTAGTATACGCCCATTCAGATAGTTATCTTCAGTAGGTAATTTATGTTACACATAGTTCTATCGTGGATTTATTTACACTCAAATAGAGATTTAAATTCGTAGAATTTCATATTATCGCATATATGAAAGCATATATACATGCAACTACATAAGATTATCATTGAACGATATGTAGATTTAATCTTTAAAAGAAATATAGCAACGAAGTCCTTGTTTCGCTCGTCCGAACGATTTTTATTAAAACAATTTAAAACTTGTTTCATCGACATAGATTATAATATTTCCTTGGCCTATTAATTTGAAGAGATCGCAACATTTTTATTGCTAATGCATGAATGTATGTTTAAACAATTTAAACAATATATTTACCACAGGTGATACAGAGATAAAATGTTTCTTAAGTCTAGTACAATGGTCAAATTTGAGTATAGCTACCTGTGGGCCCGAATAAGTTCAGTGACTTCTAGGGCATCCTACCATCAAGGTTAGTCGTAGGAGTACAATAATCTTTAACCTAATTCACTTTAACTAGAGACGCATTAGACTGATCAATGAGATAATTAACTCGAAATTAGACACTTCATTTCACAATATAGTTCATATGGACTTGATTTAACAGTATAGTCGACAAACGATTCAAGAACAGACTGAAGATCGGCGAAATTAACCAAGGCGAATTACATTATTAGGACCAGTTATGTAGGTGACAAGGTTTGACTCTGTGATCTTACACGACTAGTAATCTGATAGGAAGTGAGACTCAAGATTATTTTTGAATACCTTATAAGAATTACTTTCACGGATCTCCGCAGGTATTGAGTTCCAAGTTTTAGTTCCAACGAAGAGGATACTGTGTTGTGACCGAGCCTTTGAGTAATAAGGAAGCATGAATTTACTTCTATTTCGGGTTAAATGGTCGTGATGACCAGTTTGCGCAGTTAATAGTTGTTTTAGGCTATTGTCGCCATCATTTGTTAATGTTTTGTAAATGAAATTGCAAATGGAGATTTTGTAGAGATCCGAGAGCTTAAGTATTCGTAAATTTTTGAATGAGTCATTTGTGTGAGCATTATATTCTAGATTCTTTACCGCTCTTATGGCTCTTTTTTGCAGGGTAAAAATTTTATTGGTTCTATTTTTATCAGTTCCGTACCATGCTTCTATTCCGTATTGCAAGTATGGTGAAATGAGCGTTCGGTAGAGCATTTGTAAGGCTGTTTCAGGCAGGAAATTTTTAACTTTATTTAGGATTCCGATAGATTTTGATAATTTAGAACTAATATGAGCGATGTGCTCTTTAAAGGTTAGATGTTTGTCTATTATGATGCCCAGGAATTTACTTGAGTTGGTTTCTTCGATTTCACCTTCGCCAATTTGAATGCGTGGGAGAGATATATTTTTCTTGTATGAGAATGTAATATATTTGATTTTATCGATATTAAGGCTTATTTTATTAGCTTTAAGCCACAATGAAACCTTATGAAGTTCATTATTTATACGCTCCGCCATCCTAGCGGGATTTTGGTCTGGAAGGACCGCAGAAAGGGTACTGTCATCGGCAAAGAGTATGAATTTGAAGAATGATGTAGATTGAATGATATCATTGATAAAAATTATAAATAGGAGAGGCCCAAGGACAGATCCTTGTGGAACTCCATGGCTAATTATCTGTGGGTTTGATTTTGCGTCGTCAATGACAACGTATTATTTCCGATTTGCTAAGTATGATCTGAACCAATCATGGGCAGCCCCTCGAATGCCATAACAATGTAGTTTCGAGAGTAATACGTTATGGTCCACACAATCGAATGCTTATCGAAAGTCAAGAAATACGGAGAAAACAAGCTTTCCTTCATCTATATTAGAATAAAGGTATTGCAAATGATTTAATACCGCTTGTGTCGTAGATTTCTTAGAACGAAAACCGTATTGTTTGTCGTAGAGGAAAGATTTTTGTTCAAAATACGAATACACTTTTTTATACACAATTTTCTCGAATATTTTGCTAATAATTGGTAGTACAGAGATAGGTCTATAATTGTTAATGCAGTTTTTATCACCATTTTTAAAAATAGGGGTGACTCTCGCAACTTTGAAAGAGTTGGGGAAGACACCTTGAGAAAGGGATTGGTTGATAATATAAGATATGCACGGTGCTATTATATCAGCTATAGCCTTAAGAACTTTAGCCGAAAAATTTTTCAATCCACTTGATTTATTTTTCAAGTTGTTTATGCACGTAATTACATCGGAGGGATTAGTTGGCGTGAAAAATAAAGAGTTAGGTTCACGGACATGGTCCATGTATTGCAAGTGGTCTCTGGGTTCACTGAAGACACTATCGGATATATTTTTTCCTATGTTTACAAAAAAGTTGTTAAACACAGTTGCAATATCTTTTTTCTCGTGGTATTTTACATTTTCGTGAACGACGGACTCAATTGTTTTCGTAGTATTATTATTCGGTTTATAGCATGAATTAAGCAGGCGCCAAGTTTTTTTAATATCAGTTTTGTATTCAGTAAATTTGCGCGTGAAGTAGTCTCGTTTTGAGGTTCGTATTTGATTTGTCACATGATTCCTGAATCGGTTATACGTTACTTTAGATATTCGCCTTTCGTATAGTGAGGCTAGGTACGCTTGACGTTTCTTTATATTGATCACGATATCTTCAGTAATCCAGGGCTTTTGTGTATTTTTCGGCGTAATTGTGCGGGTGATTATTGGGCAACACTGGTTATATGCGGTCGTTATAATTTCAGTAAAATTTAGTATTGCTTCATCAATGTTTATCGCATTATTGTCCTGTTCATAGATGTCTAATGATGGCATTAATTCTTCTAGAACAGTTCGCATTGTTCCCAAGTTGTATTCGTTTACACAACGAAATGAATAAGTATCAGCCTGTGGGCTGGGACAAGGATTATAGACATTTTTCTTGATGAGAAACACCGGGAAATGGTCAGATAAGTCAGAAGTTATTATTCCGGTAAGAAAATCAGTCGGATCTAACATAAAAATATTATCGAGTAACGTAGCCGATTCAGAAGCAACACGCGTAGGTTTCGTGATGATTGGAAGGAAGGAGCTAGACTGAAAAACATTTATGAAGTTTGAGGTTTGCTCACAGCTATCATATTGTAGAAGATCGTAGTTGAAATCCCCGCAGATTATTATGTCATTATATAGAGACTTGTTGAACTGAGATATTATGCTTTGAAGCTCGTTCAGGAAAGAGACGTTACAAGCTGTTGGGAGCCTATATACTGTCCCAAGCACAATCCGTTTATCATTTTTCGTTAGTTCTATAAATGAAGTCTCAATATGTTCACGATTCATAGTTGCACTTAAAATGACTTTCGAAGATATATGTTTAGATATGTACGTACTGATGCCACCACCACGTTTATTACTACGGAGTCAATGATGGTTATAATAGTTTTGAATTTGAATCAGGTCTTTAGATGAGTCGTCTAGCCAACTTTCGGTGAAACTGAGAACATCAAAATTGCTGTTCAGCTCAGTGATAGTACAAGATATTTCATCTATTTTCGGATAGATGGATCTTCAGTTCCAACATAATAGAGAAAAATCGTTACAGGTCTTCCTCATCGATTCATTGAATTTTTTAATATTTAGGTATTTACAGTTTCCAGTTTCATTTAGGTTTGGGTGCAGTCTATTCAAATGATTGAGATCTGGATCAATATTTTTGAATACGTCAACATGGTCAGTCATTAGAATTAAGAGACAGTAAGTAAAATGTGACGTAAAAATAAAAATGATAAAAACTACAGGATCAAGGTAAAAATAAGGACATTCCTACTTATAATTAAATTAAAAAAAGAGAAACTAAAAACACACAGAGATTATTAGTCTAAATTGTCTAAAACCTAGTATGATTTCATAAGGAGAGCGCAAATTCAGTCCATGAGCAGGAACATTAGGGATCATAAATGTCAAATAATGTAGTTACAAGGCTGTCGTACCAGTGGTTTCCGCATATAACACTTATAAGATGTAGCAAGGACGAAATGGATTTAAAAACGATGTGACAGTGAAGTTATTTATGGAATTTAAAAATCTTGACTATCTAAATTGTTTCCAGATTTAGAAACATATACACGAGTTAAGTCTGAGCAGCAAGTTCGGTATGAGCATTCGATAAAAAGGAGAAAAGAAAGAAATTGAAAAACAATTTAGTAAGCAGCAAAACAAGGCTGCAAGGTCGACGTGGATGCCTTGAAGAGGTAAACGTAATTCAATCAAAAATCAAGAAGAAAACATGTGGACAGATATCAAAATAATATTAAACTCAATACGTCAGTCTAAAAAAAATACTAATCACGAATAATTTCCTCTGAGGACTTGCCGACATGTTGCAACAAGTACTTGTCTAGTTCTTCAGGTGTATTGATGGTTAGAGGTTTTTGAGTTACTTGGTCAGGTATCTTTGGAGAGAAGACGTTGATATTGCCATCCAAACTTCTTGCGGGTCCTATTTGTTCCGGAAATTTTCGTTTGGCCAATCTCAGAGTGTACATTATACTTGCTCGCGAAGGTACTAAGTATTCATTCACGTAGAGTTGTTCCGGTTTTGTCACACGGCAGGCTGTCAGAACTTCTTGCTTCTTTTCGTATTTTCGTAGCTCAAAAGAAATGTTTCTTTTATCGACGTTTCCGGGTGGAGGTTTTTTTCCCAATCTACTCGCTGTGGTGATGTCAGAGTTACTCAGGTTGATTTTGAGTTGGTCCTTCATGAGCTGGCAAACCGTTTCTATGCAATTTTCTTCAGGACGTGATTGCGGCAGTTCCCCTGATATAACCAAAGTGCGTTTTTTGTTCTTCAATTCTTCACGTTCTTTTTTCCGTTCGAGTCGCTCTAGACGAGAGACTATGTCATTCATCTTCTTATCTTGTTCTTCAATTCTTGCATTTTGATTTGATTCTTTCTTCGTTAGTGTTTCAATCATCGTTTTCAATTCACTAATTTCGCTTTGAAATTTCTTCATTACTGATTTGAAGAGATCAATTAGGATGGAAACTACTTGCTTACTCGGTTTTGGCAAGCCTCGTAAATACATCTGGATAGTCAAGCTCCAGCGTACCCTCGCTGTTGTTGTCCTTGGTTGAGCTTGTCGCCATCTTGTGAGAAGGGAGACACTCTCAAAAAGAAGCAAGGGTTGAGTGCTTGTTCTGATGGAATATTCACACTTTTTGTTCGATTTTTTTAATTTGGTTAGATAAAATTTATTCTTGGATCCTCATGGTCTGAGTGGGCACTCTTTTTTGGTTAGAAATGCATGATCATTAACCAGTTGGGCACTTTGTTTTGGAGCAAAGGCACAGACGTCCTCACTGCCTCACTGCACTCACTGCACTCCACTGTAGTAATGAACTCATATAAATTGTATTCTAACGGAATCATGCATAAGTACCCAGTGAATCGCATTAGTATATTTTTTTTAAGATTAAATCTGCATATCTTCCAATATGTAGTTGCATGTATGTTATTTCAAATATATACATATGTGATTAAGTGAAATTTCACGCACGTAAATCTATATATAAGTGGAAATAAATTCTCGATACTACTATGTGTTTGTGTAACTTAGAATTACATTTTGAACATAAATATTTCTATGGATACAAGCTACCAGTAATGTACAATTTTAAAATAACTTCAACGAGTAGTATAATACAAAGTTTGTATAATAGACTTGTATCTTTTACGCCGCTCAAAGATCTGAATCACACTCTGCCTCCTGATGCTGGATACTTAGCACATTTTACGACAGCTTGTCTTTAGAGTGCAACACCGGCGGAAATTTTATGTATTCCATTCTGAAAGAAAAAACGATTGTCTCGCTCATCCCACCAAATAGAAATACATTTAACACAAAACATGGCTCAAATTAACGAGTAATTATGTCCCAATTCTTAACTCAACTTAAGGTTGCATTAATTTGAATTTGACTTGGATTAATTTGAACTTGAGTTGGATTAAATTGAACTTGACTTGAATTAAATTGAACTTGAATTAGATTAATTTGAACTTGACTTGGATTTATTCGAATTTGACTTCAATTAAGTTGAGCTTGACTTGGATTAAAATGAACTTGACTATGATTAATTTGAAGTGAAAAGTGTAGCGCTATCATTGGCGCGTAGGTGGTATCCTACTTTACGTTTGAAAGTTTCTTTAAGTCCTTTTAGCTCCAAAACTAAGGAGTTTTTGGTATTTTATTATTCCTGAAAATCTATTCATTTTCAGTTTTTCAACGTATGGTTTAAATTTGTCCGAACTAAAAACACTCTATGTATAAATAATAAAAAAACAGGTGTTTCCACTAATTTATAGATAAATATTTGTTTTTGTGCGTAATTTCCCCTATGCTATTACAATGGAAATCAGCTTGAATGGAGGGTATCAAAAATACCATTCAAATAATATGAAAAACCTGGCACCTGATCACTTTTGTTTATTAGTAAAAAATATTGCGTGAAAATTGAATCTATTGTTAAGAAAATGCAGCTTATCGCTGTAAAAAGATATGGCAAGGTTTTTAAAAACTTCCTGGCTAATTATAATTTGAATTATAATACACAGTTGTTGATTGCATGGTTGGTGTGCGCGTCTGTGACGTTCTTAAGGGTGTTATGACCGTATCTGGGGTACGAGTTTCACAAGTGCACAAGTACAAGAATATTTTAATCGCGGGTACTATTAGGATGGATCTATTTATTTATAAGACTTTTTTAAAGGAAACTTTCGAATCCCGTATTTTTTTCACATATAAAAGTTAACGATTGAAATAACAAACAGACAGATGGCTTGGCGATGGATGATGCTCTTTCCCTTAATATATGATAGTTACCAATATTTTTTGAAGTGATTTCAATGATATATATTTACACACGAGTCAACCTCATTTTAAGCTTTGGTTTTACAGGAGGTATTTTGATGCCATTTTTCTACTTTTTAATAATGAAAAATATTGCAAACACATTTTTCAGACCTGTAATGGGTGTCGTCAGAATTTTCAATTTACGTAGTGAGATGACGGCAAAATTTACTATTTTTTACAGAGTGAAATTAAATAAAAGACAAATTTAACTGAAACTTGGGTTTTCCACAAAGAAACTTTCACGGGATTCGGAAAATTAACAGTAATGTATTCGGTAAAAGGAGAATTTCCGCAATTTTCCTATTGATATCAACGTGTGTTCCGTTCCATGCTGAAAGGAATTATTTGTATGGGTATCCACAGCTCATAATTTTTTCCAACGACTGTTTCACTAAATTAATATATTTTTATTGTAGCTAAACTTCCTGCTTCTCCAGAAGTACAGTTATTTTTCTGATTTAGATTTTTTAGTAGGCCACGCAGTTAAAGTAAAGGTAGCCATTTATACGATTTGAAAAAAACACTTCCTGCAAATGAATCTTTGCACATTTTTTAAAAATTGTTTTACTATCTAAGTTTTCAATTTTTTTTGGAGAAAGCTATTTTAACGCTGATTATGCTCTCAGGAATGATAATTTTGAAATTCTAGATTCATCCCGCAACTCATCTGCCCTCCGAATTTTGTTACCTTGGTACATTTTTCGACATTGTCAGAAATTGAATGAATGAGATTCAGTTATGAAATTGTCCATTGCTTTGTGACAAATTTTTTTCCCCTTTTTTCCATTCAATTTCAATTTCATTTTCATTGTTTCCATTTTATTCAAGATTTAAATTCTTGTCTTAGTTAATTTTTTCAGAATAGCTAAGGTGAACTCATTTGAAATACAATACGTTTGTTTTTAGCAAACATTTTTTGTGACTCTAGTTCTTTTATCCTCTAAGTTAAATTTCCGAGAAATCAGCTTTCATCATTCAGAATAATGCAGGTTACACGTAAAAATTACATTAGCGTTCTGTGATGACGTTAAAGCAACGAAAAATTGAATGTGGGAGAAAAAACAAGTTACGAATTCTACAAGAACCTACTTGGCTCAAATTTTCTTCTGTCGCTTCGTCACGATCAAAACTGCTTTCGTGCCTGATTGTCCAATAACTTTCGTGCAATATTACGCTTAATACTTAGATAATTGCCCCTCATAGCAGTTCAGTAAATTCATTAGAAAAATTTTCTGGTTCTCAGTGAAACGTTTTCCCACTCCAGGAACGTGCCTCTCATATCAGTTCCAATGTGAGTCCAACGGAGTTTGCATTCACGAGTTGAACGTATGCGACGGATACGACAACTGCGGCGACCTTAGCGATGAACTCAACTGCACAGCAAGTTAGTGTATATTTGACTTCCCTTGTCACATTTAAAACTGAAATACCAGGGATACGACACCGGCCCACTTGAATTAATTGCTGGGGTTTCCACTTTCTAACATTGTTCTCTGGTTCAGAACGATGGATATTATTGACATTGAAAATCCAAACAAGAATGAAGTCCTTATCTTGGCACTCAGGCATTGCTCGAGAATTTTTTTTAAAGTTTCAAACACGCATTTACAGAATCATTCAAATGTTCATAAAGTTGCGCTGGCCTCAGGCCCTAAAGTCTTCCAGCTATAATTTTCAAAATCTGGAACCTCCGACCAGAAAACATCGTTTCCGATGGTACAATGAATTCGTTCAAAAATCGTCTCGACCAACATTGGGTAAAAAACCTAATGATATTATATAAAGCACAAAATTGACTGGAATTGCTGATAGATATTGAAGCATATATGCGGTATTTTCTTATCGTGACTTTTTGGTATTCGATGAAATTTAAATAGCGGCGTAATGGAGTCACGACTGTCAGATCATCCAGATTCCCTTCGATAAATATGGTTATACGAGTAGTTCAAAAACTCAGGATCGAGCCGCACTAACATCGTAGTAAACCCGTCAAGAGTATAAATTCACTTACGTATGAAATAAGACAAAGAAGCCTCACACGAGTGACCCTGCGTTATGTATGTACATGTTTCATTAACGAGGAATCGATGTTGTGCGCCACTGACAAAGCACCGATCTCAGAGCAAATGTTAAGATGACGCGCCCGACGTCCTCACGCAATACGAGTAACTCCTCTCCCAAATCATCAGGTAATGCAAAAAACTATGTTTGTACACTGCATTGAGCAGTGTTTTGTTCGAAAAGAGAATGATGTATTGGGAGCGGGTCCTGCGATGTCACCTCTGTTGATCATTACATACTGTACATTCAAGTTTGCTTAATGGAACGGGAGGGTTGAGACAAAAGTTGTGTTATTATTTGATAGGTAGGTCTTGCACTTGTTCAGAGTTTATTACTTACTTGATGGCATAATGGTGACAAAAACTGTAGAATTTAAATAGAAATAGCTGTGAATACTAATGGACGAAAAATGAGCGTGTTATAATTTAAATTGATCTTAGAAATATTTTAATTACTTCGTATTGCGTTAGTGATTTATGATAAAAACTTAACTATGAAAGAGTAAATATGTGTGAGTTTGTGAGACATTGGTAGAATGCATTATGTTGACGATTGCTAGAAACGACTTAGCTCGTAGATTTTTGTAATTTATTGTCATGAAATAAACAATGCTCTTGCCTGATGTATTTTCCGAATAGTTTTCTTCGTGAACATCATTTATATTCTAAATTGAAGCCTAAGCTTATAACAGGTGATTTTACTGATGAATTTTCCCCAGCATCTCAAAGAAACTTTTTCTCACACCAGGAACGTGCCTCTCAAATCAGTTTCGATGTGAGAACACCGGGATTTGCATTCACGAGTCAAACGTATGCGACGGATACGACAACTGCGACGACTTCAGCGACGAACGCAACTGCACAGCAAGTTGGTGTTCATATGCGCTTCTCGGTTGTATTCAGGACTGATATATGATGCATAGGTAGCCGTCTCTCTCAGGTAGATCACCAGCGAAACACTCATACATATTTGTAATAATTCAACTCAAAGGAAGTTCAACAGCCTAAAAACATTTACAAGCGTGAATTTCTCACGTTGATCGTAGGCATGGATGGATTTATTTTTGCTCATGTTTCATAGACACTGGTTTTCGGTTCCTTCAAATTTTGTAACCTCACATTACTATACATTATTTGCAACTACAGTCGTGATCCAATCGTTGAAAGATATTAAGCGTCAGTTGGTAAAAAAATTAAAATCTACCGTAAGTGGAAACCACGCAGCGAATAAGCCATGCCAACGTAAGTCAGGGGTGATGGTCTTGCATCATTGACTGATTTCAAAATTTATCATTAGTGTGTGCGCTGGTGCAATCACGTTCGTAGAAAGAGTGGGATAAATTTATTCCCAGCTAGAAGTTGTACGAGCCTAATTTAATCTTTATGAGGCTACTTGCATCGGTCGGAGGAGATTCTTTAAAGCCTTCTGAGTTCTCAATCAGCTTGTTCAAGGTTTAATTCATTACATAATTTTTGGTGTTTGACAGAGGAAAGAGTCAAAAGGAGGACTCATAATCGAAGAAAATATACAGACCAAAAAATAATATGGTTCAAAAAATAAAGTTCGTAAGAGGTTGGATGATAGTGCGGGTGTGGATTGTGACCAAGCTGAAATAGTGTTCAACATTAAAATTTTACTGGTTCGTTTCCATAAAATGAGTGATCTCCTGAGAAGGCGGACTTACTCAATACGCTGGTGTTACGCAATTCCTGTTTGCAGTATGTTTTCTTTCGGGGCAACAGGAGCCTTTTCTTTTCAGTAAATATTGTTGTCATCATAAAATTCAATGAAGATAGGTCGGCTTTAGTAAAAATTCCAGTAATGAGCTTCATAAGTTAAATAGGATTGAGACGAAAAATAGGTTATTTGAAAAGATTTGAAGCAGGGAACCAAATTATAATTCTCTGATGAAGGTATATTGGTGAAAGATTGAATGGGTGAGTAGTATTGATCTAATGAAGATAAACAGGTTATGATTTCAACTGGAGACCGTCTTCGTGCAATGATACTCTTCATTTTTTCTCTTAACAATCCGTTCCTCAAAACAGTTGAATGAAATAATTGAAAAATATTTTCTGAGATCTCAATGAAACGTTTTTCCAAACCAGGAACGTGCCTCCCATACCAGTTCCAATGTGAGACCAGCGGAGTTTGCATTTACGAGTCAAACGTGTGCGACGGATACGACAACTGTGACGACCGCAGCGACGAAAACAACTGCACAGCAAGTTGGTATTTACTAATATTTTTTTCACCTTATTTGCAATTGAAATATCGAGTAGAGGCGCCTATCTCACTTATTTTAGTGGCCATAATTATTCGTCAATATATTCTGTTGCTTGAACTCAAAGAAAAAGTCTCAACCTAATAGCCCTACATAGCGAAGTGTTCAAGTTCACAACCGATGATGGATAATTTTTCGTTCAATGCATCAACACAGTTTCTTAGGCCTTGTTTTGTGAATCACTAATGCGTAAGTAATTTACGGTTGAATACAAGAAAATTCGCTTAATATACGGTTTGCTATAATATCTGGAAGAAATTAAAAGCCTATAGCTAATGTATTTCAAAATCTAACTGGAGGCCACGCAACTTTTGTGCTGCTCTTTTTCTGCGAGGAACAGGAATGATAACACCATGAGTCAGGTGGGATGACAGCAACATTGACTGACTGCAAAAATTAGCTGTTGGCATAGCACCGAATGAATGCAACGGATGCAGGCAATAAATTTTGAGTTTTTTCATTTTTTCCCTCTTGCATGGAAGTATTGAGTAATAGTGTGCACTATGCAGTGAAGTTATCTTAACATTTTTTGAAATGCCTTGCACACCAGTACGTGGGTGCACGCTTCGAAAAATCTTAAATCTCTTGTGTGCGTCAAACGTTTTTTCAGTGAAGTCTGGGTACATATAGTTGTTATTACGTTTGACCACATGTTCAAGCGATTGGGGAAGGCGAGCACATGTTCACGTTTCATATAGAGGAATTTTCTTTAGGAAAAATGGAAGTCTCAGTGGGAGAGACAGATAGCGTGTTAACTCCAAAGTGTCCGAGTTATGAAAACATGTGAAGCAAATTTATCCCCAAACTAAAGAATTTAAGGGCTTAATTATTTTCAAGTGCTTTGTACAGTGTGTGCACGGGAGATATGTGCCTATTGCAAAGTTTCTGTGCAGTTCATGTTATACTTAATACATTTAAGAATTGTAAATGCCCAGAAACGAGAACATTCATGAATAAGACTTAAAATTATGGCCACAAGAAAGGACCGACATTGAGACCCTGACATTAGGGTAACGAGTGGGTAACGAGTGGTGTACGATGGAGTAGTTATTGGGACCGGGTTAAGTAATGTCACCATTATTGTTTTGTTATATTAAGGCAGGTTTGATTTAGGGAGCGGGAGGCGTTAACAATATATGAGTGTTTCAATAAAAATGGGTCTGTTTTGTTCAGCACCATCTATTATATGTTCACTGCTACTTTGTTTTTCAGTATGTAATACATTCATCTTCAACTTTCATCTTGTTTCAGAACCTTCCTCCTCAATTTACTTATTATGCGCATAAGATCTGTGGAGGAACACACCTTGTCCATAGGTTCCTCGTACCCCTAACACTATACTGAATGGTGCCTTCAACCTTCCTCCCTTTGAACATTTTTGCTGAAGTTAGGAAAGTTAAAAATAACTCATAGTCTAATAATAAATCGTAAAAATTGATAGATATTGAAAATAAAATTTTCCCACACCAGGAACGTGCCTTACAAATTACTTCCAATGTGAGACGAGCGGAGTCTGCATTTACGAGTCAAACGTATGCGACGGGTACGACAACTGCGACGATCTCAGCGACGAACGCAACTGCACAGCAAGTTGGTGTATATATGCGCTTCCTTGTTCAATTCGCGACAGAAATTTCATGTATAGATACCGTAACACTTGAATTATTTGTCGTAGTTAACTGGAATCTCTAACAGGAATAGAGTCTTCACTTTGTACCATATTTTAGAGGCACAAAATTTTCTCTCATTTCATTTCGCGAGATTACTAATTCATTTGTGATAAACAGCTGATGATATACCGTGCATTGAAAACTACAGCACTGTTCCAATATCTGCATGAAACACTTATTAGTTCTATAGTCTATGTTGATGTGAACGCAGTTGTGCTGTTTTGCTTCAGTTGAATGACAGGAATGGTGCCAATGTAGGTCGGAAGTAGCGTCTAAGCAGCGCTTACAGTCTATAAAAGTTCGGTATCAGCGTTAACTGTGAACGAATGCAATGAATGCAGGCAGTTAAAGTGCTTTAAGTGACCAATTGCTAAGAGGCTCAGGAATAAGAAACAAATACAGCTAAATATCAGGACTTATTAACACTAAGCAATAAGGTTAGCGAGTCTCATACAGTAAATAAATTATTCCTGTTTTTGGGCTTTGTGATGTCACTTCTGTTGTTCATTACGTTCAGGTTTGGTTTTATGAAATGAGAACGAATCGTCTGCACAAGTCGTTCTATCATTTAAGGGGCAGGTGTTGCACTTATTTGAAGATGGCTGCAATTGCTGAATCCAAGTAGAAATTGGAGTGATTCGTGACACACGAAAGGAAGGCGTGCAATAATCTAAAATATCGTTAAAATATACAAATCTATGTATTAATACGATAACCCGTGCGTCACACCCTTCATCATCATGGCGGTATACGAGTATATGATACGGGTTGGCTCGCGTCGGGTTGCGTTGCAATAGAGGGAGAGAGACAGGGAGAGAGGGAGAGTGATTTTTTGTGTTACTTCATTTATTCATTTTATTTTTTATTAATCAATTATTAATTTTTTATTTTTATTCTCATTATTTTGATTTTTTATTTATTTATTCAATTCTTTCATTTATTTGTTCACTTTTGTAAATTGTTAATTTTAACTTTTTATTTAATTTTTATTTATATTTTATTTTTTATTTTATTTTATTTTTTACTTTTCATTTTCTATTTCATTTCTAGTAGTTATTTAATTGTTTGTTTTTTCTGTTTATTCGTTTTTTTATTTTTCCCAATTTTTATTTCTTTCATTTTTATTTTGTATATATGCTGTTTATTTTGTATTTTTTCCATTTATTTTAATTTTTAAATCATTTTAATTTTTAATTTCTCATATTTTATTAATTTTTGTTTTATTTTTTATTTATTTTTTCAAGTTTCTATTCTTTATTTTGTTTTTTTTTCTATTTTTTCAATTCTATTTATTTTTTTTATTTCTTCATTTATTTTTTATTATTAGTGTTATTTTTCTCATTTTCGTTTGTATATTTAAATTTTTCAATTCATTTTTTTTTATTTTTTTTATTCAATTTTTGTGTAAGCTTCTGCGGGTCCACATGTGGGTTTTCAGGGGTCCACCCAGCTTAGCGATGACACTGGTCAAGTTAGGTTAAGATAGGTAGGGTTAGGATAGGCTAAGTTAGGTTACGATTGATAGGGTTAGGATAGGTCAAGTTAGGTTAGGTTAGGATGGGATAGGTTAGGTCAGGATGGAATAGGTTAGGTCGGGAAAGTTTA
This sequence comes from Morinoia aosen, assembly GCA_030386875.1. Lineage (NCBI taxonomy): Eukaryota > Metazoa > Arthropoda > Malacostraca > Amphipoda > Talitridae > Morinoia > Morinoia aosen. The sequence goes on from CM059559.1 coordinate 44,592,271, forward strand.
GGTCAGGATAGGTTAGGTTAGGATAGGTTAGCATAGGTTAGGTAATGTTGACGGATTGTTTTCACGGGTCCACGTTTTTTATGTTTGACATATCATGATACGCTCGTTTAGCAAAGGTCAGGAAGAAATCGGTTAAAACATTTTAGGTTAGGATAGCTCAAGTTAGAATATCTTGTGTTAGAATTTGTTAGGTAATGTTGATGAAATTTTTTCACGGGTCCCCATTTTTTTTTGTTTGACATTATCAGGATAGGTCCGGTTAGGGTAGTTTAGGATAGGTTAGGTTGGTATAGGTTAGGTAATGTTGACGGCAATTTTCCAGGGGTCCACGATTTTTTAATGTTCGACGTATTATCAGGATCGGTTCGGTTAGGATAGGATAGGATAGGTTAGGTTAGAATATATTATGTTGGAATTGGTAAGGTAATATTGAATGAATTTTTTTCACGGGTCGTAATTTAGTATTAAGATAGAGATACAGATACATATCTAACGATGATACAGGTTAGATACAGATCTGATAATGAAAGGTTAAAATCGCGTGAATTTGTGAGATACTGGTTGAAAATCTTTCGATATATTTGCATAAAGCGATTTTAACCGCAAATTTTAGAAGCTTTTTATCATGATGCTCATATGAACGAGGCTCGTGTCTAATTTAGTTAGGAAATAGTACAGTTTGCATAATTAACTTAGATTTTCATCATTCCAGCCTAACCTGACCACTGGTAAATACACATATAACATATTTTATTAGGGTACCTGTCCCCTTCTCACATGAGGAACGAGAGTATACCTTTAACACGTTGACTCTGAAGTAGTACATATTATACCACGAGGTAAATTGCTCATGGGCGTAGTATTACATGTGTGTAGCATTTCAACCATTTCACTACTAGAGGGGGTCCTCCCGTCAAATCTGAGTTTCGATCCGATTGGTCTGAAATTTGGCCAGTGTATGTATTTTGGAAAGAGAAATCCATTTTGTTCGAGAACTTTTTTGATTTAGGCCTTAGTTTTTCCGAAAAATTTGAAATACTAGTTTTTCAGGCATTTTTATAAATATTTCAAAAGAATAGAAGTCAATAAGTTTTTATGCTAAAACAAATTCAAAGACAGTTTTGGAAGCCTTGGAACTGTTCTAACAAAGATATGGTCTGTTATTTTGTATTAGAATCTTTTTTATATATATGCGATATTTTACCACAACATATAAAGAAGAACGAATTTTTTATTTTGATCTTTGAATAAAAACATTAAAATGGACATGATTGAAAAATAAGACCTTGTCTTTTTTAGAAATGTTCCAAGAATTCTAAAACTGTCTTTGGTTTTGTTCTATCATCAAAACTCAATGACTAGACCTCTTTTGAATGTGTAAAGTTAAAGGTTTTGGGTATAAGCCAAAAATAAAATTTTTCGTTGAAGTGTAATATAATGAACTATTAATGTAATTGAATGCTGTTTTCATTTTTATTTCGATAATCTCCATGCATAAATTCATATTCACACTGTGAATTGTAATTTCTAAAAAAAACATTTTTCATAAAAATAATATGAAATTCTATATTGGTAATCTGATCCGTATGAAAATTGACTACAATATTTAACTTTTGAAAAGAAACACAATTTCTATTTTTCATTTCTTCGATTCAGGCCTTAGTGTTTTGAAAAGAATGGACATATTGGTTTTTTAGTTCATTTCTATTGAAATTTCTAAAGAGGACTAGTCATTGAGTTTTTATGCTAGAACAAAACCAAAAACAGTTTTAGAATCCATGAAGAATTTCAAACTAGGTTACGGTAGGAAATTTTCCATTTCCCGTTTTGTTTTGTTTTAAATGGGGTCGAGATGAGGTCGAAAATTCAGGATTTCTAGTCCTCTTACACTAGATCCCCTTCCCCCTCCCAGGGGGGGGGATGTAGTGTCTGTAGCGCCATAAAATTTTAGGACCGAATAGTCCACCACCTAAGGGTTCTTTTCCAACAACAAAACAAAAAAAGCTCACCGGACAGGGGCCTGGGATGATCCCCTTAATTTTAAAATTGATTTTAATAGATTAAAATAGATTTTTTCATAGAATCCTTGACATCTTTTTCTCTTTCCTCTCTCTTCTATAAAGAGCATATGAGGAAGTGATTTACCCTGGATTAATGTTCGGGTTTTCCTGTTCAAATATTCTTCTGAACAATACCAGTAAGAGCTAGCGATTCGCGGAATTGCCCTACAGACATGGGAGCATCAGCAAAGTATTTCTTATAGAGACCATGAGCGTTCACAATAGAAATTCCTGTTATGATTTCCACTGTAACTTTTCTTTGCCATTTCAGGCTTCTTCTCAAGGCAGTATGATAGGAAGTCATTTGATCAAATACATCTACTCCCTTCTTGGCGTTGTTATAGTCCAGAACACATTTTGGTTTCTATATCTCCTTGCTTTTTCAGTTGGTTATTCCAGATGGAACAAAAGATCTATCAAGCTCTGGAACTGTGGAAGCCATGTACACATTTCTCTTGTCTCTCTAGTTATAAAGTTTGATGCCACTGCAAATTTCCCGACACTTCATTTTGTTCTTTTCCGGGTTTGCTCCAACAACTTCTTTGCAAAGATGTTTTCGATTTTTTCGAACTACTATTCCACACACATAAGTTTTCTTTCCCAACAGGTACTCTGCCAATCCGACTGAACTACAATAATTGTCAAGAAAAATTGTTGAGCCTGTGTTCAAAATCTTTTTTGCCATGCTGAGAGTCAATGACTCTGTTCCGCTAAGGCTTTTAATTTCACTTTGTTTTCCACAATGAATTTTAAAATTTCTTGGGTACGCCTCAGGTGTACAAATATTTAGCTTCAGTCCGTACTTGTGCGATTTTCCTTGCAAGCATTGCTGTCGATACCGTCGTGCGGGTCGACGTGTGGGTTCGAGAAAAGAGGCTGTCATCTGTGTAGCTACCTTTTCGGGGCGCTTGCTTTTCCGCGCAGCTGCCTTTCCTGAGGTTCGTGAGTGCCGCCTACGCCCTAATTAGGCCGTTAGAGCAACTGAAAGAAATTTCTGTTCTTTGCTTAACTACGGCGGCACCGTTAGGAAGACGTACAACTGTCACCGCAATATGGGTTCCTTAGAGGTTTTCAGAGTAATCCCAGATTCCCCGGACTCCGACGGTTGTATTTCTTTTTGACGATATTTAGTTGTATAGTTTGTCCTCCAAAGGTGATACCTTAAACCTCTTTTAAGGCGAAGTGTCTCTTTGGACTAAAGCCTGTGAAAGAAGAGCTAGGAAAATTTTTGACCTTGGGATCTGAAGTGTTAAACTGAGATCCTCATTACGGTGCTTCTTGAATTCACGGATACATTTCAGCAAAGACACTGATTTATTTCCTTCTGCAAAAATAACACGCACAAACATGAGTTACTAAATAACACAGTGATACACGTAGAATTACATGCAAAATATTTGTGTTACTCAGCAATGAATCAAACGAATGTTTGGATACTGAAATACAATATAAGTGAAACTTATGGGCTAACTAAAGTAAAAGCACGGGTGCACCATCAACGTCGGCACATTGAGCTAAGGGGATGACTCGTCTCTTTTCACCTGAAAGAAGATTTTGAACTTATTTACTATGGGTAACTACTGAATTACTGGGTTCGACGTCACCCTGCGTAGCCTGAGAATTACCTTATTCTGTACTGTCCTCTGAATGCAATCATACTCTCGTCAATAACAAGATCAGGTCCGAGTTTGTAAGCTTCCTGTTATTTGCTTCACATCAAATCGACAAGAGGTCTAACTTTGTGCACCTTGTCTTGCTGAGAAAGTGCTCCAGCATTGCTGTTGAAATGGATTAATCTTAGCAGCATTTGAAACCTGTCTTGAGACATCTCTTTGGGTGCACATGGGTCTTCATATAGTTTAATAATAATGAAGGCATCTACGGATGCTTTATTTCCAATCAAGCCTGATACATATCACCTTGTACATTGGATTTTTAAATGCCTTATAACTAACGCCAGGACGCCATGACGCTTTCCCCCGGTCAAGACCGGTACCCATTTCAGACACCTGGGTAGAGTGGGGTATTGTGCTTGGAATTTTTCTCCCATACTCAACAGAGAAAATCGCCACCACCAGCGCCGGGATTCGATCCCGGGTCTGCCGCACGGCAGCAGAAACCCTAGCCACATGGCTATGGCGAGCACATAAATATTTTTTGTCATGCTGCACATATAGAGTACTTTCAGACCAATACAGTGATATTTGTGGCCAATCCAGTGATATCTGTGTCTTGGGAAGTCCTATCTATATCAAAAGTCCAATAAGCTTCAAGAAAGTTCAGCAGGTGTGGTGTCTTTCCAATCTTTCAATGAAGATGTGCGAGTTATTGTTGCATTGACCATACATTGAGACGCATATCTATCATTTTCAAATACAATGTGATTGACAACGTAAATCGCTAATGAGTAGATTGAAAAGATCAATCGGAATTGGTTTCCCATTTTGTGGATCAATGGTTGATTGTAAACACATTTCTTCCGTTCCGGTGAAAGGAAATGATCACGTTGATGCAGTTAGAAGCTTCCAATTGGGTTGCACTTCAGAGGCTACAAGGTTAGTGCTTTCGTTTAAATTTTAATCATCTAACAAGTCATCGGCTTCTTCCTCATCATACAAATCATCTGAAGATGAGCTATCTTGAACAGATTCATCACTTTTATCAGGAAAGAATTTACTTTCTGATGATTGATCATCATCCATAGCTGCAGCTTTTTATCCGTCCGTAGAACGTTGCACAATCCATTTTTGAAAAAAACATGTGATCGGCTAGTCAAAATATGAATATTTTCTAGTTTATTATTCATTTCATGCTATGTGAACATTATAAGTATTATATCTATTTTTACAAGAAATAAGCACAGCTCAACAGTGGGGACATAATAAGTCAGTGAGCCATATTTGCGCCACAACGTACCACAGTCAATTTACCTAAGCTGCAAAGTGATGGTGACGGTGTGTACCGAATAGGTCCCATGGTCTTTCTTCTAACAACGGATTCAGTCTAATGTATATAGAGCTTCACACCTCTTCTCGCTGCAAAGGCATGCGCTAAACTGATATGAGAAATTGAGAAGTGAAATTTGATTATTTGTCACCGGCTGCTAGAGATGTTAGCCATATGAGCAATCGGAGTCAACGTGTTTTATTGAGCGGTGGTTGAAAGCCTCGATAGAGAGAGAGAACGAAGTTAGAACGATTAGGGCTGATTCACACCATAGGTCCGGTCACGTTCCGTTCTCGATCCAGTCACGGTTCGTTCCTAGGCCCTGGGCATTCACATGTTCGGTGGAGGCCACGGATCGTTCTCGCTGCAGTCCCGTTCGTATCATCAGTGGTGAAGCATGTGTGATTTTTCTTCATCCGATTTGGCAGTGATAGCAATTCTACTTGATAATGAATCCAATCAAGCGCACACGGAAATTCTCAACAAAGAATAAAGTAAAGAAGGAAGAGATTGTGTGTTCATACTATGCTAAAAGATAGAAAGAGTGGCGGAGAGTTCCAGATGTTATATCTTCATCTTATTGATGAAGCTAAATTTTGTAAATATTTTCGAATGAACATTGGAATTTGTGAAAAAATTCTACCAGAAATGTGAGATAACCAGAAAAAAACAGAGAAGCAATCAAACAGAGAAGCAATCACTCTAAGAGAATGATTGACTGTATTTCTAAGGAAAAATAAGTGTGACTCAAATATTTCCTTGCTATTCAAGGATTAAGTAAGATTTTTCATTTGATAGGCTGATAGACTATTAACTATTGGGAAGCCTCCCCTCCCAAGCATAGACTTAAGTAGCCTCGCAGGCAATCACCATCACATTCCGCTGAGTGAGATTTTCTCTTTCAGCACACCACAGCTTCATCAGGACTCGAACACCTGAATTTGACCAATAAATACATAAAACCCTAAAAATTTCCTTTTGTCTGTGCGCTCTTTTTCAATAATGCAGACAAATCATAATTATCCTGCTGGTTACTATCCTGCTGGTTAGGCTACATACTGGACCTGACCCCGTTGTTAGTTTACACTGGCAGTGACGGTCAGGTCTCGCTCCGTTCTTACTGCGGTCAAAATATCTTTTGACGGTATCGCGACTTGAGCGTGACTGGAACGAGACCTGACCGGCACTGCCAGTGTGAATGCTTGCACTGAAATGCATTGAACAATACTGGACCGGACCGTGACCGGATCGAGAACAGAACGTGACCGGACCTATGGTGTGAATCAGCCTTCAGAGTTTAATGATTCACAGGAACAACGAAATAAGAGATAGAGAGAAAGTGTCATGCTGCCAGAGCAACATGAGGATAATAATGACAAAAATAAAATTTGAATTTATTTCATTTTAAATAAGCACAGGATGTGAATAATGCCTGTGCGAATGACACTCGAGTGCAAAAAATTCACACGTCTACCCAATAAAACATTCTATTGCAGAAAGATGATAAGGCATACGGGCACAGAATCGTTTGGCAAAACACAAATATTGTAAAGCCAGGCATAAAATTTATCCGCAGTTCACTGAACTTTGAACATCAAACATTCAAACCACCGAAAAAACTTTTCCTGTCTTAATCACTCATCTCATGATGCCCTTGGATCAAGTACTTCAGAACTATTGCGTGATCTTCACCCTCGTGAACGATGCAAGCAAAATAGCGATGGTTACCATCATCTCTATGCTTGTGTTAACGAGATGAAGAAGCCCTCTTTGAATCAAGAGTGTAAGCGCTGCCTCTTGTTCGTCCGCATGATGTTTCTTCCACCCTCTTGTGAACAAAATTTTATCGTTTTCAAATATTCATTATTATTAATTTCCTCGCAGTTAAGGCCATCGAACGGTTTTCTCCCATGAAACTTCAAAAATGAATAAAAATACTTCAGGAGCGAAACAAGCTCGGAGGGATTCATAATATGTTTACAACATTCGAATGGACGTTCAGAGTCCTAAAACTTTTCAAATTTAAACCTACCCCCATCCCTCCCCCCTCAAAAGGAAATTTCTAAAAAACCTTATTTCTCAGTCAATATTGTACGTAGAGACGATTAGTTTTTTTGTTTGGTTCACAATGAATTGATCTAAAAAGTTAAGATCCAGTTTTTTGATATCACTTAAAAAAAATGTAAGAAATGTTTGCATTATTGAAACATAATATGTATATTTTTTATTGCTTACTTTAAATGACGACAAAAAATTTTCTAATCAACTTATCAAAATACTACTATGAAAATTTATTGTACACACTTTGAAATTTACGAGGCAAAAAATAACTCCTCCATAAGTTAAAAACTGTGAGAAATAATTGAAAAACTGGAAAGCTTTTTTCTCATAACAAGTTCTTTTTCGGCTGTGCGGCTCAATTTCTCCTACAGTTTTACATTTATGAAGGAGATCTTTTCAGCATCGTAAAGATCAAGGTGAGTACTATAAGCTGAGAGGTCGTTTTTTGATAAGTTGATAAGAATTTTTTTATTATCATGTAAATACAAAAAATTAAAATAAATTTTCTGTTGTAAATTTAAACTTTCTCAAAAAAAATTTTTGAAGCGATAACAAAAACTAAATCTCAAATTTGTAGACCAATTCATTGTGAATCGAACGAAAAAAAACTAATCGTCTCTATGTACAATTTTGACTGAGAAATTCGATTGTTTAGAAATTTTCCTTTGAGGGGGGGAGGGAGGGGGTACGGGCAAATTTTAAAAATTTTAGGGCTCTGAACGTCCATTCGAATGTTCTAAACATGTTGTGAATCCCTGCGAGCTTATTTATCTCCTGAAATTCCTTTTTACTAAGTTTTGAAATTTCATGAGAAAAAACGTTCGCTGACCTTATTAAACCTTATTCAATTGGTATTACAGTTTGGTAACGTATCGAGATTTTCCACTTGCCCGTACTTACTCTCTAACCTTTTCACGAAAAGGAAGGAAACGAAGGAGTCTTATTCAGACATTTATTATAGTTTAATTTTTCAAACAGTTGATGACCTCCAACGGGAGGCATAATTTTAAGAAACTTAGGATAGTTCAGTTGAGACCCCCAACGGGAGGCAAAATTTTAACAATGTAACAAACTAAGGCGACTCCACCTTCGAGGCGGTCGCAACACTAAATTCAAAACCCTAACTAAGGAAAACCCTTAACTTAAACAGCTGCCACTTTTAAATTTGATCGTCTTTCCGCCGTGTGAACGCAGAGTCAACAACAAGACTGCTGTGACTAACTTGCGAGTTAATCTAGTTGTTGGTACTAGATTAAAAAACAATATTTTAAATGTGGCATGGAAAATTAATTTGCGCCAGAGACACGAGAGACCTCCAAATCCCCAGTTGCTCCAGAGCACTTCAGGGCACCCAAATCAAGAATACGAGCTTGGTCCCCAGCAGACTGGACCCTGCACGAGCGCAGCCACAAGCGTAGAACAGCCCCAAAGGAGCGGCCAAACCAGAGCTTCCTGAAAAAATTAAAAGAACAAGCTCAGGAAAAACCTATCATAGAAAAAGAAAATAGCAAGAATTGGCAATAAATAGGAAAATAGCAGAAAGTGAATCGATGAAACTAACGTACGCACCCTAAGGAAGTGCCGGAGCCTGAAGCTGATTGATGAACGAACGACACAGAAAGAACTCTCGGAAAACAGGCGCAGTAATCCCCAGGAACGACCTTGGCAATACTGTGGAAAGAACCGTACGCTAAGGTTGCGTTCAGTAACAAAAGTAGAACGAATTATTCCTCAATATCTTGTTGCACAAAAAAATAGACAAGTTAATTCAAACTGCTCACCTAAAAACTGGTAGTCTTCAGTGATTGCAATCGTTCAGGCAAGGAATAGACATTCAAAGTGAAATATAGTAGAGTAATTCACGCTCCACGCAGAATAGTAAAGGATAGGTTGAGACTTTGATGCTTTGGAAAGAAGGTGAAATTTAACTGGCAGAGCACTCTCTGGAGAGTTATTAGAACCTCCCCTTTCAGACGAGTGAATACCTTACAACGTACGTCAATTTGATTAACTTCAATTTAAGGGTTATATTTGAGCCTTAAAATTACAGTGGAGCGCAATTTAAAGAAAATGGGTGTTAAGAACACAACTAAACAAACCAGAAAGAAATCCTAATTCGTAACTGAAAACATAGATAAGATGAATCACAGGAAGAATAGAATGGCCCGATTCGCAAAACTGATTGTCACCAGGAACAGCAGCTGAGCACCAAGATACCACCAGGTAACCAAGCAAAGCTTGGCCACGAACCACGGCCGCTCGCAGAGAGGGACGTCACCACTACTGACGGTGACCGCACATTACCAGAGCACGCGCCGGAACACAAGCGCTCACGGAGCAGGAGAATTGGAGAGTCTGCCGGACGGAATCCCCATCGGCTTGAGGTCACGTCCGGAAAGCAGAAGTTTTAATGTTAAGACAGAGTTTGAAAATTAAGAAAGTAACTAGAAGGTTTTTAATAATTTAAGTTTTGAATTTTGAAGGAAAAGAACAGAAGAAATTGTCGAAAATTCGACAAACGCTTGTAATCCATGAAGTGTAATCATTGTTCATGACCCATTCAATTGGGAACGGAAATTTAATGCAGCATTAATGGGCTTTCCATTTTTACAAATCCTTGTTTGCCTCTTGGAAAATGAGTTAAATTTCAAACGAAAACATAAGACTTACTCCAGAAATAATTTAAATAACATAATAGAAGCTGAACTGAAACTTTGACTATAGTCCCTGACATATGAAATGACTCAAATGAAGTCGCCACACTCACCGTTCGGTAGCATGAAGCGTTCCTAAGTTAAATGTACAAAATTTCTCGTAATTTGATTTACTTTTGATGAAAAAGCACAATATCTTGACTGATTACACCTCCCGTTCTAAGCAAGTATCGGATCTACATTGCCCAGATTGGCACTGCACAGTTGTGTAACACACGTGCTCGGCTGACACTAGCAAAAGAATCCCTGTAATTCTCTGACGCCGCTTAAATGGACCCACAGCCCTCAGGTGTAGGACAGCTCCAGCACTTCCCACCGAGGTTTCCAGTGAAATGTTCAGCCTTTAGAAGGCCCTCAACATTCGCCGTGCGAACTTTTAAATTTTATACGTATCTGTAATACCTTGATCTATCAGTGTCGTTGCAACCCTCAATTTAGAATTGCATTTTCGCCATCCAAATTTTGAAGTTTGCTTAGGCCTACAAAGTCTCTACTAAAGGAAGCATCCCCACGCTTTACTTCTTCAGCTATCCAACATAGGATTCCTTACATCACGGTACGACACTCATCCCCTGTTCTCCATCCGCATACTACCTATGAGTTCCTTCCTCAAAGTCGCTGTTAGTGATAAAACTATGCCCTCCAATGAAATGATGCAATATTTCATTATTGAAAAATATATTTCGTTTATGATTTTAGCTTCATAACAATTTCATTCATCCCAATGAAATGTTTTTTTTTCACACCAGGAACGTGCCTCCCATATCAGTTTCAATGTGAGACCAGCGGAGTTTGCATTTACGAGTCAAACGTGTGCGACGGATACGACAACTGTGACGACCGCAGCGACGAACATAACTGCACAGCAAGTTGGTATTTCCTGATATGCGTCTTTTCACTGCATTTGCAATTGAAATATCGAGTGGAGGCACCTATTCCGCTCACATAAGTGGCTATAATTATTCATCAATATATTCTGTTACATGAACTCAAAGAAAAAGGCTCAACCTTATAGCCCTACAGAGTGAAGTCTCAACTTCACACCGTTGATGGATAATTTTTCAGTCAATTTTTCAACACTGTTTATCACACTGTGTTTTGTGAATCCTTTACGCGTTTGTAATATTTATGAAGTTGAATAAAAGAAAATTTAATCAGTGTACACTTTGCTCTAGTATCTGAAAGCAAGTGAGAGTCTGAAGCTAACGCATTCCAAAGTCTAACTGGAAGCAACGCAACTTTTGTATCGCTCTTATTTCGTTGCAGTATATGAATGATAGCACCGTGAGTCAGGTGGGATAATTTAGCAACATTGACTGACTTTAGAAATTTGCTGTTGTCAGAGCATCGAATGAATACAGCGAATGCAGGCAATAAATTTCGAAACATTTTCATTTTTTCCTTCGTGTAGGGAAACATAGAGCAATGGCGTGCATTGAAGTTATCTTAATAGTTTATGAAATGTCTTACGCACCAGTAGGTGGGTACACACTCTGAAAATTTTTGACTCTCTTGTGTGCGTCAAACGTTTCTTCAGTGAAGTCTGGGTACATATGGTTGTTATCACGTTTGACTACATGTTCAAACGATAGGAAAGCGAGCACTTGTTCACTTTTCATTTAGGAGAAAATTTTTAGGAAAAATGGAAGTCTATGGGGAAGTGGCAGATAGCGTGTTAACTACAATGTGTCCGAGTTATGAAAACATGTGAAGCAAATTTATCCCCAAACTAAAGAATTTTGGGGCTTAATTATTTTTAAGGGTTTCGTACAGTGTGTGCATGGGAGATACGTGCCTATTTCAAAGTTTCTGTGCAATTCATTTGATATTTAATACATTTAAGAATTGTGAGTGCCCAGAAACGGGAACATTCATGAATAAGGCTTAAAAATATGGCCACAAAAACGGACGGACGTTAAGACCCTGACATTAGGATAACGAGTGATGTACGATGGAGTAGTTATTGGGACCGGGTTGAGTAATGTCACCATTATTGTTCTGTTATATTAAGGCAGGTTTGATTTCGGGAGCGGGAGGCGTTATCCATACATGAGTGTTTGAGTAAAATTAGGGTCTGTTGTGTTCAGCACCATCTATTATATGTTCACTGCTACTTTGTTTTTCAGTTCGTAATACATGCTTCTTCAACTTTTATCTAGTTTCAGAACCTTCCTCCTCAATTTAATTATTATGCGCATGGGATCTGTGAAGGAACACACCTTGTCCATAGGTTCCTCGTACCCTTAACACTATACTGAATGGTGCCTTCAACCTTTCTCCCTTTGAACATTTTTGCTGAAGTTAGGAAAGTTAAAAATAACTCAAAGTCTAATAATAAATCGTAAAAATTGATAGATATTGAAAATAAAATTTCCCCACACCAGGAACGTGCCCTTCAAATTACTTCCAATGTGAGACGAGCGGAGTCTGCATTTACGAGTCAAACGTATGCGACGGGTACGACAACTGCGACGACCTCAGCGACGAACGCAACTGCACAGCAAGTTAGTGTATATATGCGCTTCCTTGTTCAATTCGCGACAGAAATTTCATGTGTAGATACAGTTACACTTGAATTAATTGTCGTAGTTTCATTTTCAATTGTTTTTGCTGTTCCGTCTCGAAAGAAAGTCGAGACATTATAAACTTTAACAGGAATAGAGTCTTCACTTTGTACTAAATTTTCGAGGCACAAAATTTTCTCTCCTTTCATATCGTGAGATTACTAGTTCGTTCGTGATAAACAACTGATGATTTACCGTGCATTTAAAACCATAGCATTGTTCCAATGTCTGCATGAAGCACTTATTAGTTCTATAGTCTATGTTGATGTGAACGCAGTTGAACTGTTTGGTTTCAGTTGAAGAACAGGAATGATGGCAATGCAGGTCGGAAGTAGAGTCTAAGCAGCGCTTACAGTCAATAAAAGTTCGGTATCAGCGTTAACTCTGAACGAATGCAGTGAATGCAGGCAGTTAAATTGTTTGAGGTGACCAATTGCTGAGAGGCTCAGGAATAAGAAACAAATATAGCTAAATATCAGGACTCATTAACACTAATAAATGAGGTTAGCGATTCTCATACACGTAATGTATTATTCCTGTTTTTGGGCTTTGTGATGTCACTACTGTTGTTCATTACGTTCAGGTTTGGTTTTATGAAATGAGAACGAATCGTCTGCACAAGTCGTTCTATCATTTAAGTAGTGAAATGGTTGAAATGCTACACACATGTAACACTACGCCCATGAGCAATATACCTCGTGGTATAATATGTACCACTTCAGAGTCAACGTGTTATAGGTATACTCTCGTTACTTATGTGAGAAGGGGACATGTACCCTAATAAAATATGTTATATGTGAATTTACCAGTGGTCAGGTAAGGCTGGAATGATGAAAATCTAAGGTAATTATGCAAACTGAACTATTTTCAAACTAAATTAGACACGAGCCTCGTTCATATCAGCATCATGATAAAAAGCTTCTAGTATTTGCGGTAAAAATCGCTTAATGCAAATTTAGCAAAAGTTTTTTCCACCAGTATCTCACAAATTCACGCATTTTTAACCTTTCAGTATCAGATCTGTATCTAACCTGTATCATCATTAGATATGTATCTGTATCTCTATCTTAATACTAAATTACTAGCAGGCCCCGTGGAAATTTCACTGTCAATGCTATCGTTACGCTAGGTGGACCCGTGAAAAAATTCATTCAGGATTACCTTACCAATTCCAACATAATAAATTCTAACCAAACATATACTAACCTATCCTAACCGAACCGATCCTGATAATACGTCGAACATGAAAAAATCGTGGACCCCTGGAAAATTTCCGTCAACGTTACATAACCTCTGTGTCCTGAGAGACTCCGTGTGGAACGGATGTGTGTTGCGCTCGCTCCGAAACAAAGTGCCTAACGCTAGAAAGAATGTACTCCAAACCTGAATGGGTACACACTCTCGCCATGAGAATTCAAATGTGGCTTAAACAAACAACAAATAGAAAATCTTCGAACTAAGTGTAAAAATATTCCCTCAAAAAGTGTGAAAGTGCTCATCCCTCGCGTACACGAGGAAACGAACTCCCTCAATCTCCAAGATGGTACCCAAGAAGCAACGCAATAACAACAGCTGCGGTAACAATAATAGCGACGAGTATCAGCCGAAGTTTGGTCAATATCCTGATGTGTCTAACCTAACGAAAGATTGCAAAGAAGTGGTATCTGTCCTTATAAAATACTTCGACTCAGTGATGACAAATTTTAAGAGTGACATTGATAATATGAAAACTGAAATAAGTCACCTTAAAACACTAGTTGAAACAGTAGCGGGAAAAGAAGCAGAGCACAAGAAAACTCTCGAAGAACAGAATGAGAAAATGGATAGCTTAGCCCTCCGTCTCGACCAGTTGGAAAAAAGTGATCAGCGCCGAGCCATTGAAGACAAAAAATGTACTCTCGTCATTTCTGGTAAGGATCTACCACAATCACACTCGAACGAAATCTGCAAGGAAACCGTCTGCCATCTTCTGAAGGACAAGATCAACATTGACCTCACCGACACTGACATCACGTCAGCTACAAGAATGGGGAAAAAAACAGTAACTGGGAACGTAGATCAAAGAAACATAGCATTTGAACTAAAACATTATAACAAAAAACGTGAAATTCTCAACGCCTGCCGAGAAAAGAAACCAAAGTTCTTCTTCATAAATGAATACCTCATACCTTCACGAGCTAACGCCATGTACATTCTGAGGATGGCCAAAAGGAAATTCCCGGATAAAGTTGGAATCCCAAGAACACAGGATGGAAACATCTTCATATTCAACCCCGGAAACCCAGATTCAAGACGCCGCGAGATCAACACGCCAGATGACCTCGAGCAATACCTGATGCAACAACTAAATATGTCATCGCAGCAAATCATAGGTGACTAGACTAGGTGATCCCCTAAATTAGATATGTCAATTTCGTGTCAATTTAACCTTAATTAGGTATCATGTCAGTTTAACCTCACCTTGATGTTAGTTTAACCTGAATCTATACAAATGTATAACAGATGTGTTTGTAAACATTTATGGCGGCTGTGTGTGAACTTTTGAAACAACGCAATCAGCAATTTTTTACCTCCCAATGTTACTGTGAATTTTTTTTTCTTTTTAACCACTTAAGTATTATTACGCGTAAACCATATTAGCTGATTATATCATTGTCGTTGTAATCTTCTTATAATCTGATAATCGCTTCTGCCCTCCGCTGCCATCGTACAACCATATTAGCTGATTATAATATTATCATTGTCGTTGTAATCTTTTTATAATTTGATTATATCATTGTCGTTATAATCTTCTTATAATCTGATTATATCATTGTCATTAAAATCTATCAGCAATTTTTCACTTACCAATATTACTGTGAATTTTTTTTTTACCACTACAGCATTATTACGCGTAAACCATATTAGCTGATTGTATCATTGTCAACATAATCTTTAAAACTTATTCCCTCTTGTATGTGGACTTATGAAAACGCCCTCAGCAATCTGTTTGCACCAATGTAGTGATATCGAACTCCAATATTATAACAAATAAATTATAGATGTGTGTTAAAAACATCTATGACATCTGAGTGTCACATTTTGTAACATCGCAATTAGTAATTTTTCACCAACCAATGTTACTGTGAATTCTTCTTTATTTACCACTACAGTTATTATTACGCGTAAACCATATTAGCTGATTGTATCATTGTCGTCATAATCTTTGAAAACTTATTACCTGTTGCATGTGAACTTGTGAAAACGCCCTTATAGCAATCTGTTTGCACCAATGTTGTGATATTGAACTCCATTATCACTCGCTCATGGACTGAGTGTGTGCGTACTCACGAAATCGCGCTAGATTTTTCTTTTTTACTCTATTCTCTCTTACTTAATAAGCTACTTTTTAGACGGGAATATCCCTTTAAGCTTGACTCTGTATTTCGTTTTAAGCTCTATAGTACCTAATTCTTACTGTTTACTTATTTTAAATGACTGATCACCCTGAGATACTTGAGGAAATCGATCCAGATTTCAATCATTTGAACAGAATATATCCAAACCTAAACGACTCTCAAGAGTGCAGGTATACTAATATATCAAAATTCAACGAAACTATACGAATAACTGACCGAGATTTCTCACTCCTGTGTTGGAACTGTAGGTCACTCTATTCAAAATTGGAAGAGATACAATGTACTATTACTGAACTCAAGTATAACCTAGACGTGATTAGCTTCACCGAAAGCTGGCTAGATGACGCGACTAAAGACATGATTCGATTTGAAAATTATAATAGTTACCATTCGCTAAGAAAAAACCAGCGGGGCGGAGGCATCAGCACATATATATCTAACCACATAGACTCGAGAACCATAGCAAGTGCAACAATGAATCAGGATCATATAGAATCACTCTTCGTAGAACTTTTTAGAGATGGTAAACGCATTGTGCTTGGAACGGTGTATAGGCCTCCTACAGCCTGTCCTATATCCTTCCTGAATGAATTGAATCGTATTATTTCTCAGTTCAACAGACCTTATACAATGACATAATAATATGCGGTGACTTCAATTATGATCTACTGAAACATGAAAGCCATGAACCAATCTCTAATTTCCTAACTACCTTTCAGTCTCAATCCTTCCTTCCGATCATTACAATGCCTACACGAATAACCTCAGAGTGTGCTACGCTGCTTGACCATATCTTTATGACAGACCCTAGTGATTTTCTTGCTGGAATAATTACTTCTGACTTATCAGATCACTTCCCAGTTTTTCTTATTAAGAAAAATGTCTATATTGCTTGCACCAAGGCACGGGCTGAAACTTACTCATATCG
Source organism: Morinoia aosen (assembly GCA_030386875.1). Classification (NCBI taxonomy): domain Eukaryota; kingdom Metazoa; phylum Arthropoda; class Malacostraca; order Amphipoda; family Talitridae; genus Morinoia; species Morinoia aosen. The sequence continues at coordinate 44,608,942 of CM059559.1, forward strand.
TAAAATAAACGAATCAAATCTTGAAGAAATGCGCACCGTTCTAGAAGAATCAATGCCTACATTGCACATCTCTCAACAAAACAATAATACTACGAGCATTGATGAAGCAGTAGTAAAGTTGACTGAAGCTATAATGACCGCATACAATCAGTGTTGCCCAATTGTAACTCGTACAGTTACCCCGAAAAATAAACAAAAGCCATGGATTACTAGAGACATCGTGATAAATATAAAGAAACGTCAAGCGTACCTAGCCCTCCTTTGCGAAGGACGAATATCTAGAGAAACATATAACCGATTCAGAAACTATGTAACAAACCAGATAAGAACATCAAAAAAGAACTACTTTACGCTCAAGTTTACTCAATTCAAAACTGACGTTAAAAAGACTTGGCATCTCCTTAACTCTTGCTGTAAACCGAATAATGCCGATAAAAAGAAAATTGAATATGTTGTTCAAGACAATGTAAAATATCATGAGAAGAAAGAAATTGCTAATCTCTTTAACAACTTCTTCGTAAACGTAGGGAAAACCATAGCTGATGGTATTCCAAGTGAACCTACTGATCACCTGGAATTTATGGATCATATTCGAGAACCCAACTCCTTTTTCTTTACGCCTACAGACTCCTCCGATGTAATTACGTGCATAAACAACATGAAAAATAAATCGAGTGGGTTACAAACGTTTCCGACTAAAGTACTTAAAGTTATTGCTGACATTGTAGCCCCACTGATATCAAATATTATTGACCAGTCTCTCTTACTAGGCACTTTCCCGAACTCCCTCAAAGTTGCTAGAGTAACCCCTATCTTTGAAAGTGGTGAAAAACCTGTGTAAACAATTATCGACCTATCTCCATTCTACCAATTATTAGCAAAGTATTCGAAAAGATTGTGTATAAAAAAGTGTACTCTTATTTTGAACAAAAATCATTTCTTTACGATAAACAATACGGTTTTCGCTCTAAAAAATCAACAACACAGGCTATATTAAATCATTTTCAATTCCTCTATTTTAATATAGATGAAGGAAAGCCTGTCTTCTCTGTATTTCTTGACTTTCGAAAAGCATTTGATTGTGTGGACCATAAAATACTACTCTCGAAACTACACTGTTATGGCATTCGAGGGATTGCCCATGATTGGTTCAGATCATACCTAACAAATCGGAAGCAATACGTTGTCATTGACGACGCAAAATCAGACCCACAGACAATTAGCCATGGAGTTCCACAAGGATCTGTTCTTGGGCCTCTCATGTTTCTGATTTTTATCAATGATATTGTAAAATCTACATCATTCTTCAAATTCATACTTTTTGCCGATGACAGTACGCTTTCTGCGGTCCTTCCGAACCAAAATCCTGCTATGATTGTGGAGAGTATAAATACTGAACTTCACAAGGTTTCATCGTGGCTCAAAGCTAATAAAATAGGCCTAAATATCGATAAAACAAATTAAATTACATTCTCATACAAGAAAGATGTATCTCTCCCATGCATTAAAATTGGCGAAGGTGAAATCGAAGAAACCAACTCATGTAAGTTTCTGGGCATCATAATAGATAAACATCTGACCTTCAAAGAGCACATCACTCATATTAGTTCTAAATTATCAAAATCCATCGGAATCCTAAATAAAGTTAAAAATTTTCTGCCTGAAACAGCTTTACAAATGCTCTACCGAACGCTCATTTTTCCATACTTGCAATACGGAATAGAAGCATGGCACGGAACTGATAAAAATAAAACCAACAAAATTTTTACTCTGCAGAAAAGGGCTGTCAGAGCGGTAAAGAACCTAGAATATAATGCTCACACAAATGATTCTTTCAAAAATTTACAAATACTTAAACTTTCGGATCTCTACAAAATCTCCATCTGTAATTTCATTTACAAAACATTAAGAAATGATGGCGACAATAGCCTAAGACAATTATTGACTGCGCAAACTGGTCATCACGACCATTTAACCCGAAATAGAAGTAAATTCATGCTTCCTTATTATTCAAAGGCCAGGTCGCAACACAGTATTCTCTTCGTTGGAACCAAAACTTGGAACTCTATACCTGCAGAGATCCGTGAATATAATTCGTACAAAGTATTCAAAAGACGTCTTGAGTCTCACTTCCTATCAGAATACTAGTCGTGTAAGATCACCGTGTCGAAATCTTGCCTCCTACATGTAACTAATGATAATGTCATATGGAACTTGCCTTGTGTACCATAACCAATCTTCTCTCTGCTCTTGAATCGTTTTATCGAACATACTGTTAAATATAGCCGACTTGACCTATATTGTAAAATATGGCATAAAATATTGACTTAATTATCTCAATGATCAGTCTAATGCGAAACTAGGTTAAGTGAACTAGGTTAAACATTTTTGTACACCCTAGAATAACGTGATGGTAGGATGCCCTAGAAGTCGCTGAACTTATTCGGGCCCACAGGTAGCTATACTCAAATTTGACCATTGTACTAGACTTAAGACAAATTCTACCTCTGTATCACCTGTGGTAAATAAATTGTTTAAATTGTTTAAATTGTTAAAACCTATACTAACCTAACCTATCCTAACCTACCCTAACCGAACCTATCCTGATAATGTCAAACAAAAAAAATGGGGACCCGTGAAAAAATTTCATCAACATTACCTAACAAATTCCAACACAAGAAATTCTAACTTTAAGCTATCCTAACCTAACAAATTTTAACCGATCTCTTCCTGACCTATGCTAAACGAACGTATCATGATATGTCAAACATAAAAAACGTGGACCCGTGAAAACAATCCGTCAACATTACCTAATCTATGATAACCTAACCAATCCTAACCTAACATATCTCACCTATCCTATCCTAAGCTCTCCTATCCTAAATTAACTTAACCAGTGTCATCGTTAGGCTAGGTAGACCCGTGAGAAAATTCGGTCAACATTACCCAACAAATTCTAACATAACATATCCTAACCTAACCCATCCTAACATAGTATATACTGACCTACCCTATGGTAACCGAAGCTTTCCTGATATGTCGAACATAAAAAAACGCTCACCTTTGAAATTATGTCGTCAACAGTACTTAACCTATGCTAACATATCCTAACCTAACCTATCTTGACCTAACCTTTCCCGACCTAACCTATTCCATCCTGACCTAACCTATCCCATCCTAACCTAACCTAACTAGACCTATCCTAACCCTACCTATCGTAACCTAACTCAACCTATCCTAACCCTACCTATCTTAACCTAACTTGACCAGTGTCATCGCTAAGCTAGGTGGACCCCTGAAAACCCACAGGTGAACCCGCAGAAGCTAATAGAAAAATTGAATAAATAAAAAATTAAAAAATGAATTGAAAAAAAAAATACAAACGAAAATAAGAAAAATACAATAAAAACATAAATGGATAAATAAAAAAATTTAATAGAATTAAAAAAAATGGAAAAAAATATAAAATAACTTAAAAAATTAAATAGAAAATAAAATAAAAATTCATAAAATATAAGAAATTAGAAATTTTAATGATTTAAGAACCAAATAAATAGAAAAAATTTCAAATAAACAGCGTACAAAAATTAAAACTCAAAATAAATAAGAATTAGGAAAAATGAAAAAACGAATAAACAAAAAAATAAACAATTAAAAAAATATAAAATTAAAAAGAAAATGAATAATAAATAATTAAATAAAAGTAAGAAATCAATCCAAGTAAAAAATTAAATAATAAATAAAAAGTTAAAATTAACAATTTACAAAAATGAACAAAAATAACGAAAAAATAGAAAAAATAAATAAAAAACAGAAACAATGAGAATAAAAACATAAATGAAAAAAATTGAAAATTGAATAAATGAACAACAAGATAAATAAATGAAGTAACACAATGTAAAAAAAATCACTCTCCCTCTCTCCCTGTTCATCTCTCCCTCTATTGCAACGCGACCCGACGCGAGCCAACCCGTATCATATACTCATATACCGCCATGATGATGAAGGGTGTGACGCACAGGTTATCGTAATAATATATAGATTTGTTTTTTCATCAATATTTTAGATTATCGCAAGCCTTCCTTTCGTGTGCCACGAATCACTCCGATTTCTACTTGGATTCAGCAATTGCAGCCATCTTCAAATAAGTGCAACAACTGCCCCTTAAACCTTATTCAATTGGAATTACAGTTTGGTATCGCTTGAAATCCATGAAGTGTAATCATTGTTCATGACCCATTCAATTGGAAACGGAAATTTAATGCAGCATTAATGGACTTTCCATTTTTCCAAATCCATGTTTGCCTCTTGGAAAATGAGTTAAATATCTAACGAAAATATAAGACTCACTCCCGAAATAATTCAAACGATATAATAGAAACTGAACTGAAACTTTGACTATAGTCCCTGACTTATGAAATGACTCAAATGAAGTCGCCACACTCACCGTTCGGTAGCATGAAGCGTTCCTCAGTTAAATGTACGAAATATCTTGTAATTGATTAACTTCTTATGGAAACGCACAATATCTTGACTAATTACCTACCTCCCGTTCTAAGCAAATATCGGATCTACATTGCGCAGATTGAAACAGCACAGATATGTAACACACGTGCTCGGCTGACACTTGCAAAAGAATCCCTGTAATAATCTCTGACGCCGGTTAAATGGACCCACAGCCCTCAGGTGTAGGACAGCTCCAGGGCTTCCCACCGAGGTATCCAGTGAAATGTTCAGCCTTTAGAAGGCCCTCAACATTCCCCGTGCGAACTTTTAAATTTTATACGGATCTATATTACCTTGATCTATCAGTGTCGTTGCAACCCTCAATTTAGAATTGAAATTTCGTCATTCAAATTTTGAAGTTCGCTTAGGCCTACAAAGTCTCTACTAAAGGAAGCATCCCCACGCTTTACTTCTTCAGCTATCCAACATAGGATTCCTTACATCACGGTACGACACTCATCCCCTGTTCTCCATCCTCATACTACCTTAGAGTTCCTTCTTCAAAGTCGCTGTTAGTGATAAAACTATGCCCTCCAATGAAATGATGCAATATTTCATTATTGAAAAATATATTTCGTTTCTGATTTTAGCTTCATGACAATTTCATTCATCCCAATGAAATTTTTTTTTCACACCAGGAACGTGCCTCCCATATCAGTTCCAATGTGAGACCAGCGGAGTTTGCATTTACGAGTCAAACGTGTGCGACGGATACGACAACTGTGACGACCGCAGCGACGAACATAACTGCACAGCAAGTTGGTATTTCCTGATATGCGTCTTTTCACTGCATTTGCAATTGAAATATCGAGTGGAGGCACCTATTCCGCTCACATAAGTGGCTATAATTATTCATCAATATATTCTGTTACATGAACTCAAAGAAAAAGTCTCAACCTTATAGCCCTACAGAGTGAAGTGCTCAACTTCACACCGTTGATGGATAATTTTTCAGTCAATTTTTCAACACTGTTTATCACACTGTGTTTTGTGAATCCTTTACGCGTTTGTCATATTTATGAAGTTGAATAAAAGAAAATTTAATCAGTGTACACTTTGCTCTAGTATCTGAAAGCAAGTGAGAGTCTGAAGCTAACGCATTCCAAAATCTAACTGGAAGCAACGCAACTTTTGTATCGCTCTTATTTTGTTGCAGTATATGAATGGTAGCACCGTGAGACAGGTGGGATAATTTAGCAACATTGACTGACTTTAGAAATTTGCTGTTGTCAGAGCATGGAATGAATGCAGCGAATGCAGGCAATAAATTTCGAAACATTTTCATTTTTTCCTTCGTTCAGGGAAACATAGAGCAATGGTGTGCGTTGAAGTTATCTTAATAGTTTATGAAATGTCTTACGCACCAGTAGGTGGGTACACACTCTGAAAATTTTTGACTCTCTTGTGTGCGTCAAACGTTTCTTCAGTGAAGTCTGGGTACATATGGTTGTTATCACGTGTGACTACATGTTCAAACGATAGGAAAGCGAGCACTTGTTCACTTTTCATTTAGGAGAAAATTTTCAGGAAAAATGGAAGTCTACGTGGAAGTGGCAGATAGCGTGTTAACTACAATGTGTCCGGGTTATGAAAACATGTGAAGCAAATTTATCCCCAAAATAAAGAATTTTGGGTTTCATTATTTTTTAAGGGCTTTGTACAGTCTGAGCATGGGACAGACGTGCCTATTTCAAAGTTTCTGTGCGTTTTATTTTATACTTAATGCATTTAAGAATTGTAGGTGCACAGAAACAGGAACATTCATGAATAAGGTTTAAAAATATGGCCACAAAAACGGACTGACATTGGGACCCTGACATTAGGGTAACGAGTGGGTAACGAGTGGTGTACGATGGAGTAGTTATTGGGAACAGGTTGAGTAATGTCACCATTATTGTTCTGTTATATTAAGGCAGGTTTGATTTCGGGAGCGGGAGGCGTAACCCATACATGAGTGTTTGAATAAAATTGGGGTCTATTTTGCTCCGGACCATCTATTATCTATTCACTTTTTTTTGCAGTTAGGTTTTTTAATAACTCAATATCTGTTCACTGCTTCTTCGTTTTCAGTACGCAATACATTCTTCTTCAACTTTTATTTTGTTTCAGAAATTTCCTCCTCAATTTACTTATTATGCGCTTGGGATCGGTGGAGGAACACCCCTTTTCCATAGGTTTCGCGTACCCTTATACACAATACTGAATGGTGCCTTCAACCTTCCTCCCTTTGAACACTTTTGCTGAGGTTAGGAAGGTTAAAAGTAACTCATGTCTAATACCAACTCGAAAAAATTTATAGATATTGAAAATCAAAATTTCCCCCACCAGGAACGTGCCCTTCAAATTATTTCCAATGTGAGACGAGCGGAGTCTGCATTTACGAGTCAAACGTATGCGACGGGTACGGCAACTGCGACGATCTCAGCGACGAGCGCAACTGCACGGCAAGTTAGTGTTTATATGCGATTCTTTGTCATTTTTACGAGTGGTATATCGAGTGTAGCTTCCCAGCTCACTCCAATAAATTGACCCATTTTAAAACTTTACACACACTTGATGATTCTGCACGTACAAAGCTATGAATTTAAAACTCTTAACAAGGAAGAAGTGGTCATCATTCATATTTTGCAGCAGGAATTTGGACAGCCTTCCAAAAATTACCATTTGCTTCGCTGAATCAAATTTTTTGTTATATTTCGCTGACATGTCATGATAAATCGGGTGAATTTTCGTAACTTCTGATGAAGAACGTGAGATCTACAGATGAGCTCGGTTCTACTCGTCTCTCCAAAAAATAATTTATTTTGCAGCTGTTAAATTCTGTAATTGAAATAAATTTCAGCGTACGAACAGTGTGAGCATAGACGGCCAGAAATTTAATATCTAGAAAAATAGTAAAATATTGCGGCAGTTTAAATATTTGAGTATTGTTTCCCAGGCAAACGAGAAATTTAGGGCAATAAGTACCCTGTTCTGAATAGAATTTTATGAAGCTACAAAGACCGTTTAACATCAATTTCCCACTAATTTCCATTGATTTCAAGCATTTAGCTCATTGAACACTGTTAGGAATGTTTATTCAGCATACCATGGCAAATTATATCCTCAGAATTTATTTCAATTGCTGATTAGTGTTGAATGTAAAATTACATCTTGTGTTGTGGCATGAGTACATTGTTGTATTGTTTATAGAAGCTTTTTTTGTTCGCTAAAAAATCCTCGAATACAATTTTGTGAAGAAAATGAGTAGCCAGACTCATGAATAATATAAAATGTTGTGACCGTAAGTTGTTGAGACCTGGTTATCGTAATACCTATGTTAATTGTTGAAAATAATGATTCGGATCCTTAACTGCAATAGCACAAAATTATATTTCTTGTGCTACTAACATTGGCACAAAAGAGTTCACCGGATTCAAATACATGAGATGGATCGTTGTGCAATGCTAACCATAATGTTTGCAACATTGCTGGGACAAAACGAGAAAGTCGAAACAACCTAAAATAGTGTGGTCAAAATTTACTCTAAGAGTATAAAGGACAACACATTGTCACACAAAATTAACAAGACAAGAGCATTTAAAACATCAATAATGTTCTATATATATATATATATACAAACACACATACATACATATTTACAGGGTGGGCCAAATGAAATGATCCGATGTTGTTTGGCTCTAATTTTGTATTAGGAATAAAAAACCTTGATTCTGTTTTTATAACATGTTTATTTGAACCTTAACAATTATGTTGTTCTAGTCGAGAAGATGATATCGGCCAAATGGGCGCCGGAATCGGTTAACTGGGCGCCAATCGATTACAATGGGGTGACTTCTTTTGGCCCACCTTGTATATAGATATACATACATACATACCTACACATATATACACCTATATATAAATATATATATATACATACGTACGCGCGTCACTAGCGCATACATACATGTACCTAATATTTGCATACAAGCAATCATATTTCATATGCATATTACAAAGATGTCTTGATAGTTGTATAATGTAATGAAAGGATAATTAGCAATAAAAATACCTGACTACTTTTCCAGTCCGTAATGCAGTTCAGACTTATTGTGTAGACGCAAGATAACGAGCTATTTTAGTTTTGAATTCTCTTAATATTTGAGGGGTTTTGATGCTCTGGGGGAGTTTTTTCCACAGTAAGGCGCCTGATACTGACAGAGCTTTCTGCCCAATGTTAGATGAACGGTATTTGATTAAGACATCATGTTTCCCATTCGGCTTTAGGTTGGTGACGGTAGGAAGATGGAAACCTTTCCTGGATAGGAGTCCAGCCGAGCTCATTTAGGAGAGGTGTTACGTGATCACTCTTTTTGAAATTACCTTTGTATACAGCCTTAGCTGCGAAAGTCGTGCATTTTTGTAAATCTTTTGAAGATATTGAGGTATGTCTCCAGATACCAGGCTACAATAGTCAATTCGTGATAAAACCAAAGATTGAGTGACCAATAATCTAGATTCTTCGTCATGTATACTTTTTATAAGATAAAAAACAACCAAGTCCCGTGAATTGTGTTGCAGGTTTTATCAACGTGGTATTTGAAGGAGATGTTTCTATCGAACCAAATACCAAAACTTCTTACTTTTTCTGATGGGTGAATTTTATCATTCCCAACCGTAAGAGTTAGATTTAGATTTCAAATATTTCTTATTGCATCTTGGGATCCAAAAATAATGAATTGCGTTTTACTCGCATTTACTTAGCATGAGACCATTTTGGTCACACCATGACTTGAGGCTGATCAATAGGGCTTCAGCTCCAATTCGCATCTGTAGTCTTTATGATACAGAGCTTGTCATTGCAATTTGAACATCATCTGCATACATAGAAATTCGAGTGTTAGAAGGCATTGGAGTGAAATCGTTAATGAAAATAGAAAACAATAGCGGACCCAAATTGGATCCTTGAGGGACACCAAAGTTACTTTGAAGGAATGGGGACAACTTGGTATCTAAAAGGACTGCATGAGACCGGTTTGATAGGTAACATTACAACCAATGCGTTTCAACTCCTAAGTTCAATATTTTCCGTAGGAGTTGATCATGTTCGACGCGGTCGAAGGGTTCGGAGAGATCGAGTAGCACCAAAACTGTTACATCTTTTTGATCGATATCGCTGTAATTTTTTTCACTGATATTAAGCTGGGCGTCTTGAGTGCTAGTGTTCCTCCTATGGGCATATTTATTTCGATAAGTAAATTTGACTCGTCCTAGTGAGATGACAGTTGATTCGTAACCACTTTTTCCAATATTTTGGACAGGACAGAGAAAAGGCTTATGGGCCTGTAGTTTGACGATGTATTTATGTCACCAGTTTTATCCAACGGTCTAATTATGGAGTGTTTGCACTGTTTGGGAAACTTATTAGTTGCCATTGATAATCAAACGAATCAATGGTGCTGTGACTGGAAAACTGTCTTTGATATATTGAAGGCTGAGTCCATCATGTCTGACTGCTTCTGTGTTTTTCAATGAGTGCGAGATATTCCGTAACTCTGGTAAATCGACAGGACGTGTTATCCACAGGGCACCAGCCTTTGAAAGTGTAGTAGGACAAGAATTTTCAACTCCCAGTTGAATTGGATTTGTTTTACTAACTTCATTGAAAACTTGTGCACTTACTTTTGAAAAGAATGTGTTGAACTCAGAGGCTTTTTCCAAGGGATTTTCAAAATTACTTCACTTCACTGATGATTTCCCATGCACGTTTTGGGTTATTATTTGCCTTTAATAGTTTTTTGGTGAGAGTGAGCTTGTTTTGCTTGTGTAATCTTTTCAAGTTCTTAATATCTCTTGTATAAAGTACTGTTCGATCTGTTTTCTTTATACTCTCGCAAGTAAGTTTTCTTTACTCTGCTCAGTTCTTTAATTTCGTAAGTAATCCACACAATGCGTTTTGGCTTAGTTTTTTGGTGATATAAGGTGCGCATTCATTGAGAGCTGCTGTAAAGTTCTCGTTGAAAATTGAAACTTGAAAGTCCACTTCGTCAGATTGCATCATATTCTGAAATTCGTTCAACCTGTTTAGAAGTTTTTCATGAAACAGTTCCGGTGAATATTGACTTTTCAAGTGGTAAGTAATGGAACGATAGTTTGGTCTTTCCATTGCAATATTAATTTTACATTCCACAGAGTGAAGATCAGCGACAAAGGGTGATATAATTGTACTAAGAGTTGTCGTAGGTTTGTTTGTGATTGCCTGATCGAAGAGTGTTTTAGAGACTCTTGTAATTTGAGTCGGTTCTTTTACCATTTTTGAAAGGTTTAGTTTATACCGTTGTTTGCTAAGCTGATTTTTTCATCCGTTGTTAAGTCAATATTAAAATCGCCGAAAGCAAAGAATGACTTTTTGTAGCTAGAATTTATTTAAGGCAAGCATGTTGTGATTTTCTTAAAAAATGACGTAATTTTTTTTATTGCTTTAAATGAGTTTGAGATATGTCCCCGAATGTCTGAAAAAATATCAGGAACGTATCCCAGAGCTAGCGTCCCCCCCGGGAGGGGGAAAGCATCCCCCTTACGGACCTTTTTTTTCATTTATGAACCTAGAGCACTGAAATTTGGTGCACTGATTGGAAATACAATTTAGAATCATTTATCATTTATGACAAAATAAGATTTTCTTGAAAAGAAAATGGTAAATCATAGAAAACGACATTTTTGGGGGGTTTTCTGAATGCTTCTCCTCCTACAGTTTTTGAGCTACAGTGATCATTTTGGTATCATTGGATGCAGAATAACGTGGATAAAAAAAAAATTCTCAAATTTTCAATTTTATTTTATTTTTTTCTTATATATATTTCATCATTCATATTCCTCAAGGTAAGCATCCCCCATCAGAATCTTTTTTTCAATATTGAATTTAGAGCAATGAAATTTGGTATACTGATAGGAAATGCAATTTAGAATCATTTATCATTCATGACAAAATGCGATTTTCTTGAAAAGAAAATGGGAAATCATAGAAAACGACATTTTGGGGGGGGGGTTTCCTAAATGCTTCTCCTCCTACAGTTTTTGAGCTACAGTAATGATTTTGGTATCATTGGATGCAGAATAACGTGGATATTCCAAAAACTTGAATGCTTTTCCTCAAATTTCCAATATAAAAATTTAAAGAATTAAAAAAAATAAAAATAAAAAAATTCTCCAAAAAATTCAAATTTATGACGTCATAACTTTGAAACAAGAATGAATTCTGAAAAAATTCCTAATACATTGTAAAGCCCTTGTTGTTCTGCATCCAATGATACCAAACTCATCACTGTAGCTCAAAAACTGTAGGAGGAGAAGCATTTTTTTTCTTAAAATCGTCGATATTGAACAATCACAATTTTCAATACATTCGTTATAATGGGGCCGAAGTTCACACAGCTAGAGCAATGTGGTTTGCTGCATTTGGAAGTCGCAGGTGTAATCTACAATTGATGTGTTCTTGATTTTCAAAAATCTTAACGTGAAATTTTTTCCGTAGAATTTTTACCCTAAATTTAAAACTCTGATTATAGCTTTTTCAAAAAAATTATACAAATTCAAAATGAATTCAAATTCAAAAACCGGAACACAGCATTTTTGGAGAATACGTTGTACCTTCGCATGCAACAAACCGCATTGCTCTAGCTTTCTAAATTTCGGCCCCATTATAACGAACGTTATACATATATATTTTCCTATTTATCATGAGTAACTCATTTTCTATGTCCCAATGCAAAAAAACTTGTTGAAGAAAAGTTGTTGGAAATCTAGAGATCTAGTAGTCTGCAAATTGTCATAGACGTAAGTCCGATAGAAAAAAATCTACGGATGGAAAATCAAGTTTTTGCCGACCGGTGAGCATGCTATCCTTAAGAAATTTTTCTATGAACTCTAGTGTTGTAGGTTGAGGAGCCGATGGGTGCTGGTAAAGGCTGCCGATAATGATGGATTTATGTTTATTTATTTCCACTTTTGACCAATCCATTTCAATGCCCTCGCACACTTCATTTGTTAAAAGTAAAGACGCAAAATAAATTTCTTTCACGAAAATACAAGATCCACTACTATTGCTACTTCTATCGCCATCCTAGCGGTACAGCACGTAATCGGAAATATTGAAGAACGAGCTCAGGGTTCGTGAAGCAAACCATGTCTTGGAAACATATAAGATGTCAATGTCTTCTTTGACCAACATTACTCTAATGCCATCCAGCTTACTATTGAGGCTACGAGCATATATATGTTTAGTTTTGATATTTCCTATTTTATGGCTATTATTTGCGGCATCAAAGGGATATTTTGGTAGAGACTGCTTTGTGGATTCATTGATCATATCATTGTTGCCCAGAGTGCCAAGTCTAGCGTCAGGTACATTTGAGAGACTGCCATTCAACTGGACAACAGTATTGGGTCACGAGGAGGAAAATATTTAAATCTGCCAAACGTACGAGTATATAGAAATAGGTCTAAAAAATTCAATAACCTATACATGAGCTCCTATTTTGAAATCATATTATGAACATCAAAATCTACCATAATAGATAGAGGAAATAGAGTCTTGAATTGCGGTTGCTGGCGACTTGGAATGTTTGGTGGAGAAGAGGGAAACACAGACTTAGCTCATTCGTGACGGGGAGGATACCGTTAAAAAGCTTTATTCTAAGGTGATGTCATTCAAAATGTATGTACGATGAACTAGATGAGATCGTAAAACTCGCAACGAATTATATCGTCAAGAACGATGGTCGCAGTTGTTTCTGGAGGTTCAAAGTGAGTACGCAGGCCTATCACAACATTTGTTGTATAACAGAGAAATGTTCATAAGTGGACGTGGGATACGATGAATCATGTTAAAAAAAACTCATGCTAGAGATTTTCAAAATTTAATTTAGGCTACTGATGAACCTCTATCATGAATTATTCAACCCATTTCATCAAAGGTCTCAGTACGCTAAAAGTTGATGCGATTGCAATTCTAGTTCTGCTCCTATTTTGTTCTACAGGAAGAAATGATGATGTCTGAATGCAAACTACTAGATGCAGTTACCAACTTTATTTGAGTGTTGTATGTGCTGAAATTAAATCTTCTCAGCACCACACAAAAAAATTTGCGATGAATTTGTTTTGTATAGTAATGACTCACAAATCTGAACAGTAAACTTTAGGAGAAACTTTATTCGCAGCTGTGTTGATTCCAACTAAGATTTCAAAAAGATTTTATTAATAGATTGAACGCTATTTACCTTAACCGTAATTCTTTTTACTGGGAAATTTTTTAAAATTGGGCCTAGAAGGATGCTTAAAACTCCCAAGTTAATAAAGGCAATAAAAATGCCAAATGATCCTGTAATCCTAAAATATACTAGTCTTATTCTGATTCCTTTGGAATATAATATTCTTCATGTGTCGCGCCCCTCTTGAGTACCCCTAAAAATCAGCGCAATTATTCAGGTTCTCCATTATGGCGCTGGTAAGATCAGATCCAACTCGCTTGATTTCTTTCTCAGTGGATACCATGAGCTTGTGTAGATTTGTAGGTTGTTCACGGTAAACTCTTCCTTTGAGATATCTTGAAAGGAAAAAATCCAAAGGTGATGAGTCAGAGGAAAGAATACATCCCAAATGGAAGATCAGTAGTTTTTTGTCTAGCTTTTCATTTTTGGGGTAACGCTAAAATCATAGGCATTATTAAGTTAAATGTGACTTCTATGTCAGACACGGCCAATCCAGTGATTTTGATATCTGGTGTACAATAACAAACATTTCAAGAAAAACTAGTACTTTTCAGGATTTCATAAATACCTTGTTTCTTAAAATCCATACAATAATATGGGAGTTATTAAATATTCTATCTATGCTTAATATTTAAAATATCACCCTGTACGAATAAAAGTGAAGCCTGTAGGAACAATACACCCTTGATAATTTCCGAGTTCCTACACTGTCCAAACGTATTGAAATACATAAGGATGCTCTTAGCGTCAGACAGTTGAATAATATCAACTTCAGATTGTAAAACAAGGCCAGATATCTAAAGACTACGGTTATGATTCGGAAGTATAAATTACAGTATCAGGTTGTGTTCGGAACGAAAAGGATTTGAACTGGATTTGACACTACCACTGTTTTCAATATTCTGAGGTTTGCTTACATGAGCCGAAATGTTATGTACTGACATAGCCGGGGGTTTTGCCTGGGTGTCTGGTGTTGTGCATGTTCTCTATGTTTCCTTTTTGTTAATGTTCAAACTCTAACGACTGATTACCTGCAGAAATGGTAGGAATTAACTAAAACATAAATAAGCTCATAGAAATATTTAGGGTGACCGAGACTCTGTTGGACAAATTTTAAAATACTGTCGGGACTGTTGAAACTAACAATTTTTTCTCAATACCTGTGTGGTAGAAAATGCATCGTCAAAAAGTTACAAGAACTTACAATAAGGAATTCATTGGAGAAAAATTCGTACTCTGCGAGTATCGGGGAAATATTACGTTGAATTTAGGAAAGCAGTTTCATTATGAAGACAAGAAACAGAATAACAGCCGTAATTGTTACGACCACATGAAACCAATTTCCTGCGTCAACCCCAAGCTTGCAAGCAACTTCAACATGCTGATTGGCACCACGCAATCACGAAGTCTGCAGCGATGCGGAATTAATCTACGAGATCTACAATAATCAAGCTCCCTCAGCTCAAACGAGCGAGGCTCAACTCAAGAACTCTGAACGAGGTGGCAATCACCCAACACCAACGAAGCACACCAACCAACAAGTCGGCAACCGTCGTAGATAGCCAGACGTCAGTCAGCAACGCCTGCAAGCTGATGCACGAGAAGCACCACCGCAACAGTTCCCTGAGTCTAAATTGAATACCACCAACGTCAGACGGAGTCGGCGTTGAGGCAGCAGCGACATCGTATCTCAGAAGAACGGGGGAATTAAAATGAAAATGCGAACTCATATTATAGAGGTCATTGAAAAGTATCAAGTATTGGTGTCCAAACTGTCAAGTGTATTTATTGCGTTTGTCTTTTTAATCAGCGTCAGGGGACATCAAGATTCTTACTTTTGTTGTTATTGAATGCGTAGAAGAAATTTTGTAATTTAGTAGTGTACGTGGCCATAGCTGCGTTGTTTCTTCATGCAAGCGAAACGGTATTTTAATGTGGCATTTCCTTTTGGTGAGTTGTGTTGTTTTCTTGTTGGTCGGGCCATCGCAATAGCACACTTCTATCCGTGTGTCTTTGAATATTTTTATTTTGTTATGCTTTCTAGTACAACAGTAACTGACGGTGCAATCGCTAATTCATGATTTCACTGCATTGACCGTGTTTCTGCGCGGTCGTCCTTCTGTGCTTGTGTTTCATCCCATTCGATGCACCTTTGTTATTGTATGAGCATTACATTTACTGTACAACGTTAGAGTGCGTAGTCGTTCACTAACGCGCTTGAAAAAGGTGCGCAGTTTGCATTTTTCTTGTTTGCGTTCAATTCAACGTGTTCAATTCGTTATACTAAATAAAGTTAATTAAATTTTACTATCTTTGTCGTTATTATCCCGTGCTGATCGAAGGTTTTTGTGGAGGTAGACACGTAAACGCACACCTTTGCTTTTCCTGCTATTCTATTTCCTACCTGTTCTGTCCATTCTCTTCCTGTGCATTTTCCTGTCTTTAATTTTCCATTCCTCTTCGACCATCGAGGTTTCAATCCCTCTACCGTAAGCGAGAGGCGACAGCCGGCCTCGTTTCGTGACAGAGTGATGTGCGATGCTGATCGGGTTGTGCTCTGTCACTATTATTGTTTCATCTAGAAAGGTTTGAGTGATGAAGCTGAAGTCGTTGCCCATGTATGATAGACCAGTTTTGTACATGTTTTGAGTATATGATTTTATTGATGGTGAATGCAGTGGTAACGGTTTCTCCGAGCAGAATTTGCCATAATTTGCGACCCTATATAGACAAGCATACCCTGTAATAAATTGTTGATAAAATGGCTACAACCGGTTATTAAGTTTGTGTTTTGGAATAAAGATCTAAGATTTTCTCCTAAATTTTGTATATTTTCGTCATGATTTAAATTGTGTTCCTGTCCAATGCTGTCCAATAGAGTTTTTGAACAATTGCACGTAGCATAAATACTTTTAATCTTTTCCGTATTAAAATCCGTATATCACGTTAAATTACAGTTTCCAGAGAACAGTTTCAAGCTCCTAGAAATAACATTTCTCCTCACCAGGAACGTGTCCTTCATATCGCTTCCAGTGTGAGACCAGCGGAATTTGCATTCACGAGTCAAACGTATGCGACGGATACGACAACTGCGACGACCTCAGCGACGAACGCAACTGCACAGCAAGTTGGTGTTTTTATGAAATTATTTGTCTCATGCAGGATTGAAATTTCATTCTTAGATGCCGATGCCTCTTTCACTTTAATAATTGAATTTTTTGGGGCTTTCAAGAACTATTTACTAATTGTAGGCTTAGCCTGTAAGACTCACCTTCCCTGCCGGTCGTCCCTGCACCAAGCCGGCGGGCCACCGGGTACGACCGCTCAGAGGGTAACCGTTACCCCTCTCTTGGAGCAAGATGATCACTCCTGCCAGTTGCCGGGTGCCCTCACCTCGATCAACTGCAACACAGCTTCCCCGCTGCTATTACACTTGTTTCACCATAGAAACTAAACGGCTCAGTCTCTGGCTCACGACACCGAGCAGAGGCGCAACGCGAAAAAATCAGATACGAAGATTACGTATTCACTCGAGGACTGTCAACAACCCACCGGCTGCCGACGCCAGCAAACACCCGGCCGCGGCGGCAAGTTTTCCAGCTCCCGGTAGGGGAGCGCACACTGTTGCAGCGCCCTCTTGCGGCGGCAAACACCACACTAATTCAGTCTGAAGGAAAGTAATTACGTTAAAAACTATAACAAGAATGAAGTCCTCACTGTTACTCAGCTTTGTGAAACAAAATATTTTCATTTTTATCGCCGTCAGTTTACTAATTCATAGTAAAAATTTCTAAAAAAATACCTCACATTTGAAACGACAGCCCTGCTTCAGTATCTGCATAAATTGCTCATAGGTTAAATAATTCATGTTGATATAAACGCAGTTGCTGTGCTGCTTTACTTTAGGTAAACAGCAGGAATGATGACAATGCAAGCCAGGAGTGACGTCTAGAAGCAACGTTTACAAACTAAAAAAGTACGAAATCAGCATTATATTTGATGAAGGCGGTGGATGTAGGCAATATATATTACACAGTTCCATATTTCGACGACTGTGTGTAAGTGTAAAAAACTATAAAAAATATAAAAATCATCAGGATATTTTTGTGATGACTGATGTAAATTATATACAAAATTAGAGGGGCGTCAGACAGACTGTGGGTGCGTGAACAGGTGCCAAATATTTAGAATGAATTCAACCGCTAAAGAAAAATGTTTTAGGTTTCAATTTTTATTTCTAATGGTAATAATCAAAATTCTTCACAGACGAGATTTTTTTTGCGGTTTATTCAATAATAATTGGAAGGGCTTGAAGTGACCCAGTTTAACAATAAGAATAAGGTTAACGAGTCTCATACAGTAAATGTAGTATTCCTGTTTGTGGGCTTCGTGATGTCACTACTGTTGTTCATAACGTTAAGGTTTGGTTCTATGAAATGAGAGGGAATCGTCTGCAAAAGTCAGTCTATCATTTGAGGAGCATGTGTCGCACTTATTTTGGGGTGGCTGCAATAATTATTGTTAGTTCCGTGTAGAATTTGCTGTTTGCTGAAAGTTTGAAAGTCTCGCGTAAGTTTGCTGAATACGCGCGAGAAATAGTTGTGCAATAATCTAAAATGCTCTTCAAAAATACTAATAATTTGGTAAAAAGATAGTGCTCTAAGATACAAACCTAATGATGATACAGACTAGATGAAGATGTAATAATTTAATTGTAAAATGCGTAAATTTGCGAGATACTGGCGGGTATTGTGCTTTAGGCGATTCTGCCGGTGAATTTTAGTAGCTTTTCATCATGATACTCGTATAAACGATGCTAATTTAAATTGAAAACAGTTTAGTTTGCATTATAATCTTCAATTTTCATCATTCCAGCCTTACCTGACCACAAGTAAATTCACACATGACATATTTTATTTCAGCATCTGAAAGTACGCTGTTAGGGAGCTGGGATTGAAACCATCGATAGAGGGACAGAACAAAGTTAGAAAGATTAAAGTTGATAGATTCACAAAAACAAACAAAGAAGACATAGAGAGAAAGTCTCATGCTGCCAGAGCAACATGAGGACAGTAGTGACAAAATGAAAGATTAATTTATTTTATTTTAAGTAAGCACTGGAGCTGAATAGTGCCTAGGCGAAAGAGCACTCGAATGCACAAAATTCACATGTCACTCCAATAAGAAAATCTATTGCACAAGCATAAAAAGGTGTACGAGCACAGAATAGTACGATTGAACACAACTAATGTAAAGCCAGGCATAAAAATTTATCCACAGTTCACTGAACTTTGAACATCAAACCATCAAACCACCGACGAAACTTTGCCCGTCTCAATCACTCTTCTCATCACCACCTAAATTAAGTATTTCAAAACTGTCGCGTGATCTTCACCCTCGTCAACGATTCGGGAAAAAAAGCGATGGTTACCGTCATCTCTAAGTGTATGTTGACGAGATGAAGTACCTTCCTCTTGTTCTTACGCCTGGTGTTTCTTCTACCCCCTTGAGAACAAAAATTTGTCTTTATCAACTATTCCCAATTATGGGTTTTCTTACAGCAAAAAATCATTTAATTGATAATTCAGTTTGATAATGCTGGAAATCCATGAAGTTTATCCAGTTCTAGACCCACTCAATTGGAAACGGGAATTTCAGTTCATAATGCAGCATTAGTGGGCTTTCCATTTCCATAATCCTTGTTTGCCTCTCTGGAAATGACCTGTATATCTATCGAAAACATAAGTCTTACTCCCGCAATAATTCAAGTAATATAATAAAAACTGAACTGAAAGTTTGACTATAGTCTCTGACGTTTCAAAGGACTCAAAATGAAATCTCCACACTCACCGCAAGAAACGCTCATAATAACCTGCGAAAAATCTCATGATTTGATTAGTTTAATATGA
Source organism: Morinoia aosen (assembly GCA_030386875.1). Classification (NCBI taxonomy): domain Eukaryota; kingdom Metazoa; phylum Arthropoda; class Malacostraca; order Amphipoda; family Talitridae; genus Morinoia; species Morinoia aosen. The sequence goes on from CM059559.1 coordinate 44,628,608, forward strand.
TAACGTACAATATCTGTAATGATAACATACCTATCGTTTTAAACAAGTATCGGATCTACTTTGCCCAGAATGGTACAGCACAGTTGTGTAACACACGTGCTCACTGCACTTGCAAAAGAATCCCTGTTATTCTCTGCATGATGCCGCCTGAATGGACCCACAACCCTCATTTTAGGACTGCTTTAGCGTTTCCCACCGAGGTTTCCAGCGAAATATTCAAACTTCGGAAGGCCCTCGACATTCCTCCGCCCGAACATGTAAATTTTTTAAGTATCTACGTTATCTTGATCCCTCAGTGTCGTTGCACCCCTCAATTTAGAATTGAATTTTCATCATTAAAATTTTGAAGCTCATTTAGGTCTATAAATAGTGTACCAAAAATTTAAAAGCAAAGAATAAAATTCTTAACAATTTTTGAACGTTTCGGGATAAATCTCATCACCAGCTGAAAAAAACACACAACATGAAATGAATGTGATCAGTTACAGACACTTACATTTCATGAGATTATAATATTTTCATGGAAACGCACAACGGGGAAGAATTATAGACGTATCATTCAATGCTTGTCTACTATTTAAAATATGCCACGATTCTAAAATGCGCACGTCAGTGAAACCTGACCTCTGCCCAATGATTGAAAAAATTTAGTTGGCGGATATTGAATTACAGTGTTCGTGTGAATACGAATTGCAGAAAGGGGTGGCTGTCGTAACCATGATCCCGTACGGTAGCTGATTCCCCAATGCTCTGTGATTCTTTATCCTAAGTTACGACCAGTGCAATCGACGTACCTGGATGCACACTGTGCACAACCATATTCATAAACACTTACCGACTGCATTCCAACGGGAAGTTTTTCCTTGAAACTGAAAAAAAGATCTAATACAAAAAATGTTCACAAAAACAACGAGCAATTTAGTGTTGAAGTATTTAAGCACAAGAGATTTGACAAAATTAAGCATACCCGCCCTTTACCTCTTCAACTACCCCAACATTCGATTCCTTACATCACGGTACGACTCTCATTCCCTCTCCTCCAGCTGTATACTACCTTTGATTTCCTTTTAAAGCGTCGCTGTTGGTGTAAAGCATGGAATTACTTAAGCCTTCCAATAAAATGAGCCGATGTTATATTTTAAACAAATGTTTTCGTTTATGATATAAGTTTGATGACGATTTTATTCATCCCAATGAAACGTTTTTCCACACCAGGAACGTGCCGCCCATATCAGTTCCAATGTGAGACCAGCGGAGTTTGCATTTACGAGTCAAACGTGTGCGACGGATACGACAACTGTGATGACCGCAGCGACGAACACAACTGCACAGCAAGTTGGTATTTACTGATATGTGTTTTTTTCACCGCATTCGCAATTGAAATGTCGAGTGGAGACACCTATTTCGCTTACATAAATGGCCATAATTGTTCATTAATATATTGTGTTGCATGAACTCAAGGAAAACGTCTCAACTTTATAGTCCTACATTGCGATGTGTTCCCGTTCACAACCGATGATTGATAATTTTTCACGCAATTTTTCAACACCTTTCTCAGACACTGTTTTGTGAAGCCTTAATGCGTTTGTAATACATAGTTGAATAAAAGAAAATTCAATCAATATACAGTTTGTTCAAATATCTGCAAAGAAATTCAGAGTCTGTAGCTAACGTGTTTGTAAATCTAACGAAGCAACGCAACTTTCGTATTGCCCTTATCTTATCGCGGAACTTGAATGATGACTCCTTGGGTAAGGTGGGATAACTTGGCAACGTTGTTGACAGACTAGAACCCCTCAAGGGGATACAACTCTTTTATCTATGATAATTAATTAGCGCTCCCAGGGGGACTATGTGAGGGCCCGAGCTAAAGGTTAGGTAGGCTTTCTTTTTGTTAAAATAGAATATGTTTTTGTTTTGTTACGGACTATCTTTTTTCGGTTCACTGCTGTCCGGTTTTTCAGCACCTACTACTTTCTTCTTCAACTTTTTCTTATTTCATGAACTTCTTTCTTAGCTTACTGTTTCTATGCACCTTGCGCATAGATTTTGCGTTCCCTTAACTCCATACTAAATGATGCCTTCATCCTTCCTCTCTTGGATCATCTTTGTCGTAGTTAAGGGAGGCTGAAACTGTCTTATATAATAATAATAATAATGACTGACGAGAAATTTGTTGTCACAGCATCGAATGATTGCAGCGAATGCAGGCAATAAATTTCGAAATATTTTCATTTTTTCCCTCGTGCATGGAAGTATCGAGCAATTGTGTGCATTGAAATTATCTTAAAAGTGATTAATACACTGCAGCTGAGGACTAAGCCTAGCAAGAGATATAATAATAATACGCCAATTTTCACTAACACATTAACGACCTGCATTCGCAATAACAATTCATTCTGTTACATCAAATTTATGACGGTTAGTAGACGAAAAAGAAATAAATTATTTAGTAACCTAGTAGAAATGACATCGAAAAATTTAGAAAAAGCAAAATATTAGGGGAAAATGGAAAATGTTATTACCACATTTGAATGCAGTGAATGGCAAAAACATAAAGCACATTTCAAGTTTTAACTCTGCCGGTTACACCAACTTATAACCATGGGTACACAAAAAGCACAAAGGTAAACTATTATTAGGTATTACTAAAAATGAACGAACAAATTGAGAACCAAATGAACAATTACCAAAGGTAAACACATGGTTACAAAACTTAAAGTCAAATTAAGTCAATTCCTCTCCCATAACGTCGAAGTTGTTCACAATGTTTATAAGTTCCGTACGAGGACAAAATAAAGAATTATTGGAGATAAAATCATAGCCTGAATGTAATTAAACACTCGCTAAACAAAGAAATTTTCAACTCAAAAGTATTTGATCTGAGTGGAACTATTTAGGAAAAAACAAATTCAGGAAACAAAACAATTGCTATACACTTTCTAATAGCAAGTTACTAAAAACAACAATACAACATTGTTCTAATTGTTCGAACACCGTTGGTGGTGGCATTTTAATCTTAATTTGGAATTTTCATATCACCGATGAGTTGCAACAAAAAAAACTTAGAAGATTGCTAGAAGCATAGCTCAGAAACTACTGTAGAGTGTGTGTTCTCCCTCAGGCTGCTTTACACTCCGGACCGACTGTGAATATCTTTAGACTTTGTGGTATCTATGCCTGAAGCGAGTGCCTGAGGTACAAAAGAACCCGGCAGGGTAAGGAAAACACAACTGGAATAAAGGCCGTATTATTGTGGAGATTGCCGACAGTATGGCACATGAGGTAAATAATTACAGGCAGGTGGTATAGTACACGAGGACGACTTGGAGGACCGACGGTTGTCGGTAAGTCGCGTCGTGCGTGCCGAGGCGTAGCGGTGCGCCGTCGAGGTGACGGTGGAGGCCGTGAGGCTACTGCTAGCTGAGCAGCCGAGACTAGTGAATGTCGGATTCGCTGCGCGGAGAGTCGCAGGGAGAAGTCTTGTGTGAGCCGCTGCTGTGAGGAGGCTCTTTGGAAGACTTGTGTGAGCCGTTGCAGTGAGGAGGCTCGCAGGAAGAAGACTTGTGTGAACATCAGGGTTCCTGCGAGTGCACTGTGCGAACTGTTTGCGCTTACCGCGCAGCTCATTTATAGGGCTGGCGGCGGCCTCACTGAAGCGAGCTAGCCCTCTGGTTACGGGACTCGCGGTGGCGGGTTGTCGCCGTCTGTGTTGAGCTAAACGTACGTGGATGTATTCAGATGTTGCCTAGCTGCTCGGAGCGCGCCGCTTGTAGAGGCTCGGTCCGGCACCCCAGCGCCGAACTTGAGCGCTGGTTGGTCGGCCAATAAGAGCGCTTCGAGGCTGTGGGGTGGCGCTTTCGAGCTTGTGTGGTGGTGAGCGCGTACAGCTAGGTGAAACCACACTACTGTGATGCTTTTGATTCTGTCCTGAATAAAGACAGGAAACAGCTCGCCAGTTACTCACTTGCCAGCACACACACGTTACCTGAAATAGAAAAAAATACGAGAAGATTAGCATAGCTAACGTGCAAAATTTAGAACATGAATGCACAAATAAAGTAAAATGAGAAACACCTTTAGTGTCAGAGTGAACATTTGCCGAATTTTACTATAGTTAATGAGGCAATGATTTAAATGTCCAACAAAAACAGGTCTCTCATTAAGATTTAAGTTTTCTCAGAGAACGAATGCTGACTCGATAAAGATCAGATGAATTCCAAATAGGCATTTAATTTCTTGAGAGATTGAAAACACTCAGTCTCCTCGTTAAAATCTCAGCATCAGCAGCCGGATGTCGCTAGAATTTTCAGATCCGTATTTAAAGTGTGAATTCAGCAGATTAATTATCACCGAGACATGAGCGTGCGCACTTGAAACGTTCCCAGACAATGCACGGCAAAAAAAAGATTAAAATATGTGCAGAGTCGTCAATTCTTGCATCACATTAATCACGTGCGGCTTTTGCACAAGAACATGCCATACTGTAAACTGTTATACTGTAAACGATTACTTTACATTTCACATATTGCGTTACATTAATGCCTTAAACAAAATCTTAAAAGCTCTAGCGTATACGTGGTTAAGATGAAGCCTAAGCAAAAATTAACAGAAAAACAATTGAATACATAAGAAACATACGTAAGAACATACTTTTTACGGCACACATACACGAATAGTTGTCAGGGTTAAAATCAATTTTAACGTTAAATGCTCTAAATTTTAATCGTTCAATCAGTTGTAAATAGTGCGGTGGAAACTTTGGAGGACATAACGATAAATTGCATTTTTCTACGACTGATATATTTCAAATTACCGAGCATAAAGCTTTTCTGATTATGAAATTTGAGTAGGCTTGCAAAATGATTGTTATGACGCACTTGATCGCTTAAACGTGCTCAAAAAACATTAAGTCTCTCTCATTAACAGATAATTAGAACTAAATTAAATTTTGCTCTAACTTTTAATTAGTGTGCACTCGTCAATTATTTGTCAATCGTCCAAAACACATCTTATTCATGGCTATTCACCAGTCATATTCATGACTATTCACCTAGTCATATTCATAGTCATGCTGTCGTGCTGTCGTATATCAGCTGTCCACTGTTGCCAGCCAGAGCCACCGGATTTATGGCGCTCACGGCCTTCCTAGACCTCAGCTGCCTGGTACAGCCTGAGCTGCGTGCTGCTCTGCATACTCTAGATTTCTATTACTCGTTACTCTTAATAAGTACCGAACCACCACGAATGGTTAGTTAATGGGCGCCTATCGCCTCTCATTATTCCTCATTTGGTACATTATTCTCGTTTGGTACTTCTGTTCGCCAGCACAATGACAACCGTAATCTACAATGCTAACCTCTGACCGTCATGGTATCAATGGTATTCATTTCACCACATGAAATCATGAGCTAAAGTCAGAGTCTCATCGAAAATCTACGGTACAGCTTCTCTTAAAGCTTATTCACTTGTCTGCGCGCATTAATTTAATACTATTCCTCAACAGTACTACTCTATCTCGCTCGTAAATTTACCTGGTAATTTTAAACGATTGTTCAGATATATCCACAGACTTGTCGGTACCATTTACCTCTCTGGGTTTACCATTTACGTACACTAGAAGAGTCTTTCTCTTCTTTATTTTTATTCTCACTATCGAGCGCTTCGCTAAAGGTTCCTGCTTCTCTTTTTGATCTCTATTTTTCTCACGTATTTCTTCTTTCATACTCAGAGCAATGACATCAGGTATTATCAGAATAACATCCACTGTTATTTACTTCACCTGGAAGAGTGCCTTTACTCCTTCCTACTTCCATTTATCCTTATCTTTACTTCATATTTCATCATTATTATTTCTCTTGCTAGGCCCTCAACTGCAATGTATTGATTGCACGCTATCTATCAATTCCTGTTCTCTTAATACAGCGAATTTTTCTCTCATCTATGGATCCCTTGATCCCTAGTATACTCTCTCGATGCTTTAATGCAACGATTCTCTTGCAACAATTTTCTTCTTATTCTCTAATGTTAGAAAGTTGAGTTTTACAAAGGTTTTCAGCATTACCTTTGGGCAAAATGACAGGCACTTCCCACCAGCAACATCCATCCAGAAGCAGCCATCAAAAATAACTCAAATATCAATATTAAAAATGGCACAATGATTGTCCAAAATCAAATCACCACAAAAATGTCCTTTCTGCACACAAAAAAGCAGGGATTACTTGTAAAGAGTATGGTTTGCAACTGACCGCTTTGCTCAAATTACAGGTGGCATTACATGACCTACATGCTGCACAGGCTACAGAAGGCATTTAATTAAGGGTACCTGCGTCTCTTTCGCCAATATATCCACGCCAATTTACCCGTGGTATTCATTGTATTCGTTCCACGCTCGCTGGTTATCGAAATTTCAGGCACAGTTACGTTACCAGCTTGGTGTCGATTTATTACACATATTACATCACTACTCAACACAGTTTAACAGTGGCTCAAGCGCAAATTTATACCACAACGACTAAAACAAAACAAAACTACTTAGATCACTTATAACAAGACTCCAATATAAATTTAGAAATAGACAAATAACTGCTGCCACTCACTTTATGAGACGTCTTTTTAAACTCTTTAAAAACAGCTCATGTCTAGAGGTTAGTGAATACACTGCTTGCACGCACTGCAAGTGCAGCCTTCGTTTGGTCTTGACGTCTGCACGCACTGCCTAATGCAAAAAAACTGCCTGGCAAAAACTCTACCTCTGCTGCTGCACGCTGTCTGCCTCACGCACAACGAAAATCTAGGCTGCAACGGTACTGTAACAATTATAACAATTAATTGTTGCTGATTTGCCTATTGTAGTTTTAGTTGTCGCACGATGTCGCGATCTCCGCAGTCATTGTAGGCGATGCACCGTTCCTGCTTCGTCCGCAGCACGAAGATAACGTAGCTGTAGTCGGCTGAACACCACGTAGATGTAGTTTTTAGGTCTTTAGTGTGTAGTCGCCCTTCACGTAGATATCTGAAGATCTCTGTAGACGTTGTCCTTATTCTCGGTTTCTTGTTGCTCAGACCGTCTCTGCAGATCCTCTTCTTAGACGTTATAATTTGATGTACTGTTGAGACGTCACAATTCTTGTCTTCACCAAATGATCTTCACGGTAGTTCTCTTGATTTCCTGTAGTTATCATTTATCAGTTATGTAGTTATCAGTCTTCTCCGCCGTGTTGATCTGCTGTAACCTGATCTTTTTCTCGAACTTCTGTAGGTTTTTCGCCATATTTTATTTTATCATGATTTCAACTTTTTTTTTTAATTTTTTAACTTCTTTACAGCTTCCGAAACAAATCATTTCGTGGGCTCTTCGAATATTTGGCTACCAATTTTAAGCCCCGCAACTGGAGCTACCTTCGTCGTCAGGTTGGAAAGGAAAGACTGAGACGTTTCTATCAGTTTTATAGGGGATCGGAGCTTGCTAGTCAGGTGGTATAGCGGCGGTTCGTGCTGTCAAAGTGCGATTGCTCAGACACGACAAGCGCTTTTACGCGGCTTGGCTGATGAATGTATGAAGGGAGGCACAATAGTTAATAAAATGCTTGCCCACCAGTAGGTGGGTGCACACCCTGAGAAATTTTGATCTACTTAATTGTGCGCGTCAAACTGTTATTCAGTGAAGTCTGGGTACATATGGCTGTTTAACGGTTGACCACATGTTCAAACGATAGGGGAAAGCGAGTACATGTTCACGTTTCAGCTCGAGGAAAAGTTTTAGGAAAAAATCAAAAGTCTTTGTGGGAGTGGCAGTTAGTGTGCTAATTACAATGTGTCCGAGTTATGAAAACATGTGAAGCAAATTTATCCCTAAACTATAGAATTGAAAAGCTTAATCATTTTTAAGTGTTTTGTATAGCGTGGGCATGGGAGAAACGTACATATTTTAAAGTTTCGGTGCAGTTTACACTATCCTTAATGCATTTAAAAATTGTAAATGCACAGAAACGAGAGCATTCAAGAATAAGGCGAAACAATATGACCACGTAAAAGGACTGACATTGGTACCCTGAAATTGAGGTAGCCCTGAAATGAAGGTAATTGAATGGAATTTTGACCGGGTTGAGTAATGCGACTATTATTGTCCTATTAGACAGGCTTGATTCAGAGAGCGGGAGGCGTTACCCATATATGAGTGTTTAAATAAAATTAGGGCATGTTTTGTTCAGGACCATCTTTTATCTGTTCACTGCTTTCTTCTTCCAGCACGCAATACATTCTCCTTCAACTCTTATCTTGTTTCAGAACCTTCCTCCTCAACTTACTCATTATGCTCTCGGGATCTTGTGGAGGAACACAACTTGTTCATAGATTGTGCGTACCATCAACTCTATACTGTATATACCGAATGGTGCCGTCAACCTTCCTCTCTTTGAACACTTTTGTTGAGGTTAGGAAGGGGAAAACTAACTTTTAGTCTAATAATAAATCGAAAAAATTAATAGATCTTGAAATATCATTTACCCACACCAGGAACGTGCCCTTCAAATTACTTCCAATGTGAGACGAGCGGAGTCTGCATTCACGAGTCAAACGTTTGCGACGGGTACGGCAACTGCGACGACCTCAGCGATGAACGCAACTGCACAGCAAGTTGGTGTATATATGCGCTTCCTTGTGATTTTTACGATAGGTATATCGTATTTATCTACGCAACCCCCTCCAATGAACTGCTTTATTTCAAATTTTTACATATTTATGTTGAGCCAGCATGTAGAAAGCTATGGGTTTAAAACCCTCAACAGGAAAGAAGTGATCATCAAGGTTGCTAGCTTCGCTAAATCAAATTTTTGTTTAATTCTTATGAAGCAACTTGATAGGCTGAATGTTCATGACTTTTATTGAATATCGCAAGATCTATTGACAAGTACGGTTCTACTCCAGTCTCTTCAAAAAATGAATTGTTTACAGCTAATAAGTTGTATATATGTAATAAATTTCATCGAATGGCCGAGGTGTGCCACGACAGTCAGTGATTTTAAATCAAGAAAACAACAAAATTTTGAGGCTGTTTAGTAATTTTTTGAGGCCTGCTTTCAAAAAATTATCGAAATTTGGTGCAATAAGTAGCAACTTCTAAACAGTATTATATGAAGCTATAAAAATCAGTTCCTTTATTCTGTAAACACATATAGGAACGAATTTTCAGTATGCAAATTACAAATTACAAATTCTGTTTTCAGCATTTAATTAGTCTGCTCATTAGTTCATATATAAAGCAAATTCTTGCAATGAAATGTAACAACATTTTGTTATTTTTTTTCAGTTTTCTAGCTTGACATAAATTCGTGACAAAAGATTATTTGTAAAAAACGAATCAGCAGCCACAAGCCGTCATCCCTTGTTAGAAATGTTAGAAAATTCATAATATAATTTAGGCTTCCGTTAAACTTGTATCATGAATTATTTTCCCGATTTCATCAAGGCTCTCAGTACACAAAGAGTTGAAGTTTACGCAATTCTACATCAGGAGTGACGATTGAGCAATGTTGACATATTACTGAAGGTCATTATATCTGCGTCGCCATATATTTTCTTGAGTGTTGCGAATGCGTGCTTTAAACTTTTTCCCCACTACAGACAACATATACAAAAAATTGTTTTGTTTGATAAAGGTTTGCGAAACTGAAAAGTAATATTTAGAATAATCTTTATTCACAGTATTTTGATGAATAGAATTTAAAAAGAATCTACGACAAAACTAATCATTTATATGACGTTTGATTACCTGTGACCGCAATTTTTTATACGAATAAACGTGAGGTATGTGGGATAACGATGGAATAACTGTTTAAAGGTGTTTCTAAATATTAGAAAGCTTTAAACGTGTGACAGAGGAAAAATTTTATTTCTTGCATTCAAATTTTTTCTACAAATTAAGAGTCATATTTTGAATCAGAAATAAGATCATCTAGAGGAGTTCGGTACAAGTCAGATTAGGATCGAGTGGTTTTAATGCTAGAACGGTTTCTTCAAGTTTAGGAGATTTGCTTCCACGAGACGAGGGGATATTTTCTTACCTAGAGGGACTTTAGCTTGAGCGGCTGGTGTTACGCATGTTCTCTACATTTTTTCTTTGGGTTGGTGCAGTTGTAATTCCTGATTGCTTGCAGAAATGGAAGGGATTGATGACATTATAACTTATAGATTCATAAAAGCTTTTTGGAATGAAATGAATACGTGATTTTAATTTGAGTTCAAGGATGAGTTCCAACGATAACTGTACATTGAATGTCAAAAAATTCTTATGGTCATTGAAGGAGGCACACAACATGGATTCGCCTGGAAACAACATTGCTACAAAAATCTTTTATCTGTTCTTGCGTCAAGATGAAAACTATATTTGCTCCAAAAGTAATTTACAAAATTTGTACAAGAAAAAACTTTTTATCAGTTCAACGAGCTTTACCTCAGTTCAGGTAAATTTGGTCAAGAAAACTCACAAGTTCAGCATAAAAATTTTCCTCACAACACGAACGTGACTCTAATATCTATTTCAATTAAAGAACACTGAAATTTGAATTCACGGCTCAAACGTACTATATGTGAAGTGTACGACACATGCGACGACCTCAGCAACGAACGCAACACAGTAAAATGGTGTTATTTGATGTTCGTCTCCTCACCACATTTACGAATGAAATCTCGAGTGTCGGTATTATTTTCTCAACTCAGATGAAGAGACGTAGTTATACTTCAGAATATTTTCTTGCCTGAACTCAAAGAAGATGTTTCAGCCTAAAAGTACTTACAGATTGAAGTACACGTCAAGTCCACTGGCGTTGATTGATCGAATTTTCATTTATTTTATTATTACAGTTTTACAGACACTGTTTTATGATTCCTGTGTGTGGTTGCAATACATAGTTGTATGGGAGAGAAGTCACTTTACCAGCAGTTCTGCTCCAATATTTACAAGAAAGTAAGCTTGTTAAACAACTGCATTTAAAAATCTATTTGGGAGGAACACAACTTTTGAGCAGCCCTTTTTTGTCGAGGAACAGGAATGACGACACTGTGAGTCAGGGGGATGACTTAGCAACATAGATTGACGCAAAAAAATGCTGTTAGCATAAGCAAGCAATAAATTTCGACGAATCTTCATTTTTTCGTACGTGAATCGAAATATTGAGCTTTGTGTTCAATGAAATCTCATGGGCAGTTTGGAAACGCCTTAATCGCCTGAGCAGGTGAGTGTGGGAGTAGCAGTTAAATTTTCAGAAGCTATTTAGTTACCCTAAATCCAACCAGCCGTTTGAATTTGCCACGTCATAATGTGCAAACTACACTATGTTAGAAAAAAATGTAAGGTGAATTTATCCCCAACTAAAGAATTTGAGAAGACAGTACACTTTTTGCACTTTTATTTTATTTGTGAACCAATACTCATGAAGTTTGATAGACTGGTGAAACGTAAAAAAATAGGGGTCACCCTGTGGGAAATTTTTGATTTGGTTCATAGAAAATGAGTTACGCAAAGAAAACGAAAAATGGTGGGGGAGTCCGGCAAACCCTACTCCCATCACGAATTTCAACCTATAGTCATGAAACAAGTGTCATTTGAAATACAAACACTTGGGCAACACCGCTGAGGTAGGAATGTTTGAAACTCGTTTTGGTTTCAGAGATATTTTGAATTAAAAAACAGATTCTGCAAAATTTCCAAAAAACTCGATTTTTACTTTGACGACCTGCCTTTTTTACCTAATTCGAAAATTCCTATTTGCTACCTTGGGGTTGTAGCTCTATTATTTTTCTTTGAAAAAATTACCATGATTCGGATTTTCTGCACCAAAAATTGTAGAAATAGCATTTCGCATGAGAAAAATTTTAGATTTCCACAGAAGCAAAAAAACAAAATGACGTTTTCACAATAAAATATTATGTTAGTCTGTAAAAAATTTTTTTATTGTTTTGTTTTTATGATTGAAAAGTTTTAAAATACTTGTTATTCGAAGAGTATAAATGTGTTTTATTCAACAAAAAAATTTTACGACAAAAAAAGCTCCCCTTCACCACCAGTCCACCCCCATAGTGAGCGTTCTATTGCGTGCACGCCGGTAAAATTTTTTGTGGATGTTCAGCTCAAGTGTAGCTTCAATTCAAAAGGAACGATTTTTTAATATCTGACCGAAAAAAGGCATACGGTTGCATTAAGGCCTTTACTTAAATTTTTAGTGCTTTTTCTAGCGTGTACAAGATACAGAGAAATTTCATTATTATTGAACAGATTATGTAATACTTTATGAATTAGGGAATTGTTGGCTTTTTAAAAACTTGGGAATAGGCATAAAAAATATGGCATCATAAAAAGGTTCGGGTAGCGAGTGATGTACGATGCAGCTGGATTAAGACAGGGTTGTGTGATGTCACCATTATTGTTTCATCTAGACAGGATTTTGGTTTATGAAGTGGGAGTCGTTGCCGTGTATGAGTGACAAGTTTTGTACATGTTCTGAGTATAAGATTTTTATTGATAGTAGTTGCAGTGGTAACGGTTTTTTCTCAGTAGAGATAGCAAAATGCAGTATAAATAAAGATACTTTGTACACCTTTTCTCGTTTTATAACCACACGTCAAAACAATATAGCATCACTTTGCACAATCATACAACAGCGAATAAAAACTAATAACAGCGACTCAAATATAACAACATCCATTACAAATCTAGTGACGATGCTGCAAAATTGATAACAGATGCAAAATGTAGTGACAGAGACAAATAAATGTAACGTTGCTTCACATTGTATATCAATCTCAGAATGTTGCAACAGACGATCATTTTCTTTAACAAATAGTCAAATCTTGTAACAATGCTTCAAATAGCCAGTATCACATGTTCAAAATAATGTAACAGATGCAAAAAATAGTAACAAAATGTCATAAGATGTAACAACATCTTTTAAACCCCTATTGACTCGAGAAATCATTTTTTTTACACTTCCATATTAAAATATTAAAAATTATGGATTCACCTTGAAATCCCGCATGTCAAAATTCCAGAAGTCAAAATCTCGAATATCTACTTCCCGACCATATTTGGCAGTGAAATACTGTACATGCCAGTTGGTAACCCTGATTACAACATTTGGGATTTTTATTTTTGGGATTTAGATATACGGGATTTCGACATTCGGGATTTCGACTTTCGGGAGTCTGAATGCCACCTGCCAATAATACATGTAGGACTACATTCCATTACTTCCCGGTCAGTGGAAGATGCAATATCTGCTGACCGGGAAGTAATGGAATTTTCCAGAACAACTCTGACGTGGCCGGTTCTCGTGAGATACAGATGATGTTCATTCTTTATTGTAATTATCAATAATTTTGTATGCGTAGTTTCAAAATGCATTATGTACAACACTATATGGCTACTTAACTGTTTATTTTGCTCATAAATAATTGTGTCAGAAATTGTCAATTTGTTACAATAATATTTACGCACGTTACTATTTTTTGTATAATTGTTATCCTTTTTGAACGTTGTTACAATAAACCTACTCTGTTACTACACATTGTTTCTTTGTTCTGATATACAGTTTCACGGTCATTCATTTTGCCTGGTGTCGCTATAATTTGTCGTTGTTGTTATTTTTTGCGACACTGTTTCTATATTTCTATTCCCTGTTATATTCAATGGTTCGTCGTTGTTAAATTTGCAGTTCGTCGGTACATTTTGAAAGAATGTGGTTATAAAACGAGAAAAAGTGTAATAAATTATTGATAAAATGGTTACAGCCAGGTCTCAGATTTGCCTTTTGGAATGAAGATTTGCTCATAAATTCTTTTAAATTTCCGTCATGATATTAATTACGGTCGCATACAACAGAGTTTTTGAGCAATTGCAGGTGCAAAAATACGGTCAAACTTTCCGCATTGAAATCCGTGCCTCACGGCAAATAAGAGTTTCTAAAGAACATTTTACTGTACCTCGGAAAAAAATTTCTCCACACCAGGAACGTGTCCTTCAAATCGATTCCAGTGTGAGACCAGCGGAATTTGCATTCACGAGTCAAACGTATGCGACGGGTACGACGACTGCGACGACCTCAGCGACGAGCGCAACTGCACAGCAAGTTGGTGTTTATATGTTATTTTTTGTCTCATTCAGGATTGAAATTTCATGCATAGATGCCTGCTCTACTTCAATAAATGATTGTGGTTTGCGTTTCACAAATTGTCGACTGATTCAGCTTGAAGGAAAGGAGTTACAATAAAAACTTCAACAGGAATGAAGTGCTCACTGGTACTCAGCTTCTATGGAAACAAATTTTCTTACATTATTCATTTGTCAGTTGGCTAATTCATTCGCAGCTGCCCATTATTATTAACAATATTAGTTGGCTAATAATTACGCAGCTGCCCATTTCTACGACTGTAAGTGTAAAAGACCACAAAAAATATCAAAATCATCAGGATAACTTCGTAATGAGAATTAGACGGGCTGTGGGTTGGTGTACCGGTGCCAAGAATTCAACCACGAAAGAATAACATTTTCGTTCTTTGTTTCTATTTTAAATGCGATAACTAAATCTGTGGAAGATGTGATAAAATACTTGCATAGCCTTGCAGTTTGTGCAACGTTGAATGGAAGGGTTTGAGGTCACCAATAATTGCCGAGACTCAGGAATGAAACACACATATAAAGCTAATTATCAAGACTCTTTAACACTAAGAAATAAGGTTAGCGAGTCTCATACAGAAAATGTAGCATTCCTGCAAGCGGGTTATGCGATGTCACCACTTCTGTTCATTATATTCAGGTTCCGCTCTACGAGACGGAAAGGAATCGTTTGCAAAAGTCATGCTTTTATTGAGAGGCAGGCGTTGTCTTTCTTATGAGAGTATTACTTAGATTTTACGCCACAACGGTGGCAGCAATTACTGAATTCGAGTAGAAATTGCAGTAATTAGTGACACACGAAAAATAGGCGTGCAACACTCATAATAGCTCATAACAGATAAGCTTAGGATTGAAATAGCGTTCTAGGAAAACAATTTGATGGTGAAAGCCTAAATATGCATGAATTTCCGGGATGTTTTGGGAAAATTTGCCGTTACATTATATTGAGCAATTCGGCTCGCAAATTCTTCTATTTTTTGGTCATATCTAAACAATGCTTGTGCCTAATGCAGCCTGGAATATTTCTGTGCGCATTTATATCCTTGATCTTTGTAATTTAAGCCTGACCTTACAACAAGGACATTGGTTCATGAACTCTTCTGTAAACTCATTAAAATGTTTTTACACCAGGAACGTGCCCCTCAAGTCGGTTTCAGTGTGAGAGCTCAGGAGTTTGCATTTACGAGTCGAGCGTATGTGACGGATACGACAACTGCGGTGATCTCAGCGACGAACGCAACTGCACAGCAAGTAGGTGTATATATGAGCTACTTCATTCTTTGTATTCCTTTCTCAGCGCACATTGTGCGTAAGTGTCCTTTACACTCAAACAGAACGTCATACTTTACACTTCAACAATGTTTTGTCGCGTCAACGTAAAAAATTACTTTTGAAAACGATACAGGACGATAAATTGCTTTTAATGACTGGCTTCCAATAAGGATATCATAGTGTCGAGAGCAGTGTTAATATTTTGTTTGGATATCAAAAATTTAAAGAAATTACTGAGCCAATAATTAATTTTTCAATGCGTATCGAGGTTAAAATAATTGTTTTCATCACGTTTGAAGAATGATGGTTCCCTGTCTAAAGATTATTACAGCACACTCTGTGTGAACGGCTCGAAACGCGGTACTTTGTATGGTTTTCTAAAATACAAAACCAGATTTCTCCCCTAAATTCAAATTTAAGCAAATTTTGACTGCCTTTAACTCCCCGATTTTTAACCTGCTATTTTGTTCCATTTTTGAAGCCTTTTACTACCAATTGTTTTACGGTTGATAACTCTAGGTCATTTGTAAAACATTTATCAGATTTCAATAATGCTGATGATCTGCTCAAGGCTTCGTTTGACGTCGATAATTTGTTTACTAAGGTTCCGTTGATTGAAACCATTGAAATTTGCTTAGCTAAATTATTTTCCGATTATTCCGTATTCATCTTTTTTCGCAAGATTATGCAGAAACTGTTAGACCTAGCGGTTTGCAATTTCTTTTTCATTTTTACCAATAAATACTACTAGCATATTATCGGATTGGGCCCAACCTTTGCCAATATTTTATGTGTTATCATGAGCATAACTGGTTAAAACACTGTCCTAACATTTTAATCCGTTGTTTTGCAAAAGGTTTCTAGACGACACATTTGTCGTGTTCAAAGATAGATCTCAAGCGGATCTTTTTCTCTAGTATTTGAATATGCATCATAAGAATATTATGTTTACGAGGGAAGATGAAACAAACCTCCGTTTACCGTTTCTGGAAGTCAATGTCAGTAGAGTTGATAATACTTTCCAATACTCTGTTTAAAGAAATGACACTTTCTCGGGTTTGGATACTGTTTATTTTAGTTTTTGTATGACCCCTTTTAAACTCTACGGCATTCGAACTCTCATTCATGATGTTTAGAGTTTGTAATAACTTTCAATATTTACATCAAGAATTAGATTTTTTTACGACTGTTTTTTCTCGAGAATGGTTTTTGTTCTTTACTATCATTAAGTAAATCGGTAAATTTTTGTCAAAGATTCATGATCACACGCCAGCACTTCAATCATGTAATCAACAGAAGTTTTTTCAAACTTCCTTACTTCGGACACCAGTCGGTGAAGTTTTTATCAGGAGGTTCAACTCCTAACCAATAAATTTTTTCCACAACTTAAAGTTCATTCGATTCTCCTTAATAATTTTTACAATCGGTTCTCTTTTCCGCTTAAGGATAAGCTGCCCCTGCTATGGGCTTCTCTCTGCCTTACCAGCTTAGTTCTTCATGTTTTAAATCACAGAATGTAAATTCTACCTGTTCTTCTTTTATGTCCAGAGTAGCCGAGGACGCTGGGCGATCTGTCCCCATCTGTAATACTGTCTATCCCAAGCTGAAAACTGTAACGTCCCTATTTCCGTGAACCATTTTAAATTCCTTTCAGGTGCCCTACACACGATTGATTTGCATTTCCTTGAGTCTCTATGTATCTTTAAACTCAGACCCGCTCTGAATTACCCTCAAATTGCTTTTTCTTCTCGTCGCGAACACGTAATCATTAGTTGGTGTTTTTGTTTTTATTGTTTTTTTATATTAATGACTGTTTTTTTATTTATGTTGTAGTATTCTTTTGTGTGTTGTAGTTTTAATTTACTCATATTTCTTTTGTTGCAGAATTTTTTGGTGAATATGAACTGTTGAATTCGAAACGTTACATTTTATTCGTTTAGGCTTAACTATTAATTGTATTCATAAAATGACTATACGTATGTTCAGCGATTTTCGCCTTGCTTTTTAATTACTGCTTTAGTTATCTACACTTGATTAGGTGATTTCATAGCCAGACAAACCATTAGACATTATTTGAACTGAACAGCTGTATAATGTAAGGAAATTCACGTTTCCTAGAAATACTATGTGTTTAAGAAACTGTTAACATAGAATAACAGTAGCTTCTTTGGCTCTAGAGCAATGAAATCTTATTCAAATGTCAGAAAAATCCACGTAAAACATTCTATGAATTTTGTTTGGAAAGTTATTTTGCACACTTTTTTGCCATTTTGGAAATAAAAATAAAATAGCTTTCAAGTGAAACGTTTTCCATTATCAGTATCTGAAAAAAACAATTCTTTTAGTCTATTATAAAGATATTCAGAGATAGATGAAATATAAAGTGAAGTCTAACGTAAGGTATTGAGAGGGACAAAGAATCTTGGGCATTTTCATTTGGGAATTAAATTCTCTCAGTAATTCAGGATTCTACCGATCTCACGGTGACAAAATACTAAAGCCTTTGACATGAATAGGAGGCGCTATACTGTAATCACGATCACGAATTTTTCTGTGAGGAGAGCTTGGCATCACTTTGTCGGTACGAATACATCCCCCTGTGTTCGGCTGTGCGTGAAATGAAGAGGCGAGCGGTTGCGCTGCAATTTGTACCACTGCACTAGCTACGCTTGTAATTACACAAGATACTGATTAGCCTGAAAAAGAAATCATTCCTGAATTGCCAAAAAAGCTTCTAATATTAAAGAAATTGTAGAAAACAGTGCGTAAATGGATATGAAAATATAATTTTGTTACGAGATTTGGACATTTTTGATAATATTACGATTTAACAAATATTCATATTCGGCATTTATATATGGCTTTATGTATTATATAGCAACTAAATCGAACGGAAAAATTAGCTATTATAATACACACGAGACATCGAAGTCCCTCATTTTCTGATATTTTCTTTTCATGCATGACCTTCGTTATTAGGATGATCGTAACTGATTAATTCATTTTACGAACTCAATTGGAGATGAGTAGAAATGACTTTTGCTGTTTACTCGAGAGGAAGGGAGTGAAGTACAACCTTATTAACTGAGAAGATTTCTCCAGTAACATCTGCACGTTTGCTCTGTTTCTACAAAACTAAACCTTGCAAAAAGAAAACAATTTCTTGGGGAAACGAGTTCTTTATTAATACAATTGGGTGTCCGTACTACAATATTAATACACCTATTTTTCTAGTTCGAGACTCAAATGAAATGAAGGGCAACCAACATTCAGTAATTAATTCACAAAGCAGAGTAACCTTCATTCAGTGAGAAAAAATTTGAACTCTTCGTTGGAAAAGCGCTCAATCTGGATAATCAATGTATAATTGACAGAGAACCCAACGCAAAATGTTGAATGGGAAATGACCGCAAGAAAGGAGTTGAATTAAGGAATTGTGATAAAGATCCAATGTTGTAAAATTAAGTGAGAATGAAACCGTGGTGCAATCGAGAGCAAAAAATTAAGAATTCCACTGAAAACTATTTCGCTCATCAATTTTTCAACCTCTTTGTCGTAACCCAAACTATGTTCGAATCCAATGGTTTTTGCGAACAATTTTTTGTGGCTTAATACTCATAAATATTTACTATTCGTGCAACACAGCCGCCAAGTAAATTTCCACTGAAATATGTTCATAGTTCCTAATAAAATATTTCCTTCGCCAGGAACGTGTCTCCCAAATTACTTCAAATGTGAAAGCACCGGAATTTGCGTTTACGAGTGGAGCGTATGTGACGGAAACGATAACTGCGACGACCTCAGCGACGAGCGCAACTGCACAGCAAGTTGGTGACAAGATGAGCTTCTCAGTCACATATACGACTGGTATATGATGTACAGGTAGCCATCTTACTCAGTTAGATTGACATTGAACCACTCATACATATTTGTATTGGTTCAACTCAAAGGAAGTTTAGCTGCCTAAAAGCCTTAACATTAGTGAGTTTCTCATTCACATCGTAGGAATTGGATTTGTTTTTTTACGGTTCATAGACACTTATTTAATCTGGAACATATCTGTAATTTTTATTTCAAATCCTAAAACTCATCTTGAACTACAGTCCGGCTCCAATCTATGCAAGAAATTAATGATGACTACGTGAGTCAGAGGTAATGACGATGCAACATTGGGCAACCTCAGAAATTTGTAGAAAGTGTCTGTGTGTGCATGCAGCGTTTGCGTTAATAGAAAATGCATGATGAATTTATTCCCAGATAAAATTTTTGAGCTGAAATCAAATTATGAGGCTAATTGTAACGTTCATTGGAGAGATTTAGAACGCCTTTTAAGTTTCCATGTAGCTTGTGCGAGGTTAAATCCATTTGATAATTCTAGGTGTTTGACGAAGGTAAAAGTCAGAAAGAAGACCCAAAAACCAGCTTTACTTTATAGATTTATATCACGAATCGAAAAATATGGTTTAGTGAGTGTGATGATAGTAGATTGGGTGATAGTACGGTTACGGGTGGGATTGTGATCAGACTGTGTGATGTACTGAATAGTGTTCAGTATTTACAAGTTCGTTTCTATAAACCGAGAAATGACTTTCTAACAAGATGAGGTCTTACTTAATACGTTGGTGTTGAAAAAGTCGTGTTTATAATATAGTTACTAATGGGAGAGCAGACACTTCTTATCTTTAATAGCCATTGCAGTTATTAGAATTACGAAAAAAGATAGGTTTCCAATGTTCAAATTCTTTGTACAATTTTTAGTGAGTTGGTTGTAGAAGTGTTCCGAATAAAAAGAAACTGTGATGAAAGATTGAATGAGTATGAATGGAAGAATAATACGGTATAAATGCTCATAGAAATTTTGCGTCTGCATTGCTCGTAAATTCTTGTATTCTTTTGTCATGAAGTAAGGTCGTGCTGAAATAAATTGACGAATAGTTTAACGTTTATAAATTCTCAATATCTCCCGCTTCAACAAACCATATCTTGCTACAAGTAAATTCCTTCACTATTAATGGCTACTTCAAAATATAACATTTCCTCAAACCAGGAACTTACTTTTCTTTTCAGTTCCTGCGTGACCGGAGTTTACAGTTAGAGTTAGCGAATGGTGTGCCATGCTGTAAGATTGGGACATACTTGTGTGATATTATGTATTGTTCCCTATGTACAGGCATGCTTCCATGAGACAAGAAGCAATGTTATAGACGATATGATGACACTATTTGAGTTGCTGGTTTCGTGCATTTTTTTTTTCATGGTGCCGCTCTTACTATTGATTCTGAGCAGGAATTACGGTAAGTTACGCATGTAAAACATCTGTATACATTACATATAAAACATGTCTTACATTTGTGTGAAACTTAAAATATGATTGACAAACAAATTGTAATTTTTAATTAAAATTGTGAATTGCGTGGGATAAAAGATGTGTCCTAAGGTGGAGATCCCATACTTAATGATTGAATTCGTGTGGATTCGTGTGGTAATGAATGAAGAAATACGGTGGGCGGGTTGTTTGTTATTATAATATACATTCATTCTTTGTCCTCCGTTATGAGTCAGCAGCATTAGTCAGCATTTGTGACTCAGCAACATTGACTACAGAGATTTGCTATCGGCATAAACATTGAATGAGCGCAACGAATAAAGGCTATGGAAAAAAATGCACCATTGCATCACAAAGAAAAAGCGTTCCCTAATTCAAAATTTTTCTTTAAATTTTTGCAGTGTTACGAAGTAGCGTGCTAAAACAAAGGGCTTGTGATGAGAGGTATATTGTGTATGAATGCGTGAGTAATAAAAGGAGTGAAGAAAAAACACCTTGCAAATTCACGTGCAAACTGCTTTGCTTGTAAATTGGAGTATTTTTTGTCGTAGTCTAAATGATATGGTGACATGTAGCCTGCGTATAGTTTTACGTGCATAAATTCCATTTATCATCCTATTCAATAAATGTTGCCTCATGATTAGAAAATGCTTCCAAGATTTCTTTCCTATGATACATTTAAAGTAAAATTTTTTTCATACCAGGAGCGTGCCTCTTACGTCAGTTTCAATGTGAGAACACCGGGATTTGCATTCACGAGTCAAACGTATGCGACGGATACGACAACTGCGACGACTTCAGCGACGAACGCAACTGCACAGCAAGTTGGTGTTTGCTATGTAATTGATGTATGTATTTTATCCTAATTTTGGGAACGTGAGGATTTTATGGGTAATTTTAGGATATACATACCTATTTCATACCGTTGAAAGTGCTAGTGGCTAATTTAGAAATATGGTCAGTGACTAACATCCGCAACTGAGATTGAGATTGTGTAGTGTGAGACATGAATAGTTGTCTTTGTGGTGATTTCCTTGTCAGTGAGTTGCATGTTGATCTATAAATGTCTCTTTATTGATTTTTCTGCTGTTGCAGCTGATTCTGAGCAGATTTCACTTTGGATCGTGCGATATTTTGGTTGGGTATTCAATGATACAAAATATTTTAGTAGAATTTACTGTGCAGTTTCAGAAGAGGGATACAAAAAATGATGACCTAATATTTTTTTAACCAAGTGAAAAGTGAAACCTTAGAAGTGAAACGAGGTATTTTAAAATTGAACTTGATATGTGTTTATTATTGACGTCTCCTTTGGCTCATCACGAGATAAATTTTGGATTTTAAATGACATAGCATGAGACCAATTGTTTCATTCATTTAATTTTGCAATTATATGTTCAACTCAATCTTCATAAATAAAAAAATTATACAATTTGTACCCAGTGTATGACTATGCCTCATTTCGTACCAGGGACGTGCCCTCCATATAAGATTCAGTGTGAGGACACCGGAATTTGCATTTATGAATTCTTGTTGTGTGATGGAATCGACCATTGCGGCGACTCCAGCGACGAGGTCGACTGCCCAACGAGTGAGTGTGTTACAAGGTGTGGTTGAGCCCTTTTTGCTTTGGTCTTGGCAAGCCAGTTGTGTTTCGTGGCATTGAATATAAGTCATCAGGAGCTTTCCTGCTGCAGTTCTTCCCAGGGTGAGTGTCAAGATACTTTTCAAGTCTTAATTCTGATGTAACATAAGGCCAATTGTTCCTTGCAATGGCAAGTAAAATTTGCCTTGTTATTGCAAGGTGCATATCTTTTACTTGTTCCGCTGCTCTATTTGAACCTCTTAAATGCTTTTCATACAAATGATTTGTTAATTTTTAATGATTTGTACACCTCCGATGGGAATTTGTCTACCTTATTGAACTCTACATCGGCAATTCTTTCATTAAAATTCTTATTTGATATAAATTTATTATACCTGATGAATGATGAAACTCGATGGCGGACAAAAAAGTTCAAATATTGCATGATTAAATTGAAATATGTCAATTTAAAAATGGTTATAACGATAAGTACTGAGCACCTTGTAGGTGAGCAATTTAACGCTGCAACTCTGTTATGATTCATCTCTGCGCGTCCAAGAATTTTTTCTGTGCTATAAAAAGAAACTACGTAAATCATCATACTTGCCAAACCACCGAGGAGAGTTCTAGAGGAATCTACGGCTCATCGTTTCGAACGCGTTACTTCGAGGTTTCCCCAATGACTGCGCGAGCTGCCATCGTCCGCTATTTCATGTAACGTCAATTAGTATTTCTTCTATTTTCTAGGAATATATTTCTTGTTGTTTATAGCGTATTTCATAATAGGAACTAATAGGGATGCTATTGATTCAGTTAGGCATATTTCCATGTGTGTTAGAATGACTTTGTTATTTCGATCGATCGACGTACGGTCGTGTATTTATGCGATTGTGAACTGAAGGTGCGAACGACAGGCTGGAGAGGGTGCGGCGAGTCAGTCAGCCACCCGACACCATCAAAGTAGCGTCTGAGAGTACATTCGAGGCCGCTGCCCCGCCTTCGGGCGCAGGCTCATTGTGAAAGACATTAAACTCCACCCTAATAGCTTATCCGAGTGTCAACCAACAAGAATCATGTGCCAGTGCCACAAACTCACGTAATTACTAGACGACGAGAGTTAATAAGGATCAGACCTCCGCCTGAGCTAGAGTGCGCTAAATATTCATATCCGCGCTGCCCTCGGGCTGACGTAAGTGCTAATAATTCCTTCCATCAAACATTGTGAAGCCGGAGTTAATTAATTACGCGCCAGGCATCTGTAAGGCATTCGAAGACAAACTATTTCAATATATGCACCAAATTACCATCAGTGACGCTTTTAAGCAGTGAAGTGCCATGACGTCATCTTGCCTGTCCTGTCCTACCGACGTGTGTCTGGCGTCTCTGCCACAGCCTCAGCCTTCTGGGCATTCTTGCAGTCTGCACCTCGACGTCTACCTTTTCCGCAAGTTGAGTGTTCCTTGGTTTATTCATTCATTTGTAAACTCGCGTAGTCAACATCTTAATCCGTCGGCAATGATCATGTTTAGGCATAGCGAGTGAAGTTTCTATGTATTATTTCTATGAGATCTGTAATGCGCGATTAATTGATTCCCAGCTATTAAATTTAACATGTAATTTACAAGTGTATTTCATTCTCCTGCGTTATGGAAAGAGAGACGAGGCATTCAAGGCATGTAACGTTACCTAATCATCTTAAATCAATTACTTCATATAAAATATTATCCCGTTTTCGGGTGGTGGCAAAGATAAAATATCAATTAATTAAAATCAAGGCGAGGGCATTGAGTCACGTCTTTATTAATAAAATATATTAAAGTGGTGTAACCAAGCATCACGACGACGGGAAACGAATAAATTACGTTTCGAAATATTCATGCTCAACGGAAGAACGTTCAAGTCCCGACTATGATGTGGTGAAGGAACGAACATCATAACACTCTACAAAATTGTTGAAGATAGCACAAATTAGCCATAACATTTTTAGTATCTCTAAAAACTTGTTGAGATAATTCCTCACGTTGCTTTTCCGACCGTGATCACATTTTTTGTGGGTGGAGTCTCGAATTGAACCACCTCGTATTGTACCTCTATATATGTAACCTGCCGCATGGTGCGAGCGAATTCGCTATGTGGTGCAATGCGACTTATGCGAGTGCTCCAAAAGATGCATTTGAATTTAGAAGAGAAGACACCAATAAGGGCAACGGCGACTTAAGAGATAAACACGACTGTAGTTCAGTGACTTCCTGTTCGAGTTATAATGTGAGGGCAGCTGACACCCCAAGGGACACACCAAAGTGGCAAACGGAAACTCATTCTGATCAGACTAGCTCTTCAACATGAACTCAAAATGACATGTCTTGATTGTTAAAAAAAATACTCGCAATAAAAAGACCCATTATTGACATAACTTAGATTGACTTATAAAAAAACTTAGGGTTAGAATTTCTGCGTTTACGAATATTGCTGTCTAAAATCGCACCAAAAATTCTTCGAGAGTTTCCCCTAATTTTTTACCAATTCATCTTTAGTCCAAAATACGAAGAAAATGACTGAAAATTTACAGATTATTTCAAATGACCAACTTTCTTCAGCTGCTCCATCAACGTGCGCGAGTTCACAGTTCTCGTGCGAGAACAGCGGCCGCTGCATTACGGAGTCGTGGGTGTGTGACGGATACAACGACTGCGGCGACCTTAGCGACGAACGCAACTGTTCAAGTTAGTATCAACTATAGTTTTTGAGCTCTAACATAACCTGGATACGATAGATTTGTCTTTTTAAGCTGTACATTTAAAAAATGAACTTAACATAAGTGTTTTACCGACACCTGCTTGTGTACCATCTAATTTTAGTAAATTCACAGGTTAGGCCCACGTCCTGTATACGATTGGAACACCATTTTGTGAGTTGAAAAGCAAATGAGTTGAATTTCATGTCGCTCATTGACAAGTGTTTTCTCTTTCTGCAATACCTCACAAAAAATTCTACTCTCGATTCTACTTTTAGGAAATTCATTATACTAAGTGTTAATGAGAATCAAATGTTTATCTGATAAGAAACAGATGCTGAACATTATTTTCTTGACTTCGCAGTAAAGTTTGAAATTTAAGAGAACATCCGTAGGTTTGTTTTAAATTTCTACAGAAAATGGAATGAACCAGTTCAATCTGCCCAAAATATTTGAAGCTGGTTTCAAGTTCTAAAGTCATGGATCATCACGCACTGCTTTAGATATGAGTCAGTTTTTATTCACAGACGAAAGTACGATGTTACGAAAGTACGAGGCGAACACCAAACAACAGTGATAATGATACAGTGTAGTGATACACTACAGATATTTGTACTCGGCATTCTGATTAAATGAATATAACAAAAGAAAATGTGCAAAGTTAGCTTCAAGAATTCGTCAACTTTCGACACAAGAAATGGAAATTTGAGCAATCATGAGAACAATTCTAGATGAAAAGTTTGATCATGTTTTCTAAGACGGAATTTGCTTATTTTAAGTGTGATTTTATTTCTGTGTTAAGCTACATATTTTATTTTATGTATTATGGGATTAGAAAACATAAAGGATGAATAATTATATTTTTACGAGAGCAATCGCTATTAATTTCAGTTCCAAGTACCCGAAGCATATCAATTTCAAGAACGACTTCCTTACAAAGAAATGCTTTTCATGGAGATACTTAGCTTCTCATTCACTGACTGTAATTCACTGACTTCCAGTTTCACCCACCTAAGTAGCAAACGAAAACTCATCTAAATCATAAATGTTCCGTTTAAATGTACCTACCGAAAATAAAATGGTTTAATTGCAAAAAATCTGATCAATAAGAGATGTACAATACTGGCATAACTTACAATGACTTATAAAATCGGACTTAGGTTTAGAATTTCTATCTTTACGAATGCTGGTGTTTAAAATGCCCATCGAAAATTCTTTGAGATTTCACTTAATTTTTTGCCAATTCACCGTTAGTCAGAAATACGAAGAAAATGATTGAAAATTGACAGATTATTTCGAACAAACATCGGCATCTTTGGGATGCTTTATTTCCAATCAAGCCTGATACATATGATCTTGAGCATTGGTTTTTCATATGTCTTATAACTAACACTATATATAGGACACCATGACGGTTCCCCCGTAAAGCCGGTACCCATTTCCGACACCTGGATTGAGTGGGGTATTGTGCTTGAGCTTTCCCTTATACCCAACGGGGAAAATCGCCGCGTTCAAATGACCAACTTCTTTTCAGCTGCTCCATCAACGTGCGCGAGTTCACAGTTCTCGTGCGAGAACAGCGGCCGCTGCATCACGGAGTCGTGGGTGTGTGACGGCGACAACGACTGCGGCGATCTCAGCGACGAACGCAACTGCTCGTCAAGTTAGTATCAACTAGTTCTCGAGCTATCACCTACCTAAACATAATGTACATTACTCAGGTGTTTTTAATACGTATCTACGTACAAACTAATTTTAGTAAATTTACAGGATGGCCTGTCGTGTCTACGACAGGAACCCTATTTTTTCAACGTTAAAATGTATTCAAGTTGAACGTCATGTAGCTCATTGACTAGACTTGACTCTTCGCACAACCTCTCAAAGATTTCCAATTTCTATTCAGCTTTAAAGGCATTGATGAGAATAAACGTTAGCGAGAACCAAATGTCCATCTAATTACGAAGCGATGCTAAATATTTCTTTTTCAGGTTTTCGGAAAAAAGTTTCAAATTTGTGCGAATAATCGTAAATTTGTTAATCTTTTGCAAGAAAAGGGAAAAATGGCAGTCTAATCTGTTCAAAATATTCAAAAACTGGTCCTATGTTCTGGTGTTAGGATAAAATTGAAATGCATATATAAGCTAAACCGACACAACAAAAGTCAGCAGCCGGCGATCGGAAGGACGCTGAGCGGGCTGAGGGATCTTGGAAGGAGAAGGGAGGCGTACGTTGGGGGTAGCCGCTGTGTAAGAAGCTAGCTCGGAAAATTACACATAGTATTACACAAGGACAACTTGATTGTGTAGTAGAGAAAAACTATGTATTAAAATTAATTACCAACGAGTAGGGGTACTATGGAAAATATGAACCGGAGCAGAATATGTTAGAGGGAAATGCGCGTGGCAATACTAAGTTTGTGACGCAGGGACACGTCAGAGGTGACGCTCGAGGGTTAGCCAATCACGAAGGGATACGTCACGTTCAGCTTGACGCGGGAATAACGCACTGCCGCACGGGACGCGTCCTTTGTGGGTATGAGATATAAAAGCTGAGGCTTGAAAGCAGCCGGTCTATTTCTGCGTGATCCTGACTAAGTGAAGATGTAGGCTTCCTGACGGCCAGAGGGGGAGGTGAGATGATATTCTGTGTTCTGTGCTAGGAGCGTCTTTGTATTTTTCAAATACCATATTACAACCGGGGCGTGTAAGCTTTATTGGCTTAGGTGGGGTGATTCCATTTGTTACAGTTAAAATTCGGGTACAAATTAATTCTGTGGGTTTGATTTCAAATCATTCTAGAATTGTTCACGTGATATGACTTCTCACAAGGCTTGCACTTGTAGATTTTTCTCAAGCGGGGATCAGAATGCCCACTAGTTCATAGCATTTTCATTGACTCATTCGACCTTGTTCTCAAAAAGGGCGCTTGTGATTTGTTCTTGTAAAAAGGGGAGAAAATTAATTCTATGTCGGGAATAGCCACATTGTCAGTTGAAGCTTCATGTCAATTCTCAGAGGGGGATATAACGTTCATGTCTCGGCGAATAGATGACTCAAAGCCCTCTTATTATTTGCACAGGCGGGTTGGGATAGCTGGCCTACGCGGCTGCTGAGATAGCGGAGACGTGGGCTGTGAACGCCTAACATCCGAGGGCCAATAGCGACACAACCGGCTGAGCGTTCGCAACCTTGAGGCGGGCAGCCAGCCTGGCATTCAACGCCAATGACGAAGCCTGGAGGCTGCGTTCGAGCCTCGACAGGCCAACGACAGGGTATTTACTCCAGTTGTAATAGTGAAGAATGAAGGGAAGAAGAGGCACGCCGAACAGTGCAGATCTTTGTTTGGCGCGCAGAGAGTGTTATGAATGTAGGCATCAAGTGCAAATTTACAAGGAGGTCTTCCTCATAATGAATACCGTGTGATAAGCAGGATTGAGGTCATGCAGCGAATTTTTCTCCGTTTGTCTATGTAACATCATTATGCCGGATAAAACTATCATGTCGCAGATCATTAACATCTTGCCTGAGGGCTCTGGTGCGAAAATGAGTGTTGCGATAACATAATTTCCCTGTGTCAGCTCCATGTGTTCACTCAAAAATAAATGTGTTTAATCTTGAGGCTCATTATTCTCCATGCTTATATATATGGATAACGTGCGAGCACAAAGGTGTACATTATATTTATCAGTGGAGGTTGTAAGCCCTCATACGTTACGTGCTTAACCAGCATTGTTTCGTGACAGCAAAAACATATATGGAGTGCACTGTGCAAGCCGAAATCTGTATATTAACATGGAGAATTTTCTTAAATACTTTACTTGCCAAAATTCTTAAAAATTGTTGTGATGAGCTCTCAAGAAAGGCTTTAAATAATTTTCCAGCCATGTCGCAAATAGTTATCCTGTATTATATTTCGATTGCCATTGGTAGCTCCATTCATTTCAATAATAATCGGCGGAGCACAGCCGAAAGTTTGTGGCTGCGAGCATTGCTTTGAGGAGCTGCAGTTCCGTAGTGTAATTGCCTGACATTGAGCTGGAGTCATAAATACATAAGAATGTGTGGCTCGGCGACTCAACCACAACGCATCTGGCCCAAATTTAGGTGATTGGAAAGCACTCACTGAGTCAAGTAAAGATTGAATGCCACATTTCTACTGAAAACTCTCTTGACACAATGAACGATTCAGATTCAATGTTGAATTCTTGGCTCAAATTTGTCATGACATCTAGTGTGTGAGTTAAATGCTTCTTTTTATTAAATTATTTTAGTTCTTGGACTTGCAAAACCATCCAAAGTCTTGCCAAATGCTGAAGTGCAGTCTTCATGATTAAATTCTTTCATTCTTCAGGCAAAAAAATTACAATTAAAATGCGTTTTGAGTGGAAGTAATCGTTGTGCATTAATAAATGAAATCGGCCGCATTTTTGCGCTTGAATTTTTGTGTGATGCTCTCTTAAACAGTGAATTTGGTCGAACAAGTGCCCGATATTAAACCGATGTTTCTTCCTGTACCTGTTTTTTTTGTAGATGTAATGTAATAGGCTCATATCAACAGTGTTACATATGTTGCTCAATTGTCGGGCTGTCGAGTCTTCTGAGCATATTTTTGGGTATTAGGAAACCCTCATATTTCTATTGAGTGTTGTTAGAGTTTTTGTCTGGGTACATTGGAGGATAAAAGCAGTAACATTTTGTTGTGCAGGGATTGGCTCTCGAATTTTTCTTTTTCTTTGTAACCTCTTGTTCATGTGTGGGATAGGAACTGTCGGTGTGCATCAATTGATAAGATCTGCCGCAGTTTGATGAGACACGTAAAGGAATTGTGCATAGCACAGGGTGAGCCCGACATCTATGCGAAGAGCATGAGTAATCATTCATTATCTAAAAATATTTTTGTGTGTGTGTAACGCTCTCTTAAATGACAAATTCGTTCGAACAAGTGCTCTATGTTAAATGTGTGTGTCTTTACGTGCCATTTCCCCTGGTCCTTTTGAGTGCAGTTTAATTTTGAAGTAAAATTCTAGCATGAAGGCTCAGACCACCGATGTTCGAACCTACCGCAGGGCCATAAAACGGCAGTCCTCTTGGCTGCAGATAGACGGCTCAGAGCAGCTCATAGATCTTGCTGAATTTTGTTACCCAAATTTGAGTGGCAGTAGTGATGTTGAATACATTTGAAATTTAAACACAGTAATCCAGCATGACTTTCTCAAATTCTGAAGTGCTGCACTCGAAATTAATTTTCAATTGTTCATTTATTCGGCAGTTAGAAAATGACATTTGAGTGTCATTATGATGAGGATATAATCAGCATGAAGTGAAACAATGGGATCCGATGCATTTGCTGAGCGAGTAATCGTGCTGAGCTGTGTCGTGCATATGTGTTTCATAAAAATTTCCAGTATGCTGTTTTTCTTATTGAATGTTTCCAGGATGTCTTCACCTATTACCATTTACGAACTTGAGGTTTAGAACGATGGCCCCGGATTTTATGCCTTAATTTTTAATATAACCTGATTGTCTCAGTTGAGGCTTTGAAACCAATTTGATATTTTGCAGTGCTTCATATAATTGGTAGAAAATTTTGTGCGCTGTCGTGCGAATTGTTTCCATAGTAATTTTCTAACAAGCCTATAGCAACGTAATGCAAACCTTTGTGAGTAAGACCGTGCGAGTCGGCTGTTGGAGTCATAAAAATTGAAGCTCTCCTTGCTGCGGCCAGACCGTTCTGGGTGACTCGTTGATATGAACATGAATTAGTGTGCAGGTTTTGGGTTGTATTACACGTTGCCATTAAGTTTTCTACACGTTATGAGAGAAGTATATACTCGGAGTTTTGATCATTTTTGCAGTGAATTTCGCTTGTATCTTGAGTAACAATGTTGGAGCTTCTGAGTGTGTTTTATTTTGGGAGCATGTAAAGGCCATCATAATAATTTCGAGTTCTGAGGTGCAGCCATTATCCTTTAATTTAATTAAAATCACAGTCGAATGCTAGTGTGTCTTGAGCTCTTTCTGTGTGCTTTGAGAGAATTAATTCTGCTGCATTTTGATAGAATAATATTTTAGCAAGAACTTTCTCGACGATGTGTTGGGTGAAATTTTGTGCGGTGAATTTGAATGTAGCTATGATTGATCCACCAGTTGCATTTGCTACATTTTTGGGTAGAATTAGAAATAGGTGGCGCAGGAAAATTAATGCCTTAATTTTAGCGAAAAATCGCCTTCGCCAAAACATCTGAGGACAAATTTTGAAACGTCGTATGAATTCAGTTTCATAATAGCTGCTGTTTAACGTAATGTAATCTTTTGTCGAGATAATTTAATAACGTGATTCACATTTTTATTCGCTAATCTTGAGTACTTTAACTATAAAATTTTTTTTTAACATTTCTGATGTGAGTGATGGAATTGTTCCGAAATTCAATTTTTCTCGCTATCATAGACAGAGAAACATTACCTTTCCCAATCGTAGGAGTAAATTGAGTTAAGTGACGGATATGTAGGATTATCGATAATTTAAGGTGGTGGTTTTAGGAATGTGTGTGGTATCTCTTAGATGCTACGCAGCTAATTCTTGACATAATTTTAGTTACTTAAAATAGAAATAACGCCTACACACGTGACCAGTAAAGTAAACTTTATTCGTAGATTTTCTGTGTTCACAAAAATTCATGCAAACCTCCAGTGTGCAAGAGTGGGAAGTGAATATTTTTTTTTTATCTGTTGCGATACTCCATTATTTCAAAATGACTTGTTTTTCCTTCTCAAATTCCATGGGCATAAAATTATTATTGCGTCATACTGCTATTCACATAAACTCCTGGGAGTATATAAATTTTTTGCAAGTGTCGACGGTGTTTGGCGAATAAATTTAGTGTGTTCCAATCTCAAATTTAGTGTGTTCCAATCTCAGCTGCAATAGGTGGGATGAAACTTTATTAATAATTAAGTATACGTAGTTGTAGAAAAAGAACACGTGGAGTTTAGACACATTTTATCTATTGCATTACATGTCGCCAATGAATCAATTTTCTTTTTTGGAAGTGTGAGTTAATTAAAAAAAAAAAATTTGCGTATTCTTCTTCAGAACGTGCAACATAGTATTCTATCGCAAAGTTAAAGTAGTGCCTTGTGTGAAAGATGAATATTTCTTGCACACGTCTAGGAGTATTGTCTCGCTGAACAGAAAAATTTACTTATACTATATACGAAAATGACCTGACATTTAATATAAGTTATATTGGTGGAACGGAACATACCCGAGAATTCTTCAGAGTGTTTTCGCATATTTTTTCATTCCTCGTATTTGTCTACGCATTCTCTCTCGTTCGTGCGCGGACTTCAGACAGGTTCGTGAGAGTTAAATTTTGCCTGATCAACAATGTAATTCAAACGAGCCGTCTATGTTTGAGCATAAGATTGGAGGAGCGGAAGCATACAATAATGCCTAGAATGTCAACATGATTAGGCAGTAACCTTAATCAAATTGTGTGGACCGTTTCGTCAGTAATTGAAATTCAATCGTAATTGATAACGATATTGTGTTTGCATAATTAGGATGTATTTATCAACTTCATTGGGATATGTTTATTTTCCACATCAGAAAATGCTCAATATTTCGAAATGGAGTGTAATTTCTGCAGACGAATTTATTTATAGCGTTAAAATTGAAACTGCTTAGCGACTGGAGTGTACAATTGAAATTTACTTGAGAATGTAAGCAAGAGAGGTACACCGTACAGCAGAGAGACTCTGCCGAGATTTTATTGCTTTGTGAATAGCTCACGCAATTAAGAAATTGTGGCGGTACGTTCAAGCTGATGTGCTTATGCCCGAGTGTGGTATTATGTGAACGCGAGAATGTAGAATGCTAGAGTGAATGAAGTAGAAATATCACCGGTGTATTTATTTTGAAAATACGTCGAACATCTATGGCAGGAATTTCTTCGAAAAATATAGCTCGTTTTCTGTGCTCTGTCTTTGCGAGTTGTATGTTTACAGAAATCCCATATGCTATTCCTTTATCAGCTAACGAAAGTAGCAGAGCGAATAATGAAATCGTTTTCTATGTCGGGATTGTCTGGAAGGTCAGACTCTAGGCAGGCTTGGCAAGGAATACGTAGGATGATTAATATTCGGGTTCACTGCAGACGTTGTAAATAGATAACACATGACATGAAACTGTAGTATGTTTAGTTGCACAAAAGATATGTGACTTATTCCTGGGTGGCGAGATTTCATGAAGGTATATTCGCTCGGTGTGTTTTTGCGTTTTCTTACTGAAGCGGAATCCCGTGAATCTTGGTGTACTGGGAACGTTACATTTTATTTTAAGTGTTATAGAATAAGAACTGTTCCTTAATTCTGAATCTCCCATGCGCGTTGCCAGGAACTTTGCTTCTTTCCACCTGGTGAACGGTGTGTGAGGGAACGAGAATAGGAACTGCGATTTTGACCTACATTTGCAGTGGCACAACTAGAAGTAAAGCATATCCTATTTTCTGAGTTTGAGTGACTGCGATGTTTACCGGATTTAGACTACCTGATTGACGTACTAACTTTTGGATACAATTTAGTGTGAGTTGTCGCTGCGTTCATGTGTCGAAGTTTTGGTGTTTTCTTCGCATAGGGATGTTGCAGGCCCTCAAACTGTTCGTACTCCAACATCGACGGATATGCTAATTTAATTTTCTTAGTATAATAGTTAGGTTAAGGTGATACAACACTCTCTCCGTCATTGAATGGAAAACATACTGCAGGCTCCCGAGTTATGTAAATACATTGATAATGTCATGCAATTCAACGACGTCTCTTCGAGTGGAATGACATGATATGAATAAAGGCTAAACTGTCTCAAGGGCTGGCAAATCAGGTAATTAGGATGTGATTGTAATTTTCTCATGATTTTGTGGGTGCGGACGAGTAATCAGATCGCCTAAACTGCAGTGCACGGCAGTGTGGCGTAAGTCTGGTGAAATGTTAACACTCTATTTCTATTTTCTTTGAATAAAAGCACACGGGATATCGGCCAACCTGGTAAATCTCGCGTTGTGCATATGTTATTTCATTTGCGTACATGTTTAGGAAGTTAGGTGAAAGTAAATTAGCAGTGACACCGTCGAAGCATTCTTGACTTTGTCTGTAGTTCATTATGGATGCCTGCACTTTTTAATTTATTTGAAACTCTTGTGATCTCACTTCTGCCCAGTCAGGGTAGGCTTGGAAAGATTCACGAGAAGTGAATAATTAATTAAGAGGAACTAAACTGTACGATGTCTATCGATCACCTAAGTGACAATGTTAGATGGTAAATCGTAGGTGGAAGTTGATCTCTGAAATATGTATGTTACCCTGGGAAACGAATGAAGGGCTGATGAGCCCAGCTAACGAGCTCCGACGATGGAATAAATCTACAGAATTTTCCGCGAAGACGCGAGGTCTAATTTTCCGCGTAAACCGCGACGCAAGGATGGTTTTTCAACGAACTTTTCCGCGCAGATAGCGTGACGCAAGGATAGAGTGGATTGGATGAATCTACAATTAAAGATTAGTAGGTTACAAATCCTGATGAACCAGGGGGCCCCCCTTTGATGATAACGTTTGCCGAGAAAATGTAATAATAATGCTGATGATGATTTGAGGATGATAACAATAATGATGCACCACTGCTTGGAAGGAGAACGAGCTGAGGATCAATAAGAAGATATTCAACGTTGAAACATTGCCCCAAATTTAGAGAGAAGTGGTTAGGCGGCTTATAAGCGCGATAATGTTTTGTCTTGTAATGAATACGCCTATTAAACAATCTCTAATGTCGTTGGTATATATGCCGAAGGCAAGCCGGAAAATGAGATAAATTTGATATGTGTGTTTCAATATTAAATGTCATATGTGTGTTTCAATATTAAATGTCATGTGTGTGTTTCAATATTCTTGTGTCTATTTGCTCGATATGTGTGTTATGTTAGCTGTGTTTTCCTCCGAGCCCTGGGATGTTTCTTTTCGATGTGATTTTTGGACGCGATGTGTGTTTGATTAACGTCATACGTCCATGTTTATCAATGTCAGCGTGCGTCAACAACATAATAGTTATGTTCATTTCTGCGGATATGCAAAGTACGGATGGAAGTCAACGACCTTATATAAATTTGATATTGTCATAAGAAAATTTGAACCGTTGGCTCAAATTTTGCGAAGGGCGCGGGGATGTTAGGATAAAATTGAAATGCATATATAAGCTAAACCGACACAACAAAAGTCAGCAGCCGGCGATCGGAAGGACGCTGAGCGGGCTGAGGGATCTTGGAAGGAGAAGGGAGGCGTACGTTGGGGGTAGCCACTGTGTAAGAAGCTAGCTCGGAAAATTACACATAGTATTACACAAGGACAACTTGATTGTGTAGTAGAGAAAAACTATGTATTAAAATTAATTACCAACGAGTAGGGGTACTATGGAAAATATGAACCGGAGCAGAATATGTTAGAGGGAAATGCGCGTGGCAATACTAAGTTTGTGACGCAGGGACACGTCAGAGGTGACGCTCGAGGGTTAGCCAATCACGAAGGGATACGTCACGTTCAGCTTGACGCGGGAATAACGCACTGCCGCACGGGACGCGTCCTTTGTGGGTATGAGTTATAAAAGCTGAGGCTTGAAAGCAGCCGGTCTATTTCTGCGTGATCCTGACTAAGTGAAGATGTAGGCTTCCTGACGGCCAGAGGGGGAGGTGAGATGATATTCTGTGTTCTGTGCTAGGAGCGTCTTTGTATTTTTCAAATACCATATTACAACCGGGGCGTGTAAGCTTTATTGGCTTAGGTGGGGTGATTCCATTTGTTACAGTTAAAATTCGGGTACAAATTAATTCTGTGGGTTTGATTTCAAATCATTCTAGAATTGTTCACGTGATATGACTTCTCACAAGGCTTGCACTTGTAGATTTTTCTCAAGCGGGGATCAGAATGCCCACTAGTTCATAGCATTTTCATTGACTCATTCGACCTTCTTCTCAAAAAGGGCGCTTGTGATTTGTTCTTGTAAAAAGGGGAGAAAATTAATTCTATGTCGGGAATAGCCACATTGTCAGTTGAAGCTTCATGTCAATTCTCAGAGGGGGATATAACGTTCATGTCTCGGCGAATAGATGACTCAAAGCCCTCTTATTATTTGCACAGGCGGGTTGGGATAGCTGGCCTACGCGGCTGCTGAGATAGCGGAGACGTGGGCTGTGAACGCCTAACATCCGAGGGCCAATAGCGACACAACCGGCTGAGCGTTCGCAACCTTGAGGCGGGCAGCCAGCCTGGCATTCAACGCCAATGACGAAGCCTGGAGGCTGCGTTCGAGCCTCGACAGGCCAACGACAGGGTATTTACTCCAGTTGTAATAGTGAAGAATGAAGGGAAGAAGAGGCACGCCGAACAGTGCAGATCTTTGTTTGGCGCGCAGAGAGTGTTATGAATGTAGGCATCAAGTGCAAATTTACAAGGAGGTCTTCCTCATAATGAATACCGTGTGATAAGCAGGATTGAGGTCATGCAGCGAATTTTTCTCCGTTTGTCTATGTAACATCATTATGCCGGATAAAACTATCATGTCGCAGATCATTAACATCTTGCCTGAGGGCTCTGGTGCGAAAATGAGTGTTGCGATAACATAATTTCCCTGTGTCAGCTCCATGTGTTCACTCAAAAATAAATGTGTTTAATCTTGAGGCTCATTATTCTCCATGCTTATATATATGGATAACGTGCGAGCACAAAGGTGTACATTATATTTATCAGTGGAGGTTGTAAGCCCTCATACGTTACGTGCTTAACCAGCATTGTTTCGTGACACTGGAATCGAGTATCAGAGTGCACTACTTTAGATTCGAGTCATTTTTATTTGTAGACAGAAATGATGTCAACTGAGTTCGAGGTCATGACCGAACGATAGTGATACACTTCATAAATTTATCGTCTGCGTTTAGATTGATTGAATATGGCAAAGACAAATGAGCGAAGTTAGCTTCATGAATTTAACTTTCATCTCAGAAAATGGAAATTTGAACTATCCTGAGAAACATTTCAAGAGCGAAGTTTGATCATAATATCTAGGGAGGAATTGATAATGTTTAGGTGTATTTTTTGTGTCTCTGTGCATCATTATAGTGTCTTTACTATTAAATTTAAATAACATATATGCATAGAAGAATGAATTTTAATATCTCTTCTTTACGAGAGCCATCGTTGTTAATTTTAGTTCCCTATACACGAAGCGTATCATTTTCAAGAACGACGTCCTCACAAATTTGCACTTTTTATGGACACACTAGGTTTCTCATTCATGCTCAAGTGTAGTTTTGAATTTGCGTGAATGGCGGCAGTTATATTGGTGGCACAGACGCAGAGAGTAACGGAAAAGATGAAAGGTATAGAAAAGGCAATGGGAGTGTCAACTATACGTGTTGTATTTAGTCATGTGATTTGCAGGTATTAAACGAATGAAAAGGAACAACATTAGCAGTCATTTTATTTTTAGGAAGATGGTGATGGAATTGGTAAGTCTGTTGCAGTGAAGACCTTGGTTTCTTAAAGTTCTTGCAAAGAGTATTAAATGCATCGGAGAAATGGAACGTAATTGACAGCAGGGAAGAGAAGTGCATCGATTAAAGAAGGTTTTAAATTACATCGCGATTGCTCTTCAAATTGGTCTTTGAAATGAAATTGAATGCAACAAGAATCTGTACAGCTTCTTTTAATGTTAAAACAACCCACTACTGCATAGGTGTGAAGATAAATGCATGACGTTGAGAGTGGCTGAGATCGTTTCTTGTCACAGTTTTTCTGTCTCCCCTGCAGAGGTCCATGTAGTGTACAAACAATAATAATGGTGGTCAATGGGTGCTTTTGGTACATTATTAGTAGATCTTCAACTCTTGCCCTTGTTGGAACACGACGAGAATAACGAACATGTTATCTGAATTAGTTTATTAGAAGGACTCTTTGGCAATACGGCGCGTCGTAGTTCTCCTGGAAAATAAGAAAAGAGAACCAACTTGCGAGCGCCAACGCACCAACACAGCTGGGGAAGAAAATTACCACTAGATTAACTATCTACTAATTAGCCTGATTTTATTTAGTATTTAAAGTAAAACTGCAGAATAGACGTTACATTTCAAAACCGAAACTCTTACCAAAGAGAACGAAATGAAGGATTAAATTTTTATTTTCTTTGCGCTTCTTGAGAAAACGGTGACATTCATAAAAAGCCAGAAACACACGTAGATGCAACAGCTGGGGTGTTATTTGAAGATTTTTTTCCTAAGGGAGTGAAAACAATTTTAGTTCAAAGAAGTCGGCGATGAGTTCACTCTCCATTACTTTCGTTTATGGTGCAAAATTCGTCACGTACACACTTTATTTTATGCCGAAGAAAAACCATACGGCTTTTAGAGTTTTAAGAGGAAATCAATAAGAGGTGTCAGTCCAGTGTAGACATGCTATTATTAAGGGTTAAAAATTGTCCTCATCTGCTTAAGCAGTTAAATGGCGCTTAGACACGTTTGAGGTTTAAGGTTAATTGGCCTTCGGGTACTTTAAGGCTTTAAGGTGAAGAATAAATGTCACAACGCCATCAGGGTAAAACTCTGAAGGCCGGTCTACCGGGTGGTAACTAGAACTATTAACTGCACTAGGCAGTAGCTCAACAATTCATAACTATAAACTATCAAAATGAATAAAGAACGACATCGTTTAAACCAAAATTTAATAGAAAAGAAAGAAAAAACTTATAACGGATGTGTACAACGGCGCTTGGTATCTGACTC
Source organism: Morinoia aosen (assembly GCA_030386875.1). Classification (NCBI taxonomy): domain Eukaryota; kingdom Metazoa; phylum Arthropoda; class Malacostraca; order Amphipoda; family Talitridae; genus Morinoia; species Morinoia aosen. The sequence continues at coordinate 44,667,511 of CM059559.1, forward strand.
TCGTGATGAAAATCTCGTTCGAAGTAGAAATCCATGATACTGAGACGTCCTCATGAAGCGTTCTAAATTTTCTTACACCCTAGAATACGAAAATTATCCCTTCTTTTCTCCTCCTATAGCTACTTGTTCAGACAAAGGTTGGCGTCGGACGGTTTAGGACTTGGGTAATGATTCAAGAATGAGCCTCGCAGCTGGCTTCCATTTCTCAATTGTTTTACTCAATTGAAACTGTACTGAGTTGTTAATTATTATGGTTCATTTCTAATGGCTTATTGCGAGCATGTTGAAATGCTCGGTGATCAGATATTGAAAGGCATTCTAAGAATTGTGTGCTACCATGAGGAAATAGAATCATGAAACAATAAGCTGATTTACAGAGGCGGCAAAGAAAAAAAAAGTCTTTCGAATATTAACGGCAAATATTTTTCTCATCAAATTTTCAACTAATCATTCGAACTGTAAAACTTGGTAAAGCCTGTAGTGGTTTACGTTTGATTTTGTGTATATATTGTTTATTTTCTTCAATTTTTCAAATCTTACAATATAATAATTACGTGTATGTTTTCCATAATATTTCCAAGCAAACCGTTTTTCCACAACAGGAACGTGTCCCCCGAATCGGTTTCGTTGCGAAAACTCTGGGGTTTGCTTGTACGAATTCAGGGTATGTGACGGAAGCGACAACTGCGGCGACTCCAGCGACGAGCTGTATTGCTCTACAAGTGAGTGGAAAGGGCTAAAAATGAAAATACTAGGGTTTTGTCTTTTTATTTGTAGCATTGTCCCTTCTTGATTCCTGCAGTTTAGTTTAGAAATACATACATGAATACATGTGGAAAAAATTGCAAAAATGTTTGAACTTTACAGCCAAAGTTACTTCCAAAACGATTCCTCACTCAGAATGGCCGATATTCTTCATTTATATATCTCATTATATCGATTCTGCATTTCAGTATGTCATTTTCATAGAACCTACTGAGAAGACTGTGTATAAAGCTTTTCCAGGACTGTTGGACGTGAAACCTCAAATGTTTCGGGTCTTCTATTCAATTTTCCTTCGGGCCTTCCATTCAGTGCATTGTTTTAACATTTATTCAAGCATTCAAAATGTTTTTTTTTCAAAACGCAAACTTTTGAGCACCAATACCATTGTTTCGAGAACACTTCCGACATCATATCGAGGATTCCTGGTTCAGCGGCGAGGAGGAGTGGCGACCTCGTGTCAACATCCTCTTGAGTTCATTTTGTGTGTCCACTTTGTACCTCTGATTCACGTTTAGGATATTCTCCGATGCTCTAGATTTGATCGCTATTTCTTCTACGTAGTAAATGTGGTTTAGTTTGTTTTATTTCCAGGTTCCAAATACGTTTGCTAATGTTACTGGCGTTATTGAAAGTTTAAATGTTATGCAGGGTGTTTCAGAACAAGAGGTACAAATTTGCACTCCTAGTAAAAAATGGCTAAATAAACACTTTTTCTTCTATGAGATTTTCCGAACAAAATTCAGATTTTTGAGATATGAGCTGTTTATTATGTGAAAGGATGAAATTTAATGACACAATTATTCGCAATATTTATTTTGAATTTACGTTACAAACTCTTCTATTCGTAGAGAGTTAATAATTATAAAATTTAATTTTAGTGATATTTGGTAGAAAAGTTTTAGCAAGAAGGTGTTAAAATGTTCCAGACCGTGCTACCAGGTTAATTCTTGTTTGTTTTGTTGGCACTATTCAATTTTAAAAAATAACACAACGCCGGTAACATCAACAGTTTAGCAAATGCTGAAATGGCATTATTGTAAACTCTCATAGAATAGAATTGTTTGTAACATAAATACAAAATAAATATTGCGAGTAATTGTGTCATTAGATTTTATCCTTCAAAACCAAAACACCTAACATCTCAAAAGCCTGATTTTCCTCGAAAAATTTCATGGAAAAAATATTTATTTGGCCATTTTTCTACATGTGCAATTTTTTATTACATGTTCTGAAACACTTTATATCCATACATTGATGTATCCTTGAAGCTTCAAAGTGAATTCAGGAAAAAGTGAATATAGGATAAATTCTCCTTTTAACTTAATGACCATAATCTGAACAATTGAGTATCCATAATTTAAATTTATAGTGAATGAAAACTAATTCACTTCATTAATTTTCACTCTCTGGTGTCACTGGAATTTGCTGCCTTCAAGTTGATTTATAAGACTCTGAAATTACACGAAAAAATCCCACTTATTCACGCGCAATTAAGAGAAGATACACAGAGTCTTGATTTTTTTCATGAAATCTACATGATGATGATATTGGAAACACAATGGTAAAACAATTCAAGATACGAACAAAGTGAAATCACGAAATTTACTTTCGTGAAAGGACTGCCCCAATAACAATCTAACGATGATCGTGCACCAGTGAATAAATGAGGGCATTGGAAACGACCTATCGTGACAAATGACACAAAAAAGAGGCAGAATAACCCTTAATAAATTGCACCGTAACAGTTGTCTCAGCAGTGACACTATAAACAAAGAGTAATTATAATTTAAACGATTTAAGGAGTGTTCAAAATCCCTGATTTTTCAGCCCGAGAACCAACGTGCTCGGCTACGCAGTTCGCGTGCGAGAACAGCGGACGCTGCATCTCTGACTCCTGGGTGTGTGACGGCGACAACGACTGCGGCGACTTCAGCGACGAGCGCGACTGTGGTGGAGCGCTGCCTCCTGTGCCAGGCCTGAGTGAGTTGGTGTTTAGGAATAATGTGGAGCTGTACGTATGTGTGTGGGTGAGCCACATGTCTTTAAAGCATTTTCTAGTCCAACGTAACTATTCTGTCATCAGTTGTTAGGGTACGTAGTAAAAGAACTGCGATGTGTCGCTTTGTGGGACGAGTGTTTGTTCGAATGAAGACGCTCCGACTGATGAAAATTCGAGCACCCGTGTGTAATATCAGAGTTTAGTACTTTATTCACAATTGCTTGGTTAAATGTCGCCAGAGTTTCGATCTCGACTTCTTGACGCAGATATTCACTGTGCATAAGAGTATGATCGGCCGTTTGTCTTATCAGGGAAGGACGTGGTTCAGTTCCTCACGATAGTTGTTCCATGAGAGAAGGAATAGTTTCACTACAACAAGCTCCAAGTGAGTTCTATTCTTTCAATTCATACCTTACCCTAACATAAAATTTTGCATCCCTGATTATGTTCAGCAATTTATCGATGTAAATACTTTCGAATCTATTTCATTTTGAAATGCGTTCATATTCTTACGTACGTCAGAGATAAGCAAAGTCAAAATACGAAATAACATTGATTCTCTTTTTATTAGCTCATGTTAAAGAGAATTTTCTTGCTAATATAACGCTATGATTCTGTTCCTCGTAAGTGTGTTTGTTCGTCAGCTACAGGTTACGAAAGGCTAGCCAATTAGGAGAGTGACAGGTTTACCCAAAAATCCAAAAATTTTTAACTTTCTGTTTTTCAGCTCATGTTATCGAAATTTTTTCTGTATCTAACGATATGCTTCAGTGCTTTGTAAGTGTGTTCGTTCGTCTGCTACAGCTTGCAAAATACCAGTCACTTATGTTATTGTACGGCCAGGTGACGAGTTTGTCAGGCTCTCCTGAAAACTTGAACTTGCTGACGTTTGAAATGCCAGTTATCATACAGTTTTAAAGTTACAAAAAGGGCAAATACATCAATCAATAGGACTTGAATACAGCTAAAAATTAGTGTATAATTTTTTTGAAAAACTGTGTGGTTCGAAAATTATGACACAAATAATATGTCAAAGTTAGAATTTATTTGCATTTTTAAAATGAATCCCAAAATTCATTGAATCAAATTATCAAAAAATCAACTTTAACAAACTTTATATCACATGTTAAGCTACCTTAAAAACATGTTGCTGGTTCTGTAACTTTAAAATTGAAGGAGGAGACACAATTTCTAAATTTCTCGTTTTTTAAGTTTTTTTCAAATTATCCAATTTTCTAATGAAGTTACGAAAAAACACACGTCCAAAACAAGTTGTTGCATAATTTTACACGCATGTTGAAAATTTAAGAATTTTTTTTTGGAAAATGCAGGCCTTAAGTTTCTACACTGACGGTTCCCTCTAGGTCGTCAAGCATCCCCCCCGACCCCCTCCCACCCCCCAAACGACGAAGCATGTTTGCGCGCTCAGCAAGCGAAACATAGCCGCACGGCTCATGGTCGAAATGATTTGAAATGAAAACAAAACACTCTGACACACAGTGAACAAATTCTGAATTGGGTTGACCAGCAGACCACTCCGTGCTCCCAGTTTATTAGGCTCTCATGAAAATCTGAAGTTGTTAATGTTTGAAATGGATCTTCTCCCACAGTTTTGAAGGTACATGAATGGCAAATGTTCCAGTCGATAGGGCTTGAAAAATATCTAGAGAGTCACTGCAACCGATTTTTAATACTCGATTTATGTTGAAAATTATACACAACATAAAGCGAAAAAAATTGAGTTTCTAGAAAAAAATTCCTAAAATTCATCAAATCAAAGTATCGAGAGTCCCTTGCAGCAGCTCTCTAGACAATATCATTAGCGATATAGAAAACGTGTTGCCAGTTCTGTAACTTCAAAATTATAGGAGAAGATACATATTTCCGTAAATCCATTTTCTCTGGTTTTTTCAAAAAGATCATATATCTATTTAAACTATAAAAAACAGGGGTTCAAAAACGATTGTTGCATAATATTTTATCAAATTCAAACGACTAGTGAGAAAATTAAGCAACAAAACGATCAAAAAACTAAATTTGTGTCTCAAACGTCAACGAAGCAAAACTTTTTTCCGACCGCAACAGCTATTTATGGTGTCAGAATTGCGTCATGATTTTGTGCTATAATTTTATTGATCTGAGTGTGTTTTCTTGTAAGGAATAGAAACTGGGAATAGAAAGGAATAGAAATAGTAACAGAAAATTTCAGGAATAGAAAGTAGTCTGGTGGGCGAAAACCTTCCCTTTGCTGATGGTAAGAAAATCGGGGAGCAAAGAGGATGTGGAAAGAAAATCTTTTAATAATAAACAAATGACACTTTGGATACGAATCCTGTATGCGGGAGCAGGATGAACTTTCGTCGGGATACGCAGAAGCCGCCTATTGCATCATTACGTACACTCAAGTTTTTATTTTCCAGCAGGAAGTATCTTTCCATTTTTACACCTCTGCAACCGCATGTGGCCAGCATATGACACGCTCGTGTCCACTCACGCAGACACCGGCGCGTGCCCTGAGAACTTCCTGCAGATGTCAGGCGTATGCTGGGCGTACATGGACGTGAACGTGACGTGGAGCGCCGCCCACACGCTCTGCAGGAGTCACGAGGGATACCTCGTCACCATCCATAACGTCGACGAGCTCATCTACATCCAGCGCTACCTCGCCGACAACTGTGAGTCTCAAACTAGCTCTTCTTCAACCTAGAAATTGTTAATTTGAGATTTAGGCTTCCGGATTTAGACATCCTGAAGAGTTTCAAATTTCATAAACACATGCACACAACGCAACTAGCAGCCGTCCTAATGTAACTGCCTGCGCTTTAATACCAAGCTAATTCAACCAAAACTTAGAAGTCATCTACAGTCTGGAAGCTTCGTATGAAATTAAATCTGTCAGAAAAAATCAACTGTGTTTCAGATCTTCAAAATTCCATATTTGTTAATAATAGAGGCATTAAATATCCTGATGACGGGCGTTTTTAGATTGTGAGTAACCCTGAGGTTGATTTAGATCGGTTTATTTCTCAAGGACGCCTCTTACCACGATTTAATTCGACTTTCCCTTCCATGTAAAGCTTGGATCGGCGCGCGGTTCCCGATGTGGGTAGGCCTCTACTCCTCCCAGCACGAAGATGAGGATGAGCAACAGTGGCGCTGGGTCTCTGGCAGGGTCGAGCCCGATGTGAGTCTTGTCCTTACAAACTTGACGGAAAATTTTGTGGAGATAGTGATGTTCGTTCGAGCATCCTATGTTCGCGGGGATGTTATACACGTCGGTGTTTTACGTTGTTAAATGGTGGACATTGATCGTGTCCAAGTTTTGGTTGATGCACAGCAATTGCCTCGTTCTAATTTGTGCAACTTAATCATTAACTAACGTTGTCGACGGTACAAAGGAATTTTACACTTAATTTGTACCTACTCGTGAGGCAATATTTGTTAATTATTTGTTCGTATTTACACAAATCTCAAAATTTAATAGAATAGTTTTCACAAATTTCGGTTTGAATTAAAAGATACCATAGAATTTGAAGTCGTTGTAATTTCCTAATGCGTAAGGTGGCAATTATCTCGAATAACCATTACCTAAAGGAAAAAAATTACAGTGGGGACGTAATTATTTTCGCACATGAGATTCCAAGTTTATTTGATAGACCGATGAGAGGCATAAGTTGGTTTTGATGCTTAAACTAAATATGTATAGTATTAGAGTTTCAAATGAAATATTTCATGTACGATACAAACATATGTGAGACACCGTACAAGCGAATTCAATAGTTTCAGTAAAACTATATAAATTAATAATAATATGGTTATAATTTCAAAAGACTGTGTTTGAGCCAATCAGCGAATAATTTTTACGTTTGAAGGACAATTGTCTGCGAAGTTAGGTGAAAAATTACTAGGCGATTGTAAATAAACAATAGCTGTAGAAGATCAACGAGAAAGAATCTTGAAGTAGTATGAAATTTACAAAAAACGTTTAGCTTAAGGAAATAAATTTTAAAACATTGTTCTTTGTCTGATGACACCAAAATTCCCTTGTTTGGATGGGATATTTCAAGTCATGCTTGGGGAAACGATAGGAATAGTTAATGAACCTAGAAATGTCACCAAATATGATGCAGGGAGGTGGTGGCGAGACTGCTAGGAGTTACTCAACAGTTTAGAGAAGAATCTAATTCAGAGTGCAAAGCGTTTATTCAGCAACCGCAAGCGGACGTTCCAATAGGATTAATTATGGCTATATATGCACTGCAAATTCAAACCATGAATAGTACAATAAACACAAAATCAATGTTTGCTTTCAACGAGAAGATTGATTTTTAGACAAGAGAACCAAGGCCATCGCTGGACCTCAAATTGAAATACTTCACTAACACTGACGAGTCAGATTAAGCAAAAACTGCAGAATCTTGCAGGGTTAAAAATGTGCATTGAAGAAGGAGTAAACATTTTACCAAACTTGCAATTGCCTAATTTCATCTTCTCGAAACCGTTCTTGAACAGTTATACTAGGTAAAAGATTTATAACTAAATGTTAAGTATAAAATCCTTTGTCAGAATGCTTTTGTCATTTTATTATGTGTTTTTGTTCGATATGAATCTGTATACTTGAAGAATGGAATGTTTTGTTTTACATATTTAGTTTAACCCTCTAGAACTACATAGTTAGAGCGGGAAGACATTAGTGACACCGCCAGTAAGTGAGGCGCCTCTCAAATGTTTTCAGAAATCATGGTCTCCTTCCGCCTCATATTTTATCTAAGGAGATTTTCGCACGTTTAACTATGAGCTAATTCATATAGTTCAAGACCGCTTAAAAGGCTTCTTTAAATCAGTGGAAACATGTGCACCGCGCACCTATGTTGAGTCGACTACTGTGAGATGGGCACCAATGAAGTACGATTTAATTACAGTCGCCACAGCGGACATATCCAGAAGAAACAAGGATAAAAGGTTTTTATACATACATACGCCTCGTCGTGTATACATAACCATGCCTCTACAAAACGGAAAATTTCTTGACTATAGAGCCGAAGAAATTTTCTGTCTGAGCTGTTAGAGCATCATATAAGGTGATATATTAATAGTTCAATAAACTTTAAGTATCATGTACGCAGATACTTTTATATTCTCCTGTGGTTAGAAATTAGTTTCATTGGTCTTCTTTTTCTCCCTTTCTCCGAAATTGTATTTCTTCTATTTGATCACCCGCTCACCCGCCTTTCGGCAGCCATCACCACTGCTGAGCCCTACCCTGACGTCGGACACACGATGCGGCTACCTGGCGTCCAGCTCGACGGCGGTGGTGAGCCACACCGATGACTGTAACAGTACCATGTCTGTTCTGTGCCAGGCCCCGCCGCTCACCCGCTTCCTCTGAGCTGGCAACTGCCTCGATAATGTTGGTACTAGCGATGACCGCCTCGACGTCGGCCTTCCAAAGTTGCATGCGGGTCTTCATTTTGACACTAAATTTGAGGGCGGTATCGCTGAATTTGATTAATTATTACGCGTAATATGATCAGTTAGACGTAGAAAAGTGCAAATTTAAAAATAGGAGTGTGCTGAACACGACAACGAAACTGATAATTTAGTGCACAATACTTCTTGATAAGTCATTCAGAGCCATGACCTTAATATTTTAAAAGTTAGCGTTGATTATTTGTACACCTTCAAGATTTTGATAATGAAGTTACTTGAATACGTGAAGGTGACATGTTGTGACACTCGAGCTTAAAGTTTGCTCACCGAATTCTTGGTCAGAACGCTCAAGAAATAATGCACAAATTTGAGCGCATGATTAAGATATTAATTTAACACTTTATACACAACGGTCGATGTTTCAAATTCTGAAGTGTCCTAAATAACTGAAATCTATAATTTCCACACTGATATCAAAAATTTACACAATGCGTTTGGTAATGTAGAACTAAGAATTTAATATAATAACTAAAACACATATCATTACACGAGACAACGAACGTTGAGTTTTCGGCACAGCTTTGTAATATGTTTTCTTTCTAAAAAACGTCAAAAACAATTTGTAACAATTATTATCAACTAGCCCGTTTCGTCTATCCTCTGTCGTGTGTGTTAATATATCCATGTTAATGTATCCATTTACTATATCCATATTAAAGTTTCTATTTTAATACATCCATGTTAATGTTTCCATTTATTATATCCAATTATCCATGTTAAAGTTTCTATTTTAATATATCCATGTTAATGTTTCCCTGTAAATGTATATGTTCGTTATATGGCTTCATTTATTCTGATGTGTGAATTAAAGTTCTTGAGTTGTGTATGAGCACTGTTCTGTAATATTATGACGTAAATGACGTCCATTTACTTCAAAGCTAAGTGTTGTTTGAATTGAGCTTGAAATGATAAAATAAAAAGCTACAAAAGTATCACGTGAGCAATGAGATGAATATTCGCTGTTATTCAGAGTATTTTTAGCAATATGACGTCTAAGCTAATAACTACTAGGAAGGATGATTTTTTCTTGTGAAACATTATTAAATGAAGAAAACAAAATTACATGAATAAGTAATAAAGATAATGATACAAAAATGACAAATTTAAATACGTGAATTATTAGCGAACATTATTGTAAGTGAAAATTTAAGGATAGGTCTGATGAGGAGCTTGTGTACACTAGGCGATTTGTAGTTTCAGTAGATGATTGTTCTGAAATGCCTAGACTGCGATTTACGCATGTATAGTAATGTATCGCGTCCATAGTTGTCGTTATGCCTTCTACGCAGAGTCGCAGACTCTACGGGATGCGTGTGAGACATCGCTACGAAATTTTTGTACAAGTTTTTATATTTTCCTTTACTACTTCGAAATGTGCATTTCTGATGTGCAAAGTCACTAACTTTTTGACAAATAACATCCCGATGTTCGGAAATACTTCGAGGTCTTTAATTACACGGATTTAATTGGAATTTAATGGTAGAAATAATTAGTGGTTAGCTACCTAACCCACACATCTCCCTGTCGATATTGAAAACTGATTTATTTGGAAATAGGTGTAAATGTCTTTGAGCTGACTGTCATTCATCACTGAAGTTTCAGGACTACGCGTCTGGATTTGTTTACTTTGAAACACGCACTGCTTATCATGTTCTGGCACAAATATAAGAAGCCCAGAATGCCCAATCCGCACGAAAACTGGAGTGTTGAAGGAACCCACGTGTTGCTGGGATATTCGTTTCACGCGGGGTGAGATTTCACTCTGGTTTTTTCGTGAATTGAAAGCTGCCCGTTTTTTCAGCTCGTATTTTCTGAGCACTTGTGTTTTGCTTCTCTTTAGTTGGCGTCTCATGTGGACGGCGTCTGTAGCGGAAACCTGTTCGGGCGCTCGCGTCAGCTCGGTAAATCATTGTTATAAATGCCTTTTGAGGACTAGATTCTTCAATGCACCGGTCGGCAGAGGGAATGTTTAATTCTAGTTTTTCTAAAAATTGAAATTCTTGGCGAATTTATATGCAATGGTTTGAAACATATCCAGCGACAAGGGACGAAAAATTGTCATAGCATCATCAACGGAAGTTGATGACGTGAGTAATACTTTATCTTACAGCTGATCAAATGGGATTACCGAAGAAGCCATATGGAGTATGAGACCAAATGAGCCTAGCATTACCAAACGGCTGCGAGAGAGAAATAAAAATTTCTTATGGATCGGTTTTTCCTTATTTGCAGAAATTGCAATTAAGGGAGATATTTTTTAAATATTTTTGTTCCCGTAGTGGTACAACAGGAAGCTTAAGTTCCTATATTGACCCGCATTCTCTGCGTCTACCCTAAATGTGCAAAAATTTTATTCAATGTCACGTCACTAAGCAGGTATGAATAGTAATAGGTAATCAAGGCATCAATTAGAAATGGACCATATTTGATGTAACATTTTTTCTGGGCTTACCCCATTTGCTGTAATTGAGGAAAGGCAAAGATGACCGTCTGACTTCCATCTCAATCGAAAGAAAGCTTATAAAATTGAAACTCGAATCATAAGTCGAATAAATATTTTAGGTTTTAGAGATAAAATGACCGCCTTGTCTTCTCATTCCGGCAGGTGTGGTACGTCGAAATTTGCATCGAAGTTTTAGTGTTCACCTTACGCCCGTCATGTTGGGCTCCTTATTATAATGAAGGTTTTGGCACGCCCATGCACATGAAATTCCCACTTTGAATTTCCTTTTGTTTATCTCTTCTCTCCGGAATATCGGCTTAATCCCGCAGTTAACTAAAACATTCAACAAAATTCAACACCTTACACGTCTCAATGGTTTTACTGTACTGTCTTGCATCCATCAATTCAATCAACTAGTTGACTCCAAAGTTCGCATTTCAGTTAAACGAAGATGTTACCACTGAAATTTCCTCCTCAAATGTGAAAAAGTTTGCCATCAAAATAAACCTCGGTGGTAGCTGATAATTTGTCAAGCTCAACAAATTGAGGGACTGCACACAAAAAATATTACAAGTGAAATTTCGTAAGAAAAACAATTAATATTTCGTATATCATGTTATGGGGAGTGAACAACAAAATACCAGCGAACATGTTAATAACGAGATGTACTCTATAACATGACGCGGGACATATGAAATATAACACAACTCTCATAGAGCGTAAAAAATAAAAGAAGAATATCACCATTCGATAATCGAAAGAAAGAAAAAAAGGAAGAATAGCAGTTTGTTTCCAGTGAGGTCAAATAAAATTAAAACAGCATTAGAGTTTTACAAATCTTAACATTCATCAGATTCTAACTTGATAGATGTGCCGTTATCGGTTTCATAGTTGCTGTGTAAATGATTAAAGATCGAGTAGAAAATGTGGAAATCGATTCTCTTGTTTAGTGAACTTAATTCTAAACACTGTTATAAATATTGGTGCCGAGATAAAGACGGTGAGACGATCCCAGTTGCCTTAAATGACACAGCCTTCATTTACATTGATATTCGAGTTTCACGATCTGATATAGTTGCCAATTTTGAGAAAAACACAATGAGTGAAAGGTAATGCATGTTCATGAGCAGGATGAGGCACAAGGTTGACACCCAATCAAAACACTTCTTGACGAAAAGCGATTATTTTTCGAAGACCGTGTTTTAACAGTTACATAAGATTCTACACGACCACAAAAAAATTGTGGCCGAACAATTTCTCTTTGAACTAATGAGTCTTCAAACTTCTTCAGAATTTTTTGAAGAGACATGAACTTCTTTATTCATAGTATCTCTTGCCATGACTTCTATTATGATTACTTCAAATTAGAAACTAATTGATGAATGTTTAGAAACTATTAGACATTAAGTGTTGACCACGTGAAAAAGTCCATCGAATTCAAGTCTGGTGAACCCGCTAGGCTCAAATTTCTTTCGATAAAAACCTTGAAAGAGGGTCTCCACACCAGGTTTGTGTCAGGTGGGCAGCGAATAAAGCTGCTCTGTTCCGTTGATGGTCAACAAGGTGTCGTCATCGAAATGACAGGAGATTCATAGATGGGGCTCAAAATGTTAAAATAGATGACTGCAGCATTCATTTTTAAGCAAACGGTTCTTGGTTCGTAGGAGACTTTGCCTGCGTGTTTTCAATTATGGGGCCCTCCGCTAAAATTTTAATTTTGATCCGATTGGTCTGAAATTTGACCAGTATATGTATTTCTGAAAGAAAAACATATTTTATTCGTGTAACTTTTTGATTTAGGCCTTAGTTTTTTCGGAAAATTTGAGATATTAGTTTTTCAGTCATTTTTATTATTTCAAAAAGATAGAAGTCAAAAAGTTTTTATGCTAGAACAAATTCAAAAGCAGTTTTGGAATCCTTGGAACATTTGTAAGAAGGGATAGTGCTTTTATTTTGTATTTGAACTTTTTTTATATATGCGATATTTTATCAATGTATAAAATATACCGAATTTTTGGTTTTGAACTATGATAAAACGAATTAAAATGTACAAATTGGAAAAAAAGCTCTATCTGTTTGTTGGAAATGTTCCAAGGATTCTAAAACTGTCTTTGTTTTCTTCCTAGCATAAAAACTTTTTGACATCTATCTTTTTGAATCTTTTTGAATGTTGAAAGTTAGAAGTGTTGGGTATAAGCCATAAACAAAATTTTTGTTGAAGTGTAATATAGAGGACAATTTATGTAATTGAATGTTGTTTTCATTTTTATTTAGATAATCTCCAAGCAAAACTTAATATTCACACTGTGAATTGTAACTTATAAAAAATAAAAATAAATATTCTATTTTTTTAAAATAAAAACTATAAAATTTTATATTTTTAGTCTGATTCTTATGAAATTTGACTATTGTATGTAAATTTTGAAAAGGAACATAATTTCTTTCATTCATTTTTTAGATTCAGGCCTTAGTTTTTGACAAAATTGGACATATTGGTTTTATAGTTCATTTTTATTGATTTTCCAAATGAATAGAACTCATTGAGTTTAATGCTAGAACAAAACCACAGACAGTTTTAGAATTCTTGAAACATTGTAAACAAAGTTACGGTTTCAAATTTTCCATTTCCCGTTGTGTTTTGTTTTTATATGGGATCGAAATGGGGTCGAAAATTCAGGATTTTTAGTCCTCTTACCCCCCCCCCCCTTGGGGGAGTAACCTTGCTCAAAGGTCAACATTTTTTGGCATACCAAACAATATCAGCGGCCATGCGTTGCTTACACTCTTAAAGGACTTTGCTCCTCTGATATTTTTAGTTTACCGCACTTTCAGAGAGCTTCTCTCTTCTAAATTGAAAAATTATATTCGGAAAGTTTTGATTAATCAGCAGTCCCATAGTTCTGGGACTCATGTTGGTGTAATTGGCCATTTTCCTAAGATTTCTTTAGATTCTCTCCTGAAAAGCTCCTACCAAAGGTTTGACCCATTTGAGGGGAGTCTATCACTCCTCTCCTTTTATTGTCTCATCTCTCTCAAAAATGTACAGTGTTTTCCACACAGTCCATCTAACGAGTAAAAGAATGTTCGCAATAACTCCGTCTAATTTTTCCTTACAGTGGTTAGTGACTATTACTTCTCTCTGAGCTGGTAATAAGAACTTGTTCACAAATATGCTTGGAAAATGATGTCCATATCTTGCTTTGATGCATTCGTAAATAAAAAATGTGAATACTTAATTTATTAACTTGTCAGAAATTTCCGTTTAATTTTATAATATTGTATCCAATCTCACTTCACTTTGGGAAATGTTAGGTCGACTGCTTGAAAATTTGAAACCAACTTTTCATTCATAGATATCAACACGAACCTAGTAACAAGCGAGCACTTAAAAAAATGTGGTTTTCCATGCAACAAACTTTAATATTTCATTTATAAATAATGTTGGAAGAAAAGATAGCCGTGAATTAGGAACAGGAAAAGTCTGTCAGTCACAAAAAGCCGACCAAATATTTTACAACACGAGAAAACAACACAAATTTTTGCGCTGATGAGCCAATATCGTAATGCTACTTACCCCACATTCATGCATCACATTTGCTATCACATACTTGTTAATTGCATACCGTCATGTGAATGTAGTCGTCAAATTGTTGAAATTAATCTGAATTTAACTAAAGATTCAGTTTTACTTTATAAATCGTTGATTACTTAAGCACATGAGGAACAGAGATTGTGAATAGATGAGCCTAAAGATGAGTGAGCTTCGAAAACTTCTAAAATTAGAAAATCAGGAGTTCAAGTTAAAGTTTCACTGCATCCCTCAGTAGAAGTTTCTTATTCACTTTTCAGTATTGAAATATTTAGACATTGATGCATTGACTTATGGATAGCAATGGAAGAAAATTATATTCAGCTCAACTAGTTTCTGATTTGAAAATTCTGCATTTACTGTGACAATGAATGTCACTTGACAGAGGTAAAAATGAATTAAGTCTTCCGCACATGGACACATTACGACAAGCATATTTGTAACACATTCCTACAAGCATGTAAGTAATCACATCACGTACGCGTGCAATCAGAGATTTTTATCTGTAATTAAGCAGTGCAGAATAATGAGAGGAAGTATTTCATTTTTATTTTGTTGGTAAGTATTATAGCAATTCCAGTTGCTATTCATGAATTGTAAAATATCGTTTACCATTAATTTAGAATTCTTGCATTGATGGAGAGATTTCTATGTGTTGGGGAAGTTTCTTCCTGAGTAGGACCCCTGATGCTGGCCAAGCTTTTTGTTCAATGTCAGAGAAACGGAAGCTCAGAGAGATATCATTTCTCTAATGTTACTTTTGGTTCGTTACAGCCTGGGGGAATAATTTGGCTTTTTCTATACTTCGAAGAAAGCACAGAGAGGAAAAAACATATCCGGCTTTGTGAATGAGAAGTCGACCATACATTGATGTTTAGTCATCATTTAGGAGATGGCTCACACGATCTCTAATCCTGAATTTCCCATTGAATACAAACGTTGCCGTAAAATTCATTATTTTTATGATTCTCTTAAGATGGACGTCTGCACAGAATCTGAAAAATTCCTGTTTTTTAGTGCTTTATTCGCGAGAGATACGCTTACTCCACAAGCTTTCAAATTTGCAGAACGATCTGAGCATTGTAAGTGGGGAAATGGGGTTGGGAAGAGGGGAGGGGTCCAATCAGCAGCCAGTGCCGACCAGCAAGTGCATGTGCCACTTCCTTAAAAAAATTGTGGTTTTTATCGCTCTATTCAACACAGAAGTCCTTAGTTTACAATCTAGCGAAAGTTCAAAACGTTCTGTGCTTCGTGAGAGGGGAAAACGAGGGGGGGGGGGGAAGAGGGTGGATTCGAATGCAGCTGTTAGCGCCGGACAGTCACCGCATTTGACACGAACCAGAAATATCTGGATTTTGTTCTGTTGGTCAATTCGACACAAAACTCCTTAGTTCACAATCCAGCAAAGCTAAACAACGTTCTTTGCTCCGTGAGAGGGGAAACGAAGGGGGAAGGGGAGGAGCGCGTCGGGGAGGACGCCCCAGCGTGCGATCCTGGAGCGGTCATACGTTTTTGTGATACCCCGTGTGGTACCGGTTCCTTCAAGGAACCACAAAAAACTGACAAGAAAAGATATTCATATGTTAAGATAGCTTTCAGAACGTCAACCGCTTGTATTTTTCCAAGCAATATAGCTTGCAAATTAAAAAATTGAAAAATGAAAAATGATAGAAAAATGTGCATCCTGAACAGTTGAGGATGAAAAGTTCGAAAGATATGTCCTCCAGAATTTAACATCGTAGAGCAATGATTTAGGCCTCATTGAATGCGTAAAGAGTTGCTGCATAGCTGGACGCAGATTCGTTTTGAAATTCGCAATTATTTTTTAGAGACACTGAAAAATGTACGAAAAAATGCATGACTTTTCAAAAAAACAATTTGAAATTTCATGAAAAAACTATTACGAGTTTTAAAACGAGCCCACGTCCAGCCATGCAGCATTTCCTTGCGAATACAATGATACCTAAATCATTGTTCTACGGTAATAACTTTTAGAGATAGCGTTCGAAAATACCCTATCTTATACCCTATATTTTCTACCATTTTTCCCCATTATCTCCGTAATTATTTCGAAAATGGGAAAAATCTGGGTATACGCCCTGTATTTATTTTAAAAATTCATCCGTATGCCAAATTTCACAAATCTAGATCACATACAACAAACCTGACAGCCAATTTCTTAATTCTGTGTAGACATCCCCCTAAAAAAATTAAGCTGTCTCCTCAGGTCTACGCTGCGGTAGTCAAGATGCAATAGCACTGAAGACTAAAAAGCTTGTAATCTAAATTTATTATGTAGCCTAATTTTTACGCGATGAAGAGACATTAAATTTTTTCTATTCTGCCGCAAGATGTATGCATAAAAGAAAGATTCATGCATAAAAGAAAGAAAAAACATTTGAAAGACGTATTTGCTCGAGTAATACATTAATTTTCCCTACGTCTTTCGGATCGATTTTTCATTTCCTGATGTTGAAGTAAGTTGCGGTAATTTTTTAATTGCGTATCTTTATTTAAAAATTTTGCACTGGATTTTTCCGTTACGTTCGTTTTCCTGCTTTGGTCACGCCATGATTTCAAGCTGCTCAAAGAGATTTTAGCGTTTATCTGTGATCCTGCTATTTCAGTTACCGAAAAAAAAACATTTTGAACATCATTTACCCACATAGAGGTTATGTCAGATGCTACTGAAGGATAATCATGGATGAAAATAGAAAACAGTAGTGAGCCAAAGATAGATGCTTGAGGAACATCAAATTTCACCCTTCTGCTTTCTTCATTTATTTTTTGTTTGCCCAAAATTATTCATGGAAGTCGGCAATGCTTTACGAAAGTCAGTTGCGCTAGAAATTGATACAACGCCCTACTATTCTAACTTGCTATAATGTGACATTAATAAAAAAGATCGCAGAAATTTTGGTTTCCTGTCGCTTGTCTCTGAAAATGTTGAAGAACACAAACAACTTGCGGTGTTACAAATTCTCGTTTCGTTTTCTGGAATGCTAAGAGTTCACTGGGTTTGGAGTAGGTAATTGTGTCATTTATGGTATGTCTGGCGGCTCATTTATATGATTAGGTGTTTGGATGTCATGAGGGAAAAACACAAAGTTGTGTGCTGGGTGACGCTAGTACACTCTTCTTGATTTACATCAAAATATGGTTTAATTCACTTAAACACTTGTCCATTATCGATCAAAATATTTTGAAGTTAGAAGTTTGGGATGAAAGCTAACTTGCATTTGAGGAAACAGAATTTTTTTTATTTGAGTAAATGCTTCTTTTAATATTGGATAGAAATAGAGATATCATGACTACAATGATTGCAATCATGATGGCGACAATGATTTAGATGATCGTGAGAGTGTTGGAGTTAATAATGACTGTACTGCAATGGTGATATATGATGGCTACAGCTAATTAACAGAATCTAACGTTGCATTGAAAAGTTCTTGCTGCTATCGTCACAAAAAACTCGCACAGGGGCGACAATAATTCGTTATCTCTCTGCCACTGCCGCTCGTGTCAGGCGCTGGTCAAACGAGTTGTTTCGCTGCACAAATGAAATTAGCAAAAAATGCTTCAGGAAAACTCAAATAGTGTTATTAAAATGAGTTAGATATCATGCGCATGAGATAATATACCAATTTTGAAGTGCATGTATTTGGCAGACTTAAATTTTTATCAGGCATTTGAATATCAAAATTTTTACTCCATTTAAGCTTGCACATGTTGAAAGCATTCACTTTGACTTGTATCTTTGGACTTTCATTCAATTATTTTCATTTGCAATGTGGTTCTCCAAATTTTTAGTGATTTCTCATTTGCAGCTTTTCCCACTTATTTGTTTGGCATTTTGCAATTTTTATTTTCACAAATATTCTTTCCTAGTGCCATAGTTAATGATGATCGATTGCTTGAACATTCATAACACCCAGAGCTTTTCATGACACTCTAAATTTTGCTAAGCCATTCACAGTACAAATTGAAGAACATGAAACTCACGCATCACGCTGCAGAGCTGCTCCCAAGACAGATACAATCTTCAATTTCTAGACACCTGGTCCAACTCATAAACAGACGTGCCAGGGTCTTCTATCCGAGGGGACTGCACCACGTCAGCGTGCTACAGTATGTCCCAGAACCTCCTTTAAAGCCAGCGACGTTTGCTTGGCTTTGTCTGCACCATCTACCGACGGGAACTCTCAGAAACACTTGCAGTTTACTGACATCCAAATTAAAATTAGAATAATTAATTTGAGAAATAGAAGGGAGATTGCCATCCAGGCTGTGTCTCCAACGTGGTCCACAATAATGTTATTCTTTCCAAATGGCAATATTAAAACAGAAATATGTATTTTTAAATGCACACTATTCTAGAATTGAAGTCAGCGTTTCTAGACTCACTATCATGAATACTTGGTGTCGATACCGTCGTGCGGTCGACGTGAGGGTTCGTGAAAAAGGGGGCTGTCTTCTGTGCAGCTACCTTGTTCCGGGGCGCTAGCTTTTCTTCACAGCTGCCCTTCCTGAGGTTCGTGTGGGTACCGCCTACGCCGTAATAAGTCCGTTAGGGCAACAGAAGTAATTTCTGTATGTGCCGAACTACGGCGGTACCGAGAGGGTGAGATTTGTTTGGGTACCGCCTAAGCCACAATAAGTCCGCTTGGGCAACAGAAGTAAATTCTGTTAGTGCCGAACTACGGCCGTACCGTTGTGTGTGTGGGGTGAGGTTTGAGTGGATACCGCCTACGCCGTAATAAGTCCGCTAGGGCAACAGAAGTAAATTCTGTTAGTGCCGAACTACGGCAGTACCGTTAGGAAGACGAGCAACTGTCTGCGCCGTAATAAGTCCGTTGGGGAAACAGAAGTAAATTCTGTTTGTGCCGAACTACGACAGCGTCTTCCTTTGCGGAATAGTTTGTCCTCCCGAGGAGGTTCCTTGAGTCCCTCTTTAGGCGAGGTCTCTTATTAGACTAAAGTCTGTATCAAAAAGGATGAAGAAAACTCTTTTGACCTTAGGATGTGACTTGTTTATTGCAGGATCTCTTTGCAGTGCCTCTTACATACACAGATACATTTTAACAAAGACAGTGATTTATTTTCTTTTGCAAAAATAGTGTGTACAGACATGAGCTACTGCATTACATGGTACAACACTCAAAATTATATTTAAAATATTTGTTTTATCCAGCTAGGTAATCAAATAACATGGAAATATTGAAATACAATACAAATGAAACTTAAGGGCTAACTAAAGTAAATACACAGACACATCATCAGCGCAGAGAAACAGACCTAGGGCTTGTACCGGGAACTGAACACATAAAGAAAATACTTAAGATTATGCGTAACTATAAGAAAAGACTCGACAACACTTGCGCGGCCTGACACTTGACTTCTGTATCATCAGGCCAGTCTCCAAATTCACCTTGAGGGAATCTCTGGAACGTGAAGGCATGGGTAACAGCTGCCTTCTTCCTGTTCACGGATAACAAAAGGCCTAGTTGATTTTTCTCCCGAAACAACGCTAGCCAAATGCTGCAAAGAAGCTAAGCTACCACTGAAATTACAGGCCATCTGCTTGTGTAACTAGTTATAGCACTTTTGTACTGCAATTAGGTATGCAAGAGGTAGAGCTAGTTTCCTTTTCGATTAGTAGGTCGAGTTGAACAAAGTCACTTAAGTCAGAGGAGCAAAGATTCGTTGCGATTCCATTCAATATGAAAACCACACCTCTGAACCTGTGATGTAAAAAAGCGAAAAAATTCCTAAATAATTGCTCCATCAGTAAAATAAGTTTATCTTACGTAGAATCATTAATATCTGGGCTAGTAAAACATTTTTTAAAATTTTCTTAAATCAAAGAAAATTTGAAATTTATGACCTAAAAAAGGCAGAAATCAACACAAGCGACATTTGTAAATAAAACAATTGATCTTTCGATAAAATTTAAAACATATACTGATTGAACACACGATACTTGCGAAAAAAACAGCTGTGATAAACGGAAAATCAAGAATTATTTTTAACTTTAACTATCACTAGCAACAAGAAATCTTTTATAAAAATAATAGATTTCTTTACCGGGCTTCAACTTAGTCTTTTTTAAAGACGCCTTAATATGAATGCTACAAATAAGCGCATTGTTGGCGTGAAGCGCAGGCTCTGGACTAGCACGTGGAACTGTGATAATTGGGACCGTGGAGGTTAGCAATTAGATTGCAACACTCCGGGACAACTGCGCGGGGCAATATTACGCCAGACCCGCACTAGTGAACTGCATCTGATATCATCTTCCTGTGGTGTGAATTATTGCAGTTCTCTTCTACGTTTCAGCGTTTATCCCACAATATAAAAAAAGACGCCAGTTAGAGGAGACCAGTGGAATCAAACCTCAAACCTACAGTCCACAGCTACATACCGAGGTTTAAGAAGGCTTATGTGGAAGTCATCGGAGATCTACTGAGATGCTCGTCATGATTGTGAGTAGCATACGTTGGTTATAGGTCCATACATGTATAGCTGGAAGCAGTTAGATGTTTTTGTTTTGAAGTGAAGCTTGTTTAAGATTATCAGGAAAACCAGCAGTAGAACTGATCGATTGTTAACCTTCACGCTATTGCCTATAAAAGATGCATTTTATGTTTACTTAACCAGTCTACCTGCAGAAGGCTGTTTGGAAATTGAACTGTTTCCAAATAATTTGATGAGTTAATGAGATCATCCCGGTTTTTAAACTTTTTTGTCCGATTCGTTTGAAAACGGGCCGTTATATGTATTTTTTGAAAGTAAACTTTTTTTACTCAAGTCACTTCTTCGATTTAGGCCTTATTTTTTTATTAACGAAAAGTTAGTTTTTTGGTACATTTTTATGTATATATCAAGATGTATCTCCTCATTAGTTTTGATGCTAGAACAAAACCAAAGACAGTTTTAGAATCCTTGAGGCATTTTTAACAAAAAAAGTTCTTCAATTTCAACATTTTGAAAAAGAAAATTTGTGATAAGTGATATTTTATCATTACATCAAAAAAATTATTTTTTGGTTTGAACTACATAATTTTTTTTCTGAAATTTGGAAGAAAGCGAACTTACTTTTGTTAGAAATGTTCCAAGGATTCTAAAACTGTCTTTGGTTATGTTCTAGCATCAAAACTCAATGAGGAGAATGTTGAAAGTTATTTGTTATGGGTATAAGCCAAAGACAAAATTTTTTTGTTGAAGTGTAATATAATGGACAATTAATGTAATTGAATGAAGTTTTAATTTTTATTTCGATAATTTTCACGCATAACTTCATATTCACACTGTGAATTGTGATTTAAAAAAAAAATTCGATTTTTTAAAAAATTATGAAATTTTTTATTTTCAGTCTGATTCTTATGAAATTTGACTATAATATGTAACTTTTGAAAAAAACACAATTTCATCCATTGATTATTTTGTTTCAGGCATTAGTTTTTGAAAAAAAATTGGACATATTGGTTTTTTCGTTCATTTTTATGGATATTTCAACCGGTATCCCCTCATTGAGTTTTTATGCTAGAACAAAACCAAAGACAGTTTTAAAATTCTTGAAACATTTCTAACAAAAGTACATTTTTAAATTTTCCATTTACCGTTTTGTTTTCTTTTTATATGGGGTTGAAATGGGGTCGAAAATTCATGATTTTTGTCCCCTTCTCCCCCTCCCTGGGGTGAGGGGATCTATTGTCAGTAGCACCATAAAATTTTAGGACCGAGTAGTCCACCACCTAAGGGTCCTTTTTCAACAACAACATAAAAAATACTCATCGGACCGACAGGGGCCTGGGATGATCACCTTAAACTTGTCCCAAAACCGACTCATGAACGTGTGTCAGTAAAGTGTATTATCAATGAATGGATAATGACATACTTTCCTGTGTCGTCAGTACTACGAGACACATTATATAGTGTGCCATCGTTGACACAGTGCAAGTCGGCATTATTTTGTAATAAAGTTTCACTTAATCAGACTTGCTGTTAACTTTGCCGATGAACTATGAATGTTCAAAATGTTGAGCAAAAAATGGCGAATACTCTGAGGTGTGTTCGGAAAATTAATTTTCATTCAGAATACAGCGTATTTGGAACTTGTGGGTTATCAATCACCACTTTTAATTTATGGTATCCTTTTGATGTTAAGGTTAAGTTAAGTTAGGTAAACCTAATTAAATTATTATTAATTTTTATGCTTTTTAACTGCTTTGTTTCAGGCCAAAATGAATGTTTGGGCCCTTCCAAGAATTGAAGAGGAATGTCCCATAGTTTTAATAATAATATATGGAAAGTAGATAAATTACATTAGATACAAATATAAATCAACAAGGATACCTTCTCACATGAAAAATCCATTCATACTGTCAAGAACATCAGTTCAAAATTCACAAAATAATTCCATTTATCACTTTTTACCCTAAAAACACTTTTCCCCTAAACAAGTGGTGACAGATAACACAAGTTCCACATTTTTTAATGAGAATATTTCCTCCATGATAAACGCAAAGAGGTGACTTAACTTTCCCCGTCGATGGAACGTGTGTACAAGGTGCTACACCCAGAAGTGCCAAGATAGCCTTGAATGCCCGCTTGACCTAAATAGTTGCTTTGAAATATCTCTAGAGAACGAACAGTTCCCTAATAACGTCAAAAATGGCGTTTTGTAACCTCCAAAAGAATTCATGGGCGTTTTTAAAAATAAATTAGTGAACCTCATAAATTCTAACTCACCCTAACTCAACCTAACCTTAATTAACCTAACCTTTACAATCCAATCATCCTATGCTGTTTTCATCTAGCATACTTAACCGTGAGGTTTTTAATTACCTACTGATTGTCGACCAGAGATCAAATCGGAAGTTGAACTGTTTCTTTTCTACTTATTTACAAAATAATTAGGAAAAATAGTGGACGCAACTCAGGTTACGTTTGTTTATGCAATAAAAGTTTATACTGGAAGCAAAAGATGTACACATTGAAGGCTTATAAGCCATCGCGATGTTTTACCACAATTTCGTTTCTTTTCTTTTCTCGCTCGAAGAGTTGTAGTTGTGTATCTATGCTTCAGACCTGATCCAAGTGAGTTTTTTTACTGAAAAAGATGTAGGAAATCCTTAAAAGTCAGTTTATTCGGCTGTCAAAAATGCCAGCGTACGGAACGGCGATGAAGCAAAGTTTTTCCTTATTTTTAGTTGACGAAGGAAATTTATCTCAGGTCACGCACCCTAATAAGTTTACTCATAGTTCGAATACAAAGTTGAATCCTGTACCTTCATTACAGAAGTAATTTTATAATGTTCTCAAAGTGTGACGGACGACCGAACGAAAGAACGAATAAGGGAACGGAAAGACAGACGCATCTATTATAGTATAGATTTCCAGTTTACTTCTATCAGAACATACGTGTGGTTTGTAACAGCGGTTCTTAACCGGAGGGAGGGGGTAGGGGCGTAAGCGGATTCCAAGGGGGGCGCGAGCATCCTCAGTAGAGCCTAATTTTTTCCAGTAATGTTTTCGATAAAAGAGTGAACTTTAACTGCTGCACTGTTGGTTTGGGCCAATTATCATCCAGTTAAACCTTTTGATCGCACATAAGGCTCTTCTGCGCTTGTAGTCATCGAAACTGAAAACGAAAATCGTCTGAGCGTCGAAGAAGATTTACGTTGGGGGACTTTCTAGCATTCAGCCTCGCATTCAAAATCTAGTGTCAAAGAAACCGTTCCAAAAGTCCCACTAATTCTATTTTTACATCCAATGTAGCATTATCAAATATGTCAATGATGTAATTGATTCATATTAACTGGAATAGAATCGATAAATTCAATAGAAAATCCAATTCTGTCTTAAACCTAAGCTCCACATTAATTTAAAAAAACGGGGGCTTGTAGGAAAAAATATATCCTTATAGGGGGCGTTGGAGTAAAAAGGTTAAGAACCACTGCTTATATAGTGTGGCTTTATTGTTCATACATATTATGTTAGTTAGAAGAAAATGCGACAAAAAAGTAAAAGATTAAACTTGATTTGTCTCAAAACTCGGACATCAAGCTTTCGCTTGTATTTTTGGTGCGTTGCATGAAGTACCGTTTCCGTCGAAAATAAACTAGTTGTCGAAGAAAACACGTTTACTATAGGCGGAAATGTTCCCTACTACCTATATCCACAATTGATGTAAAATTTACATGGTGTGTTGAATCAGAGAAAATTGTGGGGTAGCCATCTAATGATCCTGACCAAATGATGGTGGAAAACGTCACAGTGTCATCACAGAGCGCTTTTGAGCTACAATTTGCTGGACAATTCAGACAATTGGACAGCAGCCCCGCGCGTCGATACTGAATGCAGCTGTGCTGAAAGAACATGGAATTAATCATTATGTGCTATCTGCTGTCATTTACGTGCAATCTGCAGTCAAGGTTCACAGATGGAACTTTTGTTCTGCACTGGAATCGGCAATTAACTCAGTTATACAATATTTCCTGGTGTGTGTTTCAATCATCATTACCCACACATGAACACGCACATAGCCGTGCTAGTTAGGGTTCATGACGTACGTACAGCGAAGTATGCGAGGCGCACCAATGTCCAAAATCCTACTCCAGCTTATGCATAGAAGATAATATACCTCATAGAACGGAATTTTGAAGATGTATAAAATTTAAAAAAACATTGTTTCTATGGTTACCGTTTATGGTGAAAAATAGCTCTTATGACTATTTTGCTAATAATTCTTACACGACTATTATGAAGCGTGAATTCTAATGTCATAATTAAATGGACAGCTGCAACAGGAAGCAGTGATCAAAAGTTCGGAATTTTTATGTTTATTCTCGATTTGTCATGACAAATAATGCACTCATAACTTAGTGCTCATCGAGTTTGAATACAATTTTAATGGCCTCAAATTTCACCACGACGGTCTCGATAGAATCATATTCTCAGCAATTCTTTTACCTGCTTTCATAATAATGCAAATTACCGAACTCACATCATATGGTTACGGTGCCCGAGTGGTTAAGAACGCGCCCTTCACGGGAAGGTGTCGGCAGTTTGAATCCCGGCAATACGCCGCCCGGTGATTTCTCCCCGTTGGGAAAAAGAAGAACTCAGCCACAGTTCCCCACTTCACGCAGGTGTCAGAAATGGGTATCGGCTTTGGCTTGACCGAGCGCAACCGTCACTGCATCATGGTGTTAGTTATAAGGCATTTGAAAACCAATGTACAAGATGATATGTATCAGGCTTAATTGATTGGAGTAAAGCATCCTTTCCAGGTTCAACACAATTCCAAACTGATATAGCCTATGTCACTCATCATTCTTAGGATTATTTTCTTATTTTAGGATTAAGTTTGGGCCATTTTAACAAGGGTATGTTAAGCAGAACATTTGCCTCCTTGCGTTACTCATGGTCGTTTATAAGTATTTTTGAATTTCTCTCCTTAGTTACTTTCACAATAGAACGGAAATAAATTTTCCTAAAGAATGACAACTATTCATACACACAAACATTCTAAACTTTGCGATACATACATGATAATGAATAAATTTCTAATTATTTACATATTTATCTGATTTTGAACAAAAAGCAAAGCTCATTTCTATCACCATCTTAGTTACGAGACCGCAATGCTTCGTAATCACGCAGCACGAGCAGTCAGCGTGGGCACCTTCTGATGTCACTGAGATCGCCTGACACTATTATGTCTTCACAGTGTTCACACAAGCTCCTGAAGGTGCAGAATCAGATAATTAATTCGTTTCGATGCCTTCTGTATATCAATGATGATTCCACCTCAAATTCATTTAAATGAAAACTGAACTCCAACCATAATTTTACACATCATGAACATCTCTCTATTCGCCTCAACGTATTAATATTTCTTTTCGTCTCTTCCGTTACGAATTTAAACTAATTTAAACTCAGAACTCACATTATTGTACGAGAAAATTTGACAAGCTCGTTGATTTTTAAAAATCATGTAAATAGTAGCGTAACTTGTTGGATGAATTCGAATTGTCTGAGAATTGCGTTACTCAGTGATTGTTGGATGCCCGTAAGCTTTCACACAAAATTTCGTTGAACGCCCAGTTGAAATGCACGTGTGTACACCTGCAGGAATTCTTCCGGCAGCGTTGTGGCCTGCAGCTGCTGCTCCTCGCTACAGTGTACTGCTGCAGCTCTGCAGCGGCGATGCCCAGCGTCACTTCCTTCACAGGTGGAGCATAGTCATGCGTAAGTTCTGGCTGAACCTGCACGCTGTCACCGATATTTGGATCAGCGGACGCCACGTGGATAGGTTGTAGTTCATCTCACGATGCACCTACCTGTTTTGTAGCGTCTCTGCACTGCAATTCGGGGGAAATCGCGGTTAAGGCGTTAGAGTCTGTTCATAGAAGCCAGGGTTGCGGAGTCGGAGTCTGGAGTCGTAGTCGCCGGAGTCGTGTGTTTTAGGGTGGAGTCGGAGTCGGAGTCAGTGTCACTTTTCTGAATGTGATGGAATCGGAGTCGCTATTCCGAATGTGGTGGAGTCGGAGTCGGTATAAATTATTTGGAATTGTTTAAAACCGAAAGTAAACAAAAAAAGGGGAAAATACTTAACTGAAAAGCTAAAAAGTACGCAATGTTTTTGGTGATTATTTTGTTCGAAGTTCGAAACAGCGTATCTATACCTATTACCGAATACTGTCATTGACCTCTAGACATTGTGGGTTCACACACATATATATGAGATACCTACGAGTGCGAAAAATAGTTTTCGTACCAGAGCAACAATGCATATTTTACAGTTAAGAAGCATGAATTAGTAATTGAAAGCATCGTAAATTCATTCTGTTCATTTCTGTTTCGTTCATTTCTGCTTCAATTAATAAGTAGGAAGTAGAAACTAGCAGTAAAGGTGGTGCAAGTTACTTGCAGAACAGCTCAGCTGATGCAATACATTGTACTCACATAAAGAGTGGTCACTCTGTGAGCTCTTAATGTGTCAATTTTTTTACCAGTGGTTCCTTATAACGATCTTTTCTAGCCTTTCTTTTGGTCATGCTTTGATTTATTGATTGATAGTGACTAGTCTTTGCAGAAACCTAAAGTTATGTTGTGATCATACATATTTCAAGTCTTTAGGTTATGAATATGATACATTGATAACAACTAGTCTTTGCCAAAACCTGAAGCTATGGCCTGGAACATAAATACTTCTAATTTCCATATTATGTTTTCAGTATTGATAATGAAAATTCAATTAGCATATTCTGATGATAATAATTGGAATATTAGTTGATTTTTTCAGCAATATGTAGTACCTACGTACTTCAAGTTGGTCTCTTTGTTTGGTTTAGTTCCTTGTCTTTAGGTCAAGTTAACATGTATTAATAATTAAAATATCTGCTCATTCCTAAAGTTATTCCTTGAATGTTGTTTGATTCTTTAAGATTTATGGTGTATTTCATTATTTCATTTTTTAATTTTTATCTTCTGATCACTCCTCAGTTTTCTAAGTAAGCATACGCTGAAATGGAAATTTTTATAATTATGTTTTTACAATTTTAAAAATTGAAATAGTATCTGTTTTTCGGCATTATATAATAAATAACTTCTTCTTAAGGAAGATTTGGAAATGTTGCAAGGTAATCAATATCGGTATTGGGACACATGAAAAAAATATAATACAATGTAAAGGAGCTGCAGTGAAAATAACACAACACTAGCAAAAGCTTCACTTAGTTTCCCACATATTGTAACTGAGAGCAATGCACTATCTCAGCTGCAATAATTGTTGCATTTATGCAATTGTACAAATTTTTTTACTTTCTTGAGAAATACTTAGCAAAAGGAAAAGATGTATATTGGGCATTTATGGATCTAGAGAAGGCGTATGACAGAGTGGACCGTGAGGCTATATGGCAAGTTGTAAGCTTGTATGGAGTGGGTGGGAGACTGTTGAATGCGATCAAGAGTTTCTACATTGATAGCAGAGCATGTGTGAGAGTAGGGAATGAGGTGAGTGAGTGGTTCCCAGTTGTGACAGGTGTGAGACAGGGATGTGTGATGTCACCGTGGTTGTTTAATTTGTTAATGGAGGGTGTGGTGAGAGAAGTGAATGCCAGAGTGTTGGGAAAAGGTGCGCAGTTGGTGGGACAGAATGGTATGTATTGGGAAGTGGGTCAGCTGTTGTTTGCAGATGATATAGCGCTTGTGGCTGATTCAGTGGAAAAACTGAGGAGACTGGTTGCAGAGTTTGGTAAAGTGTGCGAAAGGCGTAAATTGAGGGTAAATGTGAATAGAAGTAAGGTGATGAGATGTTCAAAAGGTGGAGTGTTTGGAATTTTGGATGTGGAGATGAATGGTGAA
Source organism: Morinoia aosen (assembly GCA_030386875.1). NCBI lineage: Eukaryota > Metazoa > Arthropoda > Malacostraca > Amphipoda > Talitridae > Morinoia > Morinoia aosen. Next base: position 44,696,170 of record CM059559.1, read on the forward strand.
GTGTTATAGGAGGTAGAGCATTTTAGGTACCTCGGGTCGGATGTGACTGTAAAGGATAGTATGGAAATAGAAGTGAGGCATCGAGTGAGTGAAGGCTGTAAGACATCGGGTGCAATGAGGAAAGTTTTTGAATGCAGGGGTTTGAGTATGAATGCTAAGAGGGGACTGTATGAAAGCTTGATCGTGCCAGTTTTGTTGTATGGAGCAGAGTCCTGGGGTTTGAGAGCAGCTGAGAGGAGAAATTTGGATGTGTTTGAGATGAAGTGTTTGAGGAGCATGTATGGAGTAACAAGAAGAGATAGGATCAGGAATGAGTTGGTTAGGGGGCAGATGAGTGTTAACAGAAAGTTGAGCAGGCGAGTGGATGAAAGAGTGCTTGAATGGTTTGGGCATGTTGAAAGAATGAATGTTGAGCGGCTGGTGAAAAAAATTTATGTGTCGGAAGTGAGTGGATTTAGAGCGCGAGGTAGACCACGGATGAGTTGGATGGATGGGGTGAAACGTGCTTTGTATTAGAGGGGTCTGACTGTGGACGTGGCGAGAGGGAAGACTGCGGACAGAAGTGAGTGGGGGCAGTGCATAAGGTAATTTTATTTTTGACGTGGTACTGGAAGCCTGCCCGCGTGTGATGGGGTTGACCTGTCCTGTGCGAGGGGGAGGGCTTGCACTCAATAAAGCAGTCAGGGTAAACCAGCTATGGCTGTCGGGCCTGACTGTGGAAGGTGGTTGTGCTGGGCTGCTGCTGATCCTGGCAGTTCTGGTGCGGCCAGTGTTGCTTCTCTCGCCTCCAAGGGACTAAGAGTGATGATTGTGGCCTGCTGTCGGTTACCCTCCAATAGGGAGGAGAAGCCTGGTATATGTATGTATGTATGTACAAATTTTCTTGCTTAAAACGCTCCAAATTGCAGCAAAAAAAATTGAAAGAACATGGGCATTAATTACAATAAGAAAGTGTAAAATCCATAGTAAAAATTCAGACAAAATAAAAAAGAACATCGTATTAAGGGAATCGAACGCTTTTTCCGATGAATTCTTTTAAAAATAAAATGCTTCCGGATGGAAATAAGCTCTCGGGTGTTCTCAGCATGATTATAACATTTGAACAGACAGTTATAGCCCATTTTTTTAAATTTACCCAAACCTTCCTCCCCCCCCCTCGAACAATTTTTTTTTCAGTTTCAATTACTCAGCCAATATTGTACATAGAGACAAACGTTTTTTTTTTGTTAGATTCACAATGCGAATATCTACCAAAACTAGGGAATGTTTTCTTTTATTTGCTAAAAAAAAATTATGCCTATTTGACTATTAAAAACATCATAACTCTATTTTTATGGACAATAAAAAAATTTAGAATTAAATTTTTGAAAAAATAAATCCTAGCATTAATCGTACTCACATTGATCTTTACGATGCAAAAAAGATCTCCTTCATAAGTGAAAAACTGAAGGAGAAATTGAGCCGCACAGCCGAATCAAATTTTTTTATGAGAGAGAGCGTTCCAGTTTTTTAATTATTTCTCCAACAGTTTTTTTACTTATGGATGAGATCTTTTTGTATCGTAAAGATCATGGTGAGTAATATAAACCTGCGTAGTTTTGTTTTGATAAGTAAATTAAAAAATGTTTTATTGCCATTTAAAGTGTTAACTAGAAGTAAATATGTTTTGTGATAAAAAATAATTAAATTGTTTAAAAACTGATTTCAATTTTGTAGACCAGTTCATTGTGAATCGAACAAAAAAATACTAATCGTCTCTATGTACAGTATAGGCTGAGAAATAAGATTTTTTAGAAATTTCCCTTTGAGGGGGGGGGGGGGGAGGGGGGTATGGGTAAATTTCAAAAATTTTAGGGCTCTGAACATCCATTCGAATGTTCTAAACATGTTGTGAATACCTCCAAGCTTATTTCGCTCCTACGCTCATGAAGTAATTTTTATTAATTTTTGAAGTTTTATACGAAAAAATCGTTCGATTCCCTTAAACAAAGAAACTAAAAATGCCTTTTATTCATGAACAAAACGTTCCGAAAACGTCAGGCCCCTGCGACGAAAGCAGAACAACTTTTGTCTGTTATAGCCGAGATTTTTATGATTTTTATAATAGTAATTGAATCAACTATTATAATTTCCTTGAATTGGTCTATACTTATATAGAAAAAACTGTTGATACTTATCTATGCTTCTCAGGGTAGGCACTGCCTACTTTGCCTACTCAGAAGACACCTGTCAGTAATATATATATTTATAACATAATAATCCCCGTTGCGTTTTTATTTATGTATTTAATTATATATTTGTTTGGTGTCTGCTTCTTAGGAAGCATAACACGTATATTTATTTGTTTGGTGGAATGGATACTGATTATTATTAAATATCAAACGTTTTGGGATAGATATATCCGGGGAAATAACTTTATCTTAAATGCGTGCAAATTTTCCAATTAAATAAAATGGAAACGTTTCAGGAAAGAACAAGAAGACTTGACAAAGAACGCAAAAGAAGGGCTAGAGCAGCGCTATCTGAGGAACGAAGAAAAGAAATCAGGCAGCCTGATCCTTCTTTAGTTACCTAAGGGGTGTTTACACTATAGGGGACATTTCGGCCTTGAGTCGCGACACGTGTATACGAGGCTCACCACTGCGGCTCATTTTGTGTATGTGTAAACGAAGTTCCCTATTCGCTATGATCGAATTCGTGAGGCGCGACACACGAGAGCCTCGCAACTCTAGACCGGTCAGTGTGCAGTTAGCAGTCATTAGTTGAGGTAATGCCCCGCACTCATCCGTTATGGCTGGCGCAACACTGCCGCGAGAAACTACATTGCTTGCAATTGAAATGTACTAAGCCCATGAATACCTTTGGCAGACTTAAAGGCAGCGAATATAAGCAGGCTGCTTTCCATTATATTTTAATGAAAGTGAACGAATATAGTGACATTTCACTCTTGCAAATAAAGAAAAGATTACGATGCCTACGATGCAGTAACAGTATTCAGACAAGCTCGTCGACTGCTATCCATCTTTTATAGCAGCTGGCCACAGACAGACTGGTTTTCAGCAGCGCGCTCTAGGTGTCACGCTCAATGTTTAGTTTAAACGCTCATGGCTCTTGTGAAGCGCCACACGAGGCGTATGCACGGGAGTCTTCGACAAAATGTATACCAGTGTAAACAGGGCTTTAGTCCGTCCGTTACGCTTTCGTCTGAGTTTGCAGTTCCATGGATACTGAATTCCTCAGTGTAACATTAAAAGATTGCCTTTACATGCATTGATATGTTCGGCATTTTATCAGGATAGGTTCGGTTAGGATAGGTTTGGTTAGGTTAAGATAGGAATGGTTAGGATAGGAAAGGTTGGGATATGTTAGGTTAAGATAGCTTAGGTTACCATAGGTTAGGTAATGTTGGCGAAATTTTTTTACAGGTCCATCTAGCTTAACGATGACAGTGTCCGTGGAATTTCGTGCAATTTCCACGGGTCCTGCTACTGCTTAATAATACCCTTAGTTCATTTGTTTGGAATCCGCTTCCATTTCTCTGTCACGCTCATAAGGATAGTTGTAATGATCGTATCTGTGATACGAGTTTCACCAGCGCACAAGCACAAGAATATTTTGCATCACGGGTACTGTTAGGATTGATATATTTGTTTGTCATCCACATCTGGAACATTTGTTCAAGGAAGGTATTGAACGCCGTCATTTTTGACGGCCCGTGCACACTAGTATGTATACTGTAAATATAATAGTGTACACGACCCGTCATAAATGACGGGATTCGATAATGTCTTTATACAAGTCTTCCAGATGTGAATCATAAACACATAGATCCATCCTAATAATACCCGGTGCTATTAGGATGGATCTATTTGTTTGTCATCTATATCTTCAGATTTTTTTAAAGGAAACTATCGAATCCTGTCATTTTTGACGTATCATGTACTCTAGTAGATGTATATAATACTAAAACTTGATTTTTAACATTCTAACGCCAATTTAAAAGTCGTTTGTTAATAAAGAATATAATAAACATGTGTACCGGTTGCAACAACTGCAACCATTAAGAAATAAAATATTCATCTTATAAATTGTGAATAGTGTAGTCGGAGTTGGAGTCGCAAAATTCTGAAGAGATGAAGTCGGAGTCGCAAAATTCTGTAGAGATGGAGTCGGAGTCGCTAAATTCAGAAAAAGTGGAGTCGGAGTCGTAAATTTGTTCCTCCGATTCCGCAACCCTGTAATAAACCTAACTCTTAATTAGCCTGAACACAGCTGACACGCCGTATTGCGCAGTCATGTCCAACTGCCGTGACGAAGACAGCGTGAAAATTTTTCATAGTACCTCGTGTGTGACGGCTGCTGACACGTTGCACATCTAACGAGTGAACAAAAACTCATTTCGTTTAAAAATGATCCTTAACACATTGACTGCGATGTGTCAAACTGAAGTTCAATACCCAACACATATTTAAAGTAAAAAGTTTTTGAAAATTTCATAAATAGTTAATATTAACTGGGTATTTTAAATAGCATTAATTTAAAAAGATTGTTAACAAATTTTAAAACGACCCGTTCATGGGTCGTTCCGCAGTTGGAAAAACTTAAGCACGAGCCTCCTGATGGGTCATATCGTAATGGATGTGTTAAATTGCCGTGTAATGATCAGGTACTGAGTTTATTAATATTTGGACGACAGAGATTTACTTGAAACGAACTGATAAGAATTTTGTCTTTGCCCAGTGTTTAATAATTCAGATTGTTTCATTGCATTTCTAATGAATTCCTTTAGAACACGTTTTTCTTAGCAGTATTTATCAAATTTGCGCGGAGGATTTGAAGAAATGTACAACTATTGCAATTTTGATTAAACTCTGTTGTTAGCTCCTCCAGCAACGTGCACGAGCTCACAGTATCAGTGCGAGAATAGCGGACGCTGTGTCTCGTCCGACTGGGTGTGTGACGGCTTCAACGACTGCGGCGACCTCAGCGACGAGCGCAACTGCACTGCAAGTTGGTATTTAGATACGCTCCCACGTTACGGTGTGTCGTAAGTATCATGGATAAACGACTCAAGCGCTCAAAAAGATTTTCATTTTACTATGCTTAATTATGTCCCATGAATCCGGTCAAATTACAAGTTTTAACATTGATGAGCGAACTACATATAGTAATATGATTATCCGTGTTCACGTTGTACTGCATAAAACTTTCGATCCATTGCCAGGGAAGCTTCTTCTGAGTATTTTGAAACCTTTCTAATTTTTCTTAGGCGTTATCAGATCATTAATTTACATATGGTATTGTAATCTGCTGATTAGATAAAGCTCTGTAACTCGAGTAATTAGAGTTGAGGCAAAAGCTAAATCCGCAGAACTATTACGCTGTTCCCACTTTTGGTGAGGAACAACTATGACAATGAGCACAGGGTGATAAAAAGAAAACAGTGATAGTTAAAACTAATTAATTGTAAACTTTGACATCAATATGATGCAACAGAATTAAGCAGTAATTTTTTTGCTCATGCCATTTGAAATTCAAGTTATAAAACTGTGTCATCCATACAAAAAAAAATGAAACAGCTGAAGTAGTTGACATTTTCTAATAAACATGAGAGATTTCAGATATAGCATGTTCACCGATGTCCTAAAAAAGTACAAAAGTGGGTTTGTAGCCAATTGTCGGAATATAAATAAAAAATGATAACACTTTTGCTCTCAGCAGGGATCGTTTTGAGCTTCAATCTTAGATAACTTTTACATCTTATTCGAGTCACACCCGGGCAGTTCTTGTGTAGGTCAAGGTAAGTTGAATACGTTAGAGAATTTCAAATGACAGAGCAGAAAGATGGCGGTCTAACCACAGATCATATGCTAGAAGATCCTCAACTTATCATTAAGTGAGTTTCAGCTCTGTCGACAATGACGTAGGGGCCAGTTGGCCAATTACGGAGCCGATAAATTGTTACGTGTCTCTTGTTTGAATCTGAAGTCGTTAGTCGGCTGTGAGCCTCTGACAGAGGTGGAACGAAGATTACAGCAGAAGTGGCTCCTTACGTATGCTTGAAAAAATGTTAAATGGAAAATTGTGCTACTTATTTTTAGCATGTTTTTTCTAACTCAAACATCTTAATTTATTCATTATCGTATTGTTTCGACTAATATGAGAATCTGGTATTTAGTAGTTTAAAATGGTGATGAACTCTTTCCGAAAAACTTAATATACGGCACCGACGTTTTATCACATTTAGAACCTGAGTCTAATTTAAATGCACCTTAGTTTTTAAATATAAATTTAAAATATGTTCATCAATGCACATTCACGTTTATGTATAGTGAAGGACAATATAAAAAAGTGTTATCAATATAATCGAAATGTACTACTTTGGCTTTCACTATCCTTATTACGCCAAGAAACGTTTCATAACTTTTGAATAAAAACTTGAGTTCCAATCCTAACGAGTATCATAGTAAAACCTGGATACGCAGCCAATTGAAAGCCTTGGCACCAATGACGTCGGCTGCGAGTCATGGCTGCTAGAAGCTGATTGGTTGGCGTGCGTGAGTACGTTTGTCTAGAGCGGGCTTGCGGTCCACCGTAGTTTTGAAGTTTTTCTTATGTAAGTGTTCTGTGGTCTAACCGAATGCTTGGTGTATAGCAAGTTCTACGCACAAATATTAAATAGATGGAGCAGTTCTAACTGATGGTTTGAAGCAGGTTTGTCAAAAATTAGTAGCTCAAACAAACTCGCAATTCTACGACTTGCGAACAATATAGTTAACAACGTCGTGTTAAGGGAGCGTTTTATAATTGGACAGCCGAATGAGAGTAAATTCACGGCAGAAGTAAGGAAACATAGAAATTAAAATTAGCCTAACTGGAAATTAGTCAGCTCCTAAATTCTTTGCTGTTTTCAAGATAATTCAAAGGGTTCTCGTGTCTAATGTGTGTGTGCGAATAATTTTACATGTTTAAATTCAATTTATCTTCTACTAATCAAACGGTACTTCACACCGGCTGAGAAAATTCGTCCACAAGCTCAGTCCTTCTTCTCACAATGTTGTTTTCTCGCACCAGGAACGTGCTCCTCGTTTAAGTTCCAGTGTGAAAATACCGGAATTTGCATTCACAAGTTAAACGTTTGCGACGGGTACGACTACTGCGGAGACCTCAGCGACGAACGCAACTGCACAGCAAGTTAGTGTTGATGTGTGCTTCCTTGTTATTTTTATGATTGGTATATCGCACGTAGCTACCTGGCTCACACATGTGAGTTACATTAGCTGGAAGCTCAACACACATATTGGTTTATTTAGCCTGAGAAAAATCATGAGCTTTAAGATTCAATAAGAATGTAATTCTCACCGTGTTTACAGGTTTTGATGATAAATTTTGTTTCGTGTGGTAGACATTGTTTGTTAGTTTATTAGATGTTTGCATAATTTGATTGAAGTATAGGAAAACGATTTGAGAGGACTATATATACAGGAGAATGCCGATCTTTGCCGTAAACTAAACGTCTGTAGCTAATGCGTTTTAAAATCTAAATGTTAGAGAACGCAACTCTTCCACTGCTCCAACTTGGCTTAAACCCTTGGATTGACCACACTGTGAGTCTTCGGTAATCACATTAAACTTTGTGGGAATACGTCAATTTGTTATCAGCATTAACATCGAAGGATTTAAGATAATGAAGGCAAAAACGTACGTAACTAGGCTACCGCAGTCAACTGATATGTATTAAGTGATCTTTCAAATTAGGTTTTATTTCGAAAATGACCAACAATTCTAAAATTAGCAGGTCTAAAGGAAACTCTACACACTTGAAATTTTGTGTCGAGTTATTGCAACGGGGCGAGGGCACGTATCAGCCAGGACTCTGGCTGCTGAATGACGAAGACTGGTAACAAATTGCAGTACGCTAACCCTGATCACGGTGCTCAAGTACCCTGGAGCTTTAAGTACAGGATGTCATCCCCACATACTCTGATGCCGATTGTGAAGAATTAAAGAGTGGTGGGCAAAATAATACAATATGTTGATTAAAGCGCCAGATTCCACATTTCTAAACCACGTACAATTACGAAAATTAGACTATATATAAGCAATGGCATGAAAGATTAAAAATATATCAAAAATCAACAAATACTTTATAGAAAAAAGGTATTGGAATATGTTCAATAAATAAGTGATCAAAAGAATAGGACACATTTCTAGATTTACTTACATTAATACCTCGTTGCATAGCAGTTATTATTAATTTTGGCTTCGAGACGCTTAGAGTAGTTCACTAGCAGTCTTTTAAAAGTTTCGGGTATAATATTATTCCATTCTTCAATGTATATTTACTTGAGTTCAGTAATGTTATTGGGACCTCTCTTCTGAATATTCAATTTCAATTCCCCCCACAAGTTTTCGATCAGATTCATAGCCGGGGATTGACGGCCATTCTGAAATGTTTAACTTCTTCATCCTCAACCATTCCTTGGTTTCCTTCGCAGTATGCTTTGGATCGTGGTCTTGTTGGAAGGTCCACCCAGGTTTCAAATTCAACAAACGAGCTGAAGGTAGCAGTTACTTTTCCAATATTTCACGATATTTCCTGCCATTCACAGTTCCTTCAATGATGTGAAGTTTACCTACCCCTGATGAGCTGAAACATCCCAACACCATGATTGAGCCACCTACAAACTTAACAGTAGGTATGATGTACTCTGGGTTATACTCATCGTTTTGTTGCCTCCAAATTTGGTTTGTGCTGTTTCTCCGAAATAGTTCGATTTTGGTTACATCTGACACAGTACTGAGCTCTAAAACGCTACTGGCTTGCTCAAATGGTCGTTGGCATACTTCAGCCTGGCCTTGGTATGACACTTCTGAAGAAGAGGTGTCCTACGAGGGGTGTGGGTGCGCAGACCATCACAGTATCAACACACCGTGCTGATTGTGTGTTCGCTAGCTTCGATCGCAGATGCCTTGAGATCATCCTTCAACTATTCTTGACGAGTAGTTTGAGGCATCTGCAATACTGTTCGGACAAATTTTTGAACAACACGGTCGTTAATCTTCCGTTGACGGCCAGTTCGGGGATTGCTGAGAGTCGTGTTCCAGCATTTTCACTTACGTATTATGGTTCAAACCGAGGGCATAGGAACTCGCAGTTGTGCACATATCTTCCGATATCCCAAAACTTCATTATGGAGCTCCACAAAACGTTCGAGAAGGTCTTGGCTGATGTTCTTATTCTTACCCATGCCTACGATCTTCCAGACTAGAGCTACTGTACCAATGACTTATTATTAGAGATGAATGCTGATGAAAGTTCAGTTGCCAAATAGTATAATGTATTAGAACATTCTGGAATAGCCCTACAATACATTTAATTTATAATATCTAGAAAAAATTCGGGTATTGTTATCTTTTATTTTCACGTATTTAACGTACATGTTCATATACATTTTTTCTTATAAATGTTTATAGATTTTAGATATGTTATTAACCTTTTTATACTATTGTTTATTTACCTAGTCCGATCTTTGTAACTGTACGTGGTTTAGAAATAGGAAATCTGGCGATTTTATCAACGTGTTGTATTATTTTGCCCCCTCTGTATATCCCAGAAATACCAACGAAGACTCAGAAAGTTTCTACTCGAACCGAAAAATAGCAGGGCTGAACAAGTGAACTGCAATTAATCTAAACATCATTCCTAAAAATATTTAGGAGGTAATGAAATTATGATCACTCCGTATCCTCTGATCTTGGGCCAAAATATGAGATCCCCAGCACTAGGGGCGTCCCAATAAAAATTTCAGTTTGAGTGAAAGGAAAGTCAAATTTTTGCAGTTAAAAACTCATGGAACAGTCAATGAAGAAGATTGAAAATCCTTTGCTCTGAAAATGACTAGTATACTGAATTCCTCCTCTAAAATCTTTGTAAGAACTACGCACATTATATAATTTAGACTAGAAGTTTAACATGATTGAGTTGGAAAATGTATTCGCAAGTATATATACATATATAATTGCTCTTTTCCTTCTTAGTTATGATGGTTGAGTTCAGAGAGAGCAAGTAAATTCTTTCGGGAAAAGTTTTCTAGCATCCAAAATGAACTTTTTTACCCCAGGGTCGTGCCTTTCATATCAGTTCCAATGTGACTGTGAGACCAGCGGAGCCTGCATTCACGAGTCAAACGTATGCAACGGATTCGACAACTGCGGCGACCGCAGCGACGAACGCAACTGCACAGCAAGTTGGTATCTATGTGTGCTTGCTTCCTCGTCATATTTGATAAATGCAGTGAACGGAGGCAATCAATTCTAAAGCATAGTGAATGTTTCCCAGCGTATATATGAAAAATGGCAATTGTGTACTAAAAAATGAATAATCAGGATAGTCTGGTAATGCCTTCCACACTGGTGTGATGTTCGCTGCATAGATCAATTGTTTATTCTGCCTGTGGTTTGATATAATTTTGCGTAACTCTCCGTTACTTTGCATATTTCAAAATTTTATCCACAATTCCACTTGAAACTGTTAAATTTTGTGTAACCATGAGACCTGCTGCACCTGCGTGCATACCTGGGAATTAATGTAACAGAATTTGCAACAAATATGAGCCTATAAGTGATTAAATGAGATACCGATATAAGTCGTTGAGAGTGTACAGGAGACGAAGCTGAAGAATTTTGAGTGATATAGTTTTTGTGTTTTGCCGAGTATGTGAAATGTAATTCAGTAGTGGAAAAAAGAGAATTTGTGGCTTTCATCGCTCTCGATAAAGTGAATGATAGCGGAGATGTCTGTGTTTTGCGAGAACTCCTGCGTTTCAGTGCAGCTTTTCCAAATTTTTGAAGGCACTAATTCAGTTTAAAAGGTAGGAAGCATTCCTCAAGAGAATACAATTACATATTGTGTGTATGGGAATTAGCGATCCCAGTGGAAATATGTGAGGTCCCGACTAAAGGTTAGGAAGGGAAAGTTATTGCAGGTTTTTTCAATTTATTATACGGATGCACAGACAGTATGACATGGAAGGTGTTACTCAGTAGCACAAGTCAGGTTTGTAATCACAAACCTAACATGGAACGGGCAGTTGTCTTCAATACCTCCTGCCTAAGCTGGCGTGGGCTGAGGAAGCAAGAAACCTCACTACTCGCAAAGCAGCCTCTCTTTTGCTAAATATCATGCATGCTGAGGAAAGCATACGCACAAATTGAATTTGTGATATAATCAAATGTTATATATGATCAGAAAATTCCGGACCAGAATGTGTGTATCTTCAATGAAAAGGAGAAAGCTTAGACCACAGTGTAAAGTAATAATTAGTTTTGAAAAGCTCTGAAGATAATTGTTTAAAATTAGATGTTTAGTGCATTCACACATCATGAGCAAAGAAAATAAAAAGTAAAATTTTATCTGAAAATCTAACTCGGAAAATGTCGGTAGAAAATAAACTTGGGAAACTGAAAATGCAAACAAAATGTTATATGAACCTCTTGAGAATACATGGAAAAATAAATAAAAACGGACATAACTAAGCTACGGCAACTCAGCAGCTGTCAACTGAAATGTATTAAATGATCTTTTAAATTAGGTTTTATTTTGAAAATGATTAAAAATTCTAAAAACCAGAGTAAAAACGAACATCACGTTTATTGCAAACGTTTCGGAATTAAAATTCCATCATAAGTGCTAGAACAGGAGAGAAAAAAAAATTGTCCATTTTGAACACAAAAATCATAGATATTCAACAAATTTCTCTAAATGTCTAAAAAACCTAATTTGTTCATTCATACTCAAACAATTGCATACTCCTAATTCACACAAGCGCACATGTACACGCTAATTTAGATACAACAGCGAAACACACTATGCATTCACACACACATACATACAGAATTACGTCAGTAGGTGAGGCAATTGATAACTTTACGGCACTTATGTCTTTTTTGAGGTTAGGTTAATGAGTGAATATGAGAATACATATTAGGTTTATGATTACATTTTTTCTCTCCTGTTCCAGCACTGATGATGGAATTTTAATTCCGAAGCGTTTGCAATAAATGTAATGTTCGTTTTTAATCTGGTTCTTTTTTTTATTTTACGAATAAGATTCTCGAAGAATCGCACTATTGGAAATAAAATTCTAAAATTAGCAGGTCTAAAGGAAAAATCGACAAACTTGAAATTTTGTATCGGGTTATGCCGCAGGGGTCTTTAAGGGAGACAACCCAGGCCCCTGCCAGACCCCTGTCGGTCCGATGAGCCATTTTTTGCTGTTGTTGAAAAAGGACCCTTAGGTGGTGGACTATTCTGTCCTAAAATTTTATGGCGCTACGGACACTAGATCCCCCCAGGGGGGTTTGAGGGGGCCAAAAATCCCGAATTTTCAACCTCATATGAAAATAAAACAAAACGGGTATGAAAAATTTGAAACTGTAACTTTTTTACAATGCTTCAAGGATTCTAAAACTGTCTTTGGTTGTGTTCTAGCATAAAAACTAAATGAGTTCTATTTTTTTGAAATATCAATAAAAATGAACTAAAAAACCAATATATCCATTTTTTCAAAAAACTAAGGCCTGAATCGAAAAATTGAACAGAATAAATTTTGTCTCTTTTTAAAAATTACATACAAAAGTGAAATTTCATAAGAATCAGACTACAAATATAAAAGTTCATATTTTTTATAGATTTTTTTAATTTTTTTTTCTTTTAAATTACAGTTCACAGTGTGAATATGAAGTTATGCATGGAGATTATCGAAATAAAAATGAAAACAGCATTCAATTACATAAATTTTCCATTATATTACAATTCAGAGAAAAATTTATTTATGACTTATTACTAACAACCCTTATTTTCAACATTCAAAAGAATAGAAGTCAGTGAGTCTTTATGCTAGGAAAAAAACATAGACAGTTTTTGAATCCTTGGAACATTTCTAACAAAAGTATGGTCCCTTTCTTCCCAACTTTACTTATGATTTTTTTTCATCAAGCTCAAAACCCAAAATTAGTGTATATGATATGCTAATTGGTGATCAAATATCGCAGATAAAATAAACAAAAGTTTCAAATGGATAATTTGACACCATACTTTTGTTTGCAATGCTTCAAGGATCCTAAAACTGTTTTTTGGTTTTGTTCTAGCATAAAAACTCAATGACTTCTATTCTTTTGAAGTATCCATAAAATGTACCAACAAACAATATTTCGTATTTAAAAAAATAAGACCTAAATCGAAAAAATTACACGAGTAAAATATGTTTATTTTCAACAAATACATGTACTGGTGAAATTTCAAACGAATCGAATTAAATTTTGAAAATCGCTGGGTTGTCCCCCTAAACTTTCCAGCCTTAGAGCCACACTCATCACTCCATTAAGTTCCAAGGGCAAAAACTGTTTTAATTTTTCGGCCATTATCTATAATTTCTAGAGTAGTCACCGAGTACGCGCCCTGATGGAGCATACTCTTGCTAAATTTGCTAGTTCAATTACAACTGAGCATTGTTGCGGGCTAGATTGATCACACTGACGGGCCGGATTTGGCCCGCGGGCCATAGTTTGGAGAACACTGAGTTAGGTAACTGGACGAGGGCGCGTATCAGCGAGGACTCTGACTGCTGAATGACGAGGACTGGTTAACAAATTACGGTACGCTTACTCTGGTCACGATGCTCAAGTACCCTGGAGCTAAAAGTACAGGATGTCATACCCACATACTCTTATGCCTATTGTGAAGAACTAAATTTATAAACGCAGGAAGACCTACGAAGAGTCAGGAAGTTTCTACTCGAACCGGAATAGTAGTGCTGAACAAGTTAACTGCAATTAATCTAAACTACACTCATAAAAATATTTAGGAAGTAATGAAATTATGATCATTCCATATGCTCTGAAATTGGGCTAAAATATGAGAGCCCCAGCACGCGTGACGTCTCAACAAAAATTTCAGTTTGAGTGAAAGGAAAGTCAAATTTTGACCGTTAAAAAATCATGGAACAGTCAACGAAGAAGTTTGAAAATCCCTTGCTCTGAAAATGACTGGTACATTGAATTCCTCCTCTAAAATGTTTGTGAGCACTACGCACATTATATAATTTAGACTAGAAGTTTAAGATGATTGATTTGGAAAAATGTATTCGCAACTAAATATAATAAATTTATTTTCTCATGTTTATCATTAAGGGAACCATGTTGGGGGCATCTGCAGTCCTCTCCCGATTTTTTTTATTGCTTTAAATGAGTTTGAGATATGTCCCCGAATGTCTGTAAAAATATCAGGAACGTATCCCAGAGCTGGCATCCCCCCGGGAGGGGGAGAGCATCCCCCTTACGGACCTTTTTTTCATTTTTGATCCTAGAGCAATGAAATTTGGTATACTGATAGGAAATGCAATTTAGAATCATTTATCATTCATGACAAAATGCGATTTTCTTGAAAAGAAAATGGGAAATCATAGAAAACGAAATTTTTGGGGGGGTTTTCTAAATGCTTCCTCTCCTACAGTTTTTGAACTACAGTAATGATTTTGGTATCATTGGATGCAGAATAACGTGGACATTAAAAAAAAAAATTCTCAAACTTTCAATTTTATTTTATTTTTTTTTTATATATATTTCATCATTCATATTCCTCAAGGTAAGCATCCCCCTTCCGAATATTTTTTTATAATTGAATTTAGAGCAATGAAATTTGGTATACTGATAGGAAATGCAATTTAGAATCATTTATCATTTATGACAAAATGCGATTTTCTTGAAAAAAAAACGGGAAATCATGGAAAACGACATTTTTTTGGGGGGGGGGGTTCTAAATGCTTCTTCTCTGATAGTTTTTGAGCTACAGTAATGATTTTGGTATCATTGGATGCAGAATAACGTGGACATTCCAAAAACTTGAATGCTTTTCCTCAAATTTCCAATATAAAAATTAAAATAAAAAGAAAAAAAAATCATAATATTCTCAAGAAAATTCAAATTTATGACGTCATAATTTTGAAACAAGAATGAATTTTGAAAAACTTCTTAATGCATTGTGAAGCCCTTGTTTTTCTGCATTCAATGATACCAAAATCATCACTGAAACTCGAAAACTGTAGGAGGAGAAGCATTTTTTTCTTAAATCGTCGATCTTGAACAACCACGATTTCCAATACATTCGTCATAATGGGGCCGAAGTTTACACAGCTAGAGCAATGTGGTTTGCTGCAGTTGGAAGTCACAGGTGTAATCTACAATTGCTGTTGACTTGATTTTCAAAAATTTTTACGTGAAATTTTTTCCGTAGACTTTTCACCCTAAATTTAAACTCTGATTATAGCTTTTTAAAAAAAAATTCTATAAATTCAAAATAAATTCAAATTCAAAAACCGGTCAACAGCATTTTTGGAGAATACGTTGTACTTTTGCATGCAACAAACCGCATTGCTCTAGCTTTCTAAATTTCGGCCCCATTATAACGAATGTTATACATATATATTTTTTTATTTATCATGAATAACTCATTTTCTATGTCCCAATGCAAAAAAACTTGTACAAGAAAAGTTTTGGGAATCTAGAGATCTAGTAGTCTGCAAATTTTCATAGACGTAAGTCCGATAGAAAAAATCTACGGATGGAAAATCACGTTTTGGCCGACCGGTGAACATGGTTCCCTTAAAGATATTTCAAAGATAGAGAAAAATAGGACACATGGAATGAAAGCTAACAAGTGTCGTCTGTATCCGGTGTATAACACAACGGTCAGAAGTTCACGGAGCACTCGATCATTTCTCATCACTGAAATGTTTGAAAAAAAATGAAAATTATAGGCAGGGGACAATCAAATACTTAGGCCTGAATCTGCTTGGAAAGAAAGTTTTTTATATACAGGGTGTTGCGTAGTTCGATGCACATATTTTAACCATGTATATATAGAAAAACGCTAAATAAAACGATTTTCATGAGTGACAAAAAATCTGAAAACTTTTTCTTTTTCGAGAAATGACGACTAGAAATAGTTTTAGATTCTTCTTTTGGTATGCTAAAGCGCGCGCCCAAGAAGTTAGATGTTACTCAATGGCTGCATTGCAAGCCAATTCGTACGGGTAACCTTTAGATAAACATTTCTCGAAAACGAAGGAGCTCTAAGGTTTTAGTTCCTCATGAAAATCGTTTTATTTTGCGTTTTCCTGCATATGGTTAAAATATGTGCACAGGTAAAGATGGTAAAGGTAAAGATTTGTGAGTAGATGAAAGGGGATAATCCAATGCTCGTGCCCTGAACGTGTTTGTAAATTAGCTATTGAAAACAGATTTTAGCGAAGACATTTCCTGAAATTTGTCTGAAATACGTTGTTTCACTGAACGCAAGGATATTCAATTCAGGCTCCTCACGAAGACTTCTGGAGCAAATGTCCACGGTTTTGTGTAAGTTGACACTTATGTTGACTCCCTCAAAACGAAAGAAAACATTAAAAGCTTATTATATTTTCAAGCGGGATTAATTAAAATAGAGTTGCAGCTTGTCAAGCTATCTACCGAACACAAATTCACTTTGAGAACAACATCTAAGAATTTATACAGGCTGAAACTCTGGCATCTAATGGCAGAAAAAATTTATCTTTTCTAAAAATCTTATGGAAAAACTTTTTTATGAACTTATGGCATGATATTTATCACGTCCGGATCACAACCTGATCCTAATAAATTTGTGAACAGGCTTTTAATATGTACTTACCGTCCTTCAGCTGACGTATGATGGTATTGATGTTATTTTTGATTTTTATACCATGTACACAAATGCACTGGCTTATATCTTTCTAACATGATGAAACTCTCTGAAGTTAATTAAGGGGGTCATCTGAGGCCCCTGTCGGTCCGATGAGTATTTTCCATGTTTTTTGTTGAAAAAGAACCCTTAGGTGGTGAACTGTTCGGTCCTAAAATTTTATGGCGCTACGGACACTAGATCCCCCCAAAGAGGGGGGGGGGGGAAAGGGGACAAAAATCTTGAATTTTCTATCTCATTTCGACCCAATATAAAAAGAAAACAAAATGGGAAATAGATAATTTGAAAACGTAACTTTGTTTAAAATGCTTCAAGGATTCGTGAACTGTCTTTGGTTTTGCTTTAGCATAAAAATTCAATGACTAGTACTCTTTTGAAATATCAATACAAATGAACTAAAAAACCAATATGCCAAATTTTTTCTAAAACTAAGGCCTGAATAAAAAAAATGAATAGAAGAAATTGTGTTTCTTTTCAAAAGTTTCATATTATAGTCAAATTTCATATGAATTAGACTTAAAATTAAAAAATTTCAAAATATAAAAAAATATATTCATGGAAATTACAATTCACAGCGTTAATATGAAGTTATGCATGGATATTATCGAAATAAAAATGAACACAGCATTCAATTACATAAATTTCCATTATATTACACTTCAACAAAAAAATTTTTATGGCTTATTCCCAACACCTCTAACTTTCAACATTCAAAGCGTATCTCCTCATTGAGTTTTGATGCTAGATCAAAACCAAAGACATTTTTAGAATCCTTGGTCATTTCTAACAGAAGTACATTGGCTTTTTTTATATTTGAGAGAAAAAAAAATTCTATAGCTCAAAACCCATAAATAATTTTTTTGTTACATAAAAATAAAACATCGCTTATCACAAAAAATTATTTTAAAATGTTCCTATTTCCTAATGTACTTTTGTTAGAAAAGCTTCAAGGATTCTAAAACTGTCTTTGGTTTTGTTCTAGCATCAAAACTCAATGAAGAGATACGGTGTGAAATATACATAAAAATGTCCTAAACAACTAATTTTTCGTAAAAAAATAAGGCTTAAATCGAAAAAGTGACATGAGTAAAAAAAATTACTTTCAAAAAATACATATACTGGCCAATTTTCAAACGAATCGGACGAAAAAAGTTGAAAAATCCGGATGACCCCCTTAAAGAAAGCATACTTTTAAAATACCCTCTTATCACTGGTGGCTAATAACATTAGGACAGCCACTCTCAAGATCGTAATTTATTCCTTACTTTTTGGCGAAAATTTCCCGAAAAATTATTGACGGGAAAAGTTTTCTAGTTTCCAAAATGAACTTTTTACCCCAGGATCGTGCCTCTCATATCAGTTCCAGTGTGAGACGAGCGGAGTTTGCATTTTCGTACCCAACGTATGCGACGGATACGACATTTGTGATGACCTCAGCGACGAACGTAACTGCACAGCAAGTTGGTATCTATGTGTGCTTGCTTCCTCATCATATTGAATTAATGCAGTTAACGGAGGCAATAAATTTTAAAGCGTAGTCAATGTTTCCCAGCGTAAATATGAGAAATGGCAATTGTGTGCTTAAAAATGAATAACCAGGATGGTCTGGTAATGCCTTCCTCACTGGTGTGATGTTCGTTGCATAGATTGTTTGTTGTGCCTGTGGTTTGATGCAATTTTGCGTGTTATGAAATTGAGAATAGTGACGAAATGGGTGATGAGACACCTTTCCTTGTTTAACTAAAGGTGTGAACGTCACTCTTTGATACTTGACATGTTTCAAAATTTTTGCTACAATTCCACTTGAAACTGTCAAGTTCTTTATAACCACAAGGCTTATTGAACATACGAGCATACCTGAGAACTATGCATTATAATTTGCAACAATTATGAGTCTAGAAGTGATCGAATGATACATCTATTGAAGTCATTGAGAGTGTACAGGAGACGAAGCTGAAGAGCTCTGAGTGTGCGATTTGTGTGACCTATAATAGCTGTTGTGTTTTTAGCCGAGTGTGTAGATGTATTTCAATCGTAGAAAAAAGACAATTTGTGGCTGTTATCGCTTTCGATAGAGTAAATGATAGCGGCGATGTGTGTGTGTGTGTTTTACGAGAACCCCCGAGTTCCAGTGTAGCTTTTTACAAATTGCTGAATGCATTAATTCATTTTAAAAGGAAGGAAGCACTTCTCAGGCGCACACAACTACTGTATATATGGGAATTAGCAGGCCCAGCGGAAATATGTGAGGTCCCGAGCTAAAGATTGGATAGTGATAGACAATATGGATGGTCCCTGTTCGGGCGCCGTATTATTTAGTATTATTTTGAAGGTCAATAATGCCCCTAAACTACCCTGCTGGGTTCTTGCACCCAGGTTTTGCGAGGGTCGAAAGTTTCCCTGAGGATGGATGAGGTCGGATGATATTTTTCTCCGTCGACGGAATACCCTATTCTTGTTCAGGCTGTCCAATTCATGTGCAAGTTTATCGTTACGTAATTCAACCTTCGTTCGGTTCATCTTGAGCGGATAATTTGATGTTTTTGAGATAGCCTATTTTCACTGGAAGAATGCGGCTTTTGTCACGGGCTTAGCACCACTTTCATTAGAGGTGGAGCTCCTCGTTGTTGACCCTACAGCGAAATTCTGTCGAGCGTAATTTGGACATGTATTTCTACGTCTTATGCCTCCTGAGGGCGATTAGGTAATTTTCCCTGAGACCAGGAAATTGCGTCTGGCTGAGGTTTTATTCCGTTTTCAATCGGGGATTAGATCACTGATGAAGCAGTATTTTCTGAGGTTGACTTATTGCGTGGACCCTTTTATCTTTTAATAACGTATTTTTATTTATTGTGCACCCAAAAAGGTAACTTCGATCATGACTTACAACAACTGGTGTGAATGAAAACTGATAAGAGTTCAATGACCGGAAATTCACGTTTTAAATTATGTCTAGTGATGTCGTTGGAACGGGATCCAACGAAGCAAAATTTAATGAGTAGAAACTGTTAGGCACTTAGAGATCGACTTCTAAATTTCCCTGAAAGCCTTTCTACACCTAGATTTTCTTATCTTTCTCTGTGAAAATAATTATTTTCATGTTTAAATGACCTGATAATAAATCTTCACCGATAAATATTTCTTAATCTACGATGGGTTCAACATAGCATTCATGGCGTAGCAAATTAGACCTACAATATTTTCCGCTAGCGCAACTATTGCTCATTTGATTTCAGGAACATGCTTGTCGTATCAGTTCCAATGTGAAGACTCCGGAATTTGCATTGACAACTACAAGGTGTGCGACGGGAACATGGACTGCGGCGACTTCAGCGATGAACGTTACTGTACAAGTGAGTAGCAAACAAAATTTCTAGTTTTATATGGTAGGTACTTTCTGTTTCGTAGAATAGCAATTGCAAGAGAATTTTCTTCACTGCTTCTCGGCGTGGGTAAACAAACTATTCATCATTAAACCATGAGTTTTGGCGAATGTCTGTGCCCCCAAATCACGTCCAAAACAGATACAATACGCTCGCATGCAAATGTGGTTCTGATGAGTTCCATTTTTTATTCAATTTAGTAGGGATTCATCCCACTTATCTAGCCATCCATGAAACAGAAGGTTGTCCATTGGGCATCCAAGCGCTGGTGATTCACTATCTCTCAGTTTTACGTCTACTTTTTTTGGATTTGTTACTTTTACTCTGTTTGATGGCGGACGTCGTCTGAAAATATCAAGCAACTGCGTTAAATTCTAAAACTCACCGAGTTATCGCTCCGGTGCTGGTGGATCAGCTCAAGCAGCATCGGACACTTCCAAAAGCCACAACGCAGTGAGGCTGGCGCGGTGACGCCGAGAAACAATGATACGTTCGGAAACGTATTGGTTGATTTTCAGATAGAATTCAACAGCTAATGTGGGAAATTAATATATAAGCTGAATCAATTTTCTATGAAATGAATGAACACCGTTCCATCAGGTGTAAAAATTGAAAAATTTCGCTAACTATTCATTTTGGAACGTGAGTAATTAGTTCAGAAACAGGAAATCGTTACAATGTACAGTTTATTGTACGAATCATTTTCATTCTGTCTAAAAAAGAGGTAAAATTTCGTATAGGCTGTACTTCATGTACAAAAAAAAATATAAAAATCATAGAGCTGGACTCTAACATGATACATTTGTAAGGTAAAAATCTACTCTCATTTTGTGTCAACATTTAAATTTTCCGCGTAATTTAAGCATGAGACTAGCTACATGATGCTATGTCATGAAATCTTTACTGATCCAACCATAACGTGATTTACGTAACTTTTCACTCCACTTCATAAAATTCCTTGTTTTTTTATGTAGAGAAAAATTTCATGTCATTTGCAACTTGAATTCTAGTAAACAACGTACCTCATTGGACACTGCCAAGAGTTAATCAAATTGTTGAAATATCCATGAAGCCTTCACAGTTCCTGTTTCTCAACAGTAACTGAACATAATAGGGACTAAACTGTTTCTCTCTGCGTCCAAATAATTCGCTAAAATCGCTGAAATTTTCAAAATTATTTGTGAACGTGATCGGGAAAATGATTATTATTACTCGTACTTTTCCAATTTCCTCGTTAGCTGGCATCAAAACGGTAATGTATTTTAATATACAATTGAAAATGAACGCAATTTTTGGGTTATTCCAAGTTTTATCGAAAATCACTAATGATTAAAAGGTGAATGCAGGCAGACGACTAACCGACAGCGTTGGCAACGGAACTGTGTTGTGAGCATTAACGTTGAATGACAGCAACCAGTGCATGCAATTAATATTGAAGCACTGGCAATTTTTGCCTTAGTTAGTCAGACCCTTAGTAATCGAGTGAAAAAAATACTAGCACAGTTTGGGAATGCCTTCCGCAATCGCAGACGGGGATGTGATGAGCCGTTGCCCTAATTAGTTACATCGTCTGTTCAGCCCAAATTTGCTTCCTATTAATTAAATGTATACAATTACACTATGTGTACAACTGCAAATGAATGCTGACTCTTTTTCTCTCTGTTAAAATGCTCAGTAAATTACACTTATAGTTGCGTAATTTACTTCCTGTTTTTTAGCTTATTGTTTTAAAATTACCAACTTATACAGAAGTAGCGTTTCTCACGGGGAAGTATTTGAACATGTCAATGACAAACGTTAATTGCATAAAAGAATGCAAAGCTGATGGGCCTAGGAGGGGCAAAGAATGTGTTTACTGATGTTTGTCTAATGGAGGGATGAGTATCGCTTCCGAATTTTCGAAACCGCTACCACTACTGTTGATGAATTGATTAGCTGAAAAAGCTCTCGCTACCTGTGCTATTTCATCCAAATCTCAATTGCATCCCTTCCAATTTTACTTCTCAGTCCGTTTACTTATAATACGTTTAATGCGCTACAAAAGAGCTACGAAAAGATGCTTTTTCCCGGCTCTTTAATGTACTACTAAATCACAGAATATATTTCACTCCAAATCTCGTCAATTTCTTCCTTGTAATATCATATTTTGTAACATGTTTGATACAAACTGGTCTTAAATAATTAAGTGTGGAATTAAATATTACATTCTTCCACCCTAAATGTCAGCAAATCTACAACTTTATATGTGACGTTTGTGAGTGAACTCTCTCATTCCACTTTCGGACTCCTCACATAGGAAGTTCTTGTGTTGGTTCTGCGCATGTCGAGGTGTCATTACAGTACTTGAATAATACGCCTGGATATTATGCATAAAATAAAACGATTGATGGTTTCAAAAAGTTTCGTGTGCCGGGTCACGTTTAAAAGCTGTCGGTAGTGGCAGTGCTTTTGCATTATTGAAGTCTGCGAAAACCAGTATTTGCTTAACACAGGATTTAACAGCAAAGAACTAACGTGAATATATTTTCGTTTTTGCAGTATTTACCGATTCAAATTATTCTATAACTTTCCAAAAATAATTTATACCAACATTTGCATACTTCTTTCCAATTCCACAACAATTCAGAGAGTTATACAAAAAATCGGTTCAGTTTTTCAGATTTTTTATTTGAAGCAATAAGCAACTACCCAACCCCTCCACCCACCTACTTCAGCGGGTAGTTCAGAAGCGAATTCAAAAGAGTTATTAAGGAGTAAACTTACTCGACGAGCTTGTAAGAATTATGACATATTTTATTCACAACATCCAAAGACGAAAGACAGAAATTATGCTGAGCCAAAACTAAAAAAGCCTCTGAAATTGCAACTGATCCATATGAACCAGAATACGTTCATCAAGATTCTAAATTGTTAACGCAACAATGGCTGGTAAAAGCTGGGCTGGCTTTGGAATTCTAAAAAACGTCAAAACACGCTCACTGAGGTGGCGATAAAATCTTAGATGACTTATTTATTAATCCTAATAACGGTTATATTGGAATGAATCAACTTGTTAAAAAATCCGACTTATCTTCAACTCATGTACAGAACGGTTAGAAGCTCAAAAAACTCACTATCTATAAAAACCAATACAAAATAATTTTAAAACGAGGAGGGTGAAGGTATCAAGAATTGATGATGAATGGCAAGCTGAATTGGTAGACATGAAAACTACAAAGATCAAGGGAAAACTACATTTTAATAGTAATTGAGATTTTCCGTAAATATGCGTGGGCGATTCTAAGAGGTAAGAAGAAAGGGGAAGAAATCAAAACTTCTTTTCAAAACTTTTAAAAACGAATTCCTTTTTCAAGTTCACACTGATAAAAAAGCATAGAATATACAAATAAATTCACTCAAGAGCTATTTAAGAAACATAACATTCAGTGGTTTAGTTCAGAAAATGAAACCAAAGCGCAGGTTGTGGAACGCTTCAACAGGACGTTAAAAACTAAAATGTTGAAATATTTTACACATATGAAAACTGAAAAATGGGAGAATATTTTACAAGATCTAGCGTATAATCACAATAATGGCTATCATAGATCAATAAAAATGACACCTAACCAAGTACCATTGAAAAAGAACAGTAAACAGGTTTATGATAACATATTTCCTCCAACTGAGCAAACTTTCACATCACCAAAACACGAAATTAGGGATATTGTGAGAATAAGTAAAAAACGTAAAGACTTTCCTAAGGGTTATTCGCTATATATCACTAATGAGTTATTCATTATATCCCAAATACTGTCTACATAACAATTGACTTCAAAGATATGGATGTTGAAGAAATAATAGGAAGATTTTATGAACAACACCTTTCAAAATATAGTTCTGATATTTATGCAATTGAAAAAATTCTTGAGAAAAGTGAAGGAAAGCTTTTGGTCATGTATAAAGGTTATGATGAGCCTTCATGGATCACAGCAACTGAACTTAATGTCTGTTCAGAATAAACTTATATTATGTTGAAGTATTTTTGAGTTTTTCTTTTTAAAAAATGGAGTTGATTAATATCAAAACTAAATCAGATTTATTAAACTTAATAAAGAGTTTGAAAAAACAATTCACAAATGATAAAATAATCGAATAAGATTTATACCATGATGTTAAAAAGGTTTACAAACCTTTGATAGAATTCTTATCTAAAACTGTTTATGAAACTAAACAAACTAGGTTGGCAGTAAAAGATACACCTCATGAAAAACTTGAATCTATCGAAGGAAAACCTGTTGAGAAACTAGCTTTACTCTCTTCTGAATCTAGCACTGTAGTTGGACCTATAGTATTGAATTTCTTGCGTTTTGCAAGGAAACCTGGAAATGAGTATCACAAAGCTTACGGCATTCGATGGGATGGTAGTATAGTTATATTTGGAAATAAAAAGGTTGATATTCTCGGAAATGATTCAAAAATTGGAGGTTAAGTATTCGAAGGCACGACAGGATTATGGGAACTATTAACAAAGCAAATTCCTGCTGATCTTAAAGACAAGGATATAAGAAATTATTATGAGATGTATTTAACTGATGCCTATTTGAGAAAAGATGGTACCATAAAAGCAAAAAGGAGAGAGAAATCTTCTAAATTTATCACACCCTTTTATAAAAAAGTTCAACAAGCAAAAGTTCGATCTGCAGTTCAAACAATTAGAGCAGCAAGTCCATCAAGTCGTTAATTAAGTAGTGAACCAAGTCCTGGATTAAGGTATAGATCAAGTGTTAGAACACATCATGTATCAAGTTCTACAACAAGCCCCAGAATAATAGAAAGTTCTGAATCCTCAAGTTCGAGTCGAGACCGAAGTCCGAGGCCTAGTTAATATTTCGACCCTTCACAAGGGCCTACTATTAGACTAACTCCTACTCCTATACCTTCTCCTCCTCCTCACGAAGAGGATGATTCAAACGTTTCAGGATCAGTTATTATTGTATCACCTTCCAGCATCAAGGATCTTGTAAAAAACACCAGTTATTGTTCGGTTCGTTTGACGTTGGAAATACAATAGTTTTTAATGAACTGCATAAACGTACACATGAACTTTTAAAGCGAGGTCTATTAAATGCTGCAGACTTTAGGATGATTAATGATTTATTGTTTAAAAGACGGAATCACAAAGCACTGTGATTAGCGATAGAAAAAGAAATAATTTTCTTTAAAAAATTTACACTTTGAAATGGAATGAAAATTTTAAAGTCGATGAATCAAGTGAAAAAATTTAAACGCTTAACTATGAACCACAAATAGGAATTGATTTGAATCATGAACATAAGAAAATCAACTTAATTATATGGAATCAAGATCAATTTCTAATACCTTGTAAAAGTGTTTTTCCAGATAGAAGGAGCTTTAAATAAAGAATATGTAAGTGATTTTAATTTAAAGACTAAATGATAACAATCAACATTGGATTAATGCATTTGTTGGATAGAATTTCATCAGAATTCTAGATGAGGAAATTGAAGGCTATGGTGAACATGGAATCACAAAAATCTAAAAGGATTGTTAGTTATCAGCGAAATTCAAAAGAAATCATGATATTCTTCTGGAGCGTTGATATTAAGAAGAATGAAAAATCAAATGAAGGATTTAGTGATCGAAATGACTACTTAGGTTCAGCTAATGGGAAATTTAGCGCTGCTATCCCACTCGAACGTGTGGTTGGATTTTGTGAAAATTATAAGAAGGTAATTTATGGAGTGAAACATGCTATGGCTTTGAAAAGAGGTGATAATTCTAATGTTATATTTAAAACGTATGATAAAGATGCAAACCAGCATGATAGCGTAGTTGATGGTAAAAGCGTCAAATAAAGGATATGATAACATTGCTTATTCCATATTTGAATAGAAAATTAGGAGAAACAATTGCAAACTCTGAACAGAAATTCTTAGATTGAACTTTCTCTAAATTCAGGATCTCAAAAAACTCGATATATAATTTTAGCATTCCAAACTAAGAAAGATAATTCACAAGTTGTAAACAATGGAATATTCGATCATTGTTACTTGACGAATGCATACGTTCAGCTGAATAATGAACGATACCCTGATTACAATTTGCAGATTGATTTTGATTCGAAGAATTGTGCTACAGCTTATAAGATGTTAATAGATTATGTATCTCATGAAAAGTGTTCTATGGAATACAGACACTATATTAATATTTATACCCTATCTATGTGTTTGACATCAGCATACAAAATGAACGTATCAATGAAACTACAATTGATATTATAATTAAAGCAGAATTTAAAACTAACATTCCTGATTAAAACTAACATTCACATGCTTTTGCACTGATTCTAGCTGATAGAGTAATTCAACGACAATCAGATGGGGATAAAATGAATTTAAATTACTAAAAAAAAGAAGAATTTTGAAATTTTTAGTTTCAAAAATAATGGTGTATTGTGTAAAATGTAGAAATAAAACTGATATTAAAAATCCTCAGTATCTACAAACTAAAAATGGTAAAATACTTCTTGAAGGACGCTATTTAGTTTGTAAAAAGATGAAAACGTCTTTCGTGTCTCGATTAGAGGCCAAAAAGGAGGTTTCATATT
The DNA here is from genome assembly GCA_030386875.1 of Morinoia aosen. NCBI lineage: Eukaryota > Metazoa > Arthropoda > Malacostraca > Amphipoda > Talitridae > Morinoia > Morinoia aosen. The sequence continues at coordinate 44,722,937 of CM059559.1, forward strand.
TACAGTAATTATTCTTGCCTTGCTAGGAGCTTTAGAAGTGGCAGGATCTTTCGCTGGAGGAGCTTCAGCAATAGCATCCGCTGTTAGTAAAAAGAAAGCTAGCGACTAACTTTTGGAAGAAACTAAAAGGCATCTTGAAGCGATGGAAAGTAAAAAATGTTCATATATGGGACTAACTTCAGGAAAAAATTTGTGACAAGGGTCTCTACTAGAAACCACCAAAAAAGTAATACCTATCAAACCATTACCTTAACATGAATTGGAATACTACATAAATATAATGAAAATGTCGAATGTTCGAGCTAGACATTTAAATGAGAGATACATTACCTGAAGACCCTCTAAAATCTGAACGCTGAATCTTCAATTTAGGCACTGAAAAAGGATAATGAATGCATTCGATTTGTTGGTTGGTACAAGAAAGAAAGTATATGCTATTACTTTGACAGTTATGATTGAATTTATCCAATTGAATTAAAAGACTTTTTAAGAGATGAATTTGATATTGTTTTCCCTACTTACAAAATACAGAAAATGGGTGATGTAATTTGTGGACATTTATGTTTAGAAATGTTAAAGCGTTTAGAAAACGAAAGCTTTCATGCAATTCTCTTAGACCTTTATCAAACTTCAACTGATTTTTAAAAAATATACCATAATTAATTTTTCATGCAAAAACATGTCCTATCGAAATATTTATGCCGTAAAGTGGATCTTTTTACCTTCCTGTTTAGAAAATCATGACTATGAAAATCATGAAAATAATTCTGAAGGACTTTTACAAAATGTTGAGCAAATAAAAGTTTACTTGAAGATTGTAATCTAGGGTCATTGGAAGATACAATTGAAGCTCTTAAAAATTAAAGAACAGAAATGGAATCAATATAAACGAGTATGATGAAAAATATCTGACTCTGCAGACAGATTTACAACTTAAATTTTCTGATGCAGACTAAATCGTAAAATTCTTAGTCTGTAATTTTTTAATTATCTAAAATGTCAGTGCTCTAAAACCATTAATCGTTTCAACTGATGAACGACTATCAAATTTAGACTCAACATTGAAAAAGAAAATCGGTGAAATTGATGCTGAATTTGAAAGCGTTGATTCAAACATAACCAACATAGCAGATGTAAAAATTCCTGAGATTGATGACAATTTGAAGAGTCTAGTCAGGTATTGAAAAAAGAATCGATTAGAAACTGTAAATTAAAGAGTCAGCTTTAACTGATCAGATTAAAGGAGTTGAAGCTAAACTTGAAGTTGTGGACACAAACATAACCAATTTAATTGATGTTAAAATTTCTGATATTCAAGAAATTTGCAGGAACCGAGAGTTAGTTATGGAGAACAAATAGATGAAAAACTGAAGACTTTAGATACTAAAATAAATGTTCAAATTGATTAATAAGTAATCAAGTTGAAGAAAAATAAATATAATTAATGTTGTGAACGAAAAATAAATAAGCCTGCAGACATCACTTAATGATCAAATTAAAGAAAAGATGAAGAATTTAGAATCAACACTGAACAGTAATGTTGGAGAAAAAAGTAAAAGCTTAGAGGCACGACTAACTGGAATAATTGACAGAAACCTGTTTATTCTGGAAAGTCCAGTAGCCTTAGCACCCTCATTTGTTGAAGTTGATAAAAAGCTAAATAATTTAGAGTCAACCATAACCTTATCCAGCGAAGAAAAATTCAATGATTTAAACAAAATCATTATGGATTTACGAGAAGAGTCAGTTCCACTAAGAAAGATAGAAGAACTAGCTAAAAATTTGAATGATGCAGTAAGTCTTTTCAAGAGTTTTTATTTCTAATCAGAATGAAATCAGTCAGTTCAAATTAATACTTCAGAATGAAACTGATAATGCAAAATCAAACCAGGATTTGAAGAGTTTGAGTGAACGATATCAACGAGACAACAACTTTATTAAACACCTTAACAACTTGATATCAAACTTAACTTGATATCAACGAGAGTTTTAAAAAATTTAGAGAATTGAAAATACTGTATAAAAAATAATAGGCTCAATGGTTTTGGACAAGGCAAAAAATCATTATCTTCACGACCAGAACCTCCTAGAATAAGTTTTAAATGGCTTGATGAAGATCAAAATTTCAATTTAAATAATAGAAGACTGGCAAATATTTCTTTCCAATTGAATAATTTGACGTTGCGAATGAAAAATATGTTGACGAAGTTTTAGAAAATTTGAGGCTTCATATCAGAAATCATAAAGAGGTAAGAGAAACTCTTATTAATGAAAATCTTCAGTTCAGATGTGATGCTATCCAAGCCTCACTTGATGAGAATCGACAGGTCTTCAAGAAAAACTCAAGGAAATTACGCAGAATCTTGATGAACACTGTAGAATATCTGAGGAAAAATAGAGGTTATTCGGATGAACACTTAAGAACACATAGAGTTCATGAAAAATGAAATTAAGCGATTAAAAGAAAATAGGATAAATTATTTGAAGTTAGATTATGATAATCTAGAGAAAAAGTGTTTAACGACAGAAGTTCATAGATTGAAACGTTTAGAGATAATCTCCATCAACAGGATAGAGATACAATTATAAATGCGGAAGAAATAAAAATTTTGAAAAATTTGGCGCAGAAATTTATAGATTATAATGCTGAAATGAAACAAAGATTAGGAACAATAGAGAACACTTTCAAAAGAGAAACTGTTGAACTGTGAAACTAAAAAATATGGTTTCAGCATGAAAAAAATATGGCTCTCTAAAATGCTCCCTAAAGGCCCTATTACACGAGGCAACTAATTGCCTCGACTTCGGCAACTGAATTGACGCAACTTGTGGGTGCGCTATCAGACGATGCAATCAGTGTCGCGTTGCAAATTGCTGAGGGAGGTTGTAGCTCGCAATGGCTGTGTCATGTGACGTTCTCATTTCATAATTAAATGAAAAGCATTAAGAACGTATGCAAAACTCAGTTCATATTTTACGCTTTTGAATGTCATTGAAATACCGCTAGAAATACCTCTGAAAATGGATGAGATTGAAGTGTCTTACAAATATTGATTCAATACAATTTTTCAATGTATTATTAACTTCTCTTTGTAACTTCAGTATTATTAACTTCTAATTTACTGATCTTGAATTAGTGAGAATCAATATCGAATGCAATATTAAAAACATCATAATACTGTAGTAAATTGTCAACTGCATTTTACAGCTTATATTTGCATATTAATATAATTATTTGTGTTTTTATATCGCACAGAACCAAACAAAAAAAAACAGCAAATTATTTAATCAAGTTCATTCATTTCTTTTATTGAATTAGTTGGTTTCAAGTCTAAAAAACATAATAAATAGTTTGATCATTGAATGCCAAATAAAGTATTACCTTTTTCCACCCTTTACTTGTAATAGAAAATTAAAATGAATAGCTACCTGACTTCATAGAGTTAATCTTTTTTTTCTTGTCTCGTTTGTGGCAGGTAGTGATGTTTTTCCATTTTTTGGCTTTGATAGTTACATCATATTTAGCTCAGCTGTTTAAACTTAGAAATTTATGGTTTATATTTTTAAAATCTCTCACCATTTTACTCATCATAAAACACTACCTGACTAACATTCAATTATAATGGAGAAGTAACAGAATTTGAAAATGAAACGTGTCACGAATGTACAGTAAATGGTAATATGCCGCTTATTTTGATTAGCAATTACGACTAATTATGTGCCTTAAATGATATATTATTGCTCATGTGGCATCTAATGGCATTCCATATCTTAGGACATTAATTAAACCCTTTTACTATCTATTTATGGCAAACTGAGTCTATGTTGGCTCAGTGGCAGCCGGTGATATAACCACCCTCACTCTACGACGGTCAGTCGAGCATTGGCTCCGTCCGTGACGGTCCGTCCCGGAAACTTTGAGTTGCTTGTGGCTTCTGAACAAGCGCGGTAACCAGAAATTACCCACCAACTGCAGTCAGTTGCTCCCAGAGTCACTCGTCGCTGCATCTAGGAGCAATTGGTTGCCCTGTATAAAATGGCCTTAACAGAGCAAAATGACATATAATGTTAAATACTTATAATACCTAATACTTGATATTAAAGATCATACTTACATTTAATGCTTAAAATACTGGAATCCCTGTGTGACAGTATTTATTTGCGATATCTGTGTAGAGTATTCAGCCAAGCGAACGGTTTCCTGGCCCGAAAACTCTAAAATGAGATTATTGCGTAAAATGTACTGTAAACCTTCCTTCATCACGTAGAACAGTTACATACCATGTTTTGGAAGCCCAGCCCCCCAAAATTTGACTCCCCTCCCTCTCCCGACTCTCTCTGCGCGAGCTGAGCCGTACTGCGGTTTATTGTTTCATTTTTTTGTTTCTTCTGTTTTACACACCGATACAGCAAGCAGCTGGCTCCAATGATCTGCTGACCTTCTTTCTTAGTGAGAGGTTGTGCGCCCGTGCGTTCAGTGAAATGCCTGGAAAATCAAATTTAGGAGGTAAAAAAGAGTAACAAATACAACCACATTTCATTTTATAGTTTTATAACTAAATAGCCACTGTTAATTCGTTTAAATAGATCGTACAACAATATATTATAAAATAAATATTTAATTTTATCTTTAAATAACTCGTATGAAGAGATTAAAGATATTTTCAAGAATCAATTCAAGTTTCATGGCTTAATTTTATATCATATCATAATGTAATATATATTCAATGGTGTCGAATTTCTTTTGTACTTGTAACGTTTCTAAATAAAGTTGAGTGTCTCAAAACTACTGGACTGCCACCATTTCACACATCTTTTTACTTTCAAGACTTATAGAAAACTTTCTCTAACTTTCTTTTCCCAAGACTCCAGAAATAACTTTTTATAACTTCGTTCTAAATCTAAAATAGGATATTGTATTATAACCTAGAATGTATTAAGAAATTTGTTTATGGTCTTGTGGAACTGTAACCTTGTTTTTTCATAATAATCGAATTTTTAATTTGATAAAAAATAAACGGAAATTTTTTTTATTAAATCAACTTTTTTGAGTAGATTAGGAAAATTGAAATTTATTTCTAAAAATGAGTAGATTGATAGTGTAAGTAATTTCTAAATTTTAAAAAATACAAAAATTAGTAGGAAGAGCTAAATTTCTTCTGTTTTTATGAGTTTATATTATTTTATCAGCTAATTGTGGTCAACTGTGCCTTTACCGGCGTTCTAATTACAGTAATGCTATAATAGCCACTTCATAAACCCCTGAATACATCGCATCTTTTTCATAAAAACCCTACTTTAGGTAATTCACAAGGTAACTTATTTAAAATCGATGTAATATCTTAAGCTGTAAAGAAGTAATCATTCTGAGGAGTAACCAGGTATTTTTCAAAGTTTCCTCTACGGAGTAGTTGCATTGGTTTTCATTCTATCCCCTGATCTGAAGCGATGTTTCCTTTATTTTACCAATGTATCCTTCCGGCAGCCATTACCCCTGCTGAACCCTACCCTAACGTCGGACACACATAGCGGCTACCTGGCGTCCAACTCGACGGCGGTGGTGAGCCACACAGATGACTACAACAGTCTGTTCTGTGCTAGGCCCCGCCGCTCGCCCGCTTCCTCTGAGCTGGCAACTGTCACAATAATTTTGGTACCAGCGATGGTCGCCTCGACACCAGCCTTCCAAAGACGCAAGCAGGTCTTCACTAGGACACTAAATTTGAGAATCTAGCTTAACTAGCTTGATTTGAACACTTCATTTGTTACAAGGTTTGAAGTGTGATCATCACGGCGCAGAATTTGTTAATTTCAGACACGAAATATTATCATTGGGAAAACGGAATTTGACTGCACGACACGGTCTTTTTCCTACAATGTTCAAAACTTGAATGATTTAAAATCTGTTTTTCATTATTTCATTGCAATCCTTGAAACTGAACAGAGATGATCAATAATTAAACATTGTATTTGATAATTTTCGTACTCAGGTGGTAAATTTACGGTCCAAATTTCACAGCGTTGAGGCTCAAGTGATGGTTCACACACTAGAGTTAATGAAAAAGTCATGGCAGGCATGAATTTGCTCACATGAGTTGATGGTTCAACGTCCGTAACTATCGTTCATGTGTCACGAGAAGGCTGTCTGCCTCGTCTCTCATTAATTTACACTAATGAGAAGACCGAATGCTCGCTTGAGGGGTTGGCATACCTCACTAAAATGCACAGGAAACACAAGGAAAGTTTATGGGCAAGCCCAAAACAAACCAACACTACTACAAAATGTGTATACTAAAATTGGGCAGTACTCACCGATGTACGTTGAACTCGACTTACTCAATGCGCGTTTTTCAGAGCGCATCAGTTATGATGAGGGGCTGCTTGCTACTAAATTTGGGGGACTTTATACACGTGAAAATTCACTTAATTTATAATTTACGGCAATACATCATACAGAACATCGATAAGCGCACGCAATGTATGGCATTAGAACTGGTGTAAATTGAGTGATGGTATTCTAGAAATTTCATGTGTTAAACAGCTTACATAACAGAATGACAATAAATGCTACCGCTGGCCAGCATATCCCCGTACGTTAATCACACAGGTCCTGATACATGAGCCCTACAACATGTTCATATTCTAACAGTGCTGGAGGTGGTGTCACTTCAACATACATTCATTAAACAACACAGCTTCAGTTCCAACTTTTGCCTTATGCACAGTTCAAAATGTCTATTGCTGATACCACACTGCTTGTCCCGCTTCGTTATCTTGACCCATGATCTCCCTTTCTTCCAAGCCGATGACAAAACCTCCCCGCCTGCACGATGAAAATTAAATACTCATTACTTCTAGTCGCGCTAATGAAGTTCCCTTAAATATTCCAATCTTCACTTCAGCAAAAGGCCACACACTTTTATCATATCTATTTCAAAATATTTTCTCCAAAGGTAATTACATCACTCTTACCCTCCCCACTTAATGTGGCATCTTCAGAATGATTTCCCCGCTTTAGCCAGGTCTGCAATTTACCCTCTGTGGAAAAACGGAGACTATTTTATTAAGCGAAATTTTTGATAAGTTTAACTCCCTGTGTTGATATCTATGTCACATATTTTCAGGGTAATTTTCAACACCTCCTATTTTTAACACGTACTATATCCGACGATCGCCGACGCAAGACTAAATTTTTCTCATCAGCTCTACCCACTTGTTCGCGAGAAAGCGGTGTTCTAGTTCACGCATGGCCAATCACACACTTAGAAGCTTCTACGTCATGTTCGAATGCCCTTCTTGTTTAGCAGCTAAAGCCTCATTCGTGTTCCTTAGCTTCAACTACTTTCCCACCACATTGATGTCGTGGTATTGGCCTAGAGCCTTCTGACGTAACTTAGCAGCCTCCTCCCTCTCGAGGGTTTGCAGGACCGCCGATCTCAACGTTAGCCCTCCGACTATTTCTGAGAGTTTCCTTTTCACGCTCAAGTGCTTGCCATAAATCTGTCGAGCACTGTGTATGGAGTTTGAGATTGTGCCATTAACCCACACAGCATGCGGTACCCGCCGAGGGCCAGCAGACTGCTTGTATAGCCAAAAATCTTGAGAACATAATATACACAGCTATCGCCTGGACCAAGGCGTCAGCACTTTCGAACGTCTTAGTGCTCAACCGTTGAGATTGTTATTTCTCCCCTCTCGATAGAGTTACACACTCCCTGCCTGAAACAACACACCCTTTCTGAAACAACACATCCTTTATGGGCTCACCACACACACCCGTCCAGACATTCTGGCTTGTAACACACACAAATGTTGAAGAGACTACACCTCCGCACCGCTGGAATTTTAATCAACAAAAATAAAATTTTATAACACATAATTATAATTTCCCTAAATTCTAAAAAACGCAGAATGAAATCATAATTACCATTTTCCTAAATTCTCATGTTTTAATTCGTTAAATCATTCGCTAAATTGATTATTCTCGACATGACCCCAAAACACAAGAGCACCAATCAGTTAGCACAAAAAAAGGATATAAATTAGTTAAATTCCCAAAATTAAATCTTTCCCAACACATGAAATTACTTATCTGAATCCTGACCGCAATATTTTGGACTAGATTTCCAGTGTATTGGTCCTATATCTATGTGCTTAGTCACTGAAATCAAGTACTTCGTTTTAGAAAGCATAATTTTGTCTGAGAAGATAATAAGCACCATATTTATGAGCATTAGTTTATGGTTTTTCTCTATTTAAAAAAGAAGAATCACTCGCACCTCTTTTCAGAGAAAGTGTTTGATATAACCTTTATATTGAGTTGATGTTTCCACGTTTCACATTACTTTATTTACTGTAATACGTAGAAGAAAGTATTTTGTATCAAGAGTTGATTCAAAATATATGAGTTAATAATAAAACTTGCCTCCTTTACACTTTGCAAGTAATTTAGTCAAAACCAAGGCATGGGAGTAACTAGTGATGGAGATGGCGAGCGCAAGCAGCGAGGCAACGGCACGTCACACAACTGCAGCCTTTGGACCGTGTCCGTGAGGACGGTGGGTGGGGCTGGGTCAGTTCCCGCAGTAAGGGCAGTTTGTGCTGTGACAGGGACAAATTATCTTGTTTGTACTTGACTCGTTCACTCTGTTCACACTCTGTGGCCTGCAACATCCTGCAGTCGCTGTTAACACCCCACAGTCTCTTTCCAAACTCTGCAGCATCAGTAACACCCTATAATCTTTATATGTAAACACTCTCCATTCTCTGTCCATACTCTGCAGTCTCTGCAACACACTGCAGTCTCTGTTATACTCTGCAATCTCTTCAGCACCATGCAATCTCTGTTATCTCCCTGCTATCACGGCGCACTTTTTGCATCCTCTGAAACACCCTTAGGCCTCTGTACACGCTCTGAAGTCTTTGCCAACATCCTGCAGTCTCGGTAAACATTTTTTAGTATTTACATGTACCCTGCAATTTGTTGATGGCTAACATGTTGATATACCTGTTAGTTAGCAAAAATGAACTACAGTGTACTCTTGATTCATTTTAAAATTTTTGTAGTTTTAAAACAGCTCAATGAGCTGAATAGAATAATATTGCATTATTGATACTTCGAATCAGCGTATACATTTTCCCCTGACAACTTGAAGAATATCTTAATATTAGCCAATTTCTCAGCGAGTAAATTCATCAGTACGGGAGTTTTTCCTATGAAATCATTACGAAGAAATCGACTTCGATCTCACACAAGAAGAAACTCTGCCTCCAATTTTATCCCACGATAACGCCGTGCGGTAGACGTTAGGGTCCGTGAAAAAGGGGCTGTCTTCAGTGCAGCTACCTTTTTCCGGGGCGCTAGCTTTTCTGCGCAGCTGCCCTTCCTGAGGTTCGTGGGGAGGTACCGCCTACGCCGTAATTAGTCCGCTAGGGCAACAGAAGTAATTTCTTTATGTGCCGAACTACGGCGGTACCGGTAAGGTGAGATTTGTGTGGGTACCGCCTACACCGTAATTAGTCTGCTAGGGCAACAGATGTAACTTCTGTTTGTGCTGAACTACGGCGGTACTGGTAAGGTGAGATTTGTGTGGGTACCGCCTACGCTGTAATTAGTCCGCTAGGGCAACAGAAGTAAAGTCTGTTTTGTGCCGAACTACGGCGGTACCGTTAGGAAGACGAGCAACTGTCTGCGCCGTAATCAATCCGTTAGGGCTCCTCAGGAAATTCACTGGTTCGCCGAACTGCGACTGCGTCTTCCTTCACGACAAACTATGCGGAATAGTTTGTTCTCCCAAGGTGGTTCCATAAGTCCCTTTTTAGGCGAGGTGTCGTAATAGACTAAAGCCTATGTCAAACTGGAGAAAGGAAACTCTTTCGACCTCAGGATGAGAATTATTTAGTGCAGAATCTCTTTGCAGTGCCTCTTACATACACAGATACATTTCAGCATGAACAGTGATTTATTTCGTTTTGCAAAAATGGCGTGTACAAACATGAGCTACCGCATAACATGGTACAACACGCAAATATGCGTGCCACGCGGGTCGAGGTAAACTCAGAGTGAAGGCTTGGAGGATTTATTATAAGATGTTGGTAGCAGGGTGGACAGAAGACAAATGAGCACCTAAGCCTCGACAAATACAGCTTTTATAGACGCGGTACCGAATACAGATATACGTGCCCGTATATAGCACCCCCTCTCAATGCTTGAGAGAGTACCACACTCTAAAAACAACTCAATGACACGCATAATTAATGGAACTATTTGCCCAATTTTAACGCAGTTAAACAAAAACTTACAAGTTTACTCGGGAACTAGCAAAATGACAAGTAATTCATTGAGATAAATTCACTGAGAAACAAAAACAACGAAATTAAATGACCTAAAAAAAAATATACTATTAAAGCATCTCCCATGAATGTTTTTTCATACGTCGTCGAAATCAAGTTACATTAACTCCTTTAGCAATCGCAATAGCAAAAAACTGAACAACACTACAACCGCACAAGCCAACGTTACCATAAGGTTGCAAAAGAAAAAAGCAAAACATAGGTAGCTTCCAGCGAACAATATATGCATACCCGTTTTAACTAAAAACACTTGAAATACTAAGGTTAATACTTTAACTCGAACAAAAACGCAACGCTAAACAAACTTCAAGCAAGAACCGGTTACATTACCAAAAACAACTATAGGTAAACGCAACTAGCTCATTGATAATAGAACGCAAAAAACCTAAAGCTAAAACATGCTAAAAAAACGTTTTTACCAACACAACCTCGCCCCATCAGCCAGGTTATCAAAAAAAATAAACGTCAAAACTACAAAATCAATTTTAGAATTGCGGAAAAGTAAATTAACGCACCGCAATACATCAAATGATAGAAACACCGCATTCAAAATAAAAATAAAAAGTTTAAACCTTTTCTTCCATCTAACCCGTTTTAAATTCTTAACATATCACCGCAATCAACCCATGAGAAATGGATTAAAATGAATTAAAGAATTAAAGGTTTAGTACACTCTCAACACAGAAATATACGATTGTGAGCAAAAAAACTTAATAACTAAAAAGCAAAATTAGCAAAAGCAAGGAAACACGCAAAAAAGCAAGGAACTGACTTACCGTGCATCAAAAAATAATTCTCCGCACGATGACTGCCACGTTGAACGATGAAAAAGGATAATAGTAAAACGCCACCCTATCCGTCAACATATGTCAATTCAAATCAAACCAATTTCACCAATTAACGCATTAAATATAGGGATTACCGCAAATACCATTCGATCATTGTAAACTAACACATATTAAATACATTTAAAATTTGTCGCAAAACATCGGAAATAGTACCATCCAAAAAAAATTAATAAAGCAAACGAAACACATCATTTTAAATTAGAAATGTTTATATAAATTTCTTAACAGTAAAAAAATTAATAATCAAATTGCTTAGGAAAATCTTAAGTTTTAAACGCATCAACATTAAAGAAAAAACATCAAACTTAAATTAAACGCATGGATAAAATAGAACACTGCGCGCATTTTATCGCATATTTCTTGCGATTAGCATTTTTCCTAATTCACTGCGCATAATATTTCAAATCGCTTTTAATTTTCAACCTAATATTTAAACACTTTCTTTCCAAAATTTTTCGATCAAATAATTTTCCAATTTCCAATTTAATTTTCCATCAACTAAATAATTTCCAATTTAACCTCGTCGCGCACCTGCAGGGTTACTCTTGCGTCCTGCATCTCGGGGACGTCCTGCCCTCCCTACGTAAGGCACATTTATCACCACAAGGTCGCGTGCAACGTGAATTACTGATCCTGATGAACCCTTGGCGGCCTGCCTCTTGTCAATGCATGAGAAAAATTCTCACGTTGCGTCACCATAAACATCTTGACCTCTTTTTTAATGTGATAGAGAATAGTCCCCAGAATCATCGTAGAGAGGATTAACCCCATTATAATGACGTCGGTGACACGGTCCGGCAGTAACTCCATGGTGGTTACTGAATGCTCGTGCACCCACTTTTCGTTGATCGTTGTCGAGTGAGTGGACAATGCCGCCACGAGCGTATCCACATCAATATTAGACTGGGCGTTTCCCATCGAGCTCTCGCTCCTGAAAGGGAAAGATACAGAAGGATTAGCACGGCCGTTACATAAATTAAAAATAAATACAACATATAATTTGGTATCAGATCTCGGTTTTCTGACAACAGTCATTAAACAACCACGATAAGTCTCACATAAAAAATATAAACGCTGATCATATCGAAAAAAAAATGTGTCAGGTGACAAGACGCCTGTCTCATGAATCTAATCTAAATTTTGCTGATCGTCGAACATTCTGGATCACCGACATTCCGGATCAGATAAAAATAGCTCAGCAAGATCGCAGTAGCGCATCTCGCAGCATGATATACAAGCTCAGCGATTTCAATTCGCCGCCTGCTCAACCGTTCACGAATTAAAATGTCAATTTAGCAATACGAATGTCTGAGTGAATTTGAGAAAAAGTTAATGAAACATCTTAGCGACAGCGAGAACTAGACAGTACAAATTCCTCTGGGGTACATACCTAACATTACCTCAATTTCACTTGAGAACAAAATTTGTTGAGAACAACAACTGTAAGAATAACATATAAAAATACAAAACGTGGATTACTGAGATTAATATGAACGCAAAGCATATTGCACAGAGCAAAAAGTTAAACTCCTTAATTTATGATTATGATCCTTAACATTATTGATAACTGTTAAACAACGATAAAAAAGGTAATGCGTTACTCGTCGGTTGGTTACACGTCAACTACAATAATGAACTCGTCTTTTTAACTCACAGGTTTAATCTTTTTCAGAGGTAACAAATGATTTAGATTACTTCTAATAATTTTTGAGCCAATTTTAATATCAGCGTAATTACGTTTAACTTTTTGGACTACTGCTGGACCCACCCAGGTCAGCTGAAGCTTGTGTTTTTTATTATGATTCCTTAAAAGAACCCTATCACCTACGTTAATATCCTTGTTGCGCCTCTTGAGATTTCTATAGAGATTTCTCTCTGTCGTATTGTTCATAATTAAATTCCTAATATTTTCCACGGTCCGGGCGGCTTCTCTAGCTCTAATATTCACTAAATCTAATTCTTCATCAAAACTGTAAATAACTGAATCAAAATTGTCAGCCTGGTAGTATGCACATGTATCGCGATTAAACATTACAAAGCTTGGTGTTTCGCCTAACGTAGAATTCAAAGAATTGTTCAAAGCATTCTCTACAACTTCTAATAACTGGTCGCACTCTGCATGAACAAGTGTGTTTTATTATTGCGCTCTACAATAGCATTAGAATGTGGGCTGTAAGCCAAAACTTCCTTTTTTGCAATCGCATGTAATTTCGCAAATTGCTTTAGTGCCACTGATTTAAACTCAAGAGCATTATCTGATATGAGCGTCTTAGGATAACCCAATAGTGAAAAACAATTACTCAAACAAGAAATCACTGTTTCTGTATTTCGGTTGGATATCGCGTATAAACGACAAAACCTTGTAAACAAATCTATCACAACTAATATATATTTATTACCATTATCGGTTACTTTAAGTGGACCAAGAAGATCCATTGAAACAACTTCGAAAAGTTCCTTAGCAATCGGTGCTGTCAAAATTTTAATTGGGACTGAAAGTCTTGCTTTAATAATTTTACACACCTCGCAATGTTGAACAAATTTGCGCACAATAGTTTTCTCTAACTGATTAAAATATTTTAACTTAAATTTAAACAAAGTGTGCTTGTAGTCTGTATGGTACAGACTGTGTATTGCTAGAATAGCTTTACTCATTAAGGAATTTGGTACAACTGCTGTGAGTATTGTACTCGGTCGATTATCAATTTCCCTACGTCGATAAAGAATATCATTCAGAATTAAAAAATTTTGCAAGTCAGAAATAGTCGAAATACTGTCATGCAATAAAGCATTCTTAACTTCTATACAAAATGCGTCGTTGTTTTGCTCGTCGATAAATTCCTTAATCGTCCAAGATATCTCAGACTCTGTCGGTACATAATTTACCAGCTTGGGACGAGCGTCTTCGTCCGATGCATCGTCAGCACCGTCTCGAGTCGGGGGCAGGTCAACTACCTCGCTTCCTGTCGTGCGTCTGTGTCGTGATCGAGTCTCCACAACACAAACTTCTGATTCAAATGCGGCTTCCAAATCATCACAAGAATTTAGTTCTTTAAGATTTAATTTCTCGTTATTAACAGGTAATCTGCTTAAATAATCAGCTACAACGTTTTCCTTACCAGGTAGATATTTGACTACAGGATCAAATGAATGGACATTTATGCACCATCTCGCCATATTGGTGTCGTCAGGAAGTTTTTTATTAAAAAGTGGCGCTAAAGGCTTATGATCTGAATATACCCGGACGGGGTACCCAGTTATTAAATACTTGAAATATTTTAATGCTGAATGAATTGCGAAGAATTCTTTTTTTGTAGTAGAATATCTTCGCTGGCTCGAATTTAAATTTTTACTATAATAAGCTATAGGTCTTAGAATTTTGTCGCTTGAATCATCCGCCTGCATTAGTACAGCTCCAATACCTGAATTTGAAGCGTCAGTAAAAACATGGAAGTCTTTAGTATAGTCCGGATGTCTTAGAACTGTGTCAGAAGTTAACAACGACTTCATAAAATCAAAGCTTTTTTGACACTTATCTGTCCAAGTATAAGTTACATTTTTTCTCAAAAGGTTGTATAAAGGGTAGGTAAGCTACCTCTGCGAAGTTGGGTAAAAAATTTCGAAAATAGTTCGCTAGACCCAAAAACTGTTGTAATTCCTTAACATTGATCGGCGCTCTGCAGTCTTGTAATTTTTGTGAACATTTACATTTAATTCCATCTGCGGCGATGATATGGCCCAGATATTCAATCTCTTTCTTGAAGAAATGGCATTTCTCAAGCTTCAATGATAAATTTCCGGATCGCAGCATCTGAAGAACGCTTTCTATATCCGTTAGATGTTGAATTTTATCTTTTGAAAATACCAAGATGTCATCTAAGAATACAAATGCAAGTTTTCCCAAAATGGGTGTAAGAGCAGATGTCATAACTCTCTGGAAAACTCCGGGACTGGTTGAAAGTCCGAATGGTACACGGCAAAAATGAAATTTACGGTAATTTACGGTAAATGCCGTGTATTTTCTACTCTCCTGTTCTAATTCAATTTGATGGAATGCCGAGCGAAGATCAAGGTTAGAAAACCACGCGTTACCGCCTAAAGTCGATAAAATATCATCCATGCGGGGAATGGGGTAAGAGTGTTTAATCAAAACTTTATTCAAGGCGCGGAAGTCTATCACGGGCCGAAGATCTCCTGACTTCTTCTTAACTATAATGACAGGAAAATTAAAATCAGAGGACGACTCCTCTATTATTCCCTGATCGAGCATATCGTTAGTTATTCTCATTACCTCTTCTTGGTACTTGTGAGGTATGCGGAAGGGAGCTAAATTTAGTACAGGAGCATCTGTTTTCAACTGAATTTTATGCTTCAAAATATTCGTAACTCCTATATTTTCTCCTTCTAGCGTCACCACATCACGGAATTTATTTAACAATTTAACTAAGGGTAATTGTACGTCATCTTCCTTACATGAAATATCATTTACCGTCAAGTCACGTCGTAACTCCTGATCTCCACTCTCTGACACACCTACTTCTGCTATTAATTATGCATTTGCTTTTTCATTAATTCCTAACTCCTTGTCATCAACAAGAATTTCACCTCCGCCACGCGGATCAGCACCCAACTCAAGTTTTCTATTGACAATGGCATTCCTTCCACCACCTGTCGATACAACTTTTACCGTATCTGACCCCGCGACAGAATTTACTTCAACATCATTAGCGTCTCTGAGCGCTGTTTCCACACTTGTCAAGTATACTTCGCTCTCAATATCATTTGCTACTATTAATTCAACATTGCATAGCATAGAATTCTCAGAGAGATACACAGTCTCTTCACTTGCATTTAAAACCATAACCGGTACCACACCGTCTTCATTTATTTGAACAATTGAATCAGCTATTAGAGCACCATTATCAAGACATCTTTTCAGAATCATATATTCTCCTACAACTGGTTTCTTAAGGAAGCCATAAACAACATCAAGTGAATTACCAGGCACTTCAGCTTGATTGCAATGTACGATTAACTGCTTCGTACTCATTGACTGTGCCTCCTCAGTCACCGCTGAGCTTTCTCTCTTTTTCTTGCAGTCATCATTTTTTAATCTCCTGTTGCTCTTCCTCGCAACAGCAATCTCTGACAACAGACAGTCGCTGTTCACTATTTTTCTCATTACTATTTCTCTGCTTAACAAAGGCTCCATATTTAAATCACGGAAGGGAATTGAAATATTCTCCCAAAGAAGTTTTTTATCTTTAAAGTTAATCACGGCATCTTTCAAAACATCTCGACCCAGTATCAGGTCATAATTAAATTTAGCCTCCTTCACGATAAGAGCACTTGTTTTAATTACTTTACTGGTGCCGGGAATTTTAATTGACAACTCTACTTCACCGGTTACATCACTCTTGCCGTTAATGCCTTTTACTCTCAATTTACTCGGCTTTACTTCTTCGCTCAAATTTTTAACCTGTCTGTAACTGATAAGACATTTCTCTGACCCGCTGTCAAGCAAAGCGCTTAAATACTGGTCATTATTTTTAATGATGATGGTCGGTTTGTTGCAATCCTTGAATGATACTAATCCAGTATTTTTATTAACATTTTTTACAACGGATACCGAAAAATAGGATTCGATAGTCTTGCCTTGATAATGATCATTCTCAAGCTCTTCGTCTTGCAACAAGTTATATCTATTTTTACATTTAAATAAAGGGTCAACAAACGATTTGGTTATCTCGAAGGTGGTATCTGGAATTGCCACGGTCGCTATATTAACGAGGTCGCCGTCTCCCTCGGGCTCAATGTGTTTCAAATCCCCATTACTACTTCCCATTCGTACCTAAACTATAGGTCTTAGAATTATGACTAATGCCTGCTCGGCATTAGTCATAATCGTACCTACATTTGGAACATTCATATTTGCATCAATGTCGCGTGCAAGTTGAGTCGTGTTGACGTTACTATTACCACTAGAACCAGCAACTGCTGTGTTTGGGGTCGTCATGGTTGTTGCTGTCGTTACTCTGGGTTTGCTAACACGTCCGAATTTAGTCACAGTAGGTTCAGTTCGAACTACTTCGTCATCACTATCAAAAGAATCAAAATCATCCGACATGTGTCGTATTTCCTAAAATCATTTAAAAATTCCCTATTTCACCAAAAATCAAAAATTCAAATTTAAAAATCGATCAAAATTCAATCAACTCAATTCAACAAATTAATATCGTCCTCTTAAAATGAGAATATACACCGAAATGCAAGTAATACACACAAAAATTAAATAATTGCACACGTAAAATAATCACATCAATAATATCAATACTTTATCACCAAAACTTCCAATACGAGCTACTGTCGTATCTCAATACTTATCACCAATACTTTCAATAACGAGCAATAAATAGCTTCCCTAATCACAAAAATTAAACTTTTTAAAACACCACAATCAAAATTAGTCTTGGTGACTGGTCAACAATATTGCGCGCCGTGCACGTGACTTCTGCAGCTCAAGACAAAGCTCTCGACGAGGCGTCAGAAAAAAAATATTGCTGCTTCACAGCAACAGAAATTTTGCAGCTAGGAATTTATCCCGAATTTAAAACTCTAAAAATCAATTCCAAGTGTTTTAGACACTTCCACTAACTCTCCTACACAATTACTGTAAAATTTTACACTTACAATGGTTATTGAAGGTAAATATGTGGTAAATCGGGTACTTCCAGATACGTAGTACACAGCTGTGTCTTCGACAACTTTCACACAGAAACTGATCGCTATCGCCTGCCTACATATTGCAGTACTCTCAGCTCTACCGGATGGGCACGGGCAAAAAAAAATTTCCCGAGGCAAGAAGTGCAACAAAAAAGAAAGCTGCTTGGAGACAGAGCGCGCTAGCAACTAACAAAAGAAAAAATTTCTTTTTTTTTTTAAAAAAAGACTTAACTGTGAACAAGGGAGACAGCTGCAGCTCACGTCGCTTGCAGGCAATGGTGGGATGAGGTGCAGACAATGATATTGACGGATGCTGCACGTTGGTACTGGTGTATATTGTGCACCACGTTGATGTATCTATACTTGAAAAATGGCAGAACGTGTCACTCCACTGGTACAGTTAATGATGCAATTACACTGGAACAGTTATTGACACAATTTACACTGGTACAGTTAATTTTACACAGTCATAGTAAAATATCTCAACACAAATTAAATTGTTTGTAGCTCTTGCAGATGTAGAAAATTGTTTCTTCACTGGATGTTTGCTGGGAATGCAGCGATTTTGACTTCGAACACCAACTCGATGTCGTCTCCGGCTTCATACACCAAAATTCGTGTACGCAGCGGGGAATCAAGGTTAAGGAACACTGTAAATTGGCAGTAGGCTTCTTGTAATACTTCTTTCGGTACACTTATTCCGAACACGATAGTTGTTTCCTGCGGCTGCCACAGTTGATTATTTCCGCCGGAACACATCGAGATTGTCAGTACTGGACATTTGATATCCACTTGACACTTATGCACGAGTTCAGTTCCGTTCACCACATACTCGGGCCACCACATATGCGTGCCACGCGGGTCGAGGTAAACTCAGAGTGAAGGCTTGGAGGATTTATTATAAGATGTTGGTAGCAGGGTGGACAGAAGACAAATGAGCACCTAAGCCTCGACAAATACGGCTTTTATAGACGCGGTACCGAATACAGATATACGTGCCCGTATACAAAATTACATTTAATATATTTTTGCTATTCAGCTTGGTAATCAGACTAATGCTAGAATACTGAAATACAATACAAATGACACTTGAGGGCTAACTAAAGTAAATGTGCAAACCCGCCATCGGGGTAAGGAAACAGACCTAGGCCCCGTACAGGGAACTGAACACAAAAAGAAAATACTTAAGATTATGGGTAACTATAACAAACTGAACTCGACATCACCTGCTGCCTGACACCCGGCAATTTAAAGAAGATTTAATAAGGGCATAGAAAGAAAGAAATTGAGGGCGCTCTAGAGCTCTCCGAGAATAACTTGACTAGATGAAAATGAGAAATTCATCTATATTATAAAAGGAGCCGCGTCCGTCCATCCGTCCGTGTTTCACACCCACCAGCCGAAAGTGTGAGATGAGCGTATCTGTGATACAAGCTTCATCAACTCCACAATTTTCAGTGCCTTAAGGGGGTCACTTAAACGATTTTTAAATATTGATTCGATTCGTTTGAAATTTGGCCAGTATATGTACAGTACGTTTAAAAAAACATACTTTACTCGAGAAATTTTTTGATTTAGGCCATATTTTTTTGAAAAACTCGTTATTGGTTCATTTTTATGGATATTTCAAAAGAATAGAAGTCATTGAGTTTTTATGCTATAACAGAACCAAAGACAGTTTTAGAATCCAATTGAAGCATTGCAAACAAAGTTACAGTAGAAAATTTTCCATTTATAACTTTTCGTTTTTCATATGCGATATTTGATCACTAACTAAAATATGCTAAATTTTTCGTTTGAACTATTATTAAAATAAATATACGAGTATGTACAAATTAAGAAAAAAGCTACTGTAACTTTGTTTGAAATGCTTCAAGGATTCTAAAACTGTCTTTGGTTTTGTTCGAGCAATAAAACTCACTGACTTCTATTCATTTGAATGTTGAAATTAGAGGTTTTGGGTATAAGCCAATATAAAAATTTTTTGTTGAAGAGTAATATAATGGATAATTTATGTAATTGAATGCTGTTTTCAATTTTATTTCGATAATCTCCATGCATAACTTCATATTCATACTGTGAATTGTAATTTCTAAAAAATCCGACAATAAATTTTTTTATGTTTTACTAAGAATTATAAAATTTTATATTTGCAGTCTCATTCTTGTGAAATTTGACTAAATTTAAATTGTGAAAAAAACACAATTTCTTCTATTCATGTTTTCGAATCAGGCCTTAGTTTTTTTAAAAAAATTGACATATTGGTTTTTTAGTTCATTTTTATTGATATTTCGAATGAACAGAACTCATTGAGTTTGTATGCTAGAACAAAACCAAAGACAGTTTTAGGATCCTTGAAGCATTGTAAACAAAGTTACGGTTTCAAATTTTTCATTTCCGTTTTGTTTTCTTTTTATATAGGGTCGAAATGGGGTCCAAAATTCAGGATTTCCGGTCCCCTTACCCCCCCCCCACTGTGGGGGGGGGGGGGGTAACTGGGCCAGCAAGCAGGTGGCTCAGTTCTGTGCCATGCTTCTATTCCGTATTGCAAGTATGGTGAAATGAGCGTTTGGTAGAGCACTTGTAAACCTTTTTCAGGCAGGAAATTTTTAACTTTATTTAGGATTCCGATGGATTTTTATAATTTAGTACTGATATAAGCGATGTGTTCTTTGAAGGTCAGATGTTTATCTACTATGATACCCAGGAACTTACATGAGTTAGTTTCTTCGATTTCACCTTCGCCAATTTTAACGCGTGGTAGAGATATATTTTTCTTGTATGAGAATGTAATATATTTTGTTTTATCTATGTTAAGGCTTATTTTATTAGCTTTAAGCCACAATGAAACCTTATGGAGTTCATTATTTATACTCTCCGCAAATCAGAGCGTGATTTTTGTCTGGAGGGACTGCAGAAAGCGTGCTGTCATCGGCAAAAAGTATGAATTCGAAAAATGATGTAGATTTAATAATATCATTGATAAAAATCAGGAATAGGAGAAGCCCAAGGACAGATCCTTGTGGAACTCCATGGCTAATTGTCTGTGGGTCCGATTTTGCATCGTCAATGACAACGTATTGCTACCGATTTGTTAGGTATGATCTGAACCAATCATGGGCAATCCCTCGAATGCCATAACAGTGTAGTTTCGAGAGCACTATGTTATGGTCCACACAATCGAATGCTTTACGAAAGTCAAGAAAAACAGAGAAGACAGGCTTTCCTTCATCTATATTAGAATAAACGAATTGTAAATGATTTAATATAGCCTGTGTTGTAGATTTTTTAGAGCGAAAGCCGTATTGTTTATCATAGAAAAATGACTTTTGTTCAAAATAAGAGTACACTTTTTTATACACAATTTTCTCGAATATCTTGCTAATAATTGGTAGCATGGAGATAGGTCGATAATAGTTTATACAGGTTTTTTCACCATTTTTAAAGATAGGGGTTACTCTACCAACTTTGAGGGAGTTCGGGAAAGTGCCTAGGAAGAAAGACTGGTTTATAGTATTGGATATGAACGTGGCTACAATATCAGCAATAACTTTAACCCTTCACAGCATGAATTATTTTTGGAAATATAAAAAAATTGTTACATGCTCATAAACTCTTTAATAGACATCTTTTTAGCATATCAAATCATAAGGCAATTATTTTTTTCATTCTGTTATATATTTTTCATTGTGTGTCATAAACGACACAACACGAATATCAAGTCTTGAAGCATGATGTATGAGTCGTTTATGAAACAAATACAACGAACTCCATTTATCAGTTATTTGACTGGTTTAAAATTTATAATCGCTTATAATTCTATTAGAGTACACAATTAGGTCCAAATTTAGAAGAAAACAATTCAATAATTCTCCATGTGACATGTCAGTGAGTCGTTTTAGGTCTAACACAAGTTTTCCATGTTACAGACATTTTTCGAGACATAATTTTCTTAATTTGACAAAGATATACAAGACACTTGGAACTCTGATGTATGACTGGGACTTGGAATCAGGCATTTTATAGCGGTGGCATTCATTTTTTGGCTAAGGCTATTGAGGAAATCCTTCTGGGTGAACTTTTTTCACAGGGACATGAACAAAGGGTCCTCGTTTTCTTTTCGCCTCTATTAATTGCTCGGTGCAAGTATCATCTCTTGGAATAGTTTTAGAGTTATCAGCAAAGTATAAAAAGCTCCTAAACTGTTTGAAGCTGTTGAGAGACATTATTTCTTGGATAAGTTGCCCATGATGCTGCTCAAATAATCCCAGGCGCACGGAACATGTACGTAGGATATGATGACACAGATCGCTATACATTCTTGAACATCAAACTTATCAATATCCAGCACATGAATGAGATCCTTCAGACCAGTGAAAGAATGCGTTTCTTCAAGTATTATTGAAATCAAATATTCACTGAATAAAATCTTGCGGCAATCATTAGGAGTCCCTAATTTTTTCATTTTTATGGTTAGCTCATTACGTCCCTTCAATTTTACGTGCTCTTCCGGTATCTTGAGATTTTTACTTCCAAATAACATTTCCAGGAGAGCTCTTTCTTTTAGAATCACTGCTTACAATTTTCACAGCACTTGGATTTACTTCATAGATGGTAATGCGAGTTTCATTCGAGATCAGAGTGGAATCGTTGAGTTGCGTTGCTGTTATTGATTTTTCAATCTGTTCCTGTGATCGTTCAACTCCCAAACGATCCAACTTCTTCCTCATAGATTCCAATTCCAATTTCAAATGTTCATCCAAATCTAGTCCGTCAGTTCCTTCCCCCACCTCCAAGATGAGGGCCCCGATCGTTTCTCGTGAAAATTCACTTCAAACTCGAATATTCTGAAAATAAAACTGAATAAATATTTCTTTTTATTAAGCTTCTATACAATATTACTGTGTGATACATTTTATGCAACCGCGAGACAGTTTATGACAAAATTTTTAGAATAGACGAATGCGCTAATGTTGTGCATCAATCGCGCATTCTTTACTATAAAAAAAATAATAAATTTTTCTGAATATAGTTTCAATGTATTTAGAAAATGTATTTTAATATTTAACAACATAGAAATAATATAATAAAGCAAAAATTATTTGTGGTTATGAAAGAATACATTGGTTTGTTTCATTTACGACACAAATTTGGGCCGAGTTGGAATATACAACAAAATCGTGTTGTACCATATATGAAACAAACTAAAAACTTAGCATAAAATATAATCATTTTATATATTCTCAATGTTTCTCACCATAGAATCAAAGTAATATAATTTATACACATACCCAAATTTCTACTCGCCAATAAATTGCATGATATGGCTCTATTATGAATATAATGGTACTGCTGCAGCGACATCCACACTCGGCTGTGTTGGCGTCCAAACTGAGCATTACTGCTAGAGGCCGGTTGCATCTAGCACGCATCATACGCGTTCATTTCGTGGACAGTGTGTCTCGTTTGCGATACAAGCCGTAGAAATGCTCATTTCTCTGCTAATTATTTCTATACACAAAAAAATCAGGTATGTGTCATATTCGACACACCATGCAGTGAAGGGTTAAGTACTTTAGTCGGAAACGTTTGTAACCCACTCGATTTATTTTTCCGGTTCTTAATGCGCGCAATTACATCGGAAGAGTTGGTAGGCGTAAAGAAAAAGAGCTGTGTTCTCGAATTTGATCCATGTATTCCAGGTGATCAGTTGGTTCACTTGGAATACCATCAGCTATAGTTTTTCCTACGCTTACGAAGAAATTGTTAAAGAGATTTGCAATTTCTTTCTTCTCATGGTATTTTACATTTTTTTGAACAACACATTCAATTTTCTTTCTATCTGCGTTTTTCGGTTTATAGCAGGAGTTAAGGAGGCGCCAAGTCTTTTTTATGTCAGCTTTAAATTGAGTAAACTTGAGAGTAAAGTAACTCTTTGTTGATGTCCTTATCTGGTTTGTTACGTAGTTTCTGAATCTGTAATATGTTTCTCTAGATATTCTACCTTCGCAAAGGAGGGCTAGGAGCACTTGACGTTTCTTTATATATATTACAATGTCTCTAGTAATCCAGGGCTTTTGTTTATTTTTCGGTGTAACTGTGTGGTAGGTCTGGCAGTCGGGGTCGCGGAATTTTTTAATAACCCTGGGCTGCGCGACTCCCGCTTCCACCAGCCTAGCCAACGAAAAGCACGGGTAAAGCGCTGCTACCTTATTTTCAATGCACTCAAAGTTCCGTCCGACCTTACTGACCTATCTCGGGAGCATCCAAGGCTCGACTCAGCCAACAAACTCCAGGAACGTCCCAGGCTTCGGTACCGTCACTGACCAACAGGTTTACCAAATCACACCTAAATACGAGTTACGACCGGACTTCCCTTGACAACTGGCACCAGTTCCTGGTAATTTTCAGACCCAAACTTGTGGCGCTATTCTCAAGCCGGCCTTCATGGAAAACAACAAAAATGCGAAACTTACGTTTATTGGTATTCACATTCAGGATATTACACTTTAAAACATACCACCACTTACGATAAAACCGGTCGGCATGGCTACATTACGTGCAACCATACGATCCTGCTCCATACATTGGCGACTATTTTACGGCGGAGTCTTCTAGCACAGGACGTTAGCCTTTATTAACTTGTCCTTGCTCAGACCCACCATATCACGCACAACGTAGTCACCGACGAAAGTATACACGGAGGAGTACAAAGATAGCCAAGCCGACCTCTACAGGCTCCCAAAACTAACTCTCTTAACCTATCCTCGGCAACCCTCCACATGCTCTCGCTATTACGCGTAACAGGTCGAGCGTGGATGTTACTTTCCAGAGTATACAAAAACGCAACTACTAATAAAACTTCACAATAGTAGCACACTACTATAACTGTACGAGTTACAATTGGGCAACAGTGATTGTATGCGGTCAATGTAGTTTCAGTCAACTTTACTACTGCTTCATCAATGCTCGTTGCATTATTGTTTTGTTGAGAGATGTGCAATGTTGGTATTGATTCTTCTAGAACGGTGCGTAATTCTTCTAAATTTGATTCGTTTAATTTACGATATGAATAAGTTCCAGCCCGTGGCTTGGTGCAAGCAATATATACATTTTTCTTAGTAAGAAAAACTGGAAAATGATCTGATAAGTCAGAAGTAATTATTCCAGCAAGAAAATCACTTGGGTCTGTCATAAAGATATTGTCAAGCAGTGCTATAGCAGACGCAGAGGTTATTCGTGTAGGCTTTGTGATGATCGGAAGGAAAGATTTAGACTGAAAGGCATTTAGGAAATTAGAGATTTGTTCGTAGCTTTCATGTTTCAGTAGATCATAATTGAAGCCACCGCAAATAATTATATCATTGTATAAGGACCTGTTGAACTGAGAAATAATACGATTGAGCTCATTCTGGAAGGATATAGGACAGGCTGTAGGAGGCCTATACACCGTTCCATCTCTAGACAGTTCTACGAATAGTGACTCTATATGATCCTGATTCATTGTTGCACTTGCTATGATTTTCGAGTTTATGTCTTTAGATATGTAGATACTGA
Organism: Morinoia aosen; assembly: GCA_030386875.1. Classification (NCBI taxonomy): domain Eukaryota; kingdom Metazoa; phylum Arthropoda; class Malacostraca; order Amphipoda; family Talitridae; genus Morinoia; species Morinoia aosen. Next base: position 44,748,418 of record CM059559.1, read on the forward strand.
TGCCACCGACTCGCTTGTTGTTTCGTAGCGACTGGTAATCATGATAATTTTCAAATCTAATCATGTCTTTGGTTGAGTCATCTAGCCAGCTTTCGGTGAAGCTAATCACGTCTAGGTTATACTTAAGTTCAGTAAAAGTACATTGTATCTCTTTCAATTATGGATAAAGTGACCTACAATTCCAACACAGGAGCGAAAAATCATTGCGAGTTATTCGTATAGTTTCGTTGAGTTTTGAGATATTAGTATACATGCAGTTATCAGAGTCGTTTAGGTTTGGATATATTCTGTTTAAATGATTGAGATCTGGGTCTATATCATCGAATACATCTGCGTGATCATTCATTAAAAATTAGTAAATTTAAAATTAGTATAACCTAAAAACGAAATACAGTCAAGAATAAAAAGATATTCCTGTCTAAAAACTAGCTTAGGAAGTAAGAGAGAAAAGAGTAAAAAAAATCTAGCGCGATTTCGTTAGTACACACATACTCAGTCCATGAGCGAATAATAATAGAGTTCAATATCACAGCATTGGTGAGAACAAATTCCTGAGGCGTTGTCACAAAGTTCTCATACAACAGGTATTAAGTTTTAAAAATTATGGTGAGAATGAGATATTGAATCAGCTAATATAGTTTACACGTAATAATGATCATACTTGTAAAAATTTCATACAAATAAGGTGGGAGAGCGAACAAGGATGAAATCTAAATTCCATTATGACATTGGTAGTTACATGTTGCTGATGGTGTTATTGCAAATTTCACATACAGCTGTCATAAGTGTTCACATACATCTGCCAAACAATTGTCAAAATTGGGGTGAGACTGGTATCTTTAATATTTTAAAAAGCTGGAAGTGATTTACGACATAAAGCTATACAGCTTGAAGTTATAAAGTTATAGTGTAATGTTATAAAATTTTAGGCGTCAGTGACATATGTAATCAGTGACAGTTACATATTTTGATAGTGACTAATTGAGGTGATCACCCAAGCTTGAGCCTAATCATCCAAGACCTGTTTCGATGACATATCCAGTTGCAGCATCAGGTATTTCAAATGCTAGTTGGACTAGCTTCTATAATCTAAAACACCTTTGAAGTCCCGGTCAGGTTTAACTTCACAGCAAGGATTGGCGCTCCAAAATGGAAGCTTTTCAGGGAATTTGAACTTATCTTGTTTTTCTAATTGTGGTCAGTAGCGCTGGAGTACTGATCTTTACGGTGGGTTATGAATGTGAGTTTTACTGAATGTCTTCATTTAACTTCTCCACTCTGGTACCGATGACAAACGTGCTTGGACATATGCTACGGAATCCAATTCCCGTGTTATTTTAACCAACTTCATTCTAAACGTAATGAAGTGCTACACATATTGTTGGAGTAGAAAGAATGATAGTTGGAAGTTTCAACGTGAAAAATTTCGAGTTTCAAAAGAGATGTGATGACTTATGTGAGCTATAACTGAGCTCACCAACGTTTCATTTATTGCATGTCACGGTATTAAACAATGCTATGAGCGTTAGGTGATTTGAAACTATACGCAATAGATAAGAAGGTATCGTTAGAACAGACAGAAAACTGTTTTTCCTCGAGAGGTTTAGAGGTCTATATATCTAGGTAAGGCTTTATTTAGGCTCATTTTTATGTGCAGCAATCAAGGTTGATAGCAACGGGGTGGAAAAAGGTTATTCTTTCTTTGGCAAAATATGAGAAAAAAAACGTAAAATCAATGTGATCCTTTGCATGCGTATGGAAACTCTCCTTCTACTTCAACGCCTCTTGAGTTTCATTTACGTCGCTCAAGGGAAATTTTAGAAAGAGAGTTTGTGCACCAGTTTAACTATTCTAAGCGACTTGGCTTGATTGTGTAGCACATGTGTATCTCAAATGTATCTAAATCTGTACATCCTAAATATTTGAACCCTTGAAATGTTCGAAAAGTTGACTGCTTCGCTTGCAGTGCGAAAAGTCGCCGCTGCTCGGTTTTTCGACCCATACCTATATTTTTCCGTCTAATGCTTGGTCGGTGGGTTTTATTGATCAAATTTACACTTAATCTGTTTTTTTTCAGCAACCGTTTGCCAAACTTGAAAACATTTAGATAATTCATGAAATTCCTTTGTGCAGCATCCAATAATTATTTGGACGATGTGAACACTCTTACTATATCAAGGCCCCTTGTGAGGCTGTTCAAATACATCGTTATTGTGTGAGCTATATTTTTATTTCCCTTTAAAGCCTAAAGTAGCAGCCTCTTACTAAACACTCGTTTACACGCTCACAAATATCATGAAAAGAGTCAATATTTTTAGCTTGCGATTCTCGAGGCCGATGCTCCAAAATATTAGTGTATGCAGGACGTTAATTTTCCACACGCTTGCTGAATGTTGTTATAATAAATATAAAATTATAGAGAATGATTTTCTGAGGCAACCTAGTCTTGCATTTAGCTGAATGTTTCATTAGCAAAGAATCTGCGTTTATCGAGATTATTCAATGTCAACATTATTGGCAATGAGGTACTTTGTTGCACGCTATGGACCTTTCTGTTGTGATTTACCGAACTGTAGTTGGAAATAAACTTTAAACAATACTGGAATCTCAATTCGAAATTCAAAACCTGAATAGCGCTCATGAAGCAAAAAGCTGATTTAGCATAAATCGATAAATGGTACATCATAAATCCGGTAGAAAATTTAGGCATTGCTCACAAACCACAATCAACTTTAATCACACTTTAAATTTTCCTTCGTCATAATGGGCACAGTTCGAGAAACTCTTTTTGAGGTTATGTAAAACGCATATCTTCCTCCATCATTCTTCCTTTGGGAAAAGCAATCAGTTACGTAGTTAATTGTGATTATAAATTCAGTATATCTGTTTTCCCTTTAGATTATGGATTATTTAGATTTCTTAGATTTTTGGATTATGGCAAATGACTCTAATTTTTCAACTGCTCTCAATTTTAGGAATTTTTTACAATAAGATTAAGAAGCTTTTGCGTGATTGCCTAATTATCTTGAAATTACTTTACGTTCTCTTGTTTGGGAAGGCTAAAAAACAGTTCGTGCAGTTTTGGCAAATTAAGGGTTTCTCATCAAACAAGCAACTACGATATTATAACCCACTCACGGGTTAATTCTAAGCAAAATCAAGATCACTATAATGTTATAGGTATTTCCCTTTTAGGAGCTCAGGACTAATCCATCATTATAAAAAGTTTAGAATCTAAGCAAATGAAACTTCAGTTTTAACATTGAAAAAGGATGTTTATAAAATATTTTCCTTTTTTGAGGTCAGAACGAATTCGGAAAATGAATATTCTACTAACTTCGAAAATTGGCATAGACTCTCTCATGCCTCTTGTTTACAACTAACATGGCAAAAACGGTATTCAAAACTCGTAGAATGTTTAAATGGATAATTTTTGGATTCCATCGCGTAATTTGCATTCATGCCTATTGTTACCTCGTAATGTGATATGAATATCAAGTACCGTTTACGCTCGCTGTATGAATGTTGGTGCCCTTACATATTTGTGGCTTTATTGGTGCCCAGAGGCCATTTGACTCTTCAGTAGTCAGACAGGTCACTGAACTTGTCGGCCAATCACAAGCACAATGCAGCTGTGTATAATACTTAGGAGAGTGAAGTTTGAATATGAATTGCAAAACAAAATATCCGCTTATCTGCCTAAAAATTGTCTTCAGGGAATTTATCGTTTCGTCGGAGTCATGATTAAAAGTGACATTTTATTCCAAATGGCAAATTCGGGAATGGATCTGGTCGAAGTTTCATTTGCTTCAAACGTTACTCGTGGAGTAAGATTTTCAAATATTACGCTCAGTGCGCAAATTAATTCGAACCATATATTTTAACCACATAAGGATTGATTTCACCAATATGGTCGATGGTAAAGAGCATTGTCATGCAGCCATCCCTCCTACTGTATAGTTACTACTGTAGAGTAACTGGACTCAGTTACTTAAGAATATTACACATATATTCTTTCAGTCATATTTAGCCTCAGTTTCTGATAGAAGAACCTGATTTAACTCTAACAGGTTCATTTTTTCGTTAGTACCCTTAAGCTATATCGCTGTTTATCATTTGTCACGAAATTATCATATTTTTCCTTCTCGTCTGCCATCTCAACGACATTATCACTTATAGAATTCAGAACTTGTTCCCACCTCTTTTCATCTTTTTCATGAAGCTCATGTGATGATTTACATGAACCTCCTCGCCTCTCTGATGCATGTCCATCTTTCGGTCAGGTATTCTGTTCTGTTCTGCTCTTGCCAGATACTCATTAAATCTCCGATAACGATGAAATGATACATGATAAGTTCTTAACAATTCTTGAACAAAAACAAATCTCTAAGTTTGGCTATTCACTAAAACCAGAAAAATAGAATACGTAGATTCTTAATATAGGATTCATAATGATTTCCCTAATTGTGGAATACGATAATGGATGTTTTAAGCTAAGGAGTATCGGCTATAACTCTCTCAGATGCATCTTAATAGAAATCTCGACCAGTTACATTCTTGATTACTTCTGAAACCTGGTATATTAAAAATTATGAGAAGTCAACTGCAGAAGATTTTCAAACTAAACTGTTTATCACGCACGTGAAAATATCGAATGTTGCGGCAAACTTGAAACAATGCCGTTATGCTCAGAAGGTAGACGCATAAAAGTGATATCTTTGCAAAAACCTAGATATAGATTCAAGTTATTAGCTTGAATGATTACTAAAAATATAAATTCAGTCTATTTACGTCAAAGGTCGCACTATCAAAAACAACGAAAATGCGTTTATGATGCAGAAAAGATTTTTTTCCTGCTGTAAATTGCCAAAAACTATCACTGGTCTCTTGCTAAATACCGGAACTCTTCTTGCAGAGAACAGAGTGAGTGTTCTGTATGAAGAAGGAAGAGCTTTCCAGCTTGTCGTCGTCCCTCACCATGCTGCCGGCGTGCCTATCATGAAAGTTAATGAAATCATCGACATCGAAGGCGCAGTCGGCCACTTCGGAACGATCCGCCCACCGGAGCGGTCCAGCCTCTGCCTTGCTGACAGCCCACGCAGCGGTAATCCAGGCGTACTTCTCAGGGAAGGGAGAATCGGTAACACCTGCCAAATAACGCCAACATAAGAGCAGAAATATTGCTGTGACTATTATCCCACTGCTGAAGTCGCACTGATTTATTCTTGAAGAAATCAGCGTCGGATGCTTCAGAAGCATCCATAGATCAAGAGTCCAATTTAGAATAAGGAACACACATAAAAAGTTCTCATCTCAATCTTCGCTGCCTCAAAAATTAACATAGCGATTGCATACCTTCTTCTTTTTGTATTTAGCGGTGTGCAACCGCACTTGCTCGCCAACCTGTCGTACCGTGGGTAAAGGGTTCGTGCAAGACAGTTTAATAGCTAAAATTATTTCCACACAAAGAGTGTTGATGATTTTAATGGAAATTTAAAATTGTTACAAAAGTGCTTGCTATTTTAGTAAAATGAAATCTAAAAAAAATGCAATGTTACATTCTGAGAAGTGGTATAGGGATAAGAACTGATGAAAGTGATACTGATGAGCTAGACATTTCACAAAAATTATTTTTTATAAGTTTAAAGAATTTTCAAATCATATCTATCTCATGCTCAACAAAAGCTGTAAGTTTTCAACTCAGATGAGCGATATACGTAAAAATTCTACTAAAATGCATGAGGAATCTTTTCGTTATAACTAAAAATTAAGCGTCGATATTGTTTAAAAACTCGATTCCTAGAATTATTCAATTTATAATACGTACTAAAGAAATCATCGTACAAGTAAGTGTAAGAACTACAACTTTTTTACTTCAATTTAAAAAAGCTCAGTTTCAGTTTAAAAAAGATCAAGTTTAATTTAAAAAAGGTCAGATTCAATTTAAAAATGTTCAAGTTTAGTATAAATAAGGTCAAGTTAAATTTAAAAAAGGTCTCAAGTTTAATTTAAAAAAGTTCAAGGTCAATTTAAAAAAGCTCAAGTTGAATGTCAAAAAAGATCAAGTTTAATTTAAAAAGTTTCAAGTAGGCTTTATTTAAAAAAAGATCAAGTTCAATTTTGAAAAGCTTATGTTTCTAAAATTGTATACCTATGTTATAATAATATAATTAAAATTCATTTGTGGGAATGCATATTTATTTAAAAGTACTGGCACTGAAAACAGAGTAAATTGGATATCAAGAAACCAAGCTGCTGTGATTTTGTACTTGATTTGACATTCTTCAAGTTGTACCTATGAATCATTTGCTAAACAGATCATAGGTACTTATACCTATTGACATAAATGATCTAAATAAACTTCATGTAATAAACAACTGTGTGACATTTAGCAAACTGCACTGACTGAAAAGTTAAACATTACATAGCTTCAAAGTTATATTTAAACAATAAGGCTGCTACAATAATGGCTTATAATATCAAGTTATACAATATAGTATTTTATGTGAAATATGATACGAAATTAGAGGCCAATTTCTTAACTAATAATTCCATGCATTTTTACACATCTATACCATAGCAAAGTGCATTTATACGTTATCTCTCATCTTTAAATCTTCTTACGCAAGTATTCCAGCAAATGCTTCTGTATATGATTGTAGGAGCGTAGACATAGCCTGGGTGTTATGGCATTAATGGATGCATCTATTACTTCTTCAAGGAAGAGCATTCGGTGCTCAGTAATGGTCATCCCTTCCAGCGGGGAGTACAGCATCTCTGTCATTCTGGTTGCTAATAAGCGCTTCATTTTTGCTTTCATTGCACTCCAGCATTCTTCTATGAGGTTAATTGGTGCACTGTGAGGATTTGCTGGAATTAACAGAGCGCCAGAAAATTCTTCTTCATCAAAAACAGCTTAAAGACCTATATCTACTGGGGCGTTATCACATTCTACTATGAAATTGTTAAGAGGCTCTGTTACTGTGCGCAGCATTTCGCAAAGCCATTTTCGACAGTCTTCTTTTCGGTAACTTCCTCTCCGCCTCTGCAGATACACGAGACCCTGTGGTGATATCCCTGCAGTAACATGTATATTCTTTCCTCTTGAGGTCGGACACTTGACCGAACAGCGAGTTCCTTTACGAGAACGACCTTCACTACGCCGTAAGAAAAGATTAACATTGGTTTTTGTCAATGAAATTTATTAATTTGCCATAGCCCATCATCAAACATAAGCGTTTCAAAATTAAACTTGGTCTTTTTAAAATAGAGCCTACTTGATATTTTTTAAATTGAATTTGATCTTTTTAAATTGAACTTGAGCTTTTTTAAATTTAGCTTGAATTTTTTAAATGAAACTTGAGCTTTTTTAAACTGAACTCTAACTTTATTAAATTAAACCTAAAAAGCTGTAGTCGACGGCCTCTCTACTGAAAGGCATCATTTAACCAAGAGCATTGCAGAAATTCTTCGGAGCGAGGGAGATCAACAAATACATTTTTAGCCCAACTCCAGTAGAAGAGTCGTAAACACAATGTAATCCAAAATACCACGTCACTGGAACAGACGTGCAGCTAGTAAGTGTCGCATTGAACACTACAGTGAAAGTAAAGTACATTTACAATAATGTACGAGGCGTGTCCGTAAAATAAGTTCCACGGGCTGCTGCTGGCGCCAGGATCGCTTTATGTGCGGCCAGGCAACAGAGGCATGTTGTTTGGCTCCACCACTCCAATCCCCCACCGAGCCAGCGTCGCTCAGCCTTGGCTCAGCAGCCGTCAGCAATGGAGCCCCCTCCCGCGTCTCCCGCCAGCTGCGAGTTGCGGTCTGTTACGAGACCTTTGAATAGCCTAAATGTTCAGTCAAAATCTTGTCAATTGTGGTTTTGCTGACCTCCGGAATCTTTTCGCACAGCTCCCGAACTGTAATCCGTCGATCTTCAAGCATTGCCGCTTCGACTTTGGCAACTGTTTCGTCGGAAACCGATGGCTGCCCTGCACGGGCTTCGTCGTGGACGTCTGTTCGGCCATTTTCAAAGTCCCTGACCCATCTGCGCACCATTCCGGAGCTCATACACTCTTCTCCATACACTTGACAAAGTTCTTCGTGAATTTCTTTCGCCGATTTCTTCTTAGCGGCCAGGAAACGAATAACAGACCGCAACTCGCAGCTGGCGGGAGACGCAGGAGGGGGCTCCATCGCTGACGGCTGCTGAGCCAAGGCTGAGCGTTCCAGCGACGCTGGCTTGGTGGGGATTGGAGTGGGGGAGCCAAACAACCTCCCTCTGTTACCTGGCCGCGCATAGAAGCGATCCTGGCGCCAGCAGCAGCACGTGGAACTTATTTTACGGACACGCCTCGTACATGTATATCGACTTGAAAAAAACGCACGGAACATCTGCATAATGCACGTATTTGAGTGACTGCGAACAGTTTTGCAGTTTAACTAAATGAAGCATGGCATACGCGGAGTTTTCTGTTAGTCAGGGTGAGAAAAATTTAAGAGCATTCAAATTTTTATTCTGCCTGATGAAATTGTAATCGTAAATGTCACAAACTTGTGTGTACCAACAGCTGATCATGCATTAAACAGCTGTGCATTCATCAGCACCTATTCATCTCACCTACCTTCCCAATTTTCTACATTTAAACTGACGGCTAAAATGAGGTTGAATATAGTCACTGAGTTGCTTTTTTGTGTCAAAAATAACCTAAAATGGTCGAAATTGGTAATTTTTCACTCCTTCAAAAATCAAGCGAACCAAAAGATTGCTAGCCTCTGTAGGTATATGAACACACGTGGCATGTCTACGCTGCAAAACAAGACTGCTAAATCTGTTATCGTTCTTTGAATTTTCAAAATATGTAACATTTAATACTCTAACTATGCAATAAGCTAAGCTAAGTAAATCACTAAACATTAAAGCAATTAATTCATGAGACGAAATAGCTATCGGTGACTCGATTATACTGGGATGGCTGGAGCAGGCGTAGGCTTATTTAAACTTGATACGAGATCAGACATCGAAGCCATGATTCAATGTAGCACAAAACTGCATAAATCTTCATATGCTATGAGTTATGTAGCAAATATTTTGCTATGAGGTGAAAATAAAATGAGAATCCTAAGGTAATTGCAAATCAAGATAAACATTTAGCATTTGTCATTAAGTGATTTCGTTTATTTTACCTTAAAATTTGACATAAATACTTTTCAAAATATACTCGGTTTAATATTTCCATACGGGTAATTTTCATTATTGTATATTTAATTAAAATAATTTGAAACCTTCCAAATATGAATATCAATTTTAAGGGGCTAGATTTTCATCGTTTTGAAGAACAGAATGTATAATTATATCATCTCATGTCAATAGAAACAGAAATTATTATTTGCGTCGGTGCTTTCCGATCGGCTAAGTGTTGAGAGCTTGCGAAATTGATGGTTCCACCTCCAGCAGTCAACTTACTAATCGTGCATCTCAAGTCGTAAAAAGACGGGCTGTAGCAGATACCGCTATCTAGAAATTAAAAAGATCACGAGGTGAGAGTTAAGTAACCTGCGACAGCCAGCACGGCATCTGCACGCTCCTGTCGCGTCTTGATGATGAGGGGCTCCCCAGCTTCGCCATCACACATCCTCCTCTGGTTCTGCCAGGTGCCATTCTTAGTTTTTGCAGCGGTTATGAAAATGGTGGCATTGGGAGCGATGGGCTCACACGAAGAACGAGCTGTAGAATAAGGTATTAATGAATCTCAGCTCGTTACCATAAACACATGCAAATACATACTTCAGTTTACGGTCGCATGATTTGGACTAGAACAAGAATAATTGTACAAACAAACATGACGTAGTCGGCTGCGATGAAACGGCTACAAAAGCCGTGCAGCGTAAAATTATTGTCCTACAGGAAATTGTACACTCTTTTGATGAGGCGGATTCGCTTGTTTAATTGCAGAACACATTTTTATCAATAGCAATCCATCGATCTTTTGAAACTGTAATTAATAGTATACTGTGGATTAAAAAGAGATATGCAGAGTTATTTTCAGATTCAGTGAGAACACATTTTTATCTAATAAGCCTAAGCCGGGCGAGAATATAATGATGAGGTTCAGAAAATGACTGTAGACTTAATTCAGAAAAAATTAAATGCAGCTCTGTAAAAGTTGCACAGCCATGATACTGAGTTTTCAAATTTCCGTTCAAGTTGATTTAGGTACAGGTCAAGTGTTCTTGCTCAACTGCAATATTACTAGAGGAGATCCACTGAATGCTGACTTGCATCACATTTTCCACATCCACTTTAAATTTGAAGTTGGGTACATGATTGTCAATGTAGATAGAATCCAAATTCGTCGTATCGATGCACAATCCTGAATAGAAATTTAAAATGATGGAATGGTATTCTCAGAATAAAAAGAAGAACCAATGTTGTAGAGAACATTTATTGAAGCAAACGTTTCGGAATACAATTATTCCACTTTCAGTTATTCTAAATACATGTTCGACTGAATTCATATGCACATGTTTTCTATAGACGGTACTTGGATGATGCGTTTCTATTATTTAGGTCCCGGAATCAAGCAAATCAATTTTTTGAGTACGTAATGCTATTCACCCCAACGTTATATTCACAATGAAATGTGAAAAGAATGGTGAAATACGTTTTTTAGATATCCTGTTAAGGAAGTCAGATTCTAACTTCATCTCCTCAGTTTATAGGAAACCTACATTTACCGCCCTTTGTACAAATTATTTTAGATGAGTCTATTGCATTTCAAGCACGCACCAAATATCACGCAATGTATCAGAATTTCTGCAGAAATTTTCTACGCGTAACAATTACCCAAAATATCTTGTTAATCACATTGTCAGGAAATTTCTCGATAACGATTTTACCCCTCCACATGTAACTTTGACCGAACCGAAACAAAAAATTTTAATTGGCCTTCCATTCCTAGGTTATATGAACAGTGATTTTCAAAGAGAGTTTTTAGTCTTTGTGCGAACCGTTTTTACAGCGGTTGACATACATGTTTATCATAAGAATACCTTTAAAATAGTGTCTTTTTTAACAGAAAAGAGCGACAGTATGAGTACCTGGAAAGTTGCAGTGTATATGTGTTTGTTTGTGATTGCTGCCGGCAATCGTACTTTGGAAGCTCACTACTCTCCAACTATTCATCCGTCACTGCCAACATTCAGGATTTTCTCATATAGCTGGTCGCCCATTTGCCTGTCCCCTCAATCTGCCAATAAAAACCATTGCAATAGTTCCAATCACCCTATCAAAATGTCTAATTTTTCTATCCTATGCCGTACCTTCAATGAACAAGAACTCCTTTTTCTAGAATATCTTTATATATGTATTCACGGATAAACCTTCACTAAATAACGAATTCAACACGACTAAATTATTTGTGCCCCCTAATTCCTAATTTGCTGTATGCTGGGGTGCGTGTGTGAGTGTATAATAATGTGTTTGTGTACGGCTTTTGGTACTGTATGTATTGTCTACGTGCTTGCTTACGAAGCTTTAGTTGTTAGAAATTAATCTTTTTGTGCCCCCTAATTCCTAATTTGCTGTATGCTGGGGTGCGTGTGTGAGTGTATAATAATGTGTTTGTGTACGGCTTTTGGTACTGTATGTATTGTCTACGTGCTTGCTTACGAAGCTTTAGTTGTTAGAAATTAATCTTTTTTTGTCGTTTATGCTTTGTCAGACGTTAAATATTTTACTCATGACTCTAAAAACATTTTACATCTTCCAGCTCTGAATTTGGAATAATTTTATTCCGAAACGTTTGCGTCGAAAAATGCGCTTTATATCGTTGGTTCATCATTTCATTTTGAGAAGACGACTCCTTAAGAATCGCCCTATAAGTACCTTGGGATCTACCATGATAAATACTTATAATGGAATGGGTTTTAGGAATAGGTCGACGTGGATTTGAGAACACAATGGGTTGGCTTTGCTGCCTTAAAAATGTTTCCGAAGAAAATTCGTGTCCCTGATTAAATACTACATAGCTAATTTTATAGAATCTAAACATTTGAGGACGTGGTAGAAGATAGTCTTGCAGCACTCATTTATGATTCTGTCAGTCTGTGATCTTCGCTGGTTACAACCAGAGGAGAAAAATTGCACCAGAATCCTTGTGTAACTAAGCGCTGTAACACACTCTTTGAATATTGACTCAATTGAGCAACAGCACACGACAGCAATCAGTTTAAAAACCCGTTTCAGTAAAATAAATAAATAAATACATAGGTTTTTTAACCTATTTACTGTACTCTTTTTGTACATTTTGGACACACTGAGGGAGAAAACGTGGTAGCTTAATCCAATTCTTCTCTAACTCGAGTCTCTGATATAAGAAGGGAAAAAGTACATGGATCAAGTATTGAAACTCTGTGCTCATGAAACCTTATGTCGTATATGTATAAATAGTTTTTGTAGTTTCTATAGTTTTTGCGTAAGCATGAGTACATCCTTACATGGTGTTGGATGAATTAGACTTTTTACCTTTGCTGATCGTAGACAAGCAAAGTTCTTTGCGCGCGTTCATGTTTAAACATCACCGGGCCTACAGGCTATCAACCCCTCCTACAGAATAGAACATGAGTGAAGCGGTTGTGCTTTGTTAAAACGAAAAAACAAAGTCTCACCAAAATACGTTAAATACCACAAACGAAAATAAACTGTGTTTCTCTGAATAGTTTCAAAAAAATTCAACGACCTAACTTTTTAAATGACCTGGATAAATGACCTTTAAATCTATCTAACTGGACTATACTTTTCATGGTGCATCATGCAATAAGCACCCACAGAACACTAATTTTTATGAACGAAGCTCTAGTTTTGATGTCGTTATCGCTGTCTTCAAAGTCGTGCATAACTCAGCTGCTACCCAATTGAAAATCAAGGACGTATCGCCGGTGTATTAAGGACGTGAGGGTCGACTATGCACGATTTATAGGCTAGTCGGCTTGCTCTGCTTTAACACTGCCTCTACGCGCCCCAAACCAAGCGCGGTCAAGCTCGGACGTGAAATTCATAGTTGGCCTTGGATGGTTCGAAGGCGCAAAATTTTCAGTTGATTAACGGCCGTAACATTTGAAAGCGGCATGACTCGATCTGTCAGTTAATGACAGCGTGTCATCGTGAGCGTACTGGCGGTTACTGCCTCTGCAAAGGTTGCGTTTGGTGTTTCGACCGTGTTCTTCGCAATCATTGCGTTAGACAAATTGTGACGTAGTATTGCATCAGATGCCCAAAACATGCTTATTGATATTATATTGATTGTTTACTTGGATGTTGTGGCGATCAGCCGTTATGCTCATCCTCAGATTTTTCTCGTCACTTCTCGAGCTCAAGCTGAGTTCAATTTTTTAAACAATAGTTATGTGAAGTGTTGTTCGTCCAACTGTTTTGAAACTAGAACAGTGGTATTCATATCAAAGTACTCTGGATAGTTTACTGAGCAGGTTTACAGAACAGTTCACATTCACTTGATTCATTTGCAAGTTTTTCACAGAGTGGCTATAAAGACTGTTTTTTTCAAATGTGTATTGATGTTACAATAAGTTACTCATTTTCACGATATTAATAAGTGCAAATGCTGACATTGAACAATAAATTAAACCAATGTGCTTTTCACAGTGCTTTGTATCAGTGCCAACAAGAATAGAGGAAAACGCTGGAGATAAACCAAAACTGTGAGTTTATAATGAAAAATCGATTGCTCTAAATATGTATCATGGCCAAAAAATAGCACAACGTTGTATGACTCTTGCACTTTTGGGACTTAGCACTCCTACAGGGTCCGAGAGATGTGAATTTGGGTCATTTTATATTGTAATTATCGTTTTGCCTTGTCATGATAGACATTTTTTATTCATTTTCTTACTGTCCATGCTATGTCGTCTTCAACTATTCTCTTGTTCAATTTATTTTTCAAGATTTGTAATTCTGTGCATTGAGTCCTGCGCAACAGCGCACCCTATCTATCATTTGTGGTTATGGTTCATTGTAAATACTTTTTTGGTAGTTAATTGCGCTAGCTAATTGTGCTCTAATTTTTTCTCTAAAACCGCATTAGTAACGCAAGGAAATTCTTTTGTGCTATTCTTTGCCTTTGCTTTCCATTTGGTACTCTAATGAAATAATTTTCAGTCTTTGGACTTGTTATTTGAAATGCTGTTCAGCATTCAGCCAATAAACAAGCACATTCAGTCAACTTTAAGTGCCTACGTATGTAATTTATGAATGATGCATTTCTTTTGCAAATGTTTTTTTGCTGGTTCATTGGTCACCCAGCTGATGCAGGGTATTGAAAATTTACGTTGTAACTCTAATTTCATCCGTTATGTTCTTTAATGATATTCAAAATGTTCCCCTCCCTCAGGGGGATACAACTATTGTATCTATGGGAAGTAGCGCTCCCTGGGGGACAATGTGAGGGCCCGAGCTAAAGGTTAGGTAGGCCTTTTTGTTAAAATAACATAGGTTTTTGCTTTGTTACGGACCATATTTTTTCGGTTCACTGCTGTCCTGTTTTTTCAGCACCTACTACTTTCTTCTTCAACTTTGATCTTGTTTCACGAACTTCTTTCCCATCTTACTGTTTCTATGACCCTTCACCATAGATTCCTCATTTTCTTTATCTCCATACTAAATGGTGCCTTCCTCCGTCCTCTCTTTGATACGTTCTATTTTCGTAGCGGATGAGGAGGCCTAAACTAACTTATAATTTAATCTAATCTTCAAAATGTTCCCTCCAGGCAAATCATTTCCATAATGAACAAAAATGTGAGAGATCAAACGAGAATACTATGCATATATAATGTACATGAGCGTTGAAATGGCTCTCTTTACACTTGAGTTGATATAACTTTATATTAGGAAAGAAATAAAATATGATATATTTTATTTGTTTATTTCTTGATGTATAGATTATCAAGAATATATATATATATTCAGTATATTTTGGTAGTAACCCTTCCTTGATACAGGTTTCATTAAAAATAATGCCATATTGATTATTAATAATAGTTTAGTTCAAATTTTCTAGTTTTCGGAAGAGTTTACTTTGATCGAAATTTATTGAATTTAAAAGCTCCCCTAACGTTTTGTGATTAAAATTTTGCGACGCGTTTCGTCCTGTGTCCACGGACATCATCAGGCTAAAAATAGTTTGAGTTGTGTGCGATTGCTACGGTTGGTTCGGTTAAGTTGTGAGTAGCAGAATTTAGAAACTCTATGTGCTGCTCAAGTCCATTCTTGTCCTTTATAAAAGGTGTGAGAAATAAAAGTGTACTATAATTTTTACCAGGTAGGTTCAAATCAATTCTAAAAAAGGTAGTGAAATTATGGAAATGCTATTCATTTATGCCGGTATTTAATGTACCTAATGGTACACATATGATATGTCCCAAAATGTAGTGCACGTGTTGATATTTGTTTGTTACATGCAGCATTTTAAATGGATTGTGATTTCATTTTCAATTCCTATATTATTTTTGCGTTTCATTGGTGAGAAGGCTGTGATTAATGGAAGTAAGATATTCATGTAAATTTTAATGTAGAGAATGTTTCATTTTTGTAATAAAGGTTCAAGAAAGAGCGGGATTCTATGTGCTTTCTAATGTATTGTCTTATGTACCTGAGCTCCCAGTTGCACGTGCCTCGATCTCATTGGATGTACAATATTGTTCTGAGCTAGCTTAATGAGTCAATACATTCACAATGCATTAAGTGTGAATGTATTGTAAGATCCAAAGCTTCCAGTGCAATATTGTACACCCCGTGAGGCGAGGCACGTGCAACCGGGAGCTATTTTTTAACCTATAATCCATGGACGGCCAGCCGCGATTCGAATCTGGTCCTGAGGCGGTAAACGGCCGTTAGGTAGGGCGGAACAACGGCGATTCGCGTGCAGTTTTGTGTCCGAAAAAGTGGACATTTGACCCTTAAACCGCGCGTAATACAACTAAAAAACGCATAGGAACCGGCGCGTTCCCACCGACGATACGTCCTTGATTTTCAATTGGGTATGCACGAACAGTTGCTGAACCCATGCACATTCATTGTTATTTTTTAAAGATATTGTGGTATTTGCCGAGACTGATACATGATGTAAGCTACGGCGAATTTGAACGTCTATTTGAACTCCAAGGAGTTCATTTGCAAAATAATTGATACGCAACGGCTTAAAAAGCATGCTATGCTGAGCTGCTTTACATCTGTTCTCACTTATTTGGAATTACTCTGGTATGATTCGTTGACTCATATTTTTCAGGGTTTGAAATAAAAGCTTCAACTTTATCGGTACTGGCGGTATCTCCAGTTTCAATTGCCATTCATAGTTTCTGTTTCTATCCTGGGGTGAAAACGAATATTCGAAAGTAATTTTCAACATGCAGCATACTGAAGATAAATGAAAAATGTAGGGTTACCAGTAGCTTTCATTGAAACCAAATTTTACATTGCAATAGCCATTTAAAAGCAATTTGCTATTAATTATCTCAAAGTTTGTACTTGAAAGGCCGTGGTACGATTTTGTAATTTATTTTCAACAAGCCCAACAAAGTCTTTTTTACATGTACTATAGTCGTTTATTGAGGAGTCTAGGTTAAAATATAAATCATAAAATATAATTTGGGAGCACTTAACCTAGATACCACAAAGAACTGTACTGTCTCGTTCTCGCTTAGATGGCGTCAGATTTCTTTTTCGAAAATGAACGAGGCTCAGTACGAATAGAAAATGGCCAATTTTACGGCAATTTCGTGTCTGATTTACTGTACTAAAACACTATTCGTCTAACTATCGATATTTTCAGTGATGTATCATAGTTCAAGAGCGTGCCTGATATGTTGAGTTATGACTGATCAATGACTTCCTGGGCGTATTAGATTAGGACTGTTAATATATTCGTAAGTTATCATCGGAGAACGTTGTAAAGTATGTGTGCGTGAATAACATGCGTCTGGTTAAAGGAATGAAATTTGAACGATTGAAGAAGAAACTTATTCATCACTAGAGCCAAATCCATCTTCCAGTCATGTTAGTGTAGTGCTGGTGCTCTCTTTTGAAACGGAATGTTCAGTTTGTTCACACGAACCAGTCATGTTACGTGAGAAAAACATCCTGCGACGAGGCACGCTTTCTCGCCCACTGCATGCTGTGTATCACCAGCATCACCCTTGCAGTTACGACACCTCCGACGTGGTCTTCGAGTTGCAGCAGAGTTAATTAATGTATTTCAAAGAATGTTTAGCGGAGCTTTAAAATTCTATGGAAAGTTAATTGAGATACTGTGAAAAAATACATGAACTGGCATCCAGGTCAAAGGATTCAAACTGAAAGTTTATGCAATTTTGGGTTTTATTTTTCCTTGTTTAGGACAGTACGATAGAAATTATGCCGCTCTGACAGTATATATGTTGCTAAGTAAACCAACCTATGACCGACGTCGAAGACAGTAAAGAATAAATTCAGCCAATTGCATAGAGGATACGTACTAATTTTTTAAAGTTGAGTACATTTTGCTGTCAATCTGATACTAAGAATTTTAGTAAAATTAATGAAGAATAGTGGGGCCTTTTACTATAAAACAAAGTTTAAGTGCATTATAAATTAACTTTCGAAGTATGAGCTAAGAACGTAGGAGCGAGGAAGCTAACAGGCTGACGAACGTACGTAACTATAGTGTACAATACACAACCCGTCTAAAAGGACAGGCTTTAAAATTTCCCTTTAAATAAATATTCCAGGTATGGGTGACAAAAAAACGCATCCATCCTAATAGTACCCGAGATTGAAATATGCTAGTACTTGTGCTAGTGCACTAGTGAGACTCGTATCACAGATACGGTCATTAAGCATCCTTTAGAGCGGGAGAGAGAGTGTGACCTACCGAACAAGCAACACACAGTGGATTGTTCCATTTAAGCAATGAGTCATGAGAATACGAGCAGTTGTACACGCAGGCCTTTATGCATCTAGCAACCCGATTAATTACGTAAGACCTCAATCAATGTGACGTCACTTAGAGGGATCATGCATCAGCTGCAACGATTAAGTGTATCTCGGCACCAGGTGACAATTATCAAATTCCCACGATGAAGGTACAACGTAAGTTCAGTTTTTTGGACACAGTAGATGCATATGAAGTGGTGGACTTGTCTCGGAATACAGGAGACATGAACTAAGAATCAATATTGAATTAAAGCACACCAAAATGGATAAGACGAGTACAGGTTTAAGTTGTGAATACCAAATACCAGCGCTATCCACTCACGGAACTTGAGCAGCGAAATGACGCCTGACTGCGCCTTCAGGGTGACGTTCTGCGGTGCGTCATGCGTCATGTAGCACTCAGCCGCACGTTTGTCGAATGACGCAGCTGTGCAGTTCAGTTCTACGAGGCACAGAGTTTTGCACGTGCCTGTGTAGCAGGAGGAGGTTAATGGTGGTGGAAAGTAATCACTGAGACACTGCATTGGCTGTTCTAAGAAAAATTTGATGTGTTTCAGTTAGTAAAATATTTCCGAAAACGTCGATCTAGTAGAATAGATTACTCAACACCGCTACACAGAAATCGTGTTTCAAAATTAATGCATACCTCCGTGGACCAAGTTGTATCAAAACATTCATGTGAAATCACAAAATATGCCGATTTCCACATTGCTCCAATAAATGTAAGCCTCTGTTGTTTAAACATGAGATTGATTTCACCTTCATTCCTTTCAAGCAAACACTTCGTGCACTTCTTTATTGCACTTTATGAACAGCCAGCATTTTAATATTAAATTCAGTTGAAAGTTAAAACCAATGTAACCTTAAATTTTCTTCATGCAAGTAGTTATTGGACTGTCAATCAAATTCATTTATTAGACTGCGATAGAAAGGATTCATTGTCGGTCTTAAGAGTAAGTTGATTGTATTTTTGCTCTAAATAAATAAAACTGAGATCATACACACTCTTATTTCCTGGCTTACAAGACCTAATGGATTTTCATAAGGTTTCATTACGGATACATTTTCCCGAATAGCCGAATAGGTGTTAAAGTTCATCTGTTTCACGCTAAATCACGAAGTATTTTGATAACATTTACAAATTTACTGATATGAGCCTATACGACCAAACTTCATTTACGGTGTCCTTCCCTATTTTGGACTTCTATCAGAGAAGCTGAGAACAGACTTTACCATAAGTTAATTTCTATCTCTCCAAGAACTCTATTTTTATACCATTCAAGTATATAAATAAGCACCCTATTTCAGTCATCTTCCCCTTTTGAAATGCATCGACGACCGATATTTAACTTTCTCCCAACAAGGTCGGTAGTTGTGCGTGTTATACTTCGTAATAATTGGGTTTTAACCACAACACACTTTGAATTAGGGTTGCTGAGTATGTTGATCTTAGTCATAGAACTATTCGTTCCCATCACATTCTAATCTTAGGTAACCCTTCATAAATGATTCATGAAATTACGTCATTTATACTGGTTAGTTCGAAATTCTAATCCTATGTGCAAGTTTTACTTCCGGCACGTCAGTCTTCATATGTTTACAAATTCAAACCTTCTCTTATGCTATTTTTTAAAATACATGTTAAAAATAAGTTTAGCTCTCGAAAAGTAATAATAAAGAGTTTATCGCGAAAAATAACGAAAGAGTTCTCTATCTCATGTATATCAAATAATTCTTCAAAGAACTTTTGTTTGATATGTTCTTATGATATTCAGCTGCATAGTAATATTTTCATTAGAATGAAAGCTGGAATTCATTACTTCACGCAGAAATATACTCACAAATATCGTCGGCTGCCTCGACCAGGCTGTGGCTGTGTAGGACTTTGTCCCGCATGACCGTGTGGAACCGAGCAGCCGCTGTGGCTGCCACCAGCAGCACAGCCAGCAGCGCGCAGGCGTGGCCGACCATTTCCCTCTGGATACACGAAACAATACGACACTAATCTATATTATAATAGGTGCCGCGTCTGTGTGTCCGTCTGCCTGTCCGTCACTCCCACCAGCAGAAAGTGTTTGAAGCGCGCACCCGTGATACAAGCTGCATCAACTCCACAATTTTAATTGTATTAGTCCATCAGATTCGGTAATTAGTCTCATAAAATGTATAGATACACACAAATAAGAAGTAGCATAAACAGGAGAATAACGAGGAAAAAATTATTAAGGACGTGGTGGTCGATTATGTACGATTTATAGGCTGTTTGGCCTGCTCTGCCATAACACTCCCTCTCCGCGCTCCAAACTACGAGCAGTCGAGCTCGGACGTGAAATTTATAGTTGGCCATGGACGATTTGAAGGCGCAAAATTTTCAGTTAGTTAATGGCCGTAACATTTGAGAGCGGCCATCCGTGGTTTACAGCCTTTCAAATGTGTGCTGCAGGTGGTGTGCTTCCGGTGGTATGCTGCAGGTAGTGTGCTGCAGCGAATTATCGCCGAGCGTATAATGGATGGACGTCACCCATCAAACGGGGGTTTGACCTTGTTACTTATTTTCACGATATTAATAAGTGCAAATGCAGACATTGAACAAACAATAAGATCAATATGCTCTTTACAGTGCTTTGTATCAGTGCCAACAAGAAAAGAGAAAAACGGTAGTGATAATTAAAACTCTGAGTTTATACTGCAAATCGATTGCTGTAATTATGTATCATGGCCAAAAATAGCACTGCGTTGTATGACTCTTGCACTACTGGGACTTAGCACTCCTACAGGGTCCGAGAGATGTGCATTTGGGTCATTTTATATTGTAATTATTATTATTTTGCCTTTTCATGAAGGACATTTTTTATTCATTTTTTACTGTCCATGTCAGCTCGTCTTTCTGTCTTCAACTATTCTTCTGTTTAATTTGTTTTTCAAGATTTGTAATTCTGTGCATTGAGTCCTGTGCAACAATTCACCCTATCTATCATTTGAGGGTATGGTTTATGGTAAATACTTTTTTGATAGATAATTGCGGAAGCTAATTTTGCTCTAGTTTTTTCTCTAAAACCGCATTGGAATGAAAGGAAATTCTTTTGTGCTATTCTTCGCCTTTAATTTCCATTTGGTTCTCTGATGAAATATTTTTCATTGTTTGAACTTGTTCTGTAAAATGCTGTTCAGCATCCAGCCAATAGACAAGCACATTCAGTCAATTTTAAGTGCCTGCGCATGTAATTTATGAATGATGCATTTCTTTTGCAAAAAAATTTTTTAGCTGGTTCATTGGTCACCCAGCTGAGGTAGGGTATTGAAAATTTACCTTGTAACTCTAATATCATTTGTTATGTTCTTTAATGATATTCAAAATGTTCCCTGCAGGCAAATCATTTCAATAATGTTTAAAAATTTGAGTAATCTATCAAGAATCTATATACTTAATTCAGTAACTAAAAATTTGTCCGAGTCCGTTTAGAAAATTGGCTGAGTGTATATGGTCAAGTGAGGTATTAAATTGAAGCCACTGGTGTCTATATTTGCAGAAAACTATTTATTTATTTTTTTTTTCATCATTTTTTTCTATTTTTTTTTTATTTTTTTTTTATTTTTTATTTTTATTTTTTTTTTGTTATTTTTTTATTTTTTTTATTTTTAGGCAAGTCGGACGACGACTACAAATTGTGATTTTAACTCCTGGGCTTGAAATTACACATGGGCCAACATTAATGCCTACTCCTGTGCTTGATAGGGCATCTAGTGTTTTTTTTTTATTTTTATTTTTTTTATTTTTAGGCAAGTCGGACGACGACTACAAATTGTGATTTTAACTCCTGGGCTTGAAATTACACATGGGCCAACATTAATGCCTACTCCTGTGCTTGATAGGGCATCTAGTGTATTGATAGGGCATCTAGTGTATATGATGCCCTATCAAGCACATGCCCTATCACATCTAGATGCCCTATCAAGCACAGGAGTAGGCATTAATGTTGGCCCATGTGTAATTTCAAGCCCAGGAGTTAAAATCACAATTTTGTAGTCGTCGTCCGACTTGCCTAAAAATAAAAATAAAAAATAAAAAAAATAATAAAAAAATAACAATAATAATAATAAAAAAAATAAAGAAAAAAAATAAAAAATAAATAAAAAATAGAAAAAAAATAAAAAAAAATGAAAAATAAATAAATAAATAGTTTTCTGCAAATATATGACGACGACTACATAAAAATGACGACGACTACAAATTGTGATTTTAACTCCTGGGCTTGAAATTACACATGGGCCAACATTAATGCCTACTCCTGTGCTTGATAGGGCATCTAGTCTATTTTTTTTTATTTTTATTTTTTTTATTTTTAGGCAAGTCGGACGACGACTACAAATTGTGATTTTAACTCCTGGGCTTGAAATTACACATGGGCCAACATTAATGCCTACTCCTGTGCTTGATAGGGCATCTAGTGTATTGATAGGGCATCTAGTGTATATTGAGTTACTGAATTAATTAAGTAACTAGGCAAGTCGGACAACCCGATACTCGGGTTGAACCGGTAATCAAGAAACGCGTTGTTAATCATTTGCGTGATTAAAAGTGGTTATGCACGCAAGAACAGTACTCAAAATTTATTTGGAAAAGTAAAATCGAATCAAAGTATTTCTTCATAAACTACATTTCTGGTGTACACTCCTTCTTTCCCTTCAAATTTTCATTGCTGTGGACCATCAGTCACTTGAACTTTGATTGACGCCATATTTCGTACTCGCGAAAAACTGACATAAAGTTGTCCATGTCCAAAGACGGGTTCTGGTAAGTAGAGACCAACGCGACCCAATGTCTGTCCTTGACTCTTGTTTATGGTCATTGCAAAAAAAATTCGAACGGGAAACTGTCGTCTTTTGAGAACAAAAGGTAAACCACTGTCTGAAGGTGCCAGCTCGATTCTCGGTAACAAAATTCGTTGTCCCTTTGCTTCACCAGTTATCACTTGAAGGTCGATAGAATTCTCGTGTAAAACGCGCACAATCAATTTTGTACCGTTTACTAAACCTTGCTTAGAATTCATGTTCCTCAACAGCATGACGATAGCTCCAACTTTCAACGTGAGCTTGTGGGGTGGCATACCACTTGGAGTCTGTTCGTTGAGGAAATCTATTTGGAAATTGAGGTGGTCTTCAGGATCGTCGCTGACTATCGAGTCAACACTGAGATAAGTCTTCTCGGTGCTGTTGATCTTGGCTAAAACAGTATCATTAACCTCGTTGCAGTGCTCATTTTTTGGACATAAAACGGACCGCATACTCATTGCTTCCAAGTTTTCCGGAGTGATGTCCGAGTCGAATACCCAGTCTACTACATTGCCATTGCAAACACATTCATCAGGTAGTCGTATCACGTCTTCGTAAATATCTGGATGAGTCTGTTCAGTGCCATGTCCAATACGCAGTAAAAACTCGCCGAAATCTAATGCTCCTGGTCCAGTTCTCATATTTCTGGTGAGGTTGAGCTTTTCAATTGACCTCCAGAGACTGCATTTAGGAAGAGATATTCGGACTATTTCATGCCTTGTTGCTTTTGGGACTACAGGGAGACATTGTGAGAAGTCACCAACAAACACCACCGTCTTGTTTCCAAATGGTTTATCATCGCATGTTACGTCTCTAAGCATGCGATCAAAACATCTCACGATATGGCCACTAATCATGCTTGCTTCGTCCCAAATAATCAATTGAGCAGAGCGTATAGCGTCAGCCAATCGAGACCTTGGTGTGATACGACAGATGGATGTCTCATTGATCGGAATGGGCAACTTGAATCTGCTGTGGGCTGTTCGGCAACCTTTAATTAATGTTGCAGTGATTCCAGTACTTGCGACGGCAATACATGATACATTCCTGCCACGTAAACTATGCAGCATTGTTTCATAGAGGAACGTCTTCCCAGATCCTGCTGCACCATTGATGAAGAAAGCTTTTTGGATATTTTGGGCGTTCATACTGCTTAAAATCTGGTTGAATACAGTCTGCTGTTCGTCATTAAGTTGAGCTGACATTAGATCCGCTATTCGAGTTTCTTCAATGTCATGTCATCAACTGCTGGCGTTGTGTGTATGGGCTCAGGCAATCCAAACTGAGTCGAGGGCAAGTTGTTGGCAACCAGAATTTCTTGAATCTCGATTAAAGCTGAGTTTATGCTTGCTTCCTCTGTTTCTGATCGACGGAAATCTTCTATCAGATGTGTTTTGAATTCTTCAAATAGCTGTAAAGGTTCACATGGTTCGCAGTAACATAAGATAAAAGCATATAATTGGCGTAACTGTCTTGGCATTTGAAAGTTCACAGCCTCTTCAAGGCAGGTCCGCCATTCAAGATCATCTCCAACCAACTGGAGGGCACGGGCCGCATCCAGGGCTTCCACGGGTGAGAAAGTTCCTACCCTAAAACTATGTTCCAGATTACCCTAAAAATGTTCAAATTACCCTAAAATGTCAAGTAAGCCCATTGCTGTTATTGCATTAAAATCTTCAGGGCTTCTATGTTTCTATGTGAAGAAATGACACAACAACAGGGTTCGTGCGCTATTTGCAAATGAAATTCTTTGACTTTTCGGAGTCAGATGTGTCACGATAAGTGCAACTTTTTATGTAGCTCTCTGTTCTTTATCTTTTTTTTTTTATGAACTAATTACAAGCTGTTCAATATGCGTTAAGTACCGTTACGATGCCAAGCGATCTACTCCTGAATAACAGAAAGAAGCAAAGACATAGTAAGAGGAAATGAAAGGCAAAGTAACACTCGAAACATTTATTTATGGAAACAATTTTGAACAGCAGCACAAACATCGATTCACAATTTTTGCGAACAAACTAGAGGAATTTGCTTTTTATTAACTTCTAATATCTATATTTCACTTAACCAACATTTTTCCTCTTAGAAAGTCGAGAACTGCTCAGTACATCGAAAATACTATGTAACTTATATAATGAATTTCGCGTGATCATCGCCAAGAGATAAACTCTAATCGAATAAGAGTATCGAGCTAGATAACAATGCTTAAGAAGGTAGTTTTCTCGTATTTTTTGTGTTGTTAACATAAAGAAGGTAAATCAAGTAGAACTTATTGAATTAAGCACCTCAATTTGACAAACGCAAATGTATGTGTATCTGTACATATATATGCATCCTACCAATCATATATTCATAAGGTATGTATCCCCATATAGCTAGAGACTCAATGGATATATCGTATAATATACTTTCTCATTATGTGAATTCACTTAATTTAATTTGAATGCAACTTAACACTAAAAAGACAAGTTTCAGCCTCACTCAGATTTACCACACTGTAGTAAGTTACAAGAATGTGAGACGAGGGTCCAACTTGTGCATCCCACCAACCTCCACTCATTACAAAGTGATTTGACAAGTACATATTTACATAAAAAAATCAATAACATCCATTTCAAACAACACGATTCCGTGACAACAACACTAAAAAGACAAGTTTCAGCCTCACTCAGATTTACCACACTGTAGTAAGTTACAAGAATGTGAGACGAGGGTCCAACTTGTGCATCCCACCAACCTCAACTCATTACAAAGTGATTTGACAAGTTCATATTCACATTAAAAAATCAACAACATCCATTGCAAACAACACGATTCCGTGACAACAACAACACTAAAAAGACAAGTTTCAGCCTCACTCTGATTTACCACACTGCAGTAAGTTACAAGAATGTAAGACGAGGGTCCAACTTGTGCATCCAACCAACCTCCACTCATTACGAAGTGATTTGACAAGTACATATTCACATAAAAAAATCAATAACATCCATTGAAAACAATGCGATTCCGTGACAACAACACGAACAACAAGTCCGATTATATCAACAAGTGTACTACCAATTTACAAAGACGAAAATAAGAGCTAGATAAGACTGCATCAAGTTACCTTTACGTGATGACAAATTTTAAAGTTCAGCACACGTAGCGTTGCTTCTGACTTTTTCTACGGAAACAATCAAATTGAAATCAATCGGCCTTGAATCGGATGTTTCTCCTGAATTCTTAAGATAGTATATTATGTGCAATAGGCCACACAGAGTCTCGTTTTTTAGGGAAGCTCTGTTATCAGTTTTGATTAGATTTAATTTACTGAAGAAACGCTCGACAGACGCATTGCTAAATGGTAGTGCCAAAAGAGTAGAAACAACAACAGATAGGTTAGGAAAGCATGGCAGATCCGCAGCATTCTTTGCCTTCGATATAATGTTCCAATACTCCTGACAGGACATATCAGTTGAAATTCCAGGCATTAAACAAAGTTTTCTATATTCTGCGTCTGTCTCATTCTTGTTGGCAAAAGTCAACAATTGCGGCAGAATATCCAAAACTTTTGCTATTGACGGCGGTTGGAGCTGAATAGCGTTGGCAGGATTCAAGAACTGAATCACATCATACAAAGGATCTTCAAGAGTAAACCTAGCTTGGATCTGTCTAACAGCTTCTATTAAAAACGCTTTACAGTTCCTGTAAAATATCACCAGTTCATCTGCTGTTGCACTGCTTTTCAGATCGTTTAGAGTTTCAGTGGCCGCGACGCCAAGGTATATACTTTCATCTGTCACCATAGACGCGGTGAAGAGAGCATCAGATGGTTGTAGTGCTGTGATTTCACACTGCCTCACATAAGACACGCGCGTGAAATTTGAACAGATACTTCTTATTAAGTCACACACATCCTTTTTGAGGCTGTATAGCGCAGGCAGTTCTGACTGAAAGTGCTTATTGAACTTACTAAAGCGGCTAAGACTGTATGAAAGAAACTCTAAATATGCCAAAGAAAAAGAATCATTTAAGGTTTGTATGATTGTATCATTAGTATTAGTGATATCACTAAACACTACTTTTGTGAAATATAATTTCAGAGCATCCCACTGCTCCAATAAACGGTCAACACACTGCTCTAGTGACAACCATCGTGTCTGACCAGGCGCCAAAATGTTATGTGGTTCTATTCCGACAAAAGATTGAAATTCTTGAAATGAAATCTTTTTTTTCGAGCTTAGATGGAAATGGTTAAACACATTACGGCAAAGATCCTCGATAGATTTCGGTAATTTTAGACAAGCAAATGATGCACATAAATGAATTAAATGGCACGAACATTTTACAACATGAACATTTGGCAATTCTTTTTCTAATAAAGAAGCAACAGAATGTTTGGATCCCATCATTACGTCAGTCGTGTCAGAACAAAACCCTACAATGTTGCTCAATTTAATATTTTTATCACTGAAACATTTTTTGAGTGTAGTAAGCAATCCAGTGGCTGTGTTATCCTGTATTTCAACAAGATCAACAAAGGAGCCCTTGATTGCACCCTGACTCCAATATTGCACGATGACTCCAAGCTGTTTAGCGGTATTGCGACCAGCAGAAAATAAACGTTCATTAAGGACAACGACAAGATCACTTAGTAGATGTTTACCGAAACATTGTCTAATAATGTTCGACGCTCTTTGTTTCCCAAAGCTTACTTTCTTAAATGCTTCATTATCTGGGAACATTTGTTTCAGCAGTTGCAGCAATGAGTCACTTAACGAAATAGGCAAAATATGCTCAGAAATATATGCACATATCCGCAATTCAATTTTTCTGGCTGACTTGTCAATTGGATCGTTTGACAAGATGAAGGAAGTTAAAGTTTGAGTTTTCCTTCTCTGCATTGAGAGATTTTGATGGCGTTGACTGTTTGCATGACGCGTAATCTCCGATTTACCACACGTAATGGTAGATGAGCATATGGTACAGTATGCCATACCTTAAGTTGACGTAGAACGCTGAGATTTTTCTAACCAGCCTCGAAACAGTGGTTCGCTTCTCCATCCTTCCTTCCATTTTTGTGTGTAGGGCTTAACAGACGATGAAATTTTGCTTTTCTTCCTTGGTGGTACAGCAGCTTGATCGGACGGAGAATCCATTTTACTGCAACGCAAGTCACCAAATCTTATCTGTTACAATACATTACTGCATGTGATGCACCTTGCACAGTTAATTGCTCTCGACTGAAACAAAAGTATCTGCGCATTGTCCTGCAGGGCTGCAACTGCTGCGTTACACGCGCCTAATCGAAGATTGAACAAGATTCGTTCGAGCTTCGATAATTCGTATTACGTTGCAGTATCTTGGTTCGTTCAACGCTCCATTTTGGAAAACATGATTAAATGGAATATTTCATGGCCACCAGGTAAAAAAATGGCCAAATTGGTAAAAATGGCAAAGTGATTTTTCTCATTGCCACGGCGTTTAAAAAATGACCAATTTTGGATAAATTGGTTATGAAATGGCCAATCTGGCAACCCTGAATTCTGCCCTCGAAGTCGGCTCTAATCGAGCGGTGTCGTTGTTTACACGTTATATAGTTATTCAATTCCACTAAACGACGATGACCGATGTATTGGTGTAAATCTTGATGCATTCATGAGTTAGTTGACGTATGGCTATCAAATATCGATTTCTAAACCTTATATCGAGTTGCCTACCACTTTAATTACTGTGATTTTAATAAACCAAGGTACTATTTATTTGAGCAAATCTGGCAACATTATACTAAGGAGAGATCACAGCTGCCAGCTGGGAGATTTACAGCGATGTGCACAGCAATTTGAGCCTTACCGTAGGGTGCAATAAAGAATAAATTGAAAGCAAGTTCGGTTGAGCTTTGCGTTTGTTCCAAATTTGACTCTTATTGAACATTTTCATAAACGTTCCGGGAGAGTACTTCCACAATGTACCTTATAAGGTACTTAGGAGAGCAAATTGAAATTGGTAATGAAAACCGGCAATGCCCTATAATTTTGCTGTGCTACCCTGATTGAAGTCAAATTACCCTAAAAATCATAGAATTATGCGTTACCCTAAACTCTACCCTAGACAGTGTCTGATTACCCTAAAATGGGGTATTTTACCCTGAAGTGGAAGCACTGGCCGCATCTTTAAAGGAATCGTGTAGAATGCCGTTGATAGTTCTCAAATCGACAAACGACGTAGGACCTCGAACGTGGTTCAGCAAAAGCCTCAGGTAGAAGAGTTCTTCATTGCGCGGATTGACAGTGTATATGCGACCGATAGCCTTCTCTCCAGCGGCCATCCTCTGTCTTTTTATCCATTTCTTATTGAAGTATCTGTATTTTTCTGGTATTTCTTTGTACAGAAATTCCCTTGCATATTCATCTGACTGATTCAACTTGAAAAACTCCGTGAGGGTGGATTTCTGGCAAGCGTCGTTGAGTAATGCACGGTCTTCTTCGCCATCGACGAACAAAACAGCTTGTTCGTTCGGTAGGTGAATCGCTAAGCGTACGATTGTGTGGGACATGCGGTGCCATTCGAATTCAAATATTCGCCAGAAAGCTTGTGTGTGGCATATGTACACAGTATTTGCGTAATGCTCAACTTCGTTGTACACAGCTTCTGGTCCTCGGCTTGTAACAACTATTTTAACTTGTGCTAAATCTCTTGGACCTTTGTTCACGTATTTGTGTAGATACTTCACACTTTTAACAGTAGTGCACAGCTCAACGTTTATGTGGCACTGGAACTTCTTCAGTAAGAATGGGTTTGTTGGAACCACAAATCGTTTATCAAGCTCTTTCGGATTGTTTGCTGAACCAACCACAACACTCCGCCCGTTATTACGTCGACGATATCTTGGATAACCATTGACATTTGTGACTGTTTCTTCTTGGAAGTCTTTCGGGAATTCTTTAGTACATTTGCCGTCAGCCATACAAACGTTGTTGGGATTCTGTACGCCACATGGACCATGCATCATGTTCTTCCTGATCAACGCGTCGAGCACGGGATCTTCTTCAGGATCAGGTATTTCCGCTGTGATTACTTTGTTTATTTCTTCAGGTGTACGGGGTACGTCTTCTTCGTACATCGTGAACAGGCAGTGCGCGTGTGGTGGGCCTCGTTTCCGGAACTCAATGACATATAAGTAACACTTTACACGACCAAGTATTTCTTTCTTCAGCATGAGGTCCATCAGTTCCTTTACTTGGAGATGGAATACGCGAACGATTAGATCTCCACGATGTTCTGGTTTCTGATAAGCTGGTATATTCTCGGTTATCGTACGACATTTGACGTTCATCGTCATCGTGATGAAGTAAGTCGGTTTGCCGAAGCGGGTTACTAAAGCCATACCATCTTGATATTTCTGCTGGACATGCCTGGCTGAAAACGGGTGTGTAGAAGGTAATATCACTTTTGTACCGATTGGGCATCGGGTGCCATTTGGAAGTAATTGCGCTGCCTCATTCGCAATATGATCTGTTAGTCCAGCATAGGTGTCAACTCGGAGTTGAGCTTGATTCCGTTTGATGAAGTCGAGTCTTGTTCCATCAATCCGAGTAAAAACGTCCGCCGGAAATTGTTGGCTGAGTTTACCGAGACTGTCAACTAAACTGAAATTCCCAGTGATTCTGAAACGTTGTTTGGCGAACTCAAGCATCGTAACTTTAGTCCTCGTCCTGGCTGCCGTGTTAGAATGCTGCAGGTTTGGTGACCAGCCTAAATCACCTTTGGGGAACATGATCGGATAGACCATTGGATTTAAATTGGGATTCAATATTGATATAGTCGATAGTCCAGATTGTCTTGAATAGATCTTTATGTCGCGATTGTCACCAGGGGCCCTGCCATCGTCACTGTCAACGAACACAACTGCGACTTCTGCAACTCGAGCGTTGTTGTATCTACGCTGGTCTAAGTTACGATCTTCTACGATATGCATACGGACGTTGAGTGGGCTGTCTGCCGTCTTGCAAAGCTAGCGCGTCCTCTTCATCTTCTACTTCTTTCATGGTCTTGAAAGCAGCCACGTAAGGATTTTCAGCAGCAAGGTAATCGCTGATTGATCTTAGTAATGCAGCATCAATGTTTCTGTTTTCCGTCCGATTCAGTCTGTGTTCATTCGCTGTCTCAGTATCTAGAAGATACAATTGGGCGTAGCTGGGTTGTCGGCCGTCAGGTGGATGTAAAGAGCCGCTCTTGTGCGATACTTGTCCATGAATCTTGAAACAATAAGCGCCACGGCCTTGAATTTGCTCGATATTTGCACCAAAAGATGCAAATCCCATACTGTTATTAATTTGCCGTATGTTGTCCAAGAAGTTGTTCCGGATACGTGTATTGCCAGTGAGTATTTGCTCGAAAAACTGTGGACACTGAAGAGCTGGAAGAACAACTTTCCCACCCGAACAACAGATTGAGAAGTGGTTGCCGACTTTTTCGCCTGTGAAATTCAAGGCGTCACAGCTTTGACAGAGAACATCAGGGTTACCAGGGTCCCATGCAGCTATTTCTTGAGCGATAGCAGATGACGCTATCAGCCGCATGGTTATAACTTGACCTCGATTAGAGTTTGCTTCTCTTTGGGCAGTAGCTCGATTTCTATCAGTTGCCCTCTCTCGTCGTCCATTAAGAGTTCCTCTTCCACCTCGCGGCCGTCCTCCTGGCATTCTTGTAAAATAATATAGCTTTTGATGCAGTAGTTTGAAAGTTACGTTTGACACCGAGATGGGTATGACCGAGTGAGTACAAACTCAGCTTGACGTTGCTTAACTTTGCAGATATGACGAATATAGTATGTCTAAACGATAAAAATATGAATTTCCATTAAAAACTGAATTTTTAATGGAAATTCATATTTTTATAGAGATGGCGCCATTTCACAATCTGATCACCACACATTCGTATCCATGATACAAATATATTTCAGTCGAAAACACGTCCCATAAATTGTCCAAATCAACCAAATTTAGCGCAATCAATCAATCAGCACGTTTACGGCAAAACATATAGACACCATTGGCTTCAATTTAATACCACACTTGACCATATAGACTCAGCCAATTTTCTAAACGGACTCGGACAAATTAAGTATATGTCCGACTTGCCTAAAACTAAAAAAAAATGAATAAAAAAAAAATAAAAAAAAAATAATAAAAAAATTAAATAAAAAAACTAAAGAAAAAAAAATAAAAATAAAAAAATGAATAAAAAAATAGAGAAAAATAAATAAAAAATAAAGAAATAAAAATAAAGTTTTCTCAATTTTTTATTTTATTTTTTTTTATTTAAATTTTTTTTATTGATTTTTTTTATTTTTATTTTTATTTTTTTATTTTTTTTATTTTGATTTTTATTTTTTTTTTTGTTTTTCTTTTTTTTGAACGACATGCCTAAAAATAAAAAAAAAATAAAAATGAAAATAAAAAAAAAATAAATAAAAATAAAGAAAAAAAATAGTTTTCTGCAAATATAGACACCAGTGGCTTCAATTTAATACCTCACTTGACCATATAGACTCAGCCAATTTTCTAAACGGACTCGGACAAATTTTGAGTTACTGAATTAAGTATATAGATATTCAAAATGTTCCCTGCAGGCAAATCATTTCAATAATGTCTAAAAATTTGAGTAATCTTTCAAGAATACTATATATACATATATAATGTACATGAGCATTGAAAGGGCACTCTGTACACTTGAGTTGATATATCTGTATATTAAGAAAAAAATATAAATGATATATTATATTGGTTTATTACTTCATGTATAGATATATCAAGAATAATATATATAGAGGGTGTGGTGTAATTCGATGCACAGATTTTAACCAATTACAGAAAAACGCAAAATAAAACGATTTTCATGAGTGACAAAAACCTCAAAACTTTTTCGTTTTGGAGAAATGATGACCTGAAATAATTTTAGATTCCCGTAGGAATAGGCTCATTTTGCTGCCAACGAGTAAAATCTAACTTCTTTGGCGAGCGCTTCAGGCCATTCCTACGGGAATCTATAATTATTTCAGGTCATCATTTCTCGAAAAGAAAGAAATTTTGAGGTTTTTGTTACTCATGAAAATCGTTTTATCTTGCGTTTTTCTGTATTTGGTTAAAAAATATGTGCATCGCAACACACAACCCTTTATATACCGGGTGTCCCACAAAAATGTCCCCGACTTTTAAAGTGATTACATCTCCGCTTCAAATTAACACATTTGAAATGTCATTTTCTCACAATTCAATGAATATTGTTTCCTTTTCGGATAATTTAAGTTTTTGAAAATCGTTTAATAACCACTTTACAGTGATCGATTTACTGAAACAGGTGGAAAATCTAATTGTTCAAAGCAAAAGTTTTCAAAACAACATTGGTGTTCTTCATTTCTCAATACATTGCTTACTTCCTTATTTCATCATTTGAAGACACCTAAAATGCAGCTCACTAACGATCAAAGAATTTTCATTGTATTAGATGATGAAGCAACGGCAAACCGTGAACTGTGAAGTTAGAGGAGTATTTAATTTTCTTTCTAATTTTCTAACTGTGCTATTCACAGTTTTCGAATCGGACGAGTACCTTTCCGGGAACTTTTCATTAATTGCTCTTCGAACTTTTTCACAGTTTTTCGTTGCTCCATATTCCAATACGATGAAAATTCTTTGATCATTAGTGAACTGCATTTTAGGTGTCTTGAAATAAGGAAACAAGGGAGTAAATAACCTATCAGAGCGCTTAAATACCTGGTGGTATGTAGGATCCATCATTGTGAAATTATTTTTAATAGTAGGTATTGAGAAATGAAGAACAACAGTGTTGTGGTTTTAAAACATTTCCTTTGAACAATTAGTTTTTCTACGTCTTTCAGTAAATCGTTCACTGTAAAGTGGTTATTAAATGATTTTCAAAAGACTAGACTATTCGAAACGGAAAGAAAATTTACTACATTGTGAAAAAAAGCCATTTCAAAAATTTTGATTTAAAGCTGATTTATAATCAATTAAATACTCGGGGATATTTTTGTGGAACACGCGATATAATGTAGACGCTCCTCAGAGGAATGCAGCTATTGTATCTATGGAAACTCCCAGGGAGAAAATGTGAGGGCCCGAGCTAAGAGTTAGGTAGGCCTTCTTATTGTTGAAATAAAATGTTTTTGTTATGTTATGGACCACCTATTTTCGGTTCACTGCTGTCCTGTTTTTTTAGCACCTACTACTTTCTTCTTCAACTTTGATCTTGTTTCATGAACTTTTTTCTCAACTCACTGTTTTTATACCAGTTCTGCACAGATTCCGCGTTCCCTTTCAAACGTTAACTACGTTTGTCCGATTGCTACGGTTGGTTCGGTTAGGTTGTGAGTAGCAGAATTTAGAAGCCGACTGCACTGCTCAAATCTATTTTTGGTGATTTATAAAAAGTTTGAAAAATATATGTGTACGATAATTTTTACCTGGTATGCTAACATCAATTCTGAAACGGTAGTGAAACTATGAAAATGCTATTCATTTATCCAGTATACAAATGAGCAATTTACCTAGCGGTACACATATGTCGCAAAACGTAGTCCACGTGTTGCATCTATACTAAATGGTGCCTCCTTTTCCTCTCTTTGGATCGCATTTGTTGCTGATAGGGAGGCCTAAACTAACCAATAATCTAATCTACAACGTAAAATTGCGTTGAAAGGGAACTTTGTGATAAGGAAATTTCATTTCCCAACCTTATGTTTATGAAAGCATATGAAAGCATTTTGTTTGTTACATGCAGCATTTTAAACGGATTGTGATTTTATGTTTAATAGTGTGACACTTATATATGGGGGTAAAAAACTTTTTTTCCAATGTCTGCTGGGACTGGCAGCCAACTTGTGAGGTTCTACCTAAACACAATGTGTGTAATTTTTTTTCAAAAATATCGATATTCAGAGGTCGCTCAAGGAGGTAAAAGTTCGTAAAATCGCAATAAAATATATTTTGAGTTTTTTTCGTCATGTATGCTTAATATTTGGTTGTTTTGATTAGAAACTAGTAAATGGCGATTATTTTTTGCTTAGTTTAATTGTTCAAGGTTGAAGATGAATAATTCCTAGGTCCCCCTCACAGTGTGTCGTATTAGCTTCTCGACGGCAGGGGTCTCATGGGCGCCAATCTCCCACTCATGTCGCCTAGTTTGCAGGATCTAAGTTTGACTGCTGACAGTTGGGAAGGATTTTCGGGGAGCCTCTACCACCTGCAATAGGTACTGCTTTTGTCCTTCATCCATAGTTAATTAAGGCCAGGTTGTCTGTTTGTATCATTGCCACTCCACGTTCTGCGAAGTCGTTGACCACTCGTAGAGCTTTGATACGCTGTTAAGCGTCCAAGTAAGCTGGTCAGTATTCCAGCCAGCTGGGTCAGTGGCAAAAAAGGTTTTGTCAATATCAAATAACTGCAAAAGCTTCATGGATCCTTTTGTTACAAAGTCTGCGATAGTTTTATTGGTGAAGGATGCGTCTCTGGTATCAACTGTGACTCGACGTGGAGGATCCTCTGAACCTTCATTATTACAGGCCTTCACCATGTCTCGCTTCATTTCCAAGCTTACACTCATCAAAGAACGCCAAAGCAACCAATCGTTCACTCAAGTACCACAAGTGGCGCCCCAATGAAGTAGATGTGGATTTAGCTATTTGCTTATCCGGATATGCTATTAGTTCCTTCAATAGAGCTAGGTCTTGCGTTGGGGCTGATGTTGGATATGGAGCTTTGTACCAAGGAGCCACATAGGTAGAGACGCTGAATTCCACAAATCGCTTGATTCTGGAAAGCTCATTGCGTGTTAGCACGAATTTGTCTTGGTGACAAAACAAGAACACCTTTATGGCATAAATTATTTTTGCCATCCATCCTGCACGATGTAGAGCACCAGGGGAAGCAATGTGTGTTCCTCATTTTGGCTGCCCCCCGAGAACAATAATTGACAGCTCCAGTAGCTCACGATAATCATCTCCTGGGTGCTTCCCATCAAGTAGGCATTGGAACTCCACCAAAAGGTCAGTACGTCGATTGAGAAGGTTTTCTGACATGTCATCCATTTCCATTGATTTTGGTGCTGTCTTGTCCAACTCAGCCCATGTTGTTTTGAACCTCTTGAAAAGTTGAATCTCAGGACCACTAGAGGGTCCAAAGCAAGTGGAGAACGCTTTCTCACAGACTAATTCTTACATGTGGTGGCGACAGGCTAGGTGGAAAACTTCATGCCCTAGTCGTTGCTCTACGATAGTACATGCCCCTGCTGCCAAACCTGTGTTCGAAGCAGTGGTATCAAAGGATAGAGCAACCACCTGTTTTTCAATGCCCCAATCGTAAAGTGATATTATTGCGTCAGCAGCAGCTTGTCCGGTTCCAGTGGGGAGACTGGGCACAGCAAGAAGCTTTTCAACCCCATCTCCCGAAACCAATACTGGGAGGCGGTCAACGGCTGGTCCTCCGTCTGCTGCAGGAACAATCTTACCCTCCCAATGAACAGTGAGTGGAACAGACGGTTTGAAGGATTTTTTGATCTCAGCAGGAGTTACAGCGCTGAATTTTTGCCGATCCCTCTGGAAGGATTCACGGTTTATGACAAGTTTGTCGGGATCATATCTGAGACTTCGAGCAGCAGCACTAAGAAGGAATAGGTACTGCATCACGATCAGTAGTTGAGGTACGATCCATTGCGGCTGACAATTCGCTATCCATTTTCTTCTTGGACGCCCGCGTACGTTTAGAGGGAGGCATCAGCGCAATTGTCTTCATCAGATTTTCATTCTGGAGAAGATGTTGAACTTGAGCTCGATGCCAACTGGCCTATTTCATTGATCTTCCCTTTTTCTTGAAGAGACTTTGTTTTCCTGTGTTGTTCCTTTTGTTCCCGTTTCCGGTGTCGAGACACTTTATTTGAAAGTACTATATCATTAGAAATCATCGAGCCTCGCTTCCCTTCTTCCCGTTGGGCCTTTAAGAACTGTCTGTCTTTTTCAAGATCTATCAATGACATTGCACTTGCGTGAGCGATATCGAACAGATTTTCAAACGAGTTGACAAACATTTTTTCATTTTCCTTTTGGGTCTTTGTCGTTCGGCTTTTGTCCTTTTTCAGACTGGCCCATTACTTGTACGAACGTAAGATGTTTTCTTTTGCTCGCTGGTCTTTCTGCATAGGAATTCGAGCGCGCTGCCAGAAATCTCTGAAAAACTTTCAATGTATCAGCTGCTGGGTCCTTCCTTGTAATCTTTTGTTCAAGATGATAATAGAAAAAACCTGCAGCGCCTGCTTTCTTGAGGGCAGCTTACTTCCTGTTATGGTTTTCTCCAGCGAGCCAAGTAAATAGATGTCTGTCTTAGATCTTGTTGACGCCGGCCTAGATTACATCCAGAATGAACAATTAATATCTAGCTAATATAGCTATTACCTATTATTCAGTATCTGAAAAAAAAAACAAATAACAAGTTCACAATAAACAAAGCAATTAACATGCGAATATGTTTTCGTTAAATTTAGAAACAATTTTGAATCTGTTTTGGGGAACGAATAACTAGCTATATCCGGAGAGCGCTTCCCACCACAACCTCACTTACCAATGGTCACATCTTGGAGGGAGTATATATGGAGGGAGCATAGCCGTCTGTGAAGAGAACCAGTTTTTGAGATTTCTCCTATTTCTGTGGTAACCAATAGCCGTCTCGCAAGTGTGACGTCAGCACGGAAGCCAGTTACCTACTGACTATGCTAGAGTGCGCACACGCTCGCTGAATGCTCTTCCAGCTGTTGAGTTGATCTAATCATTGTTAATCATTAATTTGGGATTCTAAGACTCCGAAAGATAATAAATTGTGTTTCCTCACTTGAGGACACTTAATAATATCAAAATTACTAGCAAAGATACATTAAGAGTTGAAAACTATAAAGATTACAGGCCCTAGATTATAACAAATTAGAGCGACTTGCACGCATACCTCACCCGTTGACATGTGGTGAGGTACTAATCTTGCTTTGGAAAATGAGAGGATGGGTTGTAGGGAAGGTGGGTGGAGCAACTTCAGCCAAGCGTCTGTGGTTGGCTCAGAATTGTGACGTGTCGGGCATTGAGAGTGCCCGAGTCTTTCAGCTTTTGCAGCCAAATTGAGCCCGATCGGAGTGCGCTATGCTTCCTCCATATATCCTAGCTCCATGGGTCACATCGCTACTGATAAACCTCCTTGCAACAACCATAACATTGCACCATAAAACCTTGTTTACAATTTCGGCATTCCTTTCTGCCATTCAGAGAGTTTAGAATTGACCGGATTTTCCAAAAATCACACTTTGAATTATATCGCTAAATATATGGAATAGTTGGGATTTTTACACTAATTAGTGTTAATACGTCAAACTTTGAGCGACCTCTATAAGTTGATTTTTTTCCAAAACAAATTTTGTACATTGTTTCTGGCTAGAACCTCTCAATATGGCCGCCAGTCCCAGTTGAAATTCACAAGTCGAAAAATAAGTGTCACCCTAACGTTTAATTCATATATTATTTTGGTGTGCCATTGGTGGGAGAGCTGTGATTAATGGAAGTAAGATATTCATGTTTATTTTTATATAGAGAATGTTTAAGTTTTGTAATAAAAGTTAAAGAAAGAGCGGGATTCCGTGTCCATACTGATTCCTGAGCTCCCAGTTGCACGTGCATCGATCTCATTGGATGTACAATATTGTTCTGAGCTCATTGGGTCAATACATTCATAATGCATTAAGTGTGAATGTATTGTAAGATCCAAAGCTTCCAGTGCAACTTTGTACACTCCGTTAGGCGAGGCACGTGAAACCGGGAGCGATTTATTAACCCATAATCCATGGACGGCCAGCCGCAATTCGAATCTGGTACTGAGGCGGTACACGGCCGGTAGGTAAGGCGGAACACGATTGATTCGCGGGCGGTTTTGTATCCGATAACGGGGGCATTTAACCTCTAAGCCGCGCGTATTCCAACAAAAAAAAACCTTATAACCAACCCCAATCCACCGGCGATACGGCCTTAATTTTGAATTGGGTAGTTTATCGAAACTCACTCAAAACAGTTACCGACGGCAATGAACTTGATGATTTACTTGACAATATTAGCATCACCCTCAATGAAACACATGAAGACAGGTTGTTGTTTCTGGGGTCACCGCTTGCAAGACCTGTTGTTGCTACTTCGGCCCTTGAGTACCATTGCGGCAAGTGAAGTAGCGGTCTTACTTATGCTTTTCCAGTGGTGTTTATCGGTGATACTAGATTGAGAAGTCGGAAATTTTATTGAATAAATTTGCATTGGTACATTTTAGAATTACTGAAAACTTGAAATGACTAGATAGAATTTAAGCTGAAACTGAGCGAGAAGCGCTTGATAGATTTGAGGGGTAACTAAAGTATAGTCGCTACAAGTACCCTCTGGCTAGAGAGAAGGTAGTTCGAACGATATTTTTGAGTATGTTCAGATGGTGAGGTAATCACAACACGTTGCTGCCGAGCGTTGCTGCAGTGCGTTTGTGACAAACGTCGAGATCGAGTGTTGAGACCGAGCGCTGGGGCCGAGCGTTAGGGCCGAGCGTGGGGCCGAGCTTGGGGGCCGAGCTGTAGGCACCTCGGTTGTGTATTTTCGCGCTTCGTTTACGTTCTTGTGGTAATAGGAACATCTAGCTGAAATTGCGACGAAGGTTGTTGCTTCGCTTCGTTGGTTGCAGTTGGAGAGCGCCGATGTATGCTGCTAGGGTCACCAGGTGGCTGGGGCAGGCAATGTAGAAGCCTCGGCCCGACGATGAAACCGCTGGAGAGCTGCTGGGAATGGGATCACCAGTTGTAAGGGGCCACCGATGTGGAAGCCGAGGGCCGATTGTGAACCCGCTGAAGAACAGCTGCGGTCACCAGTTGTAGGACCTGATGATACCGCTGTGGTCACCACTTCTAACACCTGATGTTGCTACTTCGGCCTTTGAGTGCCTTTGCGGTATAAAGTAGCGGTCTTAGATATGCTTCTCCAGTTGTGCGTATCAAGGACACTAGATTGAAGAACTGGAACTTTAATTGGATAAATTTGCATCGGTACATCTTAAGATTACTGAAAACTTAAAAAGACATGATAGAATTTAAGCGGTAACTGAGCTAGAAGCCATTGATAGACTTGAGGGGTCACTAAAGTATAGTCACCATACACTAATCGTAGGGTATTCCAATTTTCCATCAATCTTCTCGACACAGTTGATTCGAAATTAAATACATAATATAATGCCATCATCACAACTCGAGAGAAAAGAATGATCAGTGTAGAGGTTACGAACAATGGAAAATCATCAAATATTTGATTTCGCGCTGTAACGCCAAGAAGTGAATTTTAGACTAATCACAGGGAAAAATTAGAGTGAATGAAAGAGAAAATTCGAAATTATGAAACTGACGAAAAAAACAATAAACCAACAATGCTTCTGACACTGAAAGAACAAATCAGCTAGTTTTCTGACAATCACTTCAGCTGCAAGTGACAAACTAACCACTAACCTTCTGCCATGTTCTCAGGATATTGGACTCCTCATAAAGACCAGGTAACATTGATATAAGAGTCTGTAAAAGGTGCCGAAGTCCCAAACAGAAGGCGATAGTCTGGCGTGTAGGCCTACCCGTGCCTCTAGGATTGCTGAGCAATCACACTTAAACAGCGAAATTAAAAATCACGGTGGCAGCACTGGTAAAACCAAACCAAAAAGACTTCTACGAATGTACGAACGATAGACGAGTAAAAATAGGGTTTATTTTATTAGACAACAGATTGATCTAAACGATGAAACTCAAAAGACAACAGATGTATGACGAAAATCCTAAATGACTTTACATCAAAAAGTTCAAAATTCAATGTTCACAGAATTTAAAATTCCTCAATTTCAAGCTCCAAATATTTATTAGCTCTGGCAGACGACAGATTTGAAGTAGCAGAGATAGCGATGCAGCTTAGCCCCGAACACCTTACGGAGGTCCTTCGGTAAAATTTAAATTTTGATCCGATTAGTCTGAAATTTGGCCTGTATATGTATTTTTGAAAGAATAACATATTTTATTCGTGTAACTTTTTTGATTTAGGCCTTGATTTTTTCAAAAAATTTGAAATATTAGATTTTCAGTCATTTTTATCCATATTTCAAAAATATAAGTCAAAAAGCTTTCATGCTAGAACAAATTCAAAGACAGTTTTGGAATCCTTGGAACATTTGAAAAAAGTGATAGTGCTTTTATTTTGTAAATGAATCTTTTCTTATGTATGCGATATTTTACCAATATATAAAATATACCGAATTTTTGGATTGAACTATGATAGAAAAATTGATATGTACAAATTGAAAAAAACACTATCAGTTTGTTAGAAATGTTTCAAGGATTCTAAAACTGTCTTTTTTTCTTCCTAGCATGAAAACTTTTTGATTTCTATCTTTTTGAATGTTGAAAGTTAAGAGGTGTTGGGGATAAGCCATTAACAAATTTTTTTGTTGAAGTGTAATATAGTGGACAAGTCATGTAATTGAATGCTGTTTTCATTTTTATTTCGTAATCTCCATGTATAACTTCATATTCACACTGTGAATTGTAATTCACAAAAATGAAAATAAATATTTTTTTTACTATTTTTTTTTAATTTATTTTTATTTTTATAAAAATTATGAAATTTTATATTCATAGTCTAATTCTTGAGAAATTTGACTATTATATGTAACTTTTGAAACGAAACACAATTTCTTAGTTTCATTTGTTCGAGTCAGGCCTTAGTTTTTGACAAAATTGGACATTTTGGTTTTTTAGTTCATTTATAGTGATTTTTCAAATGAATAGAACTCATTGAGTTTTTATGCTAGAACAAAATCAAAGACAGTGTTAGAATCCTTGACGCATTGTAAGCAAAGTTACGGTTTTAAATTTTCCATTTTTCATTTGGTTTTATTTTTATATGGGGTCGAAATGGATTCGAAAATTCAGGATTTTTAGTCCTCTTACAAAGGGGAGGGACCTAGTGCCCGTAGCGCCATAAAATTTTAGGACCGAATAGTCCACCACCTGAGGATCCTTTTCCAGGAAAAAATATTCACCCATCGGACTCCCCAGGGCCCCCTTAAATCGACTACAACTGACGGTCACAGTCTCAGTACATGTATTAGGAGAAACGAGTGAGGTAAACAGCTAATCCTAAGCGAGCCTCTTCAATCCCTTTCCTGCATAAGAGCCTTTAAGTCCTGCTAGACTGTATATAGGTGAATGTCACAGATATCCAATAACTGTCAGCGTATAAACCTGACATCTGTCTTTAGTAATACAAGGAAAGCTGACCAAAAATACGAATGATAAAACATCAAACCCCAAAATTTATTACAGACACCCGACACTGTTCCAGGGAAGAGACGCAGCTGTCTCGCAAACCTCTTTGACTTCATTGAGCAGTTAACAGAATTTACCTCGGTACAAAAACCTTAAATCTCACCTCTTTCGACTGTAAATACACTTTCGATAAAGTTCTTCCCGAATTAATTTTTTGCTCAAGTGTATGTAGACCCCTGTTTTCTTTAAAGTATTCTCGTTTGCGACGAAATTAGTTCACTGTTCTAACTTAAAAGCTAACGATTCATGCGAGCCGAATAGTGACCAGACACAAGCAACAGCAGGGGTCTCATCTATGGAAACCTTCCACAGCCAACCATCCCAGAGAAACATCCCATTTAACCACATCCAGGCTTGTCACATCTTTAGCACATTAACACGGGTAAATCGAATGAATTTGTACCGCGATGAACTAATTTTTTACTGCTTGGTCTAATGAAGAAAAATCAGATTCATCATTTTAAGCCATGAAGTTCCTCTGTCCCATAAATAGGACACTAAAATAATTCTCTTTAAAATGTATAAGATAGAACATAATGACACCCCTAGCTGCATAATTACTCTTAGAACGATATAAAATGTTATTGCATTCAACTTTTCCCCGGGAGGTGTTGAAAACTTAAAATTCATGGGAAAATATATAAAATTATTGTTTGGCAACGTATGAACTTGTACGCATAGTATCAAACTGCACGCATATACTTCCACTCTCATATCAAATTACAATTGGTTATACATTGGTTTGCATAACTGAATACAAAAAGTATGCAGTTATACCCAATTATTCGGTACTGTATGTTCAAACATTACTGTCCCATAAATATGACGCTGGGCCAGGTGTGTAGAACTTGCTGCTGACACTGTTCCACGGATGAAAATAAGACGAATGATGATGAAACCGGCAAGCCAACCATTAACGATGTTCCTGGTCCAGTTGAATAGCATGTCACGGATAATAAAATTGAAAATGATGCGTTGTTGCTGATGAGCTTTTCACAAAAGATAAAAAAATAAAAAGCAACGAAAATTAAGTAACTCTGAATATTTATGGGGAAAAAAAAATCCGGAATACACAAAGACTCCTAGCAGAACTGACAGTAATTTGAAAACCTTCAGCTGGTGAAAGACGCTTTGAAATATTTTAGTCCACCGGAAATATTTGATGAAATCATTACTCCAGAAACATACCATCATATCGTGAAAGAGGGCATTCAATATTGTGCATCAAGTAAGAACTGCTTTGATATCCTCTCAGTGGATTAACTGAAAACATTTTTTGATGCCATGTTTCCCAGCTAATGCATATTAAGAGCCCCGAGCAATTACTGGTCAAATGACGAAAATGTGGGCCCTAATCTAAAAGGCCATGACTAGAAACAGTTTCCAACAACTAAAATGTATTATTGATTTGTGTAATAAGGAAGAATAGAAAGATAATAAGTCTGACACAGGATACAAAATTTGTGTCATTCAAATGATGCAAGAATTCTTCTGGAAATTTGAAATTTTTGGATAAAATCTCTCTGTGGACCTAATGATTATCGAATACTATGGGTATAACGACTGAAACAGTTCACAAAAGGAAAACCCGTAATATTTGGTAACAAGTTTTGGGCTTTGTGCGCTGTAGCTGCATATTGTTACAACTTTGAACTGTACATGTAGGAAGAATCATCATGGAGGGCCTCGAGACGATCTTAAACTTGGATGCAGGATTGTCCTTCAAATGCTGAAGTTATAGCAGATCATCGGTCACATTGTGTGCTCTCCGATAATTTATTCACAAGTTTTGATATGCTAATTTTCCTCAGGGATTAAGGATATGAACCATGAGAAAAAAACAGACTTAAAAATGTCCTATAAAAAATCCAAGCCGATGAAAAAATAATCGCGAGGATCTTATGATTACAAATTTGATGCCAGCAATGAAATTTTCATTTTTAGGTGGCTGA
This sequence comes from Morinoia aosen, assembly GCA_030386875.1. Classification (NCBI taxonomy): domain Eukaryota; kingdom Metazoa; phylum Arthropoda; class Malacostraca; order Amphipoda; family Talitridae; genus Morinoia; species Morinoia aosen. The sequence goes on from CM059559.1 coordinate 44,792,608, forward strand.
ACAATAAATGTGTCATAATTGGAACTAACTACGCAACAGTTGAACCAGTTACCAATGTGCATCACTGAAAAAAAAACAGGAAAAAACTAGAGAGAACGTCACCCAACCTCACGTACTGAGTACCTACAACATTTGCATGCGTTGACAAACATAACAGGCTTGTGTCAAAATTTGCCTCATCCATTAGAGGTAAAAAGTGGAACTGGCCATTATTCACTCGGCTTCTTGACATGGCTGTAGTAAATGCGTTGACAATATACAAGTTAGTTCATGATTGAAACGGTTAAATAAAAACATTGCTTGACTTCAAGAGATTATGGAGAATTGTTAAATTCCCCATTGCGCTGAGAGGCGCACAGGAGTTCGAACCTTACTTGCAGTTCGACGTCGTTTCGGGCAGGTGAGGTGGGACAGACCTTTGCTGGTTTTGATTAGATATTTTTTGAACTTCTCTACTATAGCATTCGCAATGTGTGCGTCACTAATTGTGTGCGATTTTTATTTAGGCGTCCTCGGTTGTAACCGCCGCACTTAGTGCAAGGAGTGAGCTCTATCACGGAGCACTTGTGGGTTTGCGGAAGCCTATCGTTGGCGTACCTGGCCGCCGATCCTGAGGCGCTGGACCTGCGGCTACTCGCCTTCCTCCGTGCTTCCTCGCCCACTTCCTCTTCAATGTTGACTACTTAATCCTTCTTGCCCATTTACTTGGTCGTTACTGGCCGACTTGCTTCTGCCACTTCATCTACTATACCTATGTTACTTGCTTGATTAACTTATTTCTTGCCTTGCTGTACTTGTGTGAATGTGAGTGTGCGTGTGTATTTAACCTTATTGCCTTCTTAAATTGGTTAAAGAGCCGAATTGGCTCGACTTACCTTAAATTTCTCCTTAAATTCTTTACCTGGGGCCTGCCGGCTGACATCTAGTAGGCTGTCTAGGTTTCTGGGTAAATCTTAACTTGACAATCTAACTCTTCTCTAGATGAGCATTTTTCTTTACTTTGCTCCCTTTACGTCCTTCCTTATGTAACTCCGGAAGTGTCCATCACACTGAGGCACAACTTTAACTCAGGTTAGCATTGCTGTGTTTTGATTAGGCTTTGGTTGTATCTCATTACTAAAGCTGAATCATAAAGACCCCAGCTGCGTAAATTTTGTTGATCAGTCTATCCTTCCTTACAGTGTCGTCAACTTACCATCTATAATAACCGAGAGTGAGTGAGGAGACGGATCGGCGGGTCGCAGGTCGCACAGGACTCCTGGTTTATATCTCGACGCGTCTAACTGCAGCGCAGCCGTCACTTGAAAGTTCTAAATCATTGATGTGGGACTGCTTGTCTGCCGACTGCTTGAGCTGGTTTAAGATTCCTACGGCAGACATTCGTCTGCCTCTATGCCGAGACCTTCAAGGACCAGGGCCACATTCTTTGTACTTGGAGGAAGATTTCCACAGAAATCCACTGCTCCTCACATTTCACTCGTCGCGGCAGCAGTGACATAGCCAAAGCCGTGCAATGGGACGCCAAATCGCCATCATTTTAGATTTTAACCCTTGAATAAATAAATTATGTAATTCCTATTTGCATGTACCTAAATATTGTTCATTTTTGCGTAGAATATTTCCTAAAATTTGCCTTCTTTGTTCCGTTGAAGGTTTTTTAAAAATGTTTCAACTTGCAGGACAGTAAACTTTGCAATTGACCTGTCGTATTAAACCTATTTGTATGGGTTTCCCACACGAAGAAATGTACAGTATATAGTTAATGCATACCTGAAAGGAGCTGTGAAAACAAAACGCAGCGAAAACGAGCTTGGCAACATCAACCATGCCGATAAATTATATCAGGTTTGACCTGAAAGATCATGTAATTGCCAAGCGAGATAAGCAAAAGCGGTAACCAAATAAGTTTTGTAGCAGTAAAGCTACGGTTTCCGAGAAAAGCGGTACTGCTATTTTACGATCGTAATTTAGTGTGATGCGCCGAACGTAAAATAACGGCAGTTCATAAGTGTAAAGTCGGGAGTTGTTTTCATGCATTGCGGTGAACATATGATTTCTCACACTGTCAGATTGGACGATCTAGACAAAGCATTATTAATATACCTGGAAGAGGAAGAGTCATCGGTAGACGATGGTTTGGAAGAAGGTGAGATATTTAAAAGCCGATCTACAGAGGGTGCATTAGCAAATATTGATGTACCACATGTCATAGTCCGTGATGAAGCTTTTGCTCTGCACGAAAATCTGTTGAAACCTTACCAAGACAGAAATCTACACTATCCATCGAAAGCAGTCTATAACTATTGACTATCTCGCGCTCGAAGAACAGCTGAAAATACCTTTAGAATTTTATACGGTTATTTCAGAATTTTCTTCAAACCTATTGCTACTGCTCAGAAACTACAGACAAATTAATTTTGTGTGCCTGTTTATTATATAACACTAGTCCACAACCCTTTATTTGAAATAAGAAAGAAGGCAAAATGAAAGAAATGCCGCAAGAAATAAAAAATTCAATCTCTCGAGAGTTGATGAGGCCGAGTGCACATGGTCCGTCAAAAATGTATAATGATGTTCCACAAATCCCATGACACACGTTCCTATTTTTTAAAAATTCCCATGATATTCATGCTTACTCGAATCTGATGGATTAATACACTGGAAATTGAGTAGTTGATGAAGCTTGTATCACAGAAACGCTCATCACACACTTTCGGCTAACTTTGGACAGACAGACAGATAGATGGACAGGGTTCTTATTATAGTATAAATTTTAAGGGAAGCGCAAGTACGTGCTCCAGGTCAAAAACACCTTGATAATGTACTTCCAGTACCCACTTTAAATTTATTTCCTTTATCAGGGCACAATGTTCGTTCTGGAATGAATAGCACCGGCATTCGAGAAATATCTAAAAATTACCTAAACTGGCCAGGTAGTATTGAATGGCAATGTAATTATGCAGCACAACATTAATATACATAGGTATGGGTATACATAGGTATACTGTAATTCGCAAAATTAGTGAAAACCATGCTATGAAAACCTTACAAGAGTAAAATCCCTAACGGAAACATCATTCCATCAAATACTTCAAAGGAAATCGGCTTCAAATACTTCCAGCCTACAACAGTACAGCCCGCATGATGATATTCACGTTCGTGTTAGGTTCATGAGCTAGAGTAGAGATCCATGTGCTACGAGTTCATGAACTCACTGATTACACCCTCAACTAACTCATTTATTGCTAAATTAACTGAGTTATAACACCCTTAATAAACGTTTTACTGTCCGCTTCTTCTAAGGCAATGATTCAAACACTGAGCTCTGACAAAATTGCATCTGCTAAAATCTAGTACCTGCAAAATAAATTCAACACCTTAATAAGTTGAAGATGGTACTTCTACTACAAATAAAAAAGCTACTGTAGCGAGTTGTATCCATAAGTCATCAATACACGAACTACTCAAGGGCAAAGAAGTTGTTCGCTGAATATTTTGAGCCGTTCGAGATCACTTTGCAGCTGCAATGATGTGCCTCTATGGTGCTCAACGTGGGAGTCTCTATGATGCTCAACGTTCTCTGGAACTAATTTTCGATATAAGTTACATATGGATGAACAGACAGGAATTATGAATATTTTTTTCCACTTTTAGAGAGGCGTATCCTAAAACAGTTTCAGGATTTATCTTTTACTCTCTTCCTGTTCAAGTAGATTTAATTTTACAATATTCCTGTTTTTTCGTCAGAAAACATCTTTCTTTCATGACTACATCATCTACCACTTTAAGAGAAAATAAAAAGGCACTTCCCATAGTTTTGCTGTAAGTTAAGCCTCTGTATCATCGATTTGCATATTTAAACTGTTTTTTGTTTTCCTTCGACGAAGACAATGAAGATGCAAATAAACTCTAAACGCTGTAGTAGAGGAGCAACCGTGTTGTAAATATTTGTAATTCGGTCTATACAGATGATTACTTTACTCCACTAAGTAGCACTAATAGTGATTCCTTTAAAAATGATTGTGAAGCTGAGCAACAAAAAATCCTATTTTCAAAGTGTATTTACCAATTAAGAACACTGCCATTTGATAACGTACAGTTGAAGAATTAGTCATGGGCCTCCAAAATTTAGCGTCTCATATTTCCTAAGCTGAAGCTTGTCAAATTCTTTTTTAAAGTTCTCTCCAAATTAATTTTTTCAAGCATTTAATAATACTAAGTCACTTTAAATGCCACAAAACTTTAAATAAGTCCGGTTAGATTCATATGCGTCGGAAAATAACACGTGAAAAAGTCAAATTACTCCTCAGAGTATACAAAGAGCAAAAAAGTATAGGAAACCTTTGTTGTATAGTGACGTACTGGTGGTATTTATGGGGGTTCCGGCTGCGGAGATTTATGAGTCTCGCTCGGCACGGTCACATGTATAGATAGGGCATCCGCCGAAAACAGCCGATGAGCCCCTGGCGTTTACGAGCGCCGGATAGGTCGGAAGCGACCCTATTGCCCTGCGCCGGAAATATCCATTGTTGCGAACTAGACTTAAGAGCAAGCTGTGTGAACTACAGAGTCAGTACAATATTAGTAGTCCTGCTGTTTGTTTTGCTATCCTGCTGCCTGTTTTGCTATCCTGCTGCCTGGTTTACGGCAAGGCAAACCGATCTACTAGTTCTGTTCAGTAAACCTTATATCGTGCTGAAAACCACGATATTACAACTGGCGACGAATTTGAAGTGAATTTAAGTGAATTTGAACTTTACAAGTGCTCTGAAATTAAGATGGCGTATTCTACAGTCAGCTGTCCTCCGTTCGACGTTGAAGTGGAAACAGTGAGTGAATTCTTAGAGCGCTGGAAAGTCCAAAGTGCAGACGCTCTTCAGAAAGCAGGAAATAATGGCGGTAAAAAAGCTAGTATCTTAATTAAAGCTTTGCCTGTAAACATAATCACTGATCTACAACGAAGAATTAAACCTACGTTACTCACTGAGGCTACATATGAGGAACTTGAAGAAAAATTAACACAGCAATTTGAAATAAAAAATCCATCGTCGGTGCATCAGTTACATTTCTAAATAGAAAACAAGGTGCTAATGAATCCATAAAAAGTTATGCTAAAACGTTAAATGACTTAGCATCTGCATGCAATTATGGTAATTGCTGTCGTGATCGTTTATTGAGAGATGCCTTTGTGGCTGGGCTACATTCAGCGCAAATTCTCAGCGCGGTTCTACAGAAGTGCGTTAGCAAGTCCTTCAACGAATGCGTTGAACACGCAAAAGTTATCGAACAATTAAGCTCCGACGCTCAAGATATCATTCGTGAGGATTCATCTTCATCGTTTGTCACTACAGAAAAACTCCCGCCGAACTACATATGCATTCGCTGCGGAACTAAGCAAAAGCATCTTGCGAAGAATTGCTATGCTTTGAAATTGAAATGTCACACATGTGGGAAATTAGGCCACATTTCTAAGGCTTGCAAATCTACAACTGCAGCTCGGCCTCCTTCTGATAAGCCTACACGAAGGGGACCTACACGAGGAGAATTTGACGCAGCTCGTACTTACACCGTGCAGCCGGGAAGAAGCGGTTGCTGTGGCAACGTCGGAAGAGAAGACGTGTTAATGAAGAATTCACGGATGCCTCAACAGAAGAAGAACGAAGCTGTTTTGCAAAAACCTGGGAACGAAAGTGGTGACGGTAATCATCTACATGAATGTTCTGATTATTCCCCTAATGATTCTATTTTTTTAGAGTAAACACCACTGTAATTCCCGTCACTAAAGAGCCCACTATGATTGCATGCAACTTAAATAGTAAACCTGTTGAAGTCCTGTTGGATAACGGCAGTGCCGTGTCAACTATACGTAAAAGAGATGCAATCAAAGTTGGTGCTGTGGTAAATCCTACATGCAGCAAAATTCTCGGGTACAGTGGTGTCTCGGTAAGCGTGCTTGGTCAAGCTTCAGGAACTGTCATGTACCAAAATGTGAGTTTTAATCATAAGTTTCTCATTGTGGAAGATGATAGAATCAACTTACTGGGCCGAGATATTTGTTCTAAACTAAACGTAAACATTGCCATTCCTGATAAATATGACTCCATAAATAAAACGGATTGTCATAGTTTGCCGAAAAGTTTGTTGTTAAAATATGACGAATATTTATCATCTGATTCACAGTCTAACGTTAAAGAAACAGTTCATCTTGATGTGTTGCCTAATGCAGTTCCTGTATTTTGTAAAGCACGCCCGGTTCCTGTAAGACTAAGAGACTCTGTCAAAACCGAACTGGAACGCTTGCAGAGTATGGACAAAATCACCAAAGTGTATGATAGCCTATGGGCATCTCCTACCGTTAATGTTCTAAAATCGGACGGCAGTGTGAGAATCTGTGGAGATTTTTCAGCCTCCATAAATAATTTTCTGAATCCAGTTCAATCTGTACTACCTGTTATTGATGATGTCATTTCTCAAGTCGGAGACGCTAAGTTTTTCTCAAAAATTGATTTGTCTAACGCGTTTTTGCAAATTCCGTTGGACGAAGAATCAAAGAAAGCTACGACCATCAACACCTCTGAAGGTCTATTTATGTACAATTACTTACCCTATGGTCTACGTGCAAGCCCCGGCATTTTTCAAGCATTCATGAATAGGACTCTTTCTGGCATCGATAACATCATTGTGTACCAGGATGACCTCCTCATTTTGACCTCTTCATATGATGCTCATTTGGAAGTTCTTGACAAGGTCCTGTCTGTCCTAAAAAACGCTGGAATTCGCTTAAATCTGTCTAAATGTGCCTTTCTAACTGATCGTATGTCTTATCTAGGGTACGTTTTCGATAACAAGGGTGTTCACCCTAACACTGAGAAAGTAGAAGCTATTCTCAATGCTCCTGTTCCTAAAAACCTCAAACAATTGCAAGCTTTCATCGGATTGTGTAATTTCTATAGTCGTTTCGTACCCAACTTTTCTAATGTCATGCATCCTCTGCATTCGCTGCTTAAGAAAAATGTACAGTTCCGGTGGACTCCAGAACAGGATAAAAGTGTCCAGGAAATCAAAGACATTTTTCGTTCGCATAAACCTCTAAAGTTGTTTGATCCTAACCATGAAACTCTTCTTGAAACTGATAGTTCGGGTTATGGAGTTGCTGCAATACTCATGCAACGCGTTGGTCCTTCTCATGATTGGTGTCCGGTTCAATTTGCTTCGATATCTCTAAATAATGCAGAACAAAACTACTCTAACATTGAAAGAGAGAGCCTTAGTGTTGTTTTTGGCGTGGAGAAATTCAAAAAATTTCTACTTGGTGCTAAGTTCATTATCCATAATGATCAAAAACCTCTTTGTAAACTTTTTGCACATAACAAGGGTGTACCTCTCAACTGTCCCGCTCAAATTCAAAGATGGGCTCTCAGACTTTCCCAGTTTGACTATGTTTTCAACTATTCGAAAGGTAAATGTAACGTAAATAGCGATTGTCTCAGTAGGCTGCCACTACCCACGACTGTAAAAGAGCTAGAACCGTACGAAATGATTTTTGCTGTGAACTCCCTTGATAAAACTCCTGTCACGTGTGAAAATATAAGAACTCATACTGATATGGATAGCGAACTATGCCAACTTAAACAATACATAAAGTTTGGCATGCCTCCTAAACCTAATCCCAATTTGTCTAAATTTAAGAACCTGCTACCTCAGATGACCATCATGAAAGGTTGTATACTTTATAAAGAACGGGTTTTTATTCCCAAGTCATTGCGTAGTTTAGTCCTTAAAACATTTCATGATGGACATCCTGGCATTTGTGGCATGAAATCGTTGGCCAGATCTGTTATTTGGTTTCCCGGAATGGACAAAACTATTGAAGACATCGTAAAATGTTGTCCCCAATGTCAATTAAATCGAGCAAAACCTAAGTCTAGAAATGTAGAATGGCCCACTCTTTCTCGTCCTTTTGAACGCATTCATGTCGATCACTTTTTCTACGAGAATAAAATTGTTTTCATTGCTGTAGATGCATTATCTAAGTATATTGAATGTGAAGTGGTACCATCCACGAGTGTGTCAGATACTGTAGATGCGTTGAGAATGATTTTCAGCAGAAACGGGTTGTGTGATGTGCTCGTAAGTGACAATGCTTCTAACTTTTCATCTCAAGACTTTAAAGATTTTCTTATTTCCAACGGCATTGAGCACCTCACACCTCCGCCCTACTCTCCAGCAAGCAATGGTCAAGCTGAGAGGGGGGGGTGAGAGTCATTAAAGACTTGTTGAAAAAACTCTCTTCTTCCGAATCGTTCAAATCCCGTCTATCAAAAGCATTATTTCAATCGCATTGTATTCCGCATAGTGTTACAAAAATTGCTCCCTCTGTAGCGCTGAACAATCGTAAATTTGTTACTTCCAAAGATAGAGTTCATCCTAAATTTTCTGTGTCCATCTAAGCCTATGATGTAACTCAATTTGATGTCGGTGATCATGTTCTCGCTCTGAATTTAAGAAATGGTCCCAAGTGGTTGAAGGGAATTATTGTTAGTAAAGTTGCTGTTAATATCTTTCATATTCAAATACTAGCATTAAATGTAATCTGGAAGAGACATTCAAATCAGCTGTTGCCCAGTAGTTTGAAATCTACCGGGAGTGGGGCAGCAGAGACTCCTGCCTTTCAGCCGGTTAGCTGCTCACCAGGGCAAAATGAACCTCGTAGATCAGGTAGAATAACTAAACCTGTAATACGAATAGGTTATGGAGTTCCTCCTTCCCTTTGTCATATATTCATCTAAAGGGAGGGAAGTTGTTGTATAGTGACGTACTGGTGGTATTTATGGGGGTTCCGGCTGCGGAGATTTATGAGTCTCGCTCGGCACGGTCACATGTATAGATAGGGCATCCGCCGGAAACAGCCGATGAGCCCCTGGCGTTTACGAGCGCCGGATAGGTCGGAAGCGACCCTATTGCCCAGCGCCGGAAATATCCATTGTTGCGAACTAGACTTAAGAGCAAGCTGTGTGAACTACAGAGCCAGTACAATAGAGGTAGTCCTGCTGTTCGTTTTGCTATCCTGCTGCCTGGTTTACAGCTAGGCTAACCGATCTACTAGTTCTGTTCAGTAAACCTTATATCGTGCTGAAAACCACGATATTACAACCTTTTGAAAATAATTATTAACATTTATCAGCATTTTCCCAATGAACGGATCACGTCATGCTAGATTCTTGTACACATCACGTGAAATTCTTTAACTTTCTTAAATACGTTGTCTCTCCAAACTTTTTAAGTCAGATATCAGATTAAAAACGATTTGCTAGAGTTTTATCTAAAACTTGTGCCCTGACACCGACTCTGCTACTCTCGGTCTGCAGATTTGACGCGCGATGGGTTTCTGTAGCTAAAATGGCCTCGCTGTCTTCTATCATTGAGGTTTCTTCCAAAGTGCAAAGAAGTATTTCAATATTTATAATTTCTTCAGGTCTTATTGTTATTCTATGTGAATTTTTCTCGTTCCAGCTCGTGAAATTCAGCCAAACGCTAGATTCACATAGAATGGGATACTAAACTCTGCAATATTAATTTCAAGACTGAACAGAATATCCACAATAGAATTATTTTCTTTGTCCCACAGCATTATACATGCTTTTACCAGCTAATTGATTCCCCATCCAACTTAGAGCCGCATTCCTACTTCTAACATTCTGAACCCTACCATTTTCAGGGCTCTCATTAGTGTCTACTTTAATGTTTCAGATCAGATTGATTATATTCTCTCCTTATTAGTCCTCGTTATTTTTACTCAAATCCTCGAAATAATTGCTGACTAGTAGAATACACTCTAGGTAATATAATTGCTGACTCAATTCGATTATATTACTTAGGGTGCCGACAACGTTTTTTTTATCACATTTTAAACTTTATTTAAAACAATGTCAAAACCATTTTCTGCTTTAGATAAAGGTATACAAATGATACCGAATTATCCACCTTCTTTTAGGTAAGTATCATTTATTTTGCCTACATATTGAAATTAATAGTAAACTTGCAAGCGCTATCGGACCATACCGAGCGAGTCCGACAGATTGTCGAGTTACTAAAGCAGCTGAAAATCACGGTATTTTACACCCACAGGAAGAACTACAGCAGATCGTCCTTACAGTGGTAACCGGCAAACAATGAATTATAAGTCATAAATAACACAGGAATTTCAGTACCTAAGGTAGTGCGTAAGCTCGTTGCTTCAAAATGAGATTTATCGCAATTCCTTTGCACGTCATGCATTCCTGCACCTTAAAATATAAATTAATTAATGAAAAATGATTTTATTATCTATGGCTTAAGATTTATAAAAAACTTATCTCACCATTTTTGAGATATTACACAATGTTATCGGCAAACATTTATTTCAGTGTAAATATTTCATTATTTAATTAGGCCTGCGTGTTGTCAATCGATCCTACATCCTTTAATGCCGGAATTATTTGAATGCGGTAATGTCACATAAATCCGGCATGCAGTAAGCATGTTCACTCCAATTATTGCATGCCATATTCCTCGGATCTAATTACTTATCAATAAACCTTTTCTTTCATTATCAACAGTAATAATTTTCACTCATCATACTCTCTGCAATACAAGTCAATTGTGCACTCGTACAGGCTCGTGTTTCACTGTGAGGGATATATCGTTCAAGGCGTTTTTCCAACGTCTCAACGCTTTTACTCTCGTCTTCAGAAAAGTGATAAGGTTATTTTCGTGTTTTCTTCGATCTTAAGCAAACATGAAGAGTACTGTTTTCCTCTCAATTGATTCAACCGCTGCCATGGATGTTAAAACACCTATTGTGGAATTTCCACAAAAAAAATTATAGATTTTTTAATTAAAATACTTTCAAAATCAATTGTACGAAAATCCAATCTTCGTATTGATTTTTTGGAACCAAACTGTTTTTTATTTTTTATTTTCATTTTCCTCTAAGATAATCAAAGCTGTCAAAACGAATGAGGTTAATGCAGAAGCTGGTTAAAGAAAAGAATAACACTGAAAAAAGCATGATGGTCTTTGTGCAAAATGCTTGAACATATTTATCATAAGATCAAGGCACAATTGCGTTACACCCTGCAAATTTCCGAGTGAGAAACCACAGGCTAGGCCGCTAAAATAAAGGCTCCTTTCAGTTAGTTCAGGGAAAGTTCGCTCGTGCTTTCTGTTAAAAACTTTTTTAGTCTTGAGGCAAAATTTAATTTCTAAAATAGTAGAGAGATGGGAAAGTTCCTCGGGTGCATCCCAGACTCTCAACATAAGAAGTTTTACAGAGTCAAAACACCGCCTCGGTCAGTGTATAGGTTGGCATATTCAAAACGCTGAAATTTTCTCACACATTGTTTAACTAGGTGCGAAAGTGAATTCGAATAGAAGTCTCAAACAAATGACAAATTTTCATTCGAAGCTTTAAAGAAGCTGGAAAGTTTTTCAAACACAAGCCGTCTTTTTTCAACACGACAACGCACCCTCTCTCACGTCAAACAGGATGCGATGGTGGTATCAGGAAATTTTTAGAGGGTTTGAAGCAATTAGACCACGTTTTCTCCACACAATTATTTTTTGTCCAGTTCGTTCTAACGTTTGATCCCTGTTCGTCCTACCACACAACAAGTGACGCTCTAAAGCGCTCACTTGAAAGGCGTGGAAGAAAATGAACAATTTTTTTGCGTAAAGCGGCAAAAAATTTTCGAGGCAAATACGAGTTTATGATACGGAGTGGAGAGAAACATAGTGAGTAATAATGAGTTATAACGTTCATGAACTCATCTAGTATTGTAAAAACTATTTTAAACGGTTCACAGAGATAAAAAATACATTTATTACAGCTTTCGTTCAAGGATTTTGTCTGTATACTGTAAATAATACAACGTTCAAGAATCTTAAGTTGAAAAAATTTAAATGTATGAAGAATCAAACTTCTTCAGTTTATCTCAATTCGAGCTGCAGCATTTCAGATTTTCCCCTGTTTATCATACGTTAAAATTATGAAACACATTTGCCAGTTGGGTCTTCGTATACTTCGAAAAGTGAGAACTGTGAGAGTAAAATTGAAAACGAACTTTCTTTTTCTACTACAAGCAGACCTTCATGAATAGCTTTCTGCCTTACTGTGGGGTTGAGGAAATTCCTAATTTTTGAGTTAAATTCAACTTTTTCCCTACCTGCTTCATAAGCTGACGTTCTAGTTTGAATAATTATGTCCATCTAAACCGTTTAACCATTAATCCAGTCCCTATTATCAGTGCATTCTGTGTTAATAGAAGCTCTTATGCCCTGCGTTGGCGCAAGAGTTACTCACCTCAGGAAGCTCTTCCGCTCGGCCGAGTAACTCCGCCAGATGACCTGTACTCTGCCCGCTAGAGGCTGAGGAGGACAGCCGCCCGTGGCTAGGTTCTCACTCCTTGTCAGCAGTGCCCTCTCTTTATCTTTTGGTGTCAAATTTGTTGTCACCTCTAAACAAGGGCAAGTTACCCTATAAATTTCATTTCAAAATCATACCCTCAGCAGCTGACTACTGATTAAGAATTTATTTCAAAAACACTTTTAGTGAATATTCGTGTTAAAGCAAGAAAGAAAAAGAAAAATTTTAGTTCAAACGATCATAAATTTAATCTCCTGGGAAAGTCATAGAATCGTCTTTCGCCTCTAATATTTGTTCCTGATGCCAGGCCTCACCACAAAATATACAACAATATTCATTCCCCGATAATTTTTTCAAACAAAGAAATACCTTTCCTTGAAATGTATGTCTTCGCTCAGACGAGCTAAATCTGATACTGGCACACGGATTCGTGACTCACGAGTTACGGACGTGTAATCAATAACTGCATTATAATGGCAGTACAGCTAATGGCGTGAGTACGACTGTGATTTTACACGCTTTGAAATCATTCCTAGTGACCCTCGAATTTTCTCCAATGTACTTTCAACAACGAATGATGTATTGCAGTCAGGGCAGAACTCCAGCACTCCTGACTAAGTTCAAGAGTTAGCTGCGATAGACTTTTGTGTTTTGTAAAGAATGAAAGTATGGTGCGATGTGCGTACCACGGCCTCGAAAGATTGGTTTAATACAAATGTCTTGGTATGTTAAATCATAATATTCAACGAAATTCTTCATGGATTTTTTGTTAGTACTTGACCTGTGAAGTAACATTTTCTGATGTTGCACTCTCAATGACTCCCTGCTTTTTGTGGTGTTTATGACAGGTAATGTTTACTGAGTATATCTTCGAGCTCTGAGGAAACAATGATTCTGTCTCAAGCCAACATGTTTTTGCAATGAAACGTTGTATACTTGAAACATATTTATATGTTGTGAGAACTGTATGTGTTAAGCATATTCGAGTAGTCTAAATATGCAGTCCCAAGTAGTCTTGAGTGAGTATTGTTTTTTAAAATAAAAAACCTGTTTCATGCAGTGGCTTGAGGAGGGAACTTTCCTTTTCTATACATACATGAGTTCAATCCATCAACGTGAGAGGTAACATGCTCATTCTCTGCACTGACAATAAACTTAATCTTTGCAGAATGAAATTTTAACTCCCGTGCAAGTCAAGATGTTCCCTTAATCAGATCTTGTTCCACACCGAAACATTGCGTTCAACTCAACTTCAATTTTATTTCTACATTTTACGTAGAGTAGGTGCATATTTTCGAACTGTATCCTTCATTTAATGATATAAACATTATCTGATCAACATGATTTCAGTAACTTAATTGCATGTCACATTGCGTTACGTTAGCTTAATTCTATTTCCTACTTTAATTTCAAATTACGATTCAGGAATTAAAAAGTAAGCCCCCTGAAGGGCTCACTCACGCGCAAAGTTGCAATAATTATTGAAAGACGAAAAGGTAAACACAAGTGCATTACCTGGAGATCAATTCTTAAATGCGAGGCAAGCGAGATGTGGTAGCTACAAAACATTAAATATTATTTTTGCGATCGAGGTCGACTTTTTGTAGGTTTATTGAGCTTGACTCAGATAAAATATGAAATCATTCTTAATGGTCCACTAGGATAAAATTTTAAATTTACCAGAAAGAATTAAAGCGACGATTTGTACAAGAGAAAAAATAACGCGAAATTGCACTCACGTTTGAGGCATCATAGGCTAGCGTATTAAAAATGCTGGCTAATTTGATCCATAACTGCTAACATTCTAAACTGCATTAACTTTTGACGCAGCTTCAGCCATCGTAGTGTTAAAGAATATTCTAACTGCTTCTAGTGCTTCATTAGTCAAGTTACGCTTCATGGCTCAACAATATCAAGTGATGCAATAAATCAATAAATCAATAAATCAATAAACAATAAATCCTCTATTGTATTTATGTCAGAATCAGAACTGCGCGGCATGTATGTAGAAAAGCCAGGCCACGCGTACTGAAGAGCGGCTGCTTGCAGCTAATTAAATTAAGGAATTTTAAAGTTATATTTCGCGACTGAATTGTATAATGACTGACATTATCACAATCAATTTTTTTCTGTGAACGCTAACTGCACGAGGCTAAATCAAGAAGGAATGAAATAGAAAGGAAAACGGTCGATTTCCAAAAAAGTTCATTCAAAAAGTATAACATATTGGATTTTGAGTTTCTCGGTTTGAAGGTCTTATACCTGACTGGTGAGAAAATCACAAATGAGTATGTTAATATCTATGATAGTGGTTGAATCAACTGTGAGCAAGGCTGAATTATTTGAGAGTTCTCTAAGTAGATCTAACAATTTTTGTTGCGTACATGAGGCCACTTGGAGCCCATCTCCTTCAAAGTTGTCTTCGTGTGAATCGATACAACGAATCCAGCGATTTTCCCCTGCTTAAAAAAAGTAAAAAATCCTTTCCATTAATGCCGTAAAGCCCCTCTAACATTTTTTTGAATGTCTTGTACTGTGTCTAAACGGTTGTCATTGATGATAATTCATCACTTTTGAGAGCTGAGTAGAGTCACAGAAGGCTAAATCCGGTAAATACGAAGGGTGTCGGAAGGCGACTATATTATTTTAGGTTAAACATTGTATTGTTTTCATCGAAGCTTAGGCAGATGCATTGTCGCCTGAGACAAGTCCTGTGGTAGAATTGCCTGCTAACGTAAAAAGAAGCTGAAGCTGATTGAGTAACTTGGAATCATGTTTTGACGTAAACGGACTCTAAATCCAGTTTCACAAAATGAACTTATCCAATGTTAAACAATTTAAACAATTTATTTACCAATTACGATACACAAATAGATTGTTTCTCAAGTCTAGTCCAATGGTCAAAATTGAGTATAGCTACCTGTGGCCGCGAATATAAGTTCAGTGACATAGAGCATCATACCACCAATGCTATTCTAATGTGTACAATTATGCTTGACCTAATTCAGTTAACCTAGTTACGTAGTAGACTGATGAATGAATTATTTCATTCTAGATTCAATGCTTAATTTTACAAAGTAGTTTTTATGGGCTAGATATTAAAAGTACAATCTAGAAAGAACTTTGGAACAAACTGAAGATCATCGACATTAACCAAGGCAAATCACCCTATCATGATAAGTCAGTTAGGAAAAAAGATTTGACTTTGTCATCTTAGAGAATATGATTAATATTCCGATAGGAAAAGGGATTCAAGATTTAATTTGAAAGCTTTGTAAGAATTTCCTTCACGGATCTCCGCCGGGATTTAGTTCCATGTCTTAGTTCCAATGAAGAGAATGCTATATTGTGACCGAGCTTTTGAATAACTAGGAAGCATGAAGTTACTTCTATTTCGGGTTAAATGGTCGTGATGACCAGTTTGTGCAGTTAATAATTGTTTGAGGTTATTGTTGCCATCATTGGTCAATATTTTAAAAATGAAATTACATATGGAGATTCTGTAGAGATCCAGAAGTTTTAGTATTTGTAAACTTTTGAATGAATCATTTGGGGAGCATTATATTCTAGATTCTTTGCCGCTCAAATGGCTCTTTTTTGCATAGGAAAAAGTATATTGTTTGTATTTTTATCAGTTCCGTGTCATGCTTCTATTCCGTATTGCAGGTATGGTGAAATGACCGTCCGGTAAATCATTTGCAAAGCTTTTTCATGCGGGTAATTTTTCACTTTAGTTAGAATTCTGATAGATTTTGATAACTTAGTCCTGATATGGGCGATGTGTTATTTGAAGGTCAGATGTTCATCTATTATGATGCCCAGAAGCTTACATGAGTCGGTTTCTTCGATTTTACCTTTGCCAATTTGAATGCATGGGAGATATATATTTTTCTTGTATGAGAATGTAACATATTTTGTTTCATCGATATTAAGGCATATTTTATTTGCTTTAAGCTACGATAATATTATTTGAAGTTTTTTAATTATACTCTCCGCAATCAGAACGGGATTTTGGTTTGGAAGGACCGAAGAAAGCGTACTGTCATCGGCAAAAAGTGTGAATTTAAAAAATGACGTTGATTCAACCCAGTTAAAAATTCATGCCGTTTTTAGGTCGACAGGTAGCAGAACACAGTGAAAGATGGCCGCTGAAGGTCAGAACGTTCCTCTGTCGGCCGCTCTCGACCAAAATTTGCCGTTCGACGGCTATCCGCTAGTCTCATTTAGACGGAAACAAGCCGGAAAAATCGAGCCCTTGCCTAAAAGCGGATTCAAGAGGAGAATGTCGCTTGCGTTCGACCTATTTGATTAACAGTCGAGCAACGGTTTTCTGGAAGCTACAGAAAATTCTTTAGAATATCTTAAGTGCAACTTTAGATTTTAGTCTAACACTCATAACTTTTGAAATAATTCACCTCTTGAGTTCAAATTACTCTCAAATGAAAGATAAAAACATTCTTAAGGGAAAATCGTACATACCAACATTCTTGAGCACTCTCAGACAGCAAAATTCAATTGCCATGAAAATTACAGTCGGTAGCTGCCGAGGAAAACTTGCTAGTCAAAGCTGTCAACTAAAAAATGGTACATTTACCTAAAACTTTACCGTACGGATAGTTATAGTGTTATAAGGTATTCAAATGTCAATTTACATTTTGTATAGTGTACATTAAATAATACTATCCTGTTGTTCATCTGAGCCAAATTTTTATTTCCATTCGAGTTAGAGATGGCAACACTGCTCGCACATGTGACAAGTCTGACTCAAGCTGCTCAAGCAAGCCTTTTCGCGGCAGTTATTTGAATGGTATTGTGCCTCACAGGTGTAGTGGTGGCTTCTCATTTATGCAATAAGTTTCTTCAAGCAATGTCAGAATGTATTTCAGTGCGAGTGTGTAGTACGTTGAAGTGTCTCTTATTTCTGAAAAAATTTCTGCTCTAAAAGGGTATGAGGTGTTCGCTCTCACTCGAGTTTCTTATTCTATTGAAGACGTTAAGCCGGTATGGCATGATGTCAAGTGCCTGATGAGGGATTGACCTTGTCTCAATAATTTTTGAGTGTGAATGAATAGTAATATACATATATTAATGAGAAGGAACAATTACACACTTAAGGTCAATCAGGAATCAGGATTGCACTACTGTGCGGCCAATGTTGATTTCATATGTGGTAGTGCACAATTGTATATACTTCAAAATTTAAACTGTAGTTTAAAGAAGCAATAAAAGCAAAATATAATAGTGTATGTTTATTCACTATTAATTTCATTCTTATTTTACAGTAAGTGTTAACACAATTTAGCTTCAAACTTTCAAGTTGCAGTATAATTCCACTTGAGAAACCTTTGACAAGCAACAATGTGCAATGTTTTCAATTTAGATGTACGGATAGTATCGGTATCGGCCTTTTTCTATTATCAGTACACCACTAGTTTTCAATTTTTTAGTAAGAAAAGTAAACTTCAGAAATATCTGACGAGCTGCATTATAAAATTAAGGAATAACAATGATGAAAAAAGAATAGTTCAATATATACTTAAATTCGTTCGCGGAAATTAAGAATTCTGTTTCAAAAAATTTAAGAACGTTTCAAATGAATGACATTTTGCTCGCTGATGCGTAATTTTTGAGTTATTAACCTGTGAAGTTATAGGAACTTAGTATATAAAAGTGGAGAAACGGACGCGTAAATATGATATAATACGGCATAAAGTGATGCTAGGTTAAATTAGGTTAGGTAACGTTAGATTAGCTGAATAAACTAACTTAAAATAACTTAACTTAGCCGTACTGACATTGATGGTTACCGCCAAAATACTGGGCGTGTTTCAAGAATGCAGCTACGATGTAGACGATTATATAACGTTATTTTTACCTGAACGTAATTCATGTTATAGTTCAAAAATTACGTATCAGCGAGCAAAATGTCTTTCGTCCTCTTTTAGTGATTCTTTAAAACAGAGGTCGTGATTTCCGTGAACACGTTAAAGTAAATACTGACCGAAGAAAAATCCTTAATCACCTGATGAACATCAGCATTATCGATGAGTTAGGGTTGAATTATGCTTTAAATTGAGGAGCGTCCTACCAGCAAACGTTGCGTGATCGTAGGCTAGTGATGTACAGATATATCGGTAGCGGCAAGATCTGGCCGATATTTCATGGATACTTTCCAATAATACGTATTTCATCGTGAAAATGAAGGTCATAAATCATTAAAGAAAAATTAAATAAAGAGCCTATTCATTCATAGTAAATTAGTTAGCTAACTGTTGAATTACAGAGTTTAATCAGGCCCGCTAAGTGAATCTACTACTTTGAATTCCCGATGTCACGGACGGTCTGTAAGTGAAAGCTTTGTAGCATAAATAGTTAAACACAGTTGGGACGTAAAATTATTATACTTTTACAACTAAAACCTATATAGTTTGACCCAATTTCCATTTCTTAAAGTATGTGACAGGCTAACAAAAATCTAACCAATTAAATATAGTTGAAGGTGCATTTTAAAGTTTTTATAAATTTAATATAAAAATAACTGAAAATTCTATTTTCATTAAGCTTGTAGATCGTAAAATATTACAAAGCTAATTATTTTATTTTAATTTAGCATGTAAATCGCCGTTCATTACGAATCTAGCATTTTTCTTCATTTTAATATGTTTGAAAAATTCATGAGCAATCTTATAATTGGTTGCGTGTTTGCGCATCTTTCCGGTTTCGGATCCTATCGAATTTTAATGTTTTCTTTTCGTCAAAGTATGTATTTTGGTGTGAAAAACCTGAAAATGTTAACTTTTTTGTGGAGAAATAATTGTTTTGCTTCATGAACAATCTTATAAGATTGTTCGTGCATTTTTCAAACATCTTAAAATGGAAGAAAAATGCAATATTCCTAAAGTACGGTGATTCACATGCTAAATTCAAATAATATTATTAGCTTTGTAGTATTTGAAGATTTACGTAAAATTAACACTCCTTAGTCGGACTATCATTAAAAATTTAAAGACGATGAATATAGCACGGATAGGTATCATATTTAATACAATTTAACGAAGCTAAATTTAAACTATGTGAAATAGTCAGTTTTAAACGTTTCGGAGACCAGCTCCATCTTCAGTAAGTCTGAAAACATAACAACCAAAATTGGTTAGTTCATGACAACAATGAGAAAAGTGACAAAGTAATCGGTAAGAAAAAAAATCAATACAAAAATTTCTAACGGATATGAACTTTTAGCATTATTTAAAGGTGGCTTCTATTTGGCAATGTGAATGGATTCTAAAATGCGCAAATCTAACTCGTTAGGTGCAGAGCATAAAATAGAAAAATTGTCCTCGGAAATACGGCTGCTACACTGTTCGGTATGAAGGCGGATTGATGAATGAGGAGGTTGAGCCACAGAACATTTACATAATCTGAAGGTTTTCTCTCCTGAACTGTACTCGAAGTTGTATCTGTCAGGTTCACGTCCGGGTGTCCTGTATGGCTTGCCGAAAATCTAAAAGTTAAACTTTCCATCTAAATTTCAATTTCGTCCTATTTTTTCTGCAGTGAATACGCCTAATTTTTACTTAGCACGATTTCTAGTTCCTGTGTTAAATCCTTTGACTGTATATGAATATACTCTTGGTAACAACTCAATTTGTTAACAGATCATATCGTGTCAAAATGCTGATAAAGTTACTATGGCTTCATTTGATATTGAAAGTTTATTCAAAAATATTCCACTTGCAGAAACCATCGAAATAATTATAAATTCCTTGTTTGCTTGGCCTACTGATACAGTTTTAGGCCTAGGCAAATCTTATTTTAAGACGCTTCTCGAACTGTCTGTTATGAACTCTATATTTGTGTTTACTGGCAATTTGTATAAACAAATCGAAGGCCTGGGGTCTTCGAAGGCATGGGTCTTCCATTATGACCCACATTGGCAAAAATTTTTATGTCACTGGGAACAAAAATGGCTGGCCGATTGTCCTGTGGAATTTAAACCAGAATTTTATCGCCGTTACATTGATGACACGTTTTTGTTGTTTCGTGATCCAAGTCATGCTCAAATGTTCACGGACTATTTAAATGAGAAACATTCATCAATAAAATTTACAATCGAAATTGAGAATAATGGCTCGTTATCTTTTTTGGACTCAAAAATTACTCGAGTAAGTAAGTTTCTACAGTAACTGTAGCTATAGATTTAAAATTAATGCGATTAAAACCTTATTGAATCGTGCCTACAACATTTGCTCTAGTTTTGTGGATCTGCATGCTGAATTTAATTTTTTAGTCTCATTTGTTCTAAAAACGGATTTCCTTCCTCAATTGTTCATGCTCATATTAAAAAATTTTTAGACGATCGGCGATGTCGCCGATTCGGTGCAATAGCTCTACTGTGTATTTCTATATTTTGTTGATTTTACGAGCAAGATGTGCCGGGATATTGAAAACCTTTTTAAACACCACTTTCCTGCGGTAAAATTGAATGTAATTACTGTGAATCTGCTGCGAGTTGTTCTTTCTTTCGGTACAAAGATAGGATTCCTAAGCGGGTGCGGGCATCCCTGGTATAAAAATTTAGTTGCGTACAGTGTACGTCTGGCTACGTCGGCATGACGACACTGCCTTTTTACGTCAAGATCGCCCATGGCACCGCGGAGTGAGCTTTCGAACCGGGAGACCTTTAGGTCAACCTCCTCATTCATCAATCGGCCTTCATACCGAACAGTGTAGCAGCCGTATTTCAGAGGACAATTTTTCTATTTTATGCTCTGCACTTAACGAGTTAGATTTGCGCATTTTAGAATCCCTTCACATTGCCAAAGAGAAGCCACCTTTAAATAATGCTGATAGTTCATATCCGATAGAAATTTTTTATTGATTTTTGTTACCGATCACATTGTCACTTTTCTAATTGTTGTCATGAACAAACCAATTTTGGTTTTTATGTTTTCAGACTTACTGAAGATGGAGCTGGCCTCCGAAACGTTTAAAATTGACTACTTCACATATTTTAAATTTAGGATCGTTAAATTGTATTAAATATGATACCTATCCGTGCTGTATTCTTCGTCTTTAAATTTGTATTGAAGATTTACTAGATAAATTAAAATAGAATTTCCAGCTTTTTCTATAATAAATTTCAAAAACTTCAAAATACATTATCAACTTTATATACATAATTGGTTGGATTTTTGTATAAGTTTAATAATTTTAGGTCGCTTCTGTTTTCAATTATTCATGCTACATGCTTTCACTTACTGAACGTACGTGCCTCATCGGGAAGTCAAAGTATTAAATTTAGTTAGCGGGCCTGATTAAACTCTGTAATTCAACAGTTAGCTAACTAATTTGCTAGGTATGAACAGCCTCTTTATTTGATCATGCTTTTACTCTCATGATTTATGACCTTCATTTATATGATAAAATACGTATTATTGGAAAGCATCGGCCGGATTTTACCAATGCCAGTAAAATTACCGATACCGATACATCGGTACATCAATTATTTTATGACAAGATTTTATAAAAAATTTTTAACGTTTCGATCTGAATTTCAAATAAAAAAGAAAACCATTTACATTTTTGTGAAAGACTGTTGAAAAAAAAGACTGTTGGCTGCATTGGCTACTCTGGCTGAAGCTTCATAAAAAAATGACGCTGAAACTCACAATGAGTCGTTTTCTTCTATTTCGCATGCAGTTGAGTTTGGACCCGTAACTTCTGGTGAAGATGGCGATTCTTCAGAAGAAACAAGAGATGGAAAAGGTGTAGAATGCTGGTCTGCAGAGGCACTATTTCAAGAGCAAGGGCCCAACTATTAGCTTCACCACATCGGTCAATTGGGGCTGGTGGGGCTGGTAGCACGGCAATGTGAGCAACGTAAACACAACAAAATGTGGAAACCAAGCCTGAATTTTCTCTCGTCAGTCTTCAGCAACCTCTGAATTGAAGAACGTCTTGAAGGTGATCAACGATGTGCTCAGATACATATTTGTGTGTGTGGGAGGGCGGGTGTGTGTGTGTGTTTGTGTGTGTGTGTGTGTGTGTGTGTGTGTGTGTAGTGCGTGTGGTGTGTGTGTGTGTGTGTGTGAGGGGGGGTTATGGGTGGGTGGGTGCGGGGGGAAGGGTGTGTGTGGGGGGGGGGGGGGGGGCTAGGGGGGGGGGTGTGTATATGAATAGCCAGTGGAACTAAGTTCGGGCAAGGTCGATCTGCTGCCGCGGGAGGCCGGTACAAAGTCGAGTAAGGTCGGCAGAGAGCCGATACATAGAATGGAGAAGCCGCGGAAGGTCGAATTCGGGCCGCGAAAAGTCGATATGTAGTCGATAGAGGTGGGAATTTCCGAACACCTCCAAAGGGAATTCAATGGTTTTGTAGCCGTTTTTTCCTGCCATAAAAAGGGGACATGGCGACCAAAAATCGGCTGCTTTTCCGAATAAAACACGGCTAGAAGTCTTGCCTGCCGCGGCACATAATCGACTTGAAAACGTCTTAATTTTTTAACTGGGAATAATAGCCTATCATTGATAAAAATTGGAAATAGGAGATGCCCAATGACAGATCTTTTTTGAACTCCATGGCTAATTGTCTATAGATTCGATTTTGGATGGTCAATGACACCGTATTGCTTCCGATTTGTTAGGTATGATCTGAACCAAGCATGGGCAACCCCTCGAATGCCATAACAGTGTAGTTTCAAGAGTAATATGTTATGGTCCACACAATTGAATGCTTTCCGAAAGTCAAGAAATATAGAGAAGACAGGCTTTCATTCATATATATTAGAATAAAGGTATTGTAAATGATTTTTTATGGCCTGTGTTGTTGATTTTTTAGAGTGAAAACCATATTGTTTATTATAGAGAAATGATTTTTGTTCAAAATAAGAATAAACTTTTTTATACACAATTTTCTCGAATACTTTGCTAATAACTAGTAACATAGAGATAGGTATACAATTGTTTAAATAGATTTCTTCACCACTTTTAAAAATAAGGGTTACTCTAGCTACGTTGAAGGGGTTCGGGAAAGTGCCTGGGAAGAGAGACAGGTTAATAATATTCGATATAATCGATATAAGCGGGGCTGCAATATCAGCAATAACTTGAAGTACTTCAGTCGAAAACGTTTGTAACCCACTCGATTTATATTTCAGGTTGTTTATGCTCGCAATTACATCGGTAGAGTTGGTAGGTGTAAAGAAGAAAAAGTTGAGTTCATGAATATGACCCATGTATTCCAGGGGATCAGTAGGTTCACTTGGAATACCATCAGATATAGTTTTCCCTACGTTTACGAAGAAATTGTTAAAAAGATCAGCTATATCTTTCTTCTCATAGTATTTTACATTATCTTGAACAACAGATTTAATTTTTTTCTTATCAGCGGTATTCGGTTTTTAGCATGAGTTGGGCAGGCGCCAAGTCTTTTAAATGTCAGCTTTAAATCGAGTCAACTTGAGCGTAAAGTAGCTTTTCTTGATGTCTTTACCTGTTTTTTCACATAGTTTCTGAATCTGTTATACATTTCTCAGGATATTCACCCTTCGCAAAGGAGGACTAGGTACGCTTGACGTTTCTTTATATTTATCGCGATGTCTTCAGTGATCCATTGCTTTTGTCTATTTATCGGGGTAATTGTACGACTTGCAATTGGAGAACACTGATTGTATGCGGTCATTATTGATTTCAAACTCATAAAGCCCAGTGCATATTTTCCTCGTAAGATCTCTCTTAGAGCAACACTGATATTGTAAAATTCCATCTGTCATTTTTCAATTAATTAATATGGCGTATTACTACAATTATGTCGTAAATGTATTGGTTTGCGTTGTAGAACAATCCTTTTCACATTCCTAACTCAGGTTAACTTTTTTGTGCCACTATTATCTGCGTGGAATTATCATAGATTTGTGTTGTCCGAAAATATATTTTCGCCAAGCTCGATGACTGGCATACTAGTTGATACATAGAAGTGAAAAGATAATTCCGAACATCGACCTCATAGTCTAAGATGTAAAATTGTTCAAATCCTTTTATTTAACTTTCAACATTAATTCTTTATACTGCATGTTTCTATGCTCGTTATTTCAATGCAAGTGCGCACATTGATTGTTTTCAGCAATGCATCGTCACTGGTATTATTATTTTAATTTTTTATATATAGATGTTTACATGTATGTATATTTATACAGGTTGTTACAGGACTAGAGGTAAAAAATAAAACTACATGTAGAAAAATGTAAAATAAAGCGATTTTTACGAGTGAAAAAATCATGAAACTCCACCGCTTTCGAGTAATTGCGAGTTGAAAAGTTCTTAAATCTTAAATATTGAGCGCTCACGCACCGGCTGCCAATGAAGTTAAGTTTTAGGTGATCTAGTTAAGAAGTAAAATTACTGTTTTCACGACGGTTTGTGTCATTGATTACCCAATCATCCTAATTTAGACTATTTAAGGAATGATTTTTAGATTTTTTGTAGTTTTGTAGGAAAAAATAACCAATCAAAAATGATAAATTTTATTGCTACTACAAGAGGTGTTCAAAGTGCTCACCATGAACTTCAATGCACTTTTCATATCTTTCATGAACTGACTGCCCTGCAGATGTGAAAACATTAGGTTTTCAGCTATTTGTGCTGCAGCATCAACTATGCTGGCAACCAGATCTTGCTCTGAATCCACAGGTGTGGCATACACCAGCTCCTTCATCGCCCCCCACAGGAAGAAATCCGGTGGTGTCAAGTCTGGTGAGCGGGGAGGCCATGTCACTGAGCCGCCTCTGCCAAGCCACCTATTGGGAAACTGCTCATCTAAAGCCTCTCGTGATCGAAGGAAATAATGTGCTGGTGCTCCATCATGTTGAAACCACATTCTTCTACGTATATTCAGAGCAGGGTTGCGGAGTCGGAGTCGCATGTTTTAGGGTGGAGTCAGAGTCGCTTTTCTGAATGAGGTGGAGTCGGAGTCGGAGTTGGAGTCACTTTCCTGAATGTCGTGGAGTCGGAGTCGTTCATTCGGATGTGGTTATGTCGAGGTCGGAGTCGCTATTATTTGGTGTCTTCAATTCGAATTTTTGCTAAAAATTATTTCTTATTGTTTAGAACCTAAAGTAAACAAAACAGAGTTAAAATACTTTGCTGAAAAGCTTAAAAATACACAATGTTTTTGTTGATAATTTTGTTCGAAGGTCGAAACAGCGTATTTTTACCGATTACCTAATACTGTCATTGAAATGATGTCATTGTGTGTTTGCATACACATATAGGGTGTAGCAAAATTGTTGGCGCAATGTTCGGTTACCAATAGAAAATATTGATATAAGTACTATTTCATCAATGAAAAAAGTTCAAAAACTCTTCGTTGATGAGATATTATTTTTATGAACTTTTAAGACTCATTTTTCGTCCCACGACGGCGAATTGGCGAAAGACAGGAACAGAGCTATAAGGAGAATTAAAATTGACAAATTTAGCCTGGATTGAGGCCATACGCATTCATTTCTTATTTGTAAATATCTAAAAACTTACGATACACAAATTTAAAAAAAAATCAGATTAAGAAAGTTTCTAGAAGTTTCCCGTCAGCGTTGAAAGCCGTTTACACTAGGGGACATTTCGGCCGTGAGGCGTGACACGTGTATACGAGGCTCACCACTAAGTTTCATATTTGTGTGTCTATATGAAGTTCCCTATTCGCCACGGTAGTTAAGAGGCTCTTGAGTGTCGCGGATTACGAATTCGATCAGAGCGAACAGGAAATTTCATATAAACACCCATTAAATTTGAGCCTGAGTGGTAAGCCTCGTATACACGTGTCGCGCCTCACGGCCGAAATGTCCCCTAGTGTAAACGGCCCTTTAGTAACCTCTAAAGAAAATCACTGAAGCGAAACAAACTCACTTCCACCAGGAACTGATAACGGCTAAAAATAACCCGACACGAACTTGGGAAATCGTTAGTGAGGTAGCCCCATATAAAAATTTAGACCGTATAAGTAATTTTGAAAATCCCTTGGCAACAGCCACGGATTTCAACACATTCTTTTCAAAAGTAGGGGCTCAAGTTTTCAGTGAGGTGTGTACTAATCCAGATGAAACGACAATTTAAAATTCATGCCCCACTGCACCCTCAAGGACTGATGTCAAGTGGAGACCACGTCCTGTCGATTTACCGGAGTTTAGAAATATCTTATCCCCACTAAAAAACACAAAGGCAGTTGGACATGATGGTATCAGCCTTCAATATATCGAAGACAGTTTCCCTGTTACAGCACCATGAATTCGTCTGATAATTACCACATCAATAGTAACCAACACGTTTCCAAACCAATGGAAACACTCCATTATTAAGCCGTTGCATAAAAGTGGTGACCTAAATACAGCATCAAACTACAGGCCCATCAGTCTTTTTCCTGTCATGTCCAAACTATTGGAGAAAGTGGTGACAAATCAACTGTAATTTCACCTGGACGAGTCAAATCTACTCCACCAAAATCAATACGCCTATAGAAGAAATACTAGCACTCAAGATGCTCTGCTCAATATCTCTGAAAAAATATACAGTGACATCGATCAAACGAATGTAACACTCTTGCTGCTACTCGATCTCTCTAAGGCGTTCGATAGCGTCGAATATGATAGACTTCTACGTAAAATACTGAACTTAGGAATAGACACGCAATGGTTTGAAAGAGACTTGTCAAATCGATCTCATGCAGTCCACATAGAAAACAAATTGTCCCCATTCATTCAAAATAATTTTGGTGTTCCCCAAAGATCCATTTTTGGTCCGCTACTGTTTTCTATTTTCATTAAGGATTTCCCTCCAATGCCTTCTAACACACGGATTTCAATGTATGCAGATGATGTTCAAATTGCAGTAACAAGTTCTGTATCGGAAATACCACAGACGCAAATTAAAGCCGAAACCTTACTGACTAGCCTGAAATCATGGTACGACCGAAATGGTCTCACATTAAATGCTAATAGAACACAATGCATTATTTTTGGATTCAAAGATGCAATAAAAAGAACTTCAGATCTTACTCTTGCAGTTGGAAATGATAAAATTAATGCATCAGAAAAAGTTAAAAATCTAGGTATCTGGTTCGAAAGAAACATGTCCTTCAAATCTCATGTTGAGAATACTTGCAACAAAATTTACGGAACTTTAATGTTTTTTCATCGTATAAAAAGTATGCTAGACGAAAAATCCAGATTATTAGACATTCAATCCCTGGTGTTATCGTGCATTGACTACTGCAACCTAGTATGGAGAGACTTACCTCAATACCTTCAAAGGGACTCACAAAAGTGCATGAACTTTGCGTCCAAGGTGGCATTTAACGGTAATTTCAAAAGAAGTGATCACGTAACCCCTCTCCTCAATAAACTCGGCTGGATTCTTATCCAAGAAAGGCTCCTCATGCAGAAAGCCCAATACGTATTCTTCTCGTTATACTTCCTCAGAGCAACGCTGAGACAGTGCGTTTCCATCCACCCACTGTAACCAACCAAAAACCGAACAGAAACAATAATGTCTTAGTCAACTATCGTTCATCTTACTTAGGGCAGAAGGCTCTGTCCATATCAGGCGCCTTACTGTGGAACAAACTTCCCCTGAGTATTAAAATCCCTCATAGACCGAGAGAATTTAAAGCCAAAATAACTCGTCCTCTTGTGTCTCAAAAATTAATAATTCTTAGTTACAGAACATACTGAATAAGTATTGACGAATCTCATTTGCCTGGTATCTCCATTGCTGAACAATCTCCCTTGCTCATTGCTTTATAATTTAAGACATTACACAACAGTTTTGAAGTATGCGTAGGTATTATGATTTGATCGCTTATACGCTGCCATTTGCGAACATGCTTACTTGTATATTGTGTGTACGTACACCTGTGTGCACTAGAGTAGATAAACCAGCCGAAGGTTGCATTTTATGTCATTCCTCTCCGTTTTTGTGCAAGCATCAAACTAGACCGTCATGGTACCTATGTGTATGTGTGTTTATCAATTACAGACATTCTGCACCATATTACAAAGATGATGTGATCATCCATTTATACTTCAGTAATATGTTTATAATGTTTATAATTATATGCTGATAATAATGTGATACCTATGTATGTTTATCAATTGCCGACAATATGCCCCATATTTCAAAGAAAATGGGAATTATTTTCTAATATGAAACCCTAATAGGACATTAATGCTTTCTTTCTTATTACGTCCAAAAATGCTCTTGGTAGGCTAGTGTAGTGCAAATTATCATATCATCTCTTACGCTCTAGAGAATATTATAACAAATGCACCTAAGCCTCACGTATTTCTGGAAATATTCTGTACTTGAGAACCGTTGTAGAACAATCGTTTTCATGTCTCTGACTTAGGTAGACTGTTTTGTGCCACTATTTTTAGTACGGAAATTTTATAAAATTCATGCCGTAATAAAAGATATTTTCTCAGTTTCCTCGATTGGAATGCTAGTTTATACTGACTAGTTTACGCTGATATTTGCGCACATGCTTAATTGCGTATATGTGTACGTGTGCACGCTATGCGTACGTAGATAGGTGAATGTGTCACTACGTAATACTTCATTTCACTTGATTATTATAAAGCATATTTAAAGTATATATACATTTGTTGCACGATCACCCACGAATGATGGATAAGACGCTTATCGACCAATTACCTTTTCGATATAATATTTAATAAAACATCGTTACACTATATCATTAGAAATTGTATGCAGCAACACATACTGAAAAATTTGTCACGAATTTCCTTTGCTTATTATCCTATATTTCAGAACATCGCACAGCATTTTTATAGAAAGCGTATGTATTGTGATTGCCTCGATGCATAGAGATGTATTTGTGTATGTTTACGTGTTAGGTGTATGTATGTGCGTAGGTATGTGTGTGCATGTATATGTGTATATATTTACATGTATATATGCACATATGTGTGTACTAAACTGACAACTAGTATTTTATCTAGAGAAAATGGTATTTTTTCTATTCACTCTCAACTTGTAACATTACCTAATTCGTCATCTCTTTATTATTATATTATAAAATATTATAAGTATTCACGTAAAAATACTATAAATTCGTTGTGTGATCATCCATTTACACTTAAACATAATGCTTATCAACTAATGACCGCTATGTTACAAATTTCCAATTATAAATAAAAAACTTGTAATTTCCCTGGTCCTCATGCTTATATTTAAATTTTTTTCATGCTTGCTTGAAATGACATTTTTAAACATCTGCTGAAACAATCAATTTCTAATATTACTTCCTGGCGTCACGAATTTCAAAGTTTTATGTTATGTACATGTAAACTGTCAAAAGTGTTTCCACCCCACAATGAAAATGCATTGTCCATGATATTGTGTTGTCTCTTATAATTATTATTACATGTATCATCACATGTAGATTAAGCAACATTAGGTGTATATTACCCTCAATCATTTCTCTTCGACTAGTGACATGGGTATTACAATCCTCATGTGTGTGTAATAGTATCATCAAAGTGTATTACCTTTAAGATATTTGAAAACCAATGATTGTACTTTTGTACAATCTCTATTGGAAATAAAGTGTTTTTCCTTTCTTCTTTTCTTAGTTTAAACCATAATCATTTGTCAGTTAGTATCGTGACACTCTACTGGTGAGTGAACCGCCTAACAAATACAGAAATGGCTGGTGTGCATTTCGTCTTTGGTTCTGCTCATGGTAATGAAAGACTTGGCGCACGAATGTACCAAGAACGTTACCCCAATAGACGAGTGCCAGTTCATCGATTATTCATTGATTTACACCCAAGATTGCGTGAGAGACTGAGAACGGAAGTTTCAGTGCAGACAGAGTGAATGCTGGTCGCCCAAGACATCTTGATTTGGATCATGAGGAAAGGTGCTGGAACATTTCCGTCAAAAGTCACGCACGAGCACATGCCGCAGCAGCATCTACGGGAATTCAAGATCACACTGTAGTGTGGAGGATATTGGATCGGATTAGTTAGCAACCGTATTAATTCTAGATATTCCCGGGACTACTTCCTGCAGATTATGCTCCTTGCGAACGATTTGCGCAGTGGTTTTTGAATCAGGAGTTAGAAGATGCCCATTTCGCAGAACCCGTGCTTTTCACGGATGAAACTACCTTCAACCGTGATGGACTGCTCAATTTCTATCATTTTTACGAATGACAAACGAATAACTCTCATGTCATCCATGAAAATGGATACCAACATCGTTACACTGCCAATGTTTGTGTAGGTATCGTTTATAATCAAAACATTGGCCCACACATTCTGCCAGAGCGTCTCAACGGGAATTTTTACTGAATCTTTCTTCAAGAAGTCCTTCCGAATTTATTGGCCGATGTTTCATTGGATACTCGTAGAAGAATGTAGTTTCAGCATGATGGAGCTCCGGTATATTTTGCTGTGAATGTTAGTCGTTTTCTTGACCTTCAATTTCCAAATCGATGGATTGGTCGTAATGGTCCTGTGTCCTGGCCGCCAAAATCTCCTGATCTGACTCTGCTAGATTTTTTTTGTGGGGACACATGATAAGTCTTGTTTATGAAACACCTGTCGAGTCGGAAGAAGATCTTGTCGCCAGAATTATTGCAGTCGCTGCTGGAGATTTTGCTGAGATGTCTGGAGTTTTTTTCAACGTACGCAACTCCCTCCGACGAAGGTGTCGCACTTGTCTCTATGCTCATGGTAGACATTGTGAACAATTACTGCAATGAGATCTTCGCTACTAATAAATTTTCTTTTAATAGATTTTTGAATTACTCTCTTGCGTATTCATAAACAGAGTGTTGTCAATAATTAGCGTTCTCACTTTACACATCAGGTTATCTCAAAAACGAAGCGTTTTTCGAACATTTTATTAATGAAATAGTGCTTATATCAATATTTTCTATTGGTAGTTGAAGTTTATACCAACATAAGTGCAACACCCTGTATATGTGATACTTTCGAGTACGAAATATAGTTTTTGTACTGAAGAAATAATGCATATTTTGCAGTTGAACAGCAGGAATTAGTAATTTGAAGTATCGCCAATTCATTCGGTTCATTTCTGTTTCGTTTATTTCCCTGTCATTATACATAGGAAGTAGGAACTTGTAGTAAATATGTTGCAAGTTACTTTCAGAACAGCTCAGCTAATGCAATACATTGTACTCACATAAAGAGTAGTAACTCTGTATGCTCTAAATGTGTATTCTATACCAATGGTTCCTTATAACGATCTACTCTAGTTTTTGTATCCTCATCATGAGAAATCAACTATTTTCTGATTCCTTTTTTTGGGATACAACGGCTAGTTTTGATCTTCCAAAAATCTGAGTGTTTTTCGAAACTCGTTTTTCCTCGGCTTACCGATTTTTTACGATGCTTCTGTAAGCATTGCAAAGGCTTGAGTTAATTTACCAAGTTTAAAGCAAAACATGAAGCAAGCTCGTTGTTGAATTTATAAGCAATCACAAAAATTACAATTGAATGAGAACAACCGTATACAAAACCACAAATTGTAGGCCAAATACAGCCTCCTAACCTAAAGTACCTTAGCACTTTGACACATTAAATATCACGGGATCGATCGCTGGCGCACCAACTTGTGCAGTCTCGTCCAACAGGCGTGACTAGTATTGATTGGAAACTTTCTGGTGGCACGTCGTCACGGTGTTCAGAATATGATCGAAAACTGGTTTTGTGAGCATATAGTTGCTTTAGGTTAAGTTACTTGGAAGGGCTTCAACATTTTACTAAATTATTTGCAGTTATCACATCCGTTTAATTCTTTTCAATGCACCGAACTTCGAAAATAAGTTCTGTCCTTAAGAGATTAAATTTTATTCAAAAAATGTAGAACTTTACAGGGTTTGGTTTCATCTGAAAATTGACATTTATGCTTGGCAGAAAATTTTGCGGGTATTTAATCATTGTTGGAAAGTTTGATGAATAAATTTACAAGTTTCTCGCTCTCTCTATAAAAATATAGCAAATGTAGTAGTATAGGCCACATGATCGGTCAGTATCCGATTTCTTTGTTCACGTCAACATAGTAGAATGTCAGTTTTTATGGTAGGGTGATGTGTTCACGACCCGGACAAGGTCTCGACCCGGACAGTCTTGATTAACCAATGAACGATCGAGCCTAGGATGACGTCAGAGCTATGACGTATGAGAGAGGGCGGTCCTAACTAGACGCCATTTGCAAACCCTCCCGCCGACGCTCCGCTTGTAAGCAAGGTAAGAATTTCGATTTTAAGAGGTCGCGATCTTAATTTTCGGCATCAGGATATATTGTGCCATGACCACGAATAAGGCGTGATCAACTTGTGATAAGTTTTTTTATGTAATATAGCCATATTGGCATAAAATCAGTGATAATACGGAGTGCCTAAACAACAATGGACTCGTTTAGGGTGCCCGCTAAACAAAATTATGCCGTGTTCTCGACTCGCACAATTTTTGACAATTCATGCAAATTAAGTGTACTGGAAAAACCAATTAAAAAGTGAATGATTGCATAGTTCTTACAACTATAATGTACCATATGTGAGATAAAGCCATGGAAAAAGCTGGAAATGGGTGTTTGCCACGGCTAAATATCGAGTGATTTTTCGAAGTGTTTTATTGATGGAAGTGCGTGGTCTCGACTTATGTGCGTGGTCTCGACTCGGACAGTGTGCACGTGATGTCCGATCCATTGATATTTTGCTACCAATTGTTTTATTCCACCTTTCAGTGTCATGTTCAGGATGTTCTTAGTAAGAAAAAAATAAAACATTGGTGTAAGTGTGTTTTTGGTGAACTAAAACATCCATCCGGGTTGAGACCACACCCCCGTCCGGGTCGTGAACACGCGGTCTCGACCCGGACAGAGAATTCTGGATTTTAAAAACGGCTGTAAAACCAATACTATGATATCTATAGATTTGAGACTCGTAGCATAAGATGGTGAATTAGTTAAGCTTTCTTTTAAGCACAAAATCTCTTCTGTAGCTCAATAACTTTTTTTTATGAATATTATTCACTTTACTGTCCGGGTCGTGAACACATCACCCTATTTAGGCAGACTCTTTGCTTCGAGCTCTCGTACATTTTACGAACGCTCTCAACGAACTGTTACACAGCCTCAGTAGTACCCCCAAAAACCATGAAAACATGTATATTGAAAAATACGACTGCCAAGCATTTCTACATTTGACGACGCAGACTTTTAGCGTCGCGGTATTGAAGATTGAGTACCGGAGTGAAGAAGCCCGGGTGCTACGGTGGATGATTTTCTTCTATTGCAATTTCAAGTTCCTAATTTAGTGTCCTAGCACACCGATATGCACGCTGGTAAATCAAAAGACAGATGCAAATTCATTCAATAATTATTCAGAGAACACTACAGCAATGTTCAATGTTCATAGTAGTGTGGACTAACTCAATTACAGATCGAAATGACCTGTGAATGCAGGGAAATTTCCACACTGTTGTTACTCTTTTTTTTAAATTTACATGATTTTCAATTTTTATTTAACGAAATTCATTAAAAATTTACCGCATCTTGAAAATCTGGGAAGTAAATGAAGAAAGGACTCGCTTGATCAGTTAATTTGAAATAGTTTTCCCTCGTCAATGATGACTTAGATTTAAAACAGCGCCGCAATTCCCGAAGGCACTTGGTTTAGGAAAGAGGGCGGCGAATGCAATATTGATTACCACTGTTCATCGGTTGAATTCAGAAAACAGGCTAATGTCAGATCGGAACTGCAGTTCAACATAATAATTAGCTATTTTGATCCTTGTTTCCTTCGAACTTAATAAATAACACGTTTGCTCAAAGTCGCTAAAAATCTGCTGAAATTTCAAATAGTGTTTGAAATATTAAATACAAAATGTGGCTTAAGGCGGCGTCACACGATGACCAATCCGTAGCGCTATGTTATCAAATTGATCGGGTAGCTTGACGGAATTATGAAGAGAGCTGTCACACGCTTCGGGATTTTGTAGCGATCCGTAACCATTTGGTTTATTTACTTTCGCTTTGCTGCTTCAATCGCAATCTAGCAACCGTGCAAGATGGATGGCAACACAAGTGTTTCTCAACTTCGGAACTTTATCACGCTCTATGAAATAGCTTTATTGGTGAAAAATGTTGAACCAATAGGAAAATGTGGTGCACTTCTATTTTGGATCGACGTAATGACCAAGGACTTGCAAACATTCTAGTAAAAGAAATGCTATTGGAAGACGCTGATTCCTACAGGTAAGAATATAATGAATTCAAAGTTCTATTTATTGATTTCTACAATTTCCAATAATGTATTACCAATTCACGCTTTGAACTATAGAACTGTATGAACAGGTTTATCGCAGTATTCAAAAATTTATTATGCTGTAGGCTACAAGCCACTGTCTTTTCAAAGAGCCTTGTACTAAATTTCACAAATTATCCTAACTTTTCAAGCTATATGAAAATATTTTTTTATGTACAATCATTCAAAATTCGCAAATTATCCCGTTTTAGAACTTTTTAAGCTATGCCAATATATTTTTCATGTACAAACATTATTTGTTTTCTGCTTTAAAAAAATTTTCATCTTCAGAAAATCTCTTTGACTCAATCAAGCATTTATTCCAGTTCTATCGGGGTCACCAGCGCATTGCAATTTTGGACCCTCCCAGTTTGTGCTGGGAAGAATATCTTTGAAATTGAAAGCCCCTTCAACTGTGGGAATGAGTGCAAATATTTATATTTTCCTTAAACCAAAGTTTTTAATACTGAAATAATAACACCTTTCCTCATCTCATAGTGAGTACGTCTTCTGTATTCCCGAATGTGTTCGTCCCAATTGAAGTATTTCTCAGAATTCACATTTCATAAAATTTTCAGAGGCGTACCCCTTATTTTTCTAAAGTCTCTGTCTTAATTGAAACTGTCAGATTGGTATGTATAAATGAATTTTTACAAACAAAATATCCAGCTTTGTAACCTTCGAGACTTGCTCGTCACTACTGCCATGTAAAACAAATTTAGTTTTATTTTTGGATCAAAATTTCCCTGCCAATGAGCACCAATCTAAACAGGAACCCAAATGCCACCCAGAACGCAACTTTTCTACATTCACAGTTTGAAGTGAACAATTTTTTGTAGGAACTTCCTGAGGATGAGCACCAGCGTCTTCTCCTGGCTACTAAAGAGAGTCACTCCTATCATCCAGAAGAGGGACAAGAACATGAGGAGCGAAATTTCAGCGCATGATCGTCTGGCCATCACTCTGAGGTACCTGGCAACAAGCTTGTCGATTCTAGGTTATCGGAGCCATCAAAATGTTGGTACTGAGACAACACGTCATGTTTGGAGAGTCAAAGTTACTTAGAAGAGATACATAATTGTATTCATTTGGCTCATCTGACCTGTTTCGAACTGGGGTACCAGTTAAAGTAAATTTGTTTGTTTCAATGGAAAAACAAAAGCTCTCACCATTTTTAATTTTTGATTGGAAGGTCAACAGACAGCGGCATACTAACTGAGGTTTTAAAGCAATAACTCATGTGCTAGCCGCTGGCATCTCGGACCATCTAAAACTTAAGAAAGGTTATGGCAACACAATTCTGGCAGCTTTGGAATTTCCCTTCGTCAAGGTGTTTTGGACGGCAAGCACGAAGCTATCTGACCACCTAATCACAGTCAATCCTCTTCTTCACTTACAAGGGATCAGTTTCCGTTGTTCCTTTCCCAGTCGTAAATGCCAACCTCAAATTCTTGTACAAATAGGCAAATTTTGGTACAAATAGGCAAATTTCAGACAAAGATGTATACGCGAAGTCTCACCTCAAAAGACATATTGACGGCAATACTCTAAACATGCCAGAAGTGCAGATTTGCCGGATACTAATGTCAATTTTCTAGTTACATCTTATGATGCTTTCCCTTCAACAAAAAGAACTCATGAGGCTGTAGTATCTTGGAATTTCAGCAAGATATAAGGTGTTCTGTACAGAACTTGAAGATCGATTTGCCTAGCCGTAAACCAGGCAAGAAGAGGATAGCAAAACGAACAGCAGGACTACTGGTATTGTACTGATCTCTAGTTCGCACAGCTTGCTCTTAAGTCTAGTTCGAACAATGAGCTTTCCGGCGCCGGGCAATAGGGTCGCTTCCGACCTAACCGGCGCTCGTAAATACCAAGCGCTCATCGGCTGTTCCGCCGGAAACTCTATCTATACATGTGACCGAGACTCATAAATCTTCGCAGCCGGAACATCCATAAATATCACAAGAGCGTCGCTATACAACAGAGGCCTTACCCACAAAAGTAACATCCAAGAAGCAACGCATTTTTAATTACAAACTGAGCATAGCTCGACGAGTAGTGGAGAACATGTTTGGCATACTTGCCAGTCGGTTCCAGGTTTTCCGGCAGCCGATTGAAACAACCGTACCGAACGTAAATAAAATTGTCTTGTTACATGTTTCTTCCATAATTTGTTTCTTAAAACAGACAAGAAACAATACACTCCAGTCGGCAGTACGGACACCGAAGACGTGGTTGAAACAACTGTGAAATTGGGAGACTGGAGAAACAGCGTTGATGGACTTCTGGGACTGGAAAGCGAGTGCCTACGCCCTTAACAAGGCATTTTCGGATCGAGACGACATTATCAGCAAGTAGAGGGAAAACTACCCATGCATCGCTACAATAAAACGAAAGGAAATTATTTGTTTCACTCGCATTATATTTACCTTTTTCGTATAGACATGATTTCTGATAGTTGAATTTGAAAGAAAATTTTGGCGTGCGTTATTCCTTTCTTCTATAGGTAACGAAAGTACTCATAACATATTAGTTGAAGCGATTTTATACTTATTCTGATTACAATTACGTTTGTATTCGAGAATAGTTTAAATAAAGTTTCACCTATTGTTATTTAGAGCATTATTAACGGAGAGAAAGCTTTTGTAAATGTCAATGTACTGCAACACTTCGACCTCACAATAAAATAATCACAATTAAACCGACCATTAACATCCAAGTCATACAATTAAAGCACCAATGAATGAACATTAAAATGCAAGGGCTAGAGAATCTTCAGTCCGTGGATTGTGCACAGAAACATCGCGTAACTTATTCATATCCACAAAATGAGAAGTCCGTTTGCAAGTGAAAGTTTGCGGTAGAGCAATACCCAAGAAATAACAAATCATTGGTTAATTCAATCCAGTACATATTTTACAATATAGGAAATTTGTGTCCTCGGAATGCCAGTTACAGAACCAGTATGGTTGCGTAGCACTTCTTAAACATTTGCCGCTCACCATATTTATTGATATGCGTAAGTGGACTCAATCCTAACGCAAGCAAATTATTCTTCTCATAACATATAACTCAAATTTGAACTTATTCAAACATTTTATTGGCAGTTGAACTAATTCAAACATCTTGCACGGAAACGAACTATCTCACACGAAATAAGCGCCAGAAAGTGCTTCTCTGTCAGCGGCGAGTCATCCAGGTTATGATGCAATTCAAAGTAGCAGCAGGATCTGCTCCACCAAACCTTTGCACTCTAGTTTTTAGTTTAAGGCTCCGTTTCTACAAAAAAATGCCTTGACAGACTGAGAGGAATGGAACATTTGGTACGGACACGTCCTCGAGGAATCGATGCACCATGTGCTCCTCCCACATAGGACATCCTTGTGTAGTACCACGTGCGTTGATGCACAGGACACAATGTGCATGAAGCACCAGTTCAGAGAAAAAGTTCAAACAAGAAATAAGTTCAAGAAAAAAGTGGTAAGTTCTGAAGAAAAGGACGAAAATTAATCGAAAAATGAATAATGAATAGTTCTTTAACAAAATAAAACCCTATTCTTCTTAAAAAAAACTATTTTTTTTAACTCGGGTCCTAACATTTTCCCACTGGACACGCTTCTTACCATAGAGACAACAGTAGTACCTTCTGAAGGAACTCAAGCGAATAGGTCTCAAGAAATTATGCCAGAAGGTACGTGAATATTAGTAGTTATGGTTTTAAAAGGAATAGGAGATATATGAACAAGTTCTTCACCAAAGGTCGAAGGCGAATTTGCAGTTCTCAGCAGGCTGGATGACGAGATGATGTCTTCCACTTGAAGTTCACACACCACCTCCACAGGCTCAAATCCAAGGACGGTAACCTGCTGGAGAGGTTGGCGCTCAGCAATGTTACAAAGCAAATTTTAAAAAACGACTCAACAGTTCAAGTGTTGGGGAAACAAATGAATCAACTAACTAAAAGTTGAGCAGGCGAGCAGGGTGTTGTCAAAAAGTTGAGCAGGCGAGTGGATGAAAGAGTTCTTGGATGGTTTGGGCATGTTGAAAGAATGAATGTTGAGCGGCTGGTGAAAAAGATATATTTGTCGGAAGTGAGTGGTCTTCGAGCGCGAGGTAGACCACGGATTAGTTGGATGGATGGGGTGAAACGTGTTTTGTATGAGAGGAGTCTGACTGTGGACGTGGTGAGAGGGATGGATGCGGACAGAAGTGAGTGGGGGCAGTGCATAAGAAGGTAATTTTATTTTTGACGCGGTACTGGAAGTTGCCCGCGAGTGATGGGGTTAACCTGTCCTGTGCGGGGGGAGGGGCTGCACTCAATAAAGCGGTCGGGGTAAACCAGCAATGGCTGTCGGGCCTGACTGTGGAAGGTGGTTGTGCTGGGCTGCTGCTGATCCTGGCAGTTCAGGTGCGGCCAGTGCTGCCTCTCTCGTCTCCTAGTGACTTTAAGTGTGGTGATTGTGGCCTGATGTCGGCTACCCTCCCATAAGGAGGAAAATCCCGGTACATGTATGTATATGTATGTATGTTCGTACCTGTAGGAATCAGCGTCTTTCAATCGCATTTCTTTTAGTAGAATGTTTGCAAGTCCTTGGTCATTACGTCGATCCAAAATAGAAGTGCACCACATTTTCCTATTGGTTCAACATTTTTCACCAATAAAGCTATTTCATAGAGCGTGATAAAGTTCCGAATTTGAGAAACACTTGTGTTGCCATCCATCTTGCACGGTTGCTAGATTGCGATTGAAACAGTGAAGCGAAAGTAAATAAACCAAATGGTGACGGATCGCTACAAAATCCTGAAGCGTGCAGACAGCTCTCTTCATAATTCCGTCTAGCTACCCGATCAATTTGATAACATAGCGCTACGGATTGGTCATCTTGTAACGCCTCCTTAAGCCACATTTTGTATTTAATATTTCAAACACTAATTGAAATTTCAGCAGATTTTTAGCAACTTTTAGCAAACGTGTTATTTATTAAGTTCGAAGGAAACAAGGATCAAAACAGCTAATTATTATGTTGAGCTGCAGTTCCGATCTGACATTAGCCTGTTTTCTGAATTCAACCGATGAACACTGGTAATCAATATTGCATTCGCCGTCCTCTTTCCTAAACAAAGTGCCTTCGGGAATTGCGGCGCTGTTTTAAATCTAAGTCATCATTGACGAGGGAAAACTATTTCAAATTAACTGATCAAGCGAGTCCTTTCTTCATTAACTTCCCAGATTTTCAAGATGAGATGAATTTTAATGAATTTTGTTGAAAAAAATGAAAATCATAAAAATCTTCATAAAAAAGAGTAATAATAGTGTGGAAATTTCCCTGCATTCACAGGTCAGTTCGATCTTCAATTGAGTTAGTCCACACTACTCCGCTCATTCCGCAGTTTTGTATCAGTCTACAGTAGCTCAGTCGTCGTGGGTTGTCCAGCTCGCTCACGGAAGCCTAGTCCTGCAGGTCTTTGCGGACTCCTAGCATGGGACGGTGGCGATCAGCGCAGCACGCAGGGCCGGCTTGTGTGTGGTGCTCAAACTTCCTGTTTCTCATTGATTAGTTCTTGTTAACCTCATCGTTGCCAATTTGGCGAAGAATAAAGTGCTCTTCCACCATAACAACGCACCGGTGCACACCTTCACCCTTGCCACGGCCAAATTGATCGAATTGGGCTACGAATTGCTGCCCCATTCACCATATTCTCCAGATTTGGCCTTGTGTAACTTATTTTTGTTTCTAAACTTGAAAAAGTCACTTGCCGGGGCACAAATTTGAGTTGAATGAGGAGGTCATCGCCGCCACGAAGGCCTACTCTGCAGATCT
Organism: Morinoia aosen; assembly: GCA_030386875.1. Lineage (NCBI taxonomy): Eukaryota > Metazoa > Arthropoda > Malacostraca > Amphipoda > Talitridae > Morinoia > Morinoia aosen. Next base: position 44,833,181 of record CM059559.1, read on the forward strand.
CGAGAAAACGTATTTTCAGACGTGTTAAAGAAGTTGGAGCATCGCTGAGCCAAGTGTGTCGAGCTAAAAAGAGACTATGTAGCGAAATAAATCGCCACTTTTCAAAAATTATCGTTTTTTTGTAGGCTAAGTACCCTCGGACCACCCTCGTATGAGAACCTTGCTTTTATTCTAGACCGCAAAGTTACAAAAAGCATGAGTGGTTCATTAGGGCAGACTTCAAAGTAGTAGCCATACTTACCTGTAATAAGCTACAAACTGGATACACCAAATTTATGTGCTTTCTTTGCAAGTGGGACAGTAGGGTCAGATCAGAACATTATGTACGCTCAGAATGGCCATCTCGGGAATCTTTGACGCTTAGAATGCCATAATGTAATTCATTAGCCACCAATTAAAAAGGAGAAAATCATTTTCCCACCACTGCATATAAAACTAGGCCTAATGAAGCCATTTACCAAAGCCCTGCGACAAAACAAGCCATGTTTCCGGTATCTCAAAGGGATCTTCCCTAAATTTAATGACGCTAAGCTTAAGTATATTTGTAGGCCCTCAGATTCGCAAGCTTATAAATGATGAGAACTTTGAGGCGGCAGCGCATGAACCTGAGCTAGCACCAAATCTTCAAATCAAAGATTGCATTCCAAATCTAAGTTCCAATGTAGAGGATAATGCGTTGTGACCGAGATTTTGAATAATAAGGCAATATGATGTTACATCTGTTTCGTGTTAAATGATCATAATGGCCAGTTTGAGCACTTAATAATTGTTTGAGTTTTCTGTCGCCATCATCAGTTAGTGTTTTATACATGAAATAACATATGGAGACCTTGTAGAGATCAAAAAGCTGAAGTATTTTTAAGCTTTCGAATAAATTATTTGCGCGAACATTAAATTCTAATTTCATTACTGCTCGTGTGGCTCATTTTTACAGTCCAAAGAGAAAATTGGTTTTATTTTTATCAGTTCCGTGCCAAGCATCTATCTCGTATTGTAGATCCGGTAAAATCATAAAATGATCGTTCAATAACGTATTTTCAAAGCATCTTCAGGCAATTTTTACTTTATTAAGGATTCTAACGGATTTTGACAATTTAGTACTGAGATGTGCAATATTCTTTTTGAATGTCAGATGTTTATCTAATATAATGCTAAGAAACTTACAGGAGTTGGTTTCTTCAATTTCACCATAACCAATTTTAATGTGTGGTAGAGACATATGTCTCTTGCATGAGAATATAATGTATTTTGTCTTATCGAAATCGAGGCATATTTTATTAGCTTCAATCCTCATTGAAACATTTTTCAGCTCATTATAGCAATTAAAATTGGATTTTCATTTGGAAGAGCCGCAGAAAGCGTACTGTCGTCGGCAAAAAGTATGGATTTTAAAAATGAAGTAGATATAACTATATCGTTGATAAGATCAAAAAGAGAAGAGGCCCGAGGACCAACCCTCGCGGTACTCCATGGCTGGTTGTCAGCAGTTCCGACTGTGCATCGTCAATGCCAACGTATTGCTTTCGATTTGTTAAGTATGATTTGAACCAATCATGTGCAACTCTTCTGATGCCATAACAGTGTAGGTTCGACAGTAAATATTATCGTCCACGCAATCAAATGTTTTTCGAAAGTCAAGAAATCCGGAGAAAACAAGCTTTCCTTCATCTATATTAGGAAAAAGGTATTGTATATGATTTTATACTGCCCGTGTTGTCGATTTTTTAGATCGAAAACAGTATTTTTGGTCGTAGAGAAAAAATTTTTGGTCAAAATAAAAATACACATTTATATACACAATTCTCTCAAATATTTTGCTAACAATTGGTAGTACAGAGATAGGACTATAATTATAAACGCAATTTTATCACGATTATTGAAAATAGGGGTCACTCTGGAAATTTTGAGAGAGTTGAGGAAGATAGGAAAACGAAAGAGTTGTATTCACGGACATGGTCCATGTATTGCGAGTGGTCTGTAGGTGCATTTGAGACACTATCAGCTGTATTTTTCCCTATGTTTACAAAAAAGTTGTTGATCACTGTTGCAATATTTTTTATCGTGATATTTCACATTTTCTTGATCGATGGGCTCAAACGTTTTCGTAGCATTATTTTTCGGTTTAAAGCATGAATTAAACAGGCGCTACCATTTTTTTTAATATTAGTTTTGTATACAGTAAATTTACGTGTAAAGTAGTTTGGTTTCGATGTTCGTGTTTGATTTGTTGACGCACGATTCCTGAATCTGTTGTGCGTTTCTTTAGATATTCGTCCTTCGTATTGTGAGGCTAGGTACACTGGACGTTTCTTTACATTGATCACGATATCTTCAGTAATCCAGAGCTTTTGTCCATTTTTCGGTGCAATTGTGCTGGTGATTATTGGATAACGCTGGTCGTTTGAGGCCGCCATAATTTCAGTAAAATTTAGTATTGCCTCATCAATGTTAATCGCATTATTGTCGTGTTGATAGATATCAAATGACGGCATTAATTCTTTTCGACCAGTATGCATTTTTCTCCAAGTTATATTCGCTTAGACAACGATATGAATAAGTTTCATCCTGTATCACTATAGAAATATTTTTTGCTGAGATGCACTGGGAAATGGTCAGATAAGTCAGAAGTTATTCCGTTAAGAAAATCAATCGGATCTACCATAAACACATTATCGAGCAGCGTAGCAGATTCTGGAGAAATACGTGTAGGTTTCGTGATAATGGGAAAGAAGGATTTAGACTGAAAAACATTTATGAAATTTGATATTTGCTCACAGCTCTCATATTTTAGAAAAGATTATTATATCATTGTAAGAAGACTTGTTAAACTCGGATATAATACAAGGAATCTCGTTTAGGAAAGATACAGGACAAGCTGTTGGAGGCCTATACACAGTTCCAGGTATGATATCATCCGTTTACCATTTTCCATTAGTTCTATAAATAGTCACAACATGTTCACGATTCATAGTTGCACTTACAATGATTTTCGAAGATATTTGTTAAGAAATGAACGTCCTCATGCCTCCGGTACATTTATTATTAGGGAGTGAATGATGGCTATAATAATTTTGTACTTGAATTAGGTCTTAGAGATGCTGAGTCAAGACAAAAATAAAAACATTCCTACTTATAACTAGGTTACAAAGTAAAAAGAAACAAAAACACACAGAAATTATTCGCCCAAAATCTAGTGCGATATCATAAGGAGTACCCACACTCAATTCAAGAACGAGAACATTAGGGATCATAAATTGCGTGTAATGTAGTTACAAGGCTGTCATACCAGTTGTATACGCATATAACACATTAGATATAGCATAGGACTAAATATATTTAAATTGAGGTGACAAATACGTTATTTAACTTAAAGACCTTGAGTATCTTAATTATTCTCAGATTTAGATATATGTATATAACACACAAATCGAATTTGACTCCTCGGTAGGAGAGTCAGGTCGATCTCTTGACTTGTCGGTCAATAACAAACACATTGCAGCTGTGTATCATTATTATCCGCGTTTATCTCTACGTTAACAAAATTGCCATGAGAAAATTTTTGGTGTCTTCCGAGTCATGATTAAAATGGATATTTATTTCCAAATGGAAAATTCGAGAATGGGACTGGCTCATGCATTGCGTTTTTTAAAAAAATGCACTCACTGCACAACTGAATTAGAACCATATATTTCGGGCACATGATTAGGAGCACTGTGATGCAGCCTTCACTCTCGCTACATATTTACTCCTCCAAAGTTATCCCGTTCAGTTACTTGCCAATATTGTTATTCTTTCAATAAAAAAAGTCTCGGTTTCTGATAGAAGAACCTAATTCAACTCCATGAGGTTAATTTTCCATAAGTTCCCGTAACCTTTACCACTGTTTGTCATTTGCCACGAAATTATCATGGTTTTGTATTATCACTTATAGATTTCAGAATCTCTCTCACGTGGACCTCATTTCATTTCTTTCATGCTCATGCAATGATTTAAATTAACCTTCTGGCCTCTCTGGTTCATGTCCTTCCTTCTGTTAGATATTTGGTTTACTAAAAATCTTTAATTTCACGTACCGATGAAATGATAAATGACAAGTTCTCAAACAAATCTCGAACAAACAAGTTTCCAAATCCAATTGTTCATTAAGTACCAGAAAATTACAATACACAATTCCTTAACAATGGATTTAAAACGTTTTTCCTAATTCTAGAACACGATAATGTGTGTTTTAAGTTAAAAAGCATCGGCTCAAATTCTTTCAAGTGCATCTCAATGAAATTGTCGAACTGAAACATTCTTGATTAATTCAGAAACCTGGTACAGAAATAATTACGAAAATTTAACGTCAAAACATTTAAAAATTGAACGGTATATCATACTCGTAAAAATGATGAATGCTGTGTCAAGCCTGAAACAATGCCGTTATGTTCACACGGTAGACGTATAAAAATGATATATTTGCAAAAACGTGTAGAAAAATCACAACCTTTATCTTCAACGTTTCAAAAAAATTCGGTCTATTTCCGTCTTGGGTCACAGTATCAAAAACAACCACGTTGCATTTATTAATGCAGAGTTTTTCCTGCTAGAAATTAATTCCCGATTCCGAAAAAATTTTACTGGTTTTTCGCTAAATACCGGAACTCTTCTTGCATAGAACAGAGTAAGTGTTGTCCGTGAAGAAAGTGCTGCTTTCCAGCTTGTCGTCGTCCCTCACCATGCTGGCAGCGTGCCAATCCTGAAAGTCGATGAAGTCATAGACATCGAAGGCGCAGTCGGCCACTTCGGAACGATCCGCCCACCGGAGCGGTCCAGCCTTTGCCTTGGTGACAGCCCACGCAGCAGTGATCCAGGCGTACTTCTCAGGAAAGGGAGAATCGGTAACACCTGCCCAATAATGCCAACATAAGCGCAGAAATCTCACTGGTGGCTACTATTCCACTGCTGAAGCCACACCGATATTTGCATGAAGACATCAGAGTGGAATGTTTCAGAGACTTACACAGATAAAATTCCCAATTTAAAATAAGGAACATTTAATTCTTATCTCACACTTTGTTGCTTCAAAAATTAACAAAGCGATCACATAATTCCTCATTTTTATTTAGTAGCATGTGATCTTACACGCTCATCGCCCGTCGTACCTGTGAGTGTTGCGTTCAATTATGGCAGGTTTACGGCTAAAATTCTTTCAGCGCTGGAGTGTTCATAATTTTTCTATAAATTTAATATCGTAACTAGAATGTTTCTTCTGTATTAGTATGCACACAATCTAAGAAACATTCAATGAGACATTTGAGAGTAGTACAGAAAAGAGAACCGATGCGAATAATATTGATGGGGTAACATCAGTTTCATTTTAATAAATGCAATGAAGCTTCAGTCTCATGCTCGACAAAAACTGGGAATTTTTAACTCGAGTCGCGTTATATGAAAAAATTCTTATACAATGCAATAGAAATTTCTTCGTTACAACTAAAGATGAAACGTCAGTAATATTTAAAAACTTAATTCTTAGAAGCATTAGATTCATTGTATAAACTGAAGAGCTTGAGCGTACGCGTAAGACGTACTTAGGGGGAAGCCTCGTTACTATACACCAGTTGCCTCAAGCTTTGGTGAAACTCTCTCTCGTCGGAGTGGTGGCGATCACCAAAAACAGATTGAGCCTGACTCTAGCAAAAAATACTTTTAAAAACAGTGAAATTCAAAATAGAATGCCACTTGGAAGGTCGTGCAGCCTGCAAGCGTTGCAATCAACACAACTGTGTAAGTAAAATATATCTACCATGACGTAAATGCATTTCTATCTGTTTTAAAAGGTTTATGGTACATACCATACTACCTGATGCACGTATTTAAATGACTGCAGAACAATTACGCTCTTTAGTTAAATTAGGTTTTGCATATTTGAAGTTTCATGTAATAGTCAAAGTAAAATTCATGAACACTCAAATTTCGTTCGAAATGATTCTATGTGTAGTTGTTAATGTCACAACCGTTTGTGCACGACAGCTGTTGGCGACCAGAGGTAGAAGTCAGAGCGGAATTCATCTCACATACCTTCCCAATTTTATTCTTTTAAACTGACGGCTGCAATACAGTTAAATGGAGGCACTAGACTGTTTTTTTTTGTGTGTGTGTGCCAAAATCAAACTAAAACGGTCATAACTGAAATTTCCCTCTCCCTCGGAAATTCTGCTGACCAAAAGATTGCTAGTCTTCGTAGTTATATAAACACACATGAATGTGTGCTGCAAAACAATAGTGCCAAATCTGTCGTCGTTCATTCAATTTTCTACATATGTAACATTTTTTCCCACAGCTATGCAATAAGCTGAGCTAACCTAAGAAAATCTGTTAACATAAGGCAACTCATTCGCGAGACGAAAAAGCTCGGGGTTACCCGATTGTATGGGGATGGCTGAAGTAATGTTTCAATTTAGCTCAAAACTGCATAAATATTCAAATGCTGTTTGTTGCGTGCCGAATATTTTTTAGAATAAAATAATAAAACAAGAATCCAAAGGCGAGTCGATGTTAAGACATTCAACATTTTTATCACGTGATTTAATTTATTTCGTGTTAAAATTTGAAGGAATCACTTTTCAATACTTTTTATATTCATTCCACATGGGTGATGTTCCAGTACTATGGAGTCAATCGAAATGACTCAGAACCATCCTGAGATGAACGACAATTAATTCGATCAAATTTAAAGCATTTTGAAGCATAAACTGTATAATTGCACCATATCGTGTCAAAAAACATAGATCATTTATATCGTACGTTTCTTCAAACCGGCCAAGAGCCTCAAGGTTTTAAATTCATATTTGCGCCTTCGACTGATTATATTGAAAATTAGCAAAAGATTAAGGAAACCCAAATGAACTCGATACTTTTATTGTAGCAGTTCTTGCAGGAACAAGTCGCTTCAACGCCAATGTAACAGGACCGTAGTTTGTGGCTTTTTTTTTAAATAGAACTATTGGCGAATTTCAACAAGAAGTCCGGGTGGCGTCCAAATTTTGAACGAACTGTAATTTACGAACAATACATTACTAACAGATACCAATAATTTAAATACTTTAGTGTTTCAAATTGCAACGAATGCCAATCGGTCACTTTATATCACAGTTGCTTGTACAGAGTACACGTTCCTCTCTCACCATAGATAATCTGTAGTTTCATAGATCTAACGTGAAGCACACAGGTAGAACCTTTAACAGTTACCCGGCTCGATCGCAGCAGATGAATTCCCGCAACTGGACAGATTCTTATCTGGTAAAGGAATATCTATGTTGACCACAAGTTTACACAATCCCTACTTTTGTCTATACGATAATTCATTTATTTCATTAATCCAAATTATCATTGCACCTATGGCAATAACTTACTGGCAAAGCACATACCTATTTGTCTCGAAAGTTCGAAGACTATAGTAAGAGCCACCTTTATGCAGCTAATAGATAGTGGAAAATAGATTGAGGTAGTGTTCCACTTACAATTTAAAGGTTAGTATAAGTTAGACTTCACAAGCTACACTCAAGTATAGCTTAAAGCCGCAAATTTTTAGAGGTTATTAGGCACATTTTAAATTTAGATTAATTAGGACAATGTCCTGAGCAACCGCTCTAGTTAAGAGATTAATTTTAACTTCAAAGGTTTGATATCACAAATTTAACGGTTTTTAAAACTCATCAGAGCCTACGAAGCCGCAGCCTCAACTTTTAAGTTTATTAAATGTCCAACAGGACCCAATTTGTGGCTTTCAACCAACTGAACAAATTTAACCAAGTGGAACACAAGAAGCGCAAACATGCAAATAAGTAAACTGAACACAAGGAAACTCAATCACACAAACAAAACTTAAGTAGAAACAAGAGAAACTGAAAGGAACCTGCAGTTTGGCACAATAAAATATCTCTGTCCTATTTTGTCCCTGCACCCCCGAAGCAAGACCCCAGCTGCTTCCTCTTGTACTTCTTATGAGATGTCATTACCAAGAAGCGCGGACACCTTCGGCGAGTACGAAGGAATAATTTTCAACAATTACTCTAAAATAATGTACCTCAGGTCACGAATGTTAAGAATAATCAATTTTGCGAATTGAAGATGAGAATTTAGGAAAAATTTTAATTATGTGTAATAAATCTTTTAATTGTGTGTAACGAATTTTGTGCTTACTTAAAAATTTGTCCGTTGAAATATCTTAGTAAATTCCAGCAGTACGGATGGGTCGCTTCAACATAATGTTACATGCCTGTATGTTTGGGCGCAACAAATGTTAGAGGTAGTGAGAAAGGCTTTGTGTACATTTGGGCCATAAGCTGTGAGGGTTCGAACGATGTCTGTTTACATTGAGAATTTTGTGGTGTTAGCAATTTCGAGAGGCCTCGGGAGAGCCCTTGGAAACTTTAGACGTTCGGAAAAATGCCTACCCAGTCGCAAACAAAGCCGCCTTGTTGTCGAACATAGATCGCGACACTTAAGCCTAGAGAGGTTGGCCGACCAACGGTTTGAAGGAGCTTGGGCGTGGGAAGCAGTGATACCAACACATAGCACAGGAAAGTGGTAGGTGGGCGCTTTGGAAGTTTGGAAGGATCGTATTGGTCGGAGATGAGAAAGAGGACAACTCTAAAAAAAAAATACGCTTGGCATCGTGATGAACAAAAGGCAGTTCCACAGTCGACGCCGTGACGCGAAGTACAAGAAATAAACGCGGGTGTGTTTGCGGTAACAAACGTGCTTAAAGTAGAAAATGGAAAAAGTGGCTATATTGAAAATTGATACTAAAGTTTCACGCCATGATGTAATCCAGAAATTTATACATTTTTTGTTCTAACTTGCAGAGAAGTAAATTGAAAAAACCCAACCTACGTGGGAATCATTAATGGAACATTTAGATGCAACGTCTCTGGGAGGGTAAGAGAGATGCAGTTTCTTGGAAAAAGATAATTTTCTTTTAAAATAAATGTTACTGAAATTAATTGGCATTCAGTGATGTAAAAAAAAATTAAAATGTTTTGAGGGAACATAATTGGCGCAATCATGATTAACGAGGTATAAATTGATCTTGCAGGTGGGAGGCCTGTGCATAGAAGTTCGCAAGGAAAGGAAATGCTCGGGAGCTCCGAATTTAGCGATTAGCAACAGACATTCTTTGCACTGTGCATAAGACAGTGATTTGAACTGAAGCTGTATTAGCTCATGAATGAGTGGGGTGAAGTAATGCCCACATCCTGTGCTGCTGGAAGCGCTAAGATATTGTAGGCCTTATTTGTGTAATGTTTATGTGCAAGCGACATACGGGGAGGCTGGCCAGCCGAATCTTTCAGGATAGTCATGTTATGTAAGCCATTTGGCGTATGCAATTTCTAGATCCCATTATTCAATTTGAATCATTCCTAATAACATTCATTGTGCGTGCGCTTATTGATGTTTTGTATGACGTATGGCCGAAAATTATAAATATTAAGCGAATTTCAACCAGTGTATCATGCCCCCAATATTAGAAGCACCAGCTCGCACATCACCGGACGCTCAGAAAATGCGCTGTGTAAGTGAGTCGACTCTCATCGGTGAGTAACGTTTTGTTTTTAGTATATGTACTGTAATGTTGATTGTTTCCCATGAGTTTTTTTGTGTTGTCTATGCATTCCCTGGAGGTGAGCCAATCCCTCAATTCCGAGAACCTGATCTTCATACTAATGTAAATTAGTAAGGAGGCGGGACCTTTTCTCGTGACACGAAGATCTAGTTTGCGGCAGCTACAGCTTTCTGGAAATAAGACAGATGAAAGTTAAGAGCTAGATATGAGATTAGAGTTGAAAATAAGATCGATGAGATGAGAGTAAAGTAACCTGTGACAGCCAGAACGGCATCTGCACGCTCCTGTCGCGTCTTGATGATAAGGGGCTTCCCAGCCTCGCCATCACACATCTTCCTCTGGTTCTGCCAGGTGCCGTTCTCAGTTTTTGCAGCGGTTATGAAAATGGTGGCATTGGGAGCGATGGGATCACAAGAGGAACGATCTGTAGAATAAGGTATCAATGAATCACGGCTCGTAACTATTAATGTTTACATATAGTTTAGTTCACGAACAAAAGATTCAGACTCAAATCAAAATGATTGTACCGGTACAAACAAACCTGACTCTGATTTGCGTCAAACAGGTCTAAAAACTGTGCAATGAAAATAGTATTTCTAATTAGTTCCCAATAAAGATTGATAGACTGAAAATAATACTCTTCCGATGAGGCGGATTCGACTGGTCAACTGTACTGGAATTTTCAATTATAACAATTCATCGGTGAGATGGAAGCTGTTATTGTTTGTCTACTGCCGATTTTGAGTTGTGTAGGGTACTATGTATTTGATTCACTAAGAGTAACCTTTTTATCTCATCAGCCTAAGCCTGAAATAATATGAAGCGTTCGGTGGAGAAAGGGGCTATGCGCAGTTTTAAAAATTTTACTGAAAAGGTTTATAAAGTTTTCAATGAATATCGGTAACTACGACTAAAATGAGTAGATATTCTCTTATTGATAGAATATTACTATCTAAGGGGAAATTAAAGCTGAAAAATGATTCCAGTATTTTGATAATGTTATGTTGATCTTAGTCTAAAAAACAATTTTTAATATATTGCAAATCATTTTCAAATGAGAAGCAGATTATATGTTTAACCGTATTTAATTTGTAAATAAGATTTAACAAAGTACTGTTATAAAGAAACACTAAGAAACTGTTATAAATTCTAATCTGCGCTGAGAGCACGTCGACTTTCTTGCCTCATTTTAATTTTGGAAATTTCATAGGATTTAGAATAAATCAGACTCAAATATTTCACACGTGCATTTAATCAGATGTTAAGAAAGGTATTCCACAAAATAAACAAAAAGATGAGAATATGACCCTCATCCACCGAACGCGTCATATGATGTACGGAAAGTGACTACAAAGTAAATTCAGACAAAAAAAGAGAGCTATAAGAATGTTATATCGTGATAAACTTGGCAATTTTATTCGTGCTCATGATAGTAGTGAATGCAACTGAAAGTTAACAAACAAAGATTAGATGGTACAGATACAATGTGCTATTAGAGTAACACATGTAAAACGCATCGGGGAAACAGGTAAATGCATCGAAAGAGAAGCATAGGTGCATAAATAGGCACAACGTATTAGAAGAGTAACAAACGGATGACGTACCAGAAGAGTAACACAGGGACAACGCATCGTAGGAGTAGTACAAGTATCGTTTACACATATCGAGATTCAAATAAAGTAAGGGTTTCTCGCTGTTTAGCATATGAACTAAATAAAAAACATAAGATTTCCACCTTCCGCTCGAGTTCAGATGCAGATCAAGTGCACAGGTTCAACTGTGATGTTACTGTAGATTAACCACTGAACGCTCACGTCTATCATATTTTAACATACTTTGAGTAAACTCAGGTAAAAGTAGATATTGAGTGGGCAATCGAAATGATATTGAGTGGGGAATCGAAATGATATTGAGTGGGCAATTCATCATTTTCGTAATAAATTAATTCACAATGTGTTTTTTCATAATACTTTCTGCGCTGAAATTTGAAAGAAAAAGACAGGAAAATATATAAACCTTTTATTCTCAATATCGGTGCAGCATGAAATGCTCGTATAATAACATATCATATTATAAATTTTTTCAACATGAAGGTCTTGAATCGATGGATAAATGATAAGAGCCGTGTTAGGGGTTAGCTATTGTCGATACCGTCGTGCGGTCGACGTGAGGGTTCGTGGAAAAGGGGGCTGTCTTCTGTGCAGCTACCTTTTCCGGGGCGCTAGCTTTTCTTCGAAGCTGCCCTTCCTGAGGTTCGTGTGGGTACCGCCTACGCCGTAATCAGTCCGCTAGGGCAACAGAAGTAAATTCTGTTAGTGCCGAACTACGGCGGTACCGTTGTGTGTGTGTGGGGTGAGGTCTGTGTGGGTACCACCTGCGCCGTATTCAGTCCGCTAGGGCAACAGAAGTAAATTCTGTTTTGTGCCGAACTACGGTGGTACTGCTAGAGTGAGGTGTGTGCGTGTGTGTGTGGATACCGCCTACGCCGTATTCAGTCCGCTAGGGCAACAGAAGGAAATTCTGTTTTGTGTGCCGAACTACGGCGGTACCTTTAGGAAGACGAGCAACTGTCTGCGCCGTAATAAGACCGTTAGGGCAACAGAAGTGAATTCTGTTAGTGCCGAACTGCGACAGAGTCTTCCCAAACGACAAAACTATACGGAATAGTTCGTCCTTCCGAGGTGGCTCTTTAAACCCCTTATTAGGCGAGGAGTCGTATGAGACTAAAGCCGGTGTCAATAAGGAGAAAGGAAAACTCTTTTGACCTCAGGGTATGACTTGTTTATTGCTGAATCTCTTTGCAGTCTCTATTACATACACTGATATATTTTTACAAAGACAGTGATTTATTTGCTATTGCAAAAATAGTGCGTACAGACATGAGCTTCTGCATAATAGGGTACAACACTCAAAATTGCATTTAAAATATTAGTCTCATTTAGCTAGGTAATCAAAGAAACATTGGAATATCGACATGTAATACAAATGATATTTAAGGGTTAACTAAAGTAAATGCACAGACGCATCGTCATCACAGAGAAACAGACAAGTCGGCGTTCAGGGAGCTGGACACATAAAGAAAATACTCAAGATTATTGGTAACTAACACAAAAACCTCGACAACACCTGTGCGGCCTGACAGCTATATTGTTAGGATATACAGTCCCCACCATGAAAATTTGATTAATTTGTACTTACATATATATATATACATATATTTATATATATCCTGTCTGCAACATTTCCAATAATTCAATAGATACATAAAACCTAGCATCCACTCGTTTTTGCTATCAAGCCAGAAAATACTATGGCAATGAAAATTGAATCTAAAATTCAGGAAAATCCAATATATCACGAGGTAAAAGATATGCAACACATCATGAGGCAAATTTTTTCAAAAGCTTCTTGGCTAATAATAAATCGTAATATACAGTTGTTGCTTTCAAAAAAAGTTGGTCAGGCTCCCCGTCACGCTCTTTCATCCATTAATGGAGATGATTCACTTTTGGAGGAACTTTTTCCCCATAAGGCAGATTAAATTGAAAATTGTACCTCATATGTAAATTAGGATTTCAAAATAGGGCTATTGTTTCTGTCAGTGTTTAGGGATCATGCTTCACAAGAAAAAAACTTTCTCATGATCAGGTGTCAAGATCAGATTCCAACGACAAAAAAACAATTGAAGTTTAGTTTTTTGGACGTACCAGCATGCTCTGGAAGCAGTGGACCTGCCCCAGAATACGGAAAATCTAAGCTATACTTTTAATATTGAATTTAGTGCATCAACAAAGGAAAAATGTACGAAGTGTTTCCCGAGAATACAATAGACATGTCCCATGAATTCAATATTGAATCTAGGTACAATAAAATTTATCCAAATCGGTAAATGGTGAATACCAAATACCAGCTCCATCCACTCACGGAACTTGAGCAGCGATATGACGCCTGAGTGCGACTTCAGAGTGACGTTCTGCGGTGCGTCGTGCGTCATGTAGCACTCAGCAGCACGTTTGTCGAATGATGCAGCTGTGCAGTTCTGTTCTACGAGGCACAGAGTTTTGCACGTGCCTGTGTAGCAGGAGGAGGCTAATGGTGGTGGAAAATAACCACTAAGACACTGCATTCGCTATTATGAGAAAAATTTAACGTGTTTCAGTGAGTAAAATATACCCGAAAACGTCTTTCACCATAGATTTTTTAACACGGCTACCAAGAAATTGCCTTTTAAAAATAATGTATGCCCCTTTAGGCCAATTTGTGTCGACAAATTCATGTTATATCATAAAATAGGCCAATTTCAACCTTGCTCCGACAAATTTAAACCTCTGTTGCTTAGACATGATATTGATTATACCCTTGTTTCCTTCAAGCAAACACTTCACGCACTTAATTTTTTGTAATATTTGAATGACAAGCATTTCAATGCTAAATTCAGTGGAAAGTTTTAAACAGCGCAAACTCAAAGTTTCTTCATGGGAGGATTTTGAATTTTACAAATTAGTTTACAGCAGTAATTAATCCTTTTCGGTCTTAAGGATGAGTTGGTTGTGTTTTTACTCCCAGCAAACTCGACTGAGATTATACATGCTCTTATTTCCTGAACTCACATGTCGTCCGCCATGATGGCGAAAATTCCCTCGTTCTTATTTTACCTAAAGGGAGTTAAAGCTCTTCTGTTTTACGCTTAGTCAGAAAGTATTTTCATATCGTTTAAAAAATTTCTGATATGATCCTCGCAACAAAATTTATTTACTCAGTCCTCCCCTACTTTGGATTCCAATCAGAGAAGCTGAGAACAAACCTTACTAGAGTTAACAGCTGGATTTCTAAAAAGTTTATTTTTCCATCATTCAAGGGCTTAAATAAGCACATCATTGCAATCTTTCTCCAGTTCTAAAATGCGCTGCCGACTGAAATGCGAATTCCTCCCATCAAGGGCGGTAGTTGTGCGTGTTGTGCTTTGCAGTATTTGGGTTCGCGTCACAGCTCATTTTGAGTGAGGGCTGCTGATCTCGTTGACCTCAGTCATCGAACTGTCCGTTTCCGTCGCATTCTTATATTTGATAGCATTGCAAAAATGGTTCATGAGTTGCTATTGATTAGTTTAAAATTTTAACTCCGTGTTTTGCAAATTTTGTTTTCTGTACGTCAGTCTTCTTACATATACAACTTGAACCCTTCTCTTATTGGAATGCAGAGAGCATACCGTATGAAAATTATTCGTTTTCTATATTTATTTATTTATTCGTTTATTCGTTTTATTCATTCATGATCATTTATTTGCTTATTCCTTTTTCGCCATCATTTTTTACCGAAAGCGTAAATACTTGTAGTAATATGTTATGATCAAACATGTTTCCCTATTTTTATATTTTAAAAATACAAATTGAAAATAAGCAAAGCGTTTGAAACGTAATAATAAAATGCATATCTTAAAAAATAATGAACTAGTTTTCGTTTCTCACGTATATCAAATCATTGATCAAAGAACTGTAGTTTGATGTATTCATATGGTATTCAGTGGTACAAAAATATTTTTTCAGAACAGAAGCTCAAATTGATCGTTTCACGCAGAAATGTACTCACAAATATCGTCGGCTGCCTCGACCAGGCTGTGGCTGTGTAGGACTTGGTCCCACATGACCGTGTGGAACCGAGCAGCCGCTGTGGCTGCCACCAGCAGCACAGCCAGCAGCGCGCAGGCGTGGCTGACCATTTCTCTCTGGATACACGACGGCACGAAACAATACGAGACTAATATGTATTATAATCACCGAATAGGATATTGCAAATCCAAGATTTACGTCAAAGTGAAGTCAAAATACAACTCAGAACAAAAATAGAGGCAGAGTAAATTTTTTAAAATTGGCATCTCATTCTCGTAACAATTCGTTTAAGGTAAAGGACATTCATCAGGGTTGTATAAGTTTATCGAAACTCGCTTAAGAGAGTAACCGATAGCGATGAACTTTATGATTTATTTGACATTATTAGCTGCATCCCCAACGAAACACGATTATATAAATGATTAACGACTCACAATCGGTTTAATATTGTTAGACAACTGGTCGATCTAAACGACCATACCCAAAAGACCACAGATGTGTACCAAGAATCCTAAATAAACACACGTTTGTTTACACAAGGTGAGAATTCAATGTTCACAAAAATCGAAAATTCCTAAATCTCAAGCTCTAAATATTTTTCCAGCCACAAACCTTTTTAAATTGATTACAACTGACGGTCACACTCTCGGTACATGCATTTGGAGAAACAACATAGGGAAACCACAAACCCTAAGCGAGTCTCTTTAAGTAATCCACTTCTCACATCAGGGCCTATAAGTTCCACTAGACTGAACATCGGTGAATGTCCCTTCAATTTCCGTAAAGAGGAACCAGCAAATACCCAACAACTGTCGCGCTATAAACCTGACATCTGTCGTTAATAACATGGAAAGCTAACCCAAAATACAAATGACACAACATCAAACCACAAAATTCATAGCAGACACTTGACACAGTTCCAGGGAAGGGACGTAGATGTTTTACAAACCTTCTCGACTTCGTTGAAGAAATAAACCGAATTTACCAGGATACAACAACCGTAAATCTAACCTATTGTAAAGAGTCGGGTTTTTCTTCCGCACTCTATATTTATGAGTTTTCGAATTCTCCTTTCTGCTTCTTTTCTGAACAGACTCAGTCAGCATGAAGTTACGTTAAATAAATGATTAATGATTTTAATGATTATGATATGATAGGGCTGCCACCACGAGGCTGGAAATAGCCTCGACTAAAATTAGAGATTTTGTTACATCAATTCTGACTGTCAATTTGGTAGCGATGGCGTATGGCCAGGCGCGTGTTTCAGGCGCTAGTTTCTGAGAGAGATGAGAGGTAAGGGACGACTCCTGACGCGTTTTCTCATTTATTTGCAAGACTGGAAGGACGGCACAAGTGCGGCGATTATGAAAGTCCCACATAAATACCCGAGGGTTAACCCCACATACTGACATACTCAGGAGACAATTGTTGACACTGCTAACAAGAAATCGACAACTTGAGCTCAGGGAATATTTTGCATATATTCACTCACGATATCACCGGGTGTTTAGCAGACACCCTACTCCAACCACTGAGCGTATACAGACACTCAACACACGAGCCAACGAAACACGAGCCCGGGGGTGTTCTGCAATCACCGAAAGGCTGAGCCAAGGTAAGCGTATAGCAAACGCTTGAAATCATGCGCCCTCAAACCAGTCAATGGATTCTCGTTGATCGTGCCACGCTCTACTCGAACACAGTCTCGAAATTCAACTATTGAGGATATGGGCTTTTACTATCAACTCAAATTCCTAAGTATCGAAACCGGCCGTTCGTCGTAATCGTCACTGCACTCTAGAACGTCCGTTCCCGACCACGACTCTCTACCGTTCCCCAAGACGGCTACCCGCGAAGTGTCCTCCGCTCGTCCGACACAACCCCGGCTCGGACAGTACTCACCCCTCCCAAAGGGAAGGGGGGTCACTGCACGAGCCGGGCAGCGACGGGGCGAGAGGGTTCTGAGCTTCGCCTCCCTCCACCCAACCGGGGTGCGGCTGGGGGAGAGGGGTCGGGTCTCATGCCCCTGCCCGCCTCCCGCTACGGCACATTAAATAAAGGTCGACCGTGACAGCACGCTAGCCGTCGTTTTATATATATTTCCAAGAACTTATAGTGCCCTTGACCAATCTACGTGGTCGCGCTCTACGAGTCCTGCGTCGTCTTTATGACGGAGTGACCGCCGCAGCCCAAACACATCCAATTATTAAATTTACTATGGCAGTCTTTCGTAGTGAGAACGTCTCTCTTATATCTTTCCCAAGACCATAGCACGAAAGCCGGTCGTTATTTTATGACCCGTGTAATCTGAGATCCAGCCCTATGATAAAATATATTCTTTTCGCTCGGCAATGCCCACGATAAAGCTGGGATGAATCTGACTTCGTACCCTGACTTTATACACTCTTCCCCCACTACGCAAAAAAAAAACAAATTATGTAATAATTTCCTTTTTTTTTTCTATGTCTTGGCCTCAGTGCATTTCTTACCCGACTGGCGAACACTGATACCACCTGACATCAATCACAATGCAACACAATACAACATGACATCAATTACAATATCACAAAAAAAACTAGGACGGCGACCACAATTCGCTCGCCTATGCTTCGGCCATTTTCACCTAATATTGGCCCCCTTCGGGACTGGAGAGGCGAGCTCTTCCGTCCCGAGATCTTCGGCTTCTGTTCCAGGGGAAATCCGCCCCCAGTCCGTCTCGGCCGAGACGGTCGCCAGACTCCCGTCTGGTAGCCACAGCGACGTCTCGTAGTTGCGCGCTGCGACGTATGTCCCGAGCTGGCGCACCACCTCGCTTGGCCTCCGTCTCCGCCCTCGATGCATGTACGTCACCGTTTCCTACGGCACACGGTCGGGCATTAATTTTGTTACATGGGTTAGATATCAATATAGAGCCTATTTTCAAAAATTTTCCTTTCTTCGCCTCATAATGAGCGCGTATGTTACATGAATGATATATGATTTTTATGAGTCTAAACAGTCCTAATCCGGACTTGAATGTCTAAGAGTACAATTCTGCCACATGATACCGCACACACTCCTGCCCACGTTACAGCACATACTCCTGCACACGACATAGCACACACTCTGACAACACACGCACATTCTTTTATTCTTTGTGATGCAGGTCCTTATGATTAAATGATGGATGAATTTTCCTAATTCCTATTCTTTCCGTGTCAGCTGACTGTTTTTTTTTTGTTACTGAATGGCATTTGCTAATCTCTCGTGAAAAGCAGCCTAGATTTTCGTATCATTTGCAATACTCAGGCGTCCCTGGTTTGCATATATATTTTATGTACCAGTCGCACACGACTTATCTTTTTAATCTTCAAATCTCATGGTATCGGTAACCGCTGCGATGCCTCCCGCATTGCGCACATGCCTCGGGATGGTCCATTAATCCCTCTCAGTCATGCTTCACGCCGTATCACTCCAACGCTCATTAGCAGACCAGATATTCATAACACCCTCCACAGTTCACGCCCGTGTTTCCTACGCGCAGGGGTATTCCCGATCTTACCATTTCCGAATGCCTCTCCGACTCTCTTACGTCGTCTGCTACTTCCGTTCTGCTGGATGCCGCTGTGGTGCTCTTTAACACACGCACACGCCCGCACCTCGCTCGCTGTCGCCTTCCTGAAAATCTTCAAAATAACCTTAGTACATTTATCATTAAATATTTCAGCTCTAGCGTCGGTTCGGTGCGGTTCACGTTCCAGTTTCCCAGCACAGGAGCTATCCATCTTTTTTATCTATATTCTTTTTGCTCATCTCTATTTATTTTGTTCTCCCATCTATCTCGTAATTAGCATCGCACACGAATCGCTGTGCGCTTCTCTCTGCTCAGACTGCCTCCTCTACTCTCCGGCGTGTCGCCGCTCATATTACATGAGTTCCAGCGTGGAACGCATCTCAAGTTTTATGGTCCCTCTGTGGCTCTCATTGTCCCGTGGGCCTACGCCTCGAGTCTCTGCCTCGCAAGTGCTCGTCCAGCCTGCCTTTCCACGTTAAGCTACGTTATTATTAAAGAGCCGTATTTGCTAAAGCTTATGCTAGGTCCGTAATGGACATCTTTAATTTAATTAATCTGCTGTCTCGCTAAGCATTCTACCCAACTCTCAGGGTTCTGCTATACGCGATCTTATTATCGGCTCCACTCGGCTCATGACAGGCTCAGGTTTCTCTTTTTAAAACGTCATTTAGACGCAATAATAAAAAAAATTTACTTTCTTAAATTTTCTTCCCCTCCGACGATCCAAGAAAAATTCCTTCACGGGGAATTTTTCACGTTAACAAACAATTACGAGAAGGATATATCCCATTCCCATCCCAGTTGCTGACTCTTCAAACCTACACCTGAAAGGCAATGGTTTATTAGTGCTTATAACTAGTCATTTCTCAGGCTACTCAAAAAAAACTTCGTCCACTCAGTTGTAACCTACTAGTTATGAGAGGACTAAAGAGCCGTACCCACTACTGGCCGTATTATGTGCAGGAACCTCTGCTGCGGCTGTGCTATACTTATATTTTAATACTGTCTAATTATATCTCTGCCTAGACGGCCAGTTTCCTTCGAAATCCCTCTTCATTCCTTATACATCTCAAACAACTGACCAGCAATCAAATACCTATTTCGATGTGAAGTCATTATATCCAAGTTTTATTCTCGTCATTCAAAACTGCGCAGCCAGCACGATACACTTTTCCTAGTGCGTTATCATAATTTGTATGCCCCGTCTCTACTCGTATTTCCCGGCCCGGACTGAGTTCCTTTATGCCTCTCTCGATTTTATGACTCTCATCCTGTGCCTGTTCCGAGCACCGTCGCTCGTGCTGGCTGTAGCATTTCTACAAGTTACTTGCCTAGCGGTCGACTACTCAGAAATTTTCCTGCCAACCTAGTTGTCGCTAAGCTGTTCTGTAAAGGAATTAAATTAGTGCTTATCTACTACTTATTTTGCTAGGTTAAATCTGAAAAGAAAATTAGATTATTCAGCTTATCTACCTACTTATTTACTAGGTTAAATCTGAAAAGAAAATTAGATTATTCGGCTTATCTACCTACTTATTTACTAGGCTAAATCTGAAAGAGAACATGAAATTAGTAGGCCTATCTCCTCTCTACTTGTTACATAGTAGTTTTGCTCATGTTATCTTCTCCTCCACTCCTCTATTCTTCTACCGGACCGGCGGATCTTAGAGCGTAAGGACGTCTAGCTGCCGGGGTGGGTAGGGGTGAGGGTGCTTCAGGCCTTGTTACGTAGATTTCGTCATCGCTGCTCTCCGCATCGCTATCTTCGTGACGTACTTCGGTGACGTGCTCGACGCTCCTCCCCTTGCCGCTGGGACGCTCGTCTCGTATTACGAGAGCCTCCTCTGGTTGAAATGACGCGGGCTTAAGTCTATTTCTGTGGACCGTTATCTCGTGCCGGCGGCCGTGGACTTGTCGTATTACGACGTTCATCGGTGTTGGAAGGGCCTGAACCCTGTACGGGCCTAACCAATTAGGTCGGAATTTACCCATCGCCTTGTTTCTTCCTGCTGTATTCCGTAGGAATACGCAGTCGCCGACTCTAAGTTCTCTATCTCTCACGCGCTGATATCTCACATTTTTGTCATGTGCATTTCGGCTTGCTGACATCGCGTTTTCGAACGCAATTTGCAATCTGGCAAAAGCGGCGTGAGGAAAATTCTCCTCCAAAGCATAGTTTAGTATCCTGGGCTGCAGAATATCAGACAGTGGCAAAGGAGCGTCGCGTCCATGGAACAAGAAGTACGGTGTGTTGTCTACCGAGGCATGATACGAACAGTTTAGGGCGAGCGTGGCGAAAGGTAGCTGCTCGTCCCACGATGTGAGATCCTTCTCTACTGTTGTGGCCAACGTTGTCTTTATTAACTTGTTGAAGGCTTCCGTCATACCGTTACTGGCTGGATGGAAGGCCGTGGTGAAATGCAACTTGGACTTTAAAATGCGGCACATTTCTTGGAAATTTTGGGCGGTAAACTCCGTACCTCGATCTGACACGATGTGTTCCGGACAGCCATACCTGCATACATAGTCCATGAATGCTCGCGCCACTGTTTCGCTCTTCTTATCGCGCAATGGGTACGCCTGCACGTGTCTCGAGAAATGGCACACGATCGTCAGAATATATCTATGTCCGGCGTGTGACTGTGTCAGCTCTCCAATGAGATCAATCCCCACCCTCTCTAATGGTCGTGAGACTGGCGGTAATTCTCCTATTTTTGCTTTGAGGCCCCCGTGGGGACTTCGTTTCTGACACGTCGTGCAATTTTTCACGTGCTCTTGCACGTGTCGTGCCATATTTGGCCAAAAGAATAATTCTCTAGCACGGTGGAGGGTCTTTTTCGCTCCAAAATGTCCGGAAATTCGCGTATCGTGCGACATTATTAACGCGGGCTTTATTAGGGATTCAGGAATCACTGCACGTTTGTAAATGTCTCCACTGTCTTTAACTTCCAGGTAGAAAAGGCAATTTTTGTCCAGCACGAAATCCTTATACTGGCTCGGATCTGTCACCATTTCGCCCTTTCCTTCCAATGCGTTGATGACCTTGGCCCAGTGCTGTGCTTTGCGCTGCTCCATACTTACCTTTTCCGCACAGAAAACTTCGTACGGGTCCAACGCTTCCGTCACGGTCGGGCGGACGGCTGCCACTCCGCGTGAGAGCGTGTCTGGAATCACATTCTCCTTGCCGGGTCTATACGAAATTTCATATTCGAACTGTGACAGTAGCACCGCCCAGCGGGCGATCCGTGGAACGGTAGCTTTGTATTGGAACAAATATCGCAGCGGCTGATGGTCGGTTAGGATCTGAAACTTCCGACCGTAGAGGTATCGAGCAAAATGGCGGACGTTTTCCACAATAGCTAGAGCTTCTCGTTCGGTTGTAGAGTACCGGGTCTCTGCCGGTGTAAATTTCCGTGAATAGTATGCTATCGGGTGATCCAGGCCGTCCTTTTCTTGCGTCAGTACTCCTCCCAGAGCGACATCACTGGCGTCGGTATGCAGCCTGAACGGTCGTTCGAAATCTGGGTAACCCAACACCGGCGCTTCAGCTAGAGCCGATTTAAGCGCGTCGAATGCGGCCCGATGTTCGTTCGTCCACACAAACTTGGCACACTTCTTAGTCAATGCCGTCAAAAGTGCGACTCGCTCCGAGAAATTTGGTATGTGTCTTCGATAGTAGCCTGCCATTCCCAAAATTCTTCGTACATCTTTCGGTTTTTTCGGTGGTAACAACTCGCGAATGGCCGTGATTTTCCTTTGGTCAACTTGAATTCCGTCCTTCGAGACCACATGGCCTAAATATTCGATGGAGGGTTTTGCAAAGCTGCACTTTTTCAGGGAAATTTTTAAACCTGACCTCTTAAGGAGAGCGAGAACTTCTTCCAAATGAGCGATGTGATCCTCAAACGTCTTCGAAAATACCACTACGTCGTCTATGAAAACGTAGCTCGTTTTTCCAATCACTGGTTCTAACACTCGATTGACCAAACGCTGGAATGTGGCCGGAGCTGTAGTCAATCCGAATGGCATCCTCTTGAATCTGTACTGAGCCGACTCAGTAGCAAATGCTGTCTTGTCGCGGTCTGCTTCCGCGACAGGAATCTGCCAGTAGCCTGACTTCAAGTCTATTGCTGAGAAGTAGCATGCGCCTCCGAGGGACTCCAAAATTTGCTCGATGCGTGGCATTGGATATTTGTCTGCGAGCGTGACTTCATTAATTCGTCGAAAATCAACACAGAACCTATGCGTGCCGTCCTTCTTTTTGATGAGGAGCACTGGAGATGCCCACGCGCTTGCTGATGGCTCAATTACATCCATTTTTAACATATTCTGCACTTGTTCTTCGATTGCTGCGCGTGTTGCTTGGGGTAGCGGCCACTGTTTCGTAGCAATCGGCGCCGCGTTCCTGGTGTCAATTCGATGTGGGAGCAAGTCACATCGTCCTAAATCTTGCTCATGCTGAGAAATGGCTGGCGCATACTTACCGATGAGCGCTAACAAACTCTCACGCTGCTGCGTGTGCAGATGCTCTAGGCTTGGTACTTCCGCCTCGGGTAGCTCGTCGGTTACCCCATACTCACCATCGTCACTGCTCACTGTTGGTAGCACCGCCGCGACCTCAGACTGTCGCATACTTACCCTTCTTCTCTGTCTGATCAAATTGATCGACTCTCCGGCATACTTACCGTCCTTAAATGCATACGAATGACCGTTCACGATCACTCTACTACCATATCTACCGGTCATGTCCAGCGTCACCTTACCTATGCGCTGGAGTAAATCGAGCCCTACTAGTATGTCTCCTGGATAATTTCCGACCTGCGCTACAACCGTGTCGTGCACATACGTTTTACCTCCTATCTTAATGTTCAGCGCGATTCTGCCCCGCACATCTATTTCTGCGCCACTTACTGTACTTAACTGTAGCTTGGCCGTCTTTATTCTTACTGTACCTGATCCTGCCGACACTATTTGTTCAGCCGTTTCCGGCCTTATTAGACAGCACACCGATCCGGTGTCCAGGAATGCTTCGCAGTCTTGTTCATTCACTTTTATTTTTATGATCGGCTTTGTCTCGTGTGCATCGGCAGGCGGGGCTAGTTTTTTATATTAGGCGGGCCTTGTGCGTATCGCCACGGTGTGTTGTTATCCCCGTTGAAACTCCGATGGGCTGCGTGGTTCGGGCCTTGTGCCTCGCTTAACTGTCGGTTCGGCTGGGCTGGGTTTTGTGACCGCCACTGTGCCCTACATTGTCTGGCCATATGGCCGGCTTGGCCACAGTTGAAGCAGTTTATGGTTCTTCGCTGTACGTTCTGGGCAAATGTATTTTGTCTCGGAATCACCGCTGGGTTGCGACACTCTCGAGAAAAATGGCCGACTTGGTTGCACGACCAGCACCTAGGTGGTGGCCGGGGTGGGGCGGCTTCTACTGCATCTATCGTGCAGATCGGCCGGCGTGGTTTCTCGTCCTCCAGCATCCTTTCGCATTTCTGTGCCATCTTGACACAATCTGCGAGCCTTTCTGGTTCGTATGTTGCCATTGTCTTCTTCAATGCCGGGTCGAGACCATTGATAAACACGCTCGCCAAGAGCTTGTCGCGAGATGCTGTTTTTTGCAGCTCCACGATAACATGCGCCAAGGCAGCCGAGGCGGTCTCCAGTCGCGAAGCAAACTCTTCTATTGTGCCCCGGTTCATTTTTATTGCAGCCAGTTCCATATGTGCATCCGTCAGCGAAATGCTTTTAAGGAAACGATCCTCCAGGCGTTTGGTCAGCTCCGTCAGATCGCATTCTTCGAGCTCGGGGTTGGAATCTAAGAAGTTTTCCGCGGTGTCGGTGCAGAGATATCTGATGACGTCAGCGCTTCGGGCGTCTGACCAGTTTTCTAGGAGTGCCCTTTTTTTCACTGTATTTAGGAACTTCACCACGTTCGACTTTCCGTCGAATTTTGGCAATTTGCCCAGCACTGGCCCGCTTGCCGCTGTTTGATCGGTTCCTGCGTCCTGTTTATTTGCAGCAGCACTTCCCGAGTTGCTATCTTCGTTCTTTCCCATTTTGCAGCTTGAACTCCGCGATGATCAGCACAAAATTCCTTTTTAATTTTTTCAATCCACCTATTGCAGTTACAACGCGCACGCACTACACTGAACCTCTAATTTTTACGATAAATACTGGTATCCAAGCATAAACACACACAAAAAATTTTTTTTCCGGGTGTATCCAAGAGAGGAAATCTGAGGGCACCACTGGCAAAATTACCGAAATGCGGACTCTCGTGCGTAGGGCATCAAATCATAAGTCAGGAGGGAATCTCCTTACCAAGTACCGTTAATTAAAACGAGTCATATACTCATGCAATTTTGCGTAAATATTTACGTTAATCGTTCCCTCAATTTGCAATATTACTCGTACATATTCCTTTAACTGTCTCTAGTTCAGCCCAAGACACACAGAAATATTATATATTTTCTTTGAACAACCGAATAACTTTTATGTGGAGTGTTGATCTCTTCCCCAAACACAGATAAAGAGCGACCGACAAAATGCGGACTTGCTACGTATTATTTCCCTCCTAGGGAACACACGAACATTTAAATGGGTGTTTATACAGACGAATCGTTGGTTTACTCCCTATAACGGAGTAGAACAACACAATAATATCTATTTGCAAACTAGATTTGCACGAAAAATCCCTAACTTTGCAATCCTGCTCACAACACAATAATTACCCAATATGTACCTAATTTACAACACAGAGAGCCCGAGAATCAAATGTCTCTTCAGAAGACATAGAAAAAAAAATACTATTCTTAAAGAATCTTCGATGCTTCTACTTCTCAGGTGCAGCAATCCCTACCAAATTGAAATGCGCTTTCTTTTGGCTTTCTCGCGCTCAAGGACTGGCTGTAAGGTTTTATGACCTGGTCCGCTTCTCATCTCACAGAATCACAGAAAATGACACTTCCTGGCTGCACCGCGATATGCGCACTCTCTGTTAGGGCTACACTTACACGACACACATCGAACAGAAAAACGATAAATAAGTAAAATTTGCAGTTGAAGACATACACAGAAATGAAATGGAATGGTGTTTACTTACAGTTTTTTGTTGATCTTGGACGCCGCTGCCAGCTTGCAGCTCTGGACTGGTTGCTTCTTCTGTCTTGCTAATACAATATTCTCTCTCTCTCTCTCAGATTGGGAAGCTTACACCGCTGCCACCAATGTAAAGAGTCGGGTTTTTCTTCCGCACTCTATATTTATGAGTTTTCGAATTCTCCTTTCTGCTTCTTTTCTGAACAGACTCAGTCAGCATGAAGTTACGTTAAATAAATGATTAATGATTTTAATGATTATGATATGATAGGGCTGCCACCACGAGGCTGGAAATAGCCTCGACTAAAATTAGAGATTTTGTTACATCAATTCTGACTGTCAATTTGGTAGCGATGGCGTATGGCCAGGCGCGTGTTTCAGGCGCTAGTTTCTGAGAGAGATGAGAGGTAAGGGACGACTCCTGACGCGTTTTCTCATTTATTTGCAAGACTGGAAGGACGGCACAAGTGCGGCGATTATGAAAGTCCCACATAAATACCCGAGGGTTAACCCCACATACTGACATACTCAGGAGACAATTGTTGACACTGCTAACAAGAAATCGACAACTTGAGCTCAGGGAATATTTTGCATATATTCACTCACGATATCACCGGGTGTTTAGCAGACACCCTACTCCAACCACTGAGCGTATACAGACACTCAACACACGAGCCAACGAAACACGAGCCCGGGGGTGTTCTGCAATCACCGAAAGGCTGAGCCAAGGTAAGCGTATAGCAAACGCTTGAAATCATGCGCCCTCAAACCAGTCAATGGATTCTCGTTGATCGTGCCACGCTCTACTCGAACACAGTCTCGAAATTCAACTATTGAGGATATGGGCTTTTACTATCAACTCAAATTCCTAAGTATCGAAACCGGCCGTTCGTCGTAATCGTCACTGCACTCTAGAACGTCCGTTCCCGACCACGACTCTCTACCGTTCCCCAAGACGGCTACCCGCGAAGTGTCCTCCGCTCGTCCGACACAACCCCGGCTCGGACAGTACTCACCCCTCCCAAAGGGAAGGGGGGTCACTGCACGAGCCGGGCAGCGACGGGGCGAGAGGGTTCTGAGCTTCGCCTCCCTCCACCCAACCGGGGTGCGGCTGGGGGAGAGGGGTCGGGTCTCATGCCCCTGCCCGCCTCCCGCTACGGCACATTAAATAAAGGTCGACCGTGACAGCACGCTAGCCGTCGTTTTATATATATTTCCAAGAACTTATAGTGCCCTTGACCAATCTACGTGGTCGCGCTCTACGAGTCCTGCGTCGTCTTTATGACGGAGTGACCGCCGCAGCCCAAACACATCCAATTATTAAATTTACTATGGCAGTCTTTCGTAGTGAGAACGTCTCTCTTATATCTTTCCCAAGACCATAGCACGAAAGCCGGTCGTTATTTTATGACCCGTGTAATCTGAGATCCAGCCCTATGATAAAATATATTCTTTTCGCTCGGCAATGCCCACGATAAAGCTGGGATGAATCTGACTTCGTACCCTGACTTTATACACTATCTCGACTGTAAATAAGTTTTCGATTAAGTTCCTCCACGAAATGATTTATGCTAAAGAGAAAACTCCTGTTTTTCTCAAGAATTTTCTAGTCTGCGACAAAATTAGTTCACTTGTTTGGCCTAAAAACTAACGATTCATGCGAGCAGAATAGCTAGACACGCGACATTAGGGGGTCCTATCTATGAAAACTTTTTACGCCCAATCATCTCAGAAAAACCTCACACTTGACCACTTCCAGACTCGTCACATATTTAGTGCATTAAAACGATTAACCCTCAAACTGCGACTAACGAATTTTTTACTGTATGGCCTAAACAAGTGAACTTAGATTCCTCAATAAAATTAACATCTTCCCAGTAATTGTTAGTTCATGTCAAATGTTTGTTCGCGTCCGTTTTGTTTTTCAGAAATGAACGATTTCGTCGCAGGTGTCCGACAAAACGAATTCATTTAACTCAGTCTGACTGAAATGTATTCCATTAGAATTACTGTCAGTATTCCTTGAAGTAAAATTACTACAATATGTCCATTAGGTTTTTGAGCAACAGCTGCCATCAACATTAAACAATCTTTGTTGACTCCTAGAATGAATCAATGAATTAAAAAACAATTAGAATACTAATTATTTACTGAAAGCTGTTAAAGTTAGTTTCGCATTTTTTTCAAATTACATTAAATAGTGTCAAGTTTTGAGTATAGTTAACATCATTTTGCTCCAAGCCAAACCAATTGTAAACAATTGATTAAACAGTACAATCCAAATCTCAATTGCACCAGTTTTAATATCTCTGGAAACATGAAAAAAAAATTATTCAAAGGGTTATTCGCCAATGAAACAAGGGATTTCTTACGTGGTCACGAACGTAAATGTGATGACCATTAACTTATATTGACCCCTATTGGTTATTTTATATCGACTGTTTTGACTAAATCCCTGGTCCCTGGTTGTGATCAGTATTTGACGCCTCGAAACTTGTGTGAGAGCCAAGCGTGGACCACTAGGTTTGTTCCAATAGTAGCATTTTACTTTATCTGTATATCACTTCCTGAGTTACATGTAAAACACGCTCACTTTATGGGCACGTGTCGTAGCTCGAGAACTATGCACACAGCAATGACAAAGAATCCAGACGTAAATAAATACTATTAGCCTGTGACATATCACAATGCATTTGTCCCAAGAAAATAGACTTGTCATTATATAATTTGTTCTTGTAGGTGCACCAGGCTGAGGGTTTTTCTCCAGGATCATATTTTCATGTCTCTAGAGTACAGTAAAAACTTTGGTCAGGATGATTATTATTTGGCAATTTTCATATTTGTGAAGTATACCAGATTGAATACATAACAGGATTTTCATTCATTTTCTTTTATTTCCTCCAGTTATTTTTTGAAGTTAAAATGAAACACCTTTAAAATTAATCAAAACGTATTTTAATTTGATGTCTTCATCTCGCTAGGCAATTTAATTGATAAAATCTGACTTTATTCTGATTTCTCTGGGTGGAATTGAGGGGCATTCGTTGAGCTCACATTGCATCTGACGAACACAATGTAGATGCAGATATACTCTACACGCTGTAGTAGAGAGGAGTAACCGTGTTGTCAATATTTGCAATTCAGTCTGTACAAATGTAACTATTATTTTCTCTGCGATACACTAAGTGGCAGTTATATTTATTCTAAATTATTCATATTAAATGATAGTGAAGTTAAGTAACAAAGTATTCCTATTTTTAATTTTTAACGTGTATCTACTTATTATGAACACGAACATTTATAACGTACAGCTGAAAAATTAGTCATGGACCTCCAACATTTAGCATCCCTCATTTGCTAAGCTATAACTCGTCAAATTCTTGTTTATAGATCTCTCCAAATTAATTTGTTCATGCATTTAATAAGAGTCAGTCATTTTGAATGCCATAAAACTTCAAATAAATCCGGTTAGATTCACACGCATATAAAATTAACAGGGGGAGAAATCTTATTAACATTAAGAGTTTCCAAAAGAGCTAAAAAGTATGTAATACCTCATGAAATTATTTATCTACATTTTTCATGATTTTCCATTGAACGAGAGCGCCATGCGCGATTCTTGCACGCATCACGGAAAATTCTTTCACTTTCTTAAATACACTGTCTCTCCAAACCTTTTAACCCTTTTAACGCAACGGAGGAATTTTCCATTTATGAAAATAGCCTCAATATATTGTATTTCTTGTTGAATTTGTTCCCCAGAGTGTTCTTTGGAGTTCACTACCGAGTGACAGCTCCTTCCTCATTCTAATGTCGGTCACTGCCTGATGCCAGAGTAAGTCTAATGAGGGTGGTTATGTTAACGGTAATATGAGTAGAAAAATGCTGACATTAAAGGGTTAAGTCCGATGACAGATTTAGAACGGTTTGCTACAGTTTTATATAAAACTTGTGTCCTGACACCGACTCAGCTACCCTCGGACATT
Source organism: Morinoia aosen (assembly GCA_030386875.1). Classification (NCBI taxonomy): domain Eukaryota; kingdom Metazoa; phylum Arthropoda; class Malacostraca; order Amphipoda; family Talitridae; genus Morinoia; species Morinoia aosen. Next base: position 44,863,034 of record CM059559.1, read on the forward strand.
TATGCCATAATTGTTGAGCAGCTTGGTCTGGTCTGCAGATTTGACGATGGACGATGGGTTTCTGTTGCTGAAACGGCTTTGCTGTCTTCTTTGACTGAGCTTTCTTTCAACGTTCTGAGAAGTATTTCAACTTTCCCTATTTCTTCATGCTTAATTACTTTTTCCATGTGAATTTCTGACGTATCAGCTCATGAAATTGAGCGCAAATCTAGATTCACTGTAAGAAGCGGAGCTCTGCAATCTTAGTTCCAGGTCGGTTCAGAATTTCCACAATATAGTTATTTTCTTCGTCTCACACCATTGTACATGCATTTGACAGCTAGTTGATCCCCATCCTCAGTAGAACCGCATTCCAAATGAAACTTTTTTGAGCCTTCCCTCTTTTCAGTGCGTTCATCAATGTCTACTTATATGTTATTTATCAGATTGATGATATTTCCTCCCTATTAGTCCTTGTTTTTTTCAAATTCTCAAACGAACAGCTGACTAGTAGAATTTAGTCCTCTATTCGATCATATTATAGGGTGCAGACAAAGTTTCTTTGTCTAATTTTAAACTTGAAAAACATAAAATGTAAAAACCGCTTTCTAGTTTTGGTAAAGGCTTATAAATATTAACTGATGATCTACTTTCTTTCAGGTAATTTTTATTTATTCAGCATATCTATTGAAATAAATAGTTAACTTGTAACAGCCGTAGGACTATATCAAGCGAGTTAGAGAGATTATCAAGTTAATGTAAAGGAGCTGAAAAGCCACGCTTTTTTACATCCACAATAGGAACTACAGCAGATCGTCTTTAAAAGGGCGACCCTCAAACTTTACTGTCCTTAAATCCTCTGTGACCGGCAAACTTTGACTTATATACCATTTCAGTACCTAAAATTATTAGGTAAGCTCGCGGCTTCAAATAATGTCATATATTCCTGTTCATTATATTATAAATTTTTTTTTTAAAAATGATTGTACTTTGAGGCTTGGGATTTATAAATAATTTACATCCCCTTTTCTGTTTTTCAGCATTATCGGCAATCTTTAAAATTTATTTCAGCGTAAATTTTTCCTTATTTGCTTAGCATTTCGTGTTGTCAATCCCTCGCACATCTCTTAATGCCAATATTATTTGGAGATGGTAATTTTGCATATTAAGGCATAAAGTAAGCATGTTTACTCCAATTACTGCATATTCCTCGGATCAAATTACTTAACAAAAACCTTTCCTTTCAAAATCAGTTAATTATTTTCTATCATCATACTCTCCACAATATATACGTCATTTGTGCACTAGTGCAGGCTCATGTTTCAATGTTAAGGCTATATCGTTCAAGGCGTTTTTTACAATGCCTCCAAGCCTTTATTCTCGTCTGTCAGGAAAGTGAAAAGGTTATTTTCGTGCTTTCTCCGACCTACAGCAAACCTAAAGAGTACTATTTTGCTCTCAGTTGATTCAACCGCTGTCATGGATGTTAAAACACCCATTGTAGTATTTCCACCAATAAGATTTGCAAATTTTGAATTAAGAAATTTTCAAAGCCCAGTGTACGGAACTCTTTGTATTGATTCTTTGGAAGCACACTATTTTTCTTCTATTCTATTTTTTCTCTCTTCCAAAATATTCAAAGCTGTCAGTGCAAATGACAGACAAAACGAACGAAATTAATGCAGAAGTTTGGTGAAGAAAAGAATGGCAATGAAAAAACATGATTATCTTTTTGAAAATATACTTCAATCTGATTTATCACTCAGTCAAGGCATAATTTCCTCACAACTTGTAGATTTTCGAACGAGAAACAACAGGCTAGGCCGCTAGGATAAAGTTTCTTCTCAATAAGTTCAAGATAGGTTCGCTCCTACTTTCTGGCAATAACTTTTTCAGCCTTGAGACGCAATTTAACTTTTAAAATAGCGGAGAGAAAGGAAAGTTCTTGGTGTACATCGCCGACTCGTTATAAACGGTTTTCAAGAATCAAAAAACTGTCTCGGTCAGTGCGTGGGCTGTCAAATTCGAATCACAGAAATTTTCTCACATAATGCTCAACAAGGTGCAAATGGGAATTCGAATCTCAAATAAAAGATATAATTTCATTCGTGGGCTTAAAGAGGCTGGAAAGCATTTCAAACGCAAACCGTCTTCTTTCAACACGACAACGCACTCCGCGTCACGTCAAACAGGATGCAATGGTGTACTGGGTATTTTTCGAGGGTCGAAGCAATGAGACCACCTCATGTCCACTTAATGAATTTTTTGTTAAGTTCGTTCTAACGTTTGATCTCTGTTCCTCCAACCACAAAACAAGTGACGCTCTAAAGCGCTCACGCGAAAGGCATGGAAGAAAATGAACAATTTTCTTGTGTAAAGCAGCAAAGAGTTTTCGAAGCAAATTCAAATTTATAATACCGACTGAAGAGAAACGTGATGTGTTATAAAGAGCTGTAATGTAGATAAACTCATCCAATATTGTAAAAACTGTTTTACATTATTCACAGAAATAAAAAAATAAATTTATTACTTCGTTAGTTCAAGGATTTTGTCCATATACTGTATATAAAACAACATTGAAGAAGCTGAATTTATGAAAATATTTATTTAAGTAGCATCAAACTAATTTGGGTATTCCAATTTGAGCTGCAGCATTTCTAATTTTACCTCATTTATCACACTTTAAAATTATGACACAAATTTTCAAGTTGGGTTTACGTTTGCTTCTAAAAGTGTGAACTATGAAAATATAATTTGGTTTACTCTTGTCTTAAGAAAATTCTTTATTTTTGTATTTAATTCAACTTTTTCCCTGCCTGCTCCTAAAGCGGACGTTCAAGTATGAATAACTGTATTCATCTGAACAGTTTAACCATTGATCCAGTCCTTTAGTATCAATGCTTTCCGTGTTCAAGGACGCTCTTATGCTCTGTGTTGGCGCAAGTTACTCACCTCAGGAAGCTCTTCCGCTCGGCCGAGTAACTCAGGCGGATGACCTGTACTGTGCCCGGTTGAGGCCGAGGACAGCCGCCCGAGGCCAGGTTCTCACTCTTCGTGGGCAGTGTCCTCCCTTTATCTTTGGGCGTCCAATTTGTTTTCACCTCATGAGCAACGGCAAGTCAGCCTAGAAATTTTATTTTAACCACGTATCCTCAGCAACTAACTACTGATTGAAAATTTATTTTGAAATCACTTATAGATGAATTCCTCTTAACCAGGTTAAAAAATTAAAATTTTTAATGCACACCACCATAAATTTAATTTCCTGGAGTGGTCATGAAATAATCTTTTGCCTCTAACATTTGTTCATGATGTCGGACTTCACCACATGATATACAACAATATTTATTACATCATAATTTTTCTTTGATCAAAGAAGACCATCCTTTAAAATTTATGTCTCTGCTCAGACAAGCTAATTTTGTAACTGCCTTACGAACTCATGACTCACGAGTTACGAATGGATGATCTATAACCGCACTATTATGGCAGTAGAGCTAATAGTGTAGTGACGACAGTGATTTTACGCTCTTCGAAAACTCTCTCAATCTCCCTAGGATTTTCTCCTTTGCATTTTTTACCGCGAAAGAGGTATTCAAGGCATACAGTTTTTGACCCAATCCATTTACTCAGCTTTCCAATAACTAAATCCAAAACTAATTTTAGCATGAAATTTTTTGCTCATTCAATTAAGATCTTGTCAGAGTAGTGATGAAAATATATTTAGAGTATTTTCAGCACAGAAAAACGGATGAAATTTGTTCAGGAAATAGGGAATTATTGCTATTGAAATTGTGCCGAAACAAATTCAAAATTACCTCTGCTTCTATACTTGTATTGTTTCAACAATAAACTCATTTGTAACATTTTTTACTCGACTAAATTTTCAGCGCCTTTCTGGCACTCCTGACGAAGTCTCAGATTTAGCAGTGATAGACATGTGTGTTGTGTTAGGAATGAAAGTATGTTGCACTGTGCATACCACGGCCTTGGACGATTGGTTAAATACAAATGTATTCACTCTCAATGTCTCCCTGCTTCTTGTAGAGTTCATGACAGGTAGCGCTTTCGAGCTCTGAGGAAACGATGGTACTGTTTCAAATCAGCAATGGTTTATCGCAATGAAACTTGTTTCACACTTGAGGAATACTTATATGTTGTGAAAACTATTTGAGTTAAATATATTCGAGTAGTCTAAATACGTAGTATCACGTGTTTTTTAGTGAGCATTGTTTTTTTTAAATAAGAAAACCTGTTTCATGCAGAAGCTTGCGGAGGGAACTGATCTTTCCTGTTCTATGCGTACATGAATTCAATCCATCAACATGAGATGTTACATGCTCATTCTCTGCACCGACCAATATACTTAATCTTCTCTGAATGAAGTTTTCGCTCCCGTGTAAGTCAAGATGTTCTCTCGATCACAGCTTGCTCCACACTGACACATTGCGTCCAATTAAACTTCAATTTTAACTCTACATTTTGCGTAAAGAAGATGCATGTTTTAAAAGTGTCCCCCTCATTCCATGCTGTATACATTATCTAATCAACGTGATGATTTCTGGAACCTAATAACAAGTAACGTTGCGTTATGTGGGTTTGATTTGATTTCATATTATTACTACTAAGTATGACTGATGTATTAAAAAGTAAGCCACCTCAACTGCTCACTAACACGCAAAGTTGCAATTGAACGACAAAAAGTAAACCCAATCACATTACTTGCAGATCAATTCTGGACTGGCTCATAAGTGTGATGTAGTAGGTATAGAAGATTAAATATTTATTTTTATGATCGAAGCCCAGTTTTTGTAGGTTTATTGAGCTTGACTCAGACAAAATATAACATCATTGTTAATGTCGGTCTACTAAGAAAAAAACTTTTAGTTCACCAGAAAGAACAGAAGCGATGATTTGGACAAGAGAAAAAATCATGTAAAATAGCAGTAACATTTGAAACAGCATTAGCTAGCGGGTTGAAAATGCATTCTAATTTAATCCATAACTGCCAACATTCAAAACTGAAGAGCATTTGAGACAGCTCAAGCCATCGCAGTGTTAAAAAATATTATAAATGCTTCTAGTGCTTCATTAGTGAAGTTACTCTTCATTGCTCAACAATATCAAGTGAGGTGGAACAAATAATTCTGCTATAGTATTTTTTTCAGCAGCAGAACTGCGTCCTATGTACGTAGAAGAGCCAGGCCACGAATACTGAAGTGCGGCTGCCTTCTGGTAATTCAGGCAATTTTAAAGGTAAATTTTTACGAATAAATAATATAATGATACTTTTTCACAATCACTTCCTTTTTTTGATGAACGCTAACTGCACGAGGCGCAGTCAAGAAGAAATGAATTAAAAATGAAAACAGTTGAATTCTAAAATAATTAATTCCAAAATTAAAACATTTTAGATTTTAAGTCTCTTAAATTGAAAGTCTTATACCTAGCTAGTGAGTGCACCCCACAAAAGTACACTGATATCTACGGAAGTGGTTGAATCAACTGAGAGCAAGGCTGAATCACCTGAGAGAGAGTTCTCTGAGTAGATCTAGGAATTTTTGCTCCGTCCATGAGAAATGAGGCCACATAAAAGTTTAAGTTGACAATTTACCAATTAAAACAAAACAGGGAGCAAGCTATGTGTCGAATTCGTAAGCAATCGCATAAATTATAACTGAGCACATTGACACATTAAATATTACTGGATCGAACGCCGGCGCCCCAACTTGTGCAGTCTCGTCCGTTAGCCGTGACGAGCTTGGTTTCGGAACTTTCTGGAGACACGTCGTAACTATTATTTTACTTGAAATGACTTCAACATACGGCTAACTTTTTAAACATGATATCATGATCATTTGTTTTATTTTAATACGCTGAGCTTTAAAAATAGGCTCATTTCGTAAGGGTGGTAAATTTTCTACAAAAATATCAAACTTTACAAGTATTGCTACATGTGAAAATGTACACTTAATTTCATCAGGAAATTTTGTGGTTGTTAAACTAATTTAGCTAATTTTGATGAAAAAATAAACAATTCTCTTGCTCTCTCAATAAAAATTTAGTTAAGGTATTAGAGTAAACACACATGATCAGTCACTATCAGATGTATTTTCTACGTGAACATAGTAAAATGTCATTTTTTATGGTATTTATGCAAACTATTTCTTTTGAGTTCTGGTTGGACATTTTACGAACGCTTTCAACGAACTGTTACGTAACCTCAGTTGTACACCAAAGAACTATGAAAATATGTAAATTAAAAATAAAGATATAACTGCCATGTATCTCTCCATATGATGACACAGAGTTTGTGCGTTGCAGTATTGATGATTGAGTCAAGGAAGTCTGGGTTCGATTATTATTGATTTTTATGAATATGTTTTTAGGATTTTAAATATTATTTATCGATATTCGTTGAAAATTTACGAATTAAATGAAGATAGGACATGCATTTGATTGTTTAATTTGAAGTAGTTCGAGTTCTTCACGTGCTAAAGTAAGAAGGTATTCAGTCAACATGTTTAATAAAACGCTGTCAATCGTTAAAAATACAATATCCCTGTAGTCAATAATTATATAAATAGCTACGCTTCGATGTGACAAACATCATCTTCAGGCTGAAAATATACAAAAAAAATTCAGTTACATTCATAAAAATACAAATCTAATACCCTATATCAGACATGAGAATGTTAAAATGACAGCTAAAAAATGACTTCCGACAAAATTTGTACCACAGGAAAATGGACTTTGCAAGATTAGGTAACAGACAACTATAGGTGTAAAAGGCACTATAACTATTGTACAACTATAGATTTAAAAGACCCTATACAGTATGTCTGAATACCAATATACCAGCAGTTTGCTTGAATCGCAAATTTATTGTGAACTGAAAAACGAGGGAAATTTTGAGGAAATTAATCACATTCAATTCGAAAAAGTTTCATAGTCTAACTCCATCACCAGTTCTAAGTTTCTAACAATACAAATCATTATGTCCCTGAAACGAAAGATTAAAAGACTGTTGAAGGCAGTGATTAAAAGATATCACAAAAATAAAATGCCAAATAAAAAGAGAATTGAAAAGATAACAACTATCTATTTACTATTTGAAACGGATATGAACTGTCAGTATTGTCAAAGACAGGTTTTTGGTTAAAAATTGGTGAAGACTTCAAAATTTTAAGGTCATAGGGGGTTGAGTGTGAATTTAAGTTTTTGAAGTCGGCAGAATGTATGGGTACATAGCATTTTCGGGCGTGATAGCTCACTGCGGAGTGAGACGAGTATGAATTGAGTCCCAGTACGGAAGCTTCTATCCCGATGCTCTGCCACGCTGATATAAAAATTTCGAACGTCATGCCGACGTACGATTATGTGCACACTGCACATCATTCATTGAGTATTCACAAAAAACTGAGTTAGTGACTGAAGGTCGGTCAGCAGCATTATGAAAATCCCCCAAAGACCACGGGTAGGTCGCTTCGCAGGTAACGTGTTAAGGGCTAAAAAGAGACAGAACTGAACGGAAGACGATGATTCGTTACAAAACAAACTTCTCAATTGTCTCATTTTGGGAGCTACGATTCCGTTCGTACGTATCATATACGGGGGAAAATACTAAAGTAAACCACACTTGGAGAGCGTTTAGAGAAGGAAACTGAATTTGTTGTTACCTATTGAACTTAAGAGGCTAGTTCAAAGGAATTTGATCCTAAACAAGATCTTTAAAAATTGTCATCAATTATCCCCAGAGTGGTTGATAATTAAAACCTACTGCATCAATTTCCTTACTTCGTGTGCCTTTTACACTTCGTGTGCCTAACTAAATAGGTCGGCTTTTCCCTCTTCGGGGAAATAAATGAAAATTTAACCTAATCTAAATTTGGGGATGGGATTTTCAGATGAACTGCAAAACATAAAGCAATCGGCTGTGTTCAAGAAATGTTAGTATTTAGCGACCGATATTTGAGTAAACTTTTCTTGAATTCGATTCTTAGTTATGATACATTATTTTTGACACGTATTTTAAAATGTATTTTTATCAAATCCAATGCAAGGTATTCTATTTTCAATGCATTAGTTTATCGAACAGTCAAAATTAAAGTTCATACCATACAATTCTAGAGTATACATCTTTTCTTGGGCTTGAAAGGTATTTCCTCGATCAACAAGCCTCACTAGATGGCGGTAAATTTCCTTTTTCAAAATGTAGAATCACCTGCATTTCTAGAAAAAGAAGGCTCTTGTATGAAAATTTTTATCTATCAGGGTAAAACGAGTTTTTCTCCCTGAACGATTTCCTGTAGAGTTATAATGTTAGTATCAAAAGGATTAAACGCTTGGAGCATCAAACTGTATAATTGAAAGCAATTGTAAATATCTAATTAAACAAAAAATTTCCTATTTACTTCTGGTTTAGTTTTTCACTAACTCAATTACTTTTTGAATAGGAGGGGGTAAATCATTGTTTTATATGCGCCTTTTTCCAAGAAAAAAAATAAATTGGTTTGAGGAAAATTTGGGGTCATTTTCTGTAAATAAAACATTGGGCCAGCGTCCAAGAGAGAAAAATACGCAATAAGCAAAAAAAGAAATGATTGACGCGCTCTTCTTATTTTTTATTGGGACCACAGACAACCATTCAGAGGAACAGCGCACAAACACCGAACAATCGGTATATATAGGCCGTCGAGGCACGAGGAAATGAGATGAGTTTGCTGCAACCAACTTAAAAGGATGTTCGGTGGTCATTATTAGTGTAGGAGGTACCAACACAGTCATGTACTACGTAAGGATCTGACTCCGGTAACAGTAAATTTATAACAATAGCTCAACTCGACAAGCTCAGTTACAGTAGTTCTACTTTCTGTCAATCAAAATACCGTTCACTTGCTTTGATGCTAATAAAATGTTTTTACCATTGTCGATCATTTTATTCAAGGCTGACCGAAAAAAGGCTTAGTTTCAGACTAGCATCTACAACAACCAGCAAATGCATTTCACCTGCGACGATCCAAACCTGCGGCTGCACACTGGAGAGAATGAACGTCTCTCTTAGCAGCAAACTCACCGAGCAAACTTCTCAATATCAAGATTTTCACCCCGATAAGAATGCTGATTTATTGAATGAGATATATTATTGAGAGGACCAGTGAACATGCATTTGAAAGTTACTTCAGAAATATTATTTTCCCAACTTCAATTAAAAGGTTGAACCGAGAGCCTTCTAAGCACTCCAGGGGCACAGTTTGGTTTACAATTAAATACACAAGTGACCGTAATTCTCGTATTGATCAATCGTTTGCTCAGATATTCAAAAAGTAAACAAAAATACTTTCTTAGAACACACTACCGGCAAATAAAAGCACATGAAGGGAGGCAATCGACCCGGAGACTGCATCGCCTAGTACTCCTTATGAACACTCTGAGAAAGCTTAAACTTGTACTCAGGTGAGGTCTTCAAAATATCTTATATCGACAATTGTATACGTTCATTAGAAAGTTGGTTTTATGAATAGAAGAAGTTACTCGAGAAAATACTCCACAGACTCACGAAAGTGAATCGCCTTTCCTAGGAGATTATGGCCCATCATGCACCAACCCCTCAGGCAGACTTGGAGCATGTTGCACACAAAACCTGCACAAAGGAGAATCTCTTTGTCATAATGCATCGCCTTCTGAGTTGAAGTGCCCAGGAACAAAACGAACTTCGAAAGGAAAATCAGAGTTCATCCAACGTTGGGGCTAAGAGAGAACACATAATTTTCACATCATCACGATGGACTGAACGACAGTGATCATTATAAAAAACGCAATTCCATACAAAAAGAGTTCAAATTTTTTTCACCCTAATGAAAAGTTATTAAATCTCTCTCTAAAGATGAACATACAGCTTGAGTCTCTGTAAAAAATTACAGTGAAATTTTACGATAAAATGCCTGGTAATTTCGCTGCCAACATAAATCCGTAAAAACGGTAAAACCTGAGATCGGAAAATAATGAAAAACCCTAATCGCCACTGTTTTGCCGTGGAAAAACGGTAAAAACAGTCCTAGTCTAACACCATTAAGGTCAAGTCTAAAACTTTATAGTTTGAAGGATAAATTTTTCGGATACACCAATCAGAACTACAAAGTTAACATTTCCTACAATTGACTATGTTAATATTACAGTAAAGTCACTGATTTTAGTATTACTTTGATCATTTAAATAAATTTGGATAAATTCGATAGCATTACACAAATTTCGAAAATAATCTGAAATATGCGCCTACCAAGTAGGGTTTGCATCCCGGGATCCCGGATGATTTGGGACTAAAATTTTCCGGTCCGAGAATTCCTTTTTTCCCAGGAATTCCCGGGATTTTAAATAGTATATGTATTTCAAGATATTAGTGAGAAAATAACTTAAAATCATGCTTTTTAATAGTGTCTTTAGTGTCTCAATATCATTGCAATATACATCACTACACAGTGTAGTCTACACTATCTCATAATACAGGGTGTTTCAAAAATACACGGCATAATTTCAGGTATGTATTTCCCACATGTAGACAATCAAAATAGTTCATTACAACATATGTCCGGAAATGCTTCATTTCCGAGTTATGGCCTTCACAACATTGAAATTCACCGGAACGTTTTTCTTTCCGCAGGTCGTTGCCGTCAAAGGACACATTAAGAGGGCACTCTGACAGATCATTCCTAGGCGAAGGTTAAATTCAGTGTTGTGTTTGGCGTTCGACTGTGTGTCATGTACACAAATCAGGAGCTGGCAGAGATGCACTTGATCTACGGTAAGGCAGACGGCAATGCTGCGCTGGCTCGTCGTTTGTACCAGGAGAGGTACCCACAGCGACAATGTCCAGATCGGAAGACATTTGTAAGTCTCCATCAGCGTCTGTGCGAGTATGGAAAATTTGACTCTCCTGGATTGGGAAGGGGACGACCAAGATCTACAACTCCAGAAGAACAGGAGGAGATTCTGGAGATTGTGAACAGAACTCCTTCTATCAGCACACGAAGGTTAGCGTTGCAAGTGAATGTTCCCCATACGACTGTCTGGAGACTGCTGAAAGAGTATCAATTGTATCCTTACCATTTGCAACGTGTACAGGCGCTGTCACCAGCAGATTACCCTGCACGAGTTAGGTACTGTCAGTGGTTCTTGCAGCAATGTGCTGCAAATCCGAACTTTTCTGCCTTAGTATTATTTACAGATGAAGCACAGTTCACACGAGATGGCATAACAAATCTCCACAATCAGCATGTATGGGCGTATGAAAACCCAAATGCAACTGTTGTATCTCATCACCAGGTGCGGTTCTCCCTCAACATGTGGGCCGGTATCATTGGTGATCGGTTAGTTGGACCCCATGTACTTGTAAACAGACTTACGGGGCAGGCGTACACAAACTTCCTGGAAAACATCATACCTGATGTTTATGACGACACTCCACTGATCGATCGTCAGCACGCTCACTTCTTGCATGACGGCCCTCCTGCACACTTCAGTCGTACGGCTCGCCGGTACTTGGATCGAAGATTTCCTGATCGATGGATAGGTAGAGGTGGCCCAATTGCTTGGCCTCCACGCTCACCTGATCTGAACCCTCTCGATTTCTACTTGTGGGGCCATTTAAAATCATTGGTTTATTCGTCTCCGGTGCCTGATTTGGAATCCCTTCGGAATCGAATTGTGGCACGCTCTGAGGACATACGCAACATTCCTGGAGTGTGGGAGCGTGTTCGCAGGTCAATGAGACATCGATGTGAGGTCTGTATTCAAGCAGGAGGTGGTCATTTTGAACATCTTCTGTAATGGCAACGACCTGCGGAAAGAAAAACGTTCCGGTGAATTTCAATGTTGTGAAGGCCATAACTCGGAAATGAAGCATTTCCGGACATATGTTGTAATGAACTATTTTGATTGTCTACATGTGGGAAATACATACCTGAAATTATGCCGTGTATTTTTGAAACACCCTGTATAGTTCAACTATTACATCAGAATATATTTTGTGGTTTGATTTTGCAGGTAATAAAATATAGACTAATAGATACGATGGCAACGGCCGATGTTATAGAAACTAAAGCCTTTGAGTGGCGATGTTATGTGAAAGATGCAACATGGAGAAAGTGCGAAGTGTGTGAAGTGCGGCAAAAATTTACTTTGCAAAGGCTGGTCTACCAGTGGTTTGTTACATCATCTAAAGAGTAAACACAACATAGTGAAGCCTGAAACTGTAGACACAGTTGCGTCAACTACTAGCTAAGAAAAAAGAAATCGCATTGAAACAAAGCGCCCTCATACAAGAAAGAGCAGTAGTGAAAGCACTAAACCTAAGCATATAAAAATAACAAGTTTCTTAAAGGTACGTCAGAGTACTCCGGAAGAACGAGTGACCAAGCTTGTAGCAGTTGATGGCGTGTCAAATACAGTTACGTTAAAAATCGTGAGTTCATTAGAGAATCCTTCTCAGATAAAGGTTTTACGCTCCCTAAATCGACAAATACTGCGATGGGTATGGGCAACAAATTAAAATAGCATAAATGTAAAGTGTAAAGAAATCCCGGGATCCCGGGAACTTTCGGGATTGTCTTCCGACATCCCGAGATTTTCATTTTGTCCCGGGATTGCAAACCCTAGTGACCATGCTGTTATGGTGAAATATGGTGTTTTCATTGAAGCGAAGAAGCGCATTGTCGTGATACTACGGATAGTTTTGATGTTCCAACAATTTGGATCTCTTCGTAGCACGATTTTTTACAGTTTCTGTATCTTTTGTGAGGCTTCTCGAAGTATTGTAAAAGTTTCAGTTGATAATTTACAAATTTTATAACAAAACGTGGAGAAGGCTAGTGGTCGGATTTATAAACAACCACGAAAAATTCAACTGAATGTGAACACAGGATTACAAAACTACAAATTGTAAGGCACACACAACTTCACAATCCATAGTACCTCAGCACTTCGGCACATTAAGTATCATGGGATCGAAAGCTGGCGCGCCAGCTCGTGTCCAACATCTGTGATGAGTAAGGATTGGGATTTTTTTAATTTTCTAGTGGTACGTCTAAGTTCATATACGCTTGAAGACTGTTTTCATGCGCACATAATTGCTTGAGGTTAAATACCTCAGAATGGCTTCAATATATGGTAAACAGTTTACCATGTTATCACAATCATTCATTTCATTTTACTGCACAAAGCTAAGGAAAATGTTCTCTTCGGAGGAATAATTTTTTGCAAAAAATAAAACTTTATATGAGTTGCTGCGTCTGAAAATTTGCCCTCATACTCATCAGAAAATAGTGCGGGTATAAAGCCATTGTTGTCAATTTTGATTAATAAATAAATAATTCTCTCGTTCTCTTAGTGGCGACTTGGTGAAGGTATCAGTATATAGTCTTAAATTATCATACCTGAACATATTGAAATGTCAGCTTTTATGGCATTTTAAACAAACTGTTTCTTTTGAGCCCTCGTTGCATGGTACGTTTTACAAACGCTTTCTACAAACCGTTACGTAACTTCAGTGGTATACACCTAAGAAGTATAAATGCATGTTGTAAAAATAAATTTATATTTTAAATAATCAATTGTTGGCGTAGGATTGAATCGCGTAATAATAAAGGTCAATACCCTTTCGTGATCTCCTTTACTCTATTGTTGTTCAAGCGTTGTTGACTTGTTGGCATAGGTTCGCTCCAGTCTTTGTCTGTCCGCAGCTAAGTGTACATATTTTTCTTGGTAAGTCAATTCGTGTCTGCAGTTTTTAGCAATGTCGGCTTCCCTGACCTGTCAGGAGCCGACCTCCTTTCTCGCAACATCAGCCTTAACTTGTGGAGTTCAATTAGTGCAATATGAGTGCAATAATTTCATAACCGTGTGATCCAATAACAGCTGTGAGTATCAACCAAAGTTTGGTCAATATCCTGATGTGTCTAGCCTAACGCAAGACGGCAAAGAAGTGGTGTCTGTTCTAATTAAATATTTCGACTCAGTATTGACAAAATTTAATAGTGATATTGACGAAATGAAAAATGAAATAAGCGGCCTTAAAACACTATCTGAAACAATAGCAGGAAAAGAAGCAGAACACAAAAAAATATTGAAGAACAGAATGAGAAAAAACATAGCTTGGAGTCACGTCTCGATCGCTTGGAAAAAAAAATGATCAGCGCCGAGACTTGGAAGATAGAAAATGTACTCTCGTCATTTCCGGGGGGGGAACTACCTCAATCTCACAACAACGAAAATTGCGAAGAAACAGTCTGCAAAATTCTGAAGGACATCAAAATTGACCTCATTGATGCTGACATCACGTCAGCTAACAGAATGGGAAGAAAACCACTAACTGGAAACGAAGATAGAAGAAACATCGCTTTCGAACTGAAACATTACAACAAGAAACGTGAAATTCTCTCTGCCTGCCGAGTAAATAAACCAACGTTCTATATAAATGAATATCTAATACCTTCACGAGCCAAGATCATGTACACCTTGAGAGTAGCCAAGAGAAATTTCCCGGAAAAAATCGGAACCCCGAGGACCCAGGATGGAAACATCTTCGCATTCATCCCTGGACAACCGGACTCGAGACGTCAGATTAACACGCCAGAAGAGCTCGACCAATACCTGATGCTGCAACTGGGTAAATCATCGAAACAGACCTTGGGTGATCACCTCAATTAGGTATCAAAACATGTAACCGTGTCAAATTATATACTCGTATGTCAATAACGCCTAGAATTCTATAACTTTACACTAAATCTTCAAACTGCATAACTTCATATCATGAATCAGTTCCAACCTCTAAAGATATATACGGCAGTTTTACCTCAATTTTGACAACCGTATGACAGATATATATGAACATTTATGACAACTGTATTGGAACTTGCAACAACACCATCAGCAATTTGTACCTACCAATTTTATGATGGAATATTGATATCCACCTTGTTCGCCTTTCCTCATAAATTGTAAGTAATTTTTTACCAATTAATTATTATCATGTGTAAAATACATTAGCTGATTAGATTAGCATCGTCGCTAATTTTTTTTTTAAACTTATTACCTGTTGTATGTGAACTTTGTAACAACGCCTTCAGCAATTTGTACGCATCAATTTTGTATATTGAACTCCAATATTAATCGCTCTTGGCTGAGTATTGAGTGTACTCACGAAATCACGCTAGATTTCTTTTTCTTTTCTATACTTTCTAAGCTAGTTTTTAGATAGGAATATCCTTTTAATCTTGACTCTGTATTTCGTTTTAAGTTATACAATAGTACTTACTACCTACTGTTTACTAATTTTGAATGACTGATCACACTGATATATTAGATGAAATCGACCCGGATCTCAATCATTTGGACAGAATATTTCCAAACCTAAACGACTCTGAAAACTGCAGATATACTAATAAATCAAAATTCAACGAATCTATACGAATAACCCGGCAGGATTTTTCGCTACTGTGTTGGAACTGTAGGTCACTCTATCCAAAATTGGAAGAGATACAATGCACTATTACTGAACTTAAGTATAACCTAAATGTGATTAGCTTCACCGAAAGCTGGCTAGATGACTCGACCAAAGACATGATTAACTTTGAAAATTATCATAGTTACCATTCGCTACGAAAAAACAAGCGAGGCGGGGGCATCAGTACATACATTTCTAAGCACATGGATTCGACAATCATAGCAAGTGCAACACTGAATCAGGATCATATAGAATCATTATTCGTAGAACTGTCTAGAGATGGCAAACGAATTGTGCTTGGAACGGTGTATAGGCCTCCTACAGCCTGTCCTATATCCTTCCTTAATGAACTTAATAGCATTATTTCTCAGTTCAAAAAACAAACAAAAAAAACAAAAACCGTTTATTTCCAAGTTGTCACATGAGATACATATGCCAACATATTGGCTTTTAAAAGTTCCTTAATATAAGACGTCCTAAAACAAAAGATCCATACGAGGAGTATTAATTGACAAACCATCCGAGGTGTAAAAATAGATAAGCCATACGAGGCATAATAATCGACAAACTATATGAGGTGTGCTAATACATAAACTATCAGAGGTGTACAAATAGGATAGACCATACGAGGCATATTAATAGACATAATATACGAGGCGTACTATAATAGACAAACCGCACGTGGTGTGCTAATAGTCTAACAAAGTTCCATACGAGGAATACTAATTGACAAACCATACGAGGTGTACAAATAGATAAGCCGTACGAGGCATAATAATAGACAAACTATACGAGATGTAACATTAGACAATACTATCATAGGTGTACAGATAGATAGACCATACGAGGCATATTAATAGAAAAAATATACGAGGCGTACTAATAGACAAACCATACGGGTCGTGCTAATAGTTTAACTCTGTCAAGGGTAGTTGAATGAGAAATGAGAAATATTATCTCTTGGATATTTTATATTCCAAGAGATTCCGGTACAACGCTTCTTGCCTTTTTCCTACTTCAATAATTTCAACTAAGAACTTGGCAGTTTCGAAGAATTCTTTAGTATTTTTCGAATTATTTATAAGATCATCGAAGTAGGAAAAATACAAAAAAAACGCTACACCGTACTAGATTGAAACAACACCGTAAATGACAATCAAGTATTGAGAAAAAGATAGTCTCGAAATAATTTGTAAAGAACATCGCGCAACGCAACACAGCACGCACATCTAGGAATGCGTAAACAAACTTACACTCAAAATTGAAATGCATGGCTTGTTCTGCATACAAATATAGAGATAATTTTTGCACGAGTGCTTTATTTCCTTTGTCTGTTTATACTTTTTAATTTCTTCTGTTCACAGAAATGCCCTTCGGGGTCGTGATAGATCGATTTATAAATCATAAAGCAAGCGCAATCAATTTGTTTATTTCTGAAATTTGGTGCAGTGTTAACTGATCGCAGAGCTTTAGGTAAAATGTAATGTGTCTTGAGGTTTTGCTTTTTTATGCAAAAAGTAGAAATAGAAACCGATATATGTACATGTGCGCATATATGTGTGCGAAATGTGTGCATGTTTACACTGATACATAAACATTTATGTTTGCGTGCGCACACGTACATACTCACGCGCACACACCAACACACATATTCATATATATACGTATTGAAAACGAATATAAGAAAAATGCTAATAGACATGAAAAATAATCTTACTCTTTCAATATTTAAAATGACAGCCCAAGCTCTGATGAATCGTAAGAAATAACCTGAGGAAAGATAAGGAATAGAAAAGGACTTCGAAAAACGTATAAATGGAATGGTTTTTTAATTTCCTAAAGGAAATTTTAAGAAAACTCAAGTTACCGCTGAGGAACAACAACAAAAAAAAAACATATATCTTCAATATATCATATCATATATCATATCTTCTCGATATTCTCTGCGACATCATGCGGACATGGGTACATGGGATAAAATGGAGATACAGTGTAGGCCAGTTACCACTCATGATTGACAAATATCTACAAAATTTTGGCAGAAATGCGCAAACAAACTTATACTCAACATCAAAATTTGCTTGTACAACATACGGACAGAAAGATAATTTTACCACGATTCATACGCTCAAATTACGATTAATTTCATTAATTGTATTTGTCATTAATCCGATTCACAGAGACGTCCTCTGGAGTAAGTGGGAGATCTATTTTTGAATCATTTCGCTAGTGCAATAAAATTTATTAACCGGATGGTTTTTGTGTAAAGAAATGAAATAGAAACATGTATATCTATTTATGTAGATATATATATACCTATATACGTACACACACATATCAATATATGTACTTATTGAGAATGAAATATAAGAAAAAAATACAAATATAAAATAAGAGGATAGAAACAACCTACCATCTATCACACCGATAATGACAGTTGAGCTCATTGTAATCCTAAGAAATTATTCGAAAAAAAATAACTAAAAGGAAAAGAAGACTTCGGAAAACGTAAAATGAACTGGTTTTTAGTTTCTTCATAGAAATTTTTAAGAAAACTCAGGTTACAGTCAAGAAACAACACAACTCTTCAGCATTATACAGACATGTGTACATGGGATAAAATGGAGTAACATTGTGGCCGGATATCACATTTGAGTGGAGAATATTTACAAAATTTGGCACATATAGGTAGATTAAGCAATGGTCCAAAGTGTCCTTCTACTGTGTCAACAGGTCCTTCTACGATGACATAATAATGTGCGGTGACTTCAACTATGATTTGCTGAAACATGAAGGCTATGAACCAATCTCTAATTTCTTAAATGCATTTCATTCTAAATCTTTCCTTCCGATCATCACAAAGCCAACACGAATAACCTCAGAATGTGCTACGCTGCTTGACAATATCTTTATGACAGACCCAAGTGATTTTCTTGCTGGAATAATTATTTCTGACTTATCAGATCATTTTCCAGTTTTTCTTATTAAGAAAAATGTCTATATTGCTTGCACCAAAGCACGGGCTGAAACGTACTCATATCATAAAATAAACGAATCAAATTTAGAAGAAATGCACACCGTTCTAGGAGATTTAATGCCAACATTGCACATCACCCAACAAAACAATAATGCAAGGAGCATTGATGAAGCAGTAGTAAAGTTGACTGAAACTATAATGACGGCATACAATCAGTGTTGCCCAATTGCAACTCGTACAGTTACCCCGAAAAATAAACAAAAGCTCTGGATTACTAGAGACATCGTGATAAATATAAAGAAACGCCAAGCGTACCTAGCCCTCCTTTGCGAAGGGCGAATATCTAGAGAAACATACGAGTATAACCGATTCAGAAACTCTATGACAAACCAGATAAGAACATCAAAAAAGAGCTACTTTACCCTCAAGTTTACTCAATTCAAAGCTGACGCTAAAAAGACTTGGCGCCTCCTTAACTCTTGATATAAACCGAATAACGCCGATAAAAAGAAAATTGAATATATCACTCAAGATAATGTAAAATACCATGAGAAGAATGAAATTGCTGATCTCTTCAACAACTTCTTTGTAAACGTAGGGAAAACTATAGCCAATGGTATTCCAAGTAACCTACTGATCACCTGGAATTTATGGATCATATTCGAGAACACAACTCCTTTTTCTTTACGCCTACAAACTCCTCCGATGTAATTCCGTGCATAAACAACATGAAAAATAAATCGAGTGGGTTACAAACGTTTCCAACTAAAATACTTAAAATAATTGCTGATATTGTGGCCCCGCTGATATCCAATATTATTAACCAGTCTCTCTTACTAGGCACTTTCCCGAACTCCCTCAAAGTTGCTAGAGTAACCCCTATCTTCAAAAATGGTGAAAAACCTGTGTAAACAATTATCGACCTATCTCCATGTTACCAATTATTAGCAAGGTATTCGAGAAAATTGTGTATAAAAAAGTATACTCTTACTTTGAACAAAAATCATTTCTCTATGATAACCATACGGCTTTCGCTGTAAAAAATCAACAACACAAGCAATAGTAAATCATTTACAATTCCTTTATTCTAATATAGATAACGGAAAGACTGTCTTCTCTGTATTTCTTGACTTTCGAAAAGCATTCGATTGTGTGGACCATAACATATTACTCTCGAAACTACATTGTTATGGCATTCGTGGGGTTGCCCATGATTGGTTCAGATCATACCTAACAAATCGGAAGCAATACGTTGTCATTGACGACGAAAAATCGGACCCACAGAAAATTAGCCATGGAGTTCCACAAGGATCTGTTCTTGGGCCTCTCCTTTTTCTTATTTGTATCAATGATATTATTAAATCTACATCATTTTTTAAATTCATACTTTTTGCCGATGACAGTACCCTTTCTGCGGTCCTTCCGAACGAAAATCCCACTACGATTGCGGAGAGTATAAATAATGAACTCCATTTGGTTTCACTGTGGCTTAATGCTAATAAAATAAGCCTTAATATCGATAAAACAAATTATTTTACATTCCCATACAAGAAAAATATATCTCTACCATCCATTAAAATTGGCGAAGGTGAAATCAAAGAAACCAACTCATGTGAATTTCTGGGCATCATAATAGATAAACATCTGACCTTCAAAGAGCACATCACTCATATTAGTTCTAAATTATCAAAATCCATCGGAATCCTGAATAAAGTTAAAAGTTTCCTGCCTGAAACAGCCTTACTAATGCTTTATCGAACGCTCATTTCACCATAATTGCAATACGGAATAGAAGCATGGCATGGAACTGATAAAAATAAAACCAACATAATTTTTTCTCTGCAAAAAAGAGCCATCAGAGCGGTAAAGAACCTAGAATATAATGCTCACACAAATGATTCATTCAAAAATTTACTAATCCTTAAACTCTCGGATCTCTACAAAATCTCCATCTGCAATTTCATCTACAAAACATTAGCTAATGATGGCGACAATAGCCTACAACAGTTATTAACTGCGCAAACTGGTCATCACGACCATTTAACACGAAATAGAAGTAAATTCATGCTTCCTTATTATTCAAATGCCCGCTCGCAACATAGTATACTATTCGTTGGAACTAAAACCTGGAACTCAATACCTGCGGAGATCCGTGAAAGTAAATCTTACAAGGTATTTAAAAGAAATCTTGAGTCTCACTTCTTATCAGAATACTAGTCGTGAAGATCACCAAGTCAAATCCTGTCTCCTTCATGTCTGGTCTTAATAATGCAATTTGCCATGAGTAATATCGCCGATTTTCAGTCTGCTCCTAAATCATTATCGAATATACTGTTAAATATAGTCCATATGACCAATATTGTAAAACTAAACATCAATATCGAGTTCATTATCCTGTTGATCAGTTTAATGCGAAACTAGGCTAAGTGAATTAGGTTAAACATTATTGTACGCCATAGAATAATGTAATGGTAGGATGCCCTAGAAGTCGCTGAACTTATTCGGGCCCACAGGTAGCTATACTCAACTTTGACCATTGTATTAGACTTAAGAAACATTCTACCTCTGTATCTCCTGTGGTAAATAAATTGTTTAAATTGTTTAAATTGTTTAAATCCTATTTTGTTGCAACTTACCAAGTCTGAGATTTTAATGCCGTTTTAGTTATGTGAACGCGTCTCTATGAATCGTGCTTATGTGCGTTCTTGTCCCTACGCAGGAACAATAATTGGAGCTTGTAATAAACTGGACTCAATCCCAAACGTTTGACCGATGGCTTCATATGTCTCCAAATAAACCCGTATTTCTATTGTTCTGAGAAATACGTAACACATGTAGATTTAAAATAAAGATATAACTGTTCAGCATCTCTCCTCATGATGACGCAGAGTTTCGTGTTGCAGTATTGAAGCTTAAAGGAACGCTAGGTTCATTCATCAAATTCTTTATTTATAAGATTTTTTTGAATTTTTAATATTTATTCGAAGAAATTTATTGAAAATTTATCTCAACCTGATAATTTAGGAAATGAATCAAAAAAGGACAGGCATTTGATCATTTTATTTGAATCAGTTTTACATTTTCACGCTTTGAAGTAAAAGAGAATTCACTCAACATTTGTACTCAAACACAATCAATTGTTAAAAACTCATTATTCTCGTAGTCAGTAATACGCGACGTTTCGATATCACAAACAGCATCACTTCGATGCAGAACTTGCTGATATGCATTTCATGTACGGAGCTGCAGCAGGAAATGCTTCACTAGCTTCACATTTGTACAGAGAACGGTACCCTAATTGTGAGGTTCTTGGATGCAGGTTCTTCATCAACTTCTCATAAGATTGCGTGAAAATGGAACTTCAGGATTAACAGACAGGATACATGGGGTCTACGCAACGATCGACCAGGACGAATCATTCAGTATTTTGAACAAAATCGTCGAATAGTACATGCTATGCTGCTCAACATTTAGGCATTTCAAGTTATGTTACTGTATGGCGAGAACTCCACTGTCAAAGCTTACACCCGTATCATTTTCAAAGAGTGCAAAGTGTGCTTCCTACAGATCATGAGCCTCGAAAGCAATATGCTCAGTAGTTTTTGCAAAGAGAAATAAATGATGTCGGCTTTCCGAAGAGAGTCCTGTTCACTGATGAAGCATCTTTCTCTCATTGTGCTGTATTGAACACGCTCAATTCTCTCGATTGGGCTGTCACTAACCCTCACATAATTCATGTTCATCAACACCAATATCGCTTCAGCGTCAACGTGTAATTAATTACTGGAATTACTCGAAAACGGTGGGGCTTTAAGATTTTTGTTACTCATGAAAATCGCTTCATTTTTCGATTTTCTATTTATAGTTTCATTTTTTACCTCAAGTTCTGAAACACCCTGTATATGTAGAGAACTTTCTTTTGCGTTTTTCTCGTACTTCTTTTAGCTAAATGCACAACTTTGAATCGACATATATTCAGAAGATTTTGTATGATTTTCGCCATTCTTAATGCACAATGAAGACAAATATAATACCAAACTTTATATTAATTAGGCAAAATTTTCAAATTTTTGTCTCAAAATTTTTGAAGCTCACTTTTTTTTTAATTTTCCAGAACATTGAGAAAAATTCGAAATTTGAGTGTATTTTCAAAACTAAAATGAAATAAAAAAGGGGGTCAGTAGAATGTTTGTATTTGTATTCTGAATGTTAAAACCCAAAATCGAAAATTCTAACAACAACTTGAAGAATTATCTACAAAAGTGCCAAGATACACGTCTTAAATCTCATTATTTATTTAGGAAACTCAATGAATAAAAATTTTCTGAAACATTCCGACCACCAGGGTCATTATCAACCTGAAAACAAGTAGAAAAAAATTAGTCAAGTGTCAAATTTGCCTCAATCATGAAACAAAAACGCAAAAAACATGAATGTTTTCATGTTTTTTTTGCGTCAATGGTTGGCCGATATTCTCGATAAATCTCATTTTGTGCCGATACTAATATCTAAACTACTGTATCCACAAACTTCAGATTAGTTTCAGTTATTGAAAACATCAAATTGATTTTCACGGGAACATGTATAATA
Organism: Morinoia aosen; assembly: GCA_030386875.1. Taxonomy (NCBI): domain Eukaryota; kingdom Metazoa; phylum Arthropoda; class Malacostraca; order Amphipoda; family Talitridae; genus Morinoia; species Morinoia aosen. Next base: position 44,886,079 of record CM059559.1, read on the forward strand.
AATCTCTTACGCTTCTTGGGGGGGGAGGAAGGAAGGAAGCGAGGCTCCCGTAGCCCCTCATTCCTCGGCCGATTTTCTCGTGAAATCGCATTTTGTGCTTATTCAAATTTGTAAACTATTACACCCACAAACTTCAAATTAGTTTCAATTTAAACATCGAATCATTCTCCACGAAAACGTGTATAATAAAACTCACGTTCGCTTCCTGAGGGGCAGGCAGCGAGATTCTCGCACCTCTTCAATGGTCAGCCTATTTTGTCGTGAAGTCGCATTGTACGCTAATACCAATTTCTATACTTTTGCTCTTCTGTGTCGAATTATCGATATTTTTCAACAAAGTGAAATTAGCGTTATACAATGAGGAACGAAGTACAAGCATGCACAAACTAAATCATCCGTGCAATATAGTTATATTTCGTATATTTGATTACATTAAACGAAATAACATTTATTTTTTAAATGATGTATCAATGCAGTGGTACCGAAAGTTCCACAGAAAGCCTGACAGATTAGGCAACGGCTAATGGAAATATTTATCATTAAAGCCCGGATTTCAAGTCATAAAAAGTGGTCAACTAATAACGCTAAAAATATGGTCAAAAAAGCATTAAAAAAGTTGATTTGAGGCAAATTTTTGCAATCTTTCACTACTTAACTACCTAGTAGACACCCTGTATAATGCTTTATATTTGCATTTATAGTCGTTATAGCATTAATAGGATGAATGCTAGAAATCCGGGCTCTAGTGATTACCGTTGTCTTAACATCTCTGGGTAGATGCGTGCAATTACCTAGTCATAACAAATTCTCTTCATATACTTGCAGATTTATACCTGATTATAGGTCAAGGCTTGAAACGTTGTAGTATTGACGAAGTAAAATTTTATCAATGTGGACTTTTTAGCGTTTTTCCTACAACTATTTATTAAGGTCTCACAACAAGCGAAATTTACATGCTCGTATAAAAATTATCATTCATTCCAACAAATGCTTACATAACTGAACGTGGATAATATTCAAAATGGTGAACTGATGTTGGATGCGGGAGATTCTTTGAAAAGACTCCATGTCATCGACACCACTTGATCGGAAGTACGAAAATCATTTCAAGGTAATCGATGAGAAATGCGTATCTTGGAATAGTGATGTGAAATTTACTTCTGAACAAATTTTATGAACGTCTAACATACTTCGAAATCCCTAATATGTAAATTGATGTATAATTGATTCTACGAAAAAAACTTGCTAAAAAGCTTGAATGACGTCGTTAGCCTTACAATTATCCTTTGAATTAATTAGGATTTTGAAAACAACTCCGCGCTATGTTGCAACTTTCATTTTTTCGATTATGTCCCATCTTACCAAAATTCTCTTTTCGAAATCAGTCCCCAACTTGAAGCCGACTGGTGACACACGTTTAAATCACTCCGTTCATCATCTTATTTCACAAAATGAAATTAAATACTTCATACAAGATGAATACCTCAAAGACGAACCAAAGTTCGAGCGAGACATAGAAAAGCTCATAAATCATCCAAATGTAAAACACATTTTCGATCGCTTCTTTGAGACCAGGATTGGCCAATTAAAAAAGCGCCACCAGGACGAATCTGGCTTTATCCTTCACGAATCACGCGTCGGTATCAATGTATCCTAATAATCTTTTACGAGGTCCTGATCCAGCATTGCGCGCAAACGACCCTTGGCAACTCACAGATGAAGAATTGGCAACTCTACAGCGAGCCGGGTAGCACCCACGTCACAGATCATATACTAGAAGATCCCCAACTTATCACTAAGTGAGTTTCAGCTCCGTCGACAATGACGTAGGTGCCAATTGGCCAATGACGGAGCCGATAAATTGTTACGTGACTCTTGTTTGAATCTGAAGTCGTTAGTCGGCTGTGAGCCTGTGACAGAGGTGCATCGAAAATTGCAGCAGGAATGGCTCCTTACGTACGCTTAAAAAATGCTCATTGGAAAATCGTGCTACTTATTTATAGCAGGTTTTTTATCACTCAAACATCTTAATTTATTCATTATCGTATTGTTTCGACTGATGTTAGAATCTGGTGTTTAATGGTTTAAAGGTTTAAAATGGTGATGAACTCTTTCCGAAAAACTTAATATACGGCACCTACGTTTTATCACAATTAGAACCTGAGTCTAATTTAAATGCACCTTATTTTTTAAATATAAATTGTATATATGTTCATGAATGCACATTCACGTTTATGTGTAGTGAAGGACAATATAAAAAAGTTTCATCAATATAATCGAAATGTACTGCTTTGGCTTTCACTATCCTTATTACGCCAAGAAACGTTTCATAACTTTTGAATAAAAACTTGAGTTCCAATCCGAACGAGTATCATAGTAAAGCCTGGAGACGCAGCCAATTGAAAGCCTTGGCACCAATGACGTCAGCTGCCAGTCATGGCTGCTAGAAGCTGATTGGTTGGCGTGCGTGAGTACGTTTGTGTAGACCGGGCTTGCGGTCCACCGTAGTTTTGAACTTCTTCTTATGTAAGTGTTCTGTGCCCACGTCAACCTCGCACATTCTCAGTGTGCGTGTGCGAGTCCGTGTTCGTGTATGCCGCGTCACCACCACCAAGAATCACTACCATGCGCACTTCAACAGCTGCCACACGTCGCCGTGTGACATAACTCTAGTGCGAACATTTATTATTGTATAGCTCTGTAATATAAGTATCATTTAATAATGGAATAAAATAATCTGAGTTTTATTATACACTTAAGTCACATCCGCTTTAAGCGACGCATATTATGTAATGAGTTAGAGCAAATAACAGCACAGGTAAGCACAGGCACTGCGATAGTACCGTATGTCATAACGTTTTATTCGTATGTCGCAATGTATTGTTAGCAATGCAAATCTCATTTAGTTTCTATTTTAAATTAATTTGAGCAATAAACCGGTTCTTTATAATTTCAATTAAATAAACACTCTTCTAGCACTGAAGTGTTTTGTAAGTTGCCATTCATGCATATTTACGCCAAGTGAATTCGATTACTTTACTTAGAAAATTTTACTAAAAAATCCTATGTGCTCATATCAGTATGTTTAATTGTTACTTCCCTCTCGTTTAATATATGACTATTTTGGTCTCAAAGTGCAAAATATATGAACCTCTATACTCTCATTGGTGATAAAGCTTGACGCCAACACACCAAGTAATAAATGTTATGGATTTCATCAAAAAATTGCACTTTTTTCGTTCGCGTCAGGAAATTGTATACCGCCTCTGTAAACACCCCTTCCCCTATCATATATGGCACGTATAATGCTGCATCAATACCAAATTTTTTTCAGTTGCGCTGGCGACAATGAGACAGTTTTTAAATAAATATTAATGCTTGGGGCCACATTTAATACTACAAAGTTAGTTAATTTTTTCTGTCTCTACGAGACAACTATAATATATTAGATGATATTTAATGTCTTTTTCAAAACTTCCTAAATAAGTAATGAAGTATATTATTAAAAGAAGACAATAACATGAAGTAATATTTAATTGTATATGTGAAACATTATTTCAATGTTTATTTACCTTATCATTATTTGTTATTTATTTATTCTCACTTATCGTAACTTTCATTGTTTATTGTTAATTTAATAACGATTACTTTATAATTGAGCCAATCAGTAAACATGAAAGAAACATATGACAGACAATTTTTTGAAAACATTATTGCATACCATGAGAATTAATGAATTTTAGCAGTAGGCACATTTCTAGATATATTTAATGATAAATTCCTTTTTCTTTTTGATCTATTTTTAATTTTCCCCATCTTTCCCATTCGCCGGTAGACGCACAAATTCAAAACTATTTGGTAATTTAACTCCATCTATATTGCAAATAAACCCTTCCTGCGTAAAACCATTTCCAAATCTCGACTGGCACTGTTTTCTAAAGGTGGCTTCAGACGGAGGGTTTCTTCCTCAAGGTGACGCCCCCACCCTACCCCTCTCACCCGCTCAAACTTCCTCATGTGCACTTGCATTTAGACGGAGGGTGAGATGCTCAGGGCTGACGAAATTGGTGCGTTCAGTAAATCTATAAGTTCCCCTTACATATTTACTAGGAAAACGTTTCAGAGTTCCAGCTCCATCATCAGTTCGTAAAAGTACAAATCATCATGTCTGTAATGAATGAAAAAGCAAAAAGTTGGATACAGTCATAAAAGGAAATCACGAAAACAAAAATAAAATTAAAAAATGTCCCAGAAAAAAAAATAAAATAGACAAGATTACTATCTAGTTACAATTTGCAATGGGTAGGAACTGTCAGTATTGTTAAGGGCCGGTTTTCGTTTAGAAATATGTAGCGACTCTAAAATTCTAAAGTCATATGCAGTTGAAGTCGAATCTAAGATTTTGAAGTCTGCAGAGGATATCGGTACGGTGCATTTTTCTGCGTGATTACGTACAGCGAAGTGTGAGGAGTGTGCTAATTGGGTCCCCGTGCAACTTTGCCTTGAATGTAAAGCATCTTTTACGAACATTGCGCTAAGATGTTGTGAGTGTCTGACTTGTTAGGCTTGTACTATGTATGTGAGCACCTGATTTGTCAGGTCCAGGTTGCCTAGATCCAGGTTGACACGGCCCTGGCTCACTCTGGCCAGGTTGATTTGGCTTTGGTTGATTCGGGCCTGGTTGAGTACATCCTGGTAGACTAAACTTTGATTGGTTAAATCTATTTTAGCCACACCCCTTTCCGCTAGATACATTTTATACGGGATTACCAGACTCGGGTTCGTCCGACTCAGGGTGAACGAGTTGACTGTGGATGTGAGCAGATATTCCAGAAACTTTGTTGCGACTTGGTGAAGGGCCTTCCTTTTTAAATGCCCTGCAGTTCTCAGATACTGAGTTACCTAATATCTCCGCGAAAAGGACACTTGAAAAAAAAACATTCGAAATTAAACTACAGACTCATGCAAAATCCTATGTGTACCATTTGCATATCAATAATAATAATTGTCAATGCGCATTTTCCGAAATCTTTTAGATTTATTCCCTGCAATATTCTTCACATACTTTATATAGTCGCAGTTTTGAATATAGTTTTTTCCATTTCAGACATCGTAAGTAGTTATACAAGATAAATTTATATCCTTTGATAACAATAATTTGATATAGTGTGCACTAGACCCAACATGATTCTACGTAACAATATTTAGATACTAAAATCTTGTACAAAACAAATCTTTTCTAACATGCCCTGAATGATAAAAACCGTTTTAATTTTACCTTTTGCTTGCAATAAATGCAATAAAGAAATCCTTCCCCGGCATGAAAATCAATAAATTCCTTGGCGTAGTCTAGGAATAACGCCTTAGACTTGTCTACCTTCGGCATGGTTGTAGATCGCTACTAGCCGTACTAATCTCAAAACCACTTCATAAGGTAACTATATCTGGAAATTTCTAGGCTAATTCCTGCAAAAGCTTTTAATGTAGCTGTAGCACCCTACAATTATAATTGATTTCCGAAAAATTGCAATTAAAAAATTGTTCTAGTCATACAAAAAGAATTATTATATAAGATTGGATAAAAAAATGAATAGAATTTAAAAGTATTGAGAAGGTTTTACAAGGTTTCGGTTTACTGCGACTTACAGTTATTTATGCATGTTCGTCATATTTTATGCTGTTCCGAGAAAAATATGCGATTTCCCACACTGCATATTTGCGTGCGTGTATTTTTTATGCAATCTAAAATATGTTCAAAAGCATATATATGCAATATGCTCAATGTCACATCCTTAGTCATGGGCATTAGAATGAATATCTTCTATTTTATTTTTATGCGTTTGATATAAGACATTTTACATGGAGTTTTCAAATTCAATACGTTAATTCTCTTTCTTAAATGCTTTCCAGAACTATTTTACCATTCTTCACTTAAAATTTGATGGTCTTAAGTGTCTACGTTAATTTTGTGCAACTGCTTTTAGTAAATTCTTCCTCTGAAAAATCTTCTGTGCCAGCATTATTTTGGTAGGTAATCAGTCAAAAAGATCTCTTGTGTGGTAAAGCAATTTCCCGACTCAGGTTTTTGGTACCTGTTGTGTGCAAATCAGTTTCTCTCTGATATAACTTTTGCCGCGCTTCTAAATTATTACGATGTAGAATAAGAATCAATTCAGTCAGGATATTACTTAAGGTTCGTTAGTCACATCAAATATAGCTTTCTTTTGAACACCATCTTCCACCTTTGATATTTCCAGCTACATCTCAAGTGTGCACAGCCCTACGTGACTCCGTTGACGTGGTCGCAGAGCAGAGCTGCAGCAATGCCTGTCCTTAAGGAGATCAACCCAGGCCCATGTCGGTCAGATGACCCATTTTTTGTTGTTGAAAAAGACCCTTAGGTGTTGAACTATTTGGTCCTAAAATTTTATGGCGCTACGGACACTAGATCCCCCCCCCCCCCCCAGGGGTATGGAGACCAAAAATCTTGAATTTTTGTCTCCATATGAGACTCCATATGAAAAGAAAACAAAACGGGAAATGGGATAGTTGCTACCGTAACTTTGTTTGCAGTGCTTCAAGGATTCTAAAACTGTCTTTGGTTTTGTTCTAGCATAAAAAACTCAATGAGTTATATTCTTTTGATATAGCAAAAAAATGAACTAAAAAACCAATACGTCCAATTTTTTCAAAAAACTAAGGTCTGAATCGAAAGAATGCATGAAAGAAATTGTGTTTCTTTCATAACTTTCGATCGTGACAAATTCAGAAGTAACCCTTTACTCCCCATAATCTACACGCTTTTCCGCATTCAGTGATACCAAAATGATACTGTAGCTTTAAAACTGTAGGAGGAGATGCATTTTGAATCCCCACATTCTGATCCTCTAAAAAAAGGCAAAATAGGTCAACATAAACAATCTCAATTTTTCTTCGTTATTATTTGTGGGGTCAGGTAGAACCCTTGAAATCATAATACAGTAATAAATAGACATAGAAGATGACTAGAGCTGTGCCAATATGCACATGCATGTATGCACGTGCATATGAAATCAAGAGCGGATAAAATATGCGACTTTAGACTAGATATCCTCGTATGCGATTGCGGATCGTCGTATGCACAGTACTCGTATTTATATGCAAACAATATGCGAACAAGTCTTGCACATGCACGGCTGAATGACCGACTGCAGTTGGGAGGAACTTGTTTGATATTGTAAATATTGAACTCTAAGGTAATGATTCAATACAATAGTGTTCAATATTTACAATATCGAGCATTTACTACTAATGAAGAAAACATGAAAATAGGATTTAACAAGATTTCAAAGTAAAACAGTTTAATGTATGTGGTTACATTTAATAATAATGTATTTTTTAATGTTTTCAAATAAGACACTTTTTCGCTTATCGGCAAGAATACTTTTGTATTGCGAAAACACTCTTTCTACTTCGTACGATACCAGGGGAGCAAATTTAAAATTCTCCATGTCACTTCGTTGGTCAACAAATTTGGTTGGTTGGTCTTCGTTCCTCAACAGAATAGTCATGCAAAATAGAATTGACATCCTTAATCATGGGAAGATCTTCTCGTTATAGAAATCTATAAAAAAAGTTTTATTCCAATTAATTAAGCATAATCAATATCATCTTGCACATTGATTTTTCAAATGCCGTATAACTTTCACCAGGAAAGGTTACTCCCCTGTCGAGCCGGTACCCATTTCAGATATCTGGGTAGAGTGGGGTTTTGCGTTTGAGTTTTCCTTTTACACAACGGTGAAAATCGCCGCGCAGCGCTTGGATTCGAACCCTTGACACCTTCACGGAAGGGTACGTTCTCAACCACTCGGCCACGGCGAGCACTAAGAGTTGGTTTCGTACGTTGCATGTGACATGGAGCTTAAACTTCCAGCTTTCGGTGATTATATCGTAGAAGAAAATGAGCCAATATCGGTTGATTTAATGCTGACCCAAAAAGGATTATCTTCGTTATTCATGCCTCTGAATTCACAGCAGATATTTTGACAATAACAGGGTATACTCTCATAATACAGGGTGCGCCAGAGAAACTTACTTATTTGAAAGGTCAATAAAAGCAAAAGTACTGCAGTTATTGTTTTATTGTCTTTTTTATTTGAGAATACAATATCCCAATTTTGTTTTACACTGTTTTGAAAATGACATCGGCTAAATGGCGACCCCCATTGCGCATACACTGATTAAGTCGATTTTTGAAGTGCGTGTCCACTCTTTGCAGCATATCAATCGGTATGTTGGCAATGGCATCGCGAATGTTGTTTTTGAGGTGAGCTATTGTCCGTGGTCGATCGACATAAACCAGCGATTTCAAATAACCCCATAAAAAGAAATTGCGTGGAGCCAAATCTCAAAGTTTGAACGGTGATGGGATTCTATGTGATGGATAGTTTACTTCAAAAATCGACTTAATCAGTGTATGCGCAATGGGGGTCGCCATTTAGCCGATGTCATTTTCAAAACAGTGTAAAACAAAATTGGGATATTGTATTCTCAAATAAAAAAGACAATAAAACAATAACTGCAGTACTTTTGCTTTTATTGACCTTTCAAATAAGTAAGTTTCTCTGGCGCACCCTTTATAGTGCATGACAAACTTACGGCTTTGCGTCAATAGGTACAATACAGATATCCGTCCCGAAAGTCAAATTCTATGAATTCGTTCTTGGAAGTATCATTCCTTTCACTTTGTGGTACTTCGGGATGGCGTAACTAATAAATAATGGTAATCATTAGAATACTAAAAGAATTTTGTTCATTACTTCATTCATTAACATATTATCCAATACTTCTGTAAATTTCAATGCAAAAATTAATGACATTTTTTTTTTAAAGTTCTCATTATCTTCCTCTTGGTAATCCCCCTCATTCCGGACATCCCACGAATACCAAACATTTGCATTAGGTTTTGAATAACTAAATATTGTGCGGAATATTCAAATCAGCATATGATCACTAAATGTCAATTGTAGATTTGATTGTCTTTATGTAAGTCCAGGAAGCTAAATCACTGTTATGATGCAAATTTTGGGAATATGTGGCACATTCGGAATTCGAGGGATTACCTTATCGAGTTCTTTCTCATTTTTCATGAACAAGCAGAGCACAAAAACGGTATTCATTATTAATTCACTGAACGCATAAGTTTCGGTAATAGATACAAACTTCACAGTCGAATTTCCACTTTAACACTTTGTACGTACAGAGAGGCCTACCTGCATTTGTAGGACAAAGCAAGAAAGCTATCACTAGGTGTACAACAACCATTACACCATGGAATTCTTAAAAACTTCAAACTTCATTAAATTCAGTTCGGACGCCTCCATTGTATTTTATTTATGCACCGAATTTAACTGAAGAACAGGTCAAGAAGGTAACCTGGGCATCAAGGGTACTGAACATAGCGCATCGGGTAAAACTTGAGATGTTGCTTTAGCAACTGATAGTGTGTATACGAGAGGTCCCATCAATATACAAAATTTCTGGATCAAGGAACAAATTTGCAGTTTTACATTAAAAAAATCAAATTACACCATTCGTATTTCAGCATATATGCAATGATATCGTGCATATGCGTAATGCATTTTGCATATTACATCTGTTATATTGCATATGCAAAATTGCATATGTGATTTTGAATATGTACAAGATAATTCTTTGCATTGCATAAAACATTCTGCATATCTCTCGGCGTGCATATATGCAAGTTATGTAAAGGCACAGCTCTACAGATAACATAGCAACGTCGCATCGTGAAGAAATAGCCAAGGGGGAGGTGTAACACGATAAAATACCACTTCCCCAATCCCTCCCCCCATTCTTCAAACCCCCGTAGCGGGCGAACGAGCGAACGTACGAGCTTCATTTTTTTACAGGATATACCTGACCTCTTTCACCTCCGATAGCAGCTAAAATCTATTTCCCCCCCCCCCCCCCCACTTCCTGCTCTCTTTGGGGACGCTCCCCTTAAAGGTGGTCGTCGTTGAGGATTGAGAGACTCTGCGATTGCCATGGTAGTTAACCATTATTGTTTTAGTTCGCTGTGGCACGAGCCCTCGTAATTCACCACTATTTATACTACTACTAATGTTCCAGTACTTTGCAAATCCGGAGTGAGACCCTTGGGAGTGGTGGATCCGTCTTCCATTCGACAACACGGATTTCCGTATTGGCGGTTTATCACTTCTCTTCCTTCAAGGGCTTTGAATTTTTTTTGCAAATGTTGCTACGTGTGCAGGAAAACTAGTTTCAAGTTTCTGAATTATCACTTATTCAGGATTAAAATTCAGCTCATATACTTCCACCTCTACCGTCAACAATATCAACGACTAACGAAAGCCTGAGGTCGTGTCTGAAAAATTGAATATTTATAAGCTTTCATTCATTGGGTCTGGAGTGAAATACTCAATAGTAGATTCAAATTAATTTGTCCCAATTATATAATAAACTCCAGCTATTGTTCATGTATTATGGTTTGTCTATCAACGTGAGACCTTGTGTTGATACATGTGAAACCCAAAATAGTCAATTTGCATTTCATGTTTCATTTTTCTAGAAATCACCATCCACCGTTACCAAACAGGTGGACGGCAAATACAACCAAACTGTCGCATTCTATTGAAAAGTGAAAATGAACGCACTGAATTTCGTCGAAGTAAGACGAAAATTGTACTTACTCAGAAATTAAATGAAACCAATTTTGTTAATTTATTTCCGTCTGGTCAGAGCTCATGTCGGGAATTAAAGCTTTTTTTGCCTCGATTATTTTCGACACCAGGGATGCGACATTAAGCAATGCGAATGATTTTCGTGTGCATCATTCACTGCGTGTCCTTGTTTACCTTGTTAGAGCGTTGATAACACGTTGACTACGTATTGTTGACTACGTATTGTTGCCTACGCATTGTTGCCTACGCATTGTTGCCTACGCATTGTTGCCTACGCATTGTTGCCTTACGCATTGTTGCCTTACGCATTGTTGCCTTACGCATTGTTGCCTTACGCATTGTTGCCTACGCATTGTTGCCTACGCATTGTTGCCTACGCATTGTTGCCTACGCATTGTTGCCTACGCATTGTTGTCTACGCATTGTTGCCTACGCATTGTTGCCTACGCATTGTTGCCTATGCATTGTTGCCTACGCATTGTTGCCTACGCATTGTTGCCTACGCATTGTTGCCTACGCATTGTTGCCTACGCATTGTTGCCTACGCATTGTTGCCTACGCATTGTTGCCTACGCATTGTTGCCTACGCATTGTTGCCTACGCATTGTTGCCTACGCATTGTTGCCTACGCATTGTTGCCTACGCATTGTTGCCTACGCATTGTTGCCTACGCATTGTTGCCTACGCATTGTTGCCTACGCATTGTTGCCTACGCATTGTTGCCTACGCATTGTTGCCTACGCATTGTTGCCTACGCATTGTTGCCTACGCATTGTTGCCTACGCATTGTTGCCTACGCATTGTTGCCTACGCATTGTTGCCTACGCATTGTTGCCTACGCATTGTTGCCTACGCATTGTTGCCTACGCATTGTTGCCTACGCATTGTTGCCTACGCATTGTTGCCTACGCATTGTTGCCTACGCATTGTTGCCTACGCATTGGCCCATGCGTGTTCCACTAGGTAAATTTCTTAATTTCGTACCTCTTACAATTCACTGCATCATAATTAAATCGCTACCATCATTCAATATGGACAAACGTTCAAGTTGAAATCTTATCGCGCAATTACATTTTTTTCGCACTTTATAAAAAGGATAAAAATGCTTTCCAACAGTAAAGATGTTTTTTTTAGTTTTGCTATTTGCAACTTTACCAGACCAACCGTTACATGGACGTTGTCAACGTCGTAAATTACTCTGGCAACTGGCAACTGACACCCGACACCTTTGAATAAAAAAAATAATTGAACTTCGACTGAGGAAAGGTACTTCTAATTGGTGGTACTGAGACGCGAGCTTCATCACCACGCATGCAAATAAGAATTACTTTATCAATTTTGAGATCGGGGGGAAAAACACCTATGATTGGCGAATGGTTAATAATCTAAAATAACTCCAGTATTGTTGCTTCGAAGCTTGAGAATAAAACGCAAGGCGAAAATCGCTACACGTTCAGTCATTTTTAATAAACATGAGCGAATAAAACAACGTTTCGCACTAACCGTCCATCATCAGCAAAAAATCTCTGAAATGAAACCAAAAGAGGAAGGATTAATACACTTATGAAGTATCAATAGAAAATCTAAACTTTGAAAAAACACAAACAACGGTAAAAAGGTGAAAGGTAAAGGAAAACTGAGTAACTGAATTATGTGTTGGCAACATGAACCGGGAAGGAACTTTGGGTGTGTCATTCAGATTCAGAGTAGGTTTCATTTTTTAGGTATGGAAAGATTCGAAAATGCGCAGATCTGTTCCGTAAGATGCACTGTCCAAGATTTTAAAATCATTTAGGGAAAACGGGACAAAGCACTCGTCTGCATGAGATTTAACAGAGGCCAGTGGGGGGCACCCAAGAAGACGACCAGTTCTGCAACTACGCCCAGCTTGCTGGGAAACTCTAGTCATCAGGGTACGGCAGGTAGAACGAACGTACCGCGATTCACAACGTGAACAACTCTATTGGTACACTAGAGACGAGCACAGTGAGGGTGGCAGTTTGTCTTTGAAATGAAATTGAGAACCAACAATAAAATTATGCACTAGGATCACTAGAACTTTGAGCTGCGGGACGAACTTGTTAATAAGGGATTTAACATCCTCATTTAGTTTCAGTGAATGATCTCCAAAATACGGCAGCTTTACAAAGAAAGCTCATTGTGCACAAGATTGAACAGATTGAGAGTTATCATAAATTTTTGACAAAAATTTATTAATATGCCTGTCAAAAACAGAAGAAGAAAATCCGATTCTGCAGAAAAATCGAACTCTGTGTGTTAGTATTGAAAGTTAGAACACATTAAACGCTCTGTGGACGACAGCACGAATGCTGCAAACCTTGAAATTGTATGAACTGAAGCTGCAAATGCTAGTCCCGAACCCAGAAAAGGTTTTCTCTCGGAAAACAGAGCACTAAAAAGTACTGCTCTCAACAATAGCATCAAGAAACGGTAATCTATCATTGTCTTCGTCTTCCGTAGTAAATCTAATATTGCTATGACGAGAATTTAAATATTGGAGGAAGAGGTCAGCATGAGCCTTATCTCTGAACAAAAAAGCTGTCGGCAACATACCGCTTGCAAAATATGGCCCTAAATTATTATTATTATTATATAAGAAAGTTTTAGCCTCCCTTAACCACGACAAAGATGTTCCAAGAGAGGAAAGAGGAAGGCACCATTTAGTATGGAGTTGAGGGAACGCGGAATCTATGCACAAGGTGCACAGAAACAGTAAGCTATGAAAGAAGTTCATGAAACAAGAAAAAAGTTGAAGAAGAAAGTAGTAGGTGCTGAAAAACAGGACAGCAGTGAACCGAAAAAAGATGGTCCGTAACGAAACAAAAACCTATTTTATTACAACAAAAAGGAAGCCTACCTAACCTTTAGCTCGGGCCCTCACATGGTTCCCCTGGGAGCGCTAGTTCCCATAGACACAATAGTTGTATCCCCCTGAGGGGATATGGCCCTAAAACAGGAATAAATTTTTTTAACCAGTTTTATTCATGGTGGCACAAAAATTTATTAGCGAATGTCGAGCCTAATGGTTAGTCCATGCTCGACCCATAAACTTGCTTATGATGTTTACCATTGAAAATAACAATAAGAACTACAGACAGCCAATTTTAGCAACTTTTCAACAATACTGTTAGAGAGCCCCATTAAAGTCAGACGATTTGCGAATAATTCAGATCAGCAAATTTCTTCAGTTTCCAGCAAAGGTACATTGGTACACAAATTTTTCGCACAAATCTTAAAGCACTAGAAGGAAGAGAAGTGATGAACCGCCAACACGGATTCCGTGACGTAGAACTTGAAGACGGAGACACCGCCCTCAAGGGTCTCCCTCCTGACTTGCGAAATACTACTACGTAGTTAAGAAGTCGTAAAGTAAGAGGGCTCGGGCTTCAGTGAGCATACCTTGAATGGTTACACTACTCAGGTAATCGCCGAGTCCCTGGACCTCGGCAACGACCACCCTTACGGACCGGTACTGCCGTAGCTCTGCTTTTCCAAATAAAGGTCGGACTTCGCGGCAAGTAACGGCTGCGCCCACTCGAGAGGGGGTATAATTAAAGGCAGATAAGGTTGTGGAGAATGCTGTATTTGTTAATACTAACAAGCTCTATATAAGATCCCAAAATAAAAATATTATATATTATGCGTCGAAAGATTTTCCGATGTGCGGAAAAATGCTACAAGGAAAACAGACTTTGCAATTTGGCGGGGCCGGGAGAACATTTGGTACAAAATATTAAACTTCGTTACCTAAATTTTTACATAAATTCTACTTTAAAATCAAACAAACAAGGTAACAAGATTACAAGGTAACAAAGTTCACAAACATACAATGCTATTTGCATCATTACAGAAGGTCTTCATCGGCTAAAAATTTAGTTTAAATTTTCGAAAGAACAGCCGCTACTGTAGGCGTTCATTGTTCTGACGAACGTTCGTTAACAAACGGTGCACCCTGCGAGGGTATACGTGACGCTTCCGAGGGAGCATCAGAGCGATGCAAAAATGTTAGACCTTCAACATGTCTACGAACAATCTCTCCTTTCGACTTACTAACACGCGGACACAACCTCTCCTATATCATTGCATTCCACTTCCTTTACAATCGCGAGAGGAAAAGTGAACGGCTTAGCCATGCAGCGCACTTGAGACTTACCTAGTCTCCTGGCGCGAGATCAAAATGACTGTCGCTTGAAGATGTCCCTCCGGTCAATTGACTGTTGTAGCAAAGTCGAAACAATGTCTATACGATATATAGTCGCCAAGTTAAGGCGCATATGTCTTAATTTTTCGTGATTATCCCACTAAATATCTGACACCAGCTTAAAATTTGGAACTCGTAAATTGTCAATATCAGACTCCAATTGTGGCAGAATGCTAAAACACGGAACTTCGTAACCTTTCAGCATCAGTTCCGGAGTTAAAGGATTAGATTAGTCGTTAGTTTTAGCCTCCCTACCCAGCAACAAATGCGATCCAAAGAGAGGAAGGAGGAAGGCACCATTTAGTATGGAGTAAGGAAACGCGGAATCTACGCAGCAAGGCATAGAAACAGTAAGTTGTGAAAGAAGATCATGAAACAAGACCAAAGTTGAAGAGGAAAGTAGTAGGTGCTGAAGAACAGGACAGCAGTGAACCGAAAATAGGTGGTCCTTACTATAACAAACACACTTTATTTCAACAAAAAGGCCTACCTAACTCTCAGCTCGGGCCCTCAAATTGTCCCCCTGGGAGCGCTAATTCCCATAGATCCAATAGGTGTATCCCCCTGAGGGGCGGAGTTAAAGGAACAGGGATGGCTTCAGTAAAAGTTAACTTATGATAATCTAATTCATCTTTTAAGCGATCAAAAGCCATCGGGCCTTTATTTATCATCATTTTCGCAGCACTGATAAAAGAGTAAATCATCAGGCGAGAGCTATCTATTGCCCACAGAAGCGCTTAAAAGTTTTTTCACCTGTTTGACCATAGTCTCGACCACACCTCCGAGCTTTGAAGCGCCGGCCAGGCATGAATTAATGTGAGCGGTTAAACCGTGCTGCTTCACTAAGTTAACAGACATGTTATCCTTCTAATAATCTACCGTCTGTTCCATTCCAGACACTATGGGGGTGCCACTATCACTCAATATAAGGGACGGTAGTCTATATTCAAAGATGTGAAGCTGCATAGCTCGCACAAAAAAAAAAACATTTTATCTATCTGCTCGCAGACCAACAGGTTTACGGCTCATGACCACAGGCAAAATAAGACCAATACATAAATTCTCATTCTATTACCGTGTTTCGTTATGAAAACCACGTCTACAATGGTCAATCGCAACATTCCTGAAAGGAATTGCGTCGGGATTCACTCTGAAATCGCGCTGTGCATTATGCCCCGCCAAAATTGACCGCTGAATATGTATACGACACCTACACCTTCAACAAATTTCTTAATAATCACAAAGGCATTGAGTATCCAATATTCTCGGCGGTGGAACACTTGGTGGAACACTTGGTACAACCTTCGGCTACTAGTAGAAATTACAAATGTAAACCCTTTTCCATCAGTGAAAAAATATCGAAAAACGCTCAGTTTCCAATTTTTTGGCTTAGCAGTTTTTAATGCTGCGCTTCAAGAACTCACGGCGATCCTAGTTAACCACATGCACTAATGTTCAGTAATAACACAAGAGGATAATAAAAACGTTAAATAACATGAGGTACTTTAATTACAGAAAGTAACGCATCAAAGTAGGTGTTCAAAATTTCGACCATTATCGATACACGCACGACACCTTCGTCGAAGCGAGTTACGTACGTTGCCAAACATTCCTAGATTGTCAGCGATATCTCCAGCAGCGACTGCAATTCGAGCGACAAAGTATTCTTCCGACTCCTCAGGTGTCGCATAAATCAGAGAATTCAAGTGCCCCCAAAAGAAAAAATCAAATCGAATCGAATAAGGTGATCTCGGTGGCCAGGACACAGCACCACCACGACCAATCCATCGATTTGGAAATTGTTTGTCAAGAAACCGTCGCACATTTGGAGCATAATGTGCCGGAGCTCCATCGTGTCGAAACCAAAGTCGTCTACGAATACCTAATGGCACATTTTCCAATAAACCAGGAAGGACTTCTTCAAGAAAGATTTTGTACACATCTCCAGTAAGACGCTCTGGCAGAATGTATGGGCCAATGAGTTGATTGTGCACTATACCTGTCCAAACATTGACAGTGTAGCGATGTTGGTGATGACGTTCATGGATGAGATGAGGGTTATTCTGCTGCCATGAGTGGAAGTTATGATAATCAAAATTTTCCATCTCGGCTGAAGGTTGCTTCATCCGTAAACACATTCTCTGCAAAATTGGCATCTTCTACCTCCCGATCTAAAAACCACCGTGCGAATCGCTCACGAGGTCCATAATCAACGGGAAAGAGACCCTGGACTTTCTGGAAGTGATACGAATGATAATTATTCCGGTTCAATACATGCCCCACTGTACTATGGTCACGAATACCCGAAGATGCTGCTACGGCACGGATGCTCGTAAGCGGGCTTCTACGGAAATGTTCCAACACTTCTTGCTCTCGATGATAATTTATTGGGCGACCAACGTCTTCTCTGTTTACACTATAACTACCGGTTTCCATTAATCTTCGGTGAAATGCAATGAATAATCGATGGTCAAGGTCTTCTCGATTAGGGTAACGTTCGTGATATGTTCTCGCGGCACGTGTTGCATTACCAATAGCAGCATTATAAGTGGAATACATGTCTGCCATTTGTAAGGCGATACATCTTACCACTTCAATGCCACGGTGCTAACTGACAAAAGATACACATATGTTTGTCACTCACCAAGGGTCGCTAACGTTGACTATGAATTTATAGAAATCTCCTGAATCTGTGAATTGTTGTTTTCACCTGAATAAAACCTGTTTGATTCTGCCAACACTTGTACATTCTAATTCCCCATTTGCCCTTATTCCAGTCTGTTCCGATTTCGCTGTTGTGTTATTGGAGCGTAGCATTAAACTTCTAAGCCCAATAATTAAAAAGCTAGGCGTTTTTTGATATTTTTTCACTGTGATTACGTGTTTAAATTTGTATTTACTACTAGTAGCCACAGTTCGTACCAAGAGTTCCACCAACACCCTATATAGTATGACTGACATAGACCTGCACATTACGAATTATGCTTTTCGCTACAGGACAGTCCTTGGACAGCAATATAGGGCACCTCTCGGCGCAGTCAGCCTTTAACCATCTTAACTTACTCTGCACTCTAACTAAGCCGGCCTCATGCATGCACAAGTTCGACTGCAGAACTAATGGGTCGGTAAAGAGACGGGCAGAAAGAGACTTCACTGCGCCGGGAAGGCTTTGACCTGTGCGCATCTCGGCAAGTAACTTGAGCTATGTCCGTATAAGTTAAGCGATTCACGTTCGTTCAGCACGAGAGGATCATCTGAGGCTAATTTACTTCTCTGTTTCCGATGAAACCAGAGACAACTATTAATACCCTTACAGCTTTGGCAAACGATGAGAAGCTACTCAATGGGATTACACATTCTCTATCGCGATACTGCACTACCACTCCAGTGTGACGCAACAGAAACGGCTCAAAATCGCGGTACAATCTTTACGGTATCCTCAGAAATAGATCGGTACAGTACAGGAGTCGGTTAAAAGTTGTACTTCTCAATAATTCAGCTGCTACACACCTAGTTACAACATCGGCAGGGTTTCTATCTTCAGAAACGTGATCAAAAGTAACGGCGTGTCTCGAATTACTTTTGGCCATTTTATCAAGTTTATTATTCGCACACTCGTGTTCTAGTTCAATTTTTCTTAAGTGGAAATCATTCATTCTTTTCCATCCAATAACAATCAACGAATCGGTAAAAGCATAGCTTTCGTTACATCAACAGGACCAACGGCTGACTGATTCCTGATAAATTTCCATGACAGTCTCAGTTCCCACAACCAACGCAGCCAGCTCCAAAGCCGGGATCGATTTAGATTAAGCCCTCAGCCACGACAGAATGTCGGGCAATAACAACGGGCGAAGTTTCCGCACCCTCAACATCAAGATAAACTGCACATCCTTTCAAATTTCTACTCGCATCGTAGTACACAGCCAATTCATACTTAGCCCCTCGAGCACCTATGCTAAAAGGAATGACACTCTGGCCCGTTCACCTGCTCTGCAATAATTGGCCATTCATTTATCCTTGCTGGATTTAAACGAGAATCCTAGTTTACCGCTTGGTTGCACTGTAGGCCATGCAAGAAGAGTTTGGCCCAGTTATGTACAGGCATATGCAAGCCCCAAAGGGGTCAAAATTTGACCGCAAGGCGCCAAGTATCTTGCGTTTGGCAGTCTCATCCACCGACAAGCACGGTTAACGAGTCCCACGAGTGTCATTACTGGTATCCCAAATCAAACCCAAAAATTTAGTACTACTGTCAGCCAACTCGCAATTTTCTTCAGAAGTTTGCTTCTAAGAATCGGACTTGATGGCCCATTGCTGGAGATTAAAACCATATTCTTTAAAAGTATCGACAGAAAGTAGCACCGCAAAGATATCGCAGGGTTCCTAAGCCTATGCAACGACCAACCTTACGAAACGGTCGAGGGTCGAGGGTCGAGGGTCGAGGGTCGAGGGTCGAGGGTCGAGGGTCGAGGGTCGAGGGTCGAGGGTCGAGGGTCGAGGGTCGAGGGTCGAGGGTCAAGGGTCGAGGGTCGAGGGTCGAGGATCGAGGATCGAGGATCGAGGATCGAGGATCGAGGATCGAGGATCGAGGATCTCCGAACTGAGAGGGGGCGAAATGGCGGCAGCTGGGGAGTCGAGGATATCGAGGAGATCGAGGAGATGACCTCATACGCTGTGAGAACGTCACATTTAGATTAGTGCAGGGTAGTATTTGTTTGGTTAGTTCAAGGGGGACGGCGAGTCGATGAACATCCGAGCTGGTGGAGTAACAGGGAAGGGGGGGGGGGGAAGAGTCGGGGAACATCCGAGCTGGTGGAGTAACAGGGAAGGGGGGGGGGAAGAGTCGGGGAACATCCGAGCTGGTGGAGTAACAGGGAAGGGGGGGGGGGAAGAGTCAGAGATGATCCGAGCTGGTGGAGTAACAAGGGAGGGGGGAAGAGTCAGAGATGATCCGAGCTGGTGGAGTGACAAGGGGGGGGGGGAAGAGTCAGAGATGATCCGAGCTGGTGTGGTAACAAGGGGGGGGGGAAGAGTCAGAGATGATCCGAGCTGGTGGAGTAACAGGGGGGGGGAAGAGTCAGATGATCCGAGCTGGTGGAGTAACAGGGGGGGGGGGAAGAGTCGGGGATGGTCCGAGCTGGTGGAGTAACAGGGGGGGGGAAGAGTCGGGGAGGTCCGAGCTGGTGGAGTAACAGGGGGGGGGAAGAGTCGGGGATGGTCCGAGCTCGTGATGGGAGCGGAGAGTCGGGGATGGTCCGAGCTCGTGATGGGAGCGGAGAGTCGGGGATGGTCCGAGCTCGTGATGGGAGCGGAGAGTCGGGGATGGTCCGAGCTCGTGATGGGAGCGGAGAGTCGGGGATGGTCCGAGCTCGTGATGGGAGCGGAGAGTCGGGGATGGTCCGAGCTCGTGATGGGAGCGGAGAGTCGGGGATGGTCCGAGCTCGTGATGGGAGCGGAGAGTCGGTGATGGTCCGAGCTCGTGATGGGAGCGGAGAGTCGGGGATGGTCCGAGCTCGTGATGGGAGCGGAGAGTCGGGGATGGTCCGAGCTCGTGATGGGAGCGGAGAGTCGGGGATGGTCCGAGCTCGTGATGGGAGCGGAGAGTCGGGGATGGTCCGAGCTGGTGATGGGAGCAGAGAGTCGGGGATGGTCCGAGCTGGTGATGGGGTGAAGTTATAGAGGTTTGGATAGTTTTTTAAAGTTTCACATGCTTCTTGGTATTCGATATCTTGAAGTGATAACAGGTCATGGTTTATCTTGTTCAAAGGATCATTCTCGCGTGAATTGGGTCCGAGGCCTTTAACGAGATTGTTCGGAAAAATCAGTATTAATGAACACAGAATATAAGACCTTCGTGGATGTTTTTTTTCCAATATTCTTGTTTCATACTTTATAAGTTCAAGACTAATTATTTTACGTTTGAATTATTGACTAGAACTTCTAATGATTTCAAAAATTGTTTCTCGTTTTCTGTGTTCCCTGATTCCATAATTTTTCTTGATTTCGCATTTTGAAAGGGGGTAATGGCCCGAGCCGGTCATGGGGGGAGGAGGGGGAGGGGGGGATGGCCCGAGCCAGTCATGGGGGTAGGAGGAGGGGGGGATGGCCCGAGCCAGTCATGGGGGGAGGAGGAGGGGGGGGGGGGGAAGTGCAGAGTCGGGGACGGTCCGAGCCGGTGATGGGCGGGGGGAGTTGCGGACGGTCCGAGCCGGTGATGGGCGGGGGGAGTTGCGGACGGTCCGAGCCGGTGATGGGCGGGGGGAGTTGCGGACGGTCCGAGCCGGTGATGGGGGATGGTGGGGGAGTTGCGGACGGTCCGAGCCGGTGATGGGGGGGGGGGAGTCGCGGAAGGTCCGAGCCGGTGATGGGGGGGGGGGGGGAGTCGCGGACGGTCCGAGCCGGTGATGGGGGGGGGGGAGTCGCGGACGGTCCGAGCTGGAAGCAACAGAAGACAGACAAAGGATGAAGGATGAGGTGCAGCGGTGGAAGGGAGAAGATAAGCGACGGAGCTGGATGGTTAACGAATCAACTCGTCGCTATGTGATACAACATCTAGGTGGGTTATTGAAATAAAATGATGCCAATGAAAGGAATCTCGGTTAACAATACCCGATAACCCTGGCCGAGTGATCGACCCCTGGCAAGGATGAATCTAAATTTTTCAAAAGCTTGGAAGGGAAGGATAAGGAAATTCCATCACAAGAAAAGTTCAGTCGAATTACCCTTCCAAATAAGTGCAAGCGAAGGGCATGGCATGCCCCTAGTGCACGCACTATTTTCACACTGACACCTTCCATTTGCAACATTACAAAAATAGTTAACAATACAAATTCGGTGACGTACGCACTTCAAATGATTTCTAATTTTTCTTTTCAGGGCTCCTTAACTTAACCGCATCAAAGGCGTTCGCATAATTAAGGAGATGGAACCGTTTAGTAAGGTTTACATTCCTGCGTAATCTTTACACGAAGTGAACTGTCCATTTTCTGCGCACAGAACCAGGACAGGAGAATTATACGGTAGTTCTAACACCCTTGTCCAAATACAGGCGTTTCCAAAGTGAATAACTAATAAACCATCTAGGATGGACATGTGCACGATAAATCTATGCACAAGTGTTTTCCACACTGGATGTCAGACGCATAGCAATAGCAAGTCAGTAAAAAAGTACGGAGGAGATAATATTAATAATAATTAGAGGACTTCGTAGATGCCTATGAAAAAGATAGAAATACACCGAAATAGATGACCCACATCAATAAAACATTGCATTTCAACGATAGTACAAAGTAGCTAACTTAGAGCTCGGGCTCTCACATTCTCCCCGGGATTACAAGAATTATTGTCTATGTGGGAAGTAGTGCTCTCGGTACTACTCCCCACAGATACAACAACTATACTTCTGAGGGCAGCACGCGAGGAAAGGATAAAATTACAAAGAAGCGAGGGCGAAAAAATGTGACGAAACACCCATAGTGGATAAAACAATCAAAGTTGCCAAGTCGACATGTAGGAGAGCATTTAATAGCACACGACACTAGGGACCATCAACATGAGAGTTACGTTCATTACACAGGGAGCACCAATAGATCATTATTGCGATAAGGTGAAATTATCTTTTGTTTCAGCTACGGGCTCAATGAAAAGCGCCACACGGCTGTAATTAACATAAAAGCTCAATCAACCACGAAATTGGAAACTAAGCAAATAAAAAAATTATGCTCTAATAGATTTCCAAATATATATCCGATAATCAATGCTATTATTTGGTAACGAAAGAAAGTACATTAATGTATCTAACCTTGTGAGCGTGAACACTGGATTAAACTTTGATTAGGGACCGGAAGTGCATTTACTTAGGTTGTTTTTGGATTACACGGGATCAGGATCCGGAAGATCCGTCATGTTGCGGAGTGTAGGGTTCGCATTAACCGTTTCAATGCTTCTCGGCACTCCGCTCCCAGTAAATTTACCAGTGCTTCATCTCTACGTTGCCCAGGGTCGTTGGCCTGCAATGGTGGAACAAGATCTTAGAATATTATTTGGATAAATTGACAGCGACGCGTGTAGGATTAGTTCAAATTTGATCAAGGTGGGGCTTATTTAGTTGGCCAGTCCTGGTATCAAGGTAATGTTCGAAATGTTTCACTTAAGGATGATTCATATGCTCTTCTAAGTCTCGCTCAAATTTGGGTTTGCCTCTGATGGAATCATCTTGCGCGAAGAATTAAATTTCGTTTCGAGGAATAATGCGATGAACTGCGATTCACAACCCAATCAGAAATTATCTTGGGAATCTTCGATGATTATGATGGGAAGGCCCACGATGTTACGTCATATTATTGTGGGACAAAACCACTTATTATGGTGGGCTTATCTTGGGCTTATGTCGCGTTTATTGAGGGATACTTCCCACAATATGGCCCATGATATATAACTGTATATACAGGGACAATCCCACGCAAGGCCGATATTTCTGGGCAGCTCCCATGAATTATCTTGGCCATTTCCCCCAATAAACCTGATAAACAACAGGGATTTTGGTGGGATGTTCCCGCACTAATTTTTGTTCGATTATCGTAGAGTAAACCCACTTGCTATATTCGGTCACTGTTATGATTGGTAATTTATTTTCTTTTCCCTGTTCGTCCAGTCTATTTTGAGTTGCTCACTAAATAATGAGATTTGGCGCTATTTCAATCCATACAAGGAAAATGAAAATTTGTATAGTACTTTATTGGTATATTATTACTCTATACTTCCTGCGCATCTTCAGTTGAGTCGGCCATCACGCTGGCACCTGGAAATAAAATACATTATATACAACAACGTAACTACTATGATACAGAAGCGTATGCATAATATCAACCACTACGAACCATGTTTGCCGAATTTTAATTATCTAGAACCATCCTATAAAAATGCTAAGTGAAAAACGACAAGTAGGTGCGATGTATTACTTTTATTCTAAGAGTGTGTACAATGTAACCAGGTGAAACGCGCAAAAATTATGACCATGCGGCAGATGAACACATACCTACTGTAACCTATAGATCACTAATTATTACACTTTTGTGAGCTGTGGATAATTTAATAGCTGATATAGCAACATCGCATGGTCTCAGTATGAAAAACAATACTCTACTAAACTGCGATATTTTACATCACAATTGAGCCAGATATTGTACGACGACCTGATGAAGAAAGAGAGGCTCATTAAGTAACAAAAATCCTAAAATACCAGTAATAATAATATACAATAGGCCTTTACCCCACAGGAGAGTGGCCGACCTCAGAGCCCATTCATTCTCCCCCACATATCACTCACACACACACACTTATTTCCACATATCAACCCTCTGAGGTGAAGGGGGCCTCTCCGGTTTCCAGTGCTGCTTGGGTCAGAACAACACGGATCTCCCTGTGACTTCTGCAGCCGAAGCCGCAACATGGTGGACCGCGGTGGACCCCTTCTCCCGTTCCCCAGCAGCTCGGAGCTGAGCTCAAGTGCGGGGGGAAAATCCAACCAGAGCTGCGTCAAAAACACTCTTCCTTCTACACTCCTCTACACCTTGCTCTATTAAGGGCACACTCTTGCATCCTCCACTTTTCAACTCCTCTCGTACTAAAACAACTTTTCACACAGTTAATACATCCGGTTGGCAGTCTCCCCCTACTTCTGCATCCCATAGCCTCAAGCCATAATCTTCTTCACCAGCCTACCAACCCAAATCTTATCATATGCCTAACCACCTTAACGTGCTTATCCACTCGCTCTTCAAGTAGTCAAATCACTCCTGCTCTACACCTGACCTCATTTCTCATCTTATAAAACAAGCTTACACCCACCATCCCACCTTTGTTCTCCCTTAAAATAATATACGTCCACTTCAATACCACTTACAAACTCAATTAAGTGGGGGTTCTGAGTTTTTCTATGTCTCGTATATTGAATTCATTACAGAAGTTTTCCCGTAAGCTAACTTGAAGAAATACCGAGAAAAACTGCTTAAAACTAGATTGTTTTCGTGATCAAAAGTATAGGAAATAATTACCAGGTTTAATACGACGCTTTGCCCTTCCGCCGTCCCAGTCACGGGTTCCTCGCAACACTGTTTCGCAAGCTGCCAACGCCTCTTCTGTCGTCACTTTATGAAGACTTGTTATGCGATCTGAAATAAAAAAAATCAGCTGTAGCTATTTGTAAATATAAATAGTGATACTTTCACTAAACATGGCCAGGTACCAAGCTTCAAATCTCAAATGAACCGACTTGGAAGAGGTGGAGGTGCCATCCCATGGTGATGCAAAGTAGAACGAATAAACCCTCCTCACTGAAGAGGAACCCTATCCCTCCGTTTTTTAGAGCCTTGCAATATGATCAGCCATTCCGTCAAAAAACCAACGTAACGAAATGCAGACCGTACTAAATCGCGCACCAACAGTTATCACTGGATGCGCACACGACAAGCCAACAGGATTGGCAAACAGTGACATATACGCTTAATCCTTAACCATCTCAAGCACGTAGCCATCACATCTGAGGTAGTGAACACTGCGCACCAATAAGACACCACTCTGGAACGCATACTTGCAGAAAATTTCGCCGGAAATCCGCACGACACCACAATACCGCTATCACACACACGACACCGTACACGTACTCGAGGGCACAGAGATGTGAACTACCCCGGTTCCCGAAGACCTTTGGCGGTTGAGGCAGGCAATTGGTTGCTCAAAGGGAGCTGGTTAGGTGGTGGGGGAGCCTTCGTATCATTATCGAGGTGGGGTCATTAAACGGCTACAAACCATGCTCCAGTAATTATTTAATCGAATTATACACAATTGCTAGTGCAAGTTGTTAATACTAAATTTTAAAACGGGCTTAATAATTGACATGTTACGTAAATTTTAACAAGAACTTCTAATAAGATCTACCTTAGTCGAAGGTTTGAATGCATGTGGCAAAGGCGTGACTCTACGATTGGTCACGTAAAACTAAGTTACATTAATCTTGCACTTGAACACAACAGAGTGATAGAACTAAAACAAAGTATCGTTAAGAAACGGGAAAATATTACTTACCAACAATTGGTTTGCAAACAACGTGTGTCTTGAAGGAATGCTTTGTGTGCGCCCTCTTCTCTCCAAGCCCAGAAAAGGAAAATTGAACAGCCAAGTCCCGTGTCATCATTCTCTTCATGATAAGTCTGGCAGTATCACTTGGCTTAGCACCGATCACACTGTTTAGGGTTGGTTTCTGTGTGGAATAATTAATAACATTGAAAACATTCCGCACAGATGAGATTCGAACGCATTGCGCATTGCTTATATCGCCGAATTAGGGAGTTTGCTATATAAGCTGTAGTTTGCCACAGCTGGGTTAGTACACCGCTCGGGATTTTGAGTTAATTTCCCGTCACTCTGCTATAATGTATTAAAAATAGCGTTCTTACATGAAATCGGCTAGAAAACGGTGACGTACATTGCGCTTAAATTTCAAGTTGAGGGGAAGCTCATACCTCAACACATGTGGTAGCTACTTCAACGTTATCAAATAAAGGAATTTACTGAATATAAATGTTCCAGCAAATAAATATGATACACACTATACAAGTGTCTGATAATTTTTCATGTCAGTATCTTAGAAATGAAATTAAGATTGTATTGCTTTTAGCTTGCATGAACTTTTTTGTTTTCCACAAATACACGAAAAAGAAAATTGAAAACCTTCTGATGAAAATTGACAAAATGATATGGGCTGTTCGCAGGGGTTTATAAAAAGAAACAGTGCCCATGCAGAGGCAATGTTCGCTATGTTGTCCTCGCATCATGAGTTAGCTAGTTAGTTATATTAGTGTTTGAGCCAACCAATCCACAACAAAGGTGATCCAAAGATGAATAATGAAGATGAGATTATTCTGCATGGACCCGTAAATGAGATATCTATGGATGCACGAGATGTGAACCTTCACAGGACATCCTTAATTGTGAAGTAACACATGTGTGTTGCCACTCAGGACACTAAGCGCATACACACAGCAAGCCAGAAAAAAAGTTTGAAGAAGAAAAAAGTTCAAGAAGAGAGTAGAGGGTGTTAAGTAAAAGAATAGCAGTGAGCCGAAAAATTTGGTTCTTAACTCATAACCTAATCTGTTTCCGCAAGAAAAGAAGAGCCTATCCAACCATCGCACCAAGAATATGGCATTCAATCTGAACGGAGCTAAGTCAAAATTGTAAAGCATTTATCACATGTTTATATCATATTTTGTTTGATTGATGTTCGAGGACCCAATGAGCATGCCACAGTACATACGTATGTGTTCACAGCAGGTTCACATCAAGAAGACATCTTGATGTGAAGATCTACATTAACAGCAGGTTCACATCTACAAAACAAAGAAAATTCATTGATCACATCTACCATTTTCTTCCGTTTCCAAATGTGAAAAAATCCATTATCAACCTGGATGTATTAACTATGAGCAATTTCTAAAGAATGTGAATTACATCCTCCACAACGACAGGTGCAGAAATCATCCGTAAGTAACATGTATACAAACCCTAGGTTACAGAAATTATGCATCTTAAAACAAAAAAAGGAAAACTGATGTCACAACTGATTCTCCATTGCTCATCTTAAATTTCCCCCTCATACAAGTTCTTGTGGTACTGGTTGCAAATTTGGCGCAAGCAATACGTTTCAATACGTTTGATTGAAACTAAACGCTTCAGAGACGAGTACATATTTTTCGAAGTGTATTTTGGCATATTATGATCAACAGGGCCTGGACAACAGCTATCCCAAGTAAAAATTGTTTCTCATGCCCTGTAACGCATGAAGCAATGCTAGCCATAAACTATCATTACTTCTTGAGCTTTACATTTTACATACCAAAGACTCGTGCTCAAGAAGTTCACAGAGTCCATCCATTGACGATGCTGGAGGAGGAAATTGGGAGCCCGTACCACTGTTCTCCTGAATGGCCTGCATCATGAAGTCCACCTTCTTGTGCATTGTAGACATTTGTCCATTTAAAGCTTCCACTCTGTCCTCCAGTGCTTGAATTTTCAGTTGTGTAGCAGAGTCACAGCTGTAAATGTTGTCTTTTCATATTAAGGGTCAAAATTATGTTGGCAGCATAAACAGATTTATGTCCACTACAAACAAAGCTACTAAACACTACTGTATTGTTCTGGGAGAAGCAGATTGCCGAAAGTTTATACCCCTCAAAATATACATCAAGGCTAGCCATAAATATATATTAGAAAACTGATACAAGACCACCAAATTGGAGCAATAGCTAGGTCATAAATAACAAAAAGTAAAAGTCAAAAGCTCAGAAATACCAAGAGCTGTAATACATTTTCACCAGTCTTTTTCATCCTCCTATTTTTGAAAGCTATAATGTCATAGAATACATTGTGAATGTTCCTTACCAAGCGCTCTTTGTAGCGATGATGTTAGGCGTAAAGCATGGAACCTCTTCAGTTCGGGCAGTGATAGATGATCCTGAACTGGTTGCCTCAATTGCTTCAGTTTCAACATTCGATTCTTCATTGGTGGAGTACAGCTTCCGGACACACCTTTCAAAGGAACCTGAAAGAAATTTTCAGTTTTAAATTTTTTAAACAATTTTTTAAACTTCTGGCATTTTGTATTAGAATGTGTTCTCAAAGTTTTTTGTATTTTTTAATTATCCACATCAGGGTTCACACACAAACTGAATACAGTGCACAGCCAATTTAAGCTATATCAGACTAAAACTCAAGGACAAAAATATGTATATTGGTCTTATTATTATATCATACACTATTACCGTCAACATTTTGAAAAATATTGTATGCTTTTTACACAAAATTTTATTTCAACAGCTGCTAAGTAGCTAAGTGTTCAGGTAAAAATAAAAAAGACACATTAGCTAAATCTGGTTTAAAGTTGGTACTTTAACTATAACAACTCTACTCTAAAAAAATGAAGTTTAACACTTTGACTGCGACGTGCGCCACCGGTGGTACACGGAGGTAAATTTCATAATGTTTCTGACCGGACAGTAGTTGCAAACTCAGTTCTCATAAATATTTAATCAAAGCTTTATGAAGGTACGATAGATTTCATGTTTATTATTTTCCAAATAGCTTACTACAATTGACATTAAATTTGAGTTTGGTGTTTAACTCAAAATTTAGTAGTCGCAGTCAAAGTGTTAAGATTGTTAACTTTTTTTCACCAATTGGCAGTTAAGGAGACCATCCCAGGCCTCTGCCAGGCCCCTGTCGGTCCGGGGGTCATTTCTCATGTTTTTGTTGGAAAAGGACCCTTAGTTAGTGGACTATTCGGTCCTGAAATTTTATGGCGCTACGGACAATAATTCCCCCCCCCCCCCAGGGGGGGGTTGAGGGGACCAAAGTTTTTCATTTTCGACCAATTTTGACCCCATATAAAAAGAGAAAAAATGGGAAATGGAAAAAAGCCCTGCTGAGTTTGTTAGAAATGTTCCAAGGATTCTAAAACTGTCTTTGTTTTTGTTCTAGCATCAAAACTGAAGAAGGAGATACGTCTTGAACTATCAACATCAGTGAAATATCAATACGTAAAAACCAATTTGTCAATTTTTTGCAAAAACTAAGGCCTAAATCAAAAGCACGAATAAAATAAATTGTGTTTCTTTTCGAAAGTTACATATAGTCAAATTTCATAAGAATCAGACTGAAAAAAACCAAAAATTCATTATTGAAAATAAAATAATTTATTTTCATTTCTTTATTTTTGAAATCACAATTTACAGTGTGAATATGAAGTCATGTATGGGAATTGTCGCAATAAAAATTAAAACTGCATTCAAATACATATATTGTTCATTATATAACACTTCAACAAAAAATTTTGTTATGGCTAATACCCAAAAAAACAAACTTCAACATTCAAAATGTATCTCCTCATTGAGTTGTGATGCTAGAACAAAACCAAAGACAGTTTTAGAATCCTTGGAACATTTCTAACAAACTCAGTAGGGCTTTTTTTGAAATTCGAATTTTTCAAAAAAATATATAGCTCTAAACCCAAAAAATTGTTGTTCATTTCAGAAATTTCAAAAGAATTCAAAAAAATCGAAAAAATTTGAATTTGTAAAAAAGCCCTACTGAGTTTGTTAGAAATGTTTCAAGGATTCTAAAACTGTCTTTGTTTTTGTTCTAGCATCAAAACTCAATGAGGAGATACATTTTGAAATATGCATAAAATATACCAAAAAACTCATTTTTCGCAAAAAAAAAAATAAGGCCTTAATCGAAAAAGTGACATGATTAAAAAAGGTTTACTTTCACAAAAGACATATACTGGCCAATTTTCAAACGAATCGGACGAAAAAAGGTCTCAAACCCGGATGATCTCCTTAAAGATGGGCAAGCATGTTACTTTAATATTGATGCATATAATAAATGCTCAAATATAATTCAAAATCAGGAGAAAACATTAAATAACCAAAGATTGAAGCCACATACTGATTCAATTAGAACATGAAGATGTTTTATATATGAGGAATGGTAACCAGTCACACACAGATCACAAAATTATAATATTAAATTTGAGTAATAGCTATAGCTATCGGGAATACATAATATAGCATTTACTGATAAGTACGAAGCTATGAAATGAGTGCACTGTAATGCATAACTGTTGTTGTTTTGCAAACTTCAAATATAATTTTAGATCAAGAAGTAAGTGCAAAAAAATTCATGGAGACAATTTTCCAAGTAAAAAATAAAATATAAACATAAATAAAAATAAATTATTCATGTCTTGACGACTGGGGAATTTTTTATTTTGTGGTCTGATTCTTCTGAAATTTAATGATATCATGTTATTTTTGAATAGTTGAATAATAATTTCTGGAAAAATTTCTGAATCTGAAAAAATGGAATAATTTATACATGTAATTTACAATTCAGTGTAACTAATAATACCCGTTGTATTTTCATTTTTATGTATATTTACATGTTTGGTGTCTTCTTGAAAAACACAGGGTGTCGGAGTTTGCCGATCATGGATACCGTATATCTCAGGGTGACATTGAAAGATCGCCTTTTCATGCATTGAAATGTTTGGCATTTTATCAGGATAGGTTCGTTTAGGATAAGTTTGTTTAGGTTAGGGTAGGATAGGTTAGCATAGGTTAGGTTATATTGGTAGAATTTTTTCACGGGTCCACCTAGCTTAACAATGACATTGTCCATGGAATTTCCACGGGTCCTGCTCTTACCTAATAATACCATTGGTTTTTTGTTTAGAGTCCGCTTCTCTCATTTCTTTGTCACGCTAATGAGAATAGTCGTAATGTCTGTTTCTATGATACGAGCTTTACCGGTTCATAAGTACAATAATGTTGCTTATCACGGACACTATTAGGATGGATATATTTGTTTGTCATTAACATTTGAAGAATTGTTCAAGAAAGGTATTGAATCCCGTCATTTTTGGCGGGCCGTGCACACTAGTGCATGAATATTATTGGTAGAAGATAATACAACATAAATACAGCATTCACGTATAGAAATTGTCCATTATATTACACATCACTAAAATACGATGCTGTTGCCTACAACAACAAAACTCATTTTCAATATTCAAATAAACTGAAGTCAGTGAGTTTTCATGCTAGAAAAGAAAAAAGGACAGCTTTGAAACCCTTGGAACTATTCTAACAAACTGAACACGTATTCCCAATTTGTACATTTAATTTTTTTACTTCAGGCAGAAAAAAATTTGGTAAACTTTAGTTAGTGTTCGAAAATCGCATATTAAAAGGAAACGAAAAGAAAAATAGAAAGTTCTAATTTATATTAATTTGTTTAAAATGTTACAAGAATTTAAAAGTCTTTGAATATGTTCTAGCATAAAAACTCATTGTCTTTTCTTCAGAAATATCCCGAACACAACTAAAACACCCTTATTTCGAATTTAAAAAAATCAGGCGCCTAAATCGAAAAAGTTTCTGGAGACAAATACGTTTTTTAAATACATATAGCGGCCAAATTTCAAAACAATCACATCAAAAATAATAATCGCCAGGATGCCCCCCTTAAATACAGTTCCGCACAGTGTGTATCTACTTGAGTTGACTCAACAACCCGTAATTACGTGTTATAAAGGCGGAACACGTCGTAATAGGTCCTAGAACTAGGGCTCTAGAATAAATGTATAGGGTGACAGTGTATCTCAGTGTATAGGATGACCAAGCATTGTCACCCTATACACTCTGCCGTAAGATCTCACGTAGAGGAACAGTGTGATGTTAGAATTTCCAATTCTGAATTCTCAATTTTAGGGTCTATCCGCAGTGAAATGAAACTAAGAATTCTTGGATATGAACAAGCCCAGCCTTAAGGGAAGAGTACCCGCAAGATGCCGAATTTTCTTGAGATATTGGGTTTCAGCTGCCATAGGAAAGGTAAGATGTCAGGTACATCCTGTGAAAAAAATGAAGTTCGTACGTTCATTGGTTCGCCCGCTACGGGGATTTGAAGAATGGGTGGGGGGAGGTGGAAGAGATATTTTTTTCATTTCACACGTCCCCCTTGGCACTTTCTTCACGGCTTGACGTTGCTATGTCATCTCCTATGTCTCTGTATTACTCTATAATGACTTCAGGGGTCTAAACCTGAAAAGTAAATCGAGTGGGCTATAAACGTTTCTGACATAAGTACTTAAAATTTTGCTGATATTGAAGCCCCGCTGATATCCAATATTATTAACCAGTGTCTCTTCCTAGGCACTTTTCCGAACTCCCTCAAAATTGCTAGAGTAATCCTTTTCTTTAAACATGGTGAAAAAAACAATGTAATCAATTATCGACCTATCTCCGTGATACCAATTAGTAGCAAGGTATTCGAAAAAATTGTGTATAAAAAAGTGTACTCTTATCTTGAACAAAAATCATTTCTTTAGGATAAACAATACGGCTTTCACTCTAAAAAAATCAACAATACAGGACATATTAAATCATTTACAATTCCTTTATTCTAAGTTAGATAAAGGAAAGTCTGTCTTCTCTGTATTTTTTGACTTTCAATAAGCATTCGATTGTGTGGACCATAAAATACTACTATACAACTACACTGTTATGGCATTCGAGGGGTTGCCCATTATTGGTTCAGAACATACCTAACAAATCAGAAGCAATACGTCGTCATTGACGACGCAAAATCGGACCCACAGACAATTAGCCATGTAGTTCCACAAGGATCTGCTCATGGTCTTCTCCTATTTTTGAGTTTTATCAATAATATTATTAAATCTACATCATTCTTCAAATTCATGCTTTTTACCGATGACAGTACGCTTTCTGCGACCCTTCCGAACCAAAATCCCGCTATGATTGCGGAGAGTATAAATAATGAACTTCATAAGGTTTCATTGTGATTAAAGCTAATAAAATAAGCCTTCATATCGATAGAACAAAAGATATTGCATTCTCATACAAGAAAAATGTATCTCTCCCACGCATTAAAATTGGCGAAGGTGAAATCGAAGAAACCAACTCATGTAAGTTTCGGGGCATCATAATAGATGAACATCTGACCTCCAAAGAGCACATCGTTCATATTAGTTCTAAATTATCAAAATCCATCTGATCCTTAATGAAGTTTAAAATTTCCTGCCTGAAACAGCTTTACAAATGCTCTGCCGAACGCTCATTTCTCCATACTTGCAATACGGAACAGAAGCATGGCACGGAACGGATAAAAATAAAACCAATAAAATTTTTACTCTGCAAAAAAGAGCCATCAGAGCGGTAAAGAACCTAAAATATATTCTGCATTCTCTTATCTCCATACTAAATGGTGCCCTTTTCCTTCATCTCTTAGATACGTTTTTTTTGTAACGAGTAGGGAGTTTTAAACTAACACATCATCTAATAATTTTTCATAATGATTTTTGTTTATTTTCGATCCTGGTCAAAATAGCGTTTAGTTAATAAAAAAGCATGCTTTGCTATACTGTAAATGTAATTTTTATTTGCATTCAGGGTTGTTATAGCAATAATATGATATATGTTAAAATCCGGGCTCTAGGGATCACACCGTTGTCTTAACATGGGTTAATGTATGCGTGCAATTTCCAAGTCATAGCAATAAATTCTCTGTATATACTTGCAGATTTTCCCTGTACATTCACAGAAATTAAATTTTTTTAAAAATGTCAACTCATATTAGTAGCAAAATTTTATCAAGGATTTCAAATAAATATCCTATTTTAACACAAAAAAAAAATTTACACCTAGACCTATCAACTAATCTCGTAAGAATGGATGATGGGGATTTAGATGATCTATTTTTTAAAAAAAAAGACCAAGAAAATACCTTGGGACTCTACAAACCTAATTTCAAGGTAAGTGCGCAAAAAATAAGTGTTTTGGAATAGTGATGTAAATATTTTGTGAACAATCCTAAAACATATAGATAATTCGAAATTCCTAATAGGTAGATTGTTATACAATAGATTATACAAAAAACTTACGAAAAAGTTTGGAGGACGTCGTTAGCCTTAGTATTCTTTTTTGAACTAATCAGGATTTCGAATTCGAATTTCAAGAATTTTCCGCGCAATTTTGCAACTTTCATTTTTTCTATCAAGTCACCTTCTACATAAATTCTTTTTTTTCCGAAACGTGTGCCGAAACCGATCCAAGCAACCAAAGACACAGACCGTTCTGCCCACCATATCATTTCCAAATACGAAATTAGAAAAATTTTTAAATTCAGAGCACATCAAAAATAGAAAACAATTCATGAAATCTATAGAAATTCATATCAATATTCCAATTATAAAATCAATTTGTCTAGAATTAATAGAGTGTAAAACCGGCCTTTTGAAAGAAGAGCATATACAATATTCTTCCATTATTCTGTATTCAACAATCTATATATTTCCAAACAATTAGATCAGTGGCCCACTACCAAATACACGTCAAAACGATCCCCTACACAACTTTGACCACGAACTATTGGCACTTCAGGGTATGGGATACCTAAAAGCCTGTGAAAAATTCCAAAAACATCCATATTTTTTTAACTTTTCTTCACTGCCCCCCCCCCCCCCCCCCCCCCCCGAGACCCGTTTTTTGGCGTATAAATCACAGAAACAAATATTACGCCACAGTCAAGTAAATTTAAAAAATAATTTTAAACAATTTTTTAGAAAACAATTTATTTACCACTGGTGATACAGAGATAGAATGTTTCTTAAGTCGAGTACAATGGTCAAATTTGAATATAGCTACATGTGGGCCCGAATAAGTTCAGTGACTTCTAGGGCATCCTACCATCAACTTTAGTCTAAGGAGCACAATAATGTTTAATGTTTAACGTACAATTAACAATAACACTGTAAGATGGTTAAAATGGGAACAGTAATATTTGCAAAAACTTTAACAACATTTTCAAACTATGGCATCGTTGGCTTCGCTGATTTGGCAGAAATATCTCCGATGCAGGTGAGCCCCGTTCTACGAACGTTCTTTCTTTAGGCCTACAAAAAAGAATGCGATTTATAAATTTAGGTTGTAAGTATTGAAAATTGAAGCCCATAAGCTCAAATTACACTCATTTAGATAGTGCATGGCTGTCTCTAATGAAGCCTTAGTGTACACAAAGAAAGGGTAGTATATTTCCAAGTACTTTTGAGAATGGTATTCACACATGCTTTAAAGTGTGAAGCATTTATCCAGGAAATGAGTGCTACACAATTCATTATTACACTAAATGAAACACAGCAATGAAAGTTTTTTGTAGGGAAACAAACTTCAGCATTGAGTTGTAAATTATTTCATACATTATAGAGGGGCCAAAATGTTTTTTCTAGCAATCTTTTTCCATGTACATTTAGTGTTGAATTAAGAAAAATAATTGAAATGTTCAAAAATTTTACCAACACCAAAGTTAATTAATATGATCTGAATTACAATCCTGAGATAACTCAGGAGCTTCATGAATGAGAAATGCCTAGTTCAGTGTTTGTGTTGACAGGATAGTCTTGGTTGGCAAAAATAGGTTTTGTATTTATTTAATTAGATGAGCTCTTCCAGTTTTTGATGAGCCTCCTCTGTACCCCAGTGTTTAATTCCTTATGTACCCTTACAGTGCAGCAGAACTTTAATTTATCAATAGGCCTTGCCTATTTTACATTATGAAGGATCACCAACATTTGATGATTTCCCAATAAGTGGGATAAAACTTTTGGATCCATTGGAAGTAGTATCCCATGAGAGAGAATGTGAGGGCCTGAGCTGATGGTGAGGTAGGCAACCTTTTTTGTTTGTACTTGAATGTTTTCCTTGCATACAAGATGCTTCCTTCCACTTGCTCTGTGAAATTATGTTATGGGGTGGAGCCTTAAACCGCCTTCTCTCCTAATGAGTAAGAATTGAATGACATGAAGTAGAGGTTCTGCAAGAATTAAATTTGTTGAAAATACCACTCATTTTATAGAGTGCTTCAATTTCATTTGTGATGCCATATCAATGTTCCCAATTTATTCCCTTATTTCTCCATCAGCTGCTGGTACTGTACCTCCTGCCCTTGG
Organism: Morinoia aosen; assembly: GCA_030386875.1. Taxonomy (NCBI): domain Eukaryota; kingdom Metazoa; phylum Arthropoda; class Malacostraca; order Amphipoda; family Talitridae; genus Morinoia; species Morinoia aosen. The sequence continues at coordinate 44,922,593 of CM059559.1, forward strand.
TGCTACGAGACCTGTCACTCCTGGCACCTCGAGAGCTGCCACTCCTGGTGCTTCAAGGGCTGCCACTCTTGGTGCTTCAAGGGCTGCCACTCCTGGTGCTTCAAGGGCTGCCACTCTTGGTGCTTCAAGGGCTGCCACTCCTGGTGCTTCAAGGGCTGCCACTCCTGGCACCTTAAGGCCTGCCACCAGTGCTTCCAGCAAACAATGCTGCACATCTTCGTGGAGGGAAACGACGCAGGTTAGTCTTGTTAAAATAACCAGAGTTCGGACTTCATTGAAGTGTCTTTGAATTTTAGCGAGACAGATTTTTCAAGTTACAAGCCAGAATTGGACAGCGTTGGATGAGTGCTAGCAGCAAAAGCTCGAAAGATTGCTGAAAAATTATCACATACGCATTATTCTAAGACACAGCAGCATTTGTAGAATTATTGTGAGAACTACCTTCTGTCATTTCCGCCAGTGTCAATATCATATTCACTTTCCCTCATTTACCTCTCTGATCATTCCACTTCTCGATTTAATGCATCTATCATGAAATTATATAATTATCTTTGGGTAAAAAATATAATTAAGTTGTGATTCTCGTAGCATATTTCTGAACTATATTTTATTTCTTGTGTTCTTGGAATTGAATTAATGCATACATTTAGGTATTACTTCTTTGCACAATGCATCCAATTATAATGCTTGATTCATTAGAAGGGTGGGCTCGCGGTGCTCGCTGACTTTCTTGGGTACTGAACAGAGCTATCCTGTCTCTCATTGGTACTCACTTTATACCTTTCGGTATGTTTGAACTCATTCATAGTTTAATACTAGAAACCATGGAAAAAGAATACTGACCAGAAATGTGATTACAATCCATGTAGATTAAATGTGGCATATTTTTTAATTATATGTGTTGTGTTCAAAACCTAAACTTTCAATCACTTTAAAGTTTGATTTATATGTATAATTAATACTTTCTACAAGTTAGAGAAGAAAATATAATATACAATCTAATTTTCGTCAATGTATTGCAGAATTCGTGTGGCAAAAGCAGCAGTTCTTTTTTGGAAGACACAGGTCCTCCAGTGGTACCTTGTAAGCGACGGTTGTTCGCTTCTCCTTCTGGAACGACAATAATTTTCTTGAATTCGCTCAAGTAACGCATGGGAGATTTTTGTCTGTGTCACGACTTTGATTTTGCAATCAGCAATAGCAACGCTTTGAGGGAAGTAAGGCTCGTGTTGGTATAACACTTCTTGACCGTCTGGGGGGCCACTGCCAATACGAGTGGTTGAGGCTCATGAACGAATGATTTTACACGTAATATTTTTGGTGGTCCACATTGCCGCTCTACAGTGGAGAGCAAAATAATACAACAGGTTATTCAAATCGCCTGATTTCATACTTCTGGATCCCGTACAATTACGAAATCGAACTATGTATAAATAATGGTAAAAAGATGTTAATAATATATCTAAAACTCATAAATATTTAATAGAAAAAATACATAGGGATATGTGCGATAAATACAAAAGTTTACAACTCATTTCAAGATATACATTCATGAAAATTCTGTAACATAGCCGTTATTATTAATTATGGCTCTGAGACGCTTAGAGTGGCTAACTACCAGCCCTTTACGAGTTTCGGGTGTAATATTATTCCATTCATCAATGCACATTTCTGTGAGTTCAGAGATATTTTTAGGAGTTCTCTTATGAATCTTCAATTTCAATTCTCTCCACAAGTTTTTGATCGGATTCACGTCGAGGATTGACTAGGCCATTCTAAAATGTTTGTATTTTTCATCTTCAACCATTCCTTGGTTTTGTATGCAGTATGCTTTGGATCGTTGTCTTGTGGGAAGGTCAATCCATGTTTCAATTTTAACTAATGAGCTTAATATAGGAGTTGCTCTTCCCATATTTCACGATATTCACTGCCATTCATGGTTCCTTCAATGACGTGAAATTTACCTACTCCTGATGAGCTAAACATCCCCACACCATGATTGAGCCACCTCCAAACTTAACAGTGGGTATGGTGCACATTGGTTTAGACACTTCGTTTTTTTGCCTCCAAACATGGTGTGCACTGTTTCTCACAAATAGTTTGATTTTGGTTTCATCTGACTGCACTACTGAGTTCTAAAACGCTGCTAGTTTGTTCAAATGGACGTTGGCATACTTCAGCCTGGCCTTGACGTGACGTTTCTAGAGAAGGTGTGCCTTCGAGGGGTGCGGGAGCGAAAACCTTCACGGTGTAGTGCCTTGCTGATCGTGTGTTTGCTGGCTTTGATTTCAGATGCAGTGAGATCTTCCTCCAATTCTTCACGAGTTATTTGCACTACTGTTTGGACCAATTTTCGGATAGTACGGTCGTTTATCTTCAGTGGACGGCCAGTTCGAGGATTGCTGAGAGTCGTATTCCGGCATTTCCACTCGCGTATTATGGTTCTAACCAAGACTATAGGTACATAGAGTTATGCAAATATTTTCTGATATCCCAAAACTTCATAATGGAGCTCCAAAATACGTTTGCGAAAGTCTTAACTGATGTCATTTTTACCCATGCTTACGTCCTGTCAGAACGAGAGCTGCTGTACCAATGACAAGACATTGGAGATGAATGCTGACGAAAGTTATGTTGTCAAATAGTAGAATTTATTCGAACATTCTAGAATAGTTCCGTAATAATTTTAATGCAAAATATCGTGAAAAAAGTCAGGAATTGTAAATTTCTATTCACATATTTATCATATATAGTTTTTATATTAAAGATTTGTGGGTATAAATAGACCATTAACCATTTTATACTATTGTTTGTATGGACATAGTTCAATTTTCGTAATTCAACGTGGTATAGAAATGTGGAATCTGTGGATTTAATCGTGTTGTATTATACTGCCCCTCACTCTGTAATTGATGCTATGTATTCCGCCTTTTTGAGCATAAGTTTTCATACGGAGCTGTGTTGGGGGATCTCAATCTTTTAGATGAAGCTTTTTTCTGAGTAGCTGAGCGAGTTGTGTATGAATGCATTATGAATTCATATAATGAGGTGCATGGGTAGAGAGGATGATAATTACAATTTTGTTCACTAAGTAGAAGTTTTGAAGTGGTTAGCTTTCGTCATGGATAGAAAGATATCCGTAGCAATGCGAGTGAGGGCTACCTTACATTAAGCACCACTTTTGGAAGTTCGGAGAAAAGAACCCGTAACAGTAATCGTTAAAGGCTCTGAGGCGAGAGGAGGGGGGGGGGGAAATGCAGGAGTTCGTGTGAGAATAACGACAGTTTTCTGAGCGAAGTTTGGTCTTCGCTACATTTGATGGACTCGCGGCATTTTTTCCTTTTGTTTATTTATAAGGGGACAGTGTCCATCACTTAGAATGAGACAGGTTTCATTAGGCTTGCGAAACACCAGAAAGCAGAGGATGAATCAAAATCAAATCTTGTTTGGATGATCCTCGGTATAAATTTCAGTATTTTCGAGTAAGGTGCTGGGCCTGGTACGCAAAATATGATGAGCTTCTCGCTGGTGTTTTAAAATCGATTAAAGAAAGATTCCGCCAACATCAATCGATTTTCAATCAATCGAATGCTCACACAAATGACTCATTCAAAAATTTACGAATACTTAAGCTCTCCGATCTCTACAAAATCTCCATTTGCAATTTCATTTACAAAACATTAACAAATGATGGCGACAATAGCCTAAAACCACTATTAACTGCGCAAACTGGTCATCACGACCATTTAACCCGAAATAGAAGTAAATTCATGCTTCCTTATTACTCACAGGCTCGGTCACAACACAGTATCCTCTTCGTTGGAACTAAAACTTGGAACTCAATACCTGCGGAGATCCGTGAAAGTAATTCTTATAAGGTATTCAAAAAAAAAATCTTGAGTCTCACTTCCTATCAGATTATTATTCGTGTAAATCACAGACTCAAACCTTGTCCCCTACATAACTGGTCCTAATAATGTAATTTGCCTTGGTCAATTTCGCCGATTTTCAGTCTGTTCTTGAATCGTTTGTCGAATATACTGTTAAATCAAGTCCATATGAACTACATTGTGAAATGAAGTATCTAATTTCGAGTTAATTATCTCATTGATCAGTCTAATGCGTCTCTAGTTTAAGGGAATTAGGTTAAACATTATTGTACTCCTAAGACTAACCTTGATGGTAGGATGCCCTAGAAGTCATTGAACTTATTCGGGCCCACAGGTAGCTATACTCAAATTTGACCATTGTACTAGACTTAAGAAACATTTTATCTCTGTATCACCTGTGATCAATAAATTGTTTAAATTGTTTAAAAAAATTGTTTAAATTTTAAAACACCAACGAGAAGCTCATCTTATTTTGCGTACCAGGCCCAGCACCTTACTCGAAAATACTGAAATTTTATTCCGAGGATCATCCAAACAAGATTTGACTTTAATGGAAGCACTACTCATCGCAGAAAACAATCCGAAGCTTAACAGTCAAGATGAAGGGCGGGATATAAAGTACTGAAGATTTTATAATTCATTTTAGGCCTATTTTTTAGTTATTTAGTTTTATTGGTCATTTGTTTTTCTTTTTTGTTTCGCTTTGTATCCTAGTATTTTCTGGAATTAATTCTCTCGTCATTATTTGAATATCTTTTATTCTCTAGGAATTTTTTCAGACATTTTCATTTCATTTTACGATAGTTAATCAAGTTTGACCCATTGTCTTAACTTATATTTATTTGTTTTTAGTAATTCATCACATCTTTAGACAACATTTTTATCATGATAGGTTGCATTTTAGGACGCCGAGATTTCTTTTACCTTCTGGAAATTTCTACAAGAATTTTATCCAAATTACGACTTGGCAACCCTACATTAGGTTATAAGTATCAGCGACCTGCTTTTTCAGACTAGTTCTATTTAGGCATGATTATGGGTGCGTGACTTCAGAAACGTTGTCCTTTTAACTCGAATGATTTTAAATTTGAAGAAATTCGTCAAGACTCCAAGTTTTATTGCATCTTCATGGCTTTCGAAATGTATCTTAAGAATAGTACCAGCTTCTAGACTTTTAAATTCCGCGCTCTTGAAAAACTAGTGATCAAGAGAATAAAGGACATGTGCCATCTAACTTTTAACGAAGTGTGTTTGCAAAATGACCTGCTGCCAACATCCACCAATATATATATATATATGTAAGGAAAAGAATAAAAAAATAATAATAAACATAAAAACAATCTTGCTCTTGCCGGAAAAAAGACTTCGAAAGACGTAAAAATGAACTGGTTTTAAAATTTCTAAAATAAATTTTTTAAAGGAAATCAAGTTACAATCTGGAAGCAACAGCAAAAAACGTCACGGTTTTCACTTCCTATGGTATTCTCTTCAACATTAGACGGACATGGATACATGGGATAAAATGAAGATACTGTGATAGGCGGATAAAATTTTATGGGTAATCAAGTTACAGTCTAGGAAGAACAACAACAAAAAATCTCTGGTTTCGTCTCCTCTCGGTATTCTCTTTAGCATTTATACGGACATGGGTACATGGGATAAAATGTAGAGATAGCCGGATTTCACTTATGAGTAGCAAATATCTATAAAATTTTGTCACGTAGCTAGACATAGAAGGAAAATTGGGCCAGTGTGCGAATTTTATTTACTGAAATTTGGGATGTGAAATTTGATTTAGGATTTGATTTAGGATTTGATTTGAAATTCAGAGCTAACATTGCGCAGAGAAAGAAAGAAAAAGCAAAGAAGTAAAAAAAACGAATACGCTCCACCGAACTCGACTGAAACACCGCCATAAATGATTTCAAAGTAGCGAGACAACGTTAGCCAAAACTAATTTATAAAAAACATAGCACAACGCTCTCATTTAGAAACATGTAAACTGATACACACACAAAATGAATTTCAGAGCTTGTTCATCGTACGGATGGTAAATATCAATACAGAAACTGAAAGCAAATTGTGATCATAAAACTGTATTTCGTCCTGCTACATTAAGCTGACGGCTGTGTAGCTCATTGTAGTCGACAGAAATAATAAAGAAATATTAGAGGGACATAGTGGACGTAAAAAAGAGATAATTCCTAATATTTTAACAGAAATTTCGGGGAAATCAAGTTACAGTTTGAGAGCAGCAACAAAAAACATTTTGGACTTCTCATCCTCTCAGTATTCTCTTCAACCAACATATTCAGGTGTATACGATAAAACAGGCACTGTTAGAGATTGATATTTGTTATGAGTAACACGAAGCTACAAAATTTCTACATATTTACGGCATATAAACCTAATTATGGTTTCATAATTATCAATGCAGTACAAAGCTTAGTGTGAGCTTTTCGCGGTAGGGGAAGTAGGAAGAGGACAAAGTCAGCTAAAATAAATATAGGCATTCCAACTTCGTAGAGTTTGAAATGCTGACCCCACACGGAAAACGTGTGTAAATCAATAAAAAAAACTTTTTTCAACACAGTGGGTTTATAATTTATGCCCTTAGGTTATTATGGAAGAGGATATGATTATAGTGAATGGAAGAGGAGTCTCCACTGTTCAAAAACCCCCCTTCATTAAGAAGCTTTACAACCGATGATGCCACAGAGGGGATCCAATTCATGGCAGTCAAAACTCCTTTACATGTCCTGAACTTTCTTTTGCGTTTGCCTCGTACTTTTATTTTAGCCAAATGCAAAACTCTGAATCGCTCTATCTCCAAAAATTTTTGTCTAATTTTCATCATTCACGTTGCATGATGAATACAAAGGTATTACCAAACCAAACTTTTTACTCAGCCAGACTTAGAAAGTTTTGTAGCTCATTTTTTTGAAAATTGAAAAAAGTAGTTCAGTAGAATTGTTTTTATTTGTATTCTGAATGTTTAAAACTCCAAATAAAAACTTAACAATGATTTTCATTTTGGGATCTTACATTCCCAAATAAACTCAAAATTCTAATGTACCTATCAAAATTTCAACAAGTTTGAAAAAAATCATTAGCGAATTAGTCTTAGAATGACGTTTTCCATGCAATATTCAATTTTCAGACAGACTGGTCGGTAAATAAAATAGCCGACACAGAAGTAAATGCTGGCTAATTTGATCATACAATTTCAGGTTCCTTAAAAAAAAGTTTGCAGCGTTGACTTAGTTGTCTCTCAAACCTACTGGTAAAGTTGTCATGGTAATTTGCACACTATCAGAATACATTGAGATGTTCGTGTTTGCGGGCATGGGGGGAGGGGACCATTATTGCAAATAGGAAACAAGAGCGGGCCAAGGTTTGAACTCTGCGGAGCGCGGAAGTTATTCGGTATGAATGGTGACATTCTGTTATTCAAGCACACTGCATGAGAGCGGTTTTGTAGGTAGCAATCAAACCCCCAAGTGTTCGTACTCAGGTTTGATATTTTTTGCAAAAGTTTTTTGTGCTCAACACTGTCGAACGCTTTTGAGAGGTCAAGCTATAGAAAGAAAGTTCATTTTTTGGTCTATCTCACCATATATTTTTCTGTTAAGTTAAGCAAAGCGTCTTGAGTACTGGTGTTTGTTCTGTAAGCATATTGATTGCAGTGAGTAAGATGGATGTGAGATCATCTCTAGTTTCTTCTACTTTTTTGAATATTTTCGACATAATAGATAGGAGACTGATTGGTTTGTAATTTGACGCTTTATCGATATCACCCGGTTTATGCAGTGGCTCAATTATGGATGGGAAATTCATTTGTGGCTGTAGATGTATTTATTATCAAAAAAAGCAGGGCTGCTGTAACAGTGAAGGTGTCTTTTATATAAGGAAAGCGAAAACAATCATGTCCCACTGCTTCAGTGTTTTTAAATGGTATACCATTTTTCGTATCTCTATAATGCTAACCAGCATGGGTCTCCATTTCTTAATATTAGGAGATGGAACATTGCTTGGATTCTCACTTGTAGTTACGTTTGGAACGAGCCTAGATCACCAGCTAGCCGTTTCATGGATCCTAACATAGACCCTCCAATAAAACCTCTAAATTACCCCGAAAATAGGGTAATTTCTCTACTATGAGACGTGCAAACTTGAAATTAGTCCCAAATTGATGCTCGTGACAAGTAAAACATTTTTAAGTACGGTAAAATGTTCTTTCACCACGTGGGGGGGAAGGCTTTGAGCAAGGTTCCCGTGGCCCACAATCCGCCGACGATATTCTCGTGAAGTCCCTTTCTGTGCCTATTCTAATCTGTTGACTATTGCACCCACAAACTTCAAATTAGTTCCAATTTAAACATTGAGTCATTCTCCACAAAAACGTGTATAACATAACTCCCGTACGCTTCCTGGGGGGCAGGGAGCGAGGGTCTCGCACCCTTCCAATGAGCGGAAAATTTTCTAGAGAAGTCGCATTTCACGCCAAGACTAATTTCTATACTATTGCTCTTCTGCGACAAATTAGCAAAATTTTCTACCAAGTGAAATTAGCGTTATCAAAATGAGCGAGGAACAAGCAGAAGCAAACGAATCATTTGTGCAAGGTAGTTGCTATGTTTCGCATATGCGATAACATTAAGCGAAATAACATATTTTTTGAATGATGTGTCAATGCAGTGAGACTAATAGCTACACAGCAGGCCTGACAGGTTGGGCAATGGCTAATGGGAATATTTATCATCATTGTATATGCATTCTCATTGGCATTTTGGACGCCCGTGAAGTATATATTAGAATAAAAATCTCTAGTAGTCTTATTGTTGAAGAAAGCGAATAATTTCGCCGAAAAAAAGAGGGAAGCCGTTTGGCTGCGTGGACCGGAAATTATTACCCGTCGAACAATTGGCTTTAAAAATAACTTGGATCTTGCGAATAGTGTAGCTTATTTCATGCAACTATAACATTACTTACGTATGAAATTCCTTAAAATGAGCTAGATTAGTCAAATTATTAATTGAAATATATATTTATAACGGAGGAATGCCACATATCTGGAGTTGCAAGTAGATCCATCAGTGTCCCATGAAAACAAACCGCTTCCCGGGCATATAAAATACTCTAAAGCTGTAAGAGATTTAAGAAAATGTGTCCCATCATTTTGCATATCTGTCAACTCAGACTGCTAAGTGTTGTTGATTATGAAACTATAATTAGGTTCCTATGAAGTCTATTTGTAATTTTTTTTTTTGCTAGTTTAACCCATAAACAAAGCCCGGACTTTTGCTATAAATGCATATAATGCCTTAAATGCCTTCATAACGCCCTAAACGCTTACTGATGCTGCCTATGTTAGATTTTTTATTTCTAGAGTATTGCAACCAAACATAACTAGTATAAACTATCTGTAAAATATTTCTAGGGAGAAAAATTGTATGGTAGCTGCCGCTGATTGGTTGTATGAAAGTGACCTCATATAATAACGGTTCGGGTTGAGGGTGATAACATAATTGTAGTGGGCGATGAGAGCAAAGTGTGCGAGGTTAAGCCCAGACCGAAGCGAGGGTTAGGTACGATGTCGTGGTTAGCTTAAAGTTAGTTGTTTTTTACGTTTCTGGTCATTATATAGCGGTATATCAACGATCGTAAATCGTGAGTTTTGCTGCAGTCGGTTTTACTGTGTTTTTACGGCGGTTGTTTTTACATGAATCTAAATAATTTCCGCAACTTAAGTTTCATGCTTAATGTATTCCTAGTTTATTTTGTTACATGTGTTGTCAAATCACTATTTTTTTTCCTTCTCCCCATATTTCCAGATAACTGCTATTAATTTGTATATAATTAGTTCATTTGGCATTCATTCAATGCCTAAACCAAACAACCAGATGCTGCAAATATTCTCTTAAGTACATATATACGTTAATAAATGCAAGGCACGAGTGTCAGGCTATTGTCAAAGATGCCGACTAGTGCTTTGTAACTTAACAGGAGTTAAAATAATTCTCCTCGCATAACTAAACTCTCGTATCACAGATACTTCAGAAGCATATATCTATCTCAGATTTCAAAATTTCAATAGCCAAAATTCGTTCGGCTCCAAAACCTCGAAGCTTGATTAGCTCGTAGCTTGAATTTCATATCGGCTCTAAACTTTCGAAGCCTCGCTTACTGCTCAAAAATTCGACGCTCTGAAAAACGGCTCGACATCTTCGAAGCTCTACAAAAAAAAGAACTACAAGAATTACCAAAAATCTTTCGCATCTTGAAAAACCTGTGGGCAATCCCAACCTAAATAAATCAAGTCAGCAAAACCTGACTTTCTATTCTCCCTGAAGATATCAGGAAGATCCCCCCGGGATAAGAAGCCTTTGAAACTACGGCCCTCAGAACCTGAGAACTGGAACAATCTACAATTTGGCTCCCAAGAAGGACCAAGCCAATTAATTCTCAATCGGGCAGAAACAGGAATCGCCCTCTAAATAACAAATAATTGGCGCCCAATGTGGATACGCCTCACCAACTATTTAACAATTTGGCGCCCGAACTAAGGGACTGCCATATGAAATATTTACCAATGGGTAAATGTGAAAATAAGATATTGTGCGCTCCAACACCTACGGTCTAAACGGCTTCCACAAAACGACCTGGAAGTCGACAATTCACGACCGTCAGGATGTGCGCCCAGACTGCGAACGTGTCTTCTGTTCAGTATTCGCCAAACTTAGACCGTACGTCTTGCGTTGATGCTCACATGCCATTGGGGAAGTTGACCAATGAAAGCGTTAGATAATTTCTCGAAAAAATTCTCTGAGGAGAGCTTCCCATACAAATAAACTTTGAGAAAATACCATGTTGACAAAAACCACTGTGAAGCCGTTGATAAAACAAGAAAAAATGTTTGTGATCAAAGCATTGGGATTTCAATTGATGAAACTACTGATCCACTAGAAAGACATTTAGTGAGTATGATTGTAGGTGCCTTAGAAGCGTCAGATGAATGTAGCATGCATTTACTAACAACAGAGCCTGTCTCGTCAACCAACATTTCAAATATATCACAAGTATTCACCTCATCTGCTGCAATACAATGGCCATATGGCATTAAGTATAACAACGTACTTCTAATTGTTACGGATGCTGCTTCGTACATGAAGAAAGCAGCTAGAACTTAGCAGGTTCTGTTTCCTCGCATGATCCATGTTCGTATTTAGTCGCGGAATTCATAGAATACCCGAAGAACTTCACTCGCTATTTGCACACGGGGACAGATACAGAAAGGCGATTATTCTGCTGCGAAATGGTCGAAATTGTTGGTGAACAGTCGGTAGATGAAGAGACTATACCTGCCGCGTATTTCAATGACTTTTGCATGTTGTACTCGGATGGAAACGATCGTTACGACCCGAGAGGACATTTCTTTGAACAGAAGAAATTAAAAATACAAACAGACAAGTGAAATAAAGTGCTCGTGAGAAAATTATTTCTATGTCCGTATGTGAACAAGCCATGAATTTCATTTTGCGTGTAAGTTTGTTTACGCGTTTCTAGATGTGCGTGCTGTGTTGAGTGATATTCCTTATAAATTACTTTGTGACTAACCTTTTCTCAATACTTGATAGTCATTTACGACGGTGTTTCAATCTGCTTCGATAAAGCGTTTTTTGCCTTTTCTTACTTCATTTCAACTAATAATATAAGAATTCCAAAGAACTATCGAGTAGTACTTAAATTATTAATAAGTTGTCAGCCATCTCTTGGAGTATGAAATATCAGAGACGCAATATTTTTAATTTAATTCACCCTTGACAGGGTTTATCTATTAGTACGCCGCCTCGTGTAGTTTTTGTCTATTAGTACGCCTTGTATAGCTTGTCTATTATTACGCCTCGTATAGTTTGTCTATTACTACACCTCGTGTAGTTTTTCTATTATTACGTCTCGTATAGTTTGTCTATTAGTAGCCCTCGTATAGTTTGTCTATTAGTACGCCTCGTATAATTTGTCTATTATAGAACACCTCGAATGGCTTGTCTAATATTAATACACCTCGGATGGTTTGTGTATTAGTATGCTTCGTATGGTACATTTATCTAAGGATGTCTTATATTAAGAAATATTGAAACCCAATATGTTGTCAAGCACCAAATGTATCAACTTTTTGGAAATAAACGTTTTTTCTTTCTTTCTTCTTCTTTCAAGTGAACTGCAGTGCATCATTTTGATATCAAAGAATGCGATCAGAAAGTCACTAAAATTTACGTTAAAATTTGATGCCGAAAAATGGAGCCATTCGATGAAGGAAATAATCTTGGTGTTTGGTTCTACAAAATTATGGTTTCCAAACCACACGTAAAAACAATACGCAACAAAATCAGTGGAACTTTAATGTTTTTCTATCGCATTAACAACACACTAGATGAAAAATTTCGATTAATGGTGATTGAGTCAGTATTTTCGCGTTTGAATTTCTTGCAGTCTAGTGTGATGAGACCTTTTTCAACATCTTAGAAAAAATTACAAAAGTATGCGAACTTTTCGCAGCCATGGTGGTTTGCAAAAGCAGTTTCAAGAAATGCGATCATGCAACTCCTCTCTTAAGAAAGCTTGGTTTGACCCCCATTCTAGAAAGATTCCTCATTCAAAAAGCTCGACAAGTGTTCCGATCTCTGTTCCTCTCTCAGTGTAATGCAGGTGTTGTAAAAATTTTTCCAGACAATATTCCGAACACGAAATCAAGTCGGAGGAATGATGTCTTCGTTAGTTACTGCTCATCTCAGTAACTCTCAAGCTGTAAAAGAATTCATGGAAAACGTGTCACGCTATTTCGTATCTCTGTCATAGGAATAACATATTGTGACATTTCGCTGTTAAAACTGGTTGCCTTAAATCTGCTCACTGACACTTTAGGGTCAGCATTTCAGACTCTGCAAAGTTGAAATACTCATACTTATTCCAGCTAGTTTTGATCATATTCTTCTATCCCTACAACGGAGACCTCAAATTTAGCTGGTGAAGCGCACTTGATTATGAAACCATAATGAGGTTCATTTGTAATCTCTGTGTGTTGTAATTGTGAAGATATTTGTACCTTAGAAGTGATATCAGTCTATCACGTTGTCTCTAATTTTCCCAATGTACCCATGTCCGCACGTTGTTAAATGGAATACTGAGAGGATGTGAAATCTAAAATGTTTTCCATCGTTGTTTTTGATCTGAAACTCAATTTTCTGACAATTTTGTTAGGAAATTAGGAACTAGCTCATTTTCACGTTAGCTAAGTCTTGCTTATTTTCTTGTTTCCTTAAATATTTCTTTCTACTACAGTGAACTATCATCACTGCAGGATGAGTTGTTTTTTTCAATATTTTTTCAGTTTTGTATGTGTTCATGTATTTATTCTTTGGTAAAAAACACGAAACCCAAAAGTCTTGGCAATTACATTGATTTCATGCTCTGCGACCAGTTAGCACTGAACCATTTAATCAGAAATAACTATATTTCAGTGAATACATTCATCACGCTCTAAATATTATTCAAACATTTTACACTCGGTATCCGTTTCACTCCGCAGTGCGTAGTCACGCTGAAAAAATGCCATGTACCCATTTCTTATGCAGGCTTCAGCCATCGTCTCTTCCTCTAAGTTGCGAAAGCAACCCAAGGCACCAAGAAAACGGGGCACTTAACTCTTCAAATGGGAAGGAATAAGAAGTTCGCAAAACTCCAAACTATACCCGATCGAGTATCCGTGAATGTGCTTTCGACTCCATTTATTCGTGGAAGTGGAAAACAGTTTAAAAATGTGTTCAGTTGATATAATTTTTATCGTACAGAACAGATTGATATTTTCTTGAACTTATACCGGTCCTCTTGAAGTTGTGTAGCGACTCCAGCGCTGTAGTGAACTGCTGGCTAATACTCTCCTTCTCATCCATCAATACATTATGACAACACTATTTTGCATAGTTGACGTTTTCTACGGTTCCACCTATGTTGAAAATGTTACGGCTAGCTATGTACAACAATACTTTTCATGTCTTGGACTCCGATGAACTCTTTGCGCCAGTACTGTTAGCGTAAGTAAGAAATATCATAACCATTTTCTGTTTTGTTATAGTGAATCTTATATTCTTTCCGAGCTCACCAATTGGCATACTGTATGATGTCTATTTACGTCAGTGTAAAAAATTGTCCCAAATCCCGGTGGTCGACCTCATTGTTCTAGATGTCTAGAAAAACACAAAAGGGAATAAAAGATCTCTAGAGTTGTGCAATACTTTGAGCAACAAAGGTAAGTTTAAAACGAGGCTGCAGCCGAAGAAATCATTTACTGTGAGAGTAAATAAAGTTCAAATGATTTTAATTTAATAGTCTTGGAAACGGATGATTTGGTTTTGACGATAATTTTCTTGCGCCTCTTGGAGACAAGAGGAGAGGAGCCTCGTGCCAGGCCCTCGCAGACAACTGGTCCGTGGGGTGCTCCAGGACTTCGCCGCGCCAAACACAGCGGCTATCGCTGCTCAGAGAAATGACTGAATGTAATGTATGCAAAGCCAGGCTATCTTATAAGAGGTATAGTTATAATCTCGCCAAAGTTAAATTTAAGTCAAAATAAAGTAACGTCGTTAAATGTAAAGATTTAGTGGAATGCTTAATCTGATTATCCTTTAGCCAATAAGAATAAGACAAGGAAAACGGGCAAGACGATGCGTCCAATCTACCAGCTCTCGAAAATCGACTCCAGCAAGCTATCGGTCGACCAACCTCCGCAGAGCCTCGACGCCTTCCCAAGTTGGTGCGCAGAGCAGGTGGAGAGGCCACAACTCGGCAGCAAACTGTCGCGTCTCGGGGGGACGCAGCCAGTCCGTCGCGCTCCAAGTCCCCGAAGGAAACCCGTCGACGAAGCGAAGCCCGAAGAGTCGCGCAAGCCACCGAGGATTGGGTAAATAGGCCAGGCAACGTAAGACGCAGCAGCTCAACAGAAAACGTGCGCACAGTGTGAAGGTCAAGTGATCTGTGGGAGCTGAGCGATATATTAGCGAAGTCAGCTCTCGTGCCAAGTAAAGGGTCAAACCTGAGAGCTACTGAGATCGCACGAGAGCTGGCATTATAAAAATAACTTTATTAACTATTAACTTTTTAAAAGCATACATTTTTGGATTTTATTATTCATTTTAAAAGCCTTTGCACACAAAACACAGTCATTCTCTATACTCCCCGCCGGGGATTCGCCTTCGAAGAAAAAAGAAGGCGAATGGATAAAATGGTTAGAAAACTCTGAAAAATACAACAACTATATACAATCCTCCTGAGCCAGAGGACTAATTTTAGCTTTAGCCACCTTGGCTGCCGTTCTATGGACAAAGCGCCGAACAGGAGAATCTTCAGCGACGTTGGAAGGCTCAGCATCGCCACTCGTCCCATCTGAGCAATCAGAAAGGAGTAAGATCAATGAAGTGGAATGACGATAAACTATCTCGCCGGTGCTCTTTCGCACATGTGCGGCTGTAACCTCTCCCAAGGAATTAACCTCGGTTTTGATGACACGACCAAGAGGATAAGAACTTTGTTTCAAAAACTTGTCTGTCAACAAGACAATATCCCCAGGTCGCAGATGAACATGCTTTTTAGGTCTATACCTTTCTTTAGCGTTAGTCGCTTGATGGACAAGTGTTGCCAAAAATTCTGAATGATACGCATCCTTCAAATTTGAAAGAATTTTTGCCAGCTGGGAAAAGTTCGCTCTAATGCCATCCAATGAATCGGGTTCGTACTCTGGATCTTCTTCCTGATAGTGCAGATCTGGCACAATATTGACGGATGGTAACTCAAAACCATGAATCAAAATCTCCGGTGTTAAAGGAGTTTCGAAGTTCAAGTCTGTGGAGCGCAACGATTCCTTAAAAGCTATCGGCCTTCTATTGACCAAATGAACAACCTTCGCTATCACGAACTGAAAATCAAAAACGCATAGAACATTCTTCTTTATAGCTTTAAATATCAGGCGTTTAGTCGCCTTTACGCACGACTCGACAAGGGAACCTAATGCGCTATTCCCCTTGCAGTACTGGTCTAGAGCAAGCCGGCCTATTCCCTGCTCTTCAAAATATTTAGCAGTTTCGTGATCGTCAAGGAACGATCGTAAAACGTTGAAGCCTGCAGTGATTTGGCTACCCAAATCAGCAACGCAACTCTTAAAAATCCCATATTCAAAGACGTGATGCTGCAGTGCCTTCAAAAAATTTCTGGTATCAGCGCTCAAACAAACCTTCATGTTAATAGCGCGACTCCAAAGACACGTTATTACAAGTACGTAGACCTTTTGCTTTTTCTCCCCAACCTTCACCGTCCAAGGACCCATGTAGTCCAGAAAAAGTGATGGAAACGGTCTAGCTGGAGGAGAAGTTCTGAATTCTCTATATGCATTCTGGTTTAGCTGAATAGGTTTTTCGTTCAACCTACGACAGGCAATGCATTTTCGCAAAACTCTCCGAACAGTCGAAAAGGGGTGAATAAAAATATACGTTTTTCTTAATTCTCTCAGAACAGCATACACTCCTGAGTGCAAAGTCTTCACGTGCACCTCTTCGATTATCTTTTTGGTCAATTCGCTATCTTTAGGCAATAAAATAGGGTGTTCTCTGGGACCTACATCCGGGAACTTCGACTTTACCCTAAGCAAACCATCCGAGTCAATAAAAACATTTAGTTTGGACACGAGGGGTGGAAGCTTTCTCAGAGTTTTCGCGGAACTAGCTAGGTAAGCGCGAACATCGGAAAACACCATTTCCTGCTCAATGCGAATAATTGCAGTTAACGCCAGAGCATAAAAATTAGTTTTTACATCGTAAGACCTGAATTCCCTTGAGTTGCCTTTGGTACACGAAACCTTCCATTTCAAGTAGCTGAAAAATTTCAAATAAACTCTCGTCATGCGCACAAGTTTACACAAGCTCGCGTATCTATCTAGTGGTATGGGGTGCTGACATTTGATGGGCAAGGACTCGCCACAACGCGTCCTTGCTTCAGCATCGCTCGCATTACCTGTATCCGTAAGGAGATTAATCGCAGCTGCAGGAGACTCTGCCGCATCCCTAGACAGGGGATTTGGCAGGGTGATGGTAAACTCCGCTGATGGGTCATCAGTGATGAAGGAAGGTCCTGAAAAATAATTAGATTTCTTCAGTTGCTTAGCACTAGCAATCCTGCTAACAAAATCTGCGGGATTGTTTCGTCCAGCGGTGAAATGAAACGAAACCTCTTTTTCTGAACACAAATTTTCGATAGTCCGCAACTTATTCATTGTAAATACATTTCTTTTCTGCATTTTTGCAAAGTCTATGGAATAAGATTTTAACCAGTGTAAAATGACCATGCTGTCCGTGAAAAGATACAAAGAATGGATGTTCACTGGGATTACAGTTGAAGGCCCGCTCAAGTCCTTCCACCATTCAACAAGAGCTTGGACTCCTAAAGCTAGTGCCGTTAGCTCCAAAACAGGAATAGTTTTAGTTTTCAATTTACTGCTTACAATTTTCGATTTACTCGAAAGCAAAGTAGTTCTGTTAGTAGAATCCTCCCTGATGTAAATCACATACCCGTAAAGGATTTTTGAGGCATCCGTGAATGCTACCAGTGAAAATTCACTAGATCTTGTACCAACAGACCTAGGCACCGCAGGGCTTTCAGCAGTGTTCACTTGTCTGGCAATATTGGACCATTCCTTCAACTCGACATCCGAAAGCTTTGTATCCCATCCCAGGGATTTGTTGCACTGTAATTTGTGAAGGAAAAGCTTAGCTCTATTCAGGACAGGACAGTAAATCTCGAATACGTCATAGTTCTCATTAATGGTCTTCAGAATTTTACGCTTAGTATCAGCCTTTCGGTTAAGCTTGAAAGAAACAGGTTTCAACGAGTCTTCATTCCTATCCCAAAGCATTCCCAGCAACTTTACCTCGTTCTCCGTGGCTTTACTTTCGTCCATATCGATTTTGCTTTGCAAATCTGAAGAGTTTGTCAGGAACTGCTGTAAAGGAAATTTGTAGTCTGCGAATATTTGAGGTAGCAATTCATACGACCATTTCAAATCATGCAAGTTATCTGTGGAGTATCCCCCGTTATCCATATACATCATATCGTATACGAGATTTTTCAATCTAATGATTTTGGAGTCTACAATGTCGCTATCTAGCACCAGTATTTTATACAACGCTAACATAAGCAAAGTAGGGCTTGGTCGAATTCCAAAACTAAGTCTCAAATTTTTGTAGGCTATGACCTTGAAATCCCCCTTGATAACATTGCGAAACCACAAAAAAAGCAGTCTGTTTTGGTCAACTTCACGCAGTTCAATATTCAAGAAAGCCTTTTTGATATCGAAAGTGAGCAAGTATTTGTCAAAGCGATGAAACATCAAAGCTACATTAGGCTTCTGATTCAAGCAAGGGCCCGCTAACATTGCCTGATTATGACTAACTCCGCCCTCCGACTTGTCGCTCAAATTAGCCAAGAAAACTACTCTACATTTCGTACTTTCATGCTGCATTCTGTACACTCCCATATGGGGTAAAAAACTGCACTCTGGATGCTCGGCAATAAAAGTTTCAACGTCATCAATGCGTTCAATGATTCGATTTTCCTCCTGCTCGCGAAAGACGGAATCATACATACGCAAGCGCTCAGTATTTTGTGAAAGTTTTTTGTATGTCGATTTCAATACCTGGTGCGACAGAGCATAATTTCGGCACAATCTATGGGATATTTTATAGTTCCACATTAATGGCATAACAAGTCGTCCATCAACTTTTCTACTTGTATTTTTTAGCACATAATCGACCAGTTCTTGATTATTTTCACCATGTTCAGGATCATTTACCTCATCGAGAAATTTAGTGCAATAGTCATTGAGTACTTCGCCAGAAGCCTCATCAAAGTTAGGTGTCTGCACGCCACCCGGCAAATCTTCAATAATAATTGTACTCACCATTGAAGAGTCTGAACCGGGAAGCGGGTCAGCAGTACAAGGCCCGATGCAGTCCGAAGTACCAGATACAAACTGCAGGGGAGGAGTTTTTGTAGAGTCCTCCGGCAAGGCATCAAGATTACTCAGAATGGAGCCAACATTACCCGTGAGAATAACCCCCATCTGAGTTAAAATAAAGCAAGATGGACTCTTTGAATCTCCGAACCTAACATAGTTCATATCTAGAGTGGGGTCAGATTCCGTGCCGAGAATGAGGGAAATCTTTTGTGATAACTTCATGCTGGTGTCAGAAATCGTTTTGTCCGCCAGTTCATAACCCTTCGCTTCAAATTTATGAGCTATTTTATCTAAGCCTGCAACCGGAAGGGAAACCCTAATTTGCGGAACACAAACAGCGGTAATTTCCCTAACTTCATTTTTCAATTGTAAGGGCACCTTGACTAATTTAGTCGTCATTTCCTTCGACGCATTAAACCCGTTTATGGTAATCACGTAAGCACTATCCTCTACAGGAAGAGACAACTTCTCGGCTAGGCGCCGACATATGAAATTTCTCTGGCAACCACCGTCCTTCAATATCCTCACAGTTTCCGATCTACCCCCAAAAGATACATCGGCCGTGAAGGTCGGCAACAAATTAGTGCAGGAACCCACCTCGCAGGGCAATGCCTCTGTAAGTATCATGGCGCTTTCCGCCAGAGTGCTGTTCCTCTGAACATTCTTAGCAGAATTACAGCAAAGGAAGGACATGTGGTCACCTTTACAATGTCTACAATTAGACGTAAATTTAAACTTACAATTAGAGGCTACATGATTTCTGTAAGCACACCTAGTACAAGCATTAATTGATTTCAGTTTGTCGCATTTTTTATACGAAGTGCGATACTTCAGGCAAGATGCAATGTTGTGGTCAGACTGCAAGCCATCAGCCGAACAAAGTATGCATTTATTGAAGCTAGTCTTAACATTTACCGCCAATGATGTAGCGTTAGATTTATTAGGTTTACTCTCGCTCTTAGAGTAAGGGCTGTCATTAGCTTTCGATTTGTCTTTCAAAGAGGCAAATTCTTTAGTTTTCAGTTTATCAATTTTTAATTTGTCATTTTCTCTCTGCCTCAAGAACCTTTCAGTAGCTTCGAATATGTTACTTTCAATTTGAGAAAGAGTAGGCTTGTTGGTATTTGTAATTTGAATCAAATGATTCTGGAATTTTTCATTTAAAGCGTTCCACAAAAAGAAGGCCAAGACTGCTTCTACCTCAATATTCAAGTTTTTAAAGGAGCTCACAATAGTTCTCATTTCACCAATGAAACTGAAAGGGTCACCTGACTCTTCTAATCTAATGCTAGAAAGTCTACTGATGGCTGTGTATTTTTGTACAACAGCAGAAGCAAATGCTTTGCTCAGCAACTCCTTAGCAGTTTCGTAATATTGTTCATCAACATCTAAAGAATCTATCAAGACTCTAGGAGCTCCAAACAACTGGTTACGTAAGTACACAAATCGTTCATAAGAGGTCAAATGGTGTTTGTTTATAATGCTCTCGAAATTATGGAAGAATTTCTCCAAGCTTTCATTTTTATCGTTCCTAAAAGTAGGAAACGGTATTTCAGGTAACTTTAATTTTTGCCCTGCATCACCTGTAGAAGAAAAGTTCTGCGATGACACAGAAGCGTTATCCCCCTGAGCACCAGTAATACGAGAAGGACTTACCGGTTGAAGCAGACACTCGCAAGTGAATAGCTTCTCCTCGTAGGACTCCTGCTCCGCGACAGCGGATTCCAGAGCATCGTCGTCCGCTCCACTCCGAATAAGCAAAGCAAAGATTTGCTTGTCCAAATCCTTGGACTCCAGCTGCAAAGACGAAACTTTGCTACGATGGAGCTGCCTCTCCTGAGCAGAAATATTAGAGGGACCACGTGTAATGTTAGTATGCAGCCTTGTTATGCGCTGCCTCACGTACTGGCGAGTTTTTATTAAAGTGGAGAGATCACTTGCGTCACAACTGTTGTCGCCTGCCATTATGAAAGGAAAAGTTTCATATTAGAATTACAAACGCCAACCGAATGCTCACCGCAAGGGAAATCGTTGCCCCACGTTGGGCGCCATCTAGAAAAACACAAAAGGGAATAAAAGATCTCTAGAGTTGTGCAATACTTTGAGCAACAAAGGTAAGTTTAAAACGAGGCTGCAGCCGAAGAAATCATTTACTGTGAGAGTAAATAAAGTTCAAATGAGTTTAATTTAATAGTCTTGGAAACGGATGATTTGGTTTTGACGATAATTTTCTTGCGCCTCTTGGAGACAAGAGGAGAGGAGCCTCGTGCCAGGCCCTCGCAGACAACTGGTCCGTGGGGTGCTCCAGGACTTCGCCGCGCCAAACACAGCGGCTATCGCTGCTCAGAGAAATGACTGAATGTAATGTATGCAAAGCCAGGCTATCTTATAAGAGGTATAGTTATAATCTCGCCAAAGTTAAATTTAAGTCAAAATAAAGTAACGTCGTTAAATGTAAAGATTTAGTGGAATGCTTAATCTGATAATCCTTTAGCCAATAAGAATAAGACAAGGAAAACGGGCAAGACGATGCGTCCAATCTACCAGCTCTCGAAAATCGACTCCAGCAAGCTATCGGTCGACCAACCTCCGCAGAGCCTCGACGCCTTCCCAAGTTGGTGCGCAGAGCAGGTGGAGAGGCCACAACTCGGCAGCAAACTGTCGCGTCTCGGGGGGACGCAGCCAGTCCGTCGCGCTCCAAGTCCCCGAAGGAAACCCGTCGACGAAGCGAAGCCCGAAGAGTCGCGCAAGCCACCGAGGATTGGGTAAATAGGCCAGGCAACGTAAGACGCAGCAGCTCAACAGAAAACGTGCGCACAGTGTGAAGGTCAAGTGATCTGTGGGAGCTGAGCGATATATTAGCGAAGTCAGCTCTCGTGCCAAGTAAAGGGTCAAACCTGAGAGCTACTGAGATCGCACGAGAGCTGGCATTATAAAAATAACTTTATTAACTATTAACTTTTTAAAAGCATACATTTTTGGATTTTATTATTCATTTTAAAAGCCTTTGCACACAAAACACAGTCATTCTCTATAAGATGCAAAATAAATCAAATCTGTTCATTTTACTTCTAAACATCACTCTCTCATGCTCGTATCACTAGCTCCTTTGTTCTTATGCTCTTATTTTCAATACGAGTACGCACTAACGACAGGGTTTTCAGCAATGCGTCACCTGAATTATGTTTTCTTAGTCACTTGTATTTAAATGCATTTCCAAAATCTGACTACCGCAACGAAGAGGAACGTATTTTTTTCGTGCTTTTCTTCAAATCCTCTTTAGACAATTATCACAGGTATTACGTTAACCATGTATGAATAGCAATTACGGATCTAAATCATTCGTTTCAACACTTAAAGCTATATCACAATGATATATGAATTTGATTACGATAACCATGTATGAATTGCAATTAAAGATCTAAATCATTCGTTTTAATACTTAGCACGGGTATTACGATAACCATGTATGAATAGCAATTAAAGATCTAAATCATTCGTTTTAATACTTAACACGGGTATTACGATAACCATGTATGAATAGCAATTACGGATCTAAATCATTCGTTTCAACACTTAACATGGGTATTACGATACCCATTTGTGAATAGCAATTAAAGATCTAAATCATTCGTTTTAATACTTAACACGGGTATTACGATAACCATGTATGAATAGCAATTAAAGATCTAAATCATTCGTTTTAATACTTAACACGGGTATTACGATAACCATGTATGAATAGCAATTAAGGGTCTCTATGCTGAGGTATTTGAATGCGTTCTTCGCTTTTATTTCAATACATGTGCGCACTAATGAAAGTGTTTTTCAAATGAGCGTCGCGAAGATTGTGTTTTCTTAATTACTTATATTCAAATGCACTCTCAAAATCAGATTGGGTAAGGAAGGGAACTCATTTTTGTTGTGCTTCTCTGTCAATAAATTTTTGTTTCAACATTTTACACAGGTATTCCGATACCAAAGTGTTATTATCAGTTAAGGATGTCAATGTTAAGGTGTTTCAAAAACCAATGTGTCGACATTCCGTGTTTATACTTTATTGGAAAGAAAATGTTTTTTTCTCTCTTTTTTCTTTCATCCACCTTTCCGTTTCACCCCCAGTGCTAGAAATTGTAAACACAGGAGTAAAAATAACCAGTGTGGCCGCAGAATAGAAACTACAAAATGGCAAACTCTCATGTTTTGAAAAATCAAATACAGTAATAAATTTTGTGCCACATTTTTCATATTATTGAAAAAATCTATAATGACAGTTTATGATGGGTAAAATTGACTTCTAACAAACGAAATTACTAAATTACTCTGTTAGCAAACAACTCTATAGACAATGTTCGTGAACAGATAACGTACAACGGGAAAGAAGTGAGATGCTGAGTGTGTTAAGTAGTGTCCTGCACAGGTCTCAAACAATAGGCCTGGGAAGCATGTCCATTTTGGCTTCTAAAATTAAAAAATTATTAAAAAATACTTCTAGAGCGAAATAAGCTTGGAGGTCTTCACAACATGCTTAGAACTATCGAATGAATGTCCAGAGCCCAAAAAATTTTAAACTTGCACATACCCTCCTTCCCCCCCCCCCCCCCCCCCGAGGGGGAAATTGCTAAAAGGCATCATGCCGCAGCCGATACTGTACCTAGAGACGATTAGTTTTTTTTTGTCTGATTCACAATGAACTGGTCTACAATTGTTAGTTTCGCTTTTTTTCATTTTGCTTTAAAAAAAATTTTTACAAATTTTTGAAAATTTTGAAAAAAAGTGTTCAATTTTAGTTATTCCTTTGAACGGCTATAAAAAAATATCCAATCAAGTGATCAAAACTCAAGTACACAGGTTTATAGTGCTCACCTTGATCTTTACAATGATGGAAAGATCTCCTTCATAAGTAAAAAACTGTTTGAGAAAAAAATTAAAAAGTTCAGCACTTTTGTCTCGCAATGAGTTTTTCTTGGATGTGCGAATTTTTTTCTCCAACAGTTTTTTACTTCTGAAGGAGATCTTTTCATCATTGTAAAGATCAAGGTGAGCACTGTAAACCTGCGTAGTTGTTTATTGATCAGTTGATTGTATATTTTTTATAGCCGTTCAAAGGAATAACCAAAATTGAACACTTTTTTTCAAAATTTTCAAAACAATTTTAAATTTTTTTTAAAGTAAAATGAAAAAAAGCGAAACTAACAATTGTAGACCAGTTCATTGTGAATCGGACTAAAAAAACTAATCGTCTCTACGTACAGTATCGGCTGCGGCATGATGCCTTTTAGCAATTTCCCCCTCAGGGGGGGGGGGGGGAAGGAGGGTATGTGCAAATTTAAAATTTTTTGGGCTCTGGACATTCATTCGATAGTTCTAAGCATGTTGTGAAGACCTCCAAGCTTATTTCGCTCTAGAAGTATTTTTTATTAATTTTTTAATTTTAGAAGCCAAAATGGACATGCTTCCCTTATATGGTGTGTTGTCTCTCGGTTCTGCCTCTCCAAGCCTGCGTCTGCATTCCCTCACGCAATTCTTTAAGTGGCCAATTAATGCATGTAAAGCCTTGATCTTCCATACACGGAGCACGCAAATAAATTATTTTGAGTCCTATTTTTCAGGGAATGCATCCCCTTCATCCTCTGCTTTCTGGTGTTTCGTAAGCCTAATGAAACCTGTCTCATTTTAAGTGATGGACAATGTCCCCTTATCAATAAACGAAAGGAAAAACGCCTCGAGTCCATCAAATGAAGTGAAAACTAAACTTCGCCCAGAAAACTGTCATTAAAGCCAATAAATTGCACTTAGATTGAGTCTAAGACTCACTTTAAAATCTAGCTCATGCATCAAAAATGATTATGACCTGAATGATAAAATTAAATACTTTAACGATGCAACAAAGGAGCAAAATTAATTAAATACCTCTACTAGATCAACAGCATTTTCTGCTGATATATGGATCAGTTGAAAAAGAGTTTCACAAACCCTTTTTGTGCACTCGTCAGTTTTACCAAGAATGAATTAAAACTATCATAGAAAATAGAGCCGCTTCCCACCATAGTCGACGATGGACACTAAATTCTTCCTTGAAACAGTAGCTCACTAGCTCAACACACGATCGTCTTCAAAATAGAATTACTATTCCTTTAAGCCGCAATCAAAACAGAAAGCAAAGCATAAGAAAACGCAGATACGCTAATTTTCCGGAAGAAAAACGAAGAGATCTTCCTAATCTCATAAGTAAGTACATTGACGAAAAACATTTTGGTCATGCTGTCCTAGACTTTATACGATAAATTTTATCGAATGTTCAAAAATTTTAAATATAATGTTTATGTATCTCCACTAAATCTCTGAACTCACGGTAAACAAATTTGATCGTTCCCAGGAAGTAAGTTAATTCCTGTTAAGAGTTAAGCAAGTGTGCTTTTCGTGGCGGGTTGCGAGCTCTTAACTCATCCACCTTTCTGTGAGCGCAAAGAAAAAGAACCAGAATTCGTGCCTGCTTCGAACACCTGTGGCTGTATGACATTAATAACACGAAACAACAGAGACGACAAGGTTGACTAAAGCCTGTGCCGAAGACATGTCTCACTAACATTTTAGGTTTCATGCAGTGTGAGATCTGGGATTATCGCGGTAAGCGTTGCGTCGGTATTAATAGTTAAAATCAATGAAGCTCGTGAAGGTGAGTTCTGCCAAGTGTTTCTATTGCAACCAAACGTGGCATCTTGTAGTACCTCTAGCCTTTGATGCGTAGTCCCTGCCTGTAAACCGTAAGTTACTACCACAATGAAACTGTGGAAATTTATAATGCACTAATGGAAAACCTGCCATATTAGGTCCATATTTACTCTAGTACGTTTAATTGGTTTAAAAACTGTGTTCCCACAAGTCTGTAATAGGATCTATGCTAAGACGTCATACTCGAATGACATTCTGTTCGTAAGTGCTTAGCATTAGCCGTGTAACCCTCCTATCCTTTAGTTAACATAACACTGCACAGTTGGTTGCGTCGTTACTGCATTGTTGGAGCCCGCGCTGTTGTTCCGGCACGAAAATGGTCCCGGTGTTGCCAAGTTATGCTACAGTAGGTTTACATATCTTGGTTTTGTAAGCTTATTTACTAACCTCCCGTTACCTGACCTAACTTCGAAAATCGTTCCAGCATAACCGTATAGCATCACAGTTACGCGTCCCGTTTGTCATTATCATGTACGACGTTCCCGGATCTTGAAGTTGAATCTCCCGTCGAAGTGGACATTTGCACGCAAAGCGTCTTTAATGTTGAACGTCCTAAAGAGTGTGCTGTATCCTATGTGAAGAAATGATACTTCTAAGATAGTTAAGCTCTTTGTAGTTAATGTTCACTAAATTTGATGCTTATAATATGGTTTATGGCTTTGTGTGCCATCGAAAGTTTATTAACCGATATAAATTTGAAATGACCTGGAAAGATTTCTCTGTAGATCGTTGCTTGAGCTTCATGCAACAACTTATTTGGTCTAACGCAGTCTTTATTCTAACATTTTTAGGAACTGTCAGTAGATACGTTTCCCCATTTTACAAGGCAAAATGGACACACAAATGAACGGCCTTGGGATGGGATTATCGTTAATTCTAGGTTTGCCCAATGTTGATGTGCTACCTCAAGAAAGAATAATTAAATGACTCCGTGTGAGAGTGCAATCAGGGTTCATTGATGATACAGGTGTTCTTTTTCGAAATATCTTGCATGCGTCCGTGTTATTACAGCATTTGAACTAGCAAAGTGCTTCAAACACATCCCCTATGGAAGGCGTAAGTTATTGCAAACTTGCATGACTTTTGACGCTCGTGGAACTAGACCAAACGACAAAATGTTAGTCTGTTTACCGTGAGACACTTTTTCCTGCTTTAGGACGAAGTTATGTTTTGCCCTCTTCAGTTTTCAACTAACAGCATTAGAACGCTCTTGTAACAACACATTCGCTCCGCTATTATGGCACAACGTTCAGCGTTTAATTTTTTACGGGACTTCATTAATTAAAATCGTTGTCCTTTCACGCAAATAAATACCCGAGATCGGTAGTATTTTGAATGAGGAATAGGAGTGTACTCTACTTACCCCAAGAGCTGTTAACCTTCACACGTTTGTTCGCCTTCCGTACGTAGGTGAGCAGTCAGTGGAATTGGAACGATGACTAATGTGATAGATATCGTCCTTCCTCCCTCCTATCTCTTAATGTCGTGTTACTCGAAACATTCCGTTGATTTATTTTTCCGGTATAAGGACAAAATTCCTTCGCATCTGTTTCAGTCGTGCCTTTAAAGTACAGTTGTGCGCAGTGTGCATCTCGGTGTGTCGGCTAAACGACCTGTCCAAGAAATGTTCGTGTCGACGACCCGTACAAGTTCTAAAACAAGGGCTCTGATTTGTCATCCTCCACACTGGCATAAGATCTCGTACAGATGAACAGCGTGATGTTAGAAATTTAGACTGAATTTATTTTAGTGTCTACTCGCAATGTCACCCAATTGGAACTCTTAAATCTTATGTACATATGGACAACCCAACCTTGATCAGGTGCACAGTGCACGTCCCGGGCTTTTGATTGTTCGCCAGCAACTTCGGGGAGCGCTCTGTGGTTCCCATTTGAACTATATCCCATTGTGAATTTCATTATTTCGTGTTCACTTGTGTTGATGTTATAGGTGTTGGGCGGTCTCTTCACAATCACCGTTGTCTTCACATCTCTCGATGACATAGGAGTAAATTTCTAGATATAAAAATCAGTTCTCAATATATACTTCCAGATTCACTGCTGACGATAGCTGAAGGCCCGAAACGTTATAGTACTTACCACATATAATTCTAACTATTTTGACTTTTTTTGCTATTTTCCTGCAACTGTGTGAAGTCTTTTGCCAAGCAAAATTTACCTTCTTGTCTGAAAATGCATGAAAAACCTTGAAATTATCTCTTGCAAGCCAGCGAGGCCAATAATTCTTGAAGATTGCGACGAAGTCTTTCTAAACCGTAACGTAAATAATAGAATGTTTATCGTCGAGCTGCAGCTACAGCTGCTACGAGCATTACATACTGATGCCCGTATGCGTGTGTAAGAATTCTCAAAATGGCACACTGAAATTGGATACGGGTGGTTCTGGGGCTTTGCGGGAAAATGTTGTAAAGTTAAAAGCAACAAGTGGACGAAAGTGCAGACAGGATTTTCTGTAACAAATGAGAAAAAAGTATCTTAGCATGGATGCTAAATTTTTGCATGAAGGCAAATTTTTTGTTCTACTAGCATACATGGTGGTTTCAGGAGTTGAACTACCCTACGATTTTTACGGAAAATTTGAAAAAAACTTGGAAAATACCATGTATGACGTGGGTTACAAGTTGTGTTTCATAGATAGGGTGAATTTTTCATGAGAATCACGCAATGTCTGAAAAGTGGGTAAATAATTACACGATACGGTACCAGAACCAACGAAAACCTCCCTAATGATGTAGGCCGATCAACAACTGTACGATGATGTAAATCCTATTGTTCTGATTAGTCATAGGACGTTCCAAGCACTAATAAAATGCATGTTTCAAAATTTGTGGTGTTGGAAGATGGCTTCTTTCAGGAAAGCTTTTCCTCCTTGCGGTAACAGTGGTATTAAACTTTTCACTAAGTACATGAACACGAAAAATTTTTTGAAGCCAAAGCATGAAATTGCATTGGGTGCCACATTTTGCAAATTTTTATGAAGCAAGTACCCAAATAGCTACCCTTCAGGATTTAATAGATGCTCAAGATCTTCTAATGCACTAGCTAACATGATCTTTCTATTTCTGCAAGAGAAAGAAGATAGGCAAAAAATTACATATAATGGAATGCGTTTTGAACTCGATTCAATATACACTGCGCTAGTTTCATAGAAATTGCACTCGACCTATAAAATCCTACGTGGGGTAGTTAACTCCAGAAATGCCCATGCTTTGAACTCCTTAATAGGTAATTGGATATGTCGAAGATTCTACGAAATAAACATACACAAAAGTCTGAAGGACGTAGAGTCACAGAATAGCCATTTGAAGGACTAATCAGGATTTAAAGTAAAATTCCGTGGTGTGTTGCGACTTAAATTTTTTTCGCCCCTCCTTGCCTTCATTCTTTCATAAATTTGTCCCCGACTCGAAGCAAACTGTTGACAAACTTGTGAATCGCGGAGTTCATCGCCTTATTTCACAAAATTAAATTTAATTCTTCGTGCAAGATGATTCCATCAGAGACAAACCGAAATTGGAGCGAGACTTGGAAATTCGTATGAATCATCCTTAAGCGAAACATTTTTCGAACGTTATCTTGATACCAGGACTGGCTAACTAGAACAAGCTCCACTGGGGCAAATCTGGACTTATCGGACTCGCGTCCCTGTCAATTTATCCGAATAATATTCTAAGGCCTTGTTCGACTATTGCAGGCAAACGACCCTGGGCAACGGAATGATGAAGAACTGGTAAATTTACAGGAAGCGGAGTACCGAGAAGTATTGCAACGGTAAATGCGAACCCTACACTCCGCAACTTGACGCATCTTCCGGATCCTGATCCCGTGTGGTCCAAAAACAACCTAAGTGAAGACACTTCCGGCCCCTAGTCAAAGTTTAATCCAGTGTTTACGCTCACAAGGTTAGATACATTAATGTACTCTTTCGTTACTAAATAGCATTGATTATCGGATAAATATATTGAAATCTTTTGGAGCATAATTTTCTTATTTGCTTGGTTTCCAATTTCCTGGTGGGTTGATCGTTTGCGTTAATTAGAGCCGTGTGGCGCTTTTCATAGAGCCCGTAGCTGACACGAAAGATAATTTCCCCGTATCGCGATAAAAGTTACTCCATGTTCAATAATCTATTGGTTCTCGCTGTGTAATGAACGTAACTATCATGTTGACGGTCCCTAGTGTCGTGTGCTGTTAAATGCTCTCCTACATATCGACTTGGCAACTTTGATTGTTTTATCCCCTATGGGTGTTTCGTCACATTTTTTTCGCCGTCGCTTCTTTGTTATTTTATCCTCTCCTGACTAGCTGTCCTCAGAGGTATAGTTGTTGTATCTGTGGGAACTAGTACTGAGAGCACTACTTCCCGCATGGACAATAATTCTTGTCCTCCCGGGTGGAATGCGAGAGCCCGAGCTCTGAGTTAGCTACTTATTACTGTCGTTGAAATGCAATTTTTCATTGATGTGGGTCATCTAGTTCGGTGTATTTCCATGATTTTCCTAGGCATCTACGTAGTCCTTCAATTATTATCACCTCCGTACTTTTTTTTACTGACTTGCTATTTCTATGCGTCTGACATCCTGTGTGGAAAACACTTGTGCATAGATTAATCGTGCTCATGTCCATCCTAGATGGTCTATTAATTATTCACTTTGGAAACGCCTGTATTTGGACAAGGGTGCTTGAACTACCGTATAATTCTCCTGTCCTGGTTCTGTGCGCAGAAAATGAGGGACAATTCACTTCGTGTAAAGATTACGCAGGAATGTAGACATTACTAAACGCTTCCATCTCCTTAATTATGGGAACGCCGTTCATGCGGTTAAGGAGCCCTGAAAAGATAAATTAGAACACATTTGAAGAGCGTGCGTCACCGAATTTGTATTGATAATCATTTTTGTGATGTTGCAAATGGAAGGTGTTGGTGTGAAAATAGCGCGTGAACTAGGGGCACGCCATGCCCTTCGCTTGCACTCATTTGAAAGGGTAAATTGACGGAACTTTTCTCGTGATGAAATTTGCTAATCCTTCCCTTACAACCTTTCGAAGAATTTAGATTAATCCTTGCCAGGGGTCGATCACTCGACTAGTGCTATCGGGTATTGTTAACAGAGATTCCTTTCATTGGCATCATTTTATTTCAATAACCGAACTACATGTTGTATCACCTAGCAACGAGTTGATTCGTTAACCATCCAGTTCCGTCGCTTAGACTTTCCCTTCCACCGCTGCACCTCATCCTTAATCCTTTGTCTTCTGTTGCTTCCAGCTCGGACCGTCCGCGACTCCCGCGCCCCCTCCCCCATCACCAGCTCGGACCGTCCGTGACTCCCCGCCTCCTCACCCGCTTCATCACCGGCTCGGACCGTCCGCGACTCCCCGCCCCCTCACCCGCACTCAATCACCGGCTCGGACCGTCCGCGACTCCCCGCCCCCTCACCCGCACTCAATCACCGGCTCGGACCGTCCGCGACTCCCCGCCTCCTCACCCGCACTCCATCACCGGCTCGGACCGTCCGCGACTCCCCGCCCCCTCACCCGCACTCCATCACCGGCTCTGACCGTCCGCTACTCCCCGCCCCCTCACCCGCACTCAATCACCGGCTCGGACCGTCCGCGACTCCCCGCCCCCTCACCCGCACTCAATCACCGGCTCGGACCGTCCGCGACTCCCCGCCCCCTCACCCGCACTCCATCACCGGCTCTGACCGTCCGCTACTCCCCGCCCTCTCACCCGCACTCAATCACCGGCTCGGACCGTCCGCGACTCCCCGCCCCCTCACCCGCACTCCATCACCGGCTCGGACCGTCCGCGACTCCCCGCCCCCTCACCCGCACTCCATCACCGGCTCGGACCGTCCGCGACTCCCCGCCCCCCTCACCCGCACTCCGTCACCGGCTCGGACCGTCCGCGACTCCCCGCCCCTTCGCCCGCACTCCATCACCGGCTCGGACCATCCGCGACTCCCCGCTCCACCCTCCCCCCATCACTGGCTCGGACCGTCCCCGACTCCCCGCTCCCCCCCCCCCCATCACTGGCTCGGACCGTCCCCGACTCCCCGCTCCCCCCCCCCCCCCATCACTGGCTCGGACCGTCCCCGACTCCCCGCTCCACCCCCCCATCACTGGCTCGGGCCATCCCCGACTCCCCGCCCCCTCCCCCCCATCACTGACTCGGGCCATCCCCGACTCCCCGCCCTCTCCCCCCATCACTTGCTCGGGCCATCCCCGACTCCCCGCCCTCTCCCCCCCATCACTGGCTCGGGCCATCCCCGACTCCCCGCCCTCCCCCCCCCCCATCACTGGCTCGGGCCATCCCCGACTCCCCGCCCCCTTCCCCCCATCACTGGCTCGGGCCATCCCCGATTCCCCGCGCCCTCCCCCCCCCCCATCACTGGCTCGGGCCATCCCCGAATCCCCGCGCCCTCCCCCCCCCCCCCATCACTGGCTCGGGCCATCCCCGACCCCCATCACCGGCTAGTAAACTTATAGAGTATGATACGGGAATTTTGAAAAAATAACTTTCACAAAATTCTTCCATTATTCTTTAATTTTCAATCTTTACGTTTCCGAACAACCTCATAAAGGCCCCATACCGAATTCACGTGAGAATGACTTAAAACAAGATGGACCGTGAGCTGTTGTCACTTCAAGATATCTACAACCAAAAAGCATGTGAAACATTCAAAAACCATCCCAACTTCTACAACTTTACATCGCTGTTCCCCCTTGAGACCCGAGTTTTGGATTTCTCAGAAATATTTCCGATGCAGGCGAGCACCGTTCTACGAACGCTTTTTAGGACAAATTAATTTTACGTTTGTATTATTGACGTGAATTTTTAATGATTTAATAAATTGTCTCGATTTTTGTGTACTCTGATTTCATAAATTATTTGATTTCGCATTTTGAAATGATGTGATGTACAGAATGGTTTGTTTTGACGGCTGGCTTCGCTTTCGGCACAAATCTCTGAAAAGAATTTATGTAAAAGGTGACTTGATAGAAAAAATGAAAGTTGCAACATAGCGGCTAAATTCTCGAAATTCTCGAATTCGAAATCCTGGTTAGTTCAAAAAGAATTCTGAGGCTAACGACGTCCTCTGACCTTATTCGTAAGTTTTTTGTATGATCTATTGTATAACAGTTGACCTATTGGTAATTTCGCAGCATCTATATGTTTTGATTGTTCACAAAATATTTACATCACTATTCCAAAAAATGTATTTTTAAACACTTACCTCGACATAACTTTCGTAGCGTGCCTTAACACTTGACTTTTTTCAAAATAGTAACAAAAATTTTCAGTGTCGCCTTCATCTATTTTTAGCCGCTCTGTTTTCATATCTCAAAGTAAATTAAATTTAGGATTGATTATGTAACAGGATCTGATCCCGTTTGAAGTCACTTACACCCCGCCAGTCTCCCAAGGACCAAAGAAAGGTAATCTATAACAAATTTATTGAACATCCAAGATTATCTGAGGTAACGGGCGAGACGATTTCAGTGTAATGCTATCATTAACATAAATATACTGAGAGAGGGAGAGTGAACATCGGCAACAGTCCCCTCACGCAGCCTCTGAAGGGCGCTCCGATCGATCCCAGTCCGAAATTTATCGTCTGACCGACGATAATTTACGTCTGATTTTACCGGCAACTATCGTCTTTTTTCTATAATCGACGATATAGCGTCGGAATTAGTGTCGCGAATGTCTCATATTATCGTGCGATTAACGTTGAATTCACTTACACATCAATTCAATTCAATGACTACACATCTTAGTCCTTTAAATAGGACGAGACGACAGGGCCCGCACTAATGCTATCGAGTCGCAAGTAGCAGAGGGCGGAATTATCCTCCACAGCCATACCTCTTCAGAAGAAGTTACCCTTCACCTCCCGCCGCTATGCGGCTCCAACGTTTGTACCTCTACAGGATTCTTCATTTACTAGATATTCACATCATAAACAAATAACCACTCAAATTTTTCGAATGGAACTTTCCCATATAACTGGTGCTATTAGGCACAGAAATGTAATGCCGATACATCCTGTTCGATTAAAAGAAAATAAAATCCGTAGAAATAATACAACATACTTTGGGTTCTTTTTGGTACCAAAAATAGATGAACAGATGCCACATAAAATTAGTACGATCAGTAAGTGCTAGTATCGAATGAACTCGTTGATTCGTGGATGAAAATATTATTTTCACATCCGTTTTTTGACATTCCTGCCACTGAAGTTTTCGTAATGCCGATCCTTTATGATCAATAATAAAAAAATGAAATCCGAAGAAAAAAGCCATATTCAGTAGGGTCCTTTTTTGGTACCAGAAATAGATGAACAGATCCGACATCAAGTTAGTACGATCAGTAAAGACTAGTTTCAAGACCAGATTTGATAATAGTTTAGTTTTAGCCTCCCTAGCCGTAACAAAAAAAAAGGGTATTGAAGAGAGGAAAGAGGTAGGCACCATTTAGTATGGATAATGGGGGTTTCGGAATCTATATAGAAGGGGCATAGAAACAGTAAGTTTAGAAAGAAGTTCATGAAACAAGACAAAAGTTGACGAAGAAAGTAGTACGTGCTGAAAAACAGGACAGCTGTGGACCGAAAGAGGTCGTCATTTTAACATAGCAAAAAAAAAACTTTTAGGTCAACAAAAAGAAGGCCCACCTAACTCTTAGCTCGGGCCCTCACATCTTCCTCCTAGGAGCGCTAATTCCCATATATACAATGATTGTATCCTCCGGAGGGATCGACTAGTTCCAAATGAACTCAATTCGTTGATGCATATGTTATTTCGGCATCCGTTTTTTGACATTACAGCCACAGAAATTTTTGTAATGCCGATAATACCTCATGTTATTAACCTGCAAAGTATTCCACGGAGGCCGGCACAAGAACGTCAACGCATTCGTGAAAAATTCAAGAATTGCAGAAATTAGTTACACAAATTATATCCAAGTCCTTTCACGAGTCATCCTGTGTTAATAATAGCAAAACAGCGAAAATTTTGTGTTACGATTGTTAACAGGTACGTACTTTTGAATTAAATGAACAACTGACAGATACACCCTACTAGTAAGACTGCCAAGTCAGTCACAGTGTTGCCAACTCTATAGCGCAGCAAGGAGCAAGATTTCTAACAGAAATCCGCTAGATATTTGTTGAATGATATATTTTGTTTGGACAGTAAATTACAAAAATTAATAAGTCAGCATAGCACGTTAATCATATTAAAAGTTACTTGCAAGTATGGTCTAAATTGATTACATTACTATTATTATTATATAAGAAAGTTTTAGCCTCCCCTAACTGCACGACAAAGATGTTCTGAAAGAGGAAGGAGGAAGGCATCGTTTAGTATGAAGTTGAGGGAACGCGGAATCTATGCACAACGTGCACAGAAACAGGAAGCTAAGAAAGAAGTTCATGAAGAAAGAAAAAGTTGAAGAAGAAAGTAGTAGGTGCTGAAAAACAGGACAGCAGTGAACCGAAAAAAAGGTCCGTAACAAAACAAAAACCTATTCTATTTCAACAAAAAGGACGCCTACCTAACCTTTAGCTCAGGTCCTCACATAGTCACCCGGGAAGCGCTAATTCCCATAGATACAATACTTGTATCCCCCTGAGGGGGAATTGATTAAATAATAGTGTTTCTTCATCGGCGATTGAGCGTGGCAATGCTAATAAAATTCATTGCTACGAGAGAAACGTGATTGAATGGATTGCTGCCTGCAGCATTGTTAGATTCAGTTACTTCTACCAAAAGTTCTGTCGGGGATTCAATATTCTTCTACTGTAACAATCTCAGTTTGTTTCACGCTACTTCATTGCTTTTTATTTTTCGTATTGTAGTTATGGCAGAATACGGCGCTTGCCTTTTAGCTGATTGAGAACCAATTATAGGTTTATTCAATAACAAAATCTACATTTCTTAGCAGAGCTTCTGCTCAAGCATTAGATACTGACCATTGAATTGAGTGGCACAAGCATCAGACCGAGTTGTGTCGAAACATTCTTTCTCAATGATTTGCTAAAACACCTCACCAGGTAATTTAATATCTGATGTATCAGTGCTTTCAGCAATTAGTGTGTTCAACTTTTCACATATATATCAGCACACAGTTTACTGACAAAATGAAGTGCAAGAACATTCACAAAAATTTCCCTACACTTGCTGAAATGAAGTTTGATACCCGGTTCTGCTTTACAATCAGTATGCTGAGATATCAGCACACAGTTTACTTACAAAATGAAGTGCAAGAACATTCACAAAAAATTCCCTGTACTTGGTGAAATGAAGTTTGATACCCTGTGCCGTTTTACAGTCAGTAACACACTCACGACAGATGGTCAGCAATCACAGAGGAACTATATTCTGCGATATGCAAACATAATTTACCCTCTGTCACTCTGTAGCGTCTTCCTCAAAAGCTGAGATTTTCGACTGACGAACACTCCAGGCAACATGCGAAAAATTAATCGTGTTTTTGGCTCATCAAATTTTTCAGGGCACACAATTTTGCGTCTATGGTACATTTACAATAGTCCCAAAATGCATTTGCATTGTAGGCAGCCTCTACATTCAGGAAAAGATTTCCAACTTTAACGGAAGTATCATGCTTAAGCACAAGTGATTACGCCGCACTCTCTACCCCACACGCTACTCACCACAACCAACACATGAATGGCTGCCGCTGGCATGGAATGATGTCGACGAAAAAAACGTTACATGTACTGAACTTGACCGCTAGAAATTGTTACATCATTACTTAAATACTTTTTTCTATAGGTATAAATAATTGCGCCTATTATAGGAAAGTAGGTAAATTAGAGCCAAACCGTACTTCAAATACTCTGGTTTTTCCGCCAGGAGCTAGATCGTGATTTTTAGGAGCTAGATGAAATCTCAATACACGAGAACTAGCTGGAAATCCGCTAAATTGGCAACACTGGTCAGTTGCCTTTGAGTTTTTCCAGTATGAAGGTTGGCAGCGACAGCACGCATGGGGAACGGGTGGGAGACATTAGATCGTGGGTTAGGGGGTTTTTTGAAGAGGCGGGGAGGGAGAAGGGGCGTTGCCCCGAGAAAAGCACCCTCTATCTAAACCCAGCTTAAGGAAGGAGCATCATGACCTGATGTCGACGGAGCTAGGCAAATAAGGGACTGAGAGGCGGTCAAAGTAAGCGATGAAGAAGCAAGTAGCCCTTGAGGAAGTGCACTGGTTTGTCAGGCCACTTTTCTGATTCAATCCGTCGTCTCTGAGCCAGGTCAATCGTTGCAACGTCGCAGGACCCCCTGGATGGCTGACGCCTTCAGGTTCTTATCTTCATCATACCCGACTCCAGCTAATGCATCTGATGAATTGAAATATAGTAGTAAATATTACCTGTGCAAATGAAAATAAATATAATAAATTACCACTTGCTGAATGACTGTGTTTGGAGCAAGCCAAGCTAGCTTTACTTGTGATCTCAACATTTGGCCCATCAGGCTTTGGCTGCCATCGGAGAATAAGTCGATTACCCTAACCCTGAATACAAAACTTGGTATCGGTAACCTATTGGACAGCTGAGCGTTAAGTTATTGATAATTTATTTTTATAGGAAACTTTGAACCCATTTGGCTTGTTAAATTTGAAGCAAATGATGTGTGAATAAAACAAACTGATATTAAAACGTACCATTGAGGACTGACGTCCATGCTATGCTCAAATATACTGAAGAATAACGAATTGTTGAACGAAAAAACAGATTATTCATATTAGCATTTAATTATCGATTCTGCCCACTGCAATGCTAATACGTTTTCAAATGTTGCAACCAATCTGCCAATCATTGTTACAATAAATTAGTATCAATAAATCCCTTTATTTGCATTACGATGACGAAAGATGATTATTAGTTTGTTTAAGCCTTCCTATCCGCAGCCATATATATGCGATGCAAAGAGAGGAAGGAAGAAGGCACCATTTAGTATGGAGTCATGGGAACGCGGAATCTATGCTGAAGGGGCATAGAAACAATAAGTTGAGTATGATGTTCATGAAAAAAGATCGAAGTTCAAGAAGAGAGTAGTAGGAGCTGAAAAACAGAACAGCAGGGAACCGAAAAAAGAAGGTCCTTAACATAACAAAAGCATTTTAGTTCAACAAACTGAAAGCCTAACTAGCTTTTAGCTCGGGCCCTCCTTTTTTCCCTCTGGAAGAGCTAATTCCCATAGATACAACAGTCGTCTCCCCCGGCGGGGTATTACTATAATGGAATGCCATTTAAGATATCAGTTAGATAACATGTTAGTTTAAGCCTCCCCAACCGCTAAAAAGATCGTTTCGAAGAGAGGGAGGGAGGCACCATTTAGTATTGAGATAAGGGAACCCGGAATCTATGCAGAAGGGGCATGGAAACAGTAAGTTGAAAAAAAAGTTCATGAAACAAGATATAAGTTCAAGATGACAGTAGTAGGTGCAGAAAAACAGGGCAGCAGTGAACCAAAAACTGGTGGTCCTTAACATAACAAAAACATTCTATTCCAATAAAAAAAAGGCCTACATAACTCTCAGCTTGTGCCCTCACACCTTTTCCCCATGGGAGTGCTAATTCTCATAGATACAATAGTTGCATCCCCCTGAGGGGAAAGATATTAGTTAATGAACGAAAAGAACTGTGTGAGCTTACACGAACCTTATATTAACTCAAAGGTGGAATGCTCCTTGAAAGAGATTTTCATCTGTAGACGAGCTTGTCCTAACACAGAGTAGGACATTTCCTAGGCCACACCACCGTCATGACGTCATGGTGAGCTGGTGACGTGCAGACCCACACATCGCTGAAGCTCCGTTATCTAGAATATAAATAAAGCATGTAATTGTGTGTGATAAATCAAAATCAAATGCGCTCCCCATTTTGGAAACTGCCTAATTGCAAGAAGAATGCAGTTTTGTTCGTTTAAACCTTTACTACACCGTATCATACTAAATAAAGAATGACCAGGACATTTAGACATATAAATAGGATCGAGATTCATGCCGCTTTTACCTCCACAGGAAAGTTTTCATGGATTGTTAAATTCTAAATAAACGGTGGATAGGCCAGTCAGTCCGGCCTTTGTACAATAATTCGTAGATTATGAGGATGGGTGCTGCAATGAGAGCCATCACAGCGTAATATGTATTATTCATACTGGTAATGAAAAGTTTTATGTGTGCAATCACTCACCAGCATCACATTTTCACAGTACTTTTCAACAACTTTATGCTTTTTGCCTACTGAATGCAGTTGTAAACTGGTATCTTTGATATCATTTCCATAATGAGTTTTAATTTTTATCCATATTCATAAACAAAATTAAAATTTTCAAATTTATTCCACACACAATAAACCTGGAAAGTAATTTCTGATTATAAATATAGTGTTATATGTTCCTCATTGGAAAAAAATCATTTCTAAATTTTAAATTTACCCAGAATCATCAAAACAATTGAAACAAACATCATGCTGGGTGTCTTCTTATATTTCATTTCCAAATTTTACTACTTTTTACAACCTTCAACAGCAAAAAATGACTTCCGAATTTTTACAAAAGGAATGCTGTCCAAATGTGCAGGATGTGAGAAATCATCCTATAATGAGTAGTTTGAGTCAATAATACATGCCATAGCAATAATAGCATGCCATAGCATAGCAAAATTTCAAATTGATTAATACATAAAATACTAAATTAGAAACTTATTACTAAATGAAGCATCCAATGCATAATTGCAAAAAATACCCAATTTTTTATGTACCTCTTCCCAAACAGACCCTAAAAAATGTTTGGCCAAGACCCTGTCTCATTTTTCAACAATGAGAACAGATATGCAAAAAATAAACAAACTGGAAATTAGTAGACCCTGGGGAACTGTCCAATCCTCTTACAGGATCATTTCCCACAAACTGCAGCAAATATCTGATTCTGAAAGAAATGAATTTTTGAAAATCAATCTTCAAACTCTATGTGCATTTTTACTTTACGTTCCATTTTCAGTGAATTATCCCGCTTCACAATTTTTTACAACCCTGACAGGTAAAATAAACTCTCAAGGCAAATTTCATTACTACTTTCTTTTTTGCTGCTTTTCAATTTTTTTTACTTTTTACTACTTTACTACCTAGTAGACACTTTGTTATGGGAATGAAAGAAATGTCCGATAATCAACACAAAGCAATAGTACTGAATCATAAGAATTAAATACTTCACATTTCAACATGACAGGTCTTAATTTACCTGAGGTATCAGCAAAGGCTTCATTGGAGGAATTGCATGAAAAGAACTTTTGTCTCTAACTTCAGACTCAAGCAAATCTAGATGGATTTCACTTACTGAGTTTCCAAAGTTTTATTGACTCTGGGCTGTTATCAATGGGAGTATCACATTGAATTTTGACAGTTAAATGAAACAGATTTACTGAACAAGTCTAAGCGTTTATCAGGATGTGACTAAGAATTAGAGGGAATTAAGAGCTATTCACTTCATTTCC
This sequence comes from Morinoia aosen, assembly GCA_030386875.1. Lineage (NCBI taxonomy): Eukaryota > Metazoa > Arthropoda > Malacostraca > Amphipoda > Talitridae > Morinoia > Morinoia aosen. Next base: position 44,962,829 of record CM059559.1, read on the forward strand.
ATTATTGGATGATCCTGAAATTAATCAATCATTAACACAAGGTTGGGAGACATTACCAAATACATCTGGACAAGTGTGAGAAACTAGATCATTTATTATTCAACTTTTCAACATTACAAAACCTTTCCAGAATATCATGGTAAGAACAATGGTAAGAAATTCACTTTGCATATGTTTATTGATTAATTGTCAATAGTTGAAAAATTCTCTAACTCTGTAGTCTATAAAAAAGCAATATTTTGATGTAAAAACATCTTCAGGCTGAAAATACATATAAAAACACATACAGTCACAATGATAAAGTGCAAATCTAATACCCAAAGCTACATCCGACAGAGTGATAATTTTGAAAATGACAGCACTGGAAAATGATTAGAAGCCAAACTTGTACCACATTAATAAGTGCTGGTGAGACTATATCTTTTTACTTTATAATTAAAAACTCAGGTTTTATTTCGAAAAGCTCGGGTTACACTTCGAAAAGCTCGGGTTACACTTCGAAAAGCTCGGGTTACATTTCGAAAAGCTCGGGTTACATTTCGAAAAGCTCGGGTTACATTTCGAAAAGCTCGGGTTACATTTCGAAAAGCTCGGGTTACATTTCGAAAAGCTCGGGTTTTATTTCAAGAAGCTCAGATTTTTTCAAAAAGCTCTGATTTCATTTTAAAAAGCTCCGATTTCATTTCAAAAAGCTCTGATTTTGTTTCCAAAAGCTCTGATTTTGTTTCAATAAGCTCTGATTTTGTTTCAAAAAGCTCAGGTTTTATAACTAGGTCACATATTATTTTGAAAAATCTCAAGTTCAATATGAAAAAACCTCAAGTTCAATTTAAAAAAACCTCAAGTTCAATTCAAAAAAACCTCAAGTTCAATTTAAAAAAACCTCAAGTTCAATTTAAAAAAACCTCAAGTTCAATTTAAAAAAACCTCAAGCTCAATTTAAAAAAACCTCAAGTTCAATTTAAAAAAACTCAAGTTCAATATGAAAAAACCTCAAGTTCAATTTAAAAAAAAACCTCAAGTTCAATTTAAAAAAACCTCAAGTTCAATTTAAAAAAAACCTCAAGTTCAATTTAAAAAAACCACAAGTTCAATTTAAAAAAACCTCAAGTTCAATTTAAAAAAACCTCAAGTTCAATTTAAAAAAACCTCAAGTTCAATTTAAAAATCCTCAGGTTCACTGTATGAAATATCAGGTTCAATGTAAGAAATCTCAGGTTCAATGGAAGAAACCTCTGGTTCAATGTAAAAAACCTCAGGTTCAATGCAAAAAACCTCAGGTTCAATGTAAAAAACCTCAGGTTCAATGTAAAAAACCTCAGATTCAATGTAAAAAACCTGAGGTTCAATGTAAAAAACCTCAGGTTCAATGTAAAAAATATCAGGTTCAATGTAAAAAAACAATGTTAAACACCTCAGGTTCAATGTAAAAAACCTCAGGTTCAATGTAAAAAAGGTCAAGTTCAATGTAAAAAAGGTCAAGTTTAATGCAAAAAAGTTCAAGTTTACTTTAAAAGTGCTCAAGTTTAATTTTAAATGTTCAAGTTTAACTTTAAATGCTCAAGTTGATTTAAAAAATCTGAAGTTGATTTAAGAAAAGCTCAAGTTCAATTTAAAACACCAAATTTTGACATAAAAAAGGTCTGGTGTTAATTATAAAAGGTCAAGTACATAGGTATAGGTAAACATTTTTAGAAACATTAGATTTTCAAAATAATTTTATCTGTTATAAAATATACTTGACATATTTTAAATTATGAAATGAATTGAATTAAACTTGAGCTTTTTAAAATAGAACTTAAGCTTTTTATAAGCACAAATAAAAAAGTGTAGGTAACAGTATTGCTCTAGGTGTAATACTAAAAAATGTGTTAATACTGTTACCTAACCTTACTAAAGTAGTACATATTGCTGTGGTACAAATTTAGTTTCTAATCATTTTTTTGTGCTGTCATTTCTAAAATTATTACTTTGTCTGATGTAGCTTTGAGTATTAGATTAGCATTTTATCAGTGACTGAAAATATTTTTCTGGATCATTTTATCCTGAACATGATGTTCCTATTTTAAAACGTCACTTTTTATAGACTACAGAGTTATAGAATTTTTCAGCAATTGACATTGTTTCAATAATAATATGTTGAGCGAATTTATTACTGCTTCAACACACAATGAAATGGAATGATTTGGTAAAGTTGGAAATTTTGCCCAACTTATTCCAATTTGTCATTAGATTGAGAACAATTTCCGAACTAATGATGCTCATGACAATCCTCAAATGTTTCTACTGCACAAGCAATCAAGAACATAATTTCAGCTTTTGCAAAGACATTGTAGATAGGTAGTGGAATGTCAGCATAGCATATCAGAAAGTAACTATCAGTAGAAATAAGTTGGAGTGGGTGTGAGAAAATATTAAATTCAATTTTTTCCCAAAAAATATTGCTGGTGTCCATTAAAAGTTTGATTCAGAAATACACCACACCTCATCTCTAAAAACACAACTGAGGTGAGTCAGAATATAATTTGTAATGTCAACACATGTTAAAACAAGATCTTACCAACTTCATCATTTTTGACTATTTTATGCAGTTGGAAACTGCTCTCAATGATGCCTTATCTGTAATAACTATTTGTGTCTAAAAATATGATACTAATACGCATATACAAATATTTCTCACAAACAAATATATTAGTAGGTAGAATATTATTTGGCAAACGGTTAGGAAAGAAACATTACTAATTTTCCACTTTTTGGAGCCTAAGCATAGCTAATTAGATCAAAATAAACAACTTTTCTTCTATGCACTTTCTGTCGCAAATTAGCATTAAACAAGTTAAAGCGGTAGGTTTAGTTTGAGTCCTATGTAATTCATTATTTGCCAGCCCCACAGAGCCTGAACCCACTTCTAGGATCTTTTAATTAACAACACAATAGAAATTATCACCCATAAATAAGAAGTTATAACAGTATGTTAACTTTTGTCTTACATGGTGGGAATGAGCTCAATTATTCAAGTGCATCGGAAGGGAGAGTCCATTGTTGTGTTGCCATCCAACGCGCTTGGTGAATTAATTTCCTTTTCAAACACTAGAGTTGCGGTCAGTAATTTACCACTATAACTCCTTAAATACTCATTTGCGACAAAAAGTGCATGGAAGAAAAACTGTTCATTTACATCTAATTAGCTATGTTTAGGCACCAAAAAGTAGAAAATTGATCATTGTAATCTCCTGAACATTAACCACTAATTTTCTGTAGTGATTACACAAGGTTTTACTCTCCACCAGTCACCAGAAGGAAAGTCACTTTGAAAATTTACATTTATACTTAAACTAATCTAAATAATTATTTTGATCCAATGAGACACATTACCTTAATATTCAACAAGTGAGCATTGAATGCTTCACATTTCATCAAAATAGGCATACCAGAGCAAGACTCAATGGTAATATTTTTAAGCTATTATGCAACATTATCAAAAAATTTTTAGTCTCTCAGAAAACAATTTGCACCGTCACAAATACAAACAAAATTTTCATAAGTTACCAAAAATTTCCAGAAGGTAACTATCAGCACAAATAAATCTAAGGGTAGAAATTATTTACTATTGAAATTTTGCTCAAACCATGATTTTGCTGGCATGAATCAGCATCTCGATTCAGTTACACACCCATTTTCATCCAAACTATTTTAAGAAAGGCGGCTGAAATGAATAATTAATGACACCAAACAACTTAAGCATTTTCTTTATACTGTGGCGCTCCTTCAGCGAGTTCCATTGTTTTTTGCCTAATAAAAAAAAACCTTCCAAATAAAATGTATGGCAACACTTGCCATTTATGCGTAAGCTAAGTCGATTTTCGACTTGTCAGTTCAATCCATGAAAGCAGCATCTGCGCTAGATACTAGAAGTCAATTGTTTATTGTGTAATCTTGTTTGAACTTCTTGAACTAGTTTCAAACGTATAATTGGACAAATTCCATAATTCATTTCATTGCATTTCTTTTCTGTTCCAGACTAGGTAAATTAACCATTGAAATTCCGCTTAATTCTAGTTTCGTCTGTACAGTTCCAACCCGTCAGAACCCCTGTTTTAGGGTGAGTTTGATTGTTTATAATTTCACGTTAGTCAAGCTCTCTAAACATCAGTGTCCGGTATCACCTTTTCTGTTATTTAACTCTTGTATAACATGATTTATTTTGTTTATACTTAATTGTAATCGCTTGGAGTATATGAAGTAAAAAATCGAACTTGGACTTTTCAGGTTTCGGGTTGCGGACGAAACTTCGATTCAAATCATTTATCCTGCCTGGCTAGTCATAAACGGACTTAACACCCACAATACATTAATCCTTGTTTATTACAGTAGAGTGACTTGAATGGTAACTTTGATGTGTGTACACATATAAACAACAATTTTTTCTTGTGAATGCACAGAATAATTTTAAAATCTCCCACGTTTCCAATAAAACACATCAATATAGGCCTAACTTAAAACGCCAACATTAAGGCAATTAGATACCGGCGTGCCAAATTGCGACCAGTCGCGCGAACGGAAACTCGAACGCACTCTTTCTCCCTAAAAACAGGGTAAAGAAGACCGGCAGGCGGCAGCAGAGGGACTTCATAACGCCGTTAGGTACAGAATTTCTGGAGATTTCTTGAGTTCACCTCGTGCGACTTTACACTTAAGTTTACCGACTCGTAACTTTTGAAAGAATCCACTCATCGACTTCTAATTACTCTTAAATGAAAGAGCGAAACATTCTCTACCTCCCATATCGAACACAAGACCACGACTCTAACGGTTCTCTCATAAATACAGAAATTATTCGATAAGCTTACCCGACTCGCGCGCCGTCAAAATTAATTGCGTTTACCGACTCGTAACTTTTGAAAGAATCCACTCATCGACTTCTAATTACTCTTAAATGAAAGAGCGAAACATTCTCTACCTCCCATATCGAACACAAGACCACGACTCTAACGGTTCTCTCATAAATACAGAAATTATTCGATAAGCTTACCCGACTCGCGCGCCGTCAAAATTAAATGCGTTTACCGACTCGTAACTTTTGAAAGAATCCACTCATCGACTTCTAATTACTCTTAAATGAAAGAGCGAAACATTCTCTACCTCCCATATCGAACACAAGACCACGACCCTGACGGTTCTCTCATAAATACAGAAATTATTCGATAAGCTTACCCGACTCGCGCGCCGTCAAAATTAATTGCGTTTACCGACTCGTAACTTTTGAAAGAATCCACTCATCGACTTCTAATTACTCTTAAATGAAAGAGCGAAACATTCTCTACCTCCCATATCGAACACAAGACCACGACCCTAACGGTTCTCTCATAAATACAGAAATTATTCGTTAAGCTCACCCGACTCGCGCGCTGTCAAAATTAATTGCGTTTACCGACTCGTAACTTTTGAAAGAATCCACTCATCGACTTCTAATTACTCTTAAATGAAAGAGCGAAACATTCTCTACCTCCCATATCGAACACAAGACCACGACTCTAACGGTTCTCTCATAAATACAGAAATTATTCGATAAGCTTACCCGACTCGCGCGCCGTCAAAATTAATTGCGTTTACCGACTCGTAACTTTTGAAAGAATCCACTCATCGACTTCTAATTACTCTTAAATGAAAGAGCGAAACATTCTCTACCTCCCATATCGAACACAAGACCACGACCCTAACGGTTCTCTCATAAATACAGAAATTATTCGAAAAGCTTACCCGACTCGCGCGCCGTCAAAATTAATTGCGTTTACCGACTCGTAACTTTTGAAAGAATCCACTCATCGACTTCTAATTACTCTTAAATGAAAGAGCGAAACATTCTCTACCTCCCATATCGAACACAAGACCACGACTCTAACGGTTCTCTCATAAATACAGAAATTATTCGATAAGCTTACCCGACTCGCGCGCCGTCAAAATTAATTGCGTTTACCGACTCGTAACTTTTGAAAGAATCCACTCATCGACTTCTAATTACTCTTAAATGAAAGAGCGAAACACTCTCTACCTCCCATATCGAACACAAGACCACGACCCTAACGGTTCTCTCATAAATACAGAAATTATTCGTTAAGCTTACCCGACTCGCGCGCTGTCAAAATTAATTGCGTTTACCGACTCGTAACTTTTGAAAGAATCCACTCATCGACTTCTAATTACTCTTAAATGAAAGAGCGAAACATTCTCTACCTCCCATATCGAACACAAGACCACGACCCTAACGGTTCTCTGAAAAATACAGAAATTATTCGATAAGCTTACCCGACTCGCGCGCCGTCAAAAAACTTAGGTTGACCGACTCGTACTTCGCGCGTTGTCAAAACATCCTATCCTAACATACGAAATAACAATATCCGCAAATTTACTTACAATGAACAGACCTTTTCATGGCAAAAGAAGGCATGGGAAATCAATAACAATTATAATTAACCTCAGTGTGATATCATTTCTTACATCAATATTTTCGGAGAATAAAAGCTCAAGTTTTTCCTGTTGTGTCAAGGTATATTTTGATCCCTATTGAAGCCTTTTTTAGCGAATATTTAAATTGTTTTGTGCTTATGTACTATCTTTAAGCCCTAGAAAACCTAGAATATTATTCTACTTCCATTTCAAGCATTTGTGGAACCTCGAACTCAACTATTAGTTTTTTCCCCGCGGTTGCTGTGTCTAGATAAGTTGTGTCACTTTGTTTTTTCTTTTGTTTTCATTTAATTCAAGAGTTCAACTAATCAAATTGTCATTCGCAAAGCTGGTTTGGTTGGTATATTTTCCAAAATTATATTGAGTGACCATTAGGGCGAAATATTTTTGATAAACTAATTTATGGTAGTGCATAACGAATTATTATGGACTGCCTGTTTTTATTAATATTCTTTTGAATCAGTTCATTTAGGCGTTTATACATTATATCCACTACAATTTTTGTGTTGTGTTTATGTTTATTCTTAATGAATCTGTTTCGATGCCTCAACGCGTTCTTTCAGGATGTATGCTCAGGTATTTTTGGTTACTTTTTTCAAAATTTATTTCAGCTCAACAGGCGTTTACGATGCGTCTAGTTCAATATTGACGGGTTTATCACATTTTTGACTTAAAATTCATAGCTTTAAGTAAAAAAATTTCGCGTTGATTTTGTTTTTTAAATAATTAAATTGATGGATGGGTAAAATATAAAAGTTCTGAACATTTCAAGAATACGTTCTTAAAAGTGAGAACCATGCTTCTCCGCCATGAAGTATTATAAAATTTTAGCTAGTCCACATTTTACCTAGTCAAAAATTTTAGCTAGTCCAATACTTCATTGTTTACTTTACCGGCAGGCCGCAGCCGAGACGGTTCAAATTTAATGTGTTTTCGGTCTTGATATTTGATCGAATTTTACGACGAGCTCCAATATAAGCACTGAATACTTTTTATTTTTTCCTTCCAATCAGCTTTTCTACAAGCGACAAGGCAATTACCTTTTCTTATATTTTATGTGCCGCTTAATAATCCTGATTTATTTATCCATGTTTCGTTAAATTATAGCAAATAAGAACCGCACATTTTTACGGCTTACTAGCCCCAGATATAACACTGCCGAATTAATTTATATGTTTTGATTGAATTTGTTTCAAATACTACTTTCAGCACTTTAATTTCTTATTAAATCATTCTTACATCCCAATGTATAGATTCATCGAATCAGCAAATTAGAGATAAATATTTTTCAGTTTCAATTTTTCATTCGTATGGGTAAGTTACGTTGAACTTTTCAGCTTTAAGAAACAACGGATGGGTTACAGAATTCATTTTTCGCATGTGAAACTGTAAAACTTATATTGGAAAAAAACAATTCTGTTTTCTACTTCATATTTAAAGTGAGACTCTTTAATCTAACTCATAACATGTGGACAGCTAGACGCCGGGATTATTTTGCGCACACTGCATATTTCTGCTGACGAAGCCCTTAAATGTTTTGGAGGCCCAGAGGCTTGCGCTCGGGATGTTTTGAGATCTCTCCTGCAGTTGCGATATGCTCCGTGCATATTGCGTCAGTTTTATGTGAAGAGTTCTCGTGCTAGGTTCTCCATTCCTTTAGTCACAGCAGACGATCATAAAAAATTTGACTAATCAAAGATCAAAACTAACTAAGACAATCAAAAAGTGCACGTTTCAATATTGTGAATTCTTTCTTCTTTCAAAATGGACAGTGTAGTCGAGCTCATGAAAACGTTTCCGAGCAAGAGTGTGAGAAGCAAAAATGCCCTTTATATACTATTATCTAAAGAATTAGGAAGTAGAAGACCAGAAAGAGACAGAAATCGCTTCAGAACACTGGAATCCTCGAATGCAGCTTTCAACTACCAATTGGCAAGAATAGTTCAGGTAAATTTATAAACTTAAATTAGTTTGTGCGAGTCCGACTCCGATGTATATATATAATACATATTTATATGAGTGAAAAATTCTTATCTGAGAAGGATTTCCTATATTGCTACAATCTTAGTCACTTTTTCTTCCTGAGAAATTTGATGCATCTTTACGAAACATGTTATTTTTGTTTGTTTATGTTTAGTGCTTGCAAGAAGCAAAGCCCTCTTGCAAGAGGGTGCTTTGTTCCAATAGATTTTTTTTTCTCAGCTACTAGTTGAAGCAACTAGGTCTACAGTTTAAGGCTTCACTATATTGTGTTCACTCTTTAGGTGATGTAACAAACCACTGGTAGACCAGCCTTTTCAAAGTAAACTCTTGCCGCACTGTATACACTTCGCACTTTCTCCAGTTGCATCTTTAACATAGTATCGCCCCACATAGGCTTTACTTTCTACATCGTCTGTTGCCATTGTATCTATTACAGTATATTTTTTATTACCTGCAAAACCAAACCCCTAAATATATTCTGATGAAAGAGTTGAACTATATTATGAGCTAGTCTAGACTACACTGTGTAGCGATGGAAATTGCAATAATATTAAAACACTAAAGTCCTATCTGTACCATTTACAAGTTGATTTGCTCCAAGTGAAATTTGATTTGCTCCTCGTGAAAATAGAATTGCTCGAAGTGAATTTTGATTTGCTCCTCGTAAAAATAGAATTGCTCCAAGTGAAATTTGATTTGGTCCTCGTAAAAATAGAATTGCTCCAAGTGAAATTGGATTTGCTCCTCGTGAAAATAGAATTGCGCTAAGTGAAATCTGATTTGCTCTTTGTCAATTTGCTATCGATTTAAATCATTTTTAGTTTGTGATAGTTACAATACCCAAATTACGTAATATTTTTTTCAGCTTGTGCATTTAAAATATATAAAATACTATACATTACCCTAACCACAGGGTTGAACCTTGGTCTGAACCTTTGTTAATTAATCTTAATTGGTAATTATTTAAATTTTATTTAATGCTCATTAATAACTAATTACCTTTCCATCAATTCTGCAGGAATCATAATTCATTGATTACTTCTTTAATTATTTACCCTATTATTAAAAGGCAAATAAGCAAAGAAACCCTATAAGCAATTACCCAAGGGTTATTTCCTACCGACGATCATCCGGTAGATGACACCCTATCAAATGAACCATTATTATTATTATCCTCATTAAACATGTTTAGGTCGCAATCCCTAGCGGAATTGGACAATAAATTGATAGGAAGCGTTTGAAAATAACAAAAATAACAAATATAAATTTTTTTGATAACTCGTGTACAAATGCACTTTTATGAAAACGTACAGTAATGTAATGGAAACAATAGTACTGCTGAAACGTCATAACTAAACATCACAAAATGAAGTGTAAAGCATATATTACAACGTTTGCGCAAGTTTTGATAATTATTTCCTCATTAACATATTTCCGTTCTTTCCATTATTATTGTTATTATTATTTTATATAATAAAGTTTTTGCCTCCCTTAACCCCGACAAAGATGTTCTAAGAAAGGAAAGAGGAAGGCACCATTTAGTATGGAGTTGAGGGAACGCGGAATCTATACAAAAGGTGCACGGAAACAGTAAGCTACGTGGCCTGATACTCACTTATGGTCGCTTTTCTTTTACTTTCAAGTTGAAGTGCGACACAAGCAAAGGACCTCCCACCGGAGGTGTTCGTCTCAATGAATATTTTCACGCTGAAAACGATTCAGCATCTACGGCGAAGTGCGCTAAGGTGAGTTCTACTTTGTTTCCATTCTCTAAAGTGAATTGATGAAGCGATGGTTTCTTCTTTGTGCTGAGCGAATTATGATTATGAGGTCGACATTTAACATCTTTTATTCTTACGTATCAAATATGCATTGTACGATTTCAAGGAAAAATGAAATACCATCGCTACATATTTTCTTGTGGAAGCATATCAAGTAGCTTTTATTGAAATGTTTGTCAAGTAAAATTATTTATATTTTATTAAGAATTACGATTCTCTTAAATGTAAAACATCTTGTGAAATTTTTCTTTTAAATCTCATGAATAACTTTCAACCACAAGCAAAAATTTTTAAATAGGAAGTTGTACTTATCACTAAATAACTCTTACATTTTATTGGATGTCATCTTTAGTGGATGCAGTTGCCCGTTAAATGTATAGCAAAGTTGGCGTAATTGTTCTTTTTGTGTACTTGATACTCAAAAATTAAAGTATTTTATTCACAAACGTAAGTACAGAAATAAAATTATTCTTAATTAGCTTTTAGAGAGTCCTGCTGCAATTCCAGATGAGTAAGTTGTGAACAGTCCTCTTAATGAATGAAGTCCTCCTAATGAGTAAGTTCTCCTAATGAATAATGTTTAATTCCAAGTCATATATTTAGCTGGTAAGGTCTTGACTATCATGAACTTGATGTAGCCTTCCAATTCTTGTTCTAAGACGAATATGTCCACACTAAAAGTTGTTGCGTCAGGATAGAACCATTGCAATGACGCCGTAGGAACTTCTCCGCAGTTCATTTATATCCATAAAGGGTTTTTTTTTAACCTGAGCTTGATTGTGAGCAGTATTATCTTCCTTTGAAAGACGAGTTTATTCTGTCCACTTCGATTTGGGGAAAAAACGATTTACTGTGACTATAAATGTTTTTTTTTTAATTACTTCTTTGTAAAGCTGAAGGTTTTTTTTCAGTAACGTTCATTCATGTCCAAATACAGAAAGAATAATGCTTTAAAATTATCTTTTGATACAATGTGTCATCATTTGAATGAGGGTTTAGTTCCTTTGAAGTTCCTTTTGGCAGTCATGACGATTCAGTTACCTCCAGGATGTCGTCATAGCATGCAGATACTCCATGTAATCAAAGTTCATTCTTCTACTAAAAGTATATAGGAAAGCTAGATGAAATTTGCATTTTCGTGATTGGTTCCGTAACATAACATGTTCATAACCTATTTATTATTGATCGCAATTAAGATGCCGATTTAGATTTTGAGGTACCATAGAAATAGTTTACAAAATCATATTTCCGAAGTGCCATAGTGTTTGGTCATAATGAAATTCCTTGATATTCTATCCTGCTGTAAAGGGATCTGAAAATCCCCTGGTATCTACTAGTTTTCAGTCAGTTTATTTTTTCCATATGATGAACTGTTGCCCTCAAAGTTGAAAGATGTTAAGACAAGGTCTTCACAAAACTTTTGTTGGAGTTCATTTAGGACTGGGTACCATAGAAATTTAGGTAACTTTTTTGCAGTAAAGCTTCGGTTGCTCCATTCAGTATTAAGTATTTTAAGTATTAAGAAACTTGGAGCTTCTTTTGAACTTTTGGTATTGCGGATATTATTGACTTACATTACTCATTATAGGCCTATTACTACCATCTGGACATTTGGACAACATTCTTTGTGTTCAAAAAAGGTAGTAATTTTTTGGCCGTTGAAGGTAGTAAAAAGTAGTAAAATTTGGAAATGAAAAATCAGTAGTCACCATGATAAAACACAAAAAAAAACAAAAAAAACCCACTATTTAGTGGGCTTTTTAATGTGGGTTTTTTTGGGCTTTTTTAGGTGGTTTTTTTGGGTGGGTTTTTTATGTGCCAACCCTGGTTCTCCGTCAGTATTAAATCCCAAAATTATCAATTTAGGGATTCACAATTCATTACATCCCTAAATGATCCAGGTGTGGGTGTCAAACAAACACATCCAGCCTAATGGTACCCGTGATTAAAATGTTCTTTTCATTGTGCACTGGTGAAGGTCGATGGGAAAACATCAGAAGCCGAACACACATCACTGGCGGATTCTCAAGAGGGATCAGAGGCCAATTCCGAAGATGATGGGGAAGAGGAGAACTCACAGGAAGAATCATCACAAGCCGATGACACATCACTGGCGGCTTCTCAAGAGGGATCAGAGGCCAATTCCGAAGATGATGGGGAAGAGGAGAATTCACAGGAAGAATCATCACAAGCCGATGACACATCACTGGCGGATTCTCAAGAGGGATCAGAGGCCAATTCCGAAGATGATGGGGAAGAGGAGAACTCACAGGAAGAATCATCACAAGCCGATGACACATCACTGGCGGCTTCTCAAGAGGGATCAGAGGCCAATTCCGAAGATGATGGGGAAGAGGAGAACTCACAGGAAGAATCATCACAAGCCGATGACACATCACTGGCGGCTTCTCAAGAGGGATCAGAGGCCAATTCCGAAGATGATGGGGAAGAGGAGAACTCACAGGAAGAATCATCACAAGCCGATGACACATCACTGGCGGCTTCTCAAGAGGGATCAGAGGCCAATTCCGAAGATGATGGGGAAGAGGAGAACTCACAGGAAGAATCATCACAAGCCGATGACACATCACTGGCGGCTTCTCAAGAGGGATCAGAGGCCAATTCCGAAGATGATGGGGAAGAGGAGAACTCACAGGAAGAATCATCACAAGCCGATGACACATCACTGGCGGCTTCTCAAGAGGGATCAGAGGCCAATTCCGAAGATGATGGGGAAGAGGAGAATTCACAGGAAGAATCATCACAAGCCGATGACACATCACTGGCGGATTCTCAAGAGGGATCAGAGGCCAATTCCGAAGATGATGGGGAAGAGGAGAACTCACAGGAAGAATCATCACAAGCCGATGACACATCACTGGCGGATTCTCAAGAGGGATCAGAGGCCAATTCCGAAGATGATGGGGAAGAGGAGAACTCACAGGAAGAATCATCACAAGCCGATGACACATCACTGGCGGCTTCTCAAGAGGGATCAGAGGCCAATTCCGAAGATGATGGGGAAGAGGAGAACTCGCAGGAAGAAAACGGAAACAAATCACCAGCCGTGTGCTTCGAGGTCGAATATAGCACTGAAGGCATTAATGGAAAAAGTAACGAAGTGCATCAGGCTCAAGATTATGAGGTGTATGAAGCATCTTTCATGCGAGAATGGAAACTTGCGGTGCAGAAAAGAAGTGTCGAAACTAATCTAAATTATTTTTTGGAAAGAAAAATAAATCATTCTTATAAATTGAAGCAAAGATTTAAGGTGGTGATAGATAATTGTAGCCCTAACAACATATTTGAACCAGGACATGAAAAGCACAAGACTCTTCTGAATGGCATACGGAACGTGAATAATGATTGCGTTATAAAAGTTTATGAAAGGAAAAAACATCGCAACTCCAGTTTTGCAGGGGATCCACTTTTCAGCTTCCTGATTAAATGCCAAGAGCCATCATGTAAGCTGAAGCAAAAAATTGTTTATTTCCCCGGTCTCGAAGAAAAGGTGAACATATGTACCATTTATTTGTTGGAAAAGACCGAAGCTGATAAGAACCATAAAGTAACTAGGCGACAAGCTGAAAAGGAGGAAAGAAGAGTTATTGGAGAAGCTGTTCTAAGAGATGGACCCTCAAACGTGTACTATGATCAAATTCGACACGCGGCAGTTGGTAAGAATATGAAACCGAAGATTTTCTCTCTGAACAATTTGAAAAAACTTGGGCAGAACGTCAAGAACAATTTTAAAATTTCACAAGATAAAGAGGAGAATCTCCAATTAACCGCTAAGATTCTTCATAACATAGACTCAGCAGAGAACAAAATCATCCCAGGTTTTGTTTCCGAATTCGACCCACTTACGTCAAGGATCGTGCTGCAATCTGAAGGAGAGCTGCGCGAACTAGCTAGATGCCCCAATGTAACTCTTCATTTAGATTCAACAGGTGGTATCATCAAAGGTTCAGAAGGCCGAAACTACTTATATCACGCGGTTGTATACCAGCGCCACAGCGGAGCTCCACAGTTAACAGCAACCTCCATGTTGACAAAACAAAGTTCGGCCAACACCATCGAAGCCATGCTGGCCAGCCTCTTGCACAACTATCGAAAAGTGCACGGAAAAGAGCTCGCGCCGAAGTGCATAGTAGTTGACCACAGCTTTGCTTATCTACACGCAATAGTGTCCTCATTTAAGCTGGGCGATCTGCCTACCTACCTTGACAAGTTGTGGATGCATCCTGAAGAGTCAGAACTAAACTTCCTGAATATAAAATTGTGCAGAGCCCATTTTATGAACAATATCGCACACAACTGCAAAAAATTTTATCCGAATATGAAGCCCAAAGACCGTAGCATAATTAAACAATACTTCGCCGACATGACAGAAGCCTCCTCTAGAGATGAACTGTACTCTGTGTTTCGAAACCTGGCTAAAATAGTACAGAGCCGTTTTCTTGGAGAAGAAATAAAACCTCTTCTTGACCGTGGCTACGTTGGTAGTGAATGTGACAGTGTTGAGTCGACCAACGCATTGGTGGTTGAAGATGGCGGAAGATATCGTGAAAAATGTGCAGTAGGTAAAAAATTCGTGTCTGTAGCTGAAGAGGTAAAAAATAACCTTGCAAGTGAAGGTAGTATGAAAAACCCATTTTATTCTCCAAGTTTCATGGAGAAAATACTGACAACCTGCATGCCATTCACGCCACTCTGGTGTGGAATCCATGGTGGAACTGAAACAAACGGATTAGTGGAGGGGTGGCACAAGATCGTGAAGAGGGATATTCTCCGAGGACAGCAAGTATCAACAGCTGACTTTATTTTCAAAATGTATGAACAAACTAAAGGCAGAACGATAGAATCCGAAAAAGACTACAAAATCGTTCAGAAAAAAGTCAATTCTAATCTAAGTGAATTTGTTGAACGTTGGTCAAAGAAAAAAGAAAAATTGGAGCAATCTTACAGCTCTAAAGCTAAAGAGAAAGCAAAAGTCCGACAGGGTCGTCTATCTGAGAAAGATGACACACGCGAAACGCAATCGACCAACGTTTGCGATATCGTGAAGCTGGCGAAATTTCGCCGTAGAAGCATTTCAACGTCGCCCCGAAAGAAGGAGTCGTACAAGAAAGTTAAATACAATGATGAACATAATCAGCATGTCAACAAAGAAAAATTGTTCTCTTTGGAAACGTACAAATCAGAAGAAACATACTCACCAAGTGAAATGATGTGGCTCAGTCGTTTTGGTCTAAAAAGGAAGGACAAGGATAACATCCTGCAATGCTCCAGTTGGCTCACAAGTGACACGATAGAAGGCTTCGCAAGACTTGTTAGAAATTGCCATCCTCAGTATAAATTCGACTCGCCGCTGACGTGCTTTACTCCACCGCCCCTGAGATACGCCAGCGAAAAATTTATACAAGTCCTCAATACTACCTACAACCGGTGCAAGGTCATGGTCAAAAAGACTGGTTACAAAAGTGCGAGTGACGGCGGTACCCATTGGATAGTCATCACCAATGCATTGTCTCGCGACCGCTCTGAAGAAGGTGTAGCACATGTACAGCACATTTGTTCTTTAAACGGCGCACCAAGTACCGACGTAAAAAAGTATCTGCAGAATCTCTATACAGGCATAAAGACAATAAGGAAACTGATTATTGAATGTGTAACAGTACAACATCAAATGGACGCATCCAGTTGCGGACCATTCTGTTTAGCGTTCGTTACGTCCGTGGTAAATGGTCATGATCCCAGCCTTATAACCTATGTCAAAGAGAAAATGAGAAGACACATCATCTTCTGCCTCGAGCAAAATGTTGTCATGGAATTTCCATCGTCAAAGAGAAAAGAAAACTTCACTGATGAAGAAGGAAAGCTGGTCGGACTCTACGGAGAAAGAATTTTCAAGATCGAAGAGATTCAGCTTGACTCCTGATGAAATGGCTCCTTACAACTTTCGTTTTAAGTGTTCATTCATTGTATTTTTACGTTTTTCGAAGTTTTCTTTCCTTTTAGTTATTTTGTCTGAAAAATTTCTTACGATTACAGTGAGCTCGACTGTAATTTTCGATTTAGTAGATGGTAGGTTGTTTTCATGTTGTTATTATATGTACATATTATTTACTCTTATATTTCATTTTCAATATGTACATGTAGATTAGTATGCGTGTGTACGTATGTAGGTATATGTATATTTACATAAATAGACATACATGTTTCTATTTCATTTCTTTACGTGAAAACCATCCGCTTAATTAATTTAATTGCACTAGCGAAAAAAATATATAAGAGATCTATCACTTCCCCAGGGGCGTTTTTGTGAATAGGAAAAAATTGAGAAATCAATTTAGTGCAATAAAGCCCAATTCCAAGAGCCTATGAATAGTAGTCAAATTTTCTTTCTGTCCGTATGTTGAACAAGCTATGAATTTTGATGTTGAGTATATGTTTGTTTGTCTACGCATTTCTACAGAAATTTCGTAGATATCTGCTAATCATGAGTGATATCACGCATACACTGTATCTCCATTTTACCCCATGTACCCATGTCCGCATGATGTTGGAGAAAATATGAAATATGTTCTTTTGTTCTTGTTCCTTGAAAAATTTAGTTTTCTTAAAACTAATTTTCCGAAATTAAAAAGCATTTCATTTCTACGTTTTTCGAAGTCTTTTAGCATATTATTTACTTTTTCCTCAGGTTATTTCTGACGATTACACAAAGCTTGACTGTCATTTTAGATGTAGCAGGAGCAAGATTGTTTTTTATGTTTATTAGTATTTTCATTTTCCTTGCATTCATTTTCAATAAGTATATATACATGAATATGTGTGTGTAGGTGTGTGCATGTGTGTGTTCATGTGTGCGCACGCAAATATGAATGTCTATGTATCTGTGTGCACATGTACACGTTCGGATGTGTTTCTTTGACGTTCATAACTCACCGAATGCAATGAGTTCGATGTGGAAGGTTTTGAAGCCTCCGGCCCGGCAGAAATATTCCAATAATCGAGTTCTGTAGAATAATTTTGTATATGTTATGAATAATTTTGTATATGAATGAATAATTTTTGTTTATGAATAAAGGCTTCTTTATAGCCCAAATTATAGCCTCACTATAGCGGCAGACTGATTTTTGGCAGTTTTCCATTATAGTGGGGTTGTAATGAAAGGCATAATCACTCACCATCGAAGACGGGAGCACTAAATAAGACCAATGGAGCTACTCAAGCCTTGGCATACAGGATTCAACTACAGAAGAAAAAATGGGTCGTGGTCATCGTCTTCGCTGTACGCTATCTCAAGAAAAGTTCGATGTGGAAGGTTTTGAAGCCTCCGGCCCGGCAGAAATGTTCCAATAATCGAGTTCTGTAGAATAATTTTGTATATGTTATGAATAATTTTGTATATGAATGAATAATTTTTGTTTATGAATAAAGGCTTCTTTATAGCCCAAATTATAGCCTCACTATAGCGGCAGACTGATTTTTGGCAGTTTTCCATTATAGTGGGGTTGTAATGAAAGGCATAATCACTCACCATCGAAGACGGGAGCACTAAATAAGACCAATGGAGCTACTCAAGCCTTGGCATACAGGATTCAACTACAGAAGAAAAAATGGGTCGTGGTCATCGTCTTCGCTGTACGCTATCTCAAGAAAAGTTCGATGTGGAAGGTTTTGAAGCCTCCGGCCCGGCAGAAATGTTCCAATAATCGAGTTCTGTAGAATAATTTTGTATATGTTATGAATAATTTTGTATATGAATGAATAATTTTTGTTTATGAATAAAGGCTTCTTTATAGCCCAAATTATAGCCTCACTATAGCGGCAGACTGATTTTTGGCAGTTTTCCATTATAGTGGGGTTGTAATGAAAGGCATAATCACTCACCATCGAAGACGGGAGCACTAAATAAGACCAATGGAGCTACTCAAGCCTTGGCATATAGGATTCAACTACAGAAGAAAAAATGGGTCGTGGTCGTCGTCTTCGCTGTACGCTATCTCGAGAAAGCTGAGAAGGTAAGCTAAAATAAATGTAAAGGATGTATTCAGTTTATGTGTAAAGAGTCCAGACCTTCAAACGATCATGTGCATGTTGAATTCATCCTAATTATGTTGTAATTCTCAAAATATCTTCCCCCAATGACAGAGTCAAGTTGACAGTATTAGGCATCAAACTTATTCAGAAATTAACATGATTGCAAGTACAGAAAAAATGAGACTTACAGATACTAATATTACCCCGTTTGAGAGTTATTAGAAGTCGATGAGTGGATTCTTTCAAAAGTTACGAGTCGGTAAACGCAATTACTTTCGACGGCGCGCGAGTCGGGTAAGCTTATCGAATAATTTCTGTATTTTTCAGAGAACCGTTAGGGTCGTGGTCATGTGTTCGATATGTATGGGAGGGAGAGAATGTTTCGCTCTTTCATTTGGGAGTAATTTGAAGTCGATGAGTGTATTCTTTCAAAAGTTACGAGTCGGTAAACGCAATTGATTTTGACGGCGCGCGAGTCGGGTAAGCTTATCGAATAATTTCTGTATTTATGAGAGAACCGTTTGGGTCGTGGTCTTGTGTTCGATATGGGAGGTAGAGAATGTTTCGCTCTTTCATTTAAGAGTAATTAGAAGTCGATGAGTGGATTCTTTCAAAAGTTACGAGTCGGTAAACGCAATTAATTTTGACGGCGCGCGAGTCGGGTAAGCTTATCGAATAATTTCTGTATTTATGAGAGAACCGTTAGAGTCGTGGTCTTGTGTTCGATATGGGAGGTAGAGAATGTTTCGCTCTTTCATTTAAGAGTAATTAGAAGTCGATGAGTGGATTCTTTCAAAAGTTACGAGTCGGTAAACGCAATTAATTTTGACGGCGCGCGAGTCGGGTAAGCTTATCGAATAATTTCTGTATTTATGAGAGAACCGTTAGAGTCGTGGTCTTGTGTTCGATATGGGAGGTAGAGAATGTTTCGCTCTTTCATTTAAGAGTAATTAGAAGTCGATGAGTGGATTCTTTCAAAATTTACGAGTCGGTAAACGCAATTAATTTTGACGGCGCGCGAGTCGGGTAAGCTTATCGAATAATTTCTGTATTTATGAGAGAACCGTTAGAGTCGTGGTCTCGTGTTCGATATGGGAGGTAGAGAATGTTTCGCTCTTTCATTTAAGAGTAATTAGAAGTCGATGAGTGGATTCTTTCAAAAGTTACGAGTCGGTAAACGCAATTAATTTTGACAGCGCGCGAGTCGGGTAAGCTTAACGAATAATTTCTGTATTTATGAGAGAACCGTTAGGGTCGTGGTCTTGTGTTCGATATGGGAGGTAGAGAATGTTTCGCTCTTTCATTTAAGAGTAATTAGAAGTCGATGAGTGGATTCTTTCAAAAGTTACGAGTCGGTAAACGCAATTAATTTTGACGGCGCGCGAGTCGGGTAAGCTTATCGAATAATTTCTGTATTTATGAGAGAACCGTTAGAGTCGTGGTCTTGTGTTCGATATGGGAGGTAGAGAATGTTTCGCTCTTTCATTTAAGAGTAATTAGAAGTCGATGAGTGGATTCTTTCAAAAGTTACGAGTCGGTAAACGCAATTAATTTTGACAGCGCGCGAGTCGGGTAAGCTTAACGAATAATTTCTGTATTTATGAGAGAACCGTTAGGGTCGTGGTCTTGTGTTCGATATGGGAGGTAGAGAATGTTTCGCTCTTTCATTTAAGAGTAATTAGAAGTCGATGAGTGGATTCTTTCAAAAGTTACGAGTCGGTAAACTTAAGTGTAAAGTCGCACGAGGTGAACTCAAGAAATCTCCAGAAATTCTGTACCTAACGGCGTTATGAAGTCCCTCTGCTGCCGCCTGCCGGTCTTCTTTACCCTGTTTTTAGGGAGAAAGAGTGCGTTCGAGTTTCCGTTCGCGCGACTGGTCGCAATTTGGCACGCCGGTCAATTAGATCTTGGTTCCAATATTATAAGCAATGAAATTTCAATGTTTAGACCTTGATACTTTGAAGCATTCCAAACAGTAAATAGTATGAAAGCTCAAACTTGCAGCACCACAATGAACAACAGCGAGCAATGTGATACCGTAAGCTCACATGCAAGTTCAAAAATCACGAAGGTTTCAATAATTTTGGCATGTGGATTCACTAATTTAAAAATATTTCATTAATAAAACCTGGGAATTTATAAAGGTATGCTTGTATTTTTTTATATGTTCGTTTTCGATCACTTCACATAAAATTATTTCATTAAAAAATAGGCCAATAAGGTTTAGAATTGTTACAAATACGAACGTGATAAACAATTGTACTCTCGTACTCTAACTCTTTTAAAAACTGACAGGCCGCATCCGGGACGGTACAGAAAGTATTATGGGAACCACAGAAATTTCTTGAGCACGCAGTCAAAAGACTTAAGTTTACCACTCGTAACTTTTGAAAGAATGCACCGATTGACTTTAAGTTACTCTCAAACGAAAGAACAAAGCATTAAGTTGAAAGAAAATGCTTTGACCGGCAGGCCGCAGCCGAGACGGTTCAGAAACTGTTTTGTGGAAACTACAGAAATTTCTTTAGCGCGCAGTCAAAAAACTTCACCATTTCACTTGTAATATAATGTATAAAGTGTTAAAATTAAAACGTTTGAAATTAAATTCAAAACATTTGAAGCCCTAGTTAAAGAATTTCACCTTCATATTACAATGTATAAAATTAAAATGTATGAATATTGAAAAGTTGCATACGAAAATCCAATTGAAAGCTTCAGTTTTTTAAACCTAAGCTTCGATTTTCAATTTCCCAATAAAAGAACCAAAGCTCAAATTACATCATGTGAAGGTTACGTAAACTAATTTCATTTGACCACGGGTGATACATAACATAATTTTATCTGACTTGTCCTTGATTAAACTTATTCATGGACTATCATTGACGATAGATTCAAATAATGAAGTATAGTCTGAAAAACAACAGTAGTTTTACCGTTGTATTTCTACGGTAGGAACGACAGCCAGAAATCGACCGTAAATCACGATCATCATCGTCGGCGTGGAGTTTTAGCGTCTAAAATTACCGTAGATCACTGGTATTATTATTTACAGCCGGAATACTTCGATAAAAGATGAAAACCGATCATAATTACCGTTATGCCGGCGATGAAATTCTGACTGGGAGGTGACGGGGTCGTCCAGTCCTCGTCCTTCCGTCCGCTACGTGACACCTCACCCCTACAAGGGATAACACCAAGCCTGTTTGATGGATGCTTATGAAGAACGTCACGTCTCACCGCGTCGGTCTTCGTCCACCTCGGCCTCTGAGTTGACGTTCTAGAGGTTGGTTACCAGTTAGCTTGGCGTGAGTTAACTGGTGATGCTAGAATCGGCTTTAACTTTAGAACTATTAACGTAACCCACAACTGCCTGGCATTAATGTAACTATAACTTGACCCTTGTGGCATTACTATTATTATAACAACAACTTGACCCTTGTGGCATTACTTTTATTATAACTACAACTTGACCCTTGTGGCATTACTATTACTAGAACTATAATTATAATTTGACCCTTTTGGCATTACTATTACTATAACTATAATTTAACCCTTGTGGCATTTCTATTACCATAACTATAACGTGGCCTTTGCTGCGCCTATAACTAAAACTAATAACAGTGTATTGTTACCTAATAATACGAAAATAACACAATTCATTTTTATCTCACCAGGCAATGGGAGATGGTGGCCGGATTAGAGGTCCTACGCCCTAGCGGTCCTCAACTGCATCAACACCACCCTTCCGGGAATATTTGTGTTCCTTAGTCATTAACTGGTTTATTTTTGTTACAAAAAACAGGCAAACAAATCATTCCCGGCTGGATATAACTTTAATTTAAATCCTACCCCAAAATCTTTCGTAAAAGATAATTATATAATTTCATGATAGATGCATTAAATCGAGAAGTGGAATGATCAGAGAGGTAAATAAGTGAAAGTGACTATGATATTGACACTGACGGAAATGACAGAAGGTAGTTCTCACAATAATTCTACAAATGCGACTGTGTCTTAGAATAATGTGGATGTGATAATTTTTCAGCAATCTTTCGAGCTTTTGCTGCTAGCACTCATCCAACGCTGTCCAATTCTGGCTTGTATCTTGAAAAATCTGTCTCGCTAAAATTCAAAGACACTTCAATGAAGTCCGAACTCTGGTTATTTCAACACGACTAACCTGCGTCGTTTCCCTCCACGAAGATGAGCAGTATTGTTTGCTGGAAGCACTGGTGGCAGGCCTTGAGGTGCCAGGAGTGGCAGGTCTCGTAGCACCAAGGGCAGGAGGTACAGTACCAGCAGCTGATGAAGAAATAAGGGAATAAATTGGGAACAGTGATATGGCATCTCAAATGAAATTGAAGCACTCTACAAAATGAGTGGTATTTTCAACAAATTTAATTCTTGCAGAACCTCTACTTCATGTCATTTAATTCTTACTCATTAGTAGAGAAGGCGGTTTAAGGCTCCACTCCATAACATAATTTCACAGAGCAAGTGGAAGGAAGAATCTAGTATGCAAGGAAAACATTCAAGTACAAACAAAGAAGGTTGCCTACCTCACCATCAGCTCAGGCCCTCACATTCTCTCTCATGGAATACTACTTCCAATGGATACAAAAGTTTTATCCCACTTATTGGGAAATCATCATATGTTAGTGATCTTTCATAATGTAAAATAGGCAAGGCCTATTGATAAATTAAAGTTCTGCTGCACTGTAAGGGTACAGTGCATAAGGAATTAAACACTGGGGTACAGAGGAGGCTCATCAAAAATAGGAAGAGCTCATCTAATTAAATTAATACAAAACCTATTTTTGCCAACCAAGACTAACCTGTCAACACAAACACTGCACTAGGTATTTCTCATTCATGATGCTCCTGAGTTATCTCAGGATTGTAATTCAGATCACCTCAATTAACTTTGGTGTTGGTAAAATTTTTGAACATTTCAATTACTTTTCTTAATTCAACACTAAATGTACATGGAAAAAGATTGCTAGAAACATTTTGGCCCCTCAATTATGTATGAATTAATTTACAACTCAATGCTGAAGTTTGTTTCCCTACAAAAAACTTTCTTTGCTATGTTTCATTGAGTGTAATAATGAATTGTGTAGCACTCATTTCCTGGATAAATGCTTCACACTTTAAAGCATGTGTGAATACCATTCTCAAAAGTACTTGGAAATATACTACCCTTTCTTTGTGTACACTAAGGCTTCAATAGAGACAGCCATGCACTATCTAAATAAGTGTTATTTGAGCTTATGGGCTTTAATTTTAAATACTTACAACCTAAATTTATAAATCGCATTCTTTTTTGTAGTCCTAAATAAAGAACGTTCGTAGAACGGTGCTCACCTGCATCGGAGATATATAGTAGTGCGCTACTATTTGCTCTTTTATTATTGTTAGTTGTGCTATGCTATGAGTTGCCTAAGTAGAGATCCCTGTGTATCCTGGAGAGTAACATCCACGATCGACCTGTTACGCGCAATAGCGAGATCACGTGGAAGGCTTCAGAAGATCACTAATGGGAACACTCTTTGGAAATCGAATCTTTAAAAGAAATAAAACCACAAACGATAAAATAAAATTCATATTGATGGGCATTCAGACTAGCGCGCATCGTTTCGAACATTACAATTCATTTTCAATGAATGCCTGAAACAAAATAAGAAAGCACATTAAAAAAGACTTACAATTTTGCATATTATGAAATGGAACTACACATTATGATTTCAGAGAATGTTCAATGAATATGCAGATTGGTCAAAATTCAGATTAGGTTGCAGTTTTCTTATATAAATGGATTCTAAAATTCTGATATCTATTTCATTGCAAGTATCTATAATTTTGAAATCAGCACTGGAACAACTATGATTGGTCTGATCACAATGGTTCCTGGGGGCAGACTGAGGTGGAGTTTGAAGTGGATTATTTGTCTTGAAAGAACGGCCTAAATGTTGCCAGAAACGAATTTTCGACTGCTTTCGCGTACTCCCAATGTAGGAACTCTTGCAAGTTCCGCACGTATATTGATAAATGGCATTCGAGAGAACAGCGGCAGGCAGTCGATCTTTATATTGAAAAAAATTTTGAATTTTGAATGAATTTTTGAAGCTGAAGCGAAAATCTAGTTGAGGATAAAATTTTGATAGAGACAAGACTAAATATTTCTGCGTATCGTGTGAACACTCGCCAACGAAAGGTAAAGACACAAAGTTTTTCCCTCGCAACAGTAGGTAGGTCAGGATTATTAGACGTAAATTTAGTGCACAGAAACTTCTTCACGATATTCTCGAATAAATGGATGGGATAACAGTTGTCTGAAAAGAATTTACGGAGAAAGTCAAATTCTATGGCCATTAAATTATAATTGGATGATAAATGATAACCTCTGTAAATAAGGGTACGAATTGCATTCAGTTTGTATATAAAAGAGGAGAAACAATGAAAATTCATACCAAGTCCAGTGAACGTAGGTTTCCTATAAACACCTAGTTGAAGGTTGCCATTTTGCTTATGAATCAACAAATGAAGAAATGGTAGTTTGTTATTGTTCTCCGTTTCCATGGTGAATTGAATGTTTCTATGGCGTTGATTAATGAAATTCAAAAATTCACCCGCCCGCAGCGGATCTTCGAATATTACAAAAGTATCGTCCGAATAGCGTTCGTACAAAATAGGTTTAAAGTTTGCAGGACAGTCTGATAGAAATTTTTCCTCTAAATCACAAAGAAATATATTTGCTAGAGTAGGTGTCAACAGATTACCCATAGCTAAACCATCCATTTGCTTATACATAACATTATTGAATAGAATAATAGTGTCTACAACGGCTAATTTTAAAAGTTCAAGAAATTTATTTCTGTCCAAACCGTGAAAGGACTCATTAACCGAAAAGATTTCCCTACATAACAAGTCTAAGGTTTCTTTAACAGGTACATTGGTATAAAGGGAAGTAACATCAAAACTGCCAGGGTATAGTTGGGTTTAACTTTGAGACCATTAACCGAGTTAAAGAATTCATAAGAATTTTTTATTGAGTATTCATTATGGGAGAATTTATCGACAAGAGGTATAAGAAATTTTGATAATTTGAACATGGGCGTCTTAAATGCTGCGAAAATTGGGCGTAAGGGTATACCATTTTTATGAACTTTAGCTATCCCATACAATATACCAGGAGCAGAGCCTGTGGCGTAAACAGAAGTCGGAGACAATAGAAGTCGGAGTAACTGTCTCTGTACTGATCTGTGTATACTTTCCATCTGTGACTACTTCGTGAGTGATATGGTGGGTCTGAGCGTGGACAGGTTAATTAATAAAAGGCTAACGTCCTGTGCTAGATGACCCCGCCGTAAGATAGTTTGCCAATACACAGAGTGGGATCGTATACTTTCGCGTAGCATTGCAATGCCAACCTGTTTTATTGTAAGTAGTACGTTTTAAGGGTGCAAAAACCCCTTTCGTGGGACGTCAATAAACGTAAGTTTTACATGTGAATTGTTTTCCAAGAAAGCCTGCCTTGATTAGCGCCACAGATGCTAGTAGTCCTAATGGGTCGGGAAAATTAACAGGAACTGTTAGGCTGCGGGTGAGCAGTTCGGTCGTAACTCGTGCTTAGGTGTGATTCGGGAAACCTGTAAACCTGTTGGACTGTGACTGTACCGAAGCCTGGGACGTTGCTGGAATCTGTTGGCTGAGTCGAGTCCTAGATGCTCGAGATAGGTTGGAATAGCGAGACGGAACACTGAGTGAACTGAAAAGAGGGGAAACAGCCCTTCACCCGTGATTTTACGGTGGCTAGGTTGGTGAGAAGTGGGGTCGCGCAGCCCAGGTCATAAGAATTCCGCGACCCCGACTGCCAGACCTACCACAGATATTTCTGCCAAATCAGCGAAGCCAACGATGCCATTAGTTTGAAGATGTTGTTAAAGTTTTGCAAATATTACTGTTCCCATTTTAATCATCTTACAGTGTTATTGTTAATTGAACGTTAAACATTAAACATTATTGTACTCCTTAGAGTAACGTTGATGGTAGGATGCCCTAGAAGTCACTGAACTTATTCGGGCCCACCTGTAGCTATATTCAAATTTGACCATTGTACTAGACTTAAGAATTATTCAATCTCTGTATCACCTGTGGTAAATAAATTGTTCTCTAAGAAATTGTTTAAAATTGTTTTTTACAAATACTTGTGTGTGGCGTAGTATTTATTTCTGTGATTTCTACGCCACATCACGGGCCTTGTGGGGGGCAGTGAACTAAAGGTAAAAAGGTTCGGATGTTTTTGGAATTTTTCAAAGGCTTTCAGGTATCTCAAACTCTGAATTGCCAACAGTTCATGATCAAAGTTGTGTAGGGGGTCATTTTGACGTGTATTCGGTAGTGGGCCACGGATCAAATTGTTTGGAAACCAATAGATTGTTAAATACAGAATGATGGAAGAATATTTTGAATGCTTTTCTTTCAGAATGCCGGTTTTAGTGAGTAATAGTTGCAAACATATTGATTTGATTATTGGCATATTGATATGATTGTGTACTGATTTGATGAATTGTTGCATGTTGTTTACGTGCTGATATTAAACATTGTTTAATTTCATATATGGAGATGATTTGGTGAGCAGACCGGCCTGTGCTTTCAGTTGTTCTGATGGGTTTCGGCACATATTTCTGAAAAAAAAGAATTTATGTAGAAGGTGACTTGATAGAAAAAATAAGTTGCAACATTGCGCGGAAAATTCTGGTAATTCGAATTCGAAATCCTGAACAGTTCAAAAAAGAATACTAAGGCTAACGACGTCGTCCAAACTTTTTCGTAAGTTTTTTGTATAATCTATTATATAACAATTTACCCATTGGGAATTTCGAAATATCTATGTTTTACGATTGTTCACAAAATATTTACATCACACAAGACTTATTTTTTGCGCACTTACCTTGAAATAACGTTTGTATGGTCCCAATTCTTTTTTGATGTCTTTTTCTTGGCAAAATACATGATCAAAGTCCCCACTGTTAATTTTTAGGAGATTGGTTGTAATTTCCAGGTGTGAATTTTTTTTCTGTGTTAAAATATGATGTTTATTACAACTCCTTGATAAAATTTTGCTTACATGACTCATATGAAATGCCATTTTTTAAAAATTTTAATTTTTCTGAATGTACAGGGAAAATCTGCGAGTATATAAAGAGAATCTATTGCTATGACTTGGAAATTGCACGCATACATTAACCCATGTTAAGGCAACGGTGTACGATCCCTAGAGCCCGGATTTTAACATATGTCATATTATTGCTATAACAACCCATGCAAATGAAAACTACAATTACAGTATAGGAAAGCATGCTTTTTTACTAACTAAACGCTATTTTGACCAGGATCGAAAATGAACAATCATTATGAGATAT
Source organism: Morinoia aosen (assembly GCA_030386875.1). NCBI lineage: Eukaryota > Metazoa > Arthropoda > Malacostraca > Amphipoda > Talitridae > Morinoia > Morinoia aosen. Next base: position 44,990,535 of record CM059559.1, read on the forward strand.
AAGATGATGGGTTAGCTTAAGACTCCCAACTCGTTACAAAAAAAAAGTATCTAAGAGATGAAGGTAAAGGGCACCATTTAGTATGGAGATAAGAGAATGCAGAATATATTCTAGGTTCTTTACCGCTCTGATGGCTCTTTTTTGCAGAGTAAAAATTTTATTCGTTTTATTTTTATCCGTTCCGTGCCATGCTTCTGTTCCGTATTGCAAGTATGGAGAAATGAGCGTTCGGTAGAGCATTTGTTAAGTTGTTTCAGGCAGGAAATTTTAAACTTTATTAAGGATCCGATGAATTTTGATAATTTAGAACTAATATGAACGATGTGCTCTTTGGAGGCCAGATGTTCATCTATTATGATGCCCCGAAACTTACATGAGTTGGTTTCTTCGATTTCACCTTCGCCAATGTTAATGCGTGGGAGAGATACATTTTTCTTGTATGAGAATGCAATATCTTTTGTTCTATCGATACGAAGGCTTATTTTATTAGCTTTAATCACGATGAAACCTTATGAAGTTCATTATTTATACTCTCCGCAATCACAGCGGGATTTTGGTTCGGAAGGATCGCAGAAAGCGTACTGTCATCGGCAAAAAGCATGAATTTGAAGAATGATGTAGATTTAATAATATTATTGATAAAACTCAGAAATAGCAGAAGACCATGAGCAGATCCTTGTGGAACTACATGGCTAATTGTCTGTGGGTCCGATTTTGCGTCGTCAATGACGACGTATTGCTCCTGATTTGTTAGGTATGATCTGAACCAATAATGGGCCACCCCTCGAATGTCATAACAGTGTAGTTCGATAGTAGTATTTTATGGTCCACACAATCGAATGCTTTTTGAAAGTCAAAAAATACAGAGAAGACAGACTTTCCTTTATCTAACTTAGAATAAAGGAATTGTAAATGATTTAATATGTCCTGTGTTGTTGATTTTTTTAGAGTGAAAGCCGTATTGTTTATCGTAAAGAAATGATTTTTGTTCAAGATAAGAGTACACTTTTTTATACACAATATCCTCGAATACCTTGCTACTAATTGGTATCACGGAGATAGGTCGAGATAATTGTTTACATTGTTTTTTTTTCACCATTTTTAAACATAAGGATTACTCTAGCAATTTTGAGGGAGTTCGGGAAAGTGCCTAGGAAGAGAGACTGGTTAATAATATTGGATATCAGCGGGGCTACAATATCAGCAATAATTTTAAGTACTTATGTCAGAAACGTTTATAGCCCACTCGATTTACTTTTTAGGTTTAGACCCCTGAAGTCATTATAGAGTAATACAGAGACATAGGAAATGACATAGCAACGTCAAGCCGTGAAGAAAGTGCCAAGGGGGACGTGTAAAATGATAAAATATCTCTTCCACCTCCCCCCACCCATTCTTCAAATCCCCGTAGCGGGCGAACCAATGAACGTACGAACTTCATTTTTTCACAGGATGTACCTGACATCTTACCTCTCCTATGACAGCTGAAACCTAATATCACAAGAAAGTTCGGCATCTTGCGGGTACTCTTCCCTTAAGGCTGGCCTTGTTCATATCCAAGAATTCTTAGTTTCATTTCACTGCGGATAGACCCTAAAATTGAGAATTCAGAATTGGAAATTCTAACATCACACTGTTCCTCTGCGTGAGATCTTACGGCAGAGTGTATAGGGTGACAATGCTTGGTCACCCTATACCTCTGAGATACACTGTCACCCTATACATTTATTCTAGAGCCCTAGTTCTAGGACCTATTACGACGTGTTCCGCCTTTATAACACGTAATTACGGGTTGTTGAGTCGACTCAAGTAGATACACACTGTGCGGAACTGTATTTAAGGGGGGCATCCTGGCGATTTTTTATTACAGATATGATTGTTCTGAAATTTGGCCGCTATATGTATTTAAAAAACGTATTTGTCTCCAGTAACTTTTTCGATTTAGGCCTGATTTTTTTTTTAATTCGAAAAAAGGGTGTTTTAGTTGTGTTCGGGATATTTCTGAAGAAAAGTCAATAAGTTTTATGCTAGAACATATTCAAAGACTTTTAAATTCTTGTAACATTTTAAACAAATTAAAATAAATTAGAACTTTCTATTTTTCTTTTCGTTTCCTTTTAATATGCGATTTTCGAACACTAACAAAAGTTTACCAAATTTTTTCTGCCTGAAGTAAAAAAAATTACTTTACAAATTGGGAAATCGTGTTCAGTTTGTTAGAAATGTTCCAAGGATTTCAAAGCTGTCTTTGTTTCTTTCCTAGCATGAAAACTCGCTACCTTCAGTTTATTTGAATATTGAAAATGAGTTTTTTTATTGTATGCAACAGGATCGTATTTTAGTGATGTATAATATAATGGACAATTTCTTTACGTGAATGCTGTATTTATGTTTCAATTGTTAAAATAAAAGACGTCTTGGTAGTGAAGTTTCCATTTTTTCAAAATTTTGGGATCAGCAAAGACAAATTTGATTTTTTTGACCCAAGCTTTCGGCTAGATTAGCGCTAGCCGTCATCATGGGAACGATGTATTTTTAAACAAAACCTCTTATGGTATCCGCGGGTATCTAGTATACAAAACATTTTATTAAATTTTTACATGCAAGCCGAAAATCATTGATCAAGGGCGACTGATGAGCAAAGGAAGAAACTGCGGGGGGACATCAAGATGACGATTAATTTTGTTAGGTTCCTAAACACTGTGCATTGCTTCGACAATTTTTCGAGCGTACTAATTTTTAACATTTTATATGATAGATACATTTTCAAACCGAAACATCATTCAAACCACATCAAGCAAACATCTAACCGAAGATTAGCAAAAAATTTTGATGAAAGGGAAAAACTTTGCGCTCCCTCATTCTAAGAAAGATAAAATTGACTTCCTTGGCAACACGGAAACTGTAATTAGATAACTAACCGTTCCAGAGGAAGAAAAAGCCGTTCATCGCTCCCGAGTAATAACTGCATTACAAAGTAGCTAGCGGGTCACGAATATATCTAGAAAAGCAAAAGTCGCCATTAAAGAATTAAGAGAGGATGACTCAATCGTCATCGCACCTGCTGGTAAAGGGAACTCGCTGGTAGTTATTGACCGACGAGATTATGAATAAAAAATAGCTGATCACTCAGCGAATAGTAGTAACTGTAGGATAATGAACGAAAATAAAACCTATTTAGCAGTAAAGAAAGTGAACAAGCTAATAAAATAGTTGAAAGATGAAAATGAACTCACCGACTAATAGCGTAAAGCCTTGTACGTAAACAAGTGCGTGACCCCCCTCTTCTACGCGCTAATCAAAACACACAAGGAAAACTACCCGATTTGTCCTATCGTATCTTTTATTGATTCACCAACTTATTAAGTTGCAAAATTTTTATCGGGAATCCTAACCCCAATTACAAACGAGGCATCGCAAAAACTAAAAAATAGCTTTCAAGTCAAGTAATTTTTGCAAGAAATCAACGTTCCGGACAATTATATCCTAGTTTCTTATGATGTGAAGAGTTTGTTCACTTGTATACCTCAAAATTTTGCTCATTAATGTGTCGCCGAAAAATTGCAAAACTTCAACTCACCTCTTCAAGTAACTCGGATTTCAACTGAAGCTATTTTGCGGCTCCTCAACCTATGCCTGGAATCCAATCATTTCTAATGGAATCACAAAATTTATCAACAAGTAGAAGGAACACAGATGGGTTCCCCTATCTCTGTCGCGTTGGCCGAGATAACAATGCAAGCAATGGAGGATTAATTCCTATCAACACCCCCGTGCCAGCCACTGTTTTGGAAACGTTACGTTGACGATATATTGACTGCACTACCAGAAGATATGCCTGATAAATTCCTCCAGCATATCAATGGGTTCAACACCAACATATGCACTATGGAATTAGAAAGTAATGGATGCATCCCGTGCTTAGATTTATTAATTAATCGATTAACTAAAATAGATTATAATTCCGGGTCTACCGGAAACCAACAAACACAGGCAGGTACTTAGACTATTTCAGCTATCATCCTTTATCACAGAGGAGGAGTGTAGCGAAATCCCTTTGTCAGAGAGCAGTTAATATTTGTAGTGAGCAAAATTTGAATTAATAACTTTCAACAGTGGATTAATTATTGAAATAGAATAATTTTCCTCCTTAACTACGTAATAGCAACCGACTAATGATTGGTGGAAATAATCAAAACCTCCCCATACTTCGATAAAGCAACGAAAATTCCTAACGCCCCCTGAAATATGTTAGCGTCCCGTATATTAAAGGTTGTTCTGAAAGAGTCCAGCGAATCTTAAAACCACTCAATGTTAAATTGGCTTTCAAATCTTCGAACACAATAAAAAACAGCCTAATCAGACTTAAAGATAAACGATAGAATTGTGAAAAAAGTAATCTTATATATAAATTATAATGTAAAGATTGTTAAGCATGTTACATTGGGGAAACGGGTAGAAATCTTTAACAACGAATTGTTGAGCATGCTAAGAATGTGCAGAGTAAGAATAGGTTATCCCTTGTCTATTAGCATTCCGAAGAAGATAACCATTCTTTTGATTTTGAAAATGTATCTATCTTATAAAATGTTAAAAATTAATACGCCCGAAAAATTGTCGAAGCAATGTACAGTGTTTAGGAACCAAACAAAATTAATCGTCACCTTGATGTCCCCCCGCAGTTTCTTCCTTTGCTCATCAGTCGCCCTTGATCAATGATTTTCGGCTTGCATCTAAAAATTTAATGAAATGATTGTATACTAGATACACGCGGATACCATAAGAGGTTTTGTTTAAAAATACATCGTTCCCCTGATGACGGCTATAGCTAATCTAGCCGAAAGCTTGGGTCAAAAAATTAAAATTGTCTTTACTGATCCCAAAATTTTAAAAAAAATGGAAACATGTGCATATATATGATTCTATTTTTTTTTTTTTTTTGCGAAGAAGCAAAACCTCAAGATACATTATATTTTGCCTGAAGCTCTGCGACCAGTTAACACTGAACCATGATTCAAAAATAAATATATATATTGCACTTGCTTAATGAGTCAAAAATAGATCTATCACTACTCCAGGGGGCCTTTCTATGTATAGAAAAAATAAAAAATATATATGGACAAATGATATAAAGCGCTTGTGAAAAAATGATCTCTCTGTCAATTTGCTGAAGAAGCCATGAATTTTATAATGCGTGAAAGTTTGTTTACGCGTTTCTAGATGTACGTGTTGTGTTGTGTGATGTTCTTTATAAATTACTTTGTGACTAACATTTTCTCAATACTTGATAGTCATTTACGACGGGGTTTCAATCTACTTCGGTATAGCGTTTTTTTCTTTTCTTACTTCGGTTCAACTTATAATTTAGGAATTCCGAACAATTCTCCAGTAGTATTTAAATTATTTATAAATTGTCAGCCGTGTTTTGGAATATAAATAACCAAGGTTTAATATTTTTTATTTAATTAGCCCATGACAGAATTAATCTATTTGCCCGCCACGTATGGTTTGTCTATTAGTACGCCTCGTATGGTTTGTGTATTAGTAGACCACGTAAAGTAGACCACACCACTATTAAATGTATTCTCATATTTTCGCGTATTGCGAATAAATTCTATTGGCGCCGTTAAGTTTTGTTTTCCCAATTCTCGAGGTTTTTCGTTTTCCCGACAGATTTGTCTGAAAATTGAATATTGTTTGAAAAACGTGATTCTGAGACTAATTTGCTTATGATTTTTTTCTCGAAATTTATGTTATTTCGGAAGCTACTTTAGAATTTTGAGTTCATTCGGGGAAATTTAGATTTGCTTTATTTTTTCATGTCATTGTTAGATTTTTTCCATTTCGATATAAACCACTCAGAATACAAATATAAACAATTCTACTCAGCCACTTTTTCATATTTCGTTTTAGTTTCACAATATATTCGAATTTCGTAACTTTTCTCCACTTCAGGACAATTAAATAAAAGTGAGCTACAAAAATCTTAGGACACAAATTCTAGTCTGGATGAGAAAAAAGTTTGGAAATGCATATGTCTTCTTTATGTAACATAAATTGTGAAAATCGGACAAAAACCTCTGAAGATAGAGCGATTCATAGCTTTGCATTTGACTGAAAAAGAAGTACTAGAAAGGCGCAAAAGAAAGTTCACAACATGTAAAGGAGTTTCGACTGCCATGAATTGCATCCCCTCTGTGGCATCAACGGTTTTAAAGCTTCTCACTGAAGGGGGATTCTTGAACAGTGGAGACTCCCCGGTCAATATGCAGTTTAGGTGCTACACGGAAATTCAGAATTTGGTTAGGAATAATGAATAAAGGAACACATTTAAAAACCTTTTACAGAATGACATTCTGCTCGCTGATGCGTTATTTTCGAATTATTAAACTTTGAAGTTGGCCGTCGCGCGTCAGAGGAAGCGACCGCGCCAAGCGGAATTAAATTAATAACGGAAGCTAACCCTTACAAACGTAAAGAGGTTGGGTCGTGAGGGTTAGCCACAGTTCTTCTAGTGAAAAGTACAAAAAAAAACTTCTAACCCACCCATTCAGGTGACGACCGCAATCTTGTCCGTATAACTAAAAAAATGCAATAACTCCACTAAAGATCTGCCTATTGAGGTAAATAATATCAAAATATTGCACATAAATGCTCGCAGCCTCAATGGTAAAATGGATGACGTACGAGTAATGTTGATCACTAACGATATCGATATTTTATGCGTGTCTGAAACATGGTTCGATTCACGAGTCGAAAGCTCATATCTCAGCATTACCGGGTACAAATTGTACCGTTATGACGGAGTCAAGAGTAAGAGAGGTAGCGGTTCATGCATTTTCGTCAAAGATGTCTACTCTACATCCTTAGTTCCGATAAAAGAAAAATGCGAAGACATAGAAATGGTTTGGCTCAATGTTCAAGTAAAAAAACACAAGTCTTTCATTATCGGCAGTCTTTACAGACATCCGTCAGCATCTCTTCGTCCAACATTAGATTTCATTGAAAATACGCTTAGATCAATCTCTGCAGCCAAAAAGTCTTTCTATGTTTTCGGAGATTTTAACGTGGATCTGACAAATAAAAACAATCAGCTAAGCAAGATGCTGCACAGACTTAATCTTTCTCAAATGGTCCAAGAACCAACGCGAATTACCAACACTTCTAAAACTCTTCTTGACCTAGCAATTACCAACAATCCCCAAGCAGTACTCAGCACAGAAATCTTACCGTCCTTTTCTGATCACCATTCTGTAGAATGCCAAATCAATATTGCAAAAGAGAAACAGAAATCTAGTTACATTACATATCGCATGAAAAACCACTACTCCCCTGAAATATTTCAAGAAAAGCTATCAGACAGATGGAGTGAATTTCAAGGCATGGAAAACACCGATGATGTCAATCTACAAGTTTCGCTTTTCAACGAAAATTTCGTATCAGCTCTTAACGAATGCGCACCTTTCACTACGAAGAAAGTGAAGCCAAGAATTTCTAAATGGATAACAGATGAGATAAAACATTTGAGCAGAGCTAAAAGAAATTTGCAGCGTGAGTACAAACTGAATAAATCAGACAGTACGCGTCGAAAATTATATAAAGATCATGAGAAGATCCTACGAAGAAAAGTTAAGGAAGCAAAACGGGACTACTTCCACAAAGAACTCTTGGCGGCAAAACAAAACCCTAAAAGAACTTGGGAAATCATTAGAGAAGCTGCTCAGTATAAAAATTCAGACTGCAAAAGCACTTTTGACAACCCCTCAGAAATGGCGAATGACTTTAACACTTTCTTCTCAAAAGTTGGCGAAGATGTTTTCAATGAAGTATCCAGGACAGTTTCAGACACATCTACAGAGGCAAATCTGAGCGATGTTTCATCCCCAAATAGTAGCAACAAGTGGAGACCAAAGCCAGTTAGCGTCATAGAGATACGAAAAATCTTATACTCACTAAAGAATACTAAAGCGACTGGACATGATGGCATAAGCCTTTAACATATAAAAGACAGCTTCCCTGTCACAGCACCCTTTATTCGCTTGATAATAAATACATCTATAGTCACAAACAAGTTTCCCGATCAATGGAAACTATCCATAATTAAGCCATTACATAAATCTGGTGATATCGACATAGCGTCAAACTACAGACCAATCAGTCTCCTGCCTGTTATGTCCAAAATATTAGAAAAAGTAATAACAAACCAGCTCTCGTCTTACATAGACGAGTCACATCTACTACATCGCAATCAATATGCTTACAGGAGGAATACCAGTACTCAGGACGCCCTGTTAAACATAACAGAAAAAATTTACAATGATATTGACCAAAAAAAATTAACTCTCTTACTATTGCTTGATCTCTCCAAAGCTTTCGACAGTGTTGAGCATAAGAAACTTCTACAAAAAATTTCAAACCTCAGAATAGACACTCAGTGGTTTGAAAGCTACCTACGAAACCGTTCTCATGCAGTGTGCTTGAATAACAAAATGTCATCATTCATACCAAATAACTTTGGCGTTCCTCAAGGTTCAATCATCGGCCCACTCCTATTTTCAATTTTCATCAACGATTTCCCCACCATGCCGGCAAACACAAAAATCTCAATGTATGTATGCTGATGACGTACAAATTGCCATGACAAGCTCAACAGCGGATTTAACAGAAACACAAGCCAACGCTGAAAACCTTCTGAGAAATCTGAAATTGTGGTATGACCATAATGGCCTCAAACTTAACGCAAGTAAAACGCAATGCATTATTTTTGGATCACAGAATGCGACTGAAAATTTACCACCATTCCAGCTAACATTTGGAGACGATACAATTAAACCAGTCGATAAGGTTAAAAATCTGGGTGTTTGGTTTGACAAAAATATGACTTTCAATTCACACGTCGAAACAATGTGCAACAAAATTAACGGAACCTTAATGTTCTTTCATCGTATAAAGAACACACTTGACGAAAAATCTAGATTATTAGTGATTCAGTCTCTAGTTTTATCGCGTCTGGACTACTGCAGTCTTGTGTGGGGAGACTTACCTAAATGTCGTCAGGAAGAGTTGCAAAAATGTGTAAACTTCGCCGCCAAAGTGGTATGCAAAGGAAATTTCAATAAATACGATCATGTCACCCCTCTTTTAAGAAAACTCGACTGGATCCCTATACCGAACAGATTCATGATCCAGAAAGCTCGACGAGTATTCTCCTCTCTGTACCTCCCCCAAAGTAATGCAGAGGTGGTAAAATTTTTTCCATCTAATATCCCAAACGAAAGACCAAACCGGAGGAACGATGTTTTAGTCAGTTACCGTTCATCTAACGTGGGACAAAAAGCTCTCTCAGTTTCTGGAGCTTTTTTGTGGAACAAGCTTCCCCAGCATATCAAAAACTCTAAAACTGGAAAAGAATTTAGAGTAAATGTGTCACGTCATTTTGCATCTCTGTCATAGGGCCTGCAGCATCTCGGTGTGAACTTCCCATCTATCAGAAATTTTAATTTTTCCTGAAATTTATGTTAGAAATTTAGAAACTATTTCATTTTACGTTTGCTAAGCGATTCGTATATTCATCTTACTTATTTCTGTCGACAACAATGAGCACCACAGCCGTCAGTTCAGTGCAGCAGAACGAACGTTCTTTCCATAATATAATTAGGAGTATTTCCTCATCTTTATTTTGTTATTTCTTTCTCTTTATGTTTTTAATATTTAAAGTCCGTATGACAAATATACCATGAAATACATTTTGTGTGTACACCAATAAACAGGTTTATAGATGTGAGGGTTGTGCAAAGTTTATAATGAATTAAATTTTTGGCTAACGTTGTCTCGCTATTTCAAAATCATTCTCGAAGATGTTTTCAATCGATTTTCGGCTGAGCTGGGGGGAAAGGGGTTATTTAAGCATTGCATTTAGTCTTTTTATTTATTTTTTTTTCGTGCGTTCAGCGCACACTAGCACTGAACTTTCAAATCGGAAAAAACTCTAAATTTCTGTAATCAAAATTATAATTTTTGGATCAAGGCCTAATCTTCCTATATGTGCCAATTTTGCGAATATTCTCCAATCAGATGGGATATCCGGCCACAATGTTACTCCATTTTATCCCACGTACACATGTCCGTATAATGCTGAAGAGTTGTGTTGATTCCTGACTATAACCTGACTTTTCTTAAAAATTTCTGTGAAGAAATTAAAAAACAGCTCATTTTTATGTTTTTCGAAGTCTTCTCTTCCTTTTAGTTATATTTGCGAAAATTTCTTAGGATTACAGTGAGCTCAGCTGTCATTTTCTGTGTAGTAGATGGTAGGTTGCTTCTTTCTTTTATCTTATATATGTTTAATATTTAAAGTCCGTATGACAAATATACCATGAAATACATTTTGTGTGTACACCAATAAACAGGTTTATAGATGTGAGGGTTGTGCAAAGTTTATAATGAATTAAATTTTTGGCTAACGTTGTCTCGCTATTTCAAAATCATTCTCGAAGATGTTTTCAATCGATTTTCGGCTGAGCTGGGGGGAAAGGGGTTATTTAAGCATTGCATTTAGTCTTTTTATTTATTTTTTTTTCGTGCGTTCAGCGCACACTAGCACTGAACTTTCAAATCGGAAAAAACTCTAAATTTCTGTAATCAAAATTATTATTTTTGGATCAAGGCCTAATCTTCCTATATGTGCCAATTTTGCGAATATTCTCCAATCAGATGGGATATCCGGCCACAATGTTACTCCATTTTATCCCACGTACACATGTCCGTATAATGCTGAAGAGTTGTGTTGATTCCTGACTATAACCTGACTTTTCTTAAAAATTTCTGTGAAGAAATTAAAAAACAGCTCATTTTTATGTTTTTCGAAGTCTTCTCTTCCTTTTAGTTATATTTGCGAAAATTTCTTAGGATTACAGTGAGCTCAGCTGTCATTTTCTGTGTAGTAGATGGTAGGTTGCTTCTTTCTTTTATCTTATATATGTATTTTTTTTCTAATATTTTATTTTCAATAAGTATATATTAATATGTGTGTGTACGTGTGTAGGTATATATATGTATCTACATAAATAGATATACATCTTTCTATTTCATTTCTTTGCGCAAAAACCTTTCGGTTAATATATTTTATTGCAACAGCGAAATGATTCAAAAATAGATCTATCACTTCCCCAGAGGGCGTTTCTGTGAATCGTTTTAATGTCATATATAATTAATGAAATAAAGTGCAATTTGAGCATATGAATCGTAGTAAAATTATCTTTCTGTCCGTATGTTGTACAAGCCATGAATTTTGATATTGAATATATGTTTGTTTACCCATTTCTACCAATATTTTGTAGATATTTGTCAATCATGAGTGGTAACCGGCTCACACTGTATCTCTATTTTATCCCATGTACCCATGTCCGCATGATGTGGTGAATATCCAGAAGACATGAAATATGTTTTTGGTGGTGATAGGGCTTTGCGTATTTTTAGTGCATAATTTTCATTTCTCATTCAACTACCCTTGACAGAGATAGACTATTGGCAAGCCACGTGTGGTTTGTCTATTAGTACGCCTCGTATATTTTGTCTATTAATATGCCTCGTATGGTCTATCTATTTTGTACACCTTTGATAGCTTGTCTATTAGTACACCTCGTATATTTTGCCTATTATTATTATGCCTCGTATGGCTTATCTATTTGTACACCTCGGATGGTTTGTCAATTAGTACTCCTAGTATAGAACTTTTGTTAGACTACTAGCACACCACGAATGGTTTGTCTATTAGTACGCCTCGTATATTTTGTCAATTAATATGCCTCGTATGGTCTATCTTCTTGTACACCTCTGACAGTTTGTCTAATAGTACACCTCGTATAGTTTGTCTATTATTATGCCTCGTATGGCTCATCTACTTGTACACCTCGGATGGTTTGTCAATTAGTACTCCTCGTATGGAATATTTGTTTTAGGATGTCCTATATTTAAGAAACTTTTAAAAGCCAATATGTTGGCATGTATCTCATGTGACAATTTGGAAATAAACATTTTTTCTTTTCTTTTTCTTTGTTTTCATCGGGTCCAAGATGGCGGCGCCCATGGTGGTCGCCATCTTTGAGCTGATATAAACCAGATTGCGGTCGTCACCCTAATGGGTGGGTTAGAAGCTTCATTTATAATTTTCACTATAATAACTGTGGCTAACCCTCACGACCCAACCTCTTTACGTTTGTAATAGGGGGTTAGCTTCCGTTATTAATTAAATTTCGCTTGGCGCGGTTGCTTCGTTTGGCGCGCGACAGCCAACTTCAAAGTTCAATTATTCAAAAATAATGCATCAGCGAGCAGAATGTCATTCATGTAAAAGGTATTTAAATGTGTTCGTCTATTGATTTTTTGCAGGGAAATTCTGAATTTCCGTGTAGCACCTCAACTGCATAATGACCGACTCCCCTTCCATTCGCTTAAAAGTGCTTTGGCTTCAAACCTAAATAACTATAAATCCACTGTGATGAAAAAAGTGTCATTTTACTGATTTACACGCGTTTTCGCTATAAAAGAAACATTCTCTGTGATTTTTTAAGCCATTTTCTGTGACAGAAAACCATGGGAATCTATTCTAGACAAAAAGTTCAGGAGTTTTTATAATTTCTCACTACATGCCCACGTTAAAATTTAGTAAAGGTAAATGATGTGCATTATTTTTGGATCAAAGAATGCGATCAGCAAGTCACTAAAATTTACGTTCAAATTAGATGACGAAAAATGGAGCGATTCGATAAAGAAAAAATCTTTCACTTTGGTTCAACAAAATTATGACTTTCCAACCCCACGTAAAAATAATAAGAAATATAATTAGTGGAACTTTAATGTTTTTCATTGCATTAAGGACACACTAGACAAAAAATTTAGATTACTGGGGATTCCGTCATTAGCATTTCCGCGTTTGAAATTTGGCAGTCTACTGTGAGGAGACCTATTTCAACATCTTGAAAAAATTACGAAAATATACGAACTTTTTGCAACCATAGTGAGATCCAAAAGCAATTTCAAGAGATGGGATCATGCAACTCCTCGCTTAAGAGAGCTTGGTTTGACCCCCATTCTAGAAAGATTCCTCATTCAAAAAGCTCAAGTGTTCCGATCTCTCTACCTCCCTCAGTGTAACGCAGGTATTGTAAAATTTGGGTAAATGTGTAGCGTTGGTCAGTAATCGATTATCCACTTTTCGATGATTAGAAATAGGTAATTAGATCTAAATAAACAATTTCTCTTCTATGCACTTTCCGTCGGAAATGAGTATTTAACGAGTTATGGTGGTAGGTTTAGTTTCGTCTTTGATGACGAATGCGCTCGAATAAACAGCTACTCATCGATTTTTGAATTTTAGTTGCTTGAATCATGATAATAGCACCGAAAGAAACAACTTTCCTTCTATACACTTTTTTCGTCATATGAGTATTAAACGAGGTATAGCGGTAAGTTTGGTTTCGTCTTTGATTACGATCGGGCTGGAAGCGAGACGGCATTGCAGTGTTGCTTTCCGACGTGCTGCTTGAAATACTTCCCGCTTCAAACACTGGAGTTGCGGTCAGTAATTTACCACTATAACTTGTAAAATATTCATTTACGACGGAGAGTGCATAGAAGAAAGCTTGTTTATTTCGATCTAATTAACTACGTTTAGACACCGAAAAGTGGAAAATCGATTACTGAGTAACGCTACACATTTACCAAAATTTCTTCCAAACAATATTCCGAACACGAAATCAAGTCGGAGGAATGATGTCTTCGTTAGTTACTGCTCATCTCAGTAACTCTCAAGCTGTAAAAGGATTCATGGAAAACGTGTCACGCTATTTCGTATCTCTGTCATAGGAATAACAAACTGCGACATTTCGCTGTTAGGTCGAAATAAACGATCGACAGGTTGCCTTAAATCTGCTCACTGATACTTTAGGGTCAGCATTTCAGACTCTGCAAAGTTGAAATACTTCAACTTATTCCAGCTATTTTTGATCATATTCTTCTATCTCTACTACGAAAACCTCAAATTTAGTGCGTAAAACGCGCTTGATAATGAAACTATAATGAGGTTCATTTGTGATCTGTGTGTAGTAATCGGGAAGATATTTGTACCTCAGAATTGATATCAATCTATCACGGTGTCTCTAATTTTCCCAATGTACCCATATCCACATGTTGTTAAAGGGAATATTGAGAGGATGTGAAATCTAAGATGTTTTTCGTCGCTATTTTTTAACTGAAACTCAATTTTCAGACAATTCTGTTATAAAATTAGGAATTAAATCATTTTCACGATAGCTCAGTCTTGCTTCTTTTTTCCATGATTATTTCTTTCAACTACCGTGACCTATGTACCGGTAAAATCGACGCAACATGATGAAAGTGGTTTATTATTATTTTTTCAGCTTTTTATATATTCATATACCTTTTTTTTCGTGAAAAAAACGAAACTTAAAAGTCATAGCGATTACATTCATTTAATACTCTGCGACCAGTTAGCACTGAACCTCTCATTCTGAAATAACTATATTTCAGTGAGTACTTCAATACGCTCGCTAAACGTTATTAAAACATTTACCACTTGCTAACCGTTTCACTCCACAGTGCGTAATCACGCAAAAAAATGCCTTGTACCCATTCCTTATGCCTACTTCAGCCATCTTCTCTTCGTTCTAAGGTGTGAAAGCGAACCAAATCTCCAATAAAACGAGGCGTTAAACTCTTTAAATGTGAAGGAATGAGAAGTTCACAAAACTCCAAACTATAACCGAGTAACCGCGAATGTGCTTTTGACTTCATTGATTCTTGGAAATAGAAAACAGTTTGAAAATATGTGTGCAGTTGTAATTATTTTTTATCGTGCAGAAAAGATTGATGTTTTCTTTGAACTTGTACCAGTCTTCTTGAAGTTGTGTAGCGACTCCCGCGCTGTAGTGAACTGCTTACTAATCCTATCTTCCTCACCCACATTCCATTTCACTCCCAGTGCTAGAAATATGTGAACACAGGTGTTAAAATAACCAGTGTGGCCGCAGAATGGAATCTACAAACTGGGAAACACTCTTGGTTCGAAAAGAAATACAGTAATAAATTTTGCGCTATATTTTTTATAATTTTGCAAAAAATTATAATTACAGTTTATGATGGGCAAAATTGACTTCTATCTCATGAAACTGGTTTAAATTACTCTGTTTTAAAATAACTCGATAAACAATTTCAGTGAACTATAGTAACGTACAACGGGAAAGAAGTGAGATGCTGAGTGTTTAAATAGAGGTCCTGCACAGGCCTCGAACTATGGGCCTTTATATGGTGTGTTGTCTCTCGGTTCTGCCTCACCAAGCCAACGCTTGCATTCCTTCACGCACTTCCTTATTTGGCCAATTAAAACATGTAAACCTTTGATCTTCAATACCACGAGCACACAAATAAATTATTTTTAGTCCTGATTTTAGGCAAAACATCCCTCTCATTCTCTGCTTTCTGGTGTTTCGTAAGTCTAATGAAACCTGTCTCACATTAAGTGATGTGCACTGTCCCCGTATAAATAAACAAAAGGAAAAAATGCCGTGAGTCCATCAAATGTCGCGAAGACCAAACTTCGCTCAGAAAACTGACGTTATTCTCATAAGAACTCCTGCATTTTCCCTCCCCCCTCCTCTCGCCTCAAAGCCTTCAACGATTATTGTTACCGGTTCTTTATCTTCGAACTTCCAAAAGTGGTGATTAATGTAAGGTAGCCCTCACTCGCATTTCAACGGAAATCTTTCTAGCCATGGCGAAAGCTAAACACTTCAAAACTTCTACTTAGTGAACAAAATTGTAATTATCACCCTCTCTATCCATACACCCCACAATATTAATTCACAATGCGTTCATACACAACTCGCTCAGCTACTCAGACAAAGCTTCATCTAAAAGATTGACATCCCTCAACACAGCTCCGTATGAAAACTTAAGCTCAAAAAGGTGGAATACATAGCATCAATTACAGAGTGAGGGGTAGTATAATAAAACACGATTAAATCCCCAGATTCCACATTTCTATACCACGTTGAATTATGAAAGTTGAACTATATCCATGTGAACAATAGTATAAAATGGTTAATGGTATAAAATTGTTGATGGTATATTTAAGCCCGCAAATATTTCATAGAAAACTATATAGAACATATATGATAAATATCTGAACAGAAATTTACAATACCCGACTTTTTTCGTGATAGTTTGCATTAAAATTATTACGGGACTATTCTAAAATGTTCGAATAAATTCTACTATTTGACAACATAACTATCGTCAGCATTCATCTCCAATGTCATGTCATTGACATAGCAGCTCTCGTTCTGAAAGGTCGTAAGCATGGGTAAAAATGACATCAGTTAAGATCTTCGAAAACGTATTTTGGAGCTCCATAATGGAGTTTTGGGATATCAGCAGATATGTGAATAACTGAATGTTCCTATAGTCTTGGTTGGAACCATAATACGTAAGGGGAAATGCCGGAATACGACTCTCAGCAATCCTCGCACTGGCCGTCCACTGAAGATTAACGACCGTACTGCCCGAAAGTTGGTCCTAACAGTAGTGCAAACAACTCGTGAAGAATTGAAGGAAGATCTCAAGGCATCTGAAATCAAAGCCAGCAAACACAAGATCAGCAGGGCACTACACCGTGACGGTTTTCGCTCCCGCACCCGTCGAAGGCACGTCTTCTCCAGAAACGTCACGTCAAGGCCAGGCTGAAGTATGCCAACGTCCATTTAAACAAACTAGCAGCGTTTTAGAACTCATTAGTGCAGTCAGATGAAATCAAAGTCAAACTGCTTGGGAGAAACAGCATAAACCATTTTTGGAGGCAACAAAACGAAGTGTCTAAACCAATATGCACCACACCCACTGTTAAGTTTGAAGGTGGCTCAATCATGATGTGGGGATGTTTCAGCTCATCAGGAGTAGGTAAATTTCACGTCATTGAAGGGACCATGAATGACAGTAAATATCGTGAAATATTAAATGAGCAACTCCTACATTAAGCTCATTAGTTAAAATTGAAACATGGATGGACCTTCCCACAAGACAACGATCCAAAGCATCCCGCATACAAAACCAAGGAATGGTTGAGGATGAAAAATACAAACATTTTAGAATGGCCGAGTCAATCCCCAACGTGAATCCGATCAAAAACTTGTGGAGAATTGAAATTGAAGATTCATAAGAGAAGTCCTAAAAACATCTCTAAACTCTAAGAAATGTGCAGTGAAGAATGGAATAATATTACACCTGAAAATCATAAAGGGCTGGTAGTTAGCCACTCAAAGCGTCTCAGAGCCATAATTAATAATAACCGCTATGATACAGAGTTTTCATGAATGTATATCTTGAAATGTGTTGTAAACTTTTGTATTTATCGTACATATTCTCATGTATTTTTTCTATCAAATATTTATGGGTTTTAGATACATGATTAACATCTTTTTACCATTATTTATACATAGTTCGATTTCGTAATTATACGTGATCCAGAAGTATGAAATCTGGCGATTTAGATAACCTGTTGTATTATTTTGCTCTCCACTAAAGAGCGGCAATGTGGACCACCAAAAACTTTAAGTGTAAAATCATTCGTTCAAGAGCCTCAACCACTCGTATATTGGCAGTGGCCCCCCAGACGGTCAAGAAGTGTTATACCAATACGAGCCTCACTTCCCTCAAAGCGTTGCCATTGCTGATGGCAAAATCAAAGTCGTGACACAGACAAAAATCTCCCATGCGTTACTTGAGCGAATTCAAAAAATGTCTCAAACCACCAAGTTTCAACGCCAACAACAAAGTAATTTGGAGCAAGTCCTAGCAAGTGTAAAGAAGCAGTCGCTGATCTTCAACTCCAGAGTTCAAACTGTGCTCGAGAAGTTACATTATCGTCAGTCAACAATATCAACGGTTGAGAAGGACAATAATGTGAACTTTACTGTTAATTGCTGATAAAAAAATAGGAAAATAATAAGCCAAATGTTAAGAAATACTATTGCGTATAATTGTAACGCTCACCTTATAAACAATGAAAATTCCGATTACCTACAAATGCATTAAGCGAGTGTAGTACTATAGAGCATTTCAGGTAACGAACCATACCAATAACCCTAACGGTTCAGCGCAGAGCATACCATGCAAGATTCCTACCTTTGCCGAAAACTTGCATTCGCTGCAAATTTCAGTGGCACAAATTATTCACCAGATAAATGATAACCTATGGAAGCACATGTCGGTTTGTATTTTTACAAATTCTAACTACGAAAATAAAAGCGATGAATGAGGCTTTGAAACTTAGTATTTTACATTAAAAGCTTTACTGGTAAAATTGAACGTTTCGACTCAAAGAGTCATTCTCAACAATATTCTCTGGAAAAAAACATATTTACATATTGACAATATCGAGAAAACATGAAAACTTAAATGGAAGAAAAACTCAATAAAATAAATCAAATTCCTAAACTATTTGGAAAGGAAAAGCGGATTGGGAGTCATTTAAAAATGGCTTACGTTGTAAAATATAAAAAGATTCAATAATGCGAAAATCAACGGGGTTTGAAGCAGCTGCTAAAACGGTAAAGTCCTCTGATTTTATAGGAAGATTACATCTTTCATTATGGATTCGTATGGCTGAGTGAGAAGGAGCAGCAAGAGGACGGTCAAGTGCTAAGTTTCAAAGCCTTATTCCTCGCTATTATTTTCGTAAATGATAACCTGTGTCGCACTGCGGCCCACTTAACTTAATTATCACAATAGTGGATACCTCCATGTCCACTTTCGATATCATCCGTTGCTTCTATGATTAGCTCATAATAGAACAACTTTTTAAACTGAATCCGCATGAAGGTTCTTTTGGTCTTACTCCAGATATCCCGCCTTATACAACTCAGTGTTCAAATCCAATTGCAGAGAACCTATTGCAACATTTCTTGCCGGAGATAATATTCTCATGGTTGACGAAAGAAATGATTTTGATGCCTCAAGTGAAACTCATACTATAATTTCCGGCGACAATCTTGACACAATTGACCGAGTGCCTCAATTCATAAAATGTAACATCAGCGTCAGAGATTTAGGCGTCCCATCCTCAGGCCTGACGAAGATCAAAGAACTTATCACGACCAAGCAGGATTTTTCTCGTATTAATGTAGTACGTACCTGCAGTTGTCAGCAATTGTTCAATGAGTCAAGTTTGTGCGAAGGAAATGATCTTGAACTTAGTCCGCTCTGAACAAATACTACAACTGATATTGAAGCTGGAAACACTCCCTTTACTTCGAAAAATTGCTCTTAGATTGAGTCTAAGACTCACTTTACAATCTAGCTTATAATAAAAAATTCCCATGACCTGAATGATAAAATTAAATACAATAACAATACAGCAAAACCGCAAAATGAATTAAATAACTCTACTAGATCAACAGCATTTCTACTGATATATAGATCAGTAGAAAATCTACTGATCAGCTGTCGATTTATAAGATCGCAGGCTGAATAATTCCACTAGATCGACATGAGCATCTTACTCTTCTCCGGCGATCCCTCTACCAAAATTCGTCATAGCACAACCACACATTCAAAGCAAGGAAAACAAAAATTCCAAAAAACTCCGACCTCAACCGAGATCTTCCAATAATCTTAAGAGTCAAGGAAAAGGTTTCTCAAACCCTATTTATGCACTCGTCAGTTCCTGCATGAATGAATTAAAACGATTTTTGAAAATAGAGTCGCTTCCCACCATAATTGACGATGGACACTGCTTCCTTGATGCATGCAGTAGCACACTAGCTCACTAGATTGTCTTCACTAGATCACTAGATCGTCTTCAAAATAGAATAACCATTTAAGTTCCGCAATCAAAACAGAAAGTGAAGCAGAGGAAAACGCACATACGCTAATTTTCCGGAACGAAAAAGAAGAGATCTTCCTAATCTCATAAATAAGTACGTCGACGAAAAACATTTTGGTCATGCTGCCCTAAACTTTATACCATAAATTTTATCAAATGTTCAAAAATTTTGCATAAAACGTTTATGTATCTCCACTAAATCTCTGAATTTACTTTTAAACAAATTTGATCTTTCCCAGGAAGTAAGTTAATTCCTGTAATGCAAGTATGTTTTTCGTGACGAGGTGCGAGCTTTTAATTTATCCACCTTTCTTTGCGCGCAAAAAAAAAGAACCAGAATTTGTGTCTGCTTCGAACACCGGTGGGCGTTAGATATAAACGTCACGGAACGTCGGAAGTGAGGGTAGACCAAAGCCAGTACCGACGACATTCTTCAGAAAATTTTAAAGTTTTGTCCAAGACTGTATTGTGGTACCTCGCGGGAAGCGTTGCGAAGTTATTAATGCTAAAATTTTCAAAGCTCGGGAAGGCGAGTGATGCCAAATGTCGCAATTACGACTAAACGTGAGCTCCTGATATGTTGCTAGCCTGTATAACTCTCAGGCTCTGTATTGGATCCTTAATGCACTAACACTGCTCTTATTGAGGAAAACTCCCCTGCATTTATGGAAACTTGATACATTAGGTCACCATATTTACTCTAGTACGTTTAATGATTTTTGAAAATTTTGTCCCCGTATATCTGTCACATGATCTATGTTGAGACTTTTTACGCGAATGACCTTCTGCTCGCCGGTGCTTGGTTTTAGTGTAATAACTTAACTAACGTTCGGTTAAGATAACATTTTAGTCCGTTGGGTCGTTACTACATTGTGAAGCATGTGCTGTTTTTCTGGCGCGAAAACAGTCGTGGTATTGCCTGGCTATGCTGTATTATGTTCATATGTCTTGAATTTGAAAGATTTATGAAACAGACGTAACCTGACCTAACCTCACTAATCGTTACAGCATAACCGTATAACAGCACAGTTCCGTATCCGTTTGTCACTTTCATGTACGACGTTCCCATATCTGGATGATAAATATCCCTTGATGAGTGCATTTGCAAGCCAACCGTCTCGAGTGGTAAACGTCCTGAAGGGTGTGTTATTACCTACGTGTAGAAATTATGAGAGTAATTCAAAGATTGATGAACTCACGGCAGTAAATTTTGACCCAATTTGATGATTCTGATACGTTATATGGCCTCGAATGATATCAAATGTTTATTCTCTTACGCAACTTAACAACAGAGATTTGTCTGCAGAAACTCTACTGCGGTTCATTTATCACGATATTGGCGCCAACGCTGCCTTTATTCGAATCTTTTTTCGAACTCGGTCAGTTGAACAGTTTCTTTATTTTAAAAGGCGAATTGTACTCACCTCTTGATGGTCTTGGGATGGGATTACTCGTTGGTTCCATGTTTGCCAATGTATTGATGTGCCACCTCTAGAAATGAAAATTAAATGACTCTGCATGCAAGTGACTGTAATCAGAGATACAGTGATGATACAAGTGTTCTTTTTCGAAATGACTCGCACTCTTCTCGGTTATTACAGCATTAAAACTACCAACGTGCTTCCATCGAATTCCCTGGGGAAGGCGTAAGTTATCGCAAGCTTGCATTTTTTCTTGACGCTCGTTGACCTTGACCAAGCGACGAAATAGAAACATCTATTTACCGTAAATAATTTGTTCCTGGGTTAGGATAAATTAATTCTGTTTCGTCCTTCTGTTTACAACTATAGTATTCAAAAGCTCTGTTATTAGCACACTTGCTCCGCTATAAAGGCACAACGTTCAGTTTTTACGGGATTTACAGAATTTTATTCGTCATCCTCTACCACAAATCAATAATCAGATGGGTAATATTTAGGAAGAGATATACGAGAATACTCGCCCCCAACAGCTGTTGAACTTGACATTTTAATTCGCCTTCCGTAATACGGTGAGCAGTCTGAGCAATTGAAACGTAAATTGATACCACATACATCGTCCTTCCCCTTCCTTGTGTGCCTTTTCAGGTCGTCTTAGTCGAAATATTACCCGTGGGTTTATTTTTCCGGTATGTGGAGAAAATCCCTTCGCATCTCTGGTTTAGTCGTGCCTTTTAAATATAGCTGTGCACAGTGTGCATCTCCCTATGTCAGCTCAACGACCCGTACAAGTTCTAAAACTGGGGCTCTGCTTAGTCATCCTCCACACTGGCATAAGAGTTCTCCTGTAGAGGAATAGCGTGATGTTAGAAATTTAGAGTCTAAATTCTCAATTTTTGCGTTCATTCACAATATCTCTTAGTTCAAAATTCTGGAATCTCTTTATATACATACGAACAACCCAACCTTGATCAGGTGCACAGTGCACGTCCCGTGCTTTTGGTTGGGCACCAGCAACTTCGGGGAACGCACTGTCGGTCACTTTTGAACTAAATCCCATTGCGCATTTCATTATTTCCTGTTTACTTGCGTTCGTGTTATAGGTGTTTAGCAGTCTTAGCGGTTGACGCTATTATGCGAGCAGCAGTTAAGGAGTAACAGATTCAAGGAAAAGCAGCAGGAACCGGTCTGGTCATCTTCCTGGAAGGACAAATTAATTCTTTGAGCAAACTGGTAGAAGAAACGCTGTAGAAAGTTAGGTCACTCAAATTATGCACGACAATGAATTGAAAACATTTCAGCTCCTAGAACGCACCCCACAGTAGCGCCCTTCATTTGGGCATGGGCATTTCTCGAGTTCAACTCCCCGACGCATTACTTTTAAGGTTATAGTGCAATTTCTATGAAACTAGCAGTGTATGTAAAATCGAGTTCGAATCACATTATATTCTCTATGATTTTCTGACCAATTTCTTCTTATTCTTCCAGAAGCTGAAACACGTTTGTTAGTCCATCAGATCTTGAGGATTTATTGGATCGTGAAGTGTAGCTATTAGCGTACTTACAGTATCACAACAAGAAAAATGTGGCACCCCATGCAATTTAATGCTTTGGCTTGAAAAATTTCGGTGTTTGAAGTATTTTCTTAGAAGCTAGTGTAATACTTCTGTTACCGCAAGGAGGAAGAGCTTTCCTGAGAGAAGCCATCTTTCAATGCCACAAATTTGAAACGTGCATTTTATCAGTGCTTCGAACGTCCTATGACTAATCTGTGAACAATAGGATTTAGATGATCGTACAGTTGTTCATTGGCCTAATTTCATTAAGGAGGTTTTCGTTTGTTCTGTTACCGTATCGGGTGACAATTGAATATTCCAAAATGAAATGATTCTCGTGAAACTTTTTCCATACATGACACTAAATTTTTACCAAATTTCGTTCATAATATTTTTGAAGTAGTTCTGAAGTTTTCCGTAACAATCGTAGGATAGTTTAACTCCCGAAATCACCAGGTATGCTAGAAGAACATAGAATTTGCTTCCATGCAAAAATTATGAATCTCGGTGCCAAGACACTCCTTTCTCATCTATTACCTAAAATCATGTCTACACTTTCGTACACTTGGCCTCAAACTTCAACATATTTTCACGCGAGGCCTCAGAACCACCCGTATTTAATTTCAGGGCACCTTTTTGAGAACTCTTACACACGCATACAGTCAACAGTATCGCATGTTTGTAGCAGCAGTAGCTGCAGCTCGACGATGAACATTTGAAAATTTCGTTCACGTTTGTTTAATTAACGCAGAATCTGTGGCAGTCGTCAAAAATTTTTAGCCTCGCCAGCTTGCACGATATAATTTCACAAGGTCCTTCATTCATTTTCAGGCGAAAAGGTAAATTTTGGTAGGCGAAAGACTTCAATACAAAGCTACAGGAAAATAGCAAAAACGTCAACATCAATACATCATTAGCATTAAATGTTGCCAATACTGAAACGTTTCGCGCCTCCCAGTTAAAAAATTAAGACGTTTTCAAGTCGTTTCTGTGCCGCGGAAGGCAAGACTTCTAGCCGTGTTTTATTCGGAAAAGCAGCCGTTTTTTGGTCGCCATGTCCTCTTTTTATGGCAGGAAAAAACGGCTACAAAACCATTGAATTCCCTTTGCAGCTGTTCGGAAATTCCCACCTTTATCGACTTTCCGCGGCCCGAATTCGACCTTCCGCGGCTTTTCCATTCTATATATCGGCTCGCTGCCGACCTTACGCGAACTTGTACTGGCCTCCCGCGGCAACAAATCGACCTTGCCCGAACTTAATTACACTAGCTATTCATATACACCCCCCACCCCCACACACACACCCCTTCTCCCCCCCCACCCACACACATACCCACTCACCCATAACCCCCCCCCCCCCCCCTTCCTACCACATACACACACACAAATATGTATCTGAACACATAGTTGATTACCTTCAAGAACGTCCTTCAATTCAGAGGTTGCTGAAGACTGACGAGGTAAAATTCAGGTTAGGTTTCCACATTTTGTTATTTTTACATTGCTCACATTGAGGATTGAGGAGTATATAGTAGCCTTCACAACCAGCCCCACCACAACGATGAATCGTCATAAATATCAATTAACCGAGGTGGTGAAGCTAATAGTTGGGCCCATGCTTTCGTTTATGCTCTGGATGTTGTGCCTCTGCAGACCAGCATTCTACATCTCTCCATCTCTTGTTTCTTCAGAAGAATCGCCATCTTCGCCAGAAGTCACGGGTCCGAACTCAATTACATGCGAAATTTTAGAAGAAAGCGACTCATTGCGCGTTTCAGCGTCATTTTCTTATGAAGCTTTAGCCAGAGCAGCCAACCGTCTTTTTTTGTCGTTGCACAAAATGTAAATTGCTTTCTTTTTTTATCTGAAATTCAGATAGAAACGTTAAAAAATACGAGTATTTATAAAATCCTGTCATAAAATTATTGATGTAGCGATGTATCGGTATCGGTCATTTTTACTGGTATTGGTAAAATCCGGCCAGTACTTTCCAATAATACGTATTTTATCATAAAAATGAAAGTCATAAATCATGAAAGTAAAAGTATGATCAAATAAAGAGTCTATTCATACCTATTAAATTAGTTAGCTAACTGTTGAATTACAGTGTTTAATCAAGTCCGCTAACTGAATTTAATACTTTGACTGCCCGATGAGGCACAAACTGTCAGTACGTGAAAGATATGTAGCATGAATAGTTGAAAACAGAAGCGACATAAAATTATTATACTCCTACAACTTAACAGGCTAACAAAACTCAAACCAATTATGTAAATAAATTTAAAGGTGCATTTTAAAGTTTTTGAAATTTTAATACAGAAAAAGCTGAAAATTCTATTTTAATTTATCTTGTAAATCGTCAATTACCACAGAGCTAATAATTTTATTCTAATTTAGCATATGAATCACTGCAGACTAGGAATATTGCATTTTTCTTTAATGTACGGTTTTTGAAAAATTCACGAACAATCTTATTCATCTTATTCTTATTCCGGTTGCGCTTGTTTGGATCTTTTTGGTTTCGGGGTCTATCGAATATTGATGTTTTCTTTTCGCCAAAGTATGTATTTTGGTGTGAAATACACAAAAATGATGACCATTTTGTGGAGAAATTATTGTTTTGGTCCACTTTTGGAAATAGTTGCTATTACAACTAGTCTACATTACGTTGCAATACGATCAGAAACACTTATCTATTGAATGGACTTGATTTTGATGTTTTTTGCAACAATATAGTTAAACATAGCACGAGCAGTTATATTATTATCATCTAAGTGTTTTAGCTTTAAGATATTTTAAAAACCGATGATGGTACTTTTGTACCATCTCTATTGGAAATATAGTGTTTTTTTGTTTTTCTTAATCTTATTCCTAATCGAAAAATTTATTGTCAATATTGTTATATTAAAAGATATATTAGTTAATAATTTATTATAACACCTATGTAGGCCTTATAATGGTTTTATTTTACTATAATTGTAAAAGTATCGGTATCAGTTGTAGTATCGGTCAAAGTATCGGTATTTCCAAGTATCGGAGTATCGATCAAAAAGTGGGTATCGGTATCGGCCAAAAAAATTATATCGGTACATCACTACATAAAATAATTACACAATAATTAAAGAAACGAATGTTTTATTATTAACTCTTATTAAATTGGAAGACGCACTTGGATATTCATGCTGAAAAATAGGTATCTACCGATAGTATCGGTTTCGGAATTGGCAGTATCAGCCTTTTTCTCGAGTATCGGTACCGGCGTCCAAAAAAAAAGGATCTTAGCCGATACTCTCTTACTTCTATACTACCTTCAGGAGACCGGCAATGCAAAATTTCAGAAGAAAATCTTAATATCACACACTAACTGCATAAACTTGTTTATTAGATACAATAATAAAAGTTTGATTTAATCTCGAACAAGAAATAATTGAATAGAAATAATTATTGTCACAACCTATTTCATTTACATAGAAAAATGGTGCTTGAGTGTCCGTTCGCGTGTTCACAAGCACACGCAGGAACACGTGACGTCTGCCTATGATTAGTGACGTACCGATACCATGTTTTTGGCCCACACTGATACCGATACCCATTTTTTGCAGATACCGATACTCCGATACTTGGAAATACCGATACTTTGATCGATACTACATCCGATACCGATGCTTTTACAAATACATTAAAATAAAATCATTATAAGCCCAACATGAGTAATGTAATAAAATTATTAACTAATAAATCTAATAATATAACAATATTGACAATAAAGTTTTCGATTAGGAATAATAGAACTGCTCTTGCTATGTTAACTATATTGCTGCAAAAAAATAACGAAATAAAATCCATGCAATAATAGAAAAGTGTTTCTAACCGTATTGCAACGTAATGTAGACTAGCTGTAATAGCAACTGTTTTCAAAAGTGGACCGAAACAATAGTTTCTCCACAATATGGTTATCATTTTCATGTTTTTCACACCAAATTACATACTTTGACGAAAAGAAAACATTAAAAATCGATAGGATCGGAAACCGGAAAGATGCGCAAACACGCAACCAACTATAAGATTGTTCGTGATTTTTTCAAACATCTTAAAATAGACGAAAAAGGCAAGATTCGTAATGAACGGTGATTTACATGCTAAATTGAAATAAAATAATTAGCTTTATAATATTTTACGATCTACGAGCTTATTTAAAATGGAATACTTCTATGTTAAATTCATAAAAACTTTAGCATGCACCTTCAACGATATTTCATTGCTTTGATTTTTGTTAACCTGTCACATACTTTACGAATTGGAAATTTGGTCAAACTATATAGGTTTTAGTTGTAAAAGTATAATAATTGTATGTCCCCACTGTGTTTAACTATTTTTACTACAAAGCTTTCACTTACAGACCGTCCGTGACATCGGGAATTCAACGTAGTAAATTCACTTAGCGGGCCTGATTAAACGCTGTAATTCAACAGTTAGCTAACTAATTTACTAGGAATAAATAGGCTCTTTATTTAATTTTACTTTTACTTCTATGATTTATGACCTCATTTTCACGCTAAAATACGTATTATTGGAAAGTATCGATAAAATATCGGCCAGATTTTGCCGCTACCTATATATCTGTACATCACTAGCCTACGATCACGCAACGCTTGCTTTAGTAGGACGCTTCTCAATTTAAATTATAATTCAACCCTAACTCATCAATAATGTTGATGTTCATCAGGTGATAATGAGTTTTCTTCAGTCAGTATTTACTTTAATGCGTTCACGGAAATCACGACCTCTGTTTTAAAGAATCACTAAAAACTCTCATTTAAGAACGCTTTACACGAATGACATTTTGCTCGCTGATACGTAATTTTCGAGCTATAACATGAATTACGTTCCGGTTAAAGTAACATATATTTGGCTGCATCGTACCTGCATTCTTGAAATACGCCCAGTATTTCGGTGGTAACCATCAGTGTCAGTATGGCTAAGTTAAGTTATTTTAGGTAAGTTTATTCAGCAAATCTAACGTTACCTAACCTAATTTTACCTAGCATCACGTCATGCCGTATTACATCATATTTACGTGTCCGTTTCTCCACTTTTATATACAAATTTCCTATAACTTCACAGGTTAATAACTCAAAATTACACATCAGTGAGCAAAATGTCATTCATTTAAAACGTCCTCAAATGTGTTCCTTTGGAGATTCTTTGAAACACAATTCTTAATTTCCGCGAACGAATTTAATTAAGTAGATATTGACCTTTTCTTCTTTCATCGTCGTTATTCCTTAATTTTATAACGCAGATAGTCAAATATTTATGAAGTTTAATTTTTCTAAATAAAAAATGGAAAACTAGTGATGTACTGATAATATAAAAAGGCTGATACTAATACTATCGGTACATCTGAATTGAAAACATTACATATTGTTGCTTTTCAAAGGTTTCTCAAGTAAAATTATACTGCAACTTAGAAGTTTGAAGCTAAATTGTGTTAACACTCGCTGTAAAATATGAATGGAATTAATATTGAATAAACATATTATTACTATTCTTTCACACTAAAAAATTATTGAGACGAGGCACTTGTCTCAATCATCACCTTCATCAGGCACTTGACAACATGCCATACCGGCTTAACGTCTTCAGTGGAATAAGAATCTCACGTGAGAGCGAACACCTCATACCTTTTTAGAGCAGAAATTTTTTCAGAAATAAGATACACTCTAACGTACTACACATTCGCACTGAAATACATTTTGACATTGCTTGAAACTTATTAAATGATTCAGAAACCACCACTGCAACTGTGACGTACAACATCATTCGAATAACTGCCGCGAAAGAGCTTGCCAGAATGCCAGTCTTGCCAACACGTGCGAGCAGTGTTGCCATCTCTAACTCGAATGCAGATAAAAATTTGGCTCAGATGAACAACAGGGTAGTATTATTTAATGTAACCCATACAAAATATTTAAATTGACATTTAAATACCCTATTACAGTATAACTATCCGCAAGTTAAAGTTTTAGGTAAATTTACCAATTTTTTAGTTGACAGCTGTGACTAGCAAGTATTCCTCGGTAGCTACCAACTGTAATTTTCATGGCAAATGAATTTTGCTGTCTGAGAGTGCTCAAGAATGTTAGCAAGTACGATTTTCCCTTAAGAATGTTTTTATCTTTCATTTGAGAGTCATTTGAACTCGATAGGTGAATTATTTCAAAAGTTACGAGTGGTAGACGGAAATCTAAAGTTGCACTCAAGAAATTCTAAAGAAATTTCTGTAGTTTCCAGAAGACCGTTTCCATACGGTCTCTGCTGCAGCCTCGAAAGTTTTGCTTGTATGAGCTATGAAAAGTTAAAATTTTTAAGCTATTGGTGTCATAAAAAATTATAATTATCGGCATATTCATTGTATTCATCGTATTTTGATTTTTATCGTAGGTATCTCTCACTATTTCGAGACGGTATATAAATAATAAACCGATGAACAGTTATTCTCTTATTAAACTATTGCATTTCTTTTAATATTGTTATGATTGTCACAAATTACTTCTGTTTGTAGGCTATTACGTTTAGTTTTTAATATACGTATTCTTTGAGATTTTTGCCTATTATGGATCTGTCCAAATGGTGCGAGCATTGAATTAATTTTCGGTTTATCTGCAAGCCTTTTTTAAAATGAGCCAAGAGCTTGCAACGTTCAAGTGAATTCGTTTTTAAAATGGAGCTTCTCCATCGCCTGCTTTACGAACTGTTTTTTCTTGTATGAGAATTGCACATATAATTGTTTTGGCAACTATACATATTTTATTAGGCTTGATTGGAATAAAACACACCCTCAGAGGGATACAAATATTGTATCTGTGGGAATTAGAGCTCCCAGGGAGAAAAATGTGAGGGCCCGAGCTGAGAGTTAGGTAGGCCTTCTTTTTGTTGAAATAAAATGTTTTTTGTTAGGTTAAGGACCACCATTTTTCGATTCACTACTTCCCGGTTTTCCGCACCTCTGATTTTCTTCTTCAAACTTTTATCTTATTTCATGAACTTCTTTCTCATCTTACTGTTTCTATGCCCCTTCTGCTAAGATTCCTCATTCTCTTATCTCCATACTGAATGGTGCCTTCCTCCTTCCTCTCTTCGATACGCTCTATTTTTGTAGCGGTTAGGGAGGCTTTAACTAACTTATAACCTAATCTGTAATAAAAACATCCCATTCATAGAGGCCTGAATTTTTTAATTGTTATCTCAGTGTGAAATGTTCTATAATTAGTAAAGCATAAATATAAAATTTCTGTATAGCTTTTTTTATTCATTTCATTATTGCTTTATTCATTTCATTTCATTTCAAAATTAAGGGGTTATTTAACATATTTTAATTTTAGTTGCTTAGTATGAAAATTACTTATATATATATATATGTTAATTCCATATAATTACTTGAACATGCCAGCGAAATAGATTTGCTCAACGCCGGTGACATTTATGAATAAACACTTGAGAGAAATGAGTCAGCAGGTATGTTGCGCGACCGTTAATCAAATAGGTCGAACGCAAGCCGACATTCTCTTCTTGAATTCGGCCGTGGGCAAGGGCTCGATTTTTCTGGCTTGTTTCCGTCTAAGTGAGACTAGCGGATAGCCGTCGAACGGCAAATTTTGGTCGAGAGCGGCCGACAGAGGAACGTTCTGACCTTCTACGGCCATCTTTCACTGTGTTCTGCTACCTGTCGACCTAAAAACGGCATGGATTTTTAACTGGGCTATACCTATCGTCAGCTATACATTTGCAAGTATATACTGAGAATTCATTTCTATACCTAGATACTTAAAAACTTACGGCGTGACGGCCATTTTAAAAACTTTAAATAAAACGTGAATTAACCTTCTGTATTCGCTTCTAAATTTCCTTTAAGTTTGAATATTTTACAAGTCCTCCGACTCCTCCCGGGGAGGAATGTGAGAGCCCGAGCTCAAAGTTAGCCAGGTCCTACTATCGTTGAAATAAAATGATTTTTTTTGGTTGTGGATCATTTAATTCGGTGTGCTGCCATAATTTTCTTAAGCATGTGCTACTTGTTCCTCCAATTATTATCTCCTCCGTACATCTTCACCCACTTGCTAATCTATGCGTCTGACATCCAGTGTGGAACACATTTGTGCATAGATTCATCGTGCGACTGTACATCCCAGATGTTCTACTGATGATTCCGGTTGGAAACTCCTCTATTTGGCCAAGGGTGCTTAAACTAACGTATAATTCACCTGTAATGGTTCTATGCGCACAAAATGAGTGATAACTCGCTTCGTGTATAGATTAAGGCTGGCATGTAGACCTTATTAAATGGTTCCTTCTCTTTACTTACGAGGACGCCTTTGATGTAGTTGAAGATAAATTAGAACTCCTTTGATATGCACAAGACAGCGAATTTATATTGTTCAACATTTTTCTAATGTTGAAAATGGAAAGTGTCGGTGTAAAAATTGTACGTGAACAAAGCGTGCCATGCCTTCGCTCCCCCTAATTTTGAAGGGTAACTTGACTGAACTTTTCTCGCCCAGGAATTTCCTTATCTTCATTTCAAGTGTACAGGAAGAATTTGGATTCATCCTTGCTAGGGGTTGATCACTCGGCTAGGGTTATTGGGTATTGTTAACAGAGTTTTCTTTCATTCGTGTCAATTTATTTAAACAACCCAACAACATGTTGTATCACCTAGCAAAGAGTTATTTCGATTACCTTCCAGCTCTGTCGCCGAGCCTTTCCTTCCCTCCACTGCAGCTCATTCCTAATCCTTTCTCTTCTTTTGCTTCCAGCTCGGGCCATCCCCGGCTCCCCGCCCCCCCCCCCCCCCATCACCGGCTCGGGCCATCCCCGGCTCCCCGCCCCCCCCATCACCGGCTCGGGCCATCCCCGGCTCCCCTAGTTATATTAGGCATACATATTTGGAAAAATCACGTAAAACATTAGGTGATATTTTCATATCGCATTTTATTTTTGGGCTAAATCCCGTGACATTGAGGAACGTGAAAAACCGTTGGCTGTAGCTTGAGCGTGAAAATACCGATAATGCGTAAGGGCCATTTTCCTCTGTTCTAAGTCTCATATTTCGAGGGGACAAGAGTAGGTCTATAAATCTGTCGAGCTCAAGTGTCAGCGTTTCGACGAGAGGGCTGGTTCAGGCAGACACAAACACAAATCTCAGACACAACACAAGACACACACACAAAACACATGGGAGCTCACACACACAACACACGGGTAGGCGTATGTACGAGCCCACTTCAAACAAGCGAGGGTTAGCTTCGAAGAGGTAGGGGCTGGCTCATGGAATCAACCGCGTCTGACTCTACCAATGAGAATCAAGGAGTAGAGGAGGCAAGGAGGTGTGGCAGAGAACGCACCAGTTACATTTCCTGCAACCCGAAGCAGGCAAGATTTACACCAATCATAAGGGAAACGCGTAATCTTTGCTTGGAAGAAGCTCGAATGTTCTGGGAAGGTTCGAGAAAATTCTGGAAGGTAACTGTGAGGATGATATAAGCAGCGGAGAGGAGAAGTCAAGAGGTCTATTTGTTTCGAGGTCGCGAGAGAAGTACACGTGATCTGAGGGCAGGCGAACGTGGCATGTCGGCCCGTCGCCGACATGCATTTCACGCAAACAGCAAATTTACATCGGAGTAAAGTTAACGTCGAAGTTTCAAGAACAAATAACCTCCTTGAAGCATATTAGCGTCTCGGCAATGTTCGTTAACGACAGCTCAACAACGATTCCACGGAGGGATATTCAAGAAATGTTTCGACTTCAACACCAAGATCGTAATAACTCCCACATGTAAGCAATTACTGCTCAGTGACGAAGTTGGCGACGATGCCACGCAGCAACGAGATCTTCACAGTTCAATTTAATTGGCCCTCAAACGAGAGGTGCTGAATTTAGAGCGCTGGACGGGAGCACCAACACTGAGGCAGCAGACGGTGCTCAATGTAGAGCGCTGGACAGGAGCAATACCACCAAGACAGCAGACCGGTGAAGATGGTCAGCATTGCGTCATATCGGGCGTGCTGCAGCAACATCCCGGGAGAAGCAGGCGCTTGAGAAGACCACAAAAGAAGAATGGGCAGATCAACTCTACGTGTATTCTTCAGGCAGTATTGGAAACATATTAGGTCATCGAAATCTACATGCTGCAAGAAAGTGTAGCACGAAATAATTGGTTTATAGGACTCTGAAAATTATCCATGCAGTGAATTGCCAGTCAAGTAATAGGTGAAAGCAGTGTGTTCAAATTCAACGCGCTAAATTTCGTAAATGGCCCCTTTTCTGTATTAGGTGTCGAGTTATTGTTGGGCGTGCTAATTATGGGATTAAATTGTGTTTGCTATGATGTTGTGCACTTAGCAGGAGGATGTGTTTCGGTCACAAAGCAAGAGTTCAGATGGTACGTGATGCGAAGTGTTTACTAATTTTTGAACACCTTGTGGTAAGCAAAGTTCTTTGATTTTTATATTGCATTATTTCCAAATGTTTCGTGTTCATGCTAGCCCATTCATCGACTATGTTTCCTGATTTTTGCACAGTGCGGAAAGTTATTTTTGTCGTAATCCTGAAGTTGCTGGCAAGCGTTCATTGTGATGAGGAGAGCAAACTTCTCGTTTTTGTGTGTCTCGTTATGCTGCTCATGTTAACCCGCTCATTTTATGCTCATGTTGCTTTAACATCTCCCTGTGCTTTAATCATTGCATTGAAATATTTTGTGTGCTCGTATTTTAATCCACGTGGTCGTAAGAATAAAACCAATTTTAATCTTGAATCTTTCATTGTCCATGCTTTTATATAGTATTCACGCGAGCACAAAGGTGTACAGTATATATTATTTGTGGGGGTTGAGACTCCTCCTACGTTACGTGATAGACCAGCATTGTATCGTGACAACCGGCTTGGGCCATCTTCGGCTCCCCGCCCCCCCCCCCCCCCCATCACCGGCTCGGGCCATTCCCGGCTCCCCGCCCCCCCCCCCCCATCACCGGCTCGAGCCATCCCTGGCTCCCCGCCCCCCCCCCCATCACCGGCTCGGCCCAGCCCCGGCTCCCCGCCCCTCCCATAACCGGCTCGGGCCAGCCCCGGCTCCCCGCCCCTCCCATCACCGGCTCGGGCCATCCCCGGCTCCCCGCTCCCCGCTGTTTCCGAACAATCTCATAAAAAGCCCCATACCAAATTCACGTGAGAACGATCCTTGGAACAAGTTAGACCATGAGCTGTTATCACTTAAAGATATCGAATACCAAAAAGCATGTGAAACACTCAATCAAAAACCATCCAAACCTCTATAACTTTTCGTGACTGTTCGGTCAAAAAAAAAAATTCTTTGTAACGACAAGGTGTTCGTCCGAACTCGTCCGAAATGATGCGGCCACTCTAACCATTTCCTATGTATTCCATTATTTTGATTGTACGGACGAATTCAGACGCAAAATATTTCGTCCGAATTCGGATCCTCTGTAACAACAGCCTACGCCGTTCACTTTTCCTCTCGCGCGATTGTAAAGGAAGTGGAATGCAATGATATAAGGAAGGTTGTGTCCGCGTGTTAGTAAGTCGAGAGGAGAGATTGTTCGTAGACATGTTGAAGGTCTTGTATTTTTGCATCGCTCTGGTGCTCCTCGGAAGCTTCACGTATACCCTCGCAGGGTGCACCGATTGTTAACACGAACGTTCGTCAGAACAAAGAACGCCTAGAGTAGCGGCTGTTCGGTCGAAAATTGAAACTAAATTTTTAGCCGATGAAGACCTTATGTAATGATGCAAATAACATTGTATGTTTGTGAACTTAGTTACCTTGTAATCTTGTTACCACGTTTGTTTGATTTTAAAGTAGAATTTATGTAAAAATTTAGGTAACGAAGTTTAATATTTTGTACCAAATATTCTCCCGCCCCCTCCAATGTGCAAAATCTGTTTTCCTTGTAGCATTTTTCTGCACATCGGAAAATCTTTCGACGCATAATAATATACTTATTTTAGGATCTTATATAGAGCTTGTCAGTATTAACAAATACAGCATTCTCCACAACCTTATCTGCCTTTAATTATACCCGCTCTTCTTGAGTGTGCGCAGCCGTTACTTGACGCGAAGTCCGACCTTTATTTGGAAAAGCAGAGCTGCGGCAGTACCGGTCAGTAAGGGTGGTCGTTGCAGAGGTCCAGGGACTCAGCGATTACCTGGGTAGTGTAGCCATTCAAGGCATGCTCACTGAAGCCCGACCCCTCTTACTTTACGACTTCTTGACTATGTAGTAGTATTTTGCAAGTCATGAGGGAGGTTCTTGAGGGTGGTGTCTCCGTCTCCGAGTTCTACGTCACGGAATCCGTGTAGGCGGTTCATCACTTCTCTTCCTTCTGGTGCTTGAAGATTTTTGCGAAATATTTGTGTACCAATGTACTTTTGCTCGAAACTGAAGAAATTTGCTGATCTGAAATATTCGCAAATCGTCTGACTTTGATGGGGCTCTCCAACAGTATTGTTGAAAAGTTGCTAAAATTGGCTGTCTGTAGTTTTTTTCATTTTCAATGGTAAATATCATAAGCAAGTTTATGGGTCGGCATGAGTTAACTTTCAGGCTCGACATTCGGTAATAAATTCTGTGCCACCATGAACCAAACTGGTTAGAAGAATTTCCTCCTGTTTTAGGGCTATACTTTGCAAGCGGTATGTTGCCGACAGCTATTTTGTTCAGAGATAGGACTCATGTAGACCTCATCCTCCAATATTTACATTCTCGACATGGCAATATTAGACTTACAACGGAAGACGAAGGCAAAGATATATTACCGTTTCTTGATGTACAAAATGCTGCAACAGAATGAATAAGGTATAAAAAATCTGCTCCAGCTTCCGTAATCTATCATGCTTATTAAAGGGTTTTACACCAATTTGAAATTAGGTGCTCAAAATCTGCTGCAAGGTTGAACGTCCGAGATATGTCGATGCAGAGAAGCGAGCGAACACCATGCAGGCACCAGATTCGCCGCAGCTGGCACAGATCCGAACAACCTGTGACAACAAATTATACGCATGTAGTCGAAGTTTGTAGACAATTGGGATAAATTTATAGGTCAAGGTTTATGGAAGTCTTTGAGACTTTCATCAAGTTTCCAGTTTTAAAGAAAGTTTTTAGGTTTTAAAGAAAGTCTTCAAGTTTTAAAGAAAGTTTATAAGATTTAAAGAAAGTTTTTAAGTTTCAAAGAGAATTTTTAAGTTTTGAAGAGAATTTTTAAGTAAAGTATTAATTTCTTTTGCGGATAAAATATCATGAGGAGCAAAGCACCCAAATTTCACACTAGCCCCCGAAATGACCTTATTTCACTAGCAAAGGACGAACCTCCGAGGGCCTCGGGTGTCTTCCGCCCATGCGACGCCAGTTGCCTGTTGCCGTCCTCTCGCTGCTTTTTGTTTTACAAGCTCATCTTGTTGTAGATTTCTAAAGGGTTAAAATTTCCCCAGAGAATTTTGGGGTCCAGGTTGCCGAGTTGAAAAACCGTAGTAAGTTTCCGAACCGTTGTGCCTCCTGCCGCTGATAACGAAGAGTATCTCGAGGAGAGGGTCCTGAAGTGCTGCTGAAGAGTACCGGAGCCCAACTGATAATGGCCAGACCAAATAGCAGCTCTGACGCTTGACCGGACTGACACTCGGTTCAATAGACGGCAGTTGCGTTGAACAGCAGCTCAATCGGTTCTGGTACGGGACTGCGTGGAAAATGAGAACTTCGAACGACATCAGTTTTTGCGGTGGATAAAAGTTCGAAGCTAATTTGGTCTCAAGGGGGATGCGAAATCTGAATATACTTTGTCTCCTCATTGATTGAATGATTTATTTATAATAGTACTAATACTTACTGATAGATTATTTATTTCCCTTAATTATGCACCATGTACATTTTAGATTTTATTTAAATTAGAACAACTTAATCTAAGCTGCAGATATTCTGCATACTTGATGCTATAGTAGAGAGCAGTACTCTTTAGTGCTCTGTTTTCCGAAAGAACTTTTTCTGGGTTCGGGACTAGCATTTTCAGCATCAGTTCATACAATTTCAAGGTTTGCAGAATTCGTAATGTCATCCATAGAGCGTTTAAAGGCCGTTTTAAGGCCATATTACACGTGCGGAGTTTTCAACGACAGTTGACTACACGTGAACTGAGCGCCGCCTGTTTGCTCAACGCCCCGCCCACTTTTTGACTACTCACGACCGACCTGCAGTCAACACCCGCGATCAAGCATGTCTTGATTCTATTGACTGCAGCTGCAATATTGCCGGTGGTAATAATGTGGTTAGTGCTGTGCAGACATCCGTGACGTGCACACAATGGCGTTCTCAAGAGATAATGTTGTGACATTAATTGAGATGTACAAAGATTTTCCATGTTTGTGGAATACTAAACTGCAAGAATATAAAAATAGAAACTCTAGAGATGACGCTTATCGGAAAATTTCAGACAGTCTCCCAAATTACACGGTAGATTCAATAAAATCTAAAATTCAAACTCTACGAAGACAATACAGAACTGAAAATATGGCTATGAAGAAAACAAAGAAATCTGGTTCTGGATCTGATGACGTGTACAAACCAAAACTATGGTGTTACGATTTTCTCAATTTTTTGAAAGATGATATTATCTGCGAAACTACATCATCTTTATCTCAGGTATGTTATTACATGCAACATATATCGTCCAATAGTCCAGATTGGTGTAAAGTGCTTAGGGAAATGAAACTATTTTAGGTAAATTTTCAGATTCTTTTCTTTAAATTTGTAAGTAAAGGGAGATTGCATACATTACTTTTATTAAAAAAATGTTCAATTGCAATATGTACTATACATGAATACATGTATACAAATACGAAACAATATTAAATTTATTAAATCAGGAGGCTCTTAATCTAGAAATACATTAATTTATATTTAATTCAGCCCAGCCATTCTTCTCTGCCAAGGTACTTGACCTTCATTGTTAAAATATCGTACAAACTTCTCTCTAATTTTTTGGCTGTTTTGTGAAGAGTGTTTATCTCTAGTCGTCTCTAGAGGTATCATTGTTCTCTCACTTCTCCAACTTCCCTCAGACACAGTACCTCTATCTTCATGCTCATGGTCAACACCGTTTTGTCCAATGTAGTCGTTGGCATTTTCATTTCGCAAATAATTATGAAGCACAATGCATGCCATAACTATTTTCACAGCTTTATTTGGTTCAAGTAATATTGGAGTTTGCAGGATGCGGAATCGATTTGCCATGATGCCAAAAGCATTTTCTTCAACTCGTCTGGCTCTTGACAGCCTGTACGAATAGATGCGCTGCTCCTCAGATTGAGATCTATGTGGAAACGGTTTCATTAGAAAGGGTTTCAATGGAAAGGCGTCATCTCCAACAAACACGAAGGGGAGTTCTGTATTTGAATTATAAGGTCTGCAGGGCTTGGGTAATTTCGCTTCATTATTTTCCAAGAGAGTGCTAAGTGAGCAGTTTTTCCAAACCCCTCCATCGGAAACCCTCCCATTAGTGCCTACATCGACGTACAAAAATTCATAGTTAGCGTCTGCAACAGCCATAAGCACAATACTGTACGATCCTTTATAGTTAAAATAAAACGATCCGCTATTCAAAGGTGGTTGAATTTCGATGTGCTTGCCATCGATAGCACCAAGACAGTTGGGAAAATTCCATTTATTGGAGAATCCCTCAGCAACATTTTTCCACTCTCGATCACAGTCAGGTACCTGAAATAAAAATAGAAGTATTTTAGTCCATTTAAATAAATAATGTTTGTTGATAACTTAGTCATTAAACTGCAATTTTATAATTATTCAGTGATTTCTTGCAGCCATGTTCCAGTCAGAGCGAACTTGTGAACACAGCAAATGAAGGAGATGAGTCACAAGATACTGAAAGCGCTATCGTTCCTACTCCAAGCACAACCTTGAGTCAACCTCCTGAACCCTTTCCAGTTTCCGTTTCTACGAGTAAGCCTAGCTCTCCTACCAGGAGCGAAGCCTCTAGCCCAGCGGTTTCTAGTCGACCGCCTACTCCTGTTCCACAGCCTGGTACATCCAGTTCAGAGTATCTTCCTTGCCAAAATCAACCACGATGCAAGAAGAAGAAGACCGAAGATAGTGACCCACTGTACATGGCTGCGTTAAAAAGACTAGCACAACCGACTCGAAATAAAGATCAACAGGATGATAGGTTTAAAGCTTATGGCACGTCATTTTCGGCAGATTTGCGAGAATTAAATAAAGCAAATCCACTGGCGTGCATACTAGCAAAAAAATTGATGGATGAGATTATAATGAAGGCTTATCTAGGAGAATTGAATAAAAACACGAAAATTGTGAATGTGGCAAGCGTAAGCATAGATGAATGGAATGCTAATAATTAGAAAATCATTTCTTGTATGGCTAAGTAAGAGTATGGAGGAACTCATCTAGCTAAGCAGGAAATGTAATATTTTTATGAGTTGCTTACATGTAAGCTAAAGACGGATTTCTTTTATATACTTTTATGATGTAGGTTTTTCTGTTTGTTTTATGTATATATGAGAACTTATAAGAAGTTATCATACGCTATACCCATAGTTTTCACTGAAATTTAGTGGAATAACTATCTTACTTTTTCGTTCCTAATATGCCCCAAAGATATTCTACTCTACTGCCTAAGTAATTACTTGATATTAAGACAGTATATTTGTTGTTCTATTATGCATACACTTTTTCGTTTACTTTTGAATTCCTTATTATTTTGATGCTTACTTTCGTACTCCAATAGAAATTATTTTTATATTGTGTTCATTCCTCAGAAGGTTTATAATTTGTCACAATTTTGGCAATTTATAATTGTATCACTGACGAATGAAATGGATGATTTTCAATTTCAGTTACATTCACTTTATCCTCGTTTTCGCAAAAAGGTGTCCATTTCCGAAAAATGTAACTGCCACAAAATCCATAAACATTTAGAATACACTTCGGTTCTTTACAATGGAGAGGAAAACAATCATACATTAATAATTAAAACGGACAATAATAAGTATTTCAATTCTTTATAAACAGTCGTTTAATACTTTTATGGCACTTCGCCATATTTTGTAAGTATCCACGTCACAATTAATACAATGGACATATATATACTTAATTTAGTGAATTTTTTAACCATTTTCTTGATTCACCTTCAAGTATTCATTCTTCAAAGCATCGTATATTGCTTCACAGGTTTCAGGAACAATGGAGCATAAGGTGCTACAGTGGATTCGCACGAAGTACTGAAGTCTTGAATAATTAAGTCCTGA
This sequence comes from Morinoia aosen, assembly GCA_030386875.1. Taxonomy (NCBI): domain Eukaryota; kingdom Metazoa; phylum Arthropoda; class Malacostraca; order Amphipoda; family Talitridae; genus Morinoia; species Morinoia aosen. The sequence continues at coordinate 45,030,751 of CM059559.1, forward strand.
TATCAGGTACAATAACGTAGCTTCCAATCTAGCCCCTGGTGGGATGGAGTTTCTCATTACTGTATCTTCTTTCTGAATTCTCTCACTCACTTTGTGGAGAAGCTGTTGAAACATGGGTACTGAGAGCCTCATATACTTCGAGAATAACCTCTCATCAGTACTGAGCTCTTGGAAAATAGATCCGTAGCTACCGAGAGTTTGTCTATGTTGTAGCCACTCTCTGCACCACATAGATTTTCTTCTGCGCTTTTTATTTCGTACTACAACCACACACAAAGCTAGCTCTACGCTATCATCACGACATGACGAGTCTACGAAAGCTTGTGAGATACTGCGTTGACTGCAAGCGGTAGGTAACTACGTGTAAAAGCATCGGCTGCAGTTGCGCACGCAATTACTCTGATGGGCGTGGCTTTATGTGAACACGAGTAGTCAACTGTCGGTGAAAACTCCGCACGTGTAATATGGCCTTTACACGTGCGGAGTTTTCAACGTCAGTTGACTACACGTGAACTGAGCGCCGCCTATTTGCTAAACGCCCCGCCCACTTTTTGACTACTCACGACCGATCTGTAGTCAACATCCGCGATCAAGTATGTCTTGATTCTATTGACTGCAGCTGCAAGATTGCCGGTGGTAATACGGCGGCAAGTGCTGTGCGGACAATTATTGTTGAGTATACACGATGTGCTCTCAAGAGATTATGTTGTGATATTGAGATGTACTAAGATTTCCCGTGTTTATTGAATACTAAATTAGAAGAATATGAAAATATAAACTCTAGAGGTGATGCTTATCGGAAAACTTTCGAGTCTCCCAAATTATTCAGTGGAAGCAATAAAATCTCGGGTACTGACGACGTGTACTAACCAAACCTATGGCCAACAATCTTTTCAATTTTTTGAAAGATGTTATCTGCGATAATGTAGCTTCCCAATCCAGCTCCTGGTGGGATGGAGTTGGAGTGCATCATCTTTCTGAATTTTTTGTCACTTTGTGGAGAAGTTATGTGTTCCAACTTTCAATACTTACACACAGAGTTCGATTTTTCTGCTAAATTGGATTTCCTTTTTCTGTTTTTGACAGGCATGTTAATAAATTTTTGTCAAATTAATGATAACTAGAGCTGTGCCATTGCATAACTTGCATATATGCACGCCAAGAGATATGCAGAGTATTTTATGCAATGCAAAGAATTATCTTGTGCATATGCAATTTTGCATATGTAATATAACAGATGTAATATATATACAAAATGCATATTGCATATGCACGATATCATTGCATATATGCTGTAATACGAATGTTGAAATTTCATTTTTTTAATGTAAAACTGCAAATTGGTTATTAGAACCAGAAACTTTGTACATTGGTGCGATCTCTCGCATACACACTATCAGTTGTTAAAGCAACATCTCAAGTTTTACCCGGTGCGCAATGTTCAGTACCTGATCCCCAGGTTTCCTACTTGACCTGTTCTTCAGTTAAATTTGGTTCAAAAATAAAATACACTAGAAGTGTCCGAACTGAATTTATTGGAGTTTGAAATTTTTAAGAATTACATGGTGTAATAGTTTTTGTACACATAGTGATAGTTTTCTGGTTTTGTTCTACACATAGGTTTCCCTATACGCACAAAGTGTTAAAGTGGAAATGCAACTGTGAAGTTTGTACCAATTCCCGAAACATATGCGTTTAGTGAACTAATAATAAATACCGTTGCTGTGTTCTGCTTGTTCATAAAAAATGTGAAAGAACTCAATAAGGTAATCCCTCGAATTCCGAATATACCACTAATTCCCAAAATTTGCATCATTATAGTGATTTAGCTTCCTGGACTTACTTAAGGATAATCAAATCTGCAATTGACATTTAGTGATCATATGCAGATTTGAATATTCCTGCAATATTTGGTTCTTCAAAACCTAATGCAAATGTTTGGTATTCGTGGAATGTCCGGAATGAGGGGGATTACCTAGAGGAAGATTATGAGAACTTTTTATAATTATTTTTTAAATTTTTGTATTGAAATTTACAGATGGATTGGATTATGTTGATCAATGAAGAAATGAATAAATTTCCTTTAGTATTCTAATGATTACCAGTATGTATTATTTACGCCATCCCAAAGCATCACAAAGTGTGAAGAATGATACTTTCAAGAATGAATTCCCAGAACGTGACTTTCGGAACGTAAATCTGTATTGTACTTATTCCCAGAAAGCTACAAATTTGTCCCGCAACATATTATGAGAGTATACACTGTTATTGTCAAAATATCTGCTGCGATTTCATAGATATGAATAACGAAGATAATCCCTTAGGTTCAGCATAAAATTAACCGATATTGACCCATTTTCATCTACGATAAAATCACCGAAAGCTGGTGGTTCAAGATTATCATCCCAGTTGTTCAACTTTTTTCGTCCGATTCGTTTGAAAATTGGCCAGTATATGTATTTTTGAGAGTAAACTTTTTCAATCATGTCACTTTTTCGATTTAAGCCTCAGTTTTTTCCGAAAAATTAGTTTTTTGGTACATTTTTATGTATATTTAAAGAAGTATCTCCACATTGAACAGAAAAAAACCAAAGACAGTTTTAGAATCCTTGAAGCATTTCTAACAAGAAAATGAAGGAAAATTTTAACATTTTGAAAAACAAATTTTGTCATAAGCGATTTTTTATGATTACATCACAAAATATTATTTTGGGGTTCAGAGCTATAAAACTTTTTATTCGTAAATTTGGAAAAAAAGGCCTTCAATTTGTGTTAGAAATGTTCCAAGAATTCTAAAACTGTCTTTGTTTTTGTTCTAGCATCAAAACTCAATGAGGAGATACGGTTTGAATGTTGAAGTTATTTGTTTTGGGTATAAGCCATAACAAAATTTTTTGTTGAAGTGTAATATAATGGAGAATTTACGTAATTGAATGCAGTTTTAATTTTCATCTCGATAAATTACATTCATAACTTCATATTCACACTGTGAATTGTGATTTCCAAACAAAAAAAAAAAATTTTCAAATTATGAAAATTTTTACTCTCAGTATGATTCATATGAAATTTGACTATAATATGCAACTTTTGAAAAGAAACACAATTTCATCAGTTAATTTTTTTGATTCAGGCCTTAGCTTTTAAAGAAATTGGACACGTTGGTTTTTAGTTCATTTTTATGGATATTTCAAACCGTATCTCCTCATTGAGTCTTTATGCTAGAACAGAAATAAAGACAGTAACTGTGCTAGAAATCTTGGAACATTTCTAAAGAAAGTAAATTTTCAAATTATCCATTTCCCGTTATGTTTTCTTTTTATATGGGGTTGAAATGCGGTTGAAAATTCAAGATTTTGTCCCCTTTCCCCTTCTGGGGGGAGGGGATCTATTGTCCGTAGCGCCATAAAATTTTAGGACCGAATAGTCCACCACCTAAGGGTCCCTTTCGAACAACAAAATAAAAAATGCTCACCGGACCGAAAGGGGCCTGTGAGGGAGCTTAAAGGGGACCTCAAGCTCCATGTCTCATTTAACGTACGAGACCAACTTTTAGTGCTCACCGTGGTCGAGTGGCTGAGTACGCACACGCACCCTTCCGTGAAGGTGTCAAGGGTTCGAATCCTGGCGTTGCGCTGCGATTTTCCCCGTTCGGTAAAAGGAAAATTCTAAACACAGTACCCCACTCCACCCAGATATCTGAAATGGGTACCGGCTCGACCGGGGAGTAACCGTCCTGGTGTTATTATGTCATACGGCATTTGAAAAATCAATTAAGCATGATACTTATCATGCTTAATTGATTAGAATAAAGTTTCCTTTTTCCAGATTGCTAGCACGTGAAAATCTTCCAATGTTTAAAAACGTGAACTCTATTTTACATGGCTATTCTGTAGAGGAAGTCAATGAAGTAATTGGTCAACTCTCTTCATCTGACATGGAGAACCTTAAATTTGTTCCCCTGGTGTCGAACGATATAGAAAGAGTTTTTTTGCTATACAAAAGTATTCTTGCCCATAAGCGAAAAAGTTTCCAATTTGAAAACATGAAAAAGCATATTGAGATAAAACGTAACCACATACGTTAAACCTTGTCTTACTTTGAAATCTTGTGCAAACTTATTTTCAGGTTTTCTTCATTAGTAGCAAATTCTCGATATTGTAAATTTGAACACTATTGTAGTGAATCATTACCTTAAAGTTCTATATTTACAATTTCGAACACGTTCCAACTAACTGAAGTCGGTCATTCAGCCGTGCATGAGCAAGACTTGATCGCATATTGTTTGCATATAAATGCGAGTACTGTGCATACGACAACCCTGCAGTCGCACATATCTAACCTGAAGCCGCATATTTTATGCGCTCATGATTTCATATGCGCGTGCATATATGCAGGTCCATATTGGCACAGCTCTACATATAACACATAAGATGTAGCAAAGGACTAAATAGATTTAAATCGAGGTGACAGAGACTTTATTTAACGTAAAGACCTTGAGTATCTCAATTATTCTCTGATTTAGAAATATATGTGGTAGCACACAAAAACGAATTTGACTCCACGGTAGGAGAGTCAGGTCGATCTCTTGACTTGTCGGTCAATAACAAACACATTGCAGCTGTGTATTATGCTTTTAAAAGTAAATTGAAAAACAAATATTTTCGCCAATCTGCGTTCATCTCTTCGTTAACAAAATTGCCGTGAAAAAATTTTTGGTGTCGTCCGAGTCATGATTAAAAAGGACATTTAATTCCAAATGGCAAATTCGAGAATAGGACTGGAACTGTTACTCATGGATTGCGATTTTGAAAAAAATGCACTCAGTGCACAATTGAATTGGAACCATATATTTTGGGCACATAATGATTCATTTCACGATTATGTTTAGTGGTTAAGAGCACTGTGATGCAGCCTTCACTCTCGCTACTTAGTTACTACTCCACAGTTATTCCATTCAGTGACTTCCCAATATTATTATTCTTTCAATGACAAAAAGTCTCGGTTTCTGATTGAAGAACCTGATTCAATTCCATGAGGTTTATTTTTCCATAAGTCCCCGGAACCTTTACCACTGTTTGTCATTTGCCACGATATTATCATGGTTTTGCATTATCACCTATAGATTTCAGAGTCTCTCTCACGTGGACCTCTTTTCATTTTTTCATGAAGCTCATGCAATGATTTGCATTAACCTTCTCGCCTCTCTCATTCATGTCCTTCCTTCTGTTAGATATTTGGTTTAGCCTACTGAAAATCTTTGATATTTTTAATGAAATGATAAATAACAAGTTCTCAAACAATTCTCGAACAAACAAGTTTCCAAACCCAATTGTTCATTAAGTACCAGAAAAATACAATACACAATTCCGTAACAATGGATTTAAAATGGTTTTCCTTATTATAGAACACGACAATGTGTGTTTTAAGTTAAAAAAGTATCAGCTCAAATTCTTTCAAGTGCATTTCAATGAAATTCTCAAACTGAAACATTCTTGATTAATTCAGAAACCTAGTCCAGAAATAATTACGAAAATTTAACGTCAAAACATTTTGAAATTAAACGGGATATCATACTAGTAAAAATGATGAATGCTGTGTCAAACCTGAAACAATGCCGTTTTGTTCACACGGTAGACGTATAAAAATGATATCTTTGCAAAAACGTAGAGAAAAATCCAAACGTTTAGCTTCAATGATTCAAAAAAAGTAATTCGGTCTATATAAGTCTTGGGTCACAGTATCAAAAACAACCAAGATGCATTTATTAATGCATAGTTTTTCCTGCTATAAATTATTTCCCGATTCCGAAAAACTATTACTGGTTTTTCGCTCAATACCGGAACTCTTCTTGCATAGAACAGAGTAAGTGTTGTCCGTGAAGAAAGTGCTGCTTTCCAGCTTGTCGTCGTCCCTCACCATGCTGGCAGTGTGCTTATCATGAAAGTTAATGAAATCATCGACATCGAAGGCGCAGTCGGCAACTTCAGAACGATCCGCCCACCGGAGCGGTCCAGCCTTTGCCTTGCTGACAGCCCACGCAGCAGTGATCCAGGCGTACTTCTCAGGGAAGGGAGAATCGGTAACACCTGCCCAATAATGCCAACATAAGAGCAGAAATCTCACTGGTGGCTACTATTCCACTGCTGAAGCCGCACCGATTTTTTCATGAAGACATCAGAGTGGAATGTTTCAGAGACTTGCACAGATAAAAAGCCCAATTTAAAATAAGGAACATATAATTCTCACCTCACATTATGTTGCTCCAAAAATTAACAAAGCGATTACATAATTCCTTATTTTTATTAGGTAGCATGTGATCTTACACGCTCATCGCCCGTCGTGCCTGTGAGTGTTGCGTTCAAGTATGGCAGGTTTGCGGCTAAAATTCTTTCAGCGCTGGAGTGTTCATAATTTTTCTCTAAATTTAATTTCGTAACTAAAATGTTTCCTACCGTATTAGTATGCACACAATCTAAGAAACATTCAATGAGAAATTTGATAGTGCAGAAACGAGAACAGATGCGAATAATATTGATGGGGTAAGCATCAGTTTAATTTTATTAAATATAATGAATCTTCAGTCTCATGCTCGACAAAAACTGGGAATTTTCAACTCTAGGCGCGTTATATGAAAAAATTCTTATAAAATGCAATAGAAATTTCTTCGTTAAAACTAAAGATGAAACGTCAGTAATATTTATAAACCTAATTCTTAGAAGCATCAAATTCATTGCATAAACTGAAGAGCTTGAGCGTACGCGTAAGGCCTACTTAGGGGGAAGCCTCGTTACTATACACCAGTTGGCTCAAGCTTTGATGAAACTCTCTCTCGTCGGAGTGGTGGCGATCACCAAAAACAGATTGAGCATGACTCAGTAAAAAATACTTTTAAAAACAGTGAAATCCGAAATAGCACGCCACTTGGAAGGTCGTGCAGCTTGCAAGTGTTGTAATCAACACAACTGTGTAAGTAAAATTTAACTACCATGAAGTAAATATATTTCTATTTGCTTTAAAGGATTTATGGTACATACCCTACTACCTGGTGCTCGTATTTAAATGACTGCAGAACAATTGCGCTCCTTAGTTCAATTAAGTTTTGCATATTTGAAGTTTCATGTTATAGTCACAGTAAAATTGATGAACACTCAAATTTCGTTCGGAATGAATGGAAGTGTAGTTGTTAATATCACAACCGTGTGAGCACGACACCTGTTGGCGACCAGAGCTAGAGGTCAGAGCGGAATTTATCTCACATACCTTCCCAATTTGTCTCACATACCTTCCTAATTTTATTCATTTAAACTGACGGCTGCAATACAGTTAAATGGAGGCAGTAGACTGTTTTTTTGTGTGCCAAAATCAAACTAAAATGGTCATAACTGAAATTTTGCTCGCTCGGAAATAATGCTGGCCATAAGATTTCTAACCTTTGTAGTTGTATAAACACACATGACTGTGTGCTGCAAAACAATAGTGCCAAATCGGTCGTCGTTCATTGAATTTTCAACATATGTAACATTTTTTCCTACAACTATGCAATAAGCTGAGCTACCCTAAGAAAATCTGTTAACATAAGGCAATTCATTCCTGAGACAAAAAAGCTCGGGGTTACTCGATTGTACGGGGATGGCTGAAGTAAGGTTTCAATTTAGCTCAAAACTGCATAAATATTCAAATGCTGTTTGTTGCGTTGCCGAATATTTTTTAGAAGAAATAACAGAACAAGAATCCAATGGCGAGTCGATGTTAAGACGTTTAACAATTTTTATCACGTGATTATATTTATTTCGTGGTAAAATTTGAAGCAATCACCTTTCAATACTTTATATAATAATTAAACACGGGTGATTTTCCAGCACTATGTAGTCAATCGAAATTACTCAGAACCTTCCTGAGATGAACGACAATTTTATCGATCAAATTTATAGCATTTTGGAGCATAAACTGTATAATTGCACCATATAATGTCAAAATAAACATAGATCATTTTTATCGGCCGTATCTTCAATCCGGCCAAGAGCCTCAAGCTCTTAAAATTCATATTTGCGCCTTCGACAGATCACTCTAAAATAATGTACCTCAGGTCGAGAAGATCTGGTTTGCGGCAGCTACAGCTTTCTGGAAATAAGTCAGTTGAAAGTTAAGAGCTAGATATGAGATTAGAGTTAAAAATAAGATCGATGAGATGAGTGTTAAGTAACCTGTGACAGCCCGCACAGCATCTGCACGCTCCTGTCGCGTCTTGATGATGAGGGGCTCCCCAGCCTCGCCTTCACACATCCTCCTCTGGTTCTGCCAGGTGCCGTTCTTAGTTTTTGCTGCGGTTATGAAAATGGTGGCATTGGGAGCGATGGGATCACACGAGGAACGATCTGTAGAGTAAGGTATCAATGAATCACGGCTCGTAACTATTAATGTTTACGTACAGTTTAGTTCACGAACGAAAGATTTAGACTCGAATAAAAATGATTGTACCGGAACAAACAAACCTGACGTTGATTTGCGTCAAACAGGTCCAAAAACTGTGCAATGAAAATATTATTTCTAATTAGTTCCCAATAAAGATTGGCAGACTGAAAATAGTACTCTTCCGATGAGACGGATTCGACTGGTCAACTGTTCTGGGATTTTCAATTATAACAATGCATCGGTGAGATGGAAGCTGTTATTGTTTGTCTACTGCCGATTTTGAGATGTGTAGGGTACTATGTGTTTGATTCACTAAGAGTAACCTTTTTATCTCATCAGCCTAAGCCGGAAATAATATGAAGTGTTCGGTGGAGAAAGGGGCTATGCGCAGTTTTAAAAATTTTACAGAGAAGGTTTATACAGTTTTCCAATTAATTTCTGTAACTACGACTAAAATGAGTAGATATTCTCTGGTTGATAAAACATTACTATCTAAGGGGTAAATTAAAGCTGAAAAATGATTCCAGTATTTTGATAATGTTAGGCTGATCTTAGCGTTAAAAATTTTTTAATTTCTAACAAATTATTATCAAATGAGAAGCAGACTATTTAACCGTATATAATTTATGAGTAAGATTTAACAAAGTAAAACAATTTTGCCATGAGATGGGAAATGAACAAATGGAAGTTAACATCTGAATGTCTAAAAATTAAGCTTCGAATTTAATTATGCCTTCCAGCTCATCTTCTTTTTCCATAGCAGCTGCAGCTGCTAGGAAGCTGCATAGCAGTGAGGGAAGTAGCACAAGTTGTAGGTTTGTGCTGTACTGAGCAGCATTTGTTCACATTAGCTTTGTTTGTTCCATGATATCTTAAATTTTTCTGCGTATATTGGAATGCAGCTAGTATATATTACCTTCAGTGTATGGTGTGTTGAGTTAAATGAGTTTGCATCATTCAGGTTTCTCCCTTTATGCAATCTAAAGTTAAAGCCACTGCTTTGCTTTCCTGAATACGACTGTGTTATAACGTAACTTTCTTTGTAGTTTTCACATAATATTAACTTTCTAGCATCTGAAAACTCGCATGCTGATACCGTTCGCTGCGTAATGATTTTTCAAATGCTCAAAATCTAGAAAATCAGATTCATTCGTTTTCGTTTCCATGTCTCTTTTTCGGCTGTTCAGGGGTGGAAGCTCAACTTTTAAGTTGAAATTCAACAAGCATTTAAACAAAGCCTAGGCTTATAAGCTGCACGGAGTTGCTTTCAGTCCCGTTCAGCGAGTAACATTAAGAAACTGTCATAAATTCTAATCTGCGCTGCGAGCACGTCGCCTTACTTGTTTCATTTTAATTTTGGAAATTTCATAGGAAGTAGAGTAAATCGGACTATAATATTTCACAGATGCAATAACCAAATGTTGAGAAAGGTATTCCACATAATAAGCAAAAAGATGAGAATTTGACCCTCATCCACCGAACGCGTCATATGATGTACGGAAAGTGACTATAGACTAAATTCAAACAAAAAAATGAGAGCTATGAGAATGTTATATCGTGATAAAGTTGGCAATTTTATTCGTGCTCATGATATTAAATGAATCTGAAAATTAAAAAACAAAGATTAGATGGTACAGATACCAAGTGCTATTAGAGTAACACAGGTAGAACGCATCGATGCACAGCTAGGTAAATGCATCGAAAGAGAAGCATAGGTGCATAAATAGGCCAACGTATTAGAAGAGTATCAAACACATGACGTATCAGAAGAGCAACACGGGGAAAACGCATCGTAGGAGTAGTACAAATATCGTTTTGATATATCGAGATTCGAATAAAATGAATGTGTCTCGCTGTTCATCGTATGAACTAAATAATAAAATATAAGATTTCAACCTTCCGCTCGAGTTCAGATGGAGATCAAGTGTTCAGGTTCAACTGTGATGTTACTCAAGATTGTCTACTGAACGCTCACGTACATCATATTTTAACATACTTAGAGTAAACTCAGGCAAAAGTAAATATTGAGTACATTATTTTCGTAATAAATTAATTCACAATTTGTATTTTCAAGACACTTTATGCGCTGAAATTTGAAACAAAGAGACAGGAAAAAATAAAAACCTTTTATTCTCAATATCGGTGAAGCATGAAATGTTCGTATAATAACATATTATATCATAAATATTTTCAACATGAAGGCCTTGAATCGTTGGATAAACGATAAGAGGTAGTCATAGCCGTGTTAGGAGTTAGTTATATTGTTAGGAAATACAATTCCCACCATGTAAATTTGATTAATTTGTACATACATATATACATATACTGTCTGCAATATTTCCAACAATTCAGTAGATACATAAAGCCTAGCATCCACTCGCTATTGCTATCAAGTTAGAAAATACTATGGCAAGAAAATTGAACCTAGGGCTCAGGAAAAGGCAACATATCACGAGGAAAAATATTTCAAAAACTTCTGGGATAACAATAAATTATAAGATATAGTTGTTGCTTGCTAAATAAGTTGGTCAGGCTCCCCGTCACGCTCTTTCAGCCATTAATGGGGATGACTCCCTTTTGGAGGAACTTTTTCCCTATTTGGAAGATTAAATTGAAAATTGCACCTCATATGTAAATAAGGGTTTCAAAATAGGGCTATTATTTCTGTCAATGTTTAGGGATCATGCTTCACAAGAAAGAAACTTTCTCATGATCAGGTGTCAAGATCAGATTCCCACGACAAAAAAACAATTGAAGTTTAGTTTTTTGGACGTAGCAGCATGCTCTGGAAGCAGTGGACCTGCCCCTGAATACGGAAGATATAGACTATAATTTTAATATTGAATTTAGGAGATACGTCCACTGAAAAATGGATAAAAATTTGCTCGCTCAAAATATTCCTCCTGAAGCTCAGTTTTTTACACCAATGAGTCTACTACATGCTATTCATAGCTTTGCAAGTTTATAGATATAGGAGTACTTACTAAGCTGAAGTATTTCTATGTTGTATCACAATTATTTTTTTTATTACATCCTATATGGCTAGGTGTATGGCATTTAGTTTCATTAGCTTGATTTTCTTACAGATTGAACCCTCGACAAATATCTAAGTTAGTGGTAAACAATGGATGAAAAAAAGGCTAAGTCACTCAAACCCTATTCGACGTTATCAAAACGTCAACAAAAGCGTCGCCGGAGAGCGGTTTTCAACTCCGCAAGTTTGGGTGAATCAATTGATAGCGGACCTAATCAGCCCTGCGGTTCATCTGACGCTGCAGATCATGTTTCTGGTTCAATCGGCGAATCAACTGATAGTGGAACTAAACAGCCTTGTTGTTCATCTGATACTGCAGATCCTGGTTCTGGTCCAATAAGTGCAGAGCTAGAGGATGCTGATCATGCCAGTTTCCTCAATATTGATGAAAAGTGTGACTCCTTCAAGGAAGAAGACTTGATGACCAAAAATACAAACAAAGACATCCATGACTACATGTCACTGGAGACAAAAATTGAAAGTGCAGTGATAAATTGGACAATAGACTGCCCAAGAGTACCAGGTGCGAGTGTTACAAGCTTACTCCACCATTTAAGTGAATTTTTCCCAGGAATAGTTTTGACTTCAAAGACTCTTTGCAAAAATGAAGTGAATGTAACAATTTCTAGAATGCACAAGGGAAGGTATGCTCATTTCAATGACTGGCGTGAAAAGTTAAAAAAACATGTGTGTCATTACAGCGATGTAAAAGTGTTGAAAGTCAACATCAACATAGATGGCATTCCTTTGTTTAATGATTCCAGAAAATATCATGCCTACCCAATCTTGATTCAATTGTGTCATCAACCCTCAAAAGTCTTATGCAGTGGGATTTATTTGTCTGAATCAGAAGAATCTAATAAAATGCCTCATGTTAATGATTTCCTTGCACAATTTGTAGATGAAATGAGGAATTTAATTGCTGAAGGCTTAATCATTAACAATCGTAAAGTAGCAGTTGAGATTCAAGCATTTGTTTGTGATGCTCCAGTTCGGTCAGATTTAAAACTTACTGTGAATCATAATGCTTACAATAGCTGTGAGAGATGTCATCAGAAAGGTTCGTATGCTGGAGGGCATGTTGTATTGTTAGAAGTGAATAGAAATCTTCGAACAGATGATGAATTTGATGAAAAATCAGACCCGAGTCATCACAAAGCTCAAGGCCGTACAATTCTATCTGAATTGAAGATAGGGTTAGTTAGCTCATTTGCCTTAGATTATATGCACTTGGTGTGTTTGGGAGTAATGCGCCGGTTGCTGTTCAGATTGAGAGGCTCAAAAAAGGGTGAAATTAAGTGTTCTTTGAGTCCTGCAAAAAGAGAAGTTTTACACAACTCTTTGCTTGCAGCGTCATCTCATGTGCCTTCAGATTTTATTAGGAAATTAGCTGGTGGGTTCAACACAATTTTACATTGGAAGGCGTCTGAATTCAGACTTTTTTTGCTATATATTGGCATAGTAGTTCTTGACATTCTCCCAGAAGAATACTACTTGAATTTTCTCAATTTGAGCCTGGCTATGCGCATACTTTTGACAAACAATCAGCAGCCCAACCTCCAAGGGGCCCAGGCAATGCTGTTGAGATTTGTTCAATCTGCCCAAAAACTGTATGGAAGTAGCTTCATTTCATATAATGTTCATTCCATCATTCACTTAGTAGAGGATTATGAAAAGTGGGGGCCTCTAGATAATGTGTCCTGCTTCCGATTTGAATCATACCTTGGCCAATACATTAAAGGCCGGCTCTCTGGAAGGAATAAACCATTGGAGCAAATTTGTCGCCATGTTTCGGCAGAAAATAGTCGCGTAATAGAGAGCAAAACTTTTGTCAGAAGTGAGAATTTTGTAAGTATTGGTTCTAAACTGATTAAGAGTGGACCTATTGGTGCAAGAGATAATTGTGTGATGCTCGTTACAGGAGAAATAGGATGCATAACAGCAATAGGTGATTTACTTTCCATCACCTTATTTGAAAAAGAACCTCTTTTTACATATCCAGTTGATTCTCAACTGGTAGGTATTTATAAGGTCACGAGTCTGGAAATTTGCAAAAAAGTTGCACCCAGTGCAATTCAAATGAAAATGATGATGATATCCAAAGGCAACTTCTTTGTTGCAATAACTTTTTTGCATACTTCTTGATTTTTTTTTGTGTAAGATTTTCTCAGGAGGATACAATGATTGTATCAATTAGAAGTAGCGTTTGCTGGGGATGGCCCGGGCTAAGACCTAACGCAAGGGCTGCCTGAACTAATTGTTACGTAGGCCTTTTTGCTAAAATGGAAATTTTTTGTTGAGGACCAACTTATTCAGCTCACTGCTATTGTTTTCTTCAGCACAAACCACTTTCTTTTCAACATTTTTCCAACTTCAACTTCCTCCCTGTCTTGTTGTTTCATGATGCACTTGGTATCTTGTGTGGTGACACAAGTTGCTATGCAAGGATGTCCTATGTGGAAACACACCTTGTCTATAAATTCATCATGTATGTGTTCGTTCTAAATGATCCTTTCATTATCCCCTCACCTGAAAATACCTCTGTTGTAGTTAGAGAAGCTCAAATTACCTTCTGTATATAATAATAATAATTTTTCTGTAAGATTCTCCAAAGAAATATGAATTCAATATTATAACTCGTGTGCTTCAGAGTGGTCACAAAGACTTTTTTTCAGGTGTGTATTGATCTCACAGTAAGTTCCATGTTTTCACCATATTAATGTGTAGTTGTTTGCTGGCTTTCAACATAATAAGACCAACAGCTGCATGGTATAACTTTTGTATTTTCAAAACTTAGCATTCCTACAGGGTCTGAGAGATGTGAAGTTGGGTCAATTTATATTTTAATAAGTTATTGTTTTGCCTTTTCATGATGGTAAGTTTTTCTTTTTTGTGCCATTGATGTCAGCTCGTCTTGCTGTTCAACTATTCTCTTGTTTAATAGGTTTCTCAAGATTTGTAGTTCTGTGCACTGTGTTTTGTGCAACAGTACACCCTATCTGTCTCATTTGAGGGCATGGTTCATTGTGAATACTTATTTGGTAGGTATTTGCACTATATAATAATGCTTTAGTTCATTTCTAAAACCCCATCAATAATGCAGGGAAATTTTTTTTACAGTTTTCTGTTTTTATTTTGCATTTTGTTCTCTGATGGAATGATTTTCTGTGTTTGAATTTTTAATAAAACAAAATGCCATTCCCCATCAAGCCAATAAACAAGCATGTTCATTCAGTCAATTTTTGTCCATTTTTTCAGCCAACATTCAGTCAATTTTTAAGTGCCTACCGATGTAGTTTATGAATGATCTATTTTTGCGCAAAAACCTTTTGTTGGTGCTTGTTCATTGGTCACCCGGCTGAGGTAGGGGTATTAAAAACTAAAATTGTAACTAATTTGTTTTGTTATGTTCTTTAATGAAATTCAACATGTTCCCTGCAGGCAAATAATTTTTATAATGTCTAAAAATTTTAGTGGAATTTTCTTTAGTGACGACTCATGGCAAGTAGTGCCAACAAAATGGTTGTCATCTACCATTGATGAAATTGTTGTAGCTTGGCCAACAACTGGAGATGTCACAATGCGAGCAAAAAATCAAGATGAAGCAGAAACTACATGGTCAAGACACAAAGTCCGCGAAATTGCAACATCTTCCGGTACGTGCCTTCTTTCTATTGCCCTGCAGTTTGTCTAATGTTTAGTTGTATGGTTTTCTATTAGTTACACATAATATCAAGTGAGTGCATCAATTTTTGGTATGAGCTGATATGACGATTATCTACTCATGTACTTCAGGCTTATATTTTCTGTTTTCACTGTGCATATATTTTTTTACATACAGGTTACAAGTGACTGTAATTGTGGGATTGAGTTCTGATCTATGCAGATATATGTATTTTGAATTATGTGATAGTTATGACACATTTCTTAGGAGATCCACAACTAGGGTTAAATAAGTTAGTGAGAGAAAGTCTATGATATATTTTTATTCATGTGACCAAAAATTCAAAATAACATTATTGAGGTGGTAATTGTATTTTTCCAGAATCTGTGTAGTTTTTCCTATGGAACTTTTAAAATATACCTACTAAATTGGTTACCATTTGTCATTTTGAAACGATACTTCATTCATGCCATTTCATAGATTTAAATAAACTCAAGCCCACAAATTTCTTCAACTCTCTTTATAATCCATGAATTTCTAAGAGGTTTGAAGTTGGTTACAGTATCTCTGCATAACAGATAGTAGAGTTTTGTAGACCAACGCTGTAAATTATTGTAAACAAAAATCAAATATAAGAGTATACATAGGGTCGCAAAAAAACATATTAAACTGAATTGTATATGCGTTTTCAATTTTTGTATATGAGGCTTTTTTCCCCCTTTTTTTGTCAGGGATCTCTATTTTTACTTGCAGTCCTCTTTTGTAGATAACTACCAGAGAGCAGAGAATAAAATGCTCTACGGTGATTCAACTTCGACAGCTTCAGAGAGTGAACAAATTCAAATGCGAAGACGCCGCCGTACTTCGCCAACATGCCTTAGGACTCAAGGATACCTTCAGAGTCCAATTAAATGCCTTAGGACTCCAATCAAAAGTCTTAGGACTCCAACCGAAAGAAGTCTTGTTTTGAGTCCACGGCGAAGTCCACGCTTCAAGAAGCAGGAAGAAGGCACTTCTGTCCCCAAGCCAATTTCTGTTTTACCCTCAGGTAAAGGCCAACACATTTCATGATAAAAACCCTCAATTCATTTCACCTTAGAAAGGATATAGTGGTATATTGAAAACTACATCTCAGTCCCCTCAGGATGACACAGCTATCGCATCTATGGGAAGTAGATTGATCAGATGATTAGGGGGGCCATTGTTTTATACTAATAGAATTGGCCCATTTTAGTTGAGAGCCTACTCTTTTTGTTCTCAATTATACTTTTTTCAGTTCTGACTACTTGATTTTCAAAATTTTCTCTTGTTTGAACTTCTTTCCTGACTTGCCGTGTCTAAGCATTTGGTGTCCTGTGTGGGAACACACTTCATGCATAGATTGCCTGTGTATGTATCCATGTCTTAATAAATGATCTCTTCATTGTTCCTCTCTTTAGATCACATTTGTTGTGACTAGGGAATCCCAAACTAGAATAAGGAAAAACTTTATTTCTAGCAAAACTTATTCTAAATCTACAAAATGAAACTGAATTTGACCCATCATTCTCTGGTCACTCACATAAATGAAATAAGTCTTGGATTCATGTAGATGATATAATTATGCTCAATAGTGCAGTTTCATTACATAAATAATGAGATTGGTTTCTTGTTCCTAATTTATGTTGTTGAGGGAATTACAAAAATTTTCTCGTGTATTTCTAAGTTCACCTTGTCATGCTTTTAATCGTTATCGACAAATTTTATGGGCCTAATATTTTTTGTTAACAGAGCAGCAGAGTAGCTCTGATGAAGAACAATCAACTCCACAGACACTGACTCTCATGGCAACAAAAGAGTTCACCCAAATGCCGTGAGTATCCCATAATTTCACGCTGTAAAAGATTTCTCAGTCCCCCTCACGGGAATGTTACTATTACACTTATGGAAATTGAACAGAATAGGTTTTGTTTCTTTACTGGCCAATTTTTCTCCAGGAGACAGCTGTAATGCTTTTAGCGCCATTATTTCTTATTCAGCGTTTATCGTGTTTTGTAAACTTCCTTCGACCATTGTTTCTATGCGCAAGGAAACTTGTGTGTAGATTACTCATACCCGTCTCTTCACACTGAATGTTGTGTTTTTCCTTCCTATCTTGAGGTTTTTTGGTAGCTAGGGAGTCCTAAGCACGAATTATGATAAGAATAATAGTAGTATAATAGCATTTGTCTTTAAAATATGCCACATTGACTTCCACTCCCAATGAGTCTGTTTATTAGTGTCACACCCTGTTCATGGCTTTGATTGCGATTGAACATCGCTTTACCCAAAATTCTAGCTCATTATTGTGAAAGCTCTGGGCAACTGTGGGGTGATAAATTTGAAAACATTGAATCTGTAATTAAACATTACGTATAAGTTGAGTGTTGTTCTACTTCGCTAGATGCAAATAGCTCCCATTCAAAGAGACCCATCGAGTTCAACCTAGTAATAAGTATATTAATTAGGAGTGTTTTATCCTATATAGAAGGCTTGCTGTTCACTAGCTTCTAGTCGCCTCAGGGGGATACAACTATTCTATCTATGGGAATTAGCACTCCAGTGGGAAGAATGTGTGAGGGTCCGAGCTGAAAGTTAGGTAGGCCTTCTTTTTGTTGAAATAAAATGTTCTCTTTTTTATGTTAAGGACCACCTTTTTCGGGTCACTGCTAGCCTGTTTTTCAGCATATTCTACTTCCTTCTTCAACTTTTATCTTGTTTCAGGAACTTTTTTCTCAACTTACTGTTTTTATGCCCCTACTGTATAAATTCCGCATTCCCTCATCTCCATACTAAATGGTGCTTCATCCTTCATCTTTTCGATACGCTTAATTTTGTAGTGGTTAGGAAGGCTTGAACTAGCGCATAATTTATTCATTAGCTTTTAGTAGTGGCAATTTGGATGTGTAAGCCAATATGACTCCCATAAATTTGAAAGTTTAACACTAAAGGAATTTCCTACAGTATTTTCCTGGGTGACCGCATGTTATTGCTAGTACTTCATTCAACGTTTACATATGCCTACGTGTAGAGATCAGCTTTACATAACCCGTTGAAGAGTCTGACACTAACGAAAATATCCAAGTGATAGTTTGGGAACAGTACCTGCAATATGAACTTACATCAAACGGTACGCATTCACTGCAAGTTGAATAGCTATGTCTTTTATTTCAATAGTCCTATGTTTCCTTTTAATTTCATACTATTTTCGTGTAAAAACAATTTTACAAATATTCTTTGGATTTCAGTGGAACGTCAAAAGAAGCACCAACAGGTCCAGAGAAAGAAAAGCATCTGCATCTCAAGTTGGACAAGATTATGGAAGTTGTGAAGGGGAATCGGCTACTCCTGGAAGAGATAGTCCACAAGACGAACGGTGAGAAGAAAGCCCCCATGGCAGCTCCAGTTCCCCAGTTCTTACCAGTGCCAGCTGATACGCCTGTTGAATTGGAGTCCCTTCTCAAAGAAGATGTTTTGGTACGAACTATAGAACTTACGATGTAAGCTCAGAAACATTGCTTCGTTCTGCTATAGCTAGTTGTAATGTTCTGTCCAGTATCTACAACAGCAACTATTGAGATAGAACTATTGTATCTATGGGAATTAGCGCTCCCAGGGGGACTATGTAAGGGCCCGAGCTAAAGGTTAGGTAGGCTTTCTTTTTGTTGAAATATCGTAGGTTTTTGTTTTGTTATGGACCATCTTTTTTCGGTTCACTGCCATCCTGTTTTTCAGCACCTACTACTTTCTTCTTCAACATATTCTTGTTTCATGATCTTTCTTAGCTTTCTGTTTCTGTGCCCTTTCTTCATAGATTCCGCGTTTCCTGAACTACATATAAAATGGTGCCTTCCTTCTTCCTCTCTTTGGATAACCTTTGTTGCGGATAGGGAGGCTTAAACTAACAAATAATCTAATTTTATCTTGAGAATGATAAATCAGTAGACGTTGAGTTCAAATGAAAAAAATGACCTTGATCTTGAGTAAAAACAAAAAGCTATCAATCATTTTCTTCAGTAACTGCACAGAACTGGTGAATTCTAAAAACGTACAGTGCCAAGTTTGATTCAATAAAACAAACAAATATGCATTCTTGTTTGCAAATTTTTAGAGAAGCCAGTCATATGAAATAAAACTGCCACAAGGGCATATGTTTACAGTACTTTTTTGAAACATCTACAGCTCAAACTCATGTGCTACATCATTGTTAAGATGAATTTCAACACGCGTGTTCCACATAGTTATACCTACACTAAGCTAAAATTGTTTTCAACTTATTCACCAGAAATCCATGCTGGTGAATTCGAGACAATCGTCGCTCGGAAAGACGGTTAGCAGCATGCTGAGGATCCTTATGACCCGAAACCTGGCTGTCCAGTTCAGCATGACGGGTTTGGGTCTCAAGCGACAGAAGTCGAAGTTTAAATTCGACAACTCGCCGGCTTGCTGCTCGATTGAAGGTATGATATTGGTTAGGCAGGTTGCTTATTTATTGCTTAGAGGCTTGTACGTCATGCCCTATTATTGTGGCAGAATTGTGGTTTACAGAAATATAAATTACATGTTCTTAGCGAATAAATCTTTAAATAAGTTTACTAGATCGGCTACATTGTACTTACAGTTTTGTGTATTCATTCGGTCTTAACCTAAATTTTTGTTGATGATGACTTCATTCATTTGTTATTTTTCCATGAAATTGTTCCGATTGAATGCACTCGAATCTGCAAATAATAAATAGCAGTGTCTGTAATTATGTAGATTATATTTCGACATGAATGAAAGTAACACATTTTTGTAGCAAGTTTCAGGCTGTCGTAAAAATATTATTGTAGGCCAATCACAGGCTGTGCATGTAGGCTTCAGAATGATTATGGAACTCTTGTACTTTAAGAATAAATCCTGAAGGAGAAAGTGTCGATTTGTTTATGGAGTAGTCTTCTCTGTTGAGATCTAAGGTCTTTTTTCTATTTTGGGGTGTTTTTTTCATTACAGGGGTGCATATAGTATAAATGTTAACTTTCTAAGGCAATCTTTCCATAGATGAATTATATTCTGAATAACTCTTTACAGGCATCCTCTCCAGCATGCCGGAATATGCTGCCGAACCTCGCTGCAAAGTGAAAGCAGCTATTCAAAAAGCTCTCGAAGGTGAGCTTCTCAGGCCAACGTTTAAGAATGAAATTCAAATATGTGTAGTAACTATTTTCTACATTAGAATAAGGATTTTTCACTGGAACTTATAAGTTACACACTACTCTACGGATACAATATCACATTGTAGGACATGTCACGAATGCCTTGGACTCGGTTCAGTTAATAATATCACAAAAACATGAAATTTAGATGCATTTATGTATATTTTCCAGAGGTGAAAAAACTTACTGTAGTTTCGAAGTGTAGAGTTAAGGAGAGGGCAGGTTTGCATGGTGTACAGTGTGCGCGAAAAGTTCATACTCTGTCTATTTTTAGGTAATTTTAATAAAAATTGATATATATTTTAAAATAGCAGAGTGGCTGTAATTTCAAGTGGCAGCGTTCACAAAATTGCCAAATTTTTACAATTTAATTTTCAGTCAAATGAACTCGAGCTGCAATTTCGCCTTTGAGACGCTTAGGCACGAAATGAGCAAGGTTTTTTAGTCAGAGGCATCCCTGTCCTTCTCCAAGAGATTAAGTAGGGCTTCTTTTAATTTTAGGACTGATGTAGTGTCTTGGTCATAGAGTTTAATCTCCATGTATGACTAGCAATTCTCAATGGGTTGAAGTCCGGTGAATGACCTGGCCATTCAAACACTTCTATCATCTTGTCCATGAGAAATTTTAAGACATGATTTGATTGGTGACAATGAGCCTAATCTTACATAAAAAACTGACATTCATGGATCACAATAAAAGAGAGCAAATGTTCGTCTGAAACTTGTACGTAAAAATCTTCATTCATTGTTTGATTTTTAGGTAAGAAGTATAGGCCACTTCTGCACATTTTGTCACTAAACCATCCCCATTTCATGACATAATCGGGTGTGTTACAGTTCGGCTGGTATACCTTGGGTCATATCTTAACCAAGAGGCTCACTCTTCCTTGACGTTCGGCAATGCACCTAAATGTCGACTCATTGCTCCACATAACATTCTCTCACATTTCAGGTGTCCATTTGATGAATTTTCTTTAGGAAAATTCAATGTTTTTTGCCGTTAAGAGTAGCTTTTTGGCTGGAGAACGCAAGGGTATTTTCAAGTCTTTTTGGAGCCTTTCTTGAATAGTCCTAACCGAGACAGTTCCAAGAAGCACAGGATGAGTTTTTCTCAGTTAGAAGCACTCATTCAAAAGGTTTTCAACATTTCTCTCTCTAATAGATGGTCTGTAGCTTTTGAGGTTTATCTTGGCCTACTTTTTTGAAGCTAGTAGGTAAGAATCTCACCCGGTTGAAGGAAGGGGGGGGGGGGGGGTATGGGTGGATGGGCGGCAACGCTTTTAATAGCAATTCCTCGTCCAATTCGGGCCGCTATTTCGTTAAAGAACACTTTTTTTATTATCAAGGCTAATGCAGTAGCCTTTTCTGCTTCTGTGAGTACTCTCCCAGGCTTAATAATGCAATAACTTGAAAATGCATAAACTTGAAAATGACATGGATAAAATGGCTAGGTATTCAAAATATGGCAATTCTTCGAGTAACCACTGGAGCATAAATGAGCATTCAACGGCAGCTCGAAACGCACTGAGTTCTTATGCTTCTCAATTCTCTCTCAAAATCTTAGCTTGCAAGACGTACGGTACTATTTATCGCTAAAGAACACGAAAATACTTGATACATTTACATATACAGAAATAAATAGATCGGGTATCATCTGTTATCGCGAATCGGCGTTTAGGCAGACGGATATTATCTATTTTCGCGCACGCTGTATTTCCGAGGGATATCAATAGTTTGAGATGGTTTAAAAATATGTTGAAATAATGGGTTGTGGTAATAAAGGGAGCGCGCAGTTGAGAGTATTGAAGACGCAAAAGACGACAGAATATGCATTATGCATTAATAGGAGTCAGGTTTTTAACTATTTTTTGTCTGTGTAGGTGCAGGCGACTGGGATGGTCACAGAGGGACTCGTGTGAAACCGCCATCGGAAGCGCACACCACTGAACCGGCAGAAGACGAGGGCCATACTCTGCAAAAACCGGGAGTACAATTCCCTCGCCCTCAAATGTGTGAAGTACTGCTAGATTTCGAAAAGTTTTAGTCGAAATTATTTAGTTACGCATAACTGTTAATTCATTTTTCTGGATAAATCAGGATACCTAAATATATAAATTAACCATATATTTTATTGCTTTATGATTCATTTATATTTTTTGAAGTATATATATAGATATCAAGAATAATATGAAAGGGAACTCTGTAAACTTGATTTGATATATCTGTGTATCATGAAATAAAACTAAACCATAATATATTGGTTTATGGTTTATTTTTAATTCTTGATATATAGATATGTCAATAATTATTTATACAGATATATAATATAGACGAGCTTTAAAAGGTTGAAAGGAACTCCGTATACCTGACTTGGTATACCTATGTGTCTAAAAATAAAAAAAACATGATTGATTTTATTGGTTTATGGTTTACTTTTATTTCTTGATATATAGATATATCAAGTAATAAATGTATACCATAAACCAATGAAAGATATATGTATATAAAATAGACGAGCGTTGAAACGGAACTCGGTGTATCTATATATCAAGAAATAAACCAGATTTTATTGGTTCATAATATATTGTTATTTCTTGATATATAGATATACCAAGAATAATATATATGTGCAGGGTGTTGGGTAATTCGATGCACTTATTTTACCCCCACACAGAAAAACGCTAAATAAAAAGATTTTCATGAGCAAACTTAAAAAACCCCTTCGTTTTCGAGAAATGATGACCTAAAATAGTTTTAGATTCCCGGAATAGCTTAAAACGCGAGCCAACAGCCTAACCAAGAATTTAAATTTTACTCGTTATGCATGGAAAGCCTATTTTAACGGGACTCTGAAATTATTTCAAGTCAAAGTTTCTCGGAAACCGAGTTTTCAGGTTATTTGGTACTCGTGAAAATCGTTTTATTTTGCATTTTACTATGTAGATGGTTAAAATATGTGCATCGAATTACACAACACACTGTGTACATATATGTTTATGAGCGCTGTGTGATAGAGAATTAAATTCTCATGCCTATTTTTATGTAGTGAAGATAGTTGTATAGGAACTATTCTAGTCGGACTGTGATTGTATCTTAAATTCCAGTATTATTCTGGTGTTCCAGTGATCAGGAAGGCTGTGATCTAGAGAATGTTTAGTTTCTGCATTAAAAATTACAAACTGAATGTTTCAGGGAATGTTTAGTTTCCTTATCCTTTTTAATGTATTGTACATAACTCATGTGCTTGTAAACTCCCGGTTGCACGTGGTTTGGTCTCATTGGATGTACAATATTGTACTGAGGTTTTTGGGTCAACACATTCACTATGCAATAAGTGTGAATGTATTGTAAGATCCAAAACTTCCAGTGCGATGTTGTACAACCCGTGAGGCGAACCACGCGCAACCGGGAGCAATTTTTTTACCCATAATCCACGGACGGCCAGCCGCGATTCGAAATTGGGTTGAAGTTGGGTTAGAGGCGAATGGAGTAGATACGCGCGGTTCTGAGGCGGTAAACGGCCGTTAGGTAGAGCGGAACAACGGCGATTCGCGTGGAGTTTTGTGTCCAAAAAAGTGGACATTTGACCCTTAAGCCGCGCGTAATACAACTAAAAAACGCGTAGGAACCAGCGCGAACCCACCGGCGACACGTCCTTGATTTTCAATTGGGTAACCCCTAACACTGCTATTAACTACCTCATATCGTTTATTCATTGATTCAAGGCCTTCATGTTGAAAAAATTTATAATATAATATGTTATCATACGAACATTTCATCCTTCACCGATATTGAGAATAAAATGTTTTTATTTTTTCCTGTTTTTTTCAAATTTCAGCGCAGAAAGTGTCATGAAAAAGCAAATTGTGAATTAATTTATTAAGAAAACGATGTACAAAATTTATACTTTTGCCTGAGTTTGCTCGAAGTATGTTAAAATATGATGGACGTGAGCGTTCAGTTGACAATCTTGAGTAACATCACAGTTGAACCTGTGCACTTGATCTCCATCTGAACTCGAGCGGTAGGTTGAAATCTTATGTTTTATTATTTAGATCATACGGTGAATAGCGATAAACATTCACTTTATTTGAATCTCGAGACATGTAAACGATACTTGTACTACTTCTATTGTGTTGTCCCTGTGTTACTCTTCTGGTACGTCATCCGTTTGTTACTCTTCTAATACGTTGTGCCTATTTCTGCACCTATGCTTCTCTTACGATGCATTTCCCTGTGTTTCACCGATGCGTTCTACATGTGTTACTCTAATAGCACATTGTATCTGTACCATCTAATCTCTGTTTGTTAATTTTCAGATGTATTTACAGATGCATTTACTAAAATTGCCAAATTTATCACGATATGACATTCTTATAGCTCTCTTTTTTTGACTGAATTTACTCTTTAGTCACTTTCCGTACATCATATGAAGCGTTCGGTGGATGAGGGTCATATTCTCATCTTTTTGTTTATTATGTGGAATACCTTTCTTAACATCTGATTAATGAATGTGTGAAATATTAGAGTCTGATTTATTCTAAATCCTATGAAATTTCCAAAATTAAAATGCAGAAAGTAAGGCGACCTGCTCGCAGCGCAGATTAGAATTTATGACACTTTCTTAGTGTTACTCGTAGAGCGTGGCTGAAAGCAACTCCGTGCAGCTCATAAGCCTAGGCTTTGTTTAACTGGTTTTTGAAATTCAAATTAAAAGTTGAGCTTACACCCCTGAACAGCCGAAAAAGAGACATGGAAGCGAAAACGAATGAATCTGATTTTCTAGATTTTGAGCTTTTGAAAAAAACATTACGCAGCGAACGGTAGCAATATGTAAGTTTTCAGATGCTAGAAATTTAATATTATATGAAAACTACAAAGAAAGTTACGTCATAACACAGTCTTATTCAGGAAAGCAAAGCAGTGGCTTTTACTTTAAATTGCATAAAGGGAGAAACCCGTAGGATATAAACTCATTTAACCTAACACACCATACACTGAAGGTAATATATATTAGCTGCATTCCAATATCCGCAGAAAAAGTTAAAGATATCATGAAACAAACAAAACTAATGCCAACAAATGCTGCTCAGTACAGCACAAACCTACAACTTCAGATACTTACTACACTGCTATGCAGCTTCCTAGCTGCTGCAGCTGCTATGGAAAAAGAAGATGAGCTGGACGGCATAATGAAATTCGAAGCATAATTTTTAAAGACATTCAGATGTTAACTTCCATTTGTCCATTTCCCATCTAATGGTAAAATTGTTTTACTTTGTTAAACCTTATTTGTAAATTAAATAAGGTTAAATAAATAATCTGCTTTTCATTTGATAATAATTTGTAATATATTAAAATTGTTTTAGGCTGAGATCTGCCTAACATTATCAAAATACTGGAACCATTTTTCAGCTTTAATTCCCCCTTAGATAGTAATACTTTATCAACAAGAGAATATCTACTCATTTTAGTCGTAGTTACCGACATTAATTGGAAAACTTTATAAACCTTCTCAGTAAAATTTTTAAAAAGGCATATAGCCCTTTTCTCCACTGAACGCTTCATACTATTTTCGGCTTAGGCTGATGAGATAAAAAGGTTACCCTTAGTGAATCAAATACATTGTAACCTACACATCTCAAAATCGGCAGTAGACAAACAATAACAGCTTCCATCTCACCGATGCATTGTTATACTTGAAAATCCCAGTACAGTTGACCAGTCGAATCCGTCTCATCGGAAGAGTACTATTTTCAGTCTGCCAATCTTTATTGGGAACTAATTAGAAACACTATTTTCATTGTACAGTTTTTGGACCTATTCGACGCAAATCAGTGTCAGGTTTGTTTGTACCGGTACAATCATTTTTACTTGAGTCTAAATCTTTCGTTCGTGAACTAAACTATATAAAAACATTAATAGTTACGAGCTGTGATTCATTGATACCTTACTCTACAGATCGCTCCTCGTGTGAGTCCATCGCTCCCAATGCCACCAGTTTCATAACCGCAGCAAAAACTAAGAACGGCACCTGGCAGAACCAGAGGAGGATGTGTGAAGGCGAGGCTGGGGAGCCCCTCATCATCAAGACGCGACAGGAGCGTGGAGATGCTGTGCGGGCTGTCACAGGTTACTTAACACTCATCTCATCGATCTTATTTTTAACTCTAATCTCATATCTAGCTCTTAACTTTTATCCGTGTCTCACTTCCAGAAAGCTGTAGCTGCCGTAAACCAGATCTTCGCGACTTGAGGTACATTATTTCAGAGTTATCTGTCGAAGGCGCAAATAAGAATTTTAAGAGCTTGAGGCTCTTGGCCGGTTTGAAGATACGGACGATAAAAATGATCTATGTTTTTTTTGACATAATATGGTGCAATTATACATTTTATGATTCAAAATGCTATAAATTTGATCGATTAAATTGTCGTTCATCTCAGGAAGGCTCTGAGTAATTTCGATTGACTACATAGTGCTGGAAAATCACCCGTGTTTAATTATTATAAAAAGTATTGAAAGGTGATTGCTTCAAATTTTAACACGAAATAAATTAAATCACGTGATAAAAAATGTTAAATGTCTTAACATCGACTCGCCATTGGATTCTTGTTTTATCATTTTTTTCTAAAAAATATTCGGCACGCAACAAACAGCATTTGAATATTTATGCAGTTTTGAGCTAAATTGAAACATTACTTCATACATCCCCGTACAATCGAGTAACCCCGAGCTTTTTCGTCTCAGGAATGAATTGCCTTATGTTAACAGATTTTCTTAGGGTAGCTCAGCTTATTGCATAGTTGTAGGAAAAAATTTTACATATGTTGAAAATTCAATGAACGACGACCGATTTGGCACTATTGTTTTGCAGCACACAGTCATGTGTGTTTATACAACTACAAAGGTGAGCAATCTTTTGGTCAGCATTATTTCCGAGCGAGCAAAATTTCAGTTATGACCATTTTAGTTTGATTTTGGCACACAAAAAACAGTCTACTGCCTCCATTTAACTGTATTGCAGCCGTCAGTTCATATGAATAAAATTGGGAAGGTATGTGAGACAAATTGGGAAGGTATGTGAGACAAATTGGGAAGGTATGTGAGGCAAATTGGGAAGGTATGTGAGATAAATTCCGCTCTGACTTCTACCTCTGGTCGCCAACAGCTGTCGTGCACACACGGTTGTGACATTAACAAGTACACTTCCATTCCTGCCGAACGAAATTTGAGTGTTCATCAATTTTACTGTGACTATAACATGAAACTTAAAATATGCAAAACTTAATTTAACTAAAGAGCGTGATTGTTCTGCAGTCATTTAAATACGTGCATCAGGTAGTAGGGTATGTACCATAAATTTTTTAAAGCAGATAGAAATATATTTACATGGTGGTAGTTATATTTTACTTACACAGTTGTGTTGATTGCAACACTTGCAAGCTGCACAACTTTCCAAGTGGCGTGCTATTTCGGTTTCAAAGTTTTTACAAGTATTTTTTACTGCCATGGAGTCAGGCTCAGTCTGTTTCTGGTGATCGCCACCACTCCGACGAGAGAGAGAGTTTCATCAAAGCTTGAGGCAACTGGTGTATAGTAATGAGGCTTCCCCCTAAGTAGGCCTTACGCGTTCGCTCAAGCTCTTCAGTTTATGCAATGAATTTAATGCTTCTAAGAATTAAGTTTTTAAATATTACTGACGTTTCATCTTTAGTTTTAACGAAGAAATTTTTATTGCATTTTATAAGAATTTTTTCATATAACGCGCCTAGAGTTGAAAATTTCCGTTTTTGTCGAGCATATGAGACTGAAGATTCATTACATTTGTTAAAATGAAACTGATGCTTACCCCATCAATATTATTCGAATCGGTTCTCTTTTCTGTACTACTCTCAAATTTCTCATTGAATGTTTCTTAGATTGTGTGCATACTAATACAGTAGGAAACATTTTAGTTACGATATTAAATTTACAGAAAAATTATGAACACTCCAGCGCTGAAAGAATTTTAGCCGCAAACCTGCCATACTTGAACGCAACACTCACAGGTACGGCGGGCGATGAGCGTGTAAGATCACATGCTATTTAATAAAAATAAGGAATTATGTAATCCCTATGTTAATTTTTGGAGCAACAGAGTGTGAGATGAAAATTATATGTTCCTTATTTTAAATTGGGCATTTTATCTGTGCAAGTCTCTGAAACATTCCACTCTGATGTCTTCATGAAAAAATCGATGCGGCTTCAGCAGTGGAATAGTAGCCACCAGTGAGATTTCTGCGCTTATGTTGGCATTATTGGGCAGGTGTTACCGATTCTCCCTTCCCTGAGAAGTACGCCTGGAGCATGCTGCGTGGGCTGTCAGCAAGGCAAAGGCTGGACCGCTCCGGTGGCCGGATCGTTCCGAAGCGGCCGACTGCGCCTTCGATGTCTATGACTTCATCAACTTTCAGAATTGGCACGCTGCCAGCATGGTGAGGGACGATGACAAGCTGGAAAGCAGCAAATTCTTCACGGAGAACACTTACTCTGTTCTATGCAAGAAGAGTTCCGGTATTTAGCGAAAAAAACAGTAAAAGTTTTTCGGAATCGGGAAATAATTTATAGCAGGAAAAACTCTGCATTATAAATGCATCTTGGTTGTTTTTGATACTGTGACCCAAGACGTAAATAGAACGAATAGTTTTTTAATCATTGAAGCAAAAGGTTTGGATTTTTCTCTACGTTTTTGCAAAGATATAATTTTTATACGTCTACCGTGTGAACATAACGGCATTGTTTCAGCTTTGACACAGCATTCACCATTTTTACGAGTATGATATACCGTTTAATTTCAGAATGTTTTGACGTTAAATTTTCGTAATTATTTCTGAACTAGGTTTCTGAATTAATCAAGAATGTTTCAGTTTGAGAATTTCATTGAAATGCAATTGAAAGAATTTGAGCCGATACTTTTTCAACTTAAAACACACATTATCGTGTTTTAAAATTAGGAAAACCATTTTAAATCCATTGTTACGTATTGTATTTTTCTTGGACTTAATGAACAATTGGGTTTGGACACTTGTTTGTTCGAGAATTGTTTGAGAACTTGTTATTTATCATTTCATCGGTAAGTGAGATGAAAGATTTTTAGTAATCCAAATATCTAACAGAAGGAAGGACATGAATGAGAGAGGCGAGAAGGTTAATGCAAATCATTGCATGAGCTTCATGAAAGAAATGAAAATAGGTCCATGTGAGAGAGACTCTGAAATCTATGAGTGATAATGCAAAACCATGATAGTTTAGTGGCAAATGACAAACAGTGGTTAAGGTTCCGGGGACTTATGGAAAAATTAACCTCATGGAGTTGAATCAGGTTCTTCAATTAGAAACCGAGACTTTTTGTTATTGAAAGAATAATAATATTGGGAAGTAACTGAATGGAATAACTGTGGATTAGTAACTAAGTAGCGAGAATGAAAGCTGCATCACAGTGCTCTTAACCACTAAACATTTTGGTGAAATGAATCCTTATGTGCCCAAAATATATGGTTCCAATTCAATTGTGCAGTGAGTTCATTTTTTTTTTAAATCGTAATTCATGAGGAACAGTTCCAGTCCTATTCTCGAATTTGCCATTTGGAATTAAATGTCCTTTTTAATCATGACTCGGACGACACCAAAAATTTCCTCACGGCAATTTTGTTAACGAAGAGATGAACGCAGATGGGCGAAAATTTTTGTTTTTCAATTTACTTTTCAAAGCATAATACACAGCTGCAATGTGTTTGTTATTGACCGACAAGTCAAGAGATCGACCTGACTCTCCTACCGAGGAGTGAAATTCGATTTGTGTGCTACCACATATATTTCTAAATCAGAGAATAATTGAGATACTCAAGGTCTTTACGTTAAATTAAGTCTCTGTCACCTCGATTTAAATCTATTTAGTCCTTTGCTACATCTTATGTGTTATATGTAGAGCTGTGCCAATATGCACATGGATATATGCACGCGCATATGAAATCATGAGCGCATAAAATATGCGGCTTCAGGATAGATATATGCGATTGCGGAGTGTCGTATGCACAGTACTCGCATTTATATGCAAACAATATGCGATCAAGTCTTGCTCATGCACGGTTGAATGGTCGATTTCAGTTAGTTTGAACTTGTTCTTTATTGTAAATATTGAACTCTGAGGTACTGATTTACTACAATAGTGTTCAAATTTACAAAATCGAGAATTTGCTACTAATGAAGAAAACATGAAAATAAGTTTGCACAAGATTTGAAAGTAAGACAAGGTTTAACGCATGTGGTTACGTTTTATCTCAATATACTTTTTCATGTTTTCAAATTGGAAACTTTTTAGCTGATGGGCAAGAATACTTTTGTATTGCAAAAAACTCTTTCTATATCGTACGATACCAGGGGAACAAATTTAAGGTTCTCCATGTCAGATGAAGAGAGTTGACCAATTACTTCATTGACTTCCTCTACAGAATAGCCATGTAAAATAGAGTTCATATCCTTAAACATTGGAAGATTTTCTCGTGCTAGCAATCTGGAAAAAGGATACTTTATTCTAATCAATTAAGCATGATAAGTATCATCTTGTACATTGATTATTCAACTGCTGTATAACCTGATAACACCAGGACGGTTACCCCCCGGTCGAGCCGGTACCCATTTCAGATATCTGGGTAGGTTGGGGTATTTTGTTTAGAGTTTTCCTTTCACCGAACGGGGAAAGTTGCAGCGCAACGCCAGGATTCGAACCCTTGTTCCCTTCACGGAAGGGTGCGTTCTCAGCCACTCGACCACGGCGAGCACTAAAAGTTGGTCTCGTACGTTAAATGAGACATGGAGCTTAAGGTGATCATCACAGGCCCCTGCCAGGCCCCTGTCGGTCCGGTGAGCACTTTTTTGTTTTGTTGTTCGAAAAGGACCCTTAGGTGGTGGACTATCGGTCCTAAAATTTTATGGCGCTACGGACAATAAATCCCCTCTCCCCAGGGGGGAAAGCGGACAAAATCTTGAATTTTCAATCCCATTTCAACCCAATATGAAAAAAAAAAAACGGGAAATGAATAATTTGAAAATTTACTTTCGTTAGAAATGTTCCAAGAATTCTAGAACTGTATTTATTTTTGTTCTAGCCTAAAAACTCAATGAGAAGATACGGTTTGAAATATCCATCAAAATGAACTAAAAACCAATATGTCCAATTTTTTTCATAAGCTAAGGCCTGAATCAAAAAAATTAACAGAAGAAATTGTGCTTCTTTTCAAAAGTTGCATATTACAGTCGAATTTCATACGAATCACACTGAAAGTAAAAATTTTCATAATTTAAAAAAGAATTTTTTTTGTTTGGAAATCACAATTCACAGTGTGAATATGAAGTTATGAATGGAAATTATCGAAATAAAAATTAAAACTGCATTCAATTTCATAAATTGTCCATTATATTACACTTCAACAAAAATTTTGTTCTGGCTTATACTCAAAACCAATAACTTTCAACATTCAAACCGTATCTTCTCATTGAGTTTTGATAATAGAACAAAACCAAAGACAGTTTTAGAATTCTTGGAACATTTCTTACACAAAATGAGGGCTTTTTTTCCAAATTTACGAAAAAAAGTTATATAGTTCTAAACCCAAAAAAAAATTTTTGTGATGTAATCACAAAATATCGCTTATGACAAAATTTCTTTTTAAAATGTTAAAGTTTTCCTTCATTCTCTTGTTAGAAATGCTTCAAGGATTCTAAAACTGTCTTTGGTTTTTGTTCTAGTATCAACGCTCAATGAGAAGATACGTCTTTAAATATACATAAAAATGTACCAAAAAAATTAATTTTTCGTAAAAAAAACTGAGGCCTAAATCGAAAAAATGACAGTAGTAAAAAAGTTTACTCTCAAAAAATACATATACTGGCCAATTTTCAAACGAATCGGACGAAAAAAGTTGAACAACTGGGATGATAACCTTAAACCACCAGCTTTCGGTGATTTTATCGTAGACGAAAATGGGTCAATATCGGTTAATTTTATGCGGAACCTAAAGGATTATCTTCGTTATTCATATCTATGAAGTCGCAGTAGATATTTTTACAATAACAGTGTATACTCTCATAATATGTTGCGGGACAAATTTGTAGCTTTCTGGCAATGAGTACAATACGATTTACGTTCCGAAAGTCGCTTCTGGGAATTCATTCTTGAAAGTATCATTCTTCCCACGTTGTGGTGTTTTGGGATGGCGTAACTAATAAATAATGGCAATCGTTAGAATACTAAAAGAAATTTATTCATTTCTTTATTGATCAACATAATCCAATCCATCTGTAAATTTCAATACAAAAATTTAAAAAATAATTATAAAAAGTTCTCATAATCTTCCTCTAGGTAATCCCCCTCATTCCGGACATCCTACGAATACCAAACATTTGCATTAGATTTGAATAACCAAATATTGCAGGAATATTCAAATCAGCATATGATCACTAAATCTTAATTGCAGATTTGATTGTCCTTATGTAAGTTCAGGAAGCTAAATCACTTTAATGATGAAAATTTTGGGAATTAGTGGCATATTCGAAATTCGAGGGATTACCTTATTGAGTTCTTTCTCATTTTTTATGAACAAGCAGAGCACAGCAACGGTATTTATTATTAATTCACTAAACGCATATGTTTCGGGAATTGGTACAAACTTCACAGTTGCATTTCCACTTCAACACTTTTGTACGTATAGGTATGGGCCTATGTGTAGAACAAAACAAGAAAACTATCACTAGGTGTACATAAACTATTACACCATGCAATTCTTAAAACTTCAAAGTGCATTAAATTCAGTTCGGACTCCTATTACATTTTATTTATGAACCAAATTTAACTGAAGAACAGGTCAAGAAGGAAACCTTGGCATCAGGTACTGAACATAGCGCACCGGGTAAAACTTGAGACGTTGCTTTAGCAAGTGATAGTGTGTATGCGAGAGATCCCATCAATGTACAAATTTTTGGTTCAAGTAACCAATTTGCAGTTTTACATTAAAAAAAGTTAAATTACAACATTCGTATTACAGCATATATGAAATGATATCGTGCATATGCAATATGCATTTTGCATATTACATCTGTTATATTGCAAAGGCAAAATTGCATATGTGATTTTGCATATGCACAAGATAATCCCTTGCATTGCATAAAACACTCTGCATATCTCTTGGCGTGCAATGATGCAAGTTATGCAATGGCACAGCTCTAGTGACCAATATAAAGAAACGTCAAGTGTACCTGGCCTTACGATACGAAGGACGAATATCTAAAGAAACGCACAACAGATTCAGGAATCGTGAGACAAATCAAATACGAAAATCGAAACGAAACTACTTTACGCGTAAATTTACTGAATACAATATTATCTTTAAAAAACTTGGTAGCACCGGCTTAATTCATGCTTTAAACTGAAAAATAATGCTACGAAAACATTTGAGTTCATTGTTCAAGAAAATTTAAAATATCACGAGAAAAAAATGTTGCAACGGTGTTCAAAAACTTTTTTGTAAACATAGGAAAAAATATAGCTGATAGTGTTTCAAATGCACCCACAGACCACTTGCCATACATGGACCATGTCCGTGAACACAACTCTTTCGTTGTTGCGCCAGCAAATCCTTCCGATGTAATTACGTGCATCAACAACTTGGCAAATAAATAAAGTGGATTAAAGACGTTCTCGGCTAAAGTTCTTAAGGCTACTGTCGATAGAATAGCAGCGTGCAAATCTAATATTTCGCAATAACATTATAAATAGAAGAGGAAGAGAAGTGATGAACCGCCCACGGATTCCGTAATATAGAACTTGTAGACGAAGACGAAGTCACCACCCTCAAAGGTTTTCCTCCTAATTTGCGAAGTACTATTACTACTACTACTACTACTACGTAGTTCAAGTTGTAAAGTAAGAGGGCTCGGGCTCCAGAGAGCTAAACCATGACTGGTCAAACTATCTCGGCAATCGCAGAGTCCCTGAGCCTCTGCAACGACCACCCTTACGGACCAGTAGTGCCGGAGCTTCGCTCTTCCTCCGCGTTAAGGTCGGAATTCACTGTCAGTAATGATTGTGCACACTCGAGAAGAAGGCCTGTGTAATCAAAGGCAGGTGATGAGGTGATAGAGAATGCTGTATTTGCTTTAATTTACAAGCTCTTTATAACATCCTAAAATTAATTTGTTTTATTCTACATCGGAAAATTTTAGAAGTCCGGGAAAAATGCTACAATGAAAACCAATTTTGTAGAAATATTCTCAACCAATCTTTTATCCAGGGAATCTTTCTCAACTCTCTCAAAATTGCCAGGGTGACCCCTAATTTTAAAATTCGTGATAAAATTGCATTAATAATTACAGTCCTATTTATGTACTACCAATTATTAGCAAAATAAGAGAATTATGCATAAAAAAGTGTATTTTTATTTCGACCATAAATCTTTTCTATTCGAACAAAAACATGGTTTTCGACCTAAAAAACGACAGCACGGGCGGTATAAAATCATATACAATACCTTAATCCTAATATAGATGAAGGAAAGCTGGTTTTCTCCGGATTTCTTGACTTTCGAAAAACATTTGATCGCGTTGACAATAATATTTTACTATCGAAACTACACTATTATGGCATCAGAAGAGTTACACATGATTGGATCAAAGCATACTCACAAATCGAAAGCAATATGTTGGCATTGACGATGTACAATCGGAACTGCTGACAATCAGCCATGGAGTACCCTTGCTTTGCAAGGGTCGGTCCTTGGGCCTCTTCTCTTTTTGATCATATCGATGATATAGTTATACCTACCTAATTTTTCAAATTCATACATTTTGCCGACGACAGAACGCTTTCTGCGGCTCTTCCAAATGAAAATCCTATTTTAAATGCGGAGACTATGTATAATGAGCTGCAAAATGTTTCAATGTGGCTTAAAGCTAATAAAATATGCTTCCATATCAATAAGACAAAATACATTATATTCTCATGCAAGAGACATATGTCTCTAACACACAAAAATTGGTAATGGTGAAATTGAACATACCAACTCCTGTAAATTTCTGGTCATTATATTAGATAAACATCTGATGTTGAAAAAGAATATTGCACATCTCAGTACTAAATTGTCAAAATCCGTTAGAATCCTTCATAAAATTAAAATTGCATAAAGGAGCTTTAAAAATACTTTATCGAACGATCATTTCACCGTATCTGCAATACGGGATAGATGCTTGACACGGAACTGATAAAAATAAAACCAATTTTTTCTTTGGACTGCAAAAAAGAGCCACACGAGCAGTAATGAAATTAGAATTTAATGCTCACACAAATAATTTATTCAAAAGCTTAAGAATACTTCAGCTTTTTGATCTCTACAAGGTCTCCATACGTTATTTCTTGTATAAAACCCTAACTGACGATGGCGACAGAAAACTCAAACAATTATTAAGTGCTCAAACTGGTCATCATGATCATTTAACACGAAACAGAAGTAATATCATATTTCCTTATTATTCAAAATCTCGGTCACAACGCAGTATCCTCTTCATTGGAAGTAAGGTTTGGAATGCAATCTTTGAGTTGAAGATTTGGAATGTTAATTCAGGTTCATGAGCTGTCGCCTCAAAGTCCTCATCCTTTATAAGCTTGCGAATCTGAGGGCCTACAAATAAATATACCCTCTTTAATCTTGGCGTCATTAAATTTAGGGAAGACCCCTTTGAGATACCGGAAACATGGCTTGTTTTGTTGCAGTGCATTGGTAAATGGCTTCATTAGGCCTAGTTTTATATACAGTGGTGGCAAAATGATTTTCTCCTTCTTAACTAGTAGCTAATGAATTACATTATGGCATTCTAAGCGTCATAGATTCCTGAGATGGCCATTCTGAGCGTACATAATGTTCTGATCTAACCCTTCTGTCCCACTTGCAAAGATAGCACATAAATTTGGTGTATCCAGTGTGTAGCTTATTAAGTATGGCTAATACTTTCAAGTCTGCCCAAATGAACCCCTCATGCTTTTTGTAACTTGTGCGGTCTAGAATAAATGCAAGGTTCTCATACGAGGGTGGTCCGTTAAGTACTTAGCCTATAAAAAATAGATAAGTTTCAAAAAATGGCAATTTATTTCTCTACATAATCTCTTTTTAGCTCGACACACTTGGCCCAGCGATGCTCCAACTTCTTTAACCAGTCTGAAAATACGTTTTTTCGAGATCTGCAAAGTAGGCCTCCGTGGCGGCGATGACCTCCTCATTCGACTCAAATTTCTGCCCCGGTGAGTGACTTTTTCAAGTTTGGATACAAAAATAAGTTACACAAGGCAAAACCTGAAGAATACGGTGGATGGGGCAGCAATTCGTAGCCCAATTCGATCAATTTGGCCATGGCGAGGGCGAAGGTGTGCCCCGGTGCATTGTTAGCCAAATGGGGTCGTTTTTCGGCAATTCAGCGTTGAATCTGCCTAATAATTCGGCATAGTACAGCCCTGTGATCGTTTTGCCCTTTTCCAGGTAGTCGATGTAGATCACACCTTGTGAATCCCAGAAAACGGTGGTCATCACCTTCCCGGCCGATAAGACAGTCTTAGCCTTCTTCGGAGCATGTTCGCCGGGTGAAGTTCACTGTTTCGACTGCTCCTTGATCGCTGGTGTGTACCAGTGAATCCGTGTTTCGTCGACGGTAACAAAACGATGCAAAAACTCCTTCGGATTGTGCCTAAACAGCGTCAAACACTGCTCTGAAGTGGTCTCAAGGTTGCGCTTGTTGTCCGGAGTGAGCAAGCGCGGTAACCATCGGGCTTACAGCTTTCTCATGCTCAAAATTGCCAGCAGGATATTATTCACGCGGCCTTTTGTGATGCCTTCTGTCTCAGCTATCTTGCGCACCTTCAATCGGCGGTCTGCCAATACGAGATCGTATATTTTGATCATGTTATCCTCCGTGGTTGACGTTGTCAGGGCACCTGGGCGTGGCTCATCAAAAACCGACGTGTGACCACGTTGAAATTCGTTAAACCAATTTTTGACGGTCGCCATCGAAGGAGAAGAGTCACCGTACACAGCATCAAAGCGCTCTTTGATTTCGCTGCGAGATTTCCCTTCCAAAAACATGAATCGAATCACCAACTGATATTGTTTTTTTTATTTTTCTAAAATCCGCGGACACGCTCGCTTCAACCCGCGGTCACAAAAACTATGAGTCTGATTCTGCTGAAATTTAGACAGTGGCCGGGGGCGAGGATGTACAACACGATAACAAATTTCTCTTGCGATAGTGGAGTTATGAGGCGGTGAGGCTAAGTACTTATCGGACCGCCCTCGTCTGTCTCTCTTATATGACTGAGTGAGCAACTGGAACTGAAGGCATGGTGTTCCAAATGTGCAACAGAACTGCTTCTATAAATGAAATAGCAAGGATAGTCACTTTTAAAATTGACATTATCACATAGCGAGTTTAATATGTCAGAACAAAAAATACGCGAAGGATGAACGTTTCGACCACAAGGGTCATCTTCAGCATCTGAAGAAACACAGTTATTTTCATGGAGATAAAAAAACATACATACGTATGGTTAACATTTGTGGTTTCTAACAGCAAATTTACAAGGGGAAGGAAGATTGAGCGTCATTTAAAACCGGTGTGTTTTTCATGATAAAAAGAGACTCTAAAATTCGAAGATCAGTTTGACTAGAAGAGGTTGCAATTATCTGGAAATCTTCTAAACGAATAGGCAAGTCGCACTTTTCTGCATGGGCACGCACAGAGGATTGAGAGGGAGAGGCAAGAGACCTATTTGTTCGGAAGCTTCGTCCAGCATGCTCTGCTACACGAATACGCAAGGCCCTTATTGTGGACCCAACGTACTCAAATGCACACAGTGCGCAACGATATTTGTAGATGACTGAAGAAAGCAAATCCTTCGGAAGCTTATCTTTGTAATTGAAAAAGGAATTGATTTTGAATGTGTTCACCAAATTTATCCGAAGATTAACATACATGAAGTGTTTTGACAGAAGCGTCAGAAATTTTTTTTCAATTTTCCAGATTGGTAACCGAAATAGAGTATAACAAAACAGAAATCTTTTTTCCTTACAGTTGTCAGAGGTGGGCGGTCACAAAATTTTGAATTTAAAAACTTCTTGATTGAGGAATGTATGAGCCAAGCGAGGAAAACATTATTTCGGAAAAAGTTTACCAAAAATTCAACTTCACTATGAAACTACTGAAAACTTGAACATACACTATTCGCTCTACACAACAGAGTTTTGATACAATTCAAGTTGAAACGGAAATTACAAAAACTATGGAAACTTATACCCAACCCAGTAAATGTTTACTTGTGATAGACAGAGCTATGAAATTTAGGATTTTGACGAGTAATCATAGAATCCAAAAATGGAAGACAATTTTCTTTTTCAAGTTCCATGGTGAACTTAATATTCGGATGTTGAGAATTCAAGTACGACAAACAAAGGCTACAGTGAGAATTATCTCTAAATGAAAGGGAAGTGTCATCAATGTAACGTTTATAAAATACAGGCTTATATTCAACTGGGCACATTTCCAACAACCTTTTTCGTGAAAAGCCATGAACATATCAGCAAAGGTGGGTCCTAACTGGAGGCCCATTCCTAAATTGTTTAACTGCTGATAAAAATTTTTGTCAATAATAAAAAATGTATTTAGGACAGAGTTGCAACAAAGTTTTGAACAAAGATTTGGTTAAGCCAATAACAGACTCAGTCTGAGAAAACAAGTAATCTAAACAAATCTCTATGGTCTCGCGTAGCAGAATGTTTGTAAATATATTCTCGACGTCAAAGTGTGCGGCATATTCGCACATGTTTCTCTGTAGTAGTATTTTCTGTATCTGGAGGACACCAATAAAAGGCCGCGCTGTCCAGGCCAGGTGCTTAATCGATCAATATCCATCCTTCTGTCAACACCTAGCTAAATAAACCCGCCAAGCTTCACAAGTGTTTCTCTGCCCGTACATTAGTGGTGACCGACGTATGTGGCGATTAGAACTCACATTCGCAGAAGTGTTATGTGGATAACAAGTGTCCAATTACTGGCAGTTTGAACACTATTAAATCCAGATGTGTTCCAGCGAAAACAACCAGCTCTGGCGGCCTCAAGAAACGGTTATTGTGTTTGGAATCATCGTCTCTAAAGAATTGTTGACGGAAGCTTACTGTAAATTTACAGTATATCTTAATTTAGACTCACCCTTGCGTACAAAAATTTTGGTCTACGAGTGTGAAGACGACACCATCGAATTAGTTTTTGAAGTCAGAATTGCAGCATTCACAGCGTCAACTATTGAGTGAATTTTACATCTACAATTCTACAAGAAGTGAATCTACATCTAAAAGTGCTAAAAACAAATCATTTGTGTGAGATAAATTACTACGATTGTGTCAAAAAACAGTACGAGTGTAATTGCATCATTAACTCTAGCAGTGAAGTGACACGTACTTTTATTTTAAAAGTGTAATTTCTTCAACGTGGTGCACAGTATCAACGCAGTATAATCTTGCTGTACCAGCCGACATCATTATCTGCATACCTTGTCACAGCATCACAGCACCCCATCATTGCCTGCAAGCGACGTGAGCTGCACTTGTCTTCGGTGTTCACAGTTAAGTCTTTTTTAGAAAATTTTTTTTTTGTTAGTACTGGCGAGCTCTGTCCCGGGCAGCTAGTCTTTTTTGTCGCAATTCTTGCCGCGGATATTTTTTTCCCGTGCCATTTCCTGTATAGCTCTGTAATCTCAGTAGGCATCAGTTGCATTCTGAGCATTGTGAGAGACACTGCCGTGTCCCACGTATCTGGAATTATTTTAACACCAATTTACCTTCAATTATCGACGTAAGTTTCAAATTTTATTTGCCATTTGAATAGGAGTATTAGTAGAAGTGTCTGAATCACTTTGATTTCAATGTTTGAAGCTTTAAATTGATAGAAGTTCACGTTTTTGCTGTGGAGCAGCAATATTTTTTTTTAACGCCTGGTAGAGATCTTGGTAGTGAGCTGAAGCAGTCACGTGTGGACTGGGTGTTATTGTTGACCAGTCACAGGTATAATTGTGCTGCTAAAAATTTTAATTTGCAGGATTAGGGACGCTAATTCTTGTTTTCATTGAGAGTTGGTGACAAAGAACTGATTTTTTTTTGCTATGGTTCTTCAATGTGTGTAATTAATTGATTTTGTGTGTTATAACTGCTTTTACGGTGGTTATTATCATTCTAACTGTGTTTAGGGTGTTTATTATCATTCTCGGTGTACGATATTAATTTTTGAATGAATTTTAAGTGAATTCTGGTATTGAATTGTTGATTTTTAGTGGAATAGGGAATTTTTCGATGAAATACGACACATGTCGGATTATTCTGATTCTTTGGACAGTGATGACGAAGCAGTTCGAACTAAACCTACGGTAACTAGATACGGACGAGTCAGTACTCCAAGAGTGACTACTGAGACAGTAATTAGCAAAATGACGACCCCTAACGCAGCGACCGCTGGACCTAGTGCTAGTACTGGACCTAGTAACGTTAACGCGACACAACTTGCACGTGATATTGCTGCTAACATGAATGTACAACCTATGGGAACGATTATGACTAATGCAGAGCTTCCTACCTTCAGGGGAAGACGACGAGTCCATGATTCCGAGTTCCTCGAAAATAAGAGTTTTCATACGCATATCCAAAATTTAAGGGCTTACATGTCCTTGTTGCCAGATGCCACGAGTGATGAGCGTAGGAAGGAATTTTTAGTGCGCTCGGCTAACAAAAACGTAGGCGATTTCAATTCCGTAGTTACTAAACTAGTAAATGCTGATTTAAATTATTCATTTGATCAGGTTGTTCAAATCCTTGAGGACATCTACGTATCACGCGGAGAAAAGAGTATTCATGCATTGGCTTGCGACTTAAACGAGTTGAAATTAGTTAAAAATAATGCACTTGCTGCTCAGATCGTGAACGCATTTTCGAAAATAAGAAAGCTAACCGAGAGTATTCTTAATTCAAACTCACTAGGGTGGCAACGCCACGTGTATTTTCAGAACTGCACGAGTCAGGCTGAGTTAAAAAAATTTGTAGGCGATAGCATGTCGTACAGTTTGGCGTTAGCAATTTTAGGTCCCCTTTTCGATGAGTCTTTCGCGAGAAAAATATTTGAAACACAATTTTCCACTGCAGAAGAGCTATTAGCTAAGTTGATTTCCGCGGTGCGAAGCCAGAGCGAGTCTAAGAAGATTCTCGCGCAAAAGTATCATGTCAGACAGGACAGTGAGAGTTACGTAGGTGAAGTGACAAGTGAGTTCGAGGAAGTTTTGGAAGAGCCAGACCAGTTCCAGGAGAACGAGGTGTACTACGGAAGTGTCGGAAATTACCGTAGGAATTTTCGATCAGGAATGAGGAGGATTGTTCCTAGACCTTGGCAAAGTAGAGGACGAAGTAGAGGTAGAGAGTTTAACAGTTATGTAGGAGATAGAGGACATGGATACTCAGAATGTAACATGATGAAATCAGATAGTAGTAGTTCTGGTTCTGTACAATTTGCAGGAAATTCAGGAAATTCGGGAGGAAATTCAGGAACGAAAAAACCAGGATTCCCGTACTGTAACAGTTGTTCGACGGTAGGGCACTTTGAGTGCAGATCTCAAAGAGGATCTCAAATGCCGAGAGGATGTTTTGCATGCGGTGGAACTCATGTAGTAAAGAACTGTAGAGCGAGCGGTTCGGAAGTCCGTAACTATAGGGCGTATTTACGCGGTAGAGGTAGCACAAACCGTGGTCAAAGTGAAGTTCATTGGGCGGAGAGCAAGTCAAGCGATTTTTTAAACTAGGTGAAGGTAGTAAGGAGGAATTGAAACAGATTGAGCCCGAGGTATTTAACGGTACCAACCTCGTAAAACTAGAAACCGTGGCAATCCCAGATACAACCGAAATAACCAAGTCGTATGTTGACCCCTTATTTCAATGTAAAAATAGATATAATTTGTTGCAAGAAGAAGAGCTAGAAAATGATCATGATCAAAGTAAGACTGTCGAATCTTATTTCTCTGTGAGCGTTGTAAAAAATGTTGATAAAAATGCTGGTTTAATATCATTCAAGGATTCCAACAAACCGACCATTATTCTTAAAAATAATGACCAGTATTTAAGCGCCTTGCTCGACAGCGGCTCAGAGAAGTGTCTTCTCAGTTACAGACAGGTTAAAAATCTGAGTGAGGAAGTAAAGCCGAGTAAATTGAGAGTAAAAGGCGTTAACGGGAAAAGTGACGTCACTGGTGAAGTGGAGTTATCTATTAAAATTCCCGGCACTAACAAGGTAATTAAAACAAGTGCACTCATAATCAAGGAAGCGAAGTTCAACTATGACTTGATACTAGGTCGAGACGTATTAAAAAATGCAATCATTAACTTTAAAGATAAGGAACTTCTTTGGAATAACATTTCAATTCCTTTTCAAGATTTAAATATGGAACCATTGTTAAGCAGAGAAATAATAATGCGAAAAATAGTGAATAGTGACTGTCTATTGTCAGAGATTGCTGTTGCAAGAAGGAGCAACAGGCAATTAAAAAATGATGACTGCGGCAGAAACAATGCTGACTGCAGGAGAAAAAATGCTGACTGCAGGAGAAAAAATGCTGACTGCGGGGCAATGAGAGCTGCGGTAGCTCAGAGACAGACCATGAGAGCTACGGTAGATCAGGCACAGACAATGAGAACAAAACAATTAATTGTTCATTGTAATCAGGCCGAAGTACCTGGTAATTCACTTAATGTAATTTATGGCTTCCTTAAGAAACCAGTTGCAGGAGAATACATGATTCTGAAAAGATGTCTTGATAATGGTGCTATAATAGCTGACTCAATTGTTCAAATAAATGAAGACGGTGTGGTACCGATTATGATCTTAAATCCAGGCGAAGAGACTGTGTATATCTCTGAGAATTCTATGCTATGTAATGTTGAGTTAATAATAGCAAGTGATATTGAGAGCGAAATGTATTTAACAAGTGTGGACACAGCGCTCAGAGATGCGTGTGATGTTGAAGTAAATTCTGTCGCGGGGTCGGATACGACGAAAGTTAAATCGACATGTGGCGGAAGGAATGCCATAGTTAATAGAAAACTTGCGTTGGATGCTGATACTCGTGGCAGAGGTGGAATTCTTGTTGATGACAAGAAGTTAGGTTTTAATGCAGAAGTAAATGTAAATTTATTAAGTGGAGAAAGTGGAGAAAAGGAGTTACGACGTGAGTTGACGGTAAATGATATTTCATGTAAGGAAGATGACGTACAATTACCTTTAGTTAATTTGTTAAATAAATTCCGTGACGTAGTGACTTTGGAAGGAGAAAAAATAGGTGTAACTAATATTTTGAAGCATCATATTCAGTTGAAGACTGATGCGCCTGTGTTAAATTTAGCTCCCTATCGGATACCTCACAAGTACCAAGAAGAGGTAATGAGAATAACTAACGATATGCTAGAGCAAGGTATTATAGAAGAGTCGCACTCTGACTTTAATTTTCCTGTCATTGTAGTTAAAAAGAAGTCAGGAGATTTACGGCCCGTTATCGATTTTCGAGCCTTGAATAAAGTTTTAGTTAAACATTCATATCCCATTCCCCGCATTGATGATATCCTAGCAACTTTAGGAGGAAACACGTGGTTCTCTAACCTTGATTTGCGCAGTGCATTCCATCAAATTGAATTAGAAAAAGAGAGTAGAAAGTACACGGCATTTACCGTAAACTACCGTAAATATCAATTCTCCCGTGTACCATTTGGTCTTTCTACATCGCCGGGAATATTTCAAAAAGTTATGATATCTGCTCTTGCACCCATTCTGGGTAAACTAGCCTTCGTCTTCCTAGACGATATATTGGTATTTTCAA
Source organism: Morinoia aosen (assembly GCA_030386875.1). Taxonomy (NCBI): domain Eukaryota; kingdom Metazoa; phylum Arthropoda; class Malacostraca; order Amphipoda; family Talitridae; genus Morinoia; species Morinoia aosen. The sequence continues at coordinate 45,075,049 of CM059559.1, forward strand.
AAAACAAGGATCAGCACTTGACTGATATAGAAATTGTCCTTAAAATGCTGCGGTCCGGTAAATTATCCTTAAAGCTTGAGAAATGCCATTTCTTCAAGAAAGAGCTCGAATATTTGGGCCATATCATTGCCGCAGATGGAATTAAATGTAAATATTCAAAAAAATTACAAGAATGCCGAGCGCCAACCAACGTTGAAGAATTACAACAGTTTTTAGGTTTGGCGAATTATTTTCGCAGTTTCCTACCAAATTTCGCTGAAATAGCCAGTCCTTTGTACAATCTATTGAGAAAAAATGTAGTTTATACTTGGACTAACGAATGTCAAAAAAGTTTTGAGTTTCTGAAATCTCTATTGACTTCTGACACAGTTCTGAGACATCCCGACTACAACAAGGACTTCCATGTTTTTACGGACGCTTCCAATTCAGGAATTGGTGCTGTTTTAATGCAAGCAGATGAATCAAGCGACAAAATTCTAAGACCTATTGCTTATTATAGTAAAAATCTAAACTCCAGCCAGCGTAGATACTCGACTACGAAAAAAGAGTTCTACGCGATACACGCTGCCTTAAAACATTTTAGATACTTAATTACAGGATATACGGTTCGCGTCTACACCGACCACCGCCCTCTTGCACCACTGTTTAATAAAAAATTACCCGACGATACCAGTATGTCACGCTGGTGCATCGATGTAAATTCATATGACCCGGTTGTTAAATACCTTCCTGGGAAAGAAAATATTGTGGCTGATTATTTGAGCAGATTACCTATTAATAACGAGAAACTAAATCTTAAAGAACTAAATTCTTGTGATGATTTGGAATCCGCAAATGAATCGGAAGTTTGCATTGCAGAGACACGTGCACGGAAGCGACAGACGCACGCACGCATGACGACCGACGAGGCAGATGACCTGCCGGTTAGAGACAGTCTTGACGGAGACAAACACGCTTGTCCCAAGCTGCTTAGTTACGTCCCAAGCGAAGCTGAGATATCTTGGACGATTAAGGAATTTATCGACGAACAAAACAACGACGCTTTCTGTATAGAGATTAAGAATGCTTTGTTGCATGACAGTGTTTCGACTATTCCTGACTTAGATAAGTTTCTAATGTTAAATAATATTCTTTATAGACGTAGAGAAATTGATAATCGACCGAGTACAATTTTGACAGCGGTCGTACCTAATTCTTTAATGTGTAAAGCTGTTTTAGCGATACATAGTTTATATCATGTAGACTACAAGCATACTTTGTTTAAATTTAAGTTAAAATATTGGAATCAGTTAGAGAAAACAATTGTGCGCAAATTTGTTCAACATTGCGAGGTGTGTAAAATTATTAAAGCAAGACCTTCAGTTCCAATTAAAATTTTGACAGCTCCAATAGCTACAAAACCTTTTGAAGTAGTTTCAATTGATGTTTTGGGGCCACTTAAAGTAACTGATAATGGGAATAAATATATTCTTGTTGTGATTGACCTTTTCTCGAGATTTTGTCGTTTATATGCAATTTCAAATCGAAATACAGAAACAGTGATTTCTTGCTTAAGCAACTGTTTCTCACTACTCGGTTACCCTAAGACGCTCATTTCAGATAATGCTTTTGAGTTTAAATCAGTGGCTCTCAAACAGTTTGCAAAATTACATGCCATTTCAAAAAGGGAAGTTCTGGCTTACAGCCCACATTCTAATGCTGTTGTGGAGCGCAACAATAAAAAAATTACGAATCTGTTGAAACTCTATGTAAATACACTTGTTAATGTAGAGTGGGACCAATTATTGGAAGTAGTAGAAAATTCTTTGAATAATTCTTTAAATTCTACTATTGGCGAAACACCAAGCTATGTAATGTTCAATCGCGATACGTGTGCATATTATCAGTCTGACAGTTTCGATTCAGTCATTTACAGTTTTGATGAAGAAATAGATTTAGTGAATATTAGAGCTAGAGAAGCCGTTCGAACAGTAGAAAATATACGAAATTTAATTATTAACAACACAACAGAGCGAAATCTCTATAGAAACCTTAAGCGGCGCAATAAGGATATTCATGTTGGTGATAGAGTCCTTTTAAGGAATCATAACAAGACCCATAAGCTCGAATTAACTTGGATTGGTCCAGCAGTAGTCCAAAAGGTTAAACGTAATTACGCTGATATTAAAATTGGACCTAAAATTATTAGAAGTAATCTAAATCATTTGTTACCACTGAAAAAGGTAAAATCTGTGAGTTAAAAAGACGAGTTCATTGGACTATATGACGTTTTAACTAATCGACGAGTAACGAGTTACCCTTTTATCGTTGTCTACTCCGTTTTAACGTTTTTTTTACCCTTTTACCCTTGTTTTACCGTTGTGTACCAATAATGTTAAGGAATATAATCATAATTTTAGACGCATCTATGCTCTGTGCAATATGCTTTGTGTTCATATTAATCTCACTAATCAATGCGTTGTATTTTTTTATGTTAATCTTACTGTTGCTTTATGATCAAGTTATTAGATGTAAGGTTTAAGCATTTACCCCAAAGGAATTTGTACTGTCTCGTCTAGCTGTCGTTTAGACGTTTCATTAATTTTTTTTAGAATTCACTCAGACATCCGTATTGCTAAATTGACAGTTTTAATCATGAACGGATGCGACGACGTCGAATTGCAAATAGCTGAGGTTGCTGTTCACCTTGTGAGATGGGTTGTTTTGACACTGCGGACGTGTACCGCAGTGCTATTTTTGTTCCGTCGGAATGGCCGACGATCAGCAAAATTTAGATTACATTCGTGAGAAAGGTGTCTTGTCACCGGTCACATACAATCAGCATTTATTTTCTTTCTGCGAGACTATCGTGGTTGTTTAATGACTGTTGTCAGACAACCGAGATCTGATACCAAATTATATGTTGTATTTATTTTACTTTATGACGGCCATGCTAATTTCTCTGTATTTGTTCTTTGCAGCGTATGCGCGGGACGAGTCAACAATGGCTGAAGCGTTTGGGGGCGAGGCTGTCGCGGGTGCAGCGACGACTTTCGCTGGAAATGACGATTTTCTGGTCATCTGCTCGACAATGGCGTTTGACCAGAAGTTCAACAACATGGAGATCGCGCTGATAGTGATCCTCATCCTATTGTCGACGTTAGGACTCGCCATGATTCTGCATGGTCTTCGTAGGAGAGCAACGATTTTACTTAGTCTACGAGATCAACGTTAAGAACTTTAGTGATAAATTTACCTCACGTAAGCGGGCAGGACGTCCCCGAGTTTAAATTGGAAATTCTTTAGGATGGAAAATTTATTCGAAATAACTGAAAATCGATTAGTTGAAAAGTGATTAGAACCTAGGTAGTTGAAAAATTACCACAATGGTAAAAAATTGGCGCGCAGTGAATTAGGAAAAATGCAAATCAAATCGCATGAAACACGCGATAAAAAATGCGCGCAGTGTTCGATAATCTTAAGTATGTAATATTAATTTTAAACTTGCCGTGTTTTTAATATTGACGCGTTAAAACTCTTAATATGTTCATTATTAATTATTGCGTTAGAAATTTACTGGGACGTTTCTAAATTAAAAATGTTTTGCTTCGAACTGAATATTTTGTTGATATGATTCCCAATTGCTTGCGAAAATTCTTGCGGAGTTTTGAAATGTTTTCACATGTGGTTGGTTTACCGGAGTTGAAAAGTTTTTTGTGGTAATTCCGACATTTAATGCGTAATTAGCGAATGGATTTAAGTTGAATTAACGTCTTATGAATAAGATGGCGTTTTTTGGCGTTTTGCTATTATCCTTTTTCATCGTTCAACGTGGCAGTCATCGTGCAGTAAATTATTTTTTTTGATGCACGGTAAGTCAGTTGCTTTGCTTTTTGCGTGTTTCCCTTGCTTTTGCTAATTTTGCTTTTTAGTTATTAAGTTTCGTTCACAATAATATATTTCTGTGTTGAGAACATGGTAGCCCTGGGTTTTCTCTTGAAGGTTGATCGAGGTGATAAGTTAAGAATTTAGATGAGTTTAAAACAAAAGTTGAAAATTTAAAAATTTTATAATTTTTGATGAATGCGGGTTTTCTAACTGTTGAATTTTGTTTTGCGATGCGTAAATTTAATGTTTAGTTTTCTACAAAATTACTTCACCGTATTGTGTCTTTTTGTCGCTTTCTTGTAGGAATATTTGTGACTGAAAGGTTGATGGCGAATGGTAAATTGTTGATAGGCAATGGTTACTTAACATGTTTTTCTACGGTTTATTTTTGTACTTCATTGGAGCTACTAATATTTTTTTTCTTCCTCCTGCGCGTTCTAATTTTTAGTGAGTTAAATGTGTTACCTATAATCTAGCTGCTTGCGTTTATTCTATAATCTTTTTTTGAAAATGTAATCGGTTCTTGTGTTTTCTTACTATGCGTTTAGCGATGTATCGAAGTTTTTTTCACGAACGGGTACGTATATATGATGTTCGCTCGAGTTACCCTCGTGATTGCTTGTTTTGATTGAACTGTAGTAAGGCTTGGCATGATAACATTGTTAATTTCTTTTGCTTTTTGATAATATGAATTGCGATACGGTTAACGTAATTTAATGTACAACGGTTACGAGCGTTTCAATTTTTTTGCTCTTCTCAAATAATGTATTGTCAATTCATGAATTGTACTTTCATTGATTGCGCTAATTCTGCGAATCACTTAAAATTTCGGTTAACCGTTTTATTATTTTTGTGTGGTGCTCTCTCAACATTTGGGAGGGGGAGCTATGTGCGGCATATTCGCACATGTTTCTCTGTAGTAGTATTTTCTGTATCTGGAGGACACCAATAAAAGGCCGCGCTGTCCAGGCCAGGTGCTTAATCGATCAATATCCATCCTTCTGTCAACACCTAGCTAAATAAACCCGCCAAGCTTCACAAGTGTTTCTCTGCCCGTACAAAAGGAAGCCATAAAAAATTATCAGCGTTATCAATAGAAACTACATCGCTTGCAAAAGATTTCGAATTTTCTACTGTATAATCATTAAAAGTAAAGGGAGTCAAAATAGGAACTAAAAATTTGGCCAGATTGAAACTAAGAGTCCGATAGGCTGCAAAAATAGGTCTGAACGGAAAATTTACCTCGAAATTGCGTTTGTGGATTTTGGCAAGACATAAAACACCAGGAGCGAGCGCTTCCGGAAACGTATAAGGTTTTGTACACATCATCGGAAATTGAGCCAGAATTTTTGAGTTTACGCAAAAAATTATTTATTTTATCTTCAACACTGGTCGCGAATTTCAGTATTGGTTGATACATCACTCTAAACTTAGTTTCATCTGAAATAATGTTTTTCATACTATGTATATACTTATCTAGAGCGCCTAGTCCTTTATCACGACGTGTAACAATTAAGTCTTTATTTGAGGCTAGGTTTTTCAGGAGTGATATATCGTCTCTGCTGAATATGCATGAAAAAATTTTGTACGGCTTGAAACCGTAATAATACTTGTGAGCTAAGATTTTCAGCTGATCTTTGATCACAAACGATTCAGATGGTAGTGGAGATTTAAGGCTGGTGAAATGTTTTTCGAAATACTGATCTGCGAATTTTATATAGAGTTTTTTTTTATCATGAAAGGCAAACCGGTTTTAAATGATGCTCAATCTTCCTTCCCCTTGCAAATTTGCCGCTAACAATCACAAATGTTAACCATACATATGTATATTTTTTTATCTCTATGGAAATAACTGTTTCCTCATATGCTGAGGATGACCCTTGTGGTCGAAACGTTCATCCTTCGTGTATTTTTAGCTCTGGCATATTAAACTCGCTAAGTAATAATGTCAATTTAAGTATCCTTGCTATTTCATTTGTACTTAAACTTTGCAAGCGGCAAAACATTGACGTAAATCAGAACTACTTTTATGCTGTAAAGGGATCCATCTATGAATAGCCTCCACTCTTTGGGTTCATAGGACAGCTCAAGGGCATTGGATAGGCTGCTGATATCATTACAATAAGTCAAGTTGTTTTCCAAAGTGAAGAATTCCTGCAGATTTGCAGAACGCTTCCTAAATACTGTAATTCCAGTATCTTCATCCAACAGGTGACATTGTTGCAAGCGTGTGGCCTGGAGTTCACTCTGTTGCTTAGTCAGTGTTAGAACACGAACTAGATCATTGAGTTCTGGTTGGGTGATGAGATGTGGTTTCTTATCAATTTCAAGTTGCGTCGTATACGTTGTATGTTATGTTGAGATTCTGAATCGCCTGAGTTGCTCGTGTCATCGCTTGATAGTTCAGAGGGCGGCTCTGGTGCAGGAATATCACTTGAATGTTGAACTGGGGGAATAGCACACAGAAGATCTGGATACACGATAGATTTCTTGCCTTTTCTGTTTCGACCTGCAGGAAAATAAAATAAAATCATACTAAAATAAATACTGTTAGTTGTGATCACATGCAAAAATAATGGAATTACAATTTATTATGATTTCGATCTTTTTTCATTAATATATCGATTGAAAAAATATATAAAAACAGTAAAAATGAACACTGAATACCCCCCTTTAATTTCCGTTAAGCAGAAGTAGCAATCTGTTGAGCGGTCCTTTGGCTCCCCCCAGACCATTGGTACGCCAAACATGAGGCCAGTCCTTTGCCTTTCACCCAGGCAGAAAGAGAACTTTGCACTTGACACAACATTTGTGAGTGCCCAGCTTTTGTCCTGGTGCCCCACTTTACGTCCAAAGTACAGCTCATAAAGTTTCTTTACACATTGAGTCAACTGTCTCTTGTATTGCCTTAACCACATATATAACAAAAATTGTCTGGCGAATTCTTGCATTCTCTAGGCATCTTAACTCTGAATCCTGTTAAGAAAAACACGTAGCTATGTAAAAATTACATCAATAGTAAAAGCAATGAAAAATTTTGTTCAGATAGACATTGAGGGCACTGCTATTTACTAAGAACTAGAGGGTCACGGATAGAAACAGAAAACGAGAGTCTCATTTCCGTTTTTTTTTCATTGTTATACAGTGACAATTAAAATGAGAGTAATTTGTTTCAGAATGAGTGAATCAGCAATTGAGTACAAGCATATGTTCTGATCTTTTAAGAGAACAACGATAGGGATTTTAGGTTATTTTTGGTAAGCTGTGCTAGCCATGATGGAAATATATTTTTTGGGGGTTTATTTTTAAATTTCTTCACACAGTCAACCCTCACGGCAATTATTTTGTTGGAGAAATATAATACCAACTCCCTCGAAATCTCTTCGTCGCTCCGCTCCTAACTATGGAAATTTGAAATAACGATAGTCAACAAATGTAAATGACTTGATCAATTTTATAAGAAACAATCACGGCGTAACACACGAACGGACGAAGGAACAAGCATGTGCATTGATGTAGAGAAAATAATTTTACTTGTGGCAAGGCTAAAATTGTTATGAGCAATTGAAATGCAGCTTCTGAATTGTAAATGCAGGGATTGTACGTAAATTCTACAACCATATACAATTGTACAAGCATTGAATAAGTGGATGCTTAGGCGCTCTGAGTTTGTGAAGTAAGCTTTGATGTCCACGAATACGCTTAGCAATTGTGATATGGTGATGGAAAACCACAAAATGAGAAAATTATTCTATGAATAAGGTGAAAGGCAGAAAAGGATAAGGATTGGGCCATGTTTAGAAAATTTAAATCGCGACATAGGTAGCTCCTCAGAAAATCACACTCAATTTCTCCAGAAAGAGTTGAAAAAAAACGTGCAGTGAATCGGACATAAAACTGGTTTGCTAATTGCAAGATAAATGTCAAACTGTAATATAATGCCTATTTTTTGCAAAGTGGTTTGGATTCTTGTGCAATACATACCTTTCTGATGTCACTCTACAATCAGAAATATTTCTAAAATACATTAGAAATTGTGTGTTTTTACCTTTGTATGTTCATTTAAATTGTCTCAGCCAAGTGTTAAAGTTCTTTGACACAGTGTGGGCACCCCGTGGAAATGGACAAGTTGCAAATAGAAAATATTTACTTCAAGTAAACGAAAATAAAAAGTCAATTATATTGGTTATGAAATAGTTATTAATAATTATTAGGAAATGACTAAGAAAGACATGAGAAAATGGTATTCATGCATTTCAAAACCTTTTCAATTCTTTACGATAGAATTTTCTCCATTCCCCAACAATGCATGAACGCTGCGAAAATAAACTGCGTGGTATCACTGGAACCTCAACTACAGAGTGTGTATTTGATGAGGGCACAGCGAATTCTTCTCAGCTTCCTCAGTGCATCGCTTTCACGCGGACTAATTGCTTATCTATTTGGGGCAAGTGATGAATACGTCGAATATATATGAGTACAATATCATTTTAGGCATGTCATGCGAGAAACGAATTTCTGTTACTGTCGATAAGACGTCGAACAAGATTGCAATAAGTAGAAAACATTCCATAAGTGACTTAAAACTTATCAGGAAGTATAATATTTTTCTCATTAGAAGACTATATCAGGAAATGAATCTCATTAATTTTTTAAATTAAGGGGAGCGTCCCCCATAAAAATGGGGAAATGTGTAAATGTGTAAAAATGGGGAAATGTGTAAAACGGGAAATGTGCGTCCCCCATAAATAGCAGCTAATAGGTTTTAGCTGCTATAGGAGAGGAAAAAGGTCAGGTACATCCTGTGAAAAAATGAATTTCGTAAGTTCGCTTGTTCGCCCGCTACGGGTGTTTGAAGAATGGGTGAGGGGTAATTGGTATTTTACCATGTTACATCTCCCCCTTGGTTCTTTCTTCACGGCGCAACGTTTCTATGTCATCTTCTATGTCTGTTTATTACTATAAAATGATTTCAATGGTCCTAGCTGGTCCCATAAATAATAACGAAGAATGATTTAGATTGTTTATGTTTACCTAATTTGCCTCATTTTGTAGGTTCGGAATGCGGGGTTTCAAAATGCGTCTCCTTCTACAGTTTTCAAGCTACAACAATGATTTTGATATCATTGGATGCAGAAAAACGTGGAGAATAAAGGTATCTATAAGGGAATTTCAGGATTTGTTGCAAACAAAAGTTGTGATGTCACAAATTTAAATAAAAAAAGTAAAAATAAAAAATAAAAATTTTTTTGTGTGACTTCAGAGATTTTCCTTATAGTATCCTGTAATGTCCACGATATTCCAAATCTAATGACATAAAAATCATCACTGTAGCTTGAAAACTGTAGGAGGAGATGCATTTTGAAACCCCCTCCTCAAACTCGGTTTTCTACGAATATAAAATTTTCTTTGAAGAAAATCGCATATCGTCATAGAAAACAAACGATTCCAAATTGCATTTCCTATCTGTATACCAAATTTCATTGCTCTTGGTTCAATAACGAACAAAAAGTTTCGTATGGGGGACGCTCCCTTTAAAGCATGTATGAAGTTTACCATTTTTTTGTGAAGAATTATAAAATTATGATTCAATTATACAGAGATGTTGCTTCTTATCTTGTTGCTTCTTATGAAATGTTGCTTCTTATCTTATGAAAAGATGTTGCTTCTTATCTTCATCGTTATCATGTACTGCTTGTGCACATTTACGTCTTCATTGTTGTTTAGATACACGTTCTTATAATATTTTAGGTATGTTTCTTAATGGTAAGAACGGATTAAATTACTTTCCATTATTTCTTATGGGAAAATTGGTTTCGGTGTTCGAACAAATCGGTTCTCGACCACCACCTCAGAACGGATTATGGTCGAATTCCGATGTACCACTGTATATTGAATCAATATTTTTATATTTTGGCATTGAAAATTACTTCATAAGAAAAGATTTCTTGACACTTGATTAATTTTAAATTTATAACTATTATCTCAATACTAATCAAAATGGAAGTGTTTGGCATACAACACTAATTAAGGGAAGCGAACGAATTCTCCCATGAATTTATTTGAAAAATGAATGAAAGTACTAACAGAGGGAAATAAGCTTTCGGGTATTCACAGTATGTTTATAACATTTAAATAGACAGTTGTAGCCCTGAAAATTTTGAAATTTACCCATACCCCTCTACATGAAAATTTTTTTACAATTTCAATTTCCCAGCTAATATTGGACTTAGAGACAAATGTTATTTTTGTTCGATTTATAATCAAAATATCTACGATGACTAGGAAAGGTCTTTGTTTTTTCTAAAAAAAATTGATAACTATTTGGATGCTAAAACCAGAGTTATTTTTTTCCAACCGACAATGAAAAAATTTCTAATCAACTTTTCAAAAAACTCTCCCTAGCATTTATAGTACTCACTTTGCTCTTCACGATGCAAAAAATCTTCTCAATACCTTCAAAACTGTAGGAGAGATTGCCCGCCAAAGTCTATGACCCACATTTTGAAAAAATGTCGGTCAAAGTTATCAAACACCATAGTGGAGAGTACCCATTGTTTCCTTTATTTGATTTCGTATTTTTTTCATCAGAACTTATAAACCAATACACTACGGATAAGTCTAAAACATTTCAGATAAGTTTTCCATAGTTTTAATAAGTCACTACCACTAATAAGTCACTGATACTTGCTGCCAACTGCAGAGGGCCTGAACGGTTTCTCCCGTGAAATATTCAAGAACTAAAAAGAAATACTTCGGAAGTGAAATAAGCTCTAATGTATTCACAGCATGTTTATAACATTCCAATACACATTTATAGCCCATAAAGTTTTAGGAATTTACCCACACTCCTTCCCCCCCCCCCCCACCTCCGACCCCCCACCCCTTGAGAAGTAAATTTCTTAAATTTTCAATTTATCAGCCAATATTGTACATAAGAGACGATTAGTTTTTTGTTTGATTCACAATGAACATATCTACAAATTTTCGAGACAGTTTTTCGATATCGCTCCTGAGTTTTATTTTACAAAATGTAGAATTTTTAAACCCTAATATTTTTTTAATAAACAAATTTTAATCAACTTATCAAAAAACAACTTCGTGTATTTATAGAACCTACTTTGATCTTTACGATGCAAAAAAGATTTCCTCCATAGGTGAAAAACTGTAGCTGAGATTGCCCCTCAGAGTTGAAAATGCTTCTTCGGCCATAGCGAACAGCTGTATTTGATATTCTAGGCATTTCACAGGACGGACAAGCACAAAATCACTCACTAAGAAGGTCATGAGACAACTAAACCTCTCTAATGAATGGAAAGTTGCCTAAAAACTAAGAAAAGAAATAACTGTATTTTACGTCCGAATGAATTGTTTACAAATTGAAAAAATATTAATAAGCTATTTGGAACTATAAACATCCAACTCAATACAGTTGCCAGCTCATTATCTGTATTACTTCCCTCTCCTAGCATATATCTTAAAATGTGCAATTGTTGGCAGAATCGAACATGCTTTATTTACAGTTTAAAACATTAATTCACAGATTCAGGAAATTTCTAGAAATTCCTAGTCAACGTTAGCGACCCCTGGTGAAGAGCGTATGTGTATCTTTTGTCAGTTAGCACCGTAGCACTGAAGTGGTAAGATGTATCACCTTACAAATGCACAAATGGCAGTCATGCATTTCACTTATGGTGCTGCTAATGGTAATGCAAGACGTGCCGCGAGAATCTGTCACGAGCGTTACCCTAATCGAGAAGTCCCTGATCATCGATTATTCACTGCATTGCACCGAAGATTGACGGGAAACGGCTGTTTTAGTGTAAACAGCGTAGACGTTGGTCGCACAATAAATTATCATCGAAAGCAAGAAGTGTTGGAACATTTCCTTAGAAACCCGCGTACGAGCACCCCTGCCGCAGTAGCATCTTTGGGTATTCGTGGCCATAGTACAGTGTTGCATGTATTGAACCGGAATAATTATCATCCGTATCACTTCCAAAGGGTCCAGGGTCTCCTTCCCGTTGATTATGGTCCTAGTGAGCGATTCGCGCTTTATGTATTTTAGGGAGACCATACAAGTACCGGATCCCGTTTTTTTGTCGCAGAATCCTTTTGCTGAAAATGAACTGTTTAGTTCGAAGCGTTCAATTTTATTCATTTAGACTTTACTATTTGTATTAATAAAATGACTATACGTTCAGTGATTTTCACCTTACTTTTCATTTCAAGAAAACTCTTAGGGTGGTGTGTTCAGGTTTCTGATATACGACTGGGTGAACCGGTGGAAAAATAAGAAAAAGGTTTAATAATTTACCGAACTTCAACATTTTAAATGAAATGAAATCTAGAGCGGGACACTTGAATACACGAAATTAGACTTGAACACAGGATACACATGAATAATAAATAAAAACACCTAGATGGCTATAGTTTAAGAATATTAACAAAATGCACTAAGCGCAAGCCTAACCAGTTAAACACTATTAGGATACACTGCTTCGAGCCGGCCAGATCGCAGCTCCTAGCGTGGACCGTCAAGTTGTAGGTCAAACGAGTGCCGGAAGAAACGTGACGTCAAGTCCACGAAACGAAAAGTCGTCAGCATAGAAGCCGGGAAATCATCGGTTTTCCAGAAACCGCCACCAGCCGTTGCCTTGGGCACTCTTCGGCATTTAGCTCGGAGTTAAGCTGAACAAATGTGTACTCTTCTTAATATATAAAAACCGGTTAGGTTGTGGCTGGAACTTGCCCAGAGTATCTCAGTGTGGGGGACGACTGATGACCTCACTGATGAACAATCAAAACCAAGCTGTTACACACTAGAACATGAAAATGAAAATATTGGAAATATTGTCAGGGCTATAACGGATAAATAAAGCACAGAAGTATCCTAAAACCAAACGCACCTCCGCCTCGAGCGGTAACTGCTGAAGCTATGAATGAATTCCTAGATCTCCCTGACTAAATAAAAAACATGTTGCATTCAGCACGCGTTTTCTTCCGACGCAAAACTACAGTAAGAAAGACCGATGAACAAAATGCAAGCTGAATTCCAATACCTGGCGACATAAAATAAGAAAAAAAGGTTTAACCCGAAAACATTAATTCCTACGGCTTTCCATTCCTTGACATGGTGGTTGTGTGTACAGTATGGGAAAAATAATATGTTTTATTCTTTCATTCGGGAGTAATTTAAAGTCGATGATTGAATTCTTTCGAAAATTACGAGTGGGTCAACCTAAGTTTTCTGACGGCGCACGAGTCGGAGAAACTTATCAATAAATTTCTGTATTTTCCAGGAAACTGTTGAAGTCGTGTTCGTGTGTACAAAATGGCCAAAAGAAAATGTTTTATTCTTTCATTTGAGAGTAATTTGAAGTCGATGACTGCATTCCTTCAAAAGTTACGAGTGGGTCAACCTAAGTTTTTTGACGGCGCGCGAGTCGGAAAGGCTTATCAGAAAAGAAAGAAAGAAGAGAGAAAAACGTTTATTTTCCAAGTTGCCACATGAGATACATGTCAACATATTGTGTTTTAAAAAGTTTCTTAACATAGGACGTCCTAAAACAAAAGTTCCATACGAGGAGTACTAATTGACAAACCATCAGAGGTGTACAAATAGAAAAGCCATATGAGGCATAATAATTGACAAACTATACGAGGTGTACTAATAGACAAACTATCAGAGGTGTACAAATAGATAGACCATACGAGGCATATTAATGAACAAAATATACGAGACGTACATACCTCGTACTAAATATACGAGGCTCTTTCTATTAACAAACCATACGTGGCGTGCTAATAGTCTAACAATAGTTCCATACGAGGAGAACTAATTGACAAACCATCCGAGGTGTACAAATAGATAAGCCATACGAGGCATAGTAATAGGCAAACTATACGAGGTGTACTATAAGAGACAAAATATCAGAGGTGTACAAAAAGATAGACCATACGAGGCATATTAATAGACATAATATACGAGGCGTACTAATAGACAAACCATACATGGCGCGCTAATAGTCTAACTTTGTCAAGGGTAGTTGAATGAGAAATGAAAAATATCATCTCTTGGATATTTTATATTCCAAGAGATGGCTAACAACTCGTAAATAATTCGAATACTGCTAAGGAATTATTCGAAACTCCCAAGTTCTTAGCTGAAATTATCGAACTAGGAAAAGGACAAAAAACGCTATACGGGAGCAGATTGAAACCCCATCGTAAATGACAATCAAGTATTGAGAAAAGGTTAGTCATGAAGTAATTTATAAAAACATCGAAGTAGAAAAAAGACAAAAAACACTATACCGGAGCAGATTGAAACCCCATCGTCGATGACAATCAAGTATTGGTTAGTCACGAAGTAATTTATAAAGAACATCGCGCAACACAGCACGCACGTATAGAAATTCGTAAACAAACTTACACTCATAAATGAAATGTATGGCTTGTTCAGCATACAAATATAGAGATAATTTTTGCACGAGCGCTTTATTTCATTGATCTGTTTATACTTTTAATTTCTTCTATTCACAGAAATGCCCTTCGGGGCCGTGATAGATCGATTTATAAATCATTAAACAAGCGCAATCAATTTGTTTATTTCTGGAATTTGGTTCAGTGTTAACTGATCGCAGAACTTTAGGTAAAATGTAATGTGTCATGAGGTTTTACTTTTTACGCAAAAAGTAGAAAATAGAAATATATATATGTGCATGTGCTTATTATATATATGTACGAAACGTGTGCATGTGTTCACTGATACATAGACAATCATGTTTGCGTGCTCACACCTACACACCCATGCACATACTAACACACATTTTCATATATATACGGATTGAAAATGAATGTAAGAGAAATAAACATGACAAATAACCTTGCTCTTTCTATATTTAAAATGAAAGCCAAAACTCTGATGAATCGGAAGAAATAACCTGAGGAAAAATAAGGAATTGAAAAAGGACTTTCGAAAACGTAAAATGGAATCGTTTTTTTAATTTCCTAAAAGAAATTTTAAGAAAACTCAAGTTACCGCCGAGGAACAACAACAACAACAAATAAACATATTTCATATCTTCTCGATATTCTCTGCGACATCATGCGGACATGGGTACATGGGATAAAATGGAGATACAGTGTAAGCCGGTTACCATGCACTCATGATTGACAAATATCTACAAAATTTTGGCAGAAATGCGTAAACAAACATATACTCAACATCAAAATTCATAGCTTGTACAACATACGGACAGAAAGATAATTTTACCACGATTTATATGTTCAAATTGCGCTTTATTTCATGAATGGTATTTTTCATTAATCCGATTCACAGAAACGCCCTCTGGGGAAGTGATAGATCTATTTTTGAAATCATTTCGCTAGTGCAATGTAATGTATTAACCGGATGGATTTTGCGTAAAGAAATGAAATAGAAACATGTATATCAATATATATATATATAAATACCTACATACGTTGTGCGCAGCCACTTTAACAAGTGGACTCAACTACCCATGTTAA
Source organism: Morinoia aosen (assembly GCA_030386875.1). Taxonomy (NCBI): domain Eukaryota; kingdom Metazoa; phylum Arthropoda; class Malacostraca; order Amphipoda; family Talitridae; genus Morinoia; species Morinoia aosen. Next base: position 45,090,448 of record CM059559.1, read on the forward strand.
CGGGCCCAACAGCACACATATTTACCGAGCACCCATCTGGGGCCTGGTAACGCTACAAATTAAGATAATTTAAACATTTAAGCGGAGCGTCAATAGCAGGAGTATCACCTGAAGATCTTCAAAAACAATGTTCAGGTGAACACGCTTCAATGTAGCCGGCTGTCAAGGACCCGAGGGCCCACTGTAGCGAGGGCAGAATGCCGAGTCACGCGCAGCACACAAGAGAGACGTGCGCCCGCGATCAAGGCCGTATCCAATCTGACGTGGCAGCCTCCGGTTGCCACACACATCAGCTTGCTCGAATCCTTCGCGATGGCTTAGGACTCGTACAAGATGATCAGACGAACGTTTTTTAGTGTTAACGTTTACATTTTTCGCCGTAGACGTGAGGACCCCCGCCATTGCTCCGCCTAGTCGTAAAATTATCAGCGTAATTAATTTTTAGGCTTATTATATGGGGCACAGCCCCTGCCCCTTATTGCGGAAGGCTTTTTGTACCTTATAAAATCCGCAAAGGACCTCAGCGTTTGAGCAATGACTGGAATCTCGACAACGTACACACACATATTAATATATATTACTTATTGAAAATGAAATATAAGAAAAAAATACATTTATAGAATAAAAAATAAAAAGATATAAACAACCTACCATCTACTACACCGAAAATGACAGTTGAGCTCACTGTAATCCTAAAAAATTATTCGGAAAAAATAACTATAAAGAAAAGAAGACTTCGAAAAACGTATAAATGAACTGGTTTCTTATTTATTCATAGAAATTTTTAAGAAAACTCAGGTTACAATCAAGAAGCAACACAACTTATCAATTAATATCTGTATTCTCCAGATAACCGTTAGGGTCGTGTGTGCAAAATGCTTCACTCCTTCGTTTGAGAGTAATTTTAAGTCGGTAGATGCATTCTTTCAAAAGTTAGAGCGCTCCCCAATCGTCCCCTTTTTTACCCTGTTTTCAGGGAGGAAGACAGTGTTCAAGTTTACGATCGCGCGAGTGGTCGAAATTTGGCAAGCTTGTCAACAAAAGTGCATTAGGGGCGTATCTGGGCCGGAGGCTTCAATACCTACCACATGGAACCAATTTCAATCGGTGAGATATGAACGTCAAAACGTCAAAGAAACAAATCCGTCTTGATAATATGCCTTTCGAAAATATTATTCCTGTTACTACTTTACAATTGAAACTGTAACACAGGAACGCTTTTTATATTTTCAGCTCATTATTTTCCTATCTTACGCAGGAAAGGTGACACGAAAGATATTTTGTTTCTGAACGCAGTACAATATGTTTGCCATCGGTACTAAATTTGTTTAACAGTTGAAAACGAACGTTCTAACACTTCTAAAACTCTTCTTGACCTAGCAATTACAAACAATCCCCAAGCAGTATAGTAGTGTGCTACTATTTTGAATCCTTATTATTGTTAGTTGCGTCTTGTTTGTTAGTAGGTGCGTTCTGTATACTCTGGAAAGTGACATCCACGTGCGACCTGTTACGCGTAATAGCGAGAGCATGTGGAGGGTTGCCGAGGATAGGTTAGGAGAGTTAGTTTTTGAAGCCAGTAGAGGTCGGTTGACTACCTTTGTACTCCTCCGTGTATACTTTCATCGGTGACTTCGTTGTGCGTGATATGGCGAGTCTGAGCAAGGACGAGTAATAAAGGCTGAAGTCCGGTGCTAGAAGACTCCGCCATAAGATAGTCGCCAATGTATGAAGCAGGATGGTATAGTTTCATGTAGCATAGTCAAGCCGACCGGTTTTATCGCAAGTGGTATGTTTTAAAGTGTAATATCCTGAATGTGGATACCAATAAACGTAAGTTTTGCATTTTGCTGTTTCCCATGAAAGCCGGATAGAGAATAGCGCCACAAGTTTGGGTCTAGAGGTAATAGGAAGCTGATACGAATTCAGAAGAGAAGTTCGGTCGTAATTTGCGTTCAGATGTATTTCGGTAAACCCTTTTGTTGGCGACTGTACCGAAGCCTGGGACGGCTCTGGAGCTTGTTGGCTGATTGGAGCCTTGGATGCTCTGGAGATAGGTTGATAGGTTGGCGGTTCTTGGAGGGCATTGAAAAGTAAGGTAGCAGCGCTACGACCCGTGCTTTCGTTGGTTAGGCTGGTGAAGCGGTGGTCGCGCAGCCCAGTGTATATAAATTCCGCGACCCCGCGGCATCAGGACTACCACATTGGTGGCCAGTATGGGGAATTGAGACAAAGTTCTGGAGCTTTAAGGGGGCTGATACGAAGCTCGGAACAGTCTCAAATTGGAGAACCATTAGGTGTTAAAAGCGGGTTGTGAGCGGTCTGCGGGTTTTGTTTGGGTAGCCAGTAAATTGAATTTGTGAAGTATGGCATCAGCAGCGGATATGTCAGACGTAATGCTGCAGCTGGTGCAGGCTATAGGGAAACTTGGGAAAGAAGTACCTGAGCCCAGCATTTTTAAGGGGGGAATTGGTAATGTAAAAGAGTTGGATACGTGGCTACAAGGTTTTGAAAAATACTGTAAGGTGCAATATGGGAATGACACGGAAACATGGCTGGCTAGTTTGCTTAAGTATTTACAGGGAGAGGCTAAAGAGATTGTGGAGGCCTGTGGTCCCGGTGTGAAGTATGAATTTGTGAAGAAAAGATTAGTGCAAGAGTTTGGGGCGAAATTATCATTAACGGATACGGAGTTTGGGGCGTTCTTTTCCGCAGAACGTAGAATGGGCGAAAGCTTATTGTGTTTTTCCATTCGCTTGGAAAGGCTAGCGCGGGAAATGTTGCAGGAAAGTGACGAATTCAAAAGGGAAGGAATAGTAAAAAGCAAATTAATTAGTTCACTGCGGAAGGAGCTTGTGAATCGATTACGGGTACAGCTGGGGCATTTGGATGGTGTGACTTTGAAGCAAGTGGTTAATCTGGCTACCGTGTTAGAAGAGCAGGAGGGTGAGAGTATGCGAAACGAATTTGTGTGTGCGAGTGAGGAGAGACGGGTGCGAGAGGATGTGAATGAACAGTGGCGAATGAAGAGCGCGTGTTTCTATTGCCATGAGAAAGGGCATTTTGCGAGAGCCTGCCCTCGGAAAATGGAGGAGAGAAGTGCTCGCGCAAGAACGGAAGTATGTGCGTATTGTGGACGAATGGGGCATCTAATGTCAGCATGTGTTCGGTTTAAGAGTGAAGTGTGTGCATGTGTATGGTGTGGGGAGAGTAGTCATAAGAGTTTTCAGTGTCGAGAGAAGCCGGGAAACTAGAAAGGACTGGTGCGGTTGGGGGCGCGCCAGCTGAAGTAAATTCCCCAGGGGCTCGAGTGACCAAATTAGGAAGGAATGTCAAGAATGTGCTGGCTTATAAACTTAGTTTGTGTGCAAGTGGGTTGCCGCTATGTGCATTGTTGGACACAGGAGCCTCGGTATCAGTTCTATCGGACGCCTATTTAGAAGAGTTCCCTGAGCTGAAGTCAAATTTGCGACCGGCGGAGACTTTAGTGACCGGTGTGACTGGAACACAGCTCGGCGTTATGGGAGAGTTACAGTTGCGGCTTAGCCTTAGCGGACAGGAGATGGGTAGCCAGAAGTTTCTGGTCGTTAGGAATTTGTCAGCATCGGCTAGAGTTATTTTGGGATTGGATTTTTGCCAGCAGTTTGTGAAGTTCCTCGATTTGCGGACCGGTACCGTTAGTTTGATATTAGGAAACGGACAGGAGGTTACGGTAACACTAGTTCGAGGAGTGCCGGAGGATTTACAGTTCCCAGTTTGTAGTCAGGAAGTGATGACTTTGCCAGCGAGAACGATAACTAGAGTAAAAGCTATAGTTCCGGGAGCCAGCGAAGGGAGCGAAGGCTATCTGGAGCCCGTCCAAGATACAGAAATGGTGAGGATAGCTTCATCCGTGAATCGAATATGTGGGGGTGAGATAGTGGTCGAGCTTGCTAACGTATCAGATGAGGAAGTTAAGGTACGGAAGGACCTCGTTTTGGGAACGTTTGTGACTGTGCCGGAATATGCGCTACGAACTATAGGTGATGAAAATGCGCCCTCTGAAAAGGCGCAAGCGAAGGCGTTAGAATTTAATTTGGACGAGACTAATCTGACATTGGAAGAACAACGGAAAGCCCGGGATTTACTGGAAGCTTACAGTGACCTGTTCGCAAGTACGGATGCTGAATTAGGCCATACTAATGTGTTACAGCATAAAATTGACGTACAGGGAGCACGACCAATCAAGCAGAGAAATAGGCGCTACCCTGGCAAACTGGCAACGGAAATTGAGACTGGGTTGGCTGAGTTAGAACGGAAAGGTATAATTCGGAAATCTGAGTCGGCCTGGTCGTCTCCTTTGGTGCCGGTGCGCAAACGAAATGGACGATTGAGGTTGTGTGTGGATTTTAGGGCTTTGAATAGTGTGACGAAAATGGATAGTTTCCCTTTACCACATATGGGTGAGACTTTGGAAAGACTGCGGGGACACGTGTTTTTTTCGACGTTGGACCTTGAATCTGGATATTACCAGGTGCCTCTGACGCCGGAGTCGTGCGAATTAACTGCGTTTTCTACGGGGACTGCGTTGTATGAGTTCACGCGCTTGCCGTTCGGGGTTTCCAATGGCCCGGCCACCTTTTCGAGGTTAATGAGGATAGTGTTGGCTGGTTTGCCGGGTGATAGTGTTCAGGCGTACCTGGACGATATTATGGTGGCGGGCCGGGATTTCGCTGAACATTTGGATAACTTAGACGCAGTATTCCGGAGGTTACGTGTAAATGGCCTTAAGATTGCCATTGCGAAATGCAGTTTCTTCCGCTCAGAAGTAGAGTATCTGGGTCACGTAGTGAGTCGGGACGGAATTAAGCCTTTGGGGCGCAATGTGCAAGCAATTCGGGACTATCCAATACCCACGACTGTCCGGCAGCTTAAATCCTTCCTTGGGATGGTGAATTTCTATAGGAAATTTCTATCACTACCAACTGAGGTATTTGCCCCTTTGAATGCGCGAACGGCGAATCGGATTTTGAAGTGGGATGAGGAAGCCACGCAGAGTTTTCTGGCTATCAAGAAATCCCTGACTGAGGCCCCTGTGTTGGCATTTCCCAATTTTGATTCGGACGAGCCTTTCGTCCTGACTACGGATGCTAGTGCAACGAGTGCCGGAGCTGTGTTGTCCCAGTGGCAGGAGGGTCAGGAAAGAGTGCTTGGGTTCGCGGGGACTAACTTCAGTAAGGCTCAACGGAAGTATAGCGCGACAGAACGGGAGTTGGCAGCTATTCGTTTTGCAGTACGTCATTTTAAACCTTATCTATCTGGGCGAGGATATGTAATAAGAACTGACCATCAACCTCTGCTGTATTTGCATAGAATGAAAGACGTGGATGATCGATTGATGCGTACCCTGTTAGATCTAGCTGTGGGGTCTTATACCATTGAGTATGTCCCCGGGAAGAATAATATTGTCGCAGACTGCCTGTCTCGGGTGAATTATCCATGGAGCATGCCTGATGTACCCGAGGAGAACATTGGTGTTGCTGAGTATGAAGTCTTAACTAATATACAGGGTGGTCCAGACTCCTTGTTTCAGGCTTTGTGTGTGTTGCTGGGTCGGAGTGACGCTGAGACCATTCGGAAACGCTGTTGTGATGTTGTTCTGCAGAAGCCGGAAAGGTATGGCTTGGGGAAGGCGGCTACACATAGGAAGTGGGCTACCACCTGGAGTAGTCCGGGGGTATTCCCGCCATGGGAGGCAGTTCAGGCGTTCTCTGATGTGTATGGACTCAAAGTCGTAGTGTGTTTCCGGCCAGGGAGTCTTGTGGAGGTAGTTCCTGAAAGAGAGGCACAAGCGGTTGTCGCATTGGAATGTTTGGGTGGGGTACATTTTAACCCTGTCAAGCTGTCTCAGGATTACGGGAAGCACTCTGTCAATGTGGCTATCGCTTCGGGAACTGAAAAATGTAGTATGTTGGGAGCTAGCTTACCGATTATTGCTGCAGGTCAGGACGCTGACCCAATTCTCGTTAATGTGAAGGAAAGTTTACGGACAGGACAGGCCAATTTGCACTTGGGAGCCTATAAAAAGTTGTTCAAGCGACTATGCTTACTGGATGGGGCAGTGTGCATAAGGAAAGGGAGTCCTCGGGGAAAACCTGTTCCGGTTGTTCCAGAGAGGGACTTGCCAGCATTAGTGAAGGAGTATCATGAACATCTAGCTCATGTGGGAAGAGATAAACTCTGGAATGCTTTCAGGAGAAGTTATTTCGGGCTTGGCTTGGGAGTTGTGGTGCAAAAGACGGTGCGGGAATGCGTAGTTTGTCAGCAGCATAAGGGAGACGTTGTTAAGGATTTTCCGTTGCGTCGGCTGGATAAGAACTTGACGCGGCCGTATGAGGTGTATGCAGTGGATCTGTTGGAACTTCCCCGGAGTAAGAGAGGTTATGTGGGAGTCTTGGTCGGCATTGATCTGTATAGCAAGTTCGGTCATGCAGTGCCGATACGTTCAAAGCAGGCCAGGGCTGTAGTGGGAGCCCTGGAGCGAAGCATTTTCACGAGCCTACCAAGGACGCCGGAAACAATCAGATCAGATAATGGGCCAGAATTCACCTCAAGGGCGTTTCAGTCGCTGTTGAGTAGTTATGGGATCCGACATCAGACCATCGTACCTTATGCCGCCCACATGAATGGAGCTGTGGAAAGATTGAACAGGACCATTAGGGACAGGTTAGCAGCCACCTGTGCGAAAGTTACCGGAGATTGGGATTTGGTCCTGTCAAGAGTCATGATGCAGTATAATCGGCTAATTCATCGAGAAACTGGAAAAGCGCCTGGTGAGTTCTTCGTGTCTGAAGAGGTTACACCAGATTTGCCCAAGGTAACTGAAAAGGAGAAACTCTGGCGACCTGGAGGTTCCCGCTTCCGGCATTTTGACGTGGGTGATTACGTCTTACGAAGGATCATGCATTTGCCCGGGGCTGAACGCCACAAGCTCGCGCCCCGTTTCGAAGGACCCTACCAAGTAGTGCGATGTTACCCGGATGGAGTGAGCTACCAGCTGAAGATAGAAGGGCCTCGAGCACGATATTTGCGGGCTCATGTAGGGCAGTTGAAGCAGTTCCATGGGAAACCAGAGGTTGGTCCGAAGGTGGACGTGCCAGCAAAGGCGCCGCCCTGGCAGGATGCGGCGCCGGCGCGGGGACGCCGGCCGCGGGAGAGGGGCCGACAGCTTGTCCTCGGGATCGACTGGGAGCTCTTACGAGGAATCAGGGCAGGAACAGTGAGGACTCCTAGTGCAGAGAGGGAGGACGACGCCCCCTCTTCGGGCGGGGTGCAACCCGAGGTTTCGGATGGTACGGGGTACCACATGGACGAGAACCGCCCTGACAGCGTGCTGAGTGGGCCTGGGGAGGTAAGTTACCCCGCGTCCGGTTCGAGCCCCTCAGATATTTCGGATTTCTTACACCAATACGACGCAGCGCTAGTCCCGAGGACGTCAACGCCGGGTGAGGAAAGCAACAAGGTTAAGCCGGACCAAGTTGGTAAGAAATATCCGCTCCGGGTGAGACCCAAAGTAAATTACAAAGTGTGAATATGTGAGAAGATGGGTCATTTGAGTACCGAGTTGTTGCGTCCCAGATCATGCTGATCTGTGTCGTGTAGTGAACTGATGTGAGTTTGTTTTAATAGAAGTTTTACTTGTAAAGTGCAATGATAGTTTAAGTCATGGACAAGAAATTGTCCTCTTTTTAAAAAAAACTAGTCGTTACGGAAAGTTTTCAAATAAAGATAGTGGGCAGTAAAGGCCTTGTTTTATATTTGGCACAGAATAAGGAGAGTCCCTAGACGAGGTGCTATGTACTAATACCCCCCTGTCCTCAGAGTCGGGTGCTGCTGCTAGTGGGAGATTCCCGTGCCAGAGATGCAACCTTGGCCGCCCCTCCTGGCTGGAGGCTGCGCCTGTGTGTGTGTCCAGGGGCTACTTTGGCCCGGCTGACGGAAGCTGCACAGAACGAGCTCAGCGCTGGGGAACGGCCGGATGTGCTAGTCATGGTGGGTCTCCACTGTGACCTGACGTATCTGGCCACCTACGGCGTGGCGGCAGCTCGGGGCCTCATGAGACTGGCAGAACCGGCCCCACTACCTGAGATTCGTCTGGCCGTGACCTCGGCAGACCATGTGCTTCGCCATTATTACGGGGTCCCGGTTGTGTGGTGTCTGCCGGCTACCCCCGATTTCGCCCGCTTCAACACTTTCCAAGGTGTACGGACACGGCGCTGGTATGAGCTACCCGAGTTCCTCCGCCAGGAAGCGGAGTGGTCGGCCACCCGGTATAGATTGACGGTGCGGGAACTGGAAGGGTATTTTCAGCGGCAAGGGGTCCATACGATCATGTTGGATCGCTATTTGGAGTTACACCGGTACTTGGATAGCCAAGACGGGGTGCACCCCACACCCGAAGTGGGAGCCGGCGTTTGGAGGAGATCGCTAGAGGAAGCGGTGGCCCGCCTTCCCGCGATCGGTCCGTCGGTGGTCCGTGGCCGGGTGTTGTCTCTGGCGGAGCGGTTCCGTCGCAGGGAGCGGCGCAGGCGGCAGAGCCGGTCGCGGCGGCTGAGGGCCACGCTGCGGGCGGTCGACCTCAGTACCGTGGACCGATGGCCGGGCTACCCCTTTTTGCGGCAGTCGACGCACGGAGGGCGTCGCCAGTAGTTTGGCATTTTGTTCATTGTGTTGGGGTTTCCCGTTGGGAGCCCCCAGTAGCTATTTAAGGGGGGAGGGGTATAGTAGTGTGCTACTATTTTGAATCCTTATTATTGTTAGTTGCGTCTTGTTTGTTAGTAGGTGCGTTCTGTATACTCTGGAAAGTGACATCCACGTGCGACCTGTTACGCGTAATAGCGAGAGCATGTGGAGGGTTGCCGAGGATAGGTTAGGAGAGTTAGTTTTTGAAGCCAGTAGAGGTCGGTTGACTACCTTTGTACTCCTCCGTGTATACTTTCATCGGTGACTTCGTTGTGCGTGATATGGCGAGTCTGAGCAAGGACGAGTAATAAAGGCTGAAGTCCGGTGCTAGAAGACTCCGCCATAAGATAGTCGCCAATGTATGAAGCAGGATGGTATAGTTTCATGTAGCATAGTCAAGCCGACCGGTTTTATCGCAAGTGGTATGTTTTAAAGTGTAATATCCTGAATGTGGATACCAATAAACGTAAGTTTTGCATTTTGCTGTTTCCCATGAAAGCCGGATAGAGAATAGCGCCACAAGTTTGGGTCTAGAGGTAATAGGAAGCTGATACGAATTCAGAAGAGAAGTTCGGTCGTAATTTGCGTTCAGATGTATTTCGGTAAACCCTTTTGTTGGCGACTGTACCGAAGCCTGGGACGGCTCTGGAGCTTGTTGGCTGATTGGAGCCTTGGATGCTCTGGAGATAGGTTGATAGGTTGGCGGTTCTTGGAGGGCATTGAAAAGTAAGGTAGCAGCGCTACGACCCGTGCTTTCGTTGGTTAGGCTGGTGAAGCGGTGGTCGCGCAGCCCAGTGTATATAAATTCCGCGACCCCGCAAATCAGAACTACCACAGCAGTACTCAGCACAGATATCTTACCGTCCTTTTCTGATCACCATTGGGTAGAATGCCGAATCAATATTTCAAAAGAGAGACAGAAATCTAGTTACATTACATATAGCATGAAAAACCACGAATCTCCTGAAATATTTCAAGAAAAGCTCTTCGACAGATGGAGTGAATTTCAAGGCATGGAAAACACCGATGATGTCAATCTACAAGTTTCGCTTTTCAATAAAATTTTCGTATCAGCACTTAACCTTTCACTACGAAGAAAATTAAGCCAAGAATTTCTAAATGGATAACAGATGAGATAAAACAGTTGAGCAGAGCTAAAAGAAATTTGCAGCGTGGGTACAAACTGAATAAATCAGACGGTACGCGTCGAAAATTATATAAAGATCATGAGAAGATCCTACGAAGAAAAGTTAAGGAAGCGAAACGGGACTACTTCCACAAAGAACTCTTGGCGGCAAAACAAAACCCAAAAAGAACTTGAAAAATCATTAGAAAAGTTGCTCAGTATAAAAATTCAGACTGAAAAAGCATTTTTGACAACTCCACAAAAATGGCGAATAACTTTAACAGTTTCTTCTCGAAAGTTGGCGAAAATGTTTTCCATGAAGTATCCAGATCAGTTTCAGACACATCTACAGGGGAAAATCTGAGCGATGTTTCATCCCCAAATAGTGGAAACAAATAGAGACCAAAGCAGGTTAGCGTCATAGAGATACGAAAAATCTTATACCCACTAAAGAATACTAAAGCGACTGGACATGATGGCATAAGCCTCCAACATATAAAAGACAGCTTCCTTGTCACAGCACCCCTCATTCGCTTGATAATAAATACATCTATAGCCACAAACAAATTTCCTGATCAATGGAAACTATCCATTATTAAGCCATTACATAAATCTGGTGATACCGACATAGCGTCAAACTACAGACCAATCAGTCTCCTGCCTGTTATGTCCAAAATATTAGAAAAAGTAATAACAAACCAGCCCTCGTCTTACATAGACGAGTCACATCTACTGCACCGCAATCACTATGCTTACAGAAGGAATACCAGTACCCAGGACGCCCTGTTAAACATAACAGAAAAAATTACAACGATATTGACCAAAAAAATTAACTCTCTTACTATTGTTTACTATCTCTCCAAAGCATTCGACAGTGTTGAGCATAAGAAACCTTTACAGAAAATTTCAAACCTAAGAATAGACACTCAGTGGTTTGAAAGCTACCTACTAAACCGCTCTCATGCAGTGTGCTTGAATAACAAAATGTTATCATTTATACCAAATAATTTTGGCGTCCCCCAAGGTTCAATCATCGGCCCGCTCCTATTTTCAATTTTCATCAATGATTTCCCCACCATGCCAGCAAACACAAAAATCTCAATGTATGCTGATGACGTACAAATTGCCATGATAAGCTCAACAGCGGATTTAAAAGAAACACAAGCCAACGCTGAAAACCTTCTGTGAAATCTGAAATTGTGGTATGACCATAATGGCCTTAAACTTAACATAAGTAAAACGCAATGCATTATTTTGGGATCACAAAATGCGATTAAAAATTTACCACTATTCACGCTAACATTTGGAGACAATACAATTAATCCAGTATATAAAGTAACAAATCTGGGTGTTTGATTTTACAAAAATATGATTTTCAATTCACACGTAGAAACAATGTGCAACAAAATTAACGGAACTTTAATGTTCTTTCGTCGCATTAAAAACACACCTGACGAAAAATCTAGATTATTAGTGATTCAATCTTTAGTTTTATCGCGTCTGGACTACTGCAGTCTTGCATGGGGAGATTTACCTCAATGTCGTCAGGAAGAGTTGCAAAAATGTGTAAACTTCGCCGCCAAAGTGGTATGCAGAGGAAATTTCAATAAATACGATCATTTCACCCTTCTTCTAAGAAAACTCGACTGGATCCTAATACCGAACAGATTCATGATCCAAAAAGCTCGATGAGTGTTCTTCTCTCTGTACCTCCCCCAAAGTAATGCAGAGGTGGTAAAATTTCTTCCATCTAATATCCCAAGCAAAAAACCACATCGGAGGAATGATGTTTTAGTCAGTTACCGTTCACCTAACGTGGGCAAAAAGCTCTCTCAGTTTCTGGAGCTTTTTTGTGGAACAAGCTTCCCCAGCATATCAAAAACTCTAAAACTGTAAAAGAATTTAGAGTAAATGTGTCACGTCATTTTGCATCTCTGTCATAGGGCCTGCAGCATTTCGATGTGAATTTCCAATCTACCAGAAATTTTAATTTTCCTGAAATTTTTGTTAGAAAATTAGAAACTATGTCATTTTACATTCGCTAAGCCATTCATATATTCATCTTACTTATTTCTCTCGACAATAATGAGCACCACAGCCGTCAGTTCAATACAGCAGAACGAACGCTTTTTCCATAATTGGGAGTATTTCCTCATTTTCATTTGTTATTTTTCTCTTCTTTGTATTAATATTTAACGTCCGTATGGCAAACATACCCTGAAACACATTTTGTGTGTACACCAATATACAAGTTTATAGATGTGAGGGTTGCACAAAGTTTTTAATGAATTAAATTTTTGGCTAACGTTGTTTCGCTATATCAAAATCATTCTCGAATATGTTTTCAATCGATTTCGGCTGAGCTGGGGAGAGGGGGTAATTTAAGCATATCATTTAGTCTTTTCATATTTTTCCGTGCGTTCAGCGCAGTACACTAGCACTGAGCTTTCAAATCGGAAAAACTCTATATATCTGTAATTAAAATTATGACTTTGGATCATTGTTCAATCTACCTAGACGTGCCAAATTTTGTAAATGTTAGCCACCCAGATGTGATATCCGACCACAATGCAACTCCATTTTATTCCATGTACACATGTCCGTATAATGCTGAAGAGTTGTGTTGTTTCTTGACTGTAACCTGAGTTTTCTTAAAAATTTCTATGAAGAAATTAAAAACCAGTTCATTTTTATGTTTTTCGAAGTCGTCTTTTCCTTTTAGTTATTTTTTTCCGAATTATTTCTTAGAAGAACAGTGATCCTCATGAGACGCACGTGAATGAACCCACAACAGAAGATTCCCATGACCTCTAAAGCTAAACTGTTATTTTTGGTGTAGTAGGTGATAGGTTGCTTTTTATATATGGATTTTTCTTCTCTTATGTTAATTTTCAATAAGTATTTATATTAATAAGTGTGTGTACGTATGTAGGCATTTATATATCTACATAAATAGATATACATGTTAAAAAAAATTAAATAGGTAGATATACACCAGCGAAATGATTCAAAAATAGATCAATCACTTTCCAAAGGGGTGTTTTTGTGAAACGGAATAATGACAAATACAATTAATGAAATAAAGCGTAATTTGAGCATATGAATCGTGGTAAAATTATCTTTCTGTCCGTATGTTGTACAAGCTATGAATTTTGATGTTGAGTATATGTTTGTTCACGTATTTCTGCCAAAATTTTGTAGATATTTGATAAACATTACTGGTAGCTGGCTTACACTGTACTTCTATTTTATCCCGTGTACCCATGTCCGCATGATACTGCAGAAAATATCGAGAAGATTTGAAATATGTTTTTTTTGTAGTTGTTGTTCCTCGACAGTAACTCCAGTTTTCTTAAAATTTCTTCTAGGATATTAAAAACTATTTCATTTATACGTTTTTCGAAGTCCTTTTTCTATTCCTTATCTTTCCTCAGGTTATTTAATTCTAACGATTCATCAGAGCTTTGGCTTTCATTTTAAATGTAGAAAGAGCAAGATAATTTTTTATTTTCATCAACATTTTTCTTATATTCATTTCCAATACGTATATGTATGCATATGTGTGTGTGTGTGCATGAATGTGTATGTGTGCGCACGCAAACATAAATGTCTATGGATCAGTATACACATGCACACGTTCGAACATATATATATATACGCACGTGTACATATATATATGTTTATATTTCTATTTTTTGCGTTAAAGCAAAACCTCAAGACAGATTACCATTCACCTAAAGCTTTGCGATCAGTTAATACTGAACCAAATTTCAGAAATAAACAAATTGATTGCGCTTGCTTGATGATTCATAAATCGATTTATCACGGCCCCGAAGGGCATTCTGTGAATAGAAGAAATCGAAAGTATAAACAGACAAATGAAATAAAGCGCTCGTGCACAAATTATCTCTATATTTGTATGCCGAACAAGCCATGCATTTCATTTTTGAGTGTAAGTTGGTTTACGCATTTCTAGATGCGCGTGCTGTGTTGCGCGATGTTCTTTATAAATTACTTCGCGACTAACCTTTTCTCAATACTTGATTGTCATTTACGATGGTGTTTCAATCTGCTCCGGTATAGCGTTTTTTGTCTGTTTCGTACTTCGATAATTTCAACTAATAACTTGGGAGTTTCGAAGAATTCTTTAGTTGTATTCGAATTTTTTATAAGTTGTTAGCCATCTCTTGGAATATAAAATATCCAAGAGATGATATTTTTCATTTCTCATTCAACTACCCCATGACAGAGTTAGACTATTAGCACGCCACGTATGTTTTGTCTATTAGTACTCCTCGTATATTCTGTCTATTAATATGCCTCGTATGGTCTATCTATTTGTACACTTCTGATAATTTGTCTATTAGTACACATCGTACAGTTTGCCTATTATTATGCCTCGTATGGCAATTCTATTTGTACACCTCGGATGGTTTCCAATTAGTACTCCTCGTATGGAACTTTTGTTTTAGGACGTCTTATATTGAGAAATTTTTAAAAGCCAGTATGTTGGCACGTATCTCATGTGGGAACTTGGAAAATAAACGTTTTTTTTTCTTTTTTTCTACAGGAACCATTAGATCAAGAGCCAAGCTAAATCTCTTCGATCATGAAAATTCTTTCAATAAGGAATTCTTTCTCCGTAGATGTATTTAATGCGTCTTCCTATAAGTTTTCCTCATCATATTTCACTATGTAGTTGACCTCTTATTCCTCTTGAGAATCCACCGATGATTCATCTTTTTCCGATGATTAATCCTTTTCTCCCTGTTTAGGGTCGTTTGCAAATCCTTTGGTGCGCGTTATCAGCGTTGTTTAGGCAAAATGGTCATCAATTTAAATATTTGCAAATATGATTATTCAATTACATTTGTCTTCTGTATTCGAAGTCCGTTCATTTCACTCTATGTTCATAAATAACGTTTTCTCTTCATTTGAAGTGTACGTACACTTTATTGAGACACCTTGTATGTATACGAACCCATACTGACTATTTATCAATAACAGTATTTGGTAATAGGTATAGATACTGACACAACTGAACTGACACAAAAAATAAATGTATAAATGGTAATATAAATGAAATCAACATTTCAATGGTCTAATATCTTATTAAGAGAAAAATTATATAGAGCAAATGTTGAGGCACCGAATGAGAGGTTAGTAGCTAAAGCTCATTTTACGCCTACGGTGTGGAGCGACGGTATGGAGCGACGGTGAACTTGCTATCGCTCCTCCCACGAGAGGATTGAGCTTCAGTGCACATCGACTTGACTTTACATTGCCGCTCAACACAACGCTCCTTCCCGAGAGACAGAACTCACCACGCAGGGCTCCTCCTTCTGGGTTTTTCCACCGAGATCTTGTTTTTTCAATCCCTCCGGGGCTGCTAGGTTTAGTTTTTGATCTATTGCTAAATATGTTTTTTTTCAAGTCAGACAGTAAATTCAACATTAACTGAAGGAAATTTAATGATGCAGTTAAGAACTATTGTTTCAACACCGGATGTAAAGGAATATCTGATTCAAAACCACGCCCATCGGATGGGTTAGAACGTGTTCAATCTGTTTCTCGACCTTAAAAACGCGTAACGAACGAGTATCTTACGAACTTGCAAGCCTGGCCAAGCCAGGGATAGCCGGCACTCCCCTTGTGTTACTTCGATTTGCTTGACACGTTGCAGTGAGATGACGCGCATTTTGATCGTAAAACTGGTCATGCATTCCTTTAAATGAATGTCTAAAAATTAATTTTTTACACCATCAAATTTTTATATTATTGCCGCACTAGTATTCAAAATGTCTTGCTCTCAAAAAACGATGTCTAAAAAGAGGTATACGCAGTCTTTCAAAGAAGAATGGTTAATGGAAAAAATGATAAACCTGTCACGGTTGTAAACCTAAGCCGAAATTGGTAGGAGATGTCATCAACGGAGACCGGCTAGCCATTTTAGAGAACCCAACTAAGATCCTTCACGAATTACCCTAATAAAAAGGGTAATTTATAAACTATAAGACGTACAACCTTAAAATTAGTACAAAATTAATGCGCGTGACGAGTACAACATATTTATGTAATTAAAATTTTTTTTACGCCCCTAGCGGGGGCAGGAAGCAGGGCTTTCGTGGCCCGTCAATGGTCGGCCGATTTTCTCTATAAGGCTCATTTTGACACGCTTATAATTCCTGACCTAATGCACCTAAAAACTTGAAATTGGTCTCATTATAAAGATCGATTCATTCTCTAACTCTGAGTGTATAATAAAACTGTCATACGCTCTCTGGGGAGGCATGGGTAGACGTTTCCCTACCCTATGGATGGTCGACTGATTTTCTCTATAAGGCTCATTTTGACACGGTTATAATTCCTGAACTATTGCACCTAAAAATTTGAAACTGGTCTCATTATAAAGATCGATTTATTCTCCAGCTCTGAGTGCATAATAAAACTCTCATGCGCTCACTGGGGGATGACAGAGAGCAAGGTTTTCCTGGCCCCATAATCCGCGCTGGCGAATGCCGCGTGTACCTAACTTATGACGCGCTGTCTCAATGTGGCGGTCATAGTCTCGTCGTTTTAGGGCCCTGCCCTGCCCTATCGTGGCTTCGAAACCCAAGCTTTATTTATCTAGGTGAAGATTTTTTCTCTGTTGTGGAATAATCATTTGCATCTTTCTTACTCATGTAGACTTTTGTGAGGCAATATTATAAGCATGGAAATGTCATAATTTCGTTGCATGATGTGAAACATTTTCTCCGAGTCCTTTAATTGGAAGAATACCAAATCCGTAAATAGGAATAAAATTATATTTCTCAATGTCAACCTCGCTGCTTTAGACGCAGAATTATTTCGATCCAGCCGTTTTACTTTCAACAAATTACTTGTACCGCAAATCACAGAGCTCGTATTTCACTGCCAGTGTGCACCATAAACAGTATTCCTAAATATGTATATTGTGATGGAAATCGTGTTTTCTTTTTAAGCAGCACAAGAGATACATTGTCCTCAACCATGTTTTTCGACTAGCAACATGGGTATTACAATACTAAGGGGGATTTTCCTTACTTTGAGATATTTTAAAAATGAATGATGTTGTGTGCTCTGAGCAAAATCGCCACCCGGCTCTGGGCGGAGATTTTCTCTGTTTCCCATATAGGGGAAAAATTCAATGCATAATATCCCACTCTACCCAGGTGTCTGAAATGGGTACCGGTCTGACCGGGGGGAAAGCGTCCTGGTGTTAGTTTGTCGCAACTCCAGCCTGCTCCTCTTTTACGTCCCATACAAGTTAATCAATATTTTGTAGTATCAGGGACTAGGTCATAATTAACCCTTAACTGACCTTAAAGACTAAATATTAATTAAATATGACAAGCAGGCAATAATGGATTGCTTCCCCTTCCTGGCAACAAATGCTTATGTCGAACATCCTTAATGTGTTCGTTTATTCTTGCGAGCTGAATCTGAAGCCACAGCAACGGATTCGGAGCGCCCTTGACGTCGAAGCCTTCGCGGGCTGACACGTCAGAAGAAGATCACCTACGGAGTCGGCAGCACGTGCCTTTGCGTGTGACGATTTCTAAACCGGCCCTGCTTTCGGGCAGCTAAGAGCCCGGATAGCCGGCTATCATTGAGGAAGTGTTCCCTGGACAACTTTTCTTCGAAGTTCAGGTGAGCAATCCTTACTTATTGTCTTTGCTTGTCATATTCTTATTTATCATGTTGTAGAAGAGACTATGTTAATGTCAGGTAAATCTGGAAGTTGGCGCTTTAGCCGGTAAGCGCGACATAGTTCTTTTTTTCGAAGAAAAGTTATTGTAATTGTAATCTTCGAAAGTTCTTTTGTTCGAAGATAGTGAGTTAAAGTAATCTAGTAAATCTTCGTTTTGAAGAAAGTGATTTAATCTTCGAATCATTTGATCGAGGAAAGTGATCTAATCTTCGAATCTTTTGTTCTAAGAAATTCAATTCATTATTCATTATTCCCTTATACGAAGAATTTCTCAAATTATAAAATTCTTCATTTCATTTGAAAGTTAAAAAATGTAACTTCTTATGAAAAGCAGTTCTGACGTACGCAATTCGTTCGTCAGCTGCTAAGCAAGGCTGGAGTTGCTTCAGGGAAAATCCTGGTGACTATATCTTTTTATTTCTTCTTTCTCCAGTTTAAATAACTGTTTTTCATTTTAAAACTTAAAATAAATTTAATAAATTTTCCGTAATTTGGAAAATCTCGCTGGTTGCCGAGCTTTCCGGGCTTGAAGCCGGGGTGGTTCTCTTCTCACTTAGATTAAGGTGCATTTTTCGTGTTGTTTTTGTGTAAGGTACTATTGTTTGTATTGCTAGCTCCCTGTGCTTTTGGGGGCTAGTCTATTGTTTACCTTGCACTTTTGTGTATTAGTATGTAAGTGAAAAAATCAAACATAATATTGAAGCAAAAATTTAAAATAAAATTTTTTGTGAAAGATCTAAATTGTTTAAACGTTCTGATGTGACCAAACTTAAATTGGTGGGGAAGTAACTTTTTGTGTGTATTCTGTGTGTCATTGTATTTTTTCTATCTATATAACCTAAGGATGTAACCTAACCTGTCCACTTAAAAAAAAAAGTGTAGACCTTTATTAGCTGAACTTTATTCTAATAAGACTATAAACTATTTACTTATTACTTTTTTTGCAAACATGACCGAAACTTTTAACGCCTCAGCCCTTAGCATGAAGATGCGGGGAGTAAAATGTAGTATTACCGCTTTACGCAAGAAAGTGCTCGCTCCTGGCTGTGCACCTTCTCTCCTAAGGGAGGCCATACCACAATTGAGTGGCCTTCTAAAGGATTTTCGCCGTCTCTCATCTATTCTACCTTCTGACCTTGAGGAAATTTCTGAAGAGGAGTTAGTTAGACGAGCAGAATACGAGATCCAAATAGTTGAATTAATCGCTGAACTAAAAAATACAGTTTTCCCGGCACCGGTGTCAAACTCTAATGATACCGCGCCTCCTTCTGAGGCTAGTAAGGTTTCTGTTGTGGATGTGCCTTTAAATATTTTTAGAGCTCCTCAACTAACTTTGAGAAAGTTCAGTGACAATGAACACTGTCCTTTTTCTTTTCTCCATTTTCAGGAATCTTTTCTTAATGCTCTTCAAGCTTATCCTAATATGAGCGAGGGGCAGAAATTTATATTCTTAAAAAATCAGTTACAGGGAAGAGCCCTTAGTCTTGTTGAGGGACTTCCCAATGAGAATTGTTTCCAAGCTGCTTGGGCTTTACTCAAGTAGGAATTTTTGAACGCTGATAAGCTCGTTTCGCTTGCACTGGACGAATTAATAAATTCTCCCAGTGTCCTTAGCTTTGTAGAAATAGGGACTTTTCTTTCTAAAGTTAAGTTTCGTCTACTTGAGCTCTCTAAGCTTGGTGTAGATTTCCGTAGCGATAAATCTGGCAATCTCTTGTTTTCTGCTATAATTAAAACCAAGCTTCCAGATTTTTTCTTGTTAGAACTGCTTCGTTATTGTAAAGCTAGTTTCTTCTCTCTAGAGATGTTTGAGAATGCGCATCATGTTCTGTCTCTTTTAGAGACTAAATCTAAACCCAATAAATTGCTCTCCCTTCGCAATGATAGGGTGGAGGAGAAGACTCGAGCTGAAACTAAGTTCAAACCTTCTCCTGTGTCTTCTAATCTTCCTAGTGTAAAAGTGTGCCGGTTTTTAAGCAGACCGGTCACACGTCCTTTTCTTGCCGTAAATTTGATACTCACGAAAAACGCGTGAAGCAAGTAGGCGAATTGCGGTTGTGTTCCGTATGTCTTAGTCACAACCATGTAGCTAAATCTTGCCCTGCAAAAAGCAGAGGCTTGCCTTTCAATTGTTCGCTTTGCAAGGCTAATACTCAAGTTAGCCCGTTATGTCCAGAGTTCGTAAGTTTTTCCTCTCTTGCCGCTTCCTCTTCCCCACGGTTAAAGGCACGTTTTCGAATGTGCCCTGTAATCGCTCTTTCCACTAAAGTCAATAATCTTTCTAAACGTGTGAATTTCGTCATTGACACCGGGAGTCAACAAACGTTGATTGACCTGAATACAGTTAGTTCTAACAGTTCTAACGATGATTTGCAACAAATTACTGTAAACACGGTTGGTGCCTCTGTCCCGTTACGGGGCAAGCACATTAACGTCGAGCTCGTGCTTCCTGACTGTGAGAAGCATGAGCTTGATGTTTTTGCAATGCAGAATTTGAACCTGCAGATGGGGATGAAGGGTTTGCAATCTAAACTCGAGCTCCTTAAAACTAAGCTTCCTCTTTCTACTTCCTTTCCTGAAGTCGTTGATGACAATATTCAAATCAACGGCATTCTAGGAGTTGATGCTCTTCAAGCTTTTCGAGTGCTTGAATTGCAAAACGTCGCAGGCTATAAAGTTATGAGTGTAGCTAACGGTTTTTTACCCTTTGGGGCACTAAAATGTTATAAATCTTCTTTGTTTCCTATCGTGGCTTCGGCCGCTGAAAAACAAGACGGTGGCTCGCCTTGTTCTGTTGTCTTGCCTAAGATTTCTTCCCCTTCTGTTGTTTTGCCT
Organism: Morinoia aosen; assembly: GCA_030386875.1. Classification (NCBI taxonomy): domain Eukaryota; kingdom Metazoa; phylum Arthropoda; class Malacostraca; order Amphipoda; family Talitridae; genus Morinoia; species Morinoia aosen. The sequence continues at coordinate 45,110,862 of CM059559.1, forward strand.
AAAAATTCTTCCCCTTCTGTTGTTTCGCCTGACGTTTCTTCCTCTTCTGCTGTTCTGCATAAAGTTTCTTCTTCCTTGACTGTTGCAAACAAACAAAAAAAGCAAACAAAAAAGAGTAAACCTAAAGCTAAGCGTTATCATGGTGTGTTGGAGGCATTTTTTGAACCTCCTAAAGTTTGTTCTTCTGCCTTGGATGGTACTGACTGTGATGTACAGGCCGGTCTTGATAGACTTCTAGACTTGGAATTAATAGGGGTGCCTGCTAAGGAAGTAGAGAATGATAAAGAGCTAAAAGACTTTAAAAGTATCGTAGTTTATGACAAGGGCCGCTATCATGTTCACATACCTTGGAATCGTAATATACTAGCGAAAGTTCCTCATAGTTTCGGGTTAGCGCGCTTTCTCGCGCAGAAAGTTGCTGCTTCTAACTCTCGTAAGGAGATAGAGCAGCAATACAACGATGTCTTTCAGGAACAACTCGAGCTTGGTATAATTGAGCCTCTTTCTCTCGAGAATTTAAATGTGTGTGAACATAAGTGGATACCACATAGGCCTGTCGTGCGAGAACACGTTACCACTTCCAAGATACGCCCAGTGTTTAATTGCTCGCTCAAGCGAGGTAAATTGCCGAGTCTAAACGAGGCCTCATATGTAGGTATTAACCTCATGAATGATTTGCTTGGTCTATTGGTGTACTTTCGATCTAATTCCATTGTTGTGCTATCGGATATTTTCAACGCTTTCCTTCAGGTGAAGTTAGCCAAGACTTTTGACCGAAATCAGTTTAGTTTTGTTCTCTTTAAGGATGGGGAATATAAATATTTTAGATACACAACCTTGTTGTTCGGTTTTGTTGCTTCCCCTTACATTCTCAATTTTCTTCTCAAACTACATGCTAAAACTATTAGTGATTTGGTGGTTAGAGACATCATGTCTAACAAACTGTACGTTGACAACCTTGTATTTACGACTAATTGTCCCGAGCTAGCGCTTGACACTTTTCAACGCGCGAACAAAGCTTTCAAAGAAAGCGGTTTTCCTTTGCGTCAACGGCAGTCTAATAACTCTAATCTTCTGTCTCAGATTGACCCTTCTCTTTGTAGCTCCAGTGAGCACTCCAGAGTGTTGGGTTACAACTTTAATTCTTCTTCTGATTCTCTTTCCATATCTGTAAAAAGCTTAAATCCTTCCTGTAAAAATCGTAGGAGTATGCTGTCAGACATTGCTTCGTTGTATGATCCGCTAGGAATTCTGTTACCTTTCTCTGTTCGAGGAAAACTCATTTTGCGTAAATTAACACCCTTGAGACTAGGCTGGGATCAAGACGTTCCAGATGATATCTGTAAAGAATGGCGTAATTTTTGTCAGGAATTTTCTGAATTGCATGAATTTGAGTTCCCTAGGATGAATCTTGTTGAAACTGAGAAAATTGACCTCGTAATTTTCTGTGATGCTAGTGAAAGAGCTTTTGGAACCTGTATGTACGGTGTCCAAAAGGAGCGCAGCTCACTCCTTTTCTCTAAAGTTAAAGTTTCGCCTCCTAGGCAAAGAACTCTTCCTTCTCTTGAACTTCTGGCTGTGTATCTTGCGTACCAGTGTCTTGTTTCTCTAATGTGTGACGTCAACTTTCCCTATACGGTCTCAAGTGTAACTTTTCTTACCGATTCCCAGGTTACCCTGGCTTGGTTATTGAGTGGTAAGCCTCCTCGAAAGAATATTTTTGTCAGTAATAGAATTAAGGATATAGACAGCATGCGACTAACGTTGGAAGGTAAAACTACAGCTTCTTTTCACTATGAATACGTGCCCACCATGTACAATATGGCAGACATGTTAACTCGAGGTATAAAAGCAGCAAAGTTTCTCGAGAGTAAAAATGTATGGTTGACAGGTCCTGACTGGATTCGCGAAGGTAAGGACCAGTGGCCCAAGGGACACTTGGGTTGCATTCCCCATCAATTTGTATCCTCTGCATGTATTAATGTTAATGTTGTTCCTCCGTGTGAAGCTCCTATTCTGGAGATTGAACGCTTCTCCTCCTATCCTAAATTACTAGGCACGGTGGAGAAGGTGTTTAAAGCTGTCGCTATTTTTCGACATGCAGATTTGGGCAATGCAAAATTGCGAGCTTTCATTTTCCTTATTTCTTCTATGCAAAGTAAACACTTTGCAGGCGAGCTCGAGGCCTTGAAAAATAAAAGTCCTCGGCCGCCGCTGTTAGTTAGAACTTTAAACCTTTTTCTCGATTCGCACGGTATCATTCGTTCCAATAGTCGTATTGCAAATGCTGAGGAATTAGACTATAACACTCGCAATCCCATCTTGCTGTCTAGTTCTTCACATTTGACCCATTTGCTAATTTCGCACACTCACAAACTTCTTAACCATCAGGGGCTCGACATCACCGTTCAAAAACTTAAGTTAGATGGTTATGTCGTGCCGCGCTGCAAGCGCACAGTTCGCGGCGTCTTGGCTAAATGCACTGTATGCAAGAAGCTAAACGCCAAAGCTTTTTCCTATCCCGATCCTCCTGCTCTACCTGACTCTCGTACTAATTTCGTGAGGCCATTTGCCACAACTGGCATGGATTTCTCTGCCCACTTTTGGGTATTAGACCCTTTTGGTCATAAGCAAAAGGTGTATTTACTGTTATTTACGTGTTTTCAGACTAGGGCTATTCACATTGAAGTTCTTCCTTCCATGACACTGGAGGAATTCTGCTTTGCCTTTATTCGATTTACAAACGAAAAGGGCATTCCTAATACTCTTTATTCTGACAATGCTAGAACTTTCACCGCAGCTCCCGATCTTCTATTGGAAGTGTTAACTTCCTCTTTGTATGAAGAGCAGTTTCGACCTTTTAATATTAAATTCAAAACTATCCCTATCTACAGTCCTCAATTTGGAGCGATATGGGAACGCCTGTTCAAGTCCATAAAGGATTGCCTGTATAAACTTTTTGGACGGAGCACCTATTCTTATTCTTCCTTCATCACTGTCATTTCCGATATTTCTCTCAACCTTAATCGGCGTCCTCTCTCTTACACTGAGATGGGGGACTCGATTTTACCTATAATGCCCCTTCAATTTCTTCAACTTTACCCTACATCTAATTCTCTTATTCTGTCCGATGAGCTTCCGGATTTGGAGACTGACGATGTTGAGCATCGCGAGCATTTGCTCACTCTTTTGGAGAGACGCGATGTCATGGTCGCCAAGTTCCGGGAGCTTTGGTATTCTCAGTATCTAATTTCTTTGCGAGGTCCATATCCTCTGAAATCTTTACCTTTGCAAAATAAATTATTATCTGTGGGTCAAGTGGTACTTGTAAAACACCCGATAAAACCCAGACCATTTTGGGCCTTGGCTCGCATCAGTGCTTTGCTTCCTGGTCGCGACGGCAAGGTCCGTGTTGTAAGAATTATAAGGGCTGATAACACTGAAAGCGCCATTAAAATCTCGTTACTGTACCCACTGGAGTTAGTTGTGACAGCTCCTACTCCAGAGGAGGTGGGAGATAGCGCAGACGGGAGTGTTTCGGACGCGGAATCTTACCCTCGTTCCGAGCCTCCCGCGAGGTTTGAATCTCAAAGGGGTAGTTCTACCTCTGAACACCCTAGAGTTCAGCCGCTTAATTCTTCAACTTCTTCTGATACGGATTCGTCGGCCTTGTCCGAAGAACCGGTAGTTACTTCTGCTGACCGCCCTCAAAGGCAAGCGGCGCGTCAGCAACGTAGTAAATTAACTTATCTTATTAAGAAAGGGCATTTGTAAACCCTTTCAATTATGTGTAATGCGCAGAAACTATTACTTGGTCCTTTCCAGTTTGAGCTGGAAGGACATTGCATGTCTTTGTGTATTTCACGGAATTTTCAAATGAAAACTCCGTTTTTTCTTTTGCCGGGATTGTGTCGCAACTCCAGCCTGCTCCTCTTTTACGTCCCATACAAGTTAATCAATATCTTGTAGTATCAGGGACTAGGTCATAATTAACCCTTAACTGACCTTAAAGACTAAATATTAATTAAATATGACAAGCAGGCAATAATGGATTGCTTCCCCTTCCTGGCAACAAATGCTTATGTCGAACATCCTTAATGTGTTCGTTTATTCTTGCGAGCTGAATCTGAAGCCACAGCAACGGATTCGGAGCGCCCTTGACGTCGAAGCCTTCGCGGGCTGACACGTCAGAAGAAGATCACCTACGGAGTCGGCAGCACGTGCCTTTGCGTGTGACGATTTCTAAACCGGCCCTGCTTTCGGGCAGCTAAGAGCCCGGATAGCCGGCTATCATTGAGGAAGTGTTCCCTGGACAACTTTTCTTCGAAGTTCAGGTGAGCAATCCTTACTTATTGTCTTTGCTTGTCATATTCTTATTTATCATGTTGTAGAAGAGACTATGTTAATGCCAGGTAAATCTGGAAGTTGGCGCTTTAGCCGGTAAGCGCGACAAGTTATAAGCAGTGTTGGGCAATTGCGCCACAACAAGTTGCGGCCGCAATTGCGATTGCTACTTTTTCTGTTGCGGTTGCTTAGCAACAATGTTTGGAAAGTTGTGAATCTGTTGCGATCGTAACAATTTTCGACGTGTCAGGCCGCAACTCGAAACCGCAACATCACGATGGTAATTTAACTTCTAAAATAACTTCAATCGAATTTTTTACGCGTTTCATACTCGTTTGAAACTAAACCGTACAGGGTACCCATCTTGCAATCGTTTATTATTAGCATTAGGCGATACAGTGATACATATGGCTAACAGTATATAAGTATATTCAATGTAACTCATTATATAACATATGCTATTCGGAATGATGTGAGTTGATTGGCTGAAACAGTTAATAACCTACAAAACTAGCCACCCTGATGTTCGCAGAGCGGTTTCCTTCAAGTGAATTTGTCGTTTCGTTCGTCCAACTTAACACTCCAATAACATCGAGCGCTGCGGTCGAACGACTGTTCTCCTTAGGCAGAGCAATTTTGAGACCACGATTTGCTCGGTATTCAGACAAACATTTTGAAATGTTAAAATTTTTGAAAGGCTGTCGAGATTCCAGTCATTGCTCGAACGCTGAGGTCCTTTGCGGACTTTATAAGGCACAAAAGGGCCTTCCGCAATAAAGGGCAAAGGCTGTGCTCTTTCTAATCAGCCTAAAATTAATAACGCTAATAATTTTACGACTAAGCGGAGCAATGACGGGGTTCCTCACGTCTACGGCGACAGATGTAAATTTAAATACTAAAACGTTCGTCTGATCTTCTTGTTCGAGTCCTAAGCCAGCGCGACGGATTCGAGCAAGCTAAGGAGCGTGGCGCCAGAAGGCTGCCACGTCAGATTGAAATCAGCCGTGAACGCGAGCGCGCCTTCTTCTCGTGTGCTGCGCGGGACTCGGCATTCTGCCCTCGCTACCTGGGACTTCTTGGGTCCTTGTCAGCCGGCTACAGTGAAGAGTGTTCGCCTGAACATTGTTTTCGAAGATTTTCAGGTGAGACTCCCGCTAATGACGCTCCGCTTGTCCTTAATTATCTTAAAATTTCAGCGTTACTGGCCCCAGATGGGTACCCGGTAAATTTGTCTGCCGTAGGGCCCGTTAATTTGGGGAGTTGAGTCCACTTGTTAAGGTGGCTGCGCACAAGGCAATGTTGATCGTCATTACAGTGCATTGACATTGTCACATTGAGATCATGAACAACGATTAAATCATAACAGAGGAACAACAAAAAACAGAGGAATATCATATATTACAGGAGCATATACATGATTTTTCTTTATGCGTCATGAAGGGTGTACAAATGTTCTGCACTTTTCTGTTTCTAATATTTTTGCTATATATATGGAACTCTTATGAAAATTTAACTAATAGCTGAGTATCTTTTCAACATTATTAGAAAATGGAATTCATTTCATTTTCCATGCTATATTTATAAATGAAACGTTTCCTGCGGTATCTTGATATTTAATTAAAATCCTAGTACACACATTTACTCGATCTATTAATTTTTTCAGTAATGCAATGCACTATTTTAAATATCTTAATATTATTATTATACATAGCAAAATATACGTAAAATAAATTGAACAATATCTAATTAAAATTGTATATTATAATTAAAAAATTGCGAATGCGAGTTGCGGATGCGGTCGCAAGTTTGGTTTTTCTAAGTTGTTGTTGCGGTTGCGTCGCAACTTTTTTTGTGGTGTTGCGTTGGCGGTCACGCTGCAACATTTTAAAAGTTGCGTGCTCAACACTGAAACCATGACTACACATGCTCTCTATAGTCTCAGGTGCAACTGAACGTTTTTGACTGGCAGTGCACGCCGCCAATATTTAGCATGCAGAATGTTGCCGCTCCTTACCGTGAGCGTGGCAATATGGGTCATTTTGCATTGCTGTGGGCGGAGCTTATTTGGCTGGCGGGATGGAGCGACGGTGTGAAGAGCGAAGACACTGTCAATGTAAAAGGGCCTTTATACCCAACGGGGAAAATCGCCGCGCCAGCGCCGGGATACGAACCCTCGTCTCCAACATACAAGGCCGATCCCTTAACCACTGTGCCACCGCAAGTAAAAGAGCCTTTTAAGACTAATCGTGAGTGTGCGGCAAACTTGCCTCCTAGAAAACCGCCCGATAAGTTGAGTGAGAAAAAAGCTAAATCTGCTCCAAAAACTTCGGGGATCAAACGAAGAAATGTCTCGCCTGAGTCGCCTCCAAGTGCTGTGCGTCCTAAAAAGCCGAAATAATTTGGCAACACCACAGACCATATCCTAGTTATGTGAAATTGTGAATGTTCCGTGGCAACATTGACGGTTGCTGTCATTCGACTTGTGAACTGTGTGAGAGTAAGTTGAGCTATCAGCCCATAGGAGAAATATAAGTGCATGACCAACTCATACTAAAATATAGAGATGTTTGTAGGGGTTAATTGGATCAAAATACAGTTTAAAGGATTCACGGAAATTTTAAATTCCGGGTCAATGGCGGATTTAAGATCATCCCAGTTGTTCAACTTTTTTTCGTAACATTCGTTTGAATATTGGCCAGTATATGTATTTTTTGAAAGCAAAAACTTTTTACTCCTGTCACTTTTTCGATTTAGGCCTTATTTTTTTACGAAAAATTAGATTTTGTTACATTTTATGTGTATATCAAGATGTATCTCCTCCTTCAGTTTTGATGCTAGAACAAAACCAAAGACAGTTTTAGAATCCTTAAAGCATTTTTAGCTAGTTAGAAAATGAAGGAAAATTTTAACTTCTATGTAATTTTTTGTGATAAGCAATTTTATGATCACATCACGAAGAAATTATGGTCAATGTGAAGTTTAATGCAATCACAGAAAATAATAAATGCGATCCCAGGAATCACTAAAGGAACCCATTTAAGAACGTTTTACAAGAATGGCATTCTGCTCGCTGATGCGTTATTTTTGAATAATTGAACTTTGAAGTTGGCCTTTGCGCCAAAGGAAGCGAGCGCCTGAAACGGAATTTAATTAATAACGGTAGCTATTACAAACGTAAAGAGGTTGGGTCGTGAGGGGGAGGCTCAGTTCTGCTAGTGAAAATTATAAATAAAGCTTCTAACCCACCCATTAGGGTGACGACCTCAATCTTGTTGACATCGGCTCCAAGATGGCGGCGCCCATGGTGGTCGCCATCTTAGAGCCGGTGTAAACAAGATTGCGGTTGTCACCCTAATGGGTGGGTTAGAAGCTTTATTTATAATTTTTGCTAGAAGAACTGTGACTCCCCCTCACGACCCAACCTCTTTACGTTTGTAATAGGGGGTTAGCTTCCGTTTTGAATTAAATTACGCTCGCTTCCTTTGGCGCGGGAAGGCCAACTTCAAAGTTCTATAATTAGAAAATAAATTATTGGCAAGCAGAATGTCATTCATGTAAAACGTTCTTGAATGGGTTCCTTTAGTGAATGTTTGGAATATAATTATTAACTTCCGTGATTGCATTTAACTCCACATTGACCGAAATTATTTTTGGGTTTAGAGCTATATAACTTTTTTTGGTAAATGTGTAGCGTGGGGTAAGAATCGATTTGCGACTTTTCGGTGCCTACACATCGTTAATTATGTCAAAATAAAAATGTCGGTAAATTTGAAGGATATTTCAGTTATCGATTTTCCACTTTTTGGGGCCTGAACCTAATTAATTGAATCAAAATAAACAAGTTTTTTCTATGCACTTTCCATCTCAAATGAGTATTTTTGATTTATAGCGGTAAGTTTAGTTGCGTCTTTGATGACGTATGCGCTCAAATAAACAGCTACTCGTCGATTTTTGAATTTTTGTTACTTGAATCATGGTAATAACATCGAAATACACAACTTTTCTTCTATACACTTTTTTTCTTCAAATGAGTATTTAAAGAGCTATAGCGGTAGGTTCGGTTTCGTCTTTGACGATTGCGCTGGAAGCGAGTGCGCATTGCAGTGTTGCCGTCCGACGTGCTCCTTGAATTACTTGCCGCTTCAAACACTGGAGTTGTGGTAAGTCATTTACCGCTATAACTAATAAAATACTCATTTGAGACGGAAAGTGCATAGAAGAAAACTTGTTTATTTGGATGTAGTTAACTATGCTTAGGCATCGAAATTTACAAAATCGATAACTGACATATCCTTCAGATTTACCAAGTTGTCTTCTATGCACTTTCCGTCGCAAATGAGTATTGTATGAGTTATAGCGGTGAATTAGTTACGGCAACTCTAGTGTTTGAACGGCAAGTAATTCATTCACTGGCAACACTGTCATGGACCCTCTGATCCGACCTTCTTGAATGCTCGAGCGGTTCCCGCCATTGACATAGAAAGTTAACTTACCGCTATAGTTTGTTATTTTCGGATGAAAATTTCTATTGTGTTTTTAAATAAAAGATCCTAGAAGTGAGTTCAGGCTCCGAAAGCTCTGCGGGGTGAGCAAATAATAAATCACGAAGTATTCAAACGTACTCAAACAGCTCAATTGTGCTAAAAATAAAGCCTACTGTTCTAACTCGTAAAATACTTATTTGCCGCAAGAAGTGTATAGAAGAAAAGTACTTCATTTTGATGTTATTACCATGATTCAAGCAACAAAAATTCGTAAATCGATTAGTAGCTCTTTATTTGAGCGCATTCATCACCAAAGATAAAACTTAACCTACCGCTATAACTTATTAAATACTCATTTGCGACGGAAAGTGCATAGAAGAAAACTTGTTTATTTTAGCCTAATTAACTATGTTTAGGACCTGAAAACTCGAAAATCGATTCATACCGAACGCTTCATACACATTTACCTTTTTTCTCATATTAGGAAAAAAGCCTTCATTTTATTGTTAGAAATGTTGGTCAATATTGAGTTTAAGTAATGTGGAGAAATAAAGCTGTCGCGTCTTACAAGACACGAAAAATTAAAGAATTTTGATAATTTTATTTCGGCAACATTCTGCGGATCCGCGCTGGTCCGCAAGAATGACGCCAACGTTCTATTTTGTTTGAAGTGCGTGGGAGGAGCAGGTTCCCGGATAATTTTAAGTCTGTTTCCTTTCGTGATGTGAATTCGTGACAGAAAATTATTTAATTTGAACGTGTTACCTTAGTGGCTATATTTGTCGACCGCCTTAACATATTTGTGTTTAGAGAGCGGTGAACAGCCGGCTTCTAGAGCATTCGAGGATGCTTCTGGTGGCCGGTGAACCACCCACATTAAGCCAGACTAGCCGTCGTAACGTTTCATAGCGAGTGTGCTGCAGTGTGATGTTTGGAAATGTCAGATTCCATTTTGGCAGTACTTTAGTAGAGAATGTGTGGTTTGACTGATAAACTGATTCCTATTTTTCCTTTCACTGCTCCAAGTGATTCTGTATTAACGTCCAAATGTTTTTTCTTTTTGCTCAGCAATATTTACATAATAGTCAAGCCATGTCAGCTATGTTGTCATAGAAAGTAAATATAAAGTTGTAAACAGTGTCATAGGCAGTAAATGTAATATGTAGAGACTGACATTTTAATGCATTCGAATTGACACAGAAGATTTATCTGGAGTTTATTACATTTCATGGATGAACACAGAAATAACACAAATTCGTATTTACTTAAGAATTCAAATCGACCACTGCTTCACTATTCAAAGATTTGTGTATTAAAAATACAAACTATGTGGTGGTTCCTCCATGGATTAGACATCAGTCGTTGATAGTGAGAAATTTACAATGGCACATCGTGCTAGACTTTGTGCCAACTTTGGAAACATGATTTTCTTGTCGTTGTATTGTAGTTTCTAAAAATATTCATTAAGAAAAAGATTTGAAATAAAGTAGAATATTTGTCTCACAGAAATTTATGAGACCACTAGCCCAGGTGATTTGTGGTTTCAGGGCGACGTTGGTCAATGTGTATTTGTTGCTATTTTTAATGATAGGATTCCTGACTGATCTGCTATAACCTAAGTAGCTTATCCCTGCATCAGAGACCTAATCTTAATCATTTCCCCTCCCACAGGTAGAGCAAAGAAAAATAAGTAGCCACTTCTCTTGTAGATGTAAATAGGCTGTTACGAGAATTTCTAGCGTGAGGGACCTTCCCCCACCGTCTGTAAGTATTCTAAGAGGTATTGTTAGGTTGCTATATCAAGGTGGTAACCAGTGGTATTGCAGATGTGTCTTTAGAAATGTGTTCCTAGCAATGTGCTCCGTAGGTGGAGACTTATTCTCTTCCCTGTCAATGCAACGGAAACCTTTCTTGTTTATGAACTTATTTACTAGCTTACTGTTCCTGTGCACCTTGTGCGTAGATTCCGCGTTCCCCCAACTCCATGCTAGATGGTGCCTTCCTCTTTCCTCTCTTGGGACATCTTTGTCGTGGTTAAGGGAGGCTAAAACTTTCTTATATAATAATAATAATAATAGTATTGTGAATTGTCATTGTGCTACGTCGTTAGCAGGGCGGCGAATTCCCTTTTTTATGTGCTACTATTCTATGGCCTCTTATGTCTCACTCGGCTATTTCTCGTGCACCTTCGAGGTATGAATTTACTTTCTTGTTGTGCGGTGCTAAATAAATGGTGCCTTCCTCTTCCCTCTCTTGGAACATCTTTGTCGTGGTTAAGGGAGGCTAAAACTTTCTTATGTAATAATGAATATTGTGTTACGAATTCTGTCACTAGAATATCATACCTAGTTCTAACATTATTTAGCCGTTTTCTGTGTCTTGCTCAGCTAACTTTCATACACCTCAGACGTAGGAGATTCATTTCTCGTTTTGCAGCACCATATACATTAATTGATCATTCGACTATGATCTTAAATTAGGATTCTCTTGTCATGCAATTCCTGGTCCGAGTCTGAATCATACCTGTCTGGGCAGATTTACGGAGTCAACGGGTCTTGAAATAAACCGAAGAAACCACGTATTCTTCTTGGTGTCCCTACGCCTTCCGTTCTAATGCGTGTCGAAGCGAAGATAGATATAATTCCGCTAGAGCACCCATTACAGTAAATAGACGCTCCGGAAGGTGCCCTCCCACGAAGAAGTCCTCCAAAGAGAAGGCCCACAGCAGATTCTCAGCAACCCGCGACGAATATCCGAGACCATAAAAATGACCTCTCTCGGAAGAAAGAGCAAGCCTAGACTTCCACAGCTGGAAGAACAATTCAACACTGAGTTAGCAGCCTTGAACAGTCTCCTGAATGGTGCAGTACCACGAGATCTCAAGACTCCCGGCGAGGTGGACCAAGTCTACCCTGGAATCCGTACAAAGGCTAAGACCGTCAAGCGGCTCGGAGACCAGCTAGTCCTGGCTCTCGAGAGTTCAGGAGCCACTGCAGAAGCGACGGTAATCCGAGGCTCATTGACAAGCGCTAGAGCTCGCAGGAAAGCACTAGCGGACTCAATGGATCACAGAAACGAGGAGCTCTGCGCGAGCTCGTCACAGAGTGTGGCAAAGGAACCCTCCCAGCGCAAGAACTCGAGGTCGATGAAGACCTCGTCCAAGAACCAGCGACAAGGCGCTGCATATCAGAACGAGCCCTCAAATTCACTATTGGCTGAGAGCAGGAACGGACACCGTTCCAACCGTCGGGGCGAAGACCAGGCAAGCCCCAGTCATAGTCGTCAGAGTCACCAAAGCTCGAGCTATTACAGCCAGAGTCAAGCCAGTGAGAGCGATCATAGCCAGAGCCTTCCCAGCACCAGCTCTCGTCACAAGGACGGCGAGTCCGAGCGCCGCGAGCCCCCTAGCCGAGGCAATAAGCAGATGCTTATCGACATCACGGAAGATCCATCGGTGCTGTTGGCACAAATCACCATCGAGAGGTCGAAACTGAGGAACGGGAACGGGAACCGAACGGAGGACGATCAGCCCTTCGGTGAAGAGAACATCGAGAGCAAAGACGCTCGCACAGGAGCATGGGTCGACCGAGCCTTCCAGCATCACGTCACAGAGTCCGCAGGGGGCGCAACGGCGGTTGCGAACGCTCCGCCCCGTGACACCGACCTCGCACCTCCAATGAATCCCTCCGCACCAGCTTTCCAGCCCAGGACCTCCACCGGTTCACCCGCCGTGGTCTTTGAAACAAAGCCACCAGTGATCGACGGAGCCATGAGGCTCTCGAGGATCGAAGACCTAAAAAAAGGGCATAGCCAACCTTATGCGGGAGAGGCCCATCTGTTCCACAGGTGGTTCGATGCTCTCAAGAGGAGGATGGAGAGACTCGCCGTAGAGCCCATCGACGCCATTGAGATTCTCACAAACCACACCTGCGGAGAGCCGAGGAGCCTGATCAACGACATACTTGCGGCCACATACCTGGACACGGCGGCCCTGCTCACCCTCATCGTCGAACAATTGAAGACTCGCTTCGCCTCTGACGACAGGGTAGCCGACAGCCTGCTCGAACGCCTCGCGCAAGCCTCGGACATCAAAGGATCTAAAGGCGACCGCACGGTCGGTCTCAAGCTGCGGAAGTTCAGCGACGCCTGTCTAGCGATTCATCACACCATGCAGCATAATAAAGGCCTCTCCTTCCTGAACACCGACGTAGGGCTGTCCCCCATCGTTGAGAGACTGCCCTTCTTTGTTCTGGACGCCTGGAGAAGCGAACGAACTAGGCACAGAAGACTATATGGATCGCTACCTGATTTCGCCAGGTTCTGCGAGTTCATCAAAACGCTGTCGGACACCCAGTGCGACAGCTTTGGAGCATCGAACCTCAACTGGGTGAGTAATCGACGCGACACCGCGGCCCCCGCTCGCCCCAATCCAAGAGCTCCGCGAGTCCTCTACACGTCCTTGGAGAATTAAACCGGCAGCTGCGTTCTCCACCAGAGTGCACAGCACGAGACAAGCTCATGCCAAGCGGTGAGAAAAATGGAAACCCAAAAGAAGAAGGATTTCATCCGCGAATATAAGTTGTGCTACCGCTGCCTAGGAACTCACTGGGCCAAGCACTGCAATGAAGTTGTGAAGTGCGACGACTGCGGAGCCACTAATCACAGCACGACCGCTCACATCAACAGGCGAGCAGCAGGAAGTTCGAGCGAAACTGCTCGTCAGGAGAGACCCAGTCGAGAACCGAGCGACGACAGGGCTCAGAGGGAACTCGGTGAGACTCTAATGGCCGTGGCCTTGGCCTCTCGCGTGGCCACAGCCGAGAAGAGTGCATGCAGCAAAGTTGTTCTGGCAGACGTCATCGCCGAGAGCACGGGTTGGTCGTGCCGCGCCTACGTAATCCTGGACGAGATGAGTACAACCTCCTTTTGCTCTCCCAAGTTGTTGAACGCCCTTCGCGTGACAACCCCTGATACTCACTACACGCTAGAAACGCTGACCGATCAATCCGCCGTTCGATACGGCAGACGCGTGTCAGGGCTGAAAATAAAGGGAGTGTCCGAAGATCAAACATTCGAGCTCCCACCAATGTTGGAATGCAACTCCATCCATGATAGAAAGAAAGCAGTCGCGACCTACGAACGCGTTGCAAGAACCCCGGAGATATCGCACTTCGCTCATCATTTCTTGCCCTTGGACAAACACGCAGAAGTGGCGGTGCTCCTGGGGACGGACTGTGGAGACTTACTCTACAGCCACTCCGACAAACAACGCCGTAAGGCTCCGTTCGTCCACCACACTGCCTTAGGCTGGGCAGTGGTCGGCAAGGTGAACAACGACGTCAGCCCCGAAGGAGAACACTCTTACACGGTCGCAAGAATCGTAGCCGAAGCCGCTCTCAAAACCTGTGGCCCGGAGACGTGCCTTGAACCGTTCTCAGGAGAAGACGCTATTACCCAGCAGCACAGCGATGAAATCTCTCATCCGCGGCCCCCCGACGATCGCGGAGACCCTGAAAGATGAAAAACACCCAGGGCAGAGGAAGACAATCGAGCGGAAGCCCCGCCAGCGACGAGATTTATCAACCAGTCCACAACAAACGATGAAATGGACGCTCGGTGCGATCCAGACAGCGCATCACCGAAGTCCAAGAAGAGACGGAAACGGGAGCTTCCGTACCCTGGTGATCTGAAGAGAAAGTACGACGCGCACCATGCTGAGCGCACATCTGTTGATAAGAGAGCTCGACAGAACGGGCCAAGCAAAGGGGAAGGCTGCCCCGTGGCTCCCGACCCTCCAGGAAACGCCAAGCACCCACCTCCATCTTCCCTTAACCAGCCTCTCAGTACCGCCTACGCGACAAGCTCCCGTCGGAATCCGAAGCATCGGGACGAGCATGACGCACTCGCCGACGCACGAGGAATGCCGGGCAGCGTCGAGAAAGACCAGGAGACAACACCAGGACCCCCCCAGAGGTCCACCACCCGCCAGCGACGGAAAGTTCGACGTTGGTCGGGGAAGCAGAGAGGACTCCTCTATGAGCCACGCCCGCGCGGCAGGTGGAAGGCCACCCACCCGTCGTTGAAGACAACACCGACGCGTCCCGCGGGGCGAGACGACTGCGATGAGCACGTAGAGTGTGGCTCCCGCCACTGAACCAGCCCTTACCCAGAGCTCCCCCCCTCCCCCCCCGAAGGCAGTTATCGGTGGCCAGAGCCACCAAGGGGGGGAGTGTCGCGTCTCACAAGACACGAAAAATTAAAGAATTTTGATAATTTTATTTCGGCAACATTCTGCGGATCCGCGCTGGCCCGCAAGAATGACGCCAACGTTCTATTTTGTTTGAAGTGCGTGGGAGGAGCAGGTTCCCGGATAATTTTAAGTCTGTTTCCTTTCGTGATGTGAATTCGTGACAGAAAATTATTTAATTTGAACGTGTTACCTTAGTGGCTATATTTTTCGACCGCCTTAACATATTTGTGTTTAGATAGCGGTGAACAGCCGGCTTCTACAGCATTCGAGGATGCTTCTGGTGGCCGGTGAACCACCCACATTAAGCCAGACTAGCCGTCGTAACGTTTCATAGCGAGTGTGCTGCAGTGTAATGTTTGGAAATGTCAGATTCCATTTTGGCAGTACTTTAGTAGAGAATGTGTGATTTGACTGATAAACTGATTCCTATTTTTCCTTTCACTGCTCCAAGTGATTCTGTATTAACGTCCAAATGTTTTTTATTTTTGCTCAGCAATATTTGCATAATAGTCAAGCCATGTCAGCTATGTTGTCATAGAAAGTAAATATAACGTTGTAAACAGTGTCATAGGCAGTAAATGTAATATGTAGAGACTGACATTTCAATGCATTCGAATTGACACAGAAGATTTATCTTGAGTTTATTACATTTCATGGATGAACACAGCAATAACACAAATTCATATTTACTTAAGAATTCAAATCGACCACTGCTTCACTATTCAAAGATTTGTGTATTAAAAATACAAACTATGTGGTGGTTCCTCCATGGATTAGACATCAGTCGTTGATAGTGAGAAATTTACAATGGCACATCGTGCTAGACTTTGTGCCAACTTTGGAAACATGATTTTCTTGTCGTTGTATTGTAGTTTCTAAAAATATTCATTAAGAAAAAGATTTGAAATAAAGTAGAATATTTGTCTCACAGAAATTTATGAGACCACTAGCCCAGGTGATTTGTGGTTTCAGGGCGACGTTGGTCAATGTGTATTTGTTGCTATTTTTAATGATAGGATTCCTGACTGATCTGCTATAACCTAAGTAGCTTATCCCTGCATCAGAGACCTAATCTTAATCATTTCCCCTCCCACAGGTAGAGCAAAGAAAAATAAGTAGCCACTTCTCTTGTAGATGTAAATAGGCTGTTACGAGAATTTCTAGCGTGAGGGACCTTCCCCCACCGTCTGTAAGTATTCTAAGAGGTATTGTTAGGTTGCTATATCAAGGTGTAACCAGTGGTATTGCAGATGTGTCTTTAGAAATGTGTTCCTAGCAATGTGCTCCGTAGGTGGAGACTTATTCTCTTCCCTGTCAATGCAACGGAAACCTTTCTTGTTTATGAACTTATTTACTAGCTTACTGTTCCTGTGCACCTTGTGCGTAGATTCCGCGTTCCCCCAACTCCATGCTAGATGGTGCCTTCCTCTTTCCTCTCTTGGGACATCTTTGTCGTGGTTAAGGGAGGCTAAAACTTTCTTATATAATAATAATAATAGTATTGTGAATTGTCATTGTGCTACGGCGTTAGCAGGGCGGCGAATTCCCTTTTTTATTTGCTACTATTCTATGGCCTCTTATGTCTCACTCGGCTATTTCTCGTGCACCTTCGAGGTATGAATTTACTTTCTTGTTGTGCGGTGCTAAATAAATGGTGCCTTCCTCTTCCCTCTCTTGGAACATCTTTGTCGTGGTTAAGGGAGGCTAAAACTTTCTTATGTAATAATGAATATTGTGTTACGAATTCTGTCACTAGAATATCATACCTAGTTCTAACATTATTTAGCCGTTTTCTGTGTCTTGCTCAGCTAACATTCATACACCTCAGACGTAGGAGATTCATTTCTCGTTATGGAGCACCATATACATTAATTGATCATTCGACTATGATCTTAAATTAGGATTCTCTTGTCATGCAATTCCTGGTCCGAGTCTGAATCATACCTGTCTGGGGAGATTTACGGAGTCAACGGGTCTTGAAATAAACCGAAGAAACCACGTGTTCTTCTTGGTGCCCCTGCGCCTTCCGTTCTAATGCGTGTCGAAGCGAAGATAGATAGAATTCCGCTAGAGCACCCATTACAGAAGCATTCCGTTTCAAACAATCGGTAAAGGAGCCCATTTAAAAACGTTTTACTGGAATGACATTTTTGGGGCTGATGCCTTATTTTAGAATTATTCAACTTGGAAGTTGGCTTTCGCGGCGTTGTATGTATATTTGTCGTATTGGAATTTCATCAATAACGGAAGCTAACCCCCTATTACAAACGTAAACAGGTTAGGTCATGAGGGGGAGCCACAGTTCTTCTCGTGAAAATTATAAACAAAGGTTGTAACCCACCCATTAGGTTGACGTCCGCGGTAAATTAGGTACCAAAACTCAAGTCTTTGAAGTGGGAGTGTGTGTATGGCAACACTGTCATGGACGCTGACTTCCGGAGCAAACGCGCCAATCAGCTACAGGGTGACTGCCATTTTGGAGATGATGTCGGTTAGAACCTTTATTTATAATTTCCATGAGAAGAACTGTGGCTCCCCCTCACGACCTAACCTGTTTACGTTTTTAATAGGGGGTAAGCTTAACCTGTTAACGTTTGTAATAGGGCGTTAGCTTCTGCTATTAATGAAATTCCACCTGGCCAGCTTCCTGCGTTGTTGGAAAATCCTGTCCTTTGGTGCGGGAAAGGCAGTTCATGCCTGACGCTCCTATAACTTCCAAGTGGAATAACTCAAAAATAATGCATCGGCCCCAAAAATGTCATTTTTGTAAAATGTTTGTAAGGAGGTCGTCTGGGTAAAAAAATCCGTTATTTACGGATGGATTTGTCTGAAATTGTCACATTAGGTGTGAAATGATGCAAAGATCATTTGTTACTTGGACAAAATTTTTGTATCTGCACTGGATTTTTTTTATTTTCGAAAAATATGATAAAATAGGGACATATCAAAATCTATCTTCTTCTACAATTTTGAAATTTTTTGTGGATTTTGGGAATTTTATTTTAAAAAATGACATTTTTTTCCTTTTTTTTCATGTCATGTAATTTTCAAAACAATAAATCTATAGAGAAATGTTACCCCTTATGGATACACCTTGCTAAGCCCTATCGAATGGTATATAAACCATTCTTGTAGCTCTAAAGTTGTGGAAGAAGATACATTTGAGAAACCAATTATTAAGTTTCCAGAAAAACGTGTTTTTCACAAAAAAATTGTTTTTATCTTATGAACTACCGGGTTTTCTACAATGAACTTTTGAGCTTTTGAAGCTCTTTTCAAGCCCTTCTCAATTGATATAATTTACATCGCTGTAGCTCTGGAACTCTCGGAAAAAATCTACATCAAAAAAAAGTATGTGTAATTCTTCAAAACCACTTCTCTGGATTTTTTTTGACCAAAATACGTTTTTTTTTCAAGTCAACTCCCCTGTTTTGTAGCTCATTTCAAGCCCTTTGGATTGGTGTGCTCGCCATAGCCGTAGCTATGATACTGCAGCTGTCATCGAGCTATGAATAAAAGCTGCCGGATCATAGCTACGGCAGAACAGCTAAATTCTTAAATTGTCAAAAATTATCAAAAATTTCTACTCGGCGTTAGAATGTTTTGTTTAAATAATGAAAGCACTTTGAGTAGCCCATGAACGAACTCTATTGCCATTGCCGCAAAGAAATGCGCTCAATTGACCCCCAATAATGAGGGGAGGAGGGGTCAAGGTCACGCCACCCACATCGCTTCCCCCCCCCCCCCTCCCTCTGGTGGGCGTACCATTCGGAGTAGAAGTAAGCGGATAGTATCAATGGAAGCGCAAGAAAATCCTCTATAAGATGCATATAAAGAGCAGAAAATCAATACTTATTCCGATTTCTACCCAGACGGCCTCCTTAAATGGGCTCCTTTACTGATTGTTTGAAACGGAATGCTTCATTCCCTCACATCAACTAAACTCAATATTGACTGAAACGTTCCAAAGATTCTGAAACTGTCTTTGCTTATGTTCTAGCATCAAAACTCGATGAGGAGGTATGGTTTGAATGTTGAGTTATTTTTTGGGGGGTATAAGCCATAACAGAAGTTTTTGTTGGAAGTGTAAGATAATGGACAATGTATGTAATTGAATGCAGTTTTAATTATTATTTGAATAATTTCCATACATAACTTCATATTCACACTGTGAATTGTGATTTCCAACCCCCAAAAAAAATGATTTCATTTTCATATATGATTTTTTTTATTTTCAGTCTGATTCTTATAAAATTTGACTATTGCATGTAACTTTTGAAAACAAATACAATTTCTTCTATTCATTTTTTTGATCTAGGCCTTAGTTTTTGAAAAAAATTGACATATTGGTTTTTAGGTATTGAAATTTCACTGGTATTGATATTTCAAGACATATTTCCCCATTCAGTTTTGATGTTAGAACAAAAACAAAGACAGTTTTAGAATCCGTGAAACATATCTAACAAACTTATATTCGCAAATTTTCTATTTCCCGTTTTGTTGTCTTTTTATATGGGGTTGAAAATATTAAGAATTTGGTCCCCTTACCACCTCCCTGGGCGATCTATTGTCTGTAGTGCCATAAAATTTTAGGACCAAAAGGTCCACCACTTAGGGTCCTTTTCCAACAAAAACATGAAAAATGACATTGGAGCGACAGGGTCTGGCAGGGGCCTGGGATGATCTCCTTAATGCGATCATGAAAATGAATAATTCCGTTCCAAAGAATCACTAAGGAACACATTTATAAATGTTTGTCATGAATGACATTCTGCTCGCTGATGCGTTATTTTTGAGTTATTTACCTTTGAAGTTATGGGAGCGGCATTAATGGAATGGCTTTCGCGCGCAAAAGTGAAGAGTGTTCCAACAATGCCATAAGTGCGCTCAGCAAGGGAAAAGTTATTGTTTTCGCAATATATGGCGTAATTTATTATTTGCCGATCCCGCGGAGCCTGACGCTTCTAGGATGTTTTGGTTAATAACACAATAAAGGTTATCACCCAAAAATATTAGCGGTACTGGAATAGTGAAGATTTAAATCGATATGCACTAAACATCATTTTCAAGATGGCGGAGACCGTAGAACATTTGTGAAACTGTAAGAGTAAATACCGTAGATTTAATATCAGAATATTTCTTATAATGTAATAATTTTGGGTGATAACCGTTATTGTGTTATTAACCAAAACATCCTAGAAGTGGGTTCAGGCTGTTGCAGCATCGGTCATCCTGACCTCTGGATTGGGTAACCCCAATCCCGCAGGGATGTTATAACAAAAAGGCTGGAGAGAGAAACACGCACGACGTCTTGACAGCGTGTATTCCGGTCTAACAAGGAGATGTTTTAAGGTCCAGCAGAAGTACATGAACTACGCCGAAACAAATGAACATCATAATCAAAGAAAATGGGAAACATGAAAGTTGGGGTAACTCAGGTATCTTAGTTTACTTTTTAATGCACAACTTAATGATTACTGGAAAACATTCTACACAAAACATAACACAACGAACAAGGTTGGAAATGAATAAAGTAAGGGGGAAAGTAGTGAACTCAACACAGCTCTGCGGAGTAGGCAAATAATAAATTACTAAGTACCCAAACGTACTCTAGAAGCTCCCGCTCAAGCGCAAACTTACTAAGACTGCTATGGAAAATGAAAATTTCAAAGTTGAATAACTCAAAAATAATGAATCAGAGAGCAGAATGTCATTCATGTAGAACATTTTTAAATGTGCTTCTTTGCTGACTCCTGGAATGGAATTTTAAATTTCTGTGAGTGCATTGAACTGCATATTGACCATCAACTTTTGTATTTTTGTTGCTTGTCTGAAGGTATTTACCTAGATCAAGATAAACAACTTGTCTTCTATGCGTTTTCCGTTGCAAATAATTGTTTTATGAGTTGTAGTGGTAATTTAACATAAGCGTAACCCAAAGTAACTTGAAAAAAATTAACCTAATCTAACACTCATTTGAGCGCATTAGTTGTTGGAACAGAGATTCTATTGGAGTTTCCCCTCAAAATTTTCTTTGGTAAAATGCATCAATTTTCCTGTTTGAAAGGTGAGGGCCTGAGCTGAAAGTTATGTAGGTCATCCTTTTGTTGAAATTAATTTTTTTGTTCTGGTTAAAGTTAAGAACGTACTAACTGGTTTTCGAAATTTTGTTGCCTGAATCATGGGAATTACATCAATATGAACAACTTTTCTTCTATGCACTTTCCGGGGAAAAGAAGTATTTGACGATTTATAGCGGTAGATTTCTTATCGCAACTCATGCGTTTGGAGCTGGAAGAAATTGTTTTGAGGCAAGACAACAATGGACTCGCCCTTCTGATGTGCTCAAATGTTCGAGCGCATTCCAGCCATAAGACGAACATTAATGTACCGCTATGACTCAATAAATACCCATCTCCTCCAAAAATTGCATTGAATAAAAGCTGCTTATTTCAATCTCATTACCATGGTACGGGAAACTTAATTTCGGAAATAAATTAAGGCTAACATTTACCTTTTGTTCTGTAAGGACGACCAAGCAAATTTCAAATTTTGAAAAAAAACGAATTTTACTTGTGTGAATTTTTCAATATATGCCCTAGTTCTTGAAAAAAAAATTCTAAAATTAGTTTTTTAGTTCATTTTTAGTGACACTTTTTTTAAAGAATAAAGGTCAATGAGCTTTTAAGCTAGAACAAATTCAAAGACAGTTTTGGAATCATTGAAGCATTGCAAGCAAACTGAAGCTCTTGAATTTTCTATTTTCATTTCCTTTTGAAATGAGATTTTTGATCTCTAACTAAAATATACAACTTTTTTGAACCGTGATTAAAAATGTTGAGTTTACAAATTGTAAAATTAAAGTTTTAATTTTTTAGAGATGTTTCAAAGATTTCAAAACTGTCTTGGTTATTTTATTGCATGAAAACTCACTGACTCCTATTCTTTTCTGTTTAAGGGGACGGTCTGGGGGGGAAAAAAGTCCGTCATTTCTCGACGGATTTTTTCAAGATTTTCACAATAGGTGTCAATTAATGCGGCATTTCTTTTTGAACTCGTGTGTTTTTTCCGTAAATTCATAAAAAATATGACTTTTTCAAAAAAACCTGAAAAAATGGGTGTTGCGGAAAAATACACTTCGCCCGCAATTTTAAAGTTACAAACCTGGATAAAGGTTTTCTAGGTAGCTAATTGTCTTGTCTTTCGATCCGGTGGTTTAGTTTTTCGATAATTTGATTTTTTGAATTGTGAAAAATTTATTCCCCAAAACTAACCACTTTTTCCGTTTCTTCCAATTCTTCTGCTTCTAATTTTCGACTTGATTTGAAATTAAAAACTACTCCACCGCCTCTCTACCGATTGCCGGTGTTCGAAGTAAGAGGTTCAGTCTCGTCTTCGGAAATTGTGATCGTGTGTTAACTTTGTCATAATTGCGACGTTAAACCTTCTAAAGCAGTTGGCGCCAGACCGGCTTACAAATTTAACTGCGTGACCCTCCGGACGGAGGGTTGTCTCATTCAATCATGCTTCCGAAGTTAAAACCCAACTCGGCACACACCAGAGAGGAACCTGAAGATCAGAATGAATTGAGTGAGGACGTGATCAGTGCTGACGATATGAAAATGGAAAATTGCAGGGCAAGAGAGAGAAGCCAAGCTGAACTACCGGGTACGGCAGTAATTGAAGGAACCTGGTTCAAAGATAACGAAAGATCAAAACGGACAAGGACAACAACAGAAACTTCAAGTGATTCGGCCCGGGACACGGCCAGGAAATACATTGCAACAGAAAAAGGAGATAAACCATGTCCAAACTGCCCAGGCAATAAAACTCAGGAATCTCTAGGAAAAAACTGCACAGTGATCATTTCACAAGTTGAAGCACCAGAAACCAACTGGAATTCACAGAAAAAAATCACCCTTGACCCTATTTGCTTATCTAAAGGATTAGAGTTAGTGCTAGACTACAGTGTTGTGAAAGAAGTGAGAGTCAACAAACGTAGAAATATTATTGCAGTAGAATTCAAGAGCTCAACCACCCCAGAGATTGGAAAACTCCTGCAAGTGGAACACATTAGAAAGTATGATGTCAAATGCCACTTACCTATAGCAGAAGAACAAACCGCGGTTTATGGAGTGATTGGCCCCATTGGAGAGGATGTGGATCTGGAAGAGTTACAGGCAGTAGCCAGCTGTGAAGGAGTAAAGATAAGAAAGATGCAAAGAATTTACAAGTTTTCAAATGGATCCAAAGAACCTACACGGTCAGTAAAGGTAATGTTTGGCTCAAGAAGTATTCCGCAGCATCTGAGGCTTGGCTTTGTGCAATACAAGGTGAGACTATTTGAGCTTCCTCCTCTTCGATGCTACCGATGTCAGAGACTGGGGCACTTGGCCAGTGGATGCTCAGCTCCAATGAGGTGTCTAATCTGCAGTGGAAATCATCCCAAAGAAAGGTGCCAGGCTGCATTGCCAAAATGTGCAAACTGTGGAGGACAACATGTTGCATGTGCAAGAGAGTGCCCAATGATGCAAGATGCAGCTAGACTACAGGCGCTACAACAAGATGGGTTCTCTTTTTATGAGGCTCGCAAACAAGCAATTGAAGAGAGAAAAGCAAAACAAGACCAAAGAAGTAACAGAAATGCAAGTCAACAAAATCATGCAGAAGCATCTACACATAGTATTGTGCCCGCTGTAGATGCCACTCTTGACTCATGCCCAAGAAATATGGGAAATTTGACGCCAAACTACTCTTTGGAGACAGTGGAAGTTGAGGCCGATGTCCATCAGACGCAGGGATCCTATTACATCCCTCGAAAAGTACCGTGCCGGAAAGAGACTTACGCAAATGCAGTGATATCCCAGATGCCAAATCAGCAACACCAAAAAGCTCACAGTGAAATGATTTAAGCAAGCATTGTGCAAAGTGTCAGGGAAACTGTAAGTAATGAATTAGAGAAAAAAATTATTGAAAAGTGCCAAAATTTAGTGCAGACAGCAGTTCAGCAAATATTTGCTAAAATAACCAAGTTCATAAGTGAAGCGTTGTCAACCAACTTATCAAGGGAAAATAAGAAACAAAGAGACTTACTTTTCATTGGAATGGCACGTAACCACTTTGGGTCCCAGATTGGAGAAACTCTTCTTGGACAATTTTGTCAATCAGAAGACACTTCTCAGACAGTGATTGCAGCTCAGGACCAAGTTCCGGTAAGGGGAAAGGAGGCTGCAGTGAAGAACCAGGAAGGCCGGCTGGAAGGAAGTGAAAGTGTAAAGCAAGTGCTCGATGCAAGTGCCGGGGCAAAGAAAAGACCCCAGAAACAAAGAGTGTCTGCTAGAAAACACGGCTTGTAGAAGATGAATTCCACCTTTGTAATCAAGAATCAGAAATTGAAGAGACAACCAAACATGGAAAATAAGCTCGTACTGGTACAGTTCAACTGTAATGGTATAACTAGCAAACTATCAGAACTTAAGCTCTACATCTATATTAACAAACCGGACATTGTTTGCTTATGTGAAACCTGGCTAGATCAGAATGAACCAAAATTTATGGGATACCAAGCTGTATGGTTGCATCGGGATATTGCTCCTAGAGGAGGGCTAGGAATATTAATCCGTGATGATATTGGATATTCTGTAAATGGGCTTGATTTACTTCTAAATGGAAGATTGGAAATTTGTTCCATACAAATTAGTTCCTTTATAGAAAGAGTAGATGTATGTAATATTTACAATGCCAATCATAATGTAGAACTTGAAGAATTTGTGCATTATTTCTCTCAAATGTCTAATAATTTTATTTTTGTTGGGGACTTTAATGCTCACTCTCCAGTCTGGGACCGCAGAGGAAGGCACAATTTCACAGGGAGAAGCATTGAAAGATTTATGGAAACATGCTCAGTGGGCTTATTAAATCCTTCTGATCTTCCAACGTATATAGACAGACGAACTGGTTCTGCCTCAACCCTGGATTTGTGCTTGGTGTCTCATTCAATGCTCATACAGGGAAACATACGTAGGGGAGCTGATCTGGGAAGTGATCATTTTCCAATTGAGTGTTCTTTTGGGGTGCGCATTACAAAATCTGACCCAGCATGCCCAAAGCGCTGGATTCTTAAGAATGATAGGTGGAAAGAATGGTCCACGGAAATAGGGAAATGTTACAACATTGTCTGTCCTGCAAGTGTTGATGATTTATATGATAACTTTGTTTCTAATTTAAATTATTGTTCATTGAAAGTTTTTTCCCAAACCTCAGGGAAACCTAAGTTACATAGAAGAACTCCTTGGTGGGACTCTGAGTGTGCAGCAGCAGTTGCTAAGAGACGCAAAGCAAAGAACATTCTGGCCAAGACTCCAAACACTATAAATCTAGGAGCATACCTCAAGGCTGAAACACATGCCAAAAGTATTATTAAAAACAAAAAGCAAAACAGCTGGAAATCATTCGTTCAAACAATGAGTTCTGAAACAAATGTTGCACAAGTGTGGAGAGTAGTGCGTAGCATGAGCGGGCTAACTACACCTAGATCTAGTTATCCAGTAGGCAATACAAACAGCACAAATTCAGAGAGGGCAGAACTGTTTATTGACCACTTCACAAGACATAAAATTACAACCTCAGATTATTCTGCAAACATCATTAGAAGCAGGATCAAAAATATTGAGCACATGACAATAGAAGAAAATTGCTACAATGCCCCCTTGGTGCTGTTTGAAATAAAGAGAGCATTAGAGGGGTTGAGATAGACCAGCCCAGGGAGTGACAATATTCCTTATGCTATGTTTCAGAAGTTGCCTGATCTGTTCCTTAACAGGTTGCTATACCTATTTAATACAAGCTTTTTCTTGGGAGTTGTGCCGACCTCATGGAAGACTGGTATCATGTGTCCAATAAAGAAACCAAACAAAGATCAAAATTCTGTTCAGGGCTATCGTCCAATAACCCTCCTGCCATGCATTGTAAAAGTGATGGAGAGGATTTTGAAGGTTCGGTTGAAACATTTTCTTGAGTCGCATAGTGTTTTTTCTGTATATCAGACTGGTTTTAGGCGTGGGAAATCAACAACTGATGCACTGGCTCTCATCAGTAATTTTATTAGACAATCCACTAAAAATAAACATTTTTGTGCAGTGGTATACCTAGATTTGGAGAGTGCATATGACTGTGTGTGGCATGACGGGTTGATATACAAGCTATTGAATGTGAATTGTGATATTAGGACAGTGAAAAGGATTCAGTCTTATTTAAGGAACCGAACTGTTAAAGTTAGGATTAATTCAACACTGTCTACAGAAAGGGTTCTTGGCTATGGTTTACCTCAGGGGTCTGTCCTGAGTCCTCTCCTTTTCAATGTTATGTTGCATGATTTGCCTTGCTGTACTGATGTGGAAGTGGTATCTTATGCGGATGATATAACTATACTATGTTCGGCCGAGTCATTGCCTAGAGATAAAACAAAAATGCAGAACATGTTGGATAAACTTGATAGATGGCTGAAAACTTGGAAGCTCAAAGTCAATCCTGTTAAAACTAAATACCAACTATTTCATAAAAAAAGAGGATACTATGATATACAATTGAGATTGTGTAACTCTCTTATCTTACCTATTGTAAATCAGAGAGTGTTGGGGGTGGTTTTTGATGCACCTAAGCTAACAATACACGGCCATGTGGAATATATCCGAACTGACTGCTTAAAGAGAATTAATGTTATGAAAGCTCTATCAAGCTCTAAATGGGGATCATCCCAAAACCTACTGAGAAGATTATATATAGGGTTTATTAGAAGCAAAATTTCTTATGGTGCAATCATTTATCCTGAATTTAATAAGAAATATATGAATATCTTGAATGTTTTGCAGAACTCTGCCCTGAGATGTATTGTGGGTGCATGGAAAACCACACCTATTTGCTCTCTGGAAGTTGAATCCTTTGTGATGCCTCTTAATTTGTATTTTAAGTTTCTCTCAGTGAAGTGGTGCTGTAAAAAACAATGTAATTTTGGATCTGGGGAAGTCTCTTCAAGGCTGGACTTGTTTACTGCATCAGAAGGGAGTGACATTTCTGTTAGGTTAAATAAGATTTTGTGCGAAACTCATCTGGAGATACATCCAAAACCATGTAGAATTTCATTGTATGTTATTTCTCCTGTGACGGAGTTCAGTCACTGGATTTCCTGTGATGTACCAAATAGGGGATCTTGGTTGCCAGCTGAGGCTAATATAAATTTTGAGATGTTTTTGGCTAGGAAGTATGGTAACCTCGAGAGGATCTTCACTGATGGGTCTGAAGTAGCAACAGGATCAGTGGCTGCTGCCATGTATGTTGCATCATCTGGGATGGCAACTTCCTGGCGAATGAACCCGGCCCATTCAGTTGTAGGAGCTGAGTTGTTTGCCATATTACAGGCTCTGAAATACATTCAAAACAAACTAAGGAACAGCTTTGTTATATTGAGTGATTCACAGACAGCACTTGGACTGCTGCTAAATAATAAAAATGAGGCATATAGAGAATTTTGTTTGGAAATCAAATTGCTGATATTAAACTCCTCTCATTCAGTACATTTGCAGTGGGTCCCTGGTCACTCAGGTATTCAGGGAAATGAAATTGCAGATAGGTGTGCAAAGCTTGGCCATCAGAGTCTCAAATGCGTTTGGACAAACCTCCATTATGAGGAGTTTCAAAGTCAAATTCGAAGCCAGTTCCTTAGTGTCTGGATGCACCAATGGCATGCCCAAGTTGACTCCTCCGGCAGGGGTCGCTTCCTCAGAGATTTGTTGGATAGACCGAGGAGGCTAACATATAAGGTGGAAACTCATAGACGGATAGAGTGCGCAGTTAGCAGGCTGCGTATGGGTCACGCTGGTGTATTGGCACACCTCTTTAGGTTTAATATTAGTCCATCTCCTAACTGTGAAGCATGTGGCATTCCTGAGACTGTTGAACATTTCCTATTGCACTGTCATAAGTATTCTAGGCAAAGGTATATGCTAACCTTGCAGCTTGACCGCATGGGTGTAGAAGTTGACCTTAAAAACTTGCTGGGTTGTGGAAACCACACAGTCAATGTCCAAAGGAAAATAACTCATTTACTTGGCAGCTTCCTTAGAGGCACGGATAAATTGGATGTACTCTGAAAGTTATAACATATAAAATTCTTGTACCCGCCTTATCAAATGACCTGTGTAACACTGGAATCAGTTTTATGATGAGCGCCATTTAAATGTTATGTTGTCCATATGAGACATCTTTTGCTGTAAACGAAATTATACACTCCCAGTGATGTCACCCTTTGTATGTGAAATAGTGAAAGTGTTGCGTGTATTTGGCTGTTGAACTGCTCACCATTATTTGACCACCTTGGCTCTGACTGGGCCCACGCTCTGCACTGCATCAAATTCAATGAGAACCACGTCAAAGCCTTGAACACAGCACTGAAGATACCAGATCCGACGGGTTTCTGTTGAAGAAAACCAGCGACTTTATGAGGAAGGCCTCTCTTCCTCCACCGCGACTATTATCATCATCACCGCCTCTCTAAGATAATTCAAGAGCTATAGATTGATTGATATATTTGCCATTCCTGTACCTTCAAAATTGTGGGGTCTCTTCAAAGATTAAAAAGTTAACTTTTCAGAGGAGCCATTTTTCTAAAAAAAAATTTCTGCATTTTATTTCTAAACTAATCATTTGTTTTCAGTAAGTTTTACAGCTATTGTAGATCTTTCCAGTCTCTATTGATTGCTATATTAGCCATTCCTGTAACTTTAAAACTGTGGGAAAGGATTCATATCAAAAAACAATGAATCAAAACTTCAGAAAACCAGTCATTTTCAAAAAACAATTTTTCTTTGATTACATAGAAATTTTAATTTTTTCTACTCTTTCTCCTGGTAGCTCTTCTTGAGCCTTTTTGATTTATATATTTGCCATTCTCATACCTTCAAAACTGCGGGAGGTGATTGTATGTTTACACAACAGCTAATTAGCTGATGACGCAGAGCAGCCGGACTCGAAACAAACACTCAGTTACATCATCATAATCAACACTGAGAGTTGGAATGTTTCATTTGAGTACTAAAGCATTTCAAGCAAGGCCATGAATGAACTCTCTTGCTATTCCCGGAGAGAAACTCAATACTGACTCGTAATGAGGGGGGAAGAGGGAGGTCACCCATATATTGGTGCGCCCCAAGGTCACGCTAGTGCGCGTCTTTTACCTGGTCTAGAAGACGAACCAATGTACGCACTTGAGAGCAAATTGTACTGTTGGATGCGCAAGAAAATACTCTATAAGATCAATTTATAAACCAAAATCCTACCATAATCCGGAAGTGGACCCAGACCGTCCCCTTGAAATGAGGGTCCTACCTAGAAGGCAAAAAAAATTTTTTGCTGTGAAGTGTAATATAACATTTTTCTACCTAAATGCTGTATTCATGTTGAATTATCATCTACAAATAATATGCATGCATAATTTCACATCAACACTGAATTGCATGATATGCATGTATAAATTATATGAACAAAATACTTTTATTTATTTTTCATTCCATGATGAATGTTGAATTTTTATTTGTGGACTCATTCTTCTAAAATAGGCCATTGTAGGCCTATGTAATTTTTAGAAAGAAACACATTTTGTTCCATTCATTTTTTTTCAATTTTGGCCTTAGTTTTTCAGAAAATGGGAAATATTGGTTTGTATGTCATTTTATCTGATATTTCAAATGAATACAAGTCAATAACTTTTCATGCTATAACAAAACCAGACAGTTTTCAAATCCTTAAAATATGGCTAAAAAACTGAAAAAGCCAAATGTGTCATGTTCCTCTTGGTTTCCTTTTTATATTTGGTCAGGAATTCATGATTTTTGTTTCCCTTACAACCCCTGAGGGTTGTAATCTAGTGCCTGTAGCCCCATAAAATTTGGTAAATGTTGAGGAGTTGACCATAATTGATTTTCCATTTTTAGATGCATAAATATTGTTATTGAGATGAAAAGGAACAACTTTTCTTCAATGCACTTTCCGGGGCAAATGAGTATTTTAGAAGTTATAGCGGGATAAATGAGTTACCTGAACTCAAGTGTTTGAGGCGGGAAAAAATAAATAAGGGAAGCAAACACCCTATTACAAACGTAAAGAGGTTGGGTTGTGAGGGGTAGCCACAGTTCTTTTAGTGAAAATTATAAATAAAGCTTTTAAAACACACATTAGGATGATGACAGCAATCATGTTTACATAGGTTCCAAGATGGCGGCGCCCATGGTTGTCGCCATCTTGGAGCTTATATAGTGGTAGGAGCGGTGGAGCTTTTGCACTTTTCCCGCCTCAATTGGTAAATGTAAATACGTTTATGCATGCCAGAATTTCACTTTATTTATAATTCTCACTTGAACTGTGGCTACCCCTCACGACCCAACCTCTTTACGTTTGTAATAGGGTGTTTGCTTCCCTTATTTCAGTTACTCATTTACCACTCAAACTTCTAAAATACTAATTTGCTCTGGAAAGAGAATTCAAGAAAAGTTGTTCCTTTTGATCTCATTACCAATATTTATGCATCCAAAAGTCTAAAATCAATTATATTCAGCTCAACATTTACCTAAAATTTTTACACAATAGCCCACCACCACCTAAGGATCCTTTTTCAACAAAGAAAACAAATGACCAGAGCCTGAAAATCCCTGGGTTGTCCCCCTTTTGAGGACCACCTTTTTTTGGTTCACTGCTGTCCTGTTTTTCAGCATCTATTACTTTCCTCTTGAACTTTTATCCTGTTTCATAAATTTCTTTCTCGACTTACTGTTTCTATACCTCTTCTGCATAGGTTCCGCATTCCCGTATCTCCTTACTAAATGATGCCTTTTTCCTTCCTCTCTTCAATACGCTCATTTTTATTGTAGCGGTTAGGGAGGCTTTAACTAACATAATCTAATCTTCCCGCTTGAAACACCATAATTGCAGTAATTAACCTCTGCCATAACATGTTGAATGCTCAGTTGTGCTAGAATGTGCATAGAATGAAAGTTGTGTATTTCAATTTCATTGCCATTATTGTAGTAAAAAACAGAAAATCTATTGGTTTCCTGTTGTAAATAAATGTCATTTTCAATGTGTACATATCAAGTCTGGTTTAACTTTGGTTCTGCAGCTTTATACTTGAAGTGTTGTATAACTCCTTACAAACTTTGATATGCAAGATCATTTGTACCATGTTTCTAGCCAGAAAGATTTGGTTGCCATATCTTGATTTTAGATCTTAAGCTATTGATTCCCCTCAGGGGGATACAACTATTGGAATGGGAATTAGCGCCTCCATGGGGGACTATGTGAGGGCCCGAGCTAAAGGTTAGGTAGGCTTTCTTTTTGTTGAAATACAATAGTTTTTTGTTTCGTTACGGACCATCTTTTTTCGGTTCACTGCTGTTCTGTTTTTCAGCACCTACTACTTTCTTCTTCAACTTTGGTCTTCTTTCATAATCTTGTATCATAACTTACTGTTTCTACGCCCTTCCTGCTTAGATTCTGCGTCTCCTCAACTCCATACTAAATGGTGCCTTCCTCCTTCCTCTCTTTAGATCGCATTTGTTGCTGTGGATAGGGAGGCTATAACTAACAACTAATCCAATCTAATCTAGCTATTCATTCATCTGTAAAAGTGTACTTATGGACTTGATCTCATTAACATGTCTATTATCTATAGGAATATAGAAATCCACCCTATGCTATTGATTTAATTTTAGGAATGGGTTTTCTTGATTTTATCTCATGGAAGCATCGTGTAATGTAAATGTATTGCTAGATGTCAATAGAGCCTCTAGATTCTGTGTTCAAATAGTGAGTGCATATTTTGGACTGAACATTAGATCAAAATTGTGGTGGTGTGAAGTGAATCTGCTGTCATGAACTGGTATAGTTAGCATATTCATATGAGTATAGTGTGATACCTTATGGAGTGACTGAAAGAACAGTGTAAATGTGTTTAGTTCAATAACTTCAATTTCCATGAACAGCATGTGGAAAAGTAGGTATTGTGCATTACTGGTTTATTTACTAAGTAAAGGCTTCTGCCTGTGAAGTTTTGTCAAAGACAGAAGCTTTGTTTGAGAATTTGAAAGCATTAGAAGTGGTTGTGTTTGAGAAAGCAATAGGAACCCAATAGCTAATGGGTTCCTTCATGCGTTTCAATGCGTGACTTGTTCTTAATAGGTGGATATAGATGTATGCAAGGGTGTGAGAAAATTGAAGTTGGTTTTCATGCTGGAAGTACTTGAATAATACAAGAAAGAAGTTGGAAGAAAAGGTTAGAGGCTGGAAGCTCTGAATGTTGTTTTAAGGAATGAGTTAGAAAATATAAAGGAATGAAAGAAATGAAGAAAGAAAATGTTGTGAGTGTGAGTGCTGTGAATAATGATGTAAATGTTACAGATGAAAGCAGAAGGGCGAATAGGGATGATGTTAGGAGTAAAAGTGTCAATAGAATATAAATGAGCTGCCTGTTGAAATGCCAGACAAGAGGCATGTACATTTTATGGAAGTGAAGGGGAGGAAGAAGAATGGATAGAATGCAGTGAGTGGAAGATCTGAAAGAAAGAGAGACAGACCTTTGATAAGAATATGTGGAGATAGTATGCTTGAGAATGTGAGGTTTGTGAGGATGAAAGATAGTGATGGATGCACATTGCACAAGCTTGTGAGAGGAGTGGATGAGATATGCAGGTATGCTTGGGAAATGATAGGTGGCATGGTTGAGGGTATGATTGTCCTGCAAGGAGGTGGAAATCAGTTGCTTGAATGTAGAAAAGAATGTACAGTGAATGCAATTATGTACGTTGTGGAATGTGCACAAATGAAGATTGTTAGTTACAGGGACGAGCCAAGAGATGAGGACTTCTTGTGGTGAGGAGTATGAACAAGTATGAATAGAGGTGTATGAGATTATGGATTTGATAGTCTCAAAAGGCATGAGTTGAGGAGTGCAAGTGTCCTGGAAAAGATAGTGATTCACGATGGATGGAGTCAGGGATGGAAAAAACCCTGGGTTTTTCAAAAAAAAACCAACCCACCTGGGTTTTTTGGGGTTAAATTGGGTTTTATGGGTTTGATTGTTTTTATGGGGCTTTATTGGGCTTTTTGTAATACCTGTTTTTGTAAAAGAGTTATTCACACAACTCCCGTTGCCCCTATTTCAGATTTATATACATACACTTATTGAGTGAATATTGTTATTTGATTACTTTATTTCCAACATTATATTACATTATTATAGGAATTATTCCATTATATGAACAATATATGAATTAAGTTTGTCCATCACAATTACCATTTACCAATTTCCATATGCATAGAGACATAGCTCTGCAGTCTGTAAAGATATAAAATGTCCAAAGAGAATTGCTATGCTCGTCAATTCATAGTAAGTTGTTTTAGCAGCAGACAGGCGCACGTCATGTGAGAGGGAAGCACCATGCAGATCATAAGTAACCACCACAAGCAACTTGAATCAAGACAGCTGCACATCACTTAACAGTCATGCTGTTAACTTGAGGAGATCATCCGGGTTTGAGACCTTTTTTCGTCCGATTCGTTTGAAAATTGGCCAGTATATGTCTTCTGTGAAAGTAAACCTCTTTTACTCGTGTCATTTTTTCGATTTAGGCCTTAGTTTTTTTTAATGAAAAATGTGTTTTTGGTATATTTTTCAAATTGGAACTCCTCCTTCAGTTTTGATGCTAGAACAAAAAGAAAGACAGTTTTAGAACCCTTGGAACATTTCTAACACACGTTCGCTCTGTTTTTTTCAAATTCAATTTTTTTCTATTTTGTCAAAATTTTTGGAAATTTCAATAATCAGCAACAATTTTTTGGGTTTAGAGCTATATATTTCTTCAAAGAATTCGAATTTGAAAATAAACAGAACGAACGTTTGTTAGAAATGTTCCAAGGATTCTAAAACTGTCTTTGGATTTGTTCTAGCATCAAAACTCGAGAACTAGTCCCAGGATGAATGTTGAAAATTTGAAGTGTTGTATATTCGAAGTGTTGTATACGACTTTTTCTGTATATGTTGTAGTATTCGTTTGCATAGTATAGTTTCAATTTACTCATTTTCGTTTTGTTTTGTCGCAGAATTCTTTTCCTTGCTGAAGATGAACTGTTTAGTTCGAAACGTTCAGTTTTATTCATCTAGACTTTACTATTTGTAATAATAAAATGGCAATTCGTGCAGCGATTTTTGCCTTGCTTTTCATTTCAAGAATAAGACGCGTCAATGCGGATTCAGTTTTAGATTACGAAGTGCTGGGTATAAGAAAAAAAAAATTTTGTGTTGAAGTGTCATATAATGAACAATTGATGTAATTGAATGCAGTTTCAATTTTTATTTCAATACTTTCCATACATAACTTCATATTCAAACTGTGAATTGTGATTTCAAAAAAAAAATTATAAAAATTTTTCCTTATTAAAAAATTATTTTTTTTTTCAGTCTGATTCTTATGAAATTTGACTATGATATGTAACCTTTGAAAAGAAACACAACTGATTCTATTCATTTTTTTGATTCAGGCCTTAGATTTTGCAAAAATTTGACATATTGGTTTTTAGGTATTGATATTTCACTTATATTGATATTTCAAAAGGCAATCCCTAAAGTACGGAACGATGAAACGCCCGGAACGGAACGTTCCGTGGAACTGATATTACTGGCCCTAAAATCCGGAACGTTCCGTTCCGCCCGGAACGTTCCATTCCGTAGCGCCCGGAACGTTCCGTTCCGTAGCGTCCGGAACAACTCTTACAAACCTAGCTTCGAATTATCGTGATGATGGAACACGCGGAAACAGTTTGACCCAGTAAACAATAATGAAACCGTACAATAATTGAGCTCTATAAACACCACACGAACATTTCTTCCCAGGAGCCTATTATGGTTCCGTAGTGCTTGGAACGATCCGTTCCGTGGTGCTCGGAACGATCCGTTACGTGGTACGCGGAACGTTCCGTTCCGTAGTGCCCGGAACGTTCCGTTCCGTAGTGCCCGGAACGTTCCGTTCCTTAGTGCCCGGAACGTTCTGTTCCGTGGTGCCCGGAACGTTCCGTTCCGCGGTGCGCGGAACGTTCCGTTCCGTGGTGCCCGGAACGTTCCGTTCCGTAGTGCCCGGAACGTTCCGTTCCGTAGTGCCCGGAACGTTTCGTTCCGTAGTGCCCGGAAACGAACCGTTCCGGAGCACTCGGAACAAATCGTTTTGGAACACCCGGAACAAATCGTTTTGCAACACTCGGAAGTAAGTAAACTCATTTAACGACAGCTTCTGTTCAAGACTATTTAGCTGTCGCTTTGGCATTTTTCTGAAGTTACAAAACATTATAAATCTTGAGGGATAGTTGAATTGTATGCATCGGGGTCCTGAATTCCGTCAATGCTTTCCGGATATAGTTTAATTGGCGAGGTTCTGTGTCGATACCGCCGTGAGGTCGACGTGAGGGTTAGTGGAAAAAGGAGCTGTCTTCTGTGCAGCAACCTTTTTCTGGGGGTGCTAGCTTTTCCGCGCAGCTGCCCTTCCTGAGGTTCGTGTGGGTACCACCTACGCCGTAATTAGTCCGCTTGGGCAATAGAAGTAAATTCTGTTAATGCCGAACTACGGAAGTACCACGAGAGTGAGGTTCGTGTGGGTACCGCCTACGCTGTTATTAGTCCGCTAGGGCAACAGAAGTAAATTCTGTTTATGCCGAACTACGGCGGTACCGCGAGAGTGAGGTTTGTGTGGGTACCGCCTACGCCGTAATTAGTCCGCTAGGGAAACAGAAGTAAATTCTGTTCATGCCGAACTACGGAGGTACCGCGAGAGTGAGGTTCGTGTGGGGTACCGCTTACGCCGTTATTAGTCCGCTAGGGCAACAGAAGTAAATTATGTTCATGCCGAACTACGGCGGTACCGCGAGAGTGAGGTTTGTGTGGGTACCGCCTACGCCGTAATTAGTCCGCTAGGGAAACAGAAGTAAATTCTGTTTATGCCGAACTACGGCAGTACCGCGAGAGTGAAGTTCGTGTGGGTACCGCCTACGCCGATATTAGTCCGCTGGGGAAACAGAAGTAAATTATGTTAATGCCGAACTACGGCAGTACCGCGAGAGTGAGGTTCGTGTGGGTACCGCCTACGCCGTTATTAGTCCGCTAGGGCAACAGAAGTAAATTCTGTTTATGTCGAACTACGGCGGTACCGCGAGAGTGAGGTTTGTGTGGGTACCGCCTACGCTGTAATTAGTCCGCTAGGGAAACAGAAGTAAATTCTGTTCATGCCGAACTACGGCGGTACCGCGAGAGTAAGGTTCGTGTCGGTACCGCCTACGCCGTTATTAGTCCGCTAGGGCAACAGAAGTAAATTATGTTCATGCCTAACTACGGCGGTACCGCGAGAGTGAGGTTTGTGTGGGTACCGCCTACGCCGTAATTAGTCCGCTAGGGAAACAGAAGTAAATTCTGTTTATGACGAACTACGGCGGTACCGCGAGAGTGAGGTTTGTGTGGGTACCGCCTGCGTCGTAATTAGTCCGCTAGGGCAACAGATGTAAAATTTTTTTCCAGAACTACGGAGGTACCGTTAGGAAGACGAGCAACTGTCTGCGCCGTAATCAGTCCGTTAGAGCTCTTCCGAAAATTCCATGATTCGCCGAATTGCGACTTCGTCTACCTTTAAAATTGCGACAAACTCTGTGGAATAATTTGCTCTCCTGAGGTCGTTCCTTAAGCCCCTTTATTAGCGAGATGTTGTATTAGACTGAAGCCTGTAGCATTAAGGAGTAAAGAATACTTTTTCGACCTCAGGATGTGAACAGTATGCTGCAGAATATCTTTGTAGTGCCTCTTACATACACAGGTACATTTCAGCAGGAACAGTGATTTATTTCCTTTTGCAAAAATAGTGAGTACAAACATGAGCTACCGCATAACATGGTACAACACGCAAAATTACATTTAAAATATTAGAGTCATTTCAGTTAGGAAATCAAAATAATATGGAAATATTAAAATACAATACAAATGACACTTTAGGGCTGACTAAAGTAAATGCATAGACGCGCCATCGGGGTAGGGAAACAGATCTGGGCCCCGTACAGGAAACTGAACACATAAAGAAAATACTTAGGATTATGTGTAACTAACACAAACTGGACTCGACACCACCTGCTGCCTCACATTCTGCAAGTAGGTTTGAGGTCATTACACTGACATAACACTTTAGGGATTGCCATCGTTTCAGAGCACCCGGAACACCTGGAACAGAGTTCCAGGTTTTCTGGAGCACTCGGAACGATCCGTTCCGTAGTACTCGGAACAAACAGTTCCCGAATACTTGGAACAAATTGTTCCAGAGCTCTCGGAATGAATCGTGCGGGAGTACTTAGGACAAACAGTTGCGGAACACTCCAAATAAACAGTTCTGGAACACATGGAACGAATCGTTCCAGTGCACTCGGAATGAACCGTTCCGGGACACTTGGAACGAATCGTTCCCAAGCAATCGGATGTAACCCTTCCGGAGCACTCGGAACAGTTCCGAAACAATTGGAACGAACAGTTTCATAGCACTCGGAACAAACAGTTACGAAACACAGAGAATAAATTGTTCCGGAGCAGTCAAAACCAACAATTTCGGAACACATGGAACGAATCGTTCTGGAACACTCCTAACAAATAGTTCCAGAACTTATGGAACAAATTGTTCCGGAGTACCTGGGAAAACCCGTTTCGGGAACCTTGAAACGAATCTTTTTAGAGCATTCAGAACAAACTGTTCCGGAATACCCGGGAATAATCGCTCCGCAATTGACGGAACAACTGCTTTGTTATCGACGGAATATAGGCCAACCGTTTCAGAATAGAAAAAACCAACCGTTCCGGAATAGACACAACAAACCGTTCCGGAATAGACGAAACAAACCGCTCTGGAATAGACGGAACGAACCATTCTGGAACACCTAGAACATAATGTTCCAGAATAAACGGAACAAATGGTTCTGATTAAACAGAACAAACCGTTTTAGAATGCACGTAACAAACCTTTCTGGAACACATAGAGCAAACTGATCCGGAACACTCGAAAACTGCTCTACATCAGAACCAAACGCTCCGGAGTACTCGGAACCACGGGGCAACGCTGTTCCAGATCCGGAACACGCCACACCCGGAACAAAATGCTAAAACATTGAACAGTGAAGTTTCTTCCATTTCTGTCCAACACAATGAAACACAGCGCCAGGATTCAAACCCTCGACACCTTCACAGAAGGGAGGGTTATTTAACCACTCGGCTACGACGAGCACGTAGCAGAACACGTAGAACACGATACTGTCGCGGAATGGTGCATCGAAACGGAGGGTCGAAATGATGGAACGCAGCTTAAGCACGGAAATAGTTTTCAGGGCTTGAAAGGTGTAGGTGTGTGTGGAACGAGTGAAACAAGTGTTTCCGGAATTCTGGAACACTTAAAGTAACAAATTTATTCAGAGCCCGTGAAACACATTGCATTAAAGCACTCACAACCAACTCTTCTGCAACACACAGCACAATCTGCTTCCGAGTTCTGAGAACACGAAGCGGAAGAACAACTTGAATCGTGTCTGACGCAATGGAAAAACGGCAAATTTGCATCTGGCAGAAACGCATCCGGAACAACCGATCTGGAGAGCCCGGAACACAACACTAAAGACGTGGAACAACGAAACTTTTTTATTCATGCCCGAGACGAAGGAACTTGAGCAGCAAAATTTGAGTAGAGGGATAAACTATGAATGATATCGTGGAACGAAAGAAACACTTGTTCCTAATCGCTCGGAAAATTTCTGGAACACACTGCTTTGTACCTGTTGTGTTGTGTGTTCGGTTACGAATTCACTGACACGCGTCTAGTTGGCACCGCCGTGAACGTTTCCAAAACCAAAGACCGAACTAAGCGTGTGACAGAGTTTGGCATGGCATATGAACTGATCATGTAGGGAAAATGAATAGTGTCTGGTACTCGCGAATATGTCTTCCCAAGGAGCAAGGTGTGCTGAATGAAACGCCCGTGACTTTCGTTTACCTGACATCTACGTACTATACACTAGTATACAGTGTTGACCTGGGTAATGACCATTCGCTGAGTGTAGTCCCGTTCGTCTGTTCGCCTCCTTTGTTTGACAGCTGTTTGCAGGTATTAACGTGTGCAGTTACCCGTGACTCACGTGTTCTAACGTTTAACTGGGAAACTGCCCGTAATTTATGCTCGTTGACTGGAAGCTAGCATAAAACTGGACGGCTTCTTGTGACAAGGGGGACATCCGAACGATTTATAAAAATTGATTTGATTTGTCTGAAAGTTGGCCACTCTATGTATTTTTTAAAAATAAACATATTTTACTCGTGTAACTTTTTCGATTTAGGCTTTAGTTTAAAAAAAATTTATATATTCGTTTTTTAGTTCATTTGTACGAATATTTCAAAAGAATAGTCAATGAGTTTACAAATAGTCTACAACAAGTTCAAAGACAGTTTTGAAATCCTCTTAACAATTCTAACAAACTAATGGATCTGAATATTCTTTTTTATTTTTTTTATTTTGAAAAGCGATTTTACATCACTAACCAAATAATACCAAATTTTTTGTTTGGAACTGTGATAGACACATACATTAAAATATATATTCATCTTTATACTTTCTTTTAACAACGAGGCAAAAAGATTTCTAGTTTGTTCAGAACGATCGATAATGTATTATAAGGACATCACTGAAGAAAAGGCTCCCTTATCTGTTAAGGAAAAATTTGCAGTAATCATTTATGTTTCGACAGTTTATGTCGAAACCTCCAAAGAAACAGTAGACGAAATACTCTTTCATGCCTTGCCGTGCCTCATTTTTCTTTACATTCGTACCAAAGCAGCTAATCGGCTAGTCTGGTCGAAACGCACACACTGATATCGCTGTTAAAAACTTTGCGACTTGAATCCTTGTAGAAGGATATGCCATGTGTGTGAATGGAAAGCGCTACTTCAGTAAATTGTATTGTTAACTTCATTTTAACAGAAATTATTGTCTTACTCTGTAACACTTTACTCAGGGCATATGTGGCAGAGTGAAGGTGCGCAACATCTCAATAGTGAGCAGGCAAGCACTCAGTTTTGAGGGCTCTCCTTGTTTTCATAAAAATCATTTTCCTCGTACCTGGGGGGATTACTTCGCTCAGATTGCAGCGTAGAATGGTTTTGGAGCAAATCGAAGCGTGATTTTATATTTGGCTAAAATCTGTTTCGGGTTTCGAGATTTTTAAATGAAGCTTGTGTTCTATGGCAATCTACGGAAGAGTGTGTTAATTTTTCATTTATCCGCAACAATGCCTTCCGACAGAAACGAAAATCACTCATTCCCAAATTAGAGATTCCTTTAAACACTCCCCTAAAATACAATATACAATTACATTTGAGATCATGAATGATTATTATTATCTCAGTTTTCTCTACCAAGAATATCTATGAATTTCGACTTCTTTTTCTGCGAAATTAAAAATACATCAGAAGCATAATCAATTTTTCATTAGTTGTTTCATAGGTTTCTCGCGTTGAACTAATGAACAGAACTGGACACTTAAAACAGAAAGGAATGGGAAATAGTCTTTTAATAAATAAGATTACGTAAAAAACAATGCCAATACAAGCTGGAGTCAGCATAAATCTCCAGTATCATGATCTCTTCTATAACTTCGATCTTGAATACTCAAGTGAGGGCATTAGCAGCACAAAAATGGTCCGATATTATTTAAAATTAATGATCTAATTTAAAAGCTGTTTTGAGGGGCTACTGACTATTGTAGCGCAGCCAAGTGGGGGAGGGGAGGCACGGGGACATGCATCCTCCACCCCTCAAAATGTTGAGTAGGGGGGCAGTTTCAAGTAAATGAATGAAAAAAAATGCTGATAATTAATGTCTGGTCTCCCCTGAAATCATTTGTCAGGGATACTGGTCACTCCGAAATTTTGGGCTGGCTGCGCCACTGATTGACTTAATTTTGTGCTCTCCGTGGTACAGTGGTTAAGGGATCGGGCTCGTATGTAGGAGTCGCGGGTTCGTATCCCGGCGCTGGCGCAGAGATTTTCCCCGTTGGGTATAAGGGAAAGCTCAAGCACAATACCCCACTCAACCCAGGTGTCGGAAATGGGTACCGGCTTTACGGGGGAACCGTCATGGTGTCCTATATATAGGGTTAGTTATATGACATTTGAAAAAACCAATGCTAAGATCATATGTATCAGGCTTGATTGGAAATAAAGCATCCCAAAGATGCCGATGTTAACCTTTAACCTTTACAACTCAACGCACACAGGCGGTTTCTAATTATTATAGAAGTTTTGCTCACACACTGCATCTCATCCAATTATTGCGCATACGGGAACTTCACACTCAGTTTTCAAAACTGCATTTTATTACGCACACACCAAATGAGAAACAGTCCTTTTTACTGCTGTGCAGATGCGCATCGAAATTAGTGTTACCGATTGAGTGAGTATACCAAGATGATGGGGTTAGGTTGTTATGTTTAAACGTGAAACGACAACACAAGCCAAGCTTCTTTCTTCGCCCGTGTACAGCTGAAGACAAAACTTAGAAGTCAAAGAATCTTCAAAGCACGTAATCCCTTCTATCTCCCAAAGTATACTTTCTCAACCACAGTTTGCTAAAAGTTCGTGACTTCTGACACTGAGTGTCTCTGGTGTCTCTCATCCATGGTAGGCCATGCATCTGAGGCACAGTACAGAGAAGAGAAGTAACTTCATATCCAAAACCGGCTATTGTGACGTGATAACAATTGTGACGTCACAGCGACAATCATCCACTCAGAGCACGGATGTGAATGACGTGACCTTCTGTATGAATCGTGAGGGCTTTCGCCACAGTTGTTTAACAATAATCGTGATGGCTACATTTGTGATACATTTGTGCTAAGCGCTTCCACCGGTCTGATTTCGCAAGAACATTATCACCTTTAAAGGCTAAGAGTTGGCTGAATGAGGGTGCAATACCACAAAAATTTGTTGACATTCTTAAGTCTGATGAAGGTAAGTGTTTATTTGGGTACATTAGCCTGACCTAAGAAAGTTTGTTACCGTTATGGTCATACTATAATCTTCTCATTTTTAATTTATTGTACTTTGAAATTCGTCTACATTTTGGTGGGTTTTACTTATTCTTGTTGTGGATTATTTGTTGGGTTTCATAACATATCAGTCACTTCATAGTACAGTTTCATGCTTATTTCCCAATGAGTTGCACTTTTATAACACTTTTATGTATAGTTTGCATTCCTTTGATACTCTCCAAAGTTTTTAATGTATGTGCTAATGTATTGGTCACCACGAAAGTGTTATTAGTTGGTTTTCAGTTCTTATCAATTGAAAATAAAAATTTATTCCATTTAGAAAGAGTACACTACTTTACTATTATAAGTTCTGGAAATTTCAGTTCTCAAATATTACACTTCTTAATCAATGAAGAAGGACAGTTCAAGATCTTGAGTTTGATTCTTAATTTTAGTGTAGAAAGTCCAACATTGTTGGTGAACCTTTGTTTCCTTGCACTTACATTTGTATAATAAATGTACTTCTGCCTGAAATTTTGCTGATACTTTGATTTAACATATTTTTCTGATAATATGTGTTCTTGAATATCCTGCTATTTTTTGAAAACAGCCATGAATTTATTAATTTGCTGTGCAACTACCAATTTTGTTGATATTGACCTCAGAAATACCTATACCTAGCTATGATTCTTAAATCAAGGGTCATTGAAGTAAAAATCACAAGTGCTAATATAACATAAAGAATTGTAA
The DNA here is from genome assembly GCA_030386875.1 of Morinoia aosen. Taxonomy (NCBI): domain Eukaryota; kingdom Metazoa; phylum Arthropoda; class Malacostraca; order Amphipoda; family Talitridae; genus Morinoia; species Morinoia aosen. The sequence continues at coordinate 45,153,819 of CM059559.1, forward strand.
ACCCATTGTTAGCTGTATTTCATGTTTAATTTCAAAGAAACAAAGTTCATTTTTCAATAAGGAGGATGAGACTTTGTCAGATATATAAACTAACACACAGTTGCTATAGTTGGTCAGAGCTTTGGGTTTTTGTCCAAACCTCACACTTGTGCCCAAAAAAATATAGTCCAAAAACTGCAAACTTTTTTGAGCTTTTATCAAGGACAAGGTCAGTATTAAAAACTCGCAAGACAGAGTTAACAAATGAAAATACCCCTTTGAACTTTACCCTAGATCTGAATTCGTACTTTTTCAACCAATAAAGTAATATAACCATGTAAATACACGCCATTGTGGCTTCAAATATGCTGTGGACAAATATTTACAACTCAATCACAAATTTGCATTTTGTTCAGTGATATACGAGATGATGAATAATACCCCTAAATGAATTTTGAAAACAGTTATTTCTTGAACAACAAAAGTTATAATAAATATGTAAAAGAGCTCACATTGTTGTATTAGTTCATTTTTCATCATTTTCCCATATTTTGTAAAATATCACTGAGTTGCTCAACATGTGAGGATGACTAATTACCTAATGGTTCCTTTAGTATAAAAGGCAAGGGATATGAGAAGATAAAAATATTATAGCTCTGTTTTTATTATCTGCACTCATATATGTTTGTATTAAAGTAGCAGTATATTTATACAACTGTCATATTGGTTACAATGTTTTGAAAAGTTTTCATGTTAGCTATGCTTAGAAGGCACTGTGTAACAGTGATGGATGTGTTTTGTTCTTGAAGTATTCAGGCTCAAATTTGTTACCCTGATTCCGTACAACTCCTATTAAATGATAAAATTGCAAATATTTATATATTGTCAGTCCTGGAAGAAAAAATGGGAATAATTCCCAACGAATAAAATACTGGAATGAAATAAAAACCACTCGAAGAAATAAATATTACTGGAAAAACATGATAACCTCTAAATGAAATTGGATTTTAAAGAAATAAATTTGGCCAACCTGATTGAAAGAGTTGTGTAAATCATTTATTTCTCATTGATTGTTTTTTAAATATACTCATTGTTCATACTTTTTTTAATTCTGAACAATGGGGTATTTAGGTTTTAATTTTGCCAAACAATATTCAATTGGGGTAAAAGAGATTTTAGCCAACCCTGTGACAACCTCTCAGGTTTTAAAGAAGGGGAATGATTTTGCTGCAAAGAGCTGACTATGGGTTCTTTCTTCCTCACAGCTAATGCTCAACTCATGTTCCCCGCAAAAAAAAATTCTCCATCAACCTCTGACGAGTATCCGTTAAAAAAAAGAGGACTACAATCGGAACACCTCCCAGAGCCCCAACAAGAACGCCTGTTAGGAACCTTATCAGAAGCCTGCTCCACAACCCAAATCAGCTTCCAATCAGCACCCCTAGACTCCCAGCCAGCACTTCAGGAGCAGTCCCTGTGATTACCCCAACAAAGATTTCAGTTAGAAGTCCCATGAGGACTCCCATCAGAATCCCCCTCAGATCTTCTGTGGCAACCCAAGTCAAAGCCAGAGTCACAAGTCCTGCCACAGTTTTGTCAAAGGCCTCCATCAATGCTGTAAGTAGTAGCACTCCAGTGATGGTTGTTGGTGTCAAGAGTGGTAATTAACCTTGCCTAATAAGTGAGCCTTTAGTGTATTTAGTGTATGTATTTATGTATCCGAATTGTTTTATTATTTAAATTTTTAAAGTGTTCTTAAACTTTTGATCAGCAGTGTATATGTTTCCAATGTAGTTTCAAAAGATTGTAGTTCGAATAATAACTGCCCAAGGTCAATTCCAACAATTGTGTTACATTTAAAAAGTTTTTTATGCTCGGATTGCTTCTTGTCTTAATAGTAGCTCAAACTTGTTCCTAACATAAAATCAGGACCTTTGTTTTTCATAATGATTTATTCTTCATGTGCTGAGCCTTCAACAACTGTTGTGTGGTTTGTGTGATCATCATTGTTGATGTGTTCTAGCATTCTGGAGGTAACAATATAATTGAATCACAGAAGATGTGAGGAAAAAAGGTTGTTGTGTCTCATAATGTGTAACGTATGAGACTTGCGAGGTATGCCAATTATCAGCTCTACTTATATATTCTGTATTACATTTTGTTCCTGTTGAAATAAAAGTACACCGCTGTAAGCTTCTTCATGGGCATTACGTTTTAGAAAGTTCTTTGTTGCTTAAGCTCAGCAGGCACCAGGGTCCTACTGGCGTGTTTAGTGTTCGTGAAGTATTTATGCTCTGTGTATATATATGCCTTAAAGCATGGTTTTATCTTATAATTTAGGTTCCAAACATCTATGTGTAACGGATCTTACATATAACCAGTCATTTAGCTGATTCTCAGCTCAAGAAATAAAGAGGTCTAATAAAACTCAAGAAATACCTAGGACAGCTGGTTATTGTTATTTTTGAATTATAGAAATAGATTTTTTACTCCCTTGGTTTCTAATTATTAAATTATTCTATGAAGATTCTGTTCGATTTTCTATTAATTTCATGTCATTTCAAAGTAGATTTTATAACTAATAAATTTCGCAATACACATTTATTCCTGTGCATGTGATTTAATAGAGTGTGTATGTTTCATTTCAGGTCCCTAACCCAACTTGTGTATCACAGACTCAACAAATTGATACTCCTTCAAATTTGGGTTCAACTGAGAAAGTTGAAAAAGATTCTTTCAACTGGACAGTGAGTGTTGCTTGTTTTATACTGTCTTAATTGCCATTTAAATTCTTTATATTCATATCGAACATTTATTAAAATCACACATTAACTTTCCCTCATTCTCCTATCTCTCTTCCTTCTCTTTCCCTCTCTTTTATCCCTAACTCACCTTGCCATTCTCCTCCACTTTCCCATTCCTCTCGCTCAGGGATGGAAAAAACCATGTTTTTTTTGAAAAAAAAAACCCACACGGGATTTTTTGGGTTAAATTTTTTGGGGGGGTTTTATTGTTTTTTTGGGCTTAATTGTTTTTTTGTTGTAATACCTGTTTTTGTTTAAAAGAGTTATTCGCACAGCTCCAGTTGCCTCTTTTCCAGATATTTATATATATATACATATATACACTTTTTGAGTAAATATTGTTATTTGATTACTTTATTTCCAACATTATATTACATTATTATATGAATTATTACATATATGAACAATATATGAATTAAGTTTGTCCATCATAATTACCATTTACCAATTACCATATGCATAGGGACATAGCTCTGCAGTCTGTCAAGATATAAGATGTGCAAAGAGAATTGCTGTGCTTGTCAATTCATAGTGAGTTGTTTTAGCAGCAGACAGACGCAAGTCATGTGAGAGGGTAGCACCATGCAGATCATAAGTAACCACCACAAGCAACTTGAAGCAAGACAGCTGCACATCACTTAACAGGCATGCTGTTAACAACTTAACATGTGTATTGTGTGAGCTGGAGTGCTTAGCAACGCAAGCCAAGTCAATCAACCACACTGTTACATGTTACAACATGTAGTGACATGCCAAAAATTTTTTGCCCAAAAAATCACTTTTTGCAGTTCAGGATAGCAACAAATCCTAAAATGATAAGAAATAAATGCTCTAACAGATTCCATCGTCAAGTTTGCTCCAGTGCAGCTTGAAGCCTTACCATAGGCCAGTCGTTTCTTTACTTTCTTACCCCATGATGGCTGCGGTCGTGTCTAACCCCATCTGACTATAATTGTTAAGACTTATTTCAGGCAAAGCTCTCACAGGAGACAGATATTGAAGAGTGGTTGGCTGAATACAATCCGGAGTTCATCAGCGCGCTTTATTTGTATAAATTGAAGGGCTCAAATATCTTCCCAAAACACTTGTTCAACAAGAATATCACTAAGACAATGACTCCTCGTTGATGGTGGGATATTCAAGACATGAAACAGCAGAAAGTGCAGATTCCTGAAAAAACACTGACAGAGAGCTTCTGCAAGTTTATAAGCAATCTTCATTCTTGGCGCAAGTTCAGGATCCATTGAGAGAATTTTCTCAACATTTGGAATTGTGTGGAATAAATTGATAAATATATTAGGATCGGAACGTGCACAGAAATTGGTCTCATTATATCGCCACCTCACAAATGATCATGATGTGGATGACTATGATGAAATGGCAGTGGATGTAGAAAGAGAAACACAGTAGTAATGTAGTAGCAGTCTAGTCTAGAAGACAGGAAGAATTCAGAAGTTTCTATACTCTCAAATAGTCAAACTGCATTTGTTTTTTAGTTTTTGTTTTTTATCTTGGAAATGGAACTCGTGGATGTATACTAGTCCCTCGAGTTTTGTTCTGTGATTCTTGTTTTCCTTATTTTATTTTTATAGTGGTGTTTTTTGTTTTTCAATATTTATTGTCATGGTCATGCAAATGCCTTGGACAAATTTTTGACAATATAAATATTTAGCTCATTTTGATTCTATAAGCTTGAAAACAAGTGAAATTTAAATAGCACTAATAAAACCCCAAAAAGCTAAAAAAAACATTATGTAGTGTTTTTTTACGTGTTTTTTTTTGTTTTTTTTTATGTGTCAACCCTGCTCTCGCTCCACCTCCATTTGATTTGTGTATTTTCAAATTATCAAGCCCCTAATATTTCTTCTTCCCTTCATATTCCTAAAGCCCTACTTTCCTTCCCTGTCGTGTATAAATAACGTATCACATTCTTCGTTACTTATTTTTTTTGTTAGCGCTCAACCTCTTTTCATCTGAATTTTCCCTCCATTGCCTTTTTGTTTATTTGTTCGTTTCTTCCAGGAAAAGGCCTGTATGACGAAAGATGAAGCAACTCTGACCTGTAAGAAGAAATTATTTGATCAGCCTTCTGCACTAGTAACGACCAATCGTTCGTCTACATTTTTAAAACCCAAAGCAAGGGGGCTTCTCTCATGAGAAAGAGAGTTAGGGGACCTATCATCAATTGTCGGTATAACCTGCAGAACATAGTACAACAGTTTCATCCATCATTTGGTCCGTACATCACGGAATTTGTCAAATTTAAACTGAAAGGAAAGCGACGCTACACATCGTTTCATGAGTGGATGGCAGTTAACATGCTAATGAGTTGCAGCATATCCGGGTACAACTTCTTGAGGAGAATGCTACCACTACCATCGCCTTCTACAATTCTTCGTGTCCTGAAGGCCCACAAAATGAACCCCGGTTGCAATGAGCAGAACATATCAATGTTAAGACTCAAAGTTAATCCCCAAAGTGAACACGATAAGCTAATTTTCATCCTTATGGATGAAATGTCATTAACAAGAGGCCTGTTGTACAGTCCCGACAAGAAGAAAATATTTGGGTACGCAGACGATGGTTTTAAGAGAAAAAAGAACTTGGTGTCATCAGCATTGTGCGTTATGGCGTGTGGGGTGAAGAAACACTAGCAATTTCCAATTGGATATTATTTAACATCGGGTGCTGTTCAATCTACCAGTCTTATTGAAATTCTTCAGACCGTTATAAAATCCCTTGAAACTGAGGGCTTTGTAGTGCTTGGAATAACTTCTGACCAAGGTTCAAATTTTGAAAAAGCTTTCAAATCCCTGGGTTGCTCACATACAAACCCAACTATTGAGCTAGGAACGAAGTCCTACTTTGTCTACAAAGACCCTCCCCATCTACTGAAAAACTCTAGAAGTCTCTTGCTCAGAAGTGACGTTCCTGTGCCAGGCTTTAAGCACGCTGCAAGCTGGGATCACATCGTCACACTGTTTGAAAAAGAGAAAATGCACAGCTTGAAAATGGTTCCAAAGCTGTCTGATAGGCATGTGCACAGTTTGAGGTTTTCATCAAAAATGAAAGTGAAACTTGCAGCTCAGGTGTTGTCGAATTCCACTGCTGCAGCTCCCACCACCACCACCACTCCCACCACCACTCCCACTCCCACCACCACTCCTACCACTTTTTACTATTTAAATATGGAAGTCGGCATGTGTAAATATTAAACTGTTTTCCTCCTCTGATTCAGCGACCAGAAGATGAGGATTTGTCTCCGCCGCCGGTTGTACTCAACGACGAAGACATGACTACCGCGAAGCACTTCGATGGCAACGAATCGGTTGGAACTCTGTTTGAGTCGGCCGAGGTCAACAATGCAGCAGCTTACTTGAGTGGGTATGTTGTTATGAAAGTTGATAGATATCACTGAAGTAAGAAAGGTTCAATGTTAAAAGACTGTTCTGCGTGTTAGTTAATTCTTGCGCCTGAAGACCTAAACACGCACCTCTTCGTGTCATTCAAAGAATATGTACAAAACAATGATCCGCAACGAAGCCTCCATTACTGCAGCAAATCTTTCATTGAAACAATCATGACCTACGAGAGAGTATTTTTGTTCTGTTTTGATAAGTTCAGTCATGTTCAAGGTTTCTGTGAACTAGCTCAGAAGGTCATTGATGAAGCGTGCTCTCCGCCTGTATTGTGCGCTGCTGATGTGAAGGAGTTCTTCATCAAATTTTATGTGACTTGCAGGACTTATCAAACCATTAAGCACATCAATAAAGCCTTAGAGAGCAGTAATCCTAGTGATAAAATAAAGAAAATTACACATCAATGAAATGTTACAATAAGACTTGGTTTTGGAAAAATATAGCTTCATTTCTTTTCGTTGCTCGTTATTTATTTCTTTGTAATGAACAGCATTGGTGCACGATTGTATACATGTTCGTATTGCTCTTTCTTAAGAATTGTGTATTAAATTTCTCTTAATTTGTCAGCTAATTCCGTAATTCCTTTTCGCTTGACTTTCGTTGCGCCGTATTGTATTGAATTGAGCGCAGCGATATTCATGTTACAAAGTATCTGCGGTAGTGTAAAAGCCGGTCAATTTGTTGCATATGATGCTGAATAGTGTCAATGATAAGATTGTCACGCATGGATGGAAGGAGGAAACTCAATCAGAATTAAATACAAGTATGTAAATTTGCTTAGAGGAAGGACGGAATAATTTACCGCACACTTGTGGTATTTCTCATAATTGTAGAAGTCTGATTGACTAAGAAAGAAACAAGCAGGTTAACATTGAAATTATTGCTGGTGTTATTATTAGTTCTTTCTATTATTGGCAGTTCATTTATTCTTAATCTATTCGCTGACTTATTACAATTCTCGTGCAATGTCTGTGTTTGAGCAAATAGTAATTTCATATTAGTGATCATAATATATATTTTTGATTCATTATTTACGATCTGCTGAACATATTATCGTTGTATATTTTGCCCCAGAAGTAACCGATCCTTTTAATTTGCCGATAAAAAATACTATGAATGCTAGGATTTTGCAACTAATTTTCTTCTAAGGATAAACAACATATGGTTTATGAAAGCTACGTTTTGAAAACAGGACTCTTTAAGTGATAGCCATGGCCGTTTTTACAATTTGAGCTTTATTCTTTATCGTTTCAATAACGCTCCATCGCGCATTACACGAGAGTTAAGCTATTTCATGAAAAGTTCATTTAGTTAGTGTACATTTGTTGATTTTGTTACATAACTCGTGACGAGTCCCACAAGAAAACCTCGCTTAGGGAACAAATTTGGAGAACGAGGGGTCAAGTGAATCATAATAAATTGTGGGTTTGAAACCGAAGCAAAGCGAGAGTAGCTTTTTAGTTGCTGAGTTAATTAAGTGTCACGTTATATGTAAGCATGAACATATTTTTTAGTCGAATAAATAAGTATTAACATCATAGTGTTCATAGCTCTACTTTCATCAACCAATTAAAAGGTCAATTAATTATGGGCTGCCCTCATTTCACTTTCTCTCGCTATGGACAATGTTTCATTTAATTTTCTGGTGTCAATTTTCGTCACAGAATCCCCGTTAGCTCTCATCGATAACCAACGCCTTTATTTCCTGGTGTAAGTAGCCAACTATTGAATCTGTGGGAATTAGCTCTGACATAGGGATAGATGTAAATATATGTTTGATTTTGTTACGGACCATCTTTTTTTCGGTTCACTGGTGTCTTTTTTCAGCATCTGTTACTTTTTTATCCACTTTTATCATATTTCAATAACATTCTTCAATCTTGCTGTTTCTGTGCGTGATGTGTGTGGACGTATCTCGTCCTTTGATTCCCCATTCCCTTAATTGCAACTAAATAGCTTCTTCTGCTGTCCTTTCTTGGGACCACCTTTCACGTGGTGTGAGAGGCTTAAACTAACTCAGTATCTAATCGTCGTGGTGTAATATATTGTGAGGAACTACCTCGACACACTTGACTCGACAGCCGTTTCGAAGCTGTAAAGATTAATAAAGACAAGTACACAAAGTGTCCAAATTTTATATTTTTAATCAGTCGCCTGAACGCCAAGGAAGATACTTTATAATTACAAGGCAACAATTAATTAACGAAACGCAATACGGCGAGTAGCCGATTTACAAAGTATTAGTTTTAAAAACTGAGGGACAATTCACCCTCAAGTATCGCGCTTGTTTATTCCTTTATTTATTGATATATTTATTTATTTATTATTTAGGTTAAAATGCGCAAGTAAATTTTTAAGGTTCAAAGTTAGGGTGTCAGGTAATGACAGACTACAGGCGCAGGCACTAGGCGTCCGGATAGACTCTCAGTTTCAGGACTAACAGCGCCAGCTTACACGGACATCACGCGGTATCGACCGAGCTTCAACGTGCGAGCTTGCTACAATTACTTCAGGAAGACGGAAGTTTGGCGCCAACTGACGCCACACGAAGGAAACGGGCACGGCGACTGCGGTACAACCAGGGCCAGAGCAGCTAAACCGTGACCAACGCCTCCAGTCCCTTCACAGCTGTACATAAAGATGAAGAAATGTACACAAGAAAAATAATTAAATGAGAAAATATTATGAAACAGCGCTATACAAAGAATTTAGAAAGACCAAAATAGTTAATGGTCAATATAATTACCTAGTTGCGGCAACCGCTGTCCCACAAGATGGCTTAATTGGCTATCAACGTTGTGAAGCAAGAAGTGCGCAGTGCGACGCAGTGCCAGCTAGATACTGAAAAATAGGTACCGGGTAAGACCAAAGGCAATCTTGTTGACGAAGGTAAACAGATATTAAGTTTCAATAATCGGCAAATATTAGACACACGACTACCAACCTGAAGAATTTATCCTCCAGTGCGCATAGCGACTGTTAGACGATGGCAGTAATGGCGATTTAGAAGTCGCAGTACAGTGTCAATAGTAATGGAGGCAGAAGCCCAATAGTAGTTAATAGATAATAGGTAATAGTTATAGTTAATAGTTATAGTTAATAGTTATAGTTAATAGTTATAGTTAATAGTTATAGTTAATAGTAATAGTTAATAGTAGACGGCGGTTCACTGCGACAGGGTAAGGTTGGCCCCCTTTTAGAGCAGCAAACACGCCTTTTAGAAGAAAGTTAATAGCGGTTCGTAACCCGCCTTAATCATGCGATTAATTAATGAAAAAGAACCTAAATTCAACGCTTTCACACACACAATCAAACCATGAACTTATTGAACATGCAGGAAGAAGGGATGGAAGAGTCAGGCTGGCGACCGTCACAACTCCGCGTCATGAGCCAAGCGTCCTCCCGATGTGCCGACGTAACAGAGGCCTTTGACCGAGACTCGGCCCGGCCTCTCGTTTACCGGACACAGCTGACACCTGCCACTTGACACCTGACACAGCTGACACCCCTGACACTGCTACTTGACCCCTGACACACCCGACACACCTGAGTTAATATGCGCTGCTGCTGCTCGACCTCACCTGCCACGCAGCACCAGCAGTTTACGTTAATAGTACAGAAATCAAAGTACCTTCCAAGCGAATCTGTGGGGAATTTTCCCCACACACTCCCGGCCCGCAAAAATGCTTATAAGTTATTGGCTTAATTTAATTTTACACAGCTCAGCTGCCTTTCGTAATGGACGATTTTTGGTAACTATTTGATTCGACGCCTTCGGGCCGCTACACGAAACTGTAGCTGCGCTTACCGTATCAGCACTTAATTCTAATGGGTATAAGAGAGAGATTGCATACTCTCCCACGGACCGGTCGGCTCTCATAACCTGGACAGAACGAGTTTTCCCATCCTTACCAGGGTGCAATTGCACAATCCTTCCTAAGGACCAGAAGGGTCGCGCTTTCACAGGTGAAGTAATTAATACAATATCATTTGTCTTAATTCTCTCGTGCCATGTAGGCTGGTATCTATCTACTTGACGTTCCCTCAATGACAATAAATATTCCGTAAAAAATAAATTTTTAAACTTCTCGAACACAGTTTGTCGAGACTCTAAAACCTTAAGTAAGGCGGCACGAGATGGATTTAGTAATTCACTCCCCTGTTCACTCTCAAACGATAAGTTTCCATACGGAGCAATTTTAAGGAAAGAATTAGGAGTAATAACTTCATGGTCCTGATCAGAACTACTACGATACGTAAGAGGCCTGTTGTTAACCGCCTCCTGAACATCGGATAACAAAGTAAGAAAACTGAAATATTCCATTTTTCCCCTACCAATAGCCTTATGCAGGCAACGTTTAATAACCCCTATCAACCTTTCCCATGCAGCCCCGACCCATGCCGAGTACAAAGGAATGCATACGTGCTTAATATTATTCCTAGCTAAATGTTCACTAAGCAAACTATCTGACGACGAACGTCCCAGCAATTCAGCACCCTGAGAAAATGTCGGGGCGTTGTCACTATACAGTACACGAGGTATACCGAACCTATTGGTGAACCGCACAAAGCCAAGAAGGAAGCAGTGGTCATGTCTGGTAGTAATTCCAAATGAACTAATCTTACAGTCATGCACGTGAAAAGCAAAATGTACATTTTAGTTAAAGTCCCGCCTAAGCTCACGTGAAAATGTCCAGTAAAATCTACACCTACCGCTTCAAAAGGCCTGTTGAAATTTACTCTGTCACCTGGCAGATCGGTAGTTTTAGGGTATTTAAATGCGAGCGCGTTAACCTTTTTGCAGGTTATACACTCGCGTAGTATCTTTTTAATGCATACCCTGGCCTTGGGTAGCCAGTAACCTCTATTCCTCAAAAGGTTCAAGGTAGATCCTACTCCTAAATGCAAACATTTCTCGTGACAGTTTACAATTAACAGTCTCGTGAAGAAACTCTCCTTGGGAAGAAGCAAAGGATTGGAAACATCGTACGAAAGAGAAGCGCACTTCCCTAATCGGCCGCCCGACCGGATCAACCCTTCCCTGTCAAGGAACAAATTTAAATCCCGCACCAGAGGAGGTACAGAAGTACGCTCCCCAGCATGGGCAAGGAAATTATACTCAACACTGAAATGTTCCCGCTGCTCAAATTTAAGCCAGTACAACCTAGCTTTGTTTATACAATCCAGGCGAGACGCGGACTTACGCTTAGCAATGAACATTACTTCGAAGAGGCGGGCGGTTACACCTATTAATTTGTCAAAGTTAGAATACCTTTCAACGGGGAAGACAGGCTGCGCAGCCTTCACTTCATCCACCTGCACAGCGCAAGAAATTAAAGTTTGATTTAGGGAAGATATGCATCCCAAGGCAGCCTCCGGCCACTGGACCGGTCGCTGCAAGAAGGAGGGTCCGTGCTCCCAAAAGCTGAAACGATCCGTCAATTTCTGCACCGTCACCCCACGAGTTACCAAATCTGCGGGGTTATGGTCAGTAGGAACGTATCTGAAAGAGCAGGTAGTATTAAATTCATTTTTCAACCGCGACTGGAACAAGGTAATGTCCTTAACCCTATTATTTGCAAAAACATTGCCCGATTTTACTCCTTTGTTCAATACCCAAGACAACGCTATCTGGGAATCTGTTGCAATAGTAATATTAGTAACAGTTACTTTATCCAAAGCTTTCAATAAGTTAAACAAACACTTAAATGCTAAATAAATGGCCAGCAATTCTAAAGTAGGCAAAGTTTTAGTTTTAGTGGGAGCCACTTTCGCCTTGCTGAATAGCAACGACGGCTTGTCAACCCCGTCACCTAAAACATAGACACACAATCCGTAGTTTGTTTTAGACGCATCAGTAAATATGATCAACTCTACGTTGCTTTCATTTTCAAAGACCTTACGATGAAACTTTAATATATTCAATTTATTCAATTCTCCCTTCAAAAGTTTCCAGCTCCCTTCCAGCTCCTCCGTGAGCTGCTCGTCCCAACCCAATTGCTTACGCCAAATATCCCTCAACAAAGCTTTCCCAGCAACTGTGACAGGCGTCACCAAACCTAACGGGTCAAAACACTTGGCTAGAGTAGATAGCACCGTACGTTTAGTAGCTTTCTGATCTTCTTCTAGACAAAAATTCACACTCAACAAATCATGTCCTTTGTCATACTTGTAACCTAACACTTTCTCGAAAGGTTCTGAATGCTCAGAACTTACCTGATCCACGTCGAAGACCTTTTCTAATACATCACTGTTACTTGACCACGACCTCAAGTCGAACCCCGCTTCTAACATCCTAGACCGAGCAGTACGATACAGGTTTTCCAAATCATGTTCCCTGTTACCTGTCATGAATAGGTTGTCGACGTACATACGATTAAGTAAGAAATAGCTACACAAGTCATTGGGATAGTTCTTAACATGCTGTCTTATTACGTAGTTCAGAATAAACGGACTCGCGATAAAACCGAAGACAATTGTCGTATACCGATAAACTTCCAAACCTTTATCCGTTTCCCACAAAATGCAAAACCTATTACGGTCATCCTCTGAAGCAAGTTTAATTTGTAAGAACGCCTTCCTTATATCAGCGAGTACCAAAAAATCGTCAGATCTTAGCCCAACCAACAAGTTAAATAAATTTCCCATCAAATCAACTCCGGGATATGCAGCTTCATTAAGCGACGGGTTACTACCGACCTTCACACTACAATTCAACACCGGTCTTACCTTCGTAGAACACATTGGATCATTTCGGACGACTTCCCTATGAGGTAAATAAATTCGTTTCCGGTCACAGTGCAACGGTACTCTCTCGAGAATTCCATCTTGTAGTTGCTGCTGAAACACGGAATCGTATGCATTATACACACCAGTTTTCTTCAACCTGTGAACAACCTTACTCAAAACTGCTCTAGCTACATTGTAATTATTGTGAACATCGGGTAAATTGTCCTTCCAAACAAGTTGGACATGGTACTTTCCGTCTTTCATTTTAATTCCAGAATCAAATTCCTGAATTTTTTCTTGATCCATATCCGAAACTACCTCTTCAGAAATTCCGATAGACTCCAATTCGTATATCTTATCCAAATTACCCTCCACATGGCCCGTAGACAACACACTGCACACAGGATCGATGCTACAGGCACGGGGTTCCAAAACGAAATTTACAGCCGATTCACAGTTCAACATTGGTGCACTTGACTCGCGATACATGTCTTTAGCCTCCTCGCGAGTGAGGAAATGCTCGACATTCCCGACGGGAATAAGTTTGTCGCACCAAGAAAAAGCAGAACCTTTAAGACACGGGACAATACGAAAATCACTCAAACATTGCAGCACATCAATGCCTAGAATACCTTCAACATTGACCGTATTAACGTTACATTTGCGACCAAACGCGCTATCTGCCAAACCTCCACACTTTGATACATTACGCACAGCTTTTCCCAAAGAGTTAACCTCGAACTCCATTCTAAACTGTTCGTCTACCAAAATTGGAGCCTGAACAGGACTTTTACCATTGAGTAGATCTACATACAGGCTAAGTTCTGCGAACTTGCGAACACCAGACTCCAAGAAAGAGTTCACCGAAAAGTCTGCAAACCTCAACACGCCATCGAAGTTAAACCTATTCAATACTCTAGCTGCGACGTACGAGCGCTGAGATCCTATATCGAGTAAAAACCTTACATGCGTAACATTCTTACCTCGACCGACGGGCAGAGTAATGGTCGGTAAAATGTAACAAGATCGTATGCCGGCAGCAGAATTCAAACAATAATTAGCCTGCAACGAACCACGTGATAATTCGTCCTTGGGACATAAAGCAGACACGTGCGTCTTCTGCTTGCAAAATTTACATTCGAAATCTAAATTACCGTAACATTTAGCAGCATCATGCTTGGAACTCGTGCATTTGTGACAAAGATTCAAATCTTTACACCTTTCGCGCCTAGAAAGATAATCCGGAAAGGAAGCACAATTCATCATAGAGTGACCCTTACTGAAACAAAATTTGCAACTCTTCCGCTCAGGCGGTACCATTGCAGCATTAGCAAACACAGGAGGATCGGTTCGGTTACCGTAACCAGCCTGCCTGGGAAAAGGTTTGACATCAGATTTCGCTTCACCAGTAAAGACTCTCAAATTCAAGACAGCAATAGCCTCCGCATAATGGTCAAAGATTTCTTCCAATGAGGGATAATTATCGCTCAACTTACGAGCCAGTTCTTGTTGAAGTAACTGAGGCAATTTGGAAAATATTAAGTGGCCTATGAAAGTATTACTGGCTTTCTCGCCTACAATATCACACCCGTAGTTGGCAAGGTCTGCCAAAATACTTTTTACTTCGGTCACAAAAAGCCTGGTCTCTAAAAATTTTCTATCATAGACACATTTCAAGTTCACAAGTTTCAAACACAGTTTATTAACCAGCTCTTTCTTATTCAGAAATTCTTTCTCCAACATCTGTAAAGCAACCACATAGTTAGCGTCCTCCACAGAAAGATGATCTTTCAGCTTGAGCGCATAGCCCGACAAATAACCCCGAAGGTAAGTTAATTTGGCAGAAGCCGTCAGCCCAGCTCTGTAACCAATAGCATTATTGAAAGAGGTCAGAAAACTATGGTACTTCAAACTGTCACTCGAGTCTCCTTTAAACGTTTCAATTTTCAACTGCGGTAGTTTCACGTCCTTGCACAAAACAGTTCTTTCATCGACAGTGTCAACCGAATTGCGCGGCGCGCTCAACTCGGCAAGAGCCATCTCTATCTCCACACCGTAAGCCATCTGAGCTTCGACTTCAGTGTTTAGCGTCTCGTCAGAACTGCCTTTCTCAATTAAACAATTAGTTATTTGTTCATCATACTGACTCACCTGGTGGAGATTGCGACGAACAAGGTCACAATGCACGCTCAGCTCAGAAGTAGCTCCACCAGCCACGAGTTCCTGCGCTTTTTTCAGGGCAAGCGTTACCTTACGCTTAAACACACCCCTTTTTTTAGCCAGTGACGTCTCCATGTTGTGGCACCAACTCAAACGGCAGAGTAAACCGGACCGGGACAGCAACTCCAAAATGAGCAGAGGTAAACCTTGAAATAAAGGAGAAGTTAGCTTAATAATCAATTGGTTCACATCCACATATACACCTAACAAATTTAGAACAACCCCACCATCGAAATCCGAATTCTTCAGTATTAAATGTGTGAGGAACTACCTCGACACACTTGACTCGACAGCCGTTTCGAAGCTGTAAAGATTAATAAAGACAAGTACACAAAGTGTCCAAATTTTATATTTTTAATCAGTCGCCTGAACGCTAAGGAAGATACTTTATAATTACAAGGCAACAATTAATTAACGAAACGCAATACGGCGAGTAGCCGATTTACAAAGTATTAGTTTTAAAAACTGAGGGACAATTCACCCTCAAGTATCGCGCTTGTTTATTCCTTTATTTATTGATATATTTATTTATTTATTATTTAGGTTAAAATGCGCAAGTAAATTTTTAAGGTTCAAAGTTAGGGTGTCAGGTAATGACAGACTACAGGCGCAGGCACTAGGCGTCCGGATAGACTCTCAGTTTCAGGGCTAACAGCGCCAGCTTAAACGGACATCACGCGGTATCGACCGAGCTTCAACGTGCGAGCTTGCTACAAGTACTTCAGGAAGACGGAAGTTTGGCGCCAACTGACGCCACACGAAGGAAACGGGCACGGCGACTGCGGTACAACCAGGGCCAGAGCAGCTAAACCGTGACCAACGCCTCCAGTCCCTTCACAGCTGTACATAAAGATGAAGAAATGTACACAAGAAAAATAATTAAATGAGAAAATATTATGAAACAGCGCTATACAAAGAATTTAGAAAGACCAAAATAGTTAATGGTCAATATAATTACCTAGTTGCGGCAACCGCTGTCCCACAAGATGGCTTAATTGGCTATCAACGTTGTGAAGCAAGAAGTGCGCAGTGCGACGCAGTGCCAGCTAGATACTGAAAAATAGGTACCGGGTAAGACCAAAGGCAATCTTGTTGACGAAGGTAAACAGATATTAAGTTTCAATAATCGGCAAATATTAGACACACGACTACCAACCTGAAGAATTTATCCTCCAGTGCGCATAGCAACTGTTAGACGATGGCAGTAATGGCGATTTAGAAGTCGCAGTACAGTGTCAATAGTAATGGAGGCAGAAGCCCAATAGTAGTTAATAGATAATAGGTAATAGTTATAGTTAATAGTTATAGTTAATAGTAATAGTTAATAGTAGACGGCGGTTCACTGCGACAGGGTAAGGTTGGCCCCCTTTTAGAGCAGCAAACACGCCTTTTAGAAGAAAGTTAATAGCGGTTCGTAACCCGCCTTAATCATGCGATTAATTAATGAAAAAGAACCTAAATTCAACGCTTTCACACACACAATCAAACCATGAACTTATTGAACATGCAGGAAGAAGGGATGGAAGAGTCAGGCTGGCGACCGTCACAACTCCGCGTCATGAGCCAAGCGTCCTCCCGATGTGCCGACGTAACAGAGGCCTTTGACCGAGACTCGGCCCGGCCTCTCATTTACCGGACACAGCTGACACCTGCCACTTGACACCTGACACCTGACACAGCTGACACCCCTGACACTGCTACTTGACCCCTGACACACCCGACACACCTGAGTTAATATGCGCTGCTGCTGCTCGACCTCACCTGCCACGCAGCACCAGCAGTTTACGTTAATAGTACAGAAATCAAAGTACCTTCCAAGCGAATCTGTGGGGAATTTTCCCCACAATATTACGCACTCTTCAAAGATGCGTATTATATGAGAATTATGTTGACTACTCATGTTACATGGAGATGTTTGTTTACTTTTGTCTAGTTTTACTATTTGTTTTCGATGAGTTGTGGTACGTAGCTTGGTATAGGAAATAATAAGTACTTACTGTTGAGTACTTTCTTTTAGGAGCAATCAACTAAGTTGAACTGGTGTTCTTCTATTGGAGAAAGAATAGTATTTATTAGTAAACTAAGCTTAAATTATGTCCATGTATTTAGTTTCATGATAAAGCGTTACTGCCATCCGTTAGTAGAAAATATAGAGTGAACTTTTACCATCCTAAATGCAAATATTTCATTTAATCTGCGTCGGAATTTTGTTACCGAAAATATGTGTCACGTCGATGACCCTAACTCACCAGTCTCTAATTCACCAAAGCTCGTGTTGACGAATATTGTTGGTTTGGAATCATGGACATTGATTCACGAATTTGTGGATCAAAACTTTGAAATACTATACCCTCAAACAACACGTAAATGATAGCTTTTGTAAATTATGCAGGTACGGGTGTAAAAATGTCTTTTTGAATGCTCGTTAAAATATGATCCAGAGCAAACTAACTTATTACGATGAAGTATTCATTGAATAAATAATACAGCCCCAGCGTTTTAGTTTTACTTACATTTCTATTCCAATCGTATTTGACTAGGTAAAAGTTATGAGCAAACAAAGAATAGCTGGGAACGCCAGAAGCAGCGCAGTCGAGGTATTGTACGTCTGGCAGAAAGTGTACACGAAATAGACCAATCAGCGGCCGGCTATTGTGACGTCACGCTTAGCCAAAGCATGACGTCACACGCTGCCAAAAGCGGTCGTGCCAACCCCGCTATTTGAAACTACTTCTCTTCTCTGTACTGTGTCTGAGGCGTGCTGGCACTGTGGTACTGGTCACTTGCTGAGCTCATTCTCTCAAACCTTGGACAGTCTCTCATTTGCATGGAGCTCATTTGCCAGTGCGATGGCAAGCCGCGTGTTGTTCAGCGTCTTCCTTCAATAGTCCAGTGTGTCTGTAGAGCGCTCGGCTGAAAATGGTGAGTGAAATGTTTTTTAGAGTAGCCTGTATTGTTTAATTTAAGGCATTGTAATCAGTAGGCTTATTAAGTAACTATAGATAACCATCAATAAATTCGTTGCTCAAGGAAGCCTTCCACCTATTCGCGAATTGTAGGGCTTAGTTAGCCTGTTTCGAAAAACGTGAGGTTTTTTCAGCTGTTGGGATCAACGAGTGAACAACTATCTGAGAAGCATCGGGACGTGGAAAATAAGTTGGTGAACCAGAGCGAGTCTTTTCGATTAATGTATGAAAATAATACAATTTAAGTTATATTTCTTACAGAATTATTCGATCACGTTAAGTTAACCTAGCCACTGATTATTCAGGCTATGTCGGGTATGAAGGCTTGACTTTCTCAAAGATTAATCTGAAAACTGTGGACAATTATTGTATTCATTTAATTGGATGCTCGTTTCAAGTTGTGTTAATACGTCATTTGTTGAATAGAATCAAGCCTAAAGTGGAACACAAATATTTCGAATGTTTTACATGATAATAATTACAGTAATACTGAGACTCAAACGATAATATTTTAAACTTGACTCTCTCCATTTAAATGTTATTAACACGAGCTCCTCTTTCGTTTCCGCTATGCTTGAGAATTATCAAATATTTCGAATATTCTGTTGAAAGTGATTCGCTCAATCTGTGATTTTTTGAATTACCTAACATCCTTTACGAAATATTTTAAATCTTTGAACAAACTCAGACCTTGATCTATTTGAACTCACAGTATGGGCAGGTTTCGATCATTATTGAATACCCAATGCAGTACGTGAATAATGATGTTTATTATGAAGTATTCATTTATCTTGAAGATGTTGAACACAAGAAGGAAAAATTTTATATCATGAAATTTTTTTACACTTAATGATCAACACCCACTCCATCTGCTCCAGATAATGCTAAAATATACTTAATATCTGCATTGAGCATCACCGCGTGCGTAACTTAAGTAGCCATTCAACCACGATTTGTTCATGTACGCAATAAAAATGTTTCAATTTGTAATTGCTGTCATAACATATTTCTCAGTTGTTCTTTTCTTATCAATGTCAGAGTGATCGAAATTTTTAAAGCGACACTATTGAAGAATACGCGCAGTTTACGTGAAACTGCTTCGGCAGATTTTTAAAGATGTTAGGCTCATTTGACCGGCGACTGTACAGCTCACGTGCTGTGTCGCTCCTGAATTGTGCCTGAGCAATGTTATGATGCTGCGAACTTACGAAGATAACCTGATGTCAGTCCACTGCTAACAAATTTTGTTTTACGAAACATGTCTGACCTACAGGTCTTGTAGATTTATTACACGTCTAAGTTGGAATTAGAATCAAAGTTAATCAAAACGATTTTTTTTTAGCATTCGGAGGTCGCGTGACACTTAAAATCTCGTTCATGTGAAGACCATGGTCCAAGAATTGTAAGTCGGGTAGAAGTTCCTCCAAAGCCTCTACAGTGGAGTTTCGAGAGTAGTATTGTATCACTTACTCAATCTAATGTTTTTAAAGTCGAGAAGTAGTGAAGAAACAAGTTTTCCGTTATCGATGCTTGTGTACATGTGCTGCAGATGATTTTAAGGCAGCTGGAATTGTCAATTTGTTTGTTAGGAAGTCATTGATTCTTAATAAAAAATGAATTCAGTTTGAAATCGGAGCATACTTTTTATATATTTCTCAAATGCCTACATGTAATAGTATGTTGTCTATAAGTTACAGAGGCAGATTTTCATAATTTTTCATCGTAAAAATTCTGAATAGAGAATGGTTAATTAAGTCTAATGAGAAGGTGTGATTTTGGCGCTGTGTCTTTTAACACGTGTGCCGGGACACATTCAATTCGTATAAATTATTTTTAAAGTAAGTGGCGATACAGGCATGAATATTTGAAGTTTTAGTAAGCAGTAAGAGGAATGAAGATATGTATGTCCTTCTGGTCGTTGAAGGCTTCAATTTAGATGTGGTTTATTAAGCTCGACTCCCCCCTGCGGTGCCGTGTGTGTAAGAGCAGACATCTCTCTGGCCTGTCTGAAGTGAAAGTTTTATTGTCATGCATGAATAATAATTATTCCTTCCCTTTTAAACTCATTTCTCTTATGGAAATCGATTAATAGAGTGTCATTTAGACTAATTCATGAAATGGAATTATTAAGTTGAGTAGACTTTATATTTTTGTACTGCGCCATTGCCTGTCGCCTAACCCACTGTTTGCCTCTTAAGAAAGTAGCTACTAATTTGCCTAATACTTGTAGTTTAAAATAATGGTTTCTGACTTTTGTCGGAATAAAATACCAAGCAAAGCAGCTGAAAACTTAAGACCAAGACACTGACGCTCGAATTTGATCCAAATGGCATTGATGTGCCTACGAAATATAATGAAGTGTTTTTAAAATAATAGCTTGAAAATCGTTTCAATGAAATCGTCTCTCTATTTAATCTCTTTTCGTATAAAATTATTGCTCACCATATTCTCCACATATATTGCCTAATAACTTCACTGTTAAGATTGATCGAGTGCGGCCCGCCCGTACCCGCAACCCTGTTGGCCACTGAGTAAAGAATACGCTGCGTTTTTCGGCAGCTTGAGAGATGTCGCGATCTTGTTATACATACACCACTCAAATCATCCCTCTTAATTCCTATTGTTCCTGCTGTCCTGTATCACTTTTTCTGTGTTCTGTTTAGTTTGTGTTTCTGCATTATTACTGAAATAGAACCAGCTTAATCTGCATAGAAAAAAATGTTATGGATTCGCTGTTTACCTGGATTTGCCATCACTCGCAACAATACCTCTTAATCCCTAGCGCGTAGCAATACCCTTTTTTGCGCGTAGCAAAATAATAATAATAGTAAGGGGTGTTGATACAATCAACATTAAAGCACGGATACGGGTCCTTTACTGCTCCCCTTTATGCATGTCGTCTGCGATCGAAAGATCAATTTAGAAACTCATCATTAAAGGTAAGTCAATTGCAAAGCAAAGTTGCTGAAACATTTAAATTAGGTCGTAGACATCTATCACACGAAGATAGTTCATTAATTCCTTGACGTCTAAGTGGCGTCCCAATACCGTCTGACGGTAGGTTGTAGCGTTTGGCAAGCCTTTATACAATTTCTACTAATTGTTAGACTTTCACATTCTATGATTAGGTGTTTGACAGTTAGTGTTGAGTTTTTGCAAAACTCGCATACTGGTGCAATATCAGGTATCTCGTTGTTCATCAGGTAGCCATGCGTTAAGAATGTGTGTCCTATTCTGAGTCTGTTAACTATTATTTCCTCTTTACGTGATATTTTACCTAATTCTAATTCCGTGCCTGCAAGTGATGGCTGTATTTCTCTTAACTTTTCCCTGCAACTTTCCCACCGAGTTTTCCACTGGTCAATCATCTTTTGTTGTATTAATGGTTTCCAGTCTGAGTGGCAAATTAGAATGAATTCTTCGGGTCTTCGGGTAGCGTTCTTAGCTGCAGTATCTGCAGCATCGTTACCGCATGCCTAGCAAAACCATGAATGTAACTCATATCTGATGCCTCATGAGAAACATTTAATTTGCTGGTAAACATTTTTGGAACGATCAATTATGTTTCTCATTTGGGTGTGTGAGAGCTCTCATGTTTTCCAATTTTCTTGGCATACTTAGAAAAATCAATTAAAGTTCTCCGCTGATTGAATGTATCATTCTTTTGTACCTATCGAGAGCATATTTGAACTCAAAAATAATGAAAGTTCGAAAATCAGTCGAGATGAAGTATTATCGCATGCTTCTCTCCAATTTACATAAAAGTGTAGAATTGTTCCAAGACATTGAATGGTAAATATTAGAAATAGCTTGATGCAATGTCATTCTGATCGAAAAACTGATGCAGGACTCCGCACTGGTATAGAAACGTAACACAGCGTCCTCACGCCTGCACTCTCTCTACAGATGTGGCTGTGCCGTGATGTGGCCGTCCTGGGGCCTGATGTGGCCGTCCTGCTGCCTGATATGGCCGTCTCGTTGTCCTGCGGCCTGATGTGGCCGTCTCGCTGTCCTGTGGCCTGATGTGGCCGTCTCGCTGTCCTGCGGCCTGATGTGGCCGTCTTGCGGCCTGATGTGGCCGTCCTGCGGCCTGATGTGGCCGTCTTGCGGCCTGATGTGGCCGTCCTGCGGCCTGATGTGGACGTCTTGCGGCCTGATATGGCCGTCTCGCTGTCCTGCGGCCTGATGTGGCCGTCCTGCGGCCTGATATGGCCGTCTCGCTGTCCTGCGGCCTGATGTGACCGTCTTGCGGTCCTGCGGCCTGATGTGGCCGTCCTGCGGCCTGATATGAACGTCTCGTTGTCCTGCGGCCTGATGTGGCCGTCCTACGGCCTGATGTGGCCGTCCTGCGGCCAGATGTGGCCGTCTCGCTGTCCTGCGGCCTGATGTGGCCGTCTCGCTGTCCTGCAGCCTGATGTGGCCGTCTCGCTGTCCTGCGGCCTGATGTGGCCGTCTCGCTGTCCTGCGGCCTGATGTGGCCGTCTCGCTGTCCTGCGGCCTGATGTGGCTTGATGTCGCCGTCTCGCTGTCCTGCGGCCTGATGTGGCCGTCTCGCTGTCCTGCGGCCTGATGTGGCCGTCTCGCTGTCCTGCAGCCTGATGTGGCCGTCTCGCTGTTAGTGATGCAAAAAAAACGGTTTTATTTGATGGCGTTTTTTTTGCAAAAAAAAAACGTGTTTTTTATGTGTGTTTTTTGTTTTTTTTGGTTTTTTTTTTTGCACACACCCAAATTTTGTGAGGTATATGTCTGTTTCATATTGGTCACATAAAATACATTAATATCCATGTTCTTTAGTCATGATTTTTTGGAATAAAAACATCAAAAGGAAAGAAACCATACCGTAAAACTGTGGCAGATAACCCACAATTATATAGAGAAGTCTAAGAGGAACAGCAGAAGGAACAGAACTCACATTGATGAAGTCAAAAACCCACAATTACCTCGAGGAGTAGAGCAACAGCAGGAGACACAGAACTTATGTATATTGATGAAGTCAAAATTCAGAGCTTAGTATCTCTACTATGATGTTATTTTTATGTGACCAAAAGATCTGACATAGTAGAGATAGTAAGCTCTGAATTTTGACTCCATCTATATAAGATTTGTGGCTCCTGCTGTTCCTCTTAAGACTCCTCATGGTAATTGTGGGTTATCTGCCATCACTTTCTCTTTATGGTTTCCTTCTGATGTTTTTATTAAAAAAAATCACAACTAAAGAATATTGATATTAATGTATTTTATGTGGCCAAAAAACTTAATGCTGTTTTTTCTAAAAAAACATGTTTTTTCTACTAAAAATCATGACTAAGAAAATGGATTTTAATACATGTTATGTGACCTAAAATTTAAAATAAAAAATCATGTTTTTTAAAAAAATCATTTGTAAAACAACATGAATATTAATATATTTTATGTGACCATCAAACCATGCTGATTTTTTTCACATTTTTTAGTCAATATGCAGTTTAATGTGTCCACGGAAATTAAAAATTCCATTCCAAAGGATCTCTGAAGGAACACGTTTAAAAACCTTTTACATAAATGCCATTCTGGTTGCTGATGCATTATTTTTGAGTTATTAAACTTCAAAATTTTTGTCTTCCATAGCAGTTAGTTCCAGTCAGTTGCGCGCTTGAGCTGGAGCTGTTAAAGTACGTTTGGGTACTTGTAATTTATTATTAGCCGACCCTGCGGAGCCTGAACCCACTACTAGGATGTTTAATGAATAACACAACAAACATTATCACCCAAAAATATTAGCGGGGCTGGGGAAGTGAATACTTGAATGTACAGTATTCACTCCTACGCTTCTGCTAATGTTCTACAGGGGCCGCCATATTGAAACTGACGTCAACTGCATATCAATTTTAGTATTCACTACCCCAGTCCCACTAATATTACTGGGGTGATAACCTGTATTGTGTTATTAACTAAAACATCCTAAAAGTAGGTTCAGGCTCCGCGAGGTTGGCCAATAACAAATTACAAAGTACCCTAGCGTACTCTAACAACTCAAGCGTGCAACAGAACTGCTATGGAAGACGAAAATTCAAAACTTGAATAACTTAAAAATAATGTATCTGCAAGCAGAATATTCTTGTAAAATATTTTTAAATATGTCCCTAGGGATTCTTTGGTGCGGAATTTTTAATTTCCGTGAGCGCATTAAACTGCATATTGACCATTTTTTTTAACAAAAAAGCATGTCTAAAAAATATGGATATTAATATATTTAATTTGACCAAAAAAATCATCTTGTTTTATACATGTTTTTTTACAAGTCATTAACATTCATTTTTTTGTCATTACTTCTGTGAAGAAAATGGATATTAATATGTTTTATGTGACCAAAAAACCATGCTTTTTTAAAAATAAACATGTTTTTTTACAAAAAATCATTAATATCCATTTTTTGCCATTTTTTTATAAAAAGCATGTTTTTTTACAAAAAGCATGGTTTTTGGTCATATGAAATGCATATATATACACATTTTTAGTCATGATTTTTCTGTGAAAAAGATGTTTTATTGAAAAACAGCATGGTTCTATTTGGTCAAATAAAATATATTGACATCCATGATTTTTAGTACTGATTTTTCTGTAAAAAAACATTTTTCAAAAAAGCAGCATTGGGTTTTTTGATCACAAAATATATTAATATCTACATTTTTTAGTTATGATATGTAAAAAATGTTTTTTGAAAAAAATAAGCACGTTTTTTTGGTCACTTAGAGGGTCGTCCGGAAAAAAACTTTTTTGATCCGATTGGTCTGAAACTTGGTGAGTATATGTAGTTTTGCAAGACAAACATATTTGAACTCATGAAATTTTTTGATTTAGGCCTTAGTTTTTCCGAAAAATTTGAAATAAAGGTTTTTCGGGTCAGAAAGAATCAGTCAGAATAGAATAGAATAAAAATTTCGGGTCAGAATAGAATAGTTTTTTTCAGAAGAATAGAAGTCATTGAGTTTTTATGCTAGAAAAAATTCAAAGACAGTTTTGGAATCCATGAAACATTTCTAACAAAGATATATTCGGGGATTTTGCATTTTTTTATTACTTTTTTTATATGCAAAAACTTACCGATACATCAAAAAAACCTAAGTTTATGGATTTGAACTATTATAAAAAAAATGTAAAATTGGAAAAAGTGGGAATACAACTTTGTTAGAAATGTTCCAAGGATTCCAAAACTGTCTTTGTTTTCTTCCAAGCATAAAAACTCAATGACTTCTATTTTGAATTTTGAAAATGAGTGACTTAACAGTATAAGCCATAAACAAAATATTTTTTTTAGTGTGGTATAATGGAAAAATTATGTAATTGAATGCTGTTTTCATTTTTATTTCCATAATCTCCATGCATAACATCTTGTTCACACTGCGAATTGTAAAAAAAATGTAAAAATTTTTTTTTATTTTATAAAAATTACGAAATTTTTTGTTTTCAGTCTGATTCTTATGAAATTTAACTATTATATGTAACTTTTGAAAGGAAACACAAGTTCTTCTATACATTTTTTTGATTCAGGCCTTAGTTTTTGAAAACAATTTACATTCTGGTTTTTCAGTCAACTAGTATTGATTTTTCAAACAAATAGAACTCATTGAGTTTTTGTGCTAGAACAAAAACAAAGACAGTTTTAGAATCCTTGAACATATCTAACAAAAGTATGTTCGCAAATTTTTTATTTCTTGTTTTGTTCTCTTTTTATATGGGGTTGAAATGGGCTCAAAAATGTACAATTTTGGTGCTTTTTCAATGGTGTTGATATTTCAGGATGTAGCTCCTCATTCAGTTTTTATGCTGGAACAAAAACAAAAACAATTTTAGAATCCTTGGAACATTCCTAACAAACTCAAATAGGCTTTTTTTCATATCCCATTTGTTCTCTTTTTATATGGGATTGAAATGGGGTAGATGATTGAAATTTTGGTCCCCTCCCCTCCCCCCCCTGGGGAGGGATCTATTGTCCGTAGCCCCATAAAATTTTAGGACCAAATAGTCCATCATTTAAGGGTTCTTTTCCAACAATAACATGAAAAATACCCATCGGAGAGAAAAGGGGCCCCGGAGAACCCCCTTAAAAGATAATAGAACCCATGTTTTTTCAGTTATTAATATTTTGTAGAAAAACATGTTTAAAAAAAACAGCATGGTTATTTGGTCCCATATAATATATTAATATCCATGTTTTTTAAGTCATGATTTTTCTGTAAAAAACAGCATTGTTTTTATGTCACATAAAATATATTAATATCCATATTTTTTAGCTATGTTTTTTTTTATAAAAATAACATGTTTTCAAAAAAACATCATGTTTTTTTGGTTATATCTCTATCAATGGCCATAAGTAAAGATATATTATAACAACACACTACTTGGGAAGTTGAAAGTGATTCACATGCATTGTAAAATAAATGAAATATCAAAACATGAAACCACACAAAATAAAAAATTCAATAAAACCATAGAAAACCATGAATTAAGAAGTATGCTGTTTTATCTTATATTCTGCCATGGAAACAAATAATTCAAAGTGGTTCTTTTCCTTGCTGAGTTATTTTCAAACAAGGTATTTAAAAAAACAAAATATCCATGTTTTTTTTTAAAAAACAGCACGGTTTTTTTTACCTGCATCACTACTCGCTGTCCTGCGGCTTGATGTGGCCGTCTCGCTGTCCTGCGGCCTGATGTGGCCGTCTCGCTGTCCTGCGGCCTGATGTGGCCGTCTCGCTGTCCTGCGGCCTGATGTGGCCGTCTCGCTGTCCTGCGGCCTGATGTGGCCGTCTCGCTGTCCTGCGGCCTGATGTGGCTTGATGTGGCCGTCTCGCTGTCCCGCGGCCTGATGTGGCCGTCTCGCTGTCCTGCGGCCTGATGTGGCCGTCTCGCTGTCCTGCGGCCTGATGTGGCCGTCTCGCTGTCCTGCGGCCTGATGTGGCCGTCTCGCTGTCTTGCGGCCTGATGTGGCCGTCCTGCGGCCAGATGTGGCCGTCTCGCTGTCCTGCGGCCTGATGTGGCCGTCTTGCGGCCTGATATGGCCGTCTCGCTGTCTTGCGGCCTGATTTGGCCGTCTCGCTGTCTTGCGGCCTGATGTGGCCGTCTCGCTGTCCTGCGGCCTGATGTGGCCGTCCTGCGGCCTGATGTGGCCGTTGTGCGGTTTGATGTGGCCGTCCTGCGGCCTGATGTGGCCGTCCTGCGCCCTGATGTGGCCGTCTCGCTGTCCTGCGGCCTGATGTGGCCGTCTTGCGGCCTGATGTGGCTTGATGTGGCCGTCTCGCTGTCCCGCGGCCTGATGTGGCCGTCCTGCGGCCTGATGTGGCCGTCTCGCTGTCCTGCGGCCTGATGTGGCCGTCTCGCTGTCCTGCGGCCAGATGTGGCCGTCTCGCTGTCCTGCGGCCTGATGTGGCCGTCTCGCTGTCCTGCGGCCAGATGTGGCCGTCTCGCTGTCCTGCGGAATGATGTGGCCGTCTTGCGGCCTGATATGGCCGTCTCGCTGTCCTGCGGCCTGATGTGGCCGTCTCGCTGTCCTGCGGCCTGATGTGGCCGTCTCGCTGTCCTGCGGCCTGATGTGGCCGTCCTGCGGCCTGATGTGGCCGTCCTGCGGCCTGATGTGGCCGTCCTGCGGCCTGATGTGGCCGTCCTGCGGCGTGATATGGCCGTTTCGCTGTCCTGCGGCCTGATGTGGCCGTATCGCTGTCCTGCGGCCTGATGTGGCCGTCCTGAGGCCTGATATGGCCGTCTCGCTGTCCTGCGGCCTGATGTGGCCGTGGCCGTCCTGCGGCCTGATGTGGCCGTCTCGCTGTCCTGCGGCCTGATGTGGCCGTCTCGCTGTCCTGCGGCCTGATGTGGCCGTCTCGCTGTCCCGCGGCCTGATGTGTCCGTCGTGCGGCCTGATGTGGCAGTCCTGCGGCCTGATGTGGCCGTCCTGCGGCCTGATGTGGCCGTCCTGCGGCCTGATGTGGCCGTCTCGCTGACCTACACCCTGATGGGGCCGTCTCGCTGTCCTGCGGCCTGATGTGGGCGTCTCGCTGTCCTGCGGCCTGATGTGGCCGTCTCGCTGTCCTGCGGCCTGATGTGGCCGTCTCGCTGTCCTGCGGCCTGATGTGGCCGTCTCGCTGTCCTGCGGCCTGATGTGGCCGTCCTGCGGCCAGATGTGGCTGTCTCGCTGTCCTGCGGCCTGATGTGGCCGTCTTGCGGCCTGATATGGCTGTCTCGCTGTCCTGCGGCCTGATGTGGCCGTCCCGCGGCCTGATGTGGCCGTGCCGCGGCCTGTTGTGGCCGTCCCGTGGAATGACGTAGTCGTCTCGGGGCCTCACGTGGCTGTGCTCCTGCTGCCCTGGTGGTGGCCGTGCTCCTGCCTGCTGCCCTGGTGGTGGCCGTGCTCCTGCCTGCTGCCCTGGTGGTGGCCGTGCTCCTGCCTGCTGCCCTGGTGGTGGTCGTGCTCCTGCCTGCTGCCCTGGTGGTGGTCGTGCTCCTGCTGCCCTGGTGGTGGCCGTCCTCCTGCTGCCCTGGTGGTGGCCGTGCTCCTGCTGCCCTGGTGGTGGTCGTGCTGCTGCCTGCTACCCTGGTGGTGGTCGTGCTGCTGCCTGCTACCCTGGGGGTGGTCGTGCTCCTGCCTGCTGCCCTGGTGGTGGTCGTGCTCCTGCCTGCTGCACTGGTGGTGGCCCTGCTCCTGCCTGCTGCCCTGGTGGTGGTCGTGCTGCTGCCTGTTACCCTGGTGGTGGTCGTGCTGCTGCCTGCTACCCTGGTGGTGGTCTTGCTGCTGCCTGCTACCCTGGTGGTGGTCGTGCTCCTGCCTGCTGCCCTGGTGGTGGCCGTGCTCCTGCTGCCCTGGTGGTGGCCGTGCTGCTGCCTGCTGCCCTGGTGGTGGTCGTGCTCCGGCCTGCTGCCCT
Source organism: Morinoia aosen (assembly GCA_030386875.1). NCBI lineage: Eukaryota > Metazoa > Arthropoda > Malacostraca > Amphipoda > Talitridae > Morinoia > Morinoia aosen. Next base: position 45,182,831 of record CM059559.1, read on the forward strand.
GGTGGTGGTCGTGCTGCTGCCTGCTGCCCTGGTGGTGGTCGTGCTGCTGCCTGCTGCCCTGGTGGTGGTCGTGCTCCTGCCTGCTGAACTGGTGGTGGTCGTGCTCCTGCCTGCTGCCCTGGTGGTGGTCGTGCTCCTGCTGCCCTGGTGGTGGCCGTGCTCCTGCTGCCCTGGTGGTGACCGTGCTCCTGCCTGCTGCCCTGGTGGTGGCCGTGCTCCTGCCTGCTGCCCTGGTGGTGGTCGTGCTCCTGCCTGCTGCCCTGGTGGTGGTCGTGCTCCTGCTGCCCTGGTGGTGGCCGTCCTCCTGCTGCCCTGGTGGTGGCTGTGCTCCTGCTTCCCTGGTGGTGGTTGTGCTGCTGCCTGCTGCCCTGGTGGTGGCCGTGCTCCTGCTGCCCTGGTGGTGGTCGTGCTGCTGCCTGCTACCCTGGTGGTGGTCGTGCTGCTGCCTGCTACCCTGGTGGTGGTCGTGCTCCTGCTTGCTGCCCTGGTGGTGGCCGTGCTCCTGCTGCCCTGGTGGTGGCCGTGCTGCTGCCTGCTGCCCTGGTGGTGGTCGTGCTCCTGCCTGCTGCCCTGGTGGTGGTCGTGCTCCTGCCTGCTGCACTGGTGGTGGCCCTGCTCCTGCCTGCTGCCCTGGTGGTGGTCGTGCTGCTGCCTGCTGCCCTGGTGGTGGTCGTGCTCCTGCCTGCTGCCCTGGTGGTGGTCGTGCTGCTGCCTGCTACCCTGGTGGTGGTCGTGCTCCTGCCTGTTGCCCTGGTGGTGGCCGTGCTCCTGCTGCCCTGGTGGTGGCCGTGCTGCTGCCTGCTCCCCTGGTGGTGGTCGTGGTCCTGCCTGCTGCCCTGGTGGTGGTCGTGCTCCTGCCTGCTGCCCTGGTGGTGGTCGTGCTCCTGCCTGCTGCCCTTGTGGTGGCCGTGCTCCTGCTGCCCTGGTGGTCGTGCTGCTGCCTGCTACCCTGGTGGTGGTCGTGCTCCTGCCTGCTGCCCTGGTGGTGGCCGTGCTCCTACCTGCTGCCCTGGTGGTGGCCGTGCTCCTGCCTGCTGCCCTGGTGGTGGTCGTGCTGCTGCCTGCTGCCCTGGTGGTGGTCGTGCTCCTGCCTGCTGCCCTGGTGGTGGTCGTGCCGCTGCCTGCTGCCCTGGTGGTGGTTGTGCTGCTGCCTGCTGCCCTTGTGGTGGCCGTGCTCCTGCTGCCCTGGTGGTCGTGCTGCTTCCTGCTACTCTGGTGGTGGTCGTGCTCCTGCCTGCTGCCCTGGTGAAGGTCGTGCTCCTGCCTGCTGCACTGGTGGTGGCCGTGCTCCTACCTGCTGCCCTGGTGGTGGCCGTGCTCCTGCCTGCTGCCCTGGTGGTGGTCGTGCTGCTGCCTGCTACCCTGGTGGTGGTCGTGCTCCTGCCTGTTGCCCTGGTGGTGGCCGTGCTCCTGCTGCCCTGGTGGTGGCCGTGCTGCTGCCTGCTCCCCTGGTGGTGGTCGTGGTCCTGCCTGCTGCCCTGGTGGTGGTCGTGCTCCTGCCTGCTGCCCTGGTGGTGGTCGTGCTCCTGCCTGCTGCCCTTGTGGTGGCCGTGCTCCTGCTGCCCTGGTGGTCGTGTTGCTGCCTGCTACCCTGGTGGTGGTCGTGCTCCTGCCTGCTGCCCTGGTGGTGGCCGTGCTCCTACCTGCTGCCCTGGTGGTGGCCGTGCTCCTGCCTGCTGCCCTGGTGGTGGTCGTGCTGCTGCCTGCTGCCCTGGTGGTGGTCGTGCTCCTGCCTGCTGCCCTGGTGGTGGTCGTGCTGCTGCCTGCTGCCCTGGTGGTGGTTGTGCTGCTGCCTGCTGCCCTTGTGGTTGCTGTGCTCCTGCTGCCCTGGTGGTCGTGCTGCTGCCTGCTACTCTGGTGGTGGTCGTGCTCCTGCCTGCTGCCCTGGTGGTGGTCGTGCACCTGCCTGCTGCACTGGTGGTGGCCGTGCTCCTACCTGCTGCCCTGGTGGTGGCCGTGCTCCTGCCTGCTGCCCTGGTGGTGGTCGTGCTGCTGCCTGCTGCCCTGGTGGTGGTCGTGCTCCTGCCTGCTGCCCTGGTGGTGGTCGTGCTGCTGCCTGCTGCCCTGGTGGTGGTCGTGCTCCTGCCTGCTGTCCTGGTGGTGGTCGTGCTGCTGCCTGCTACCCTGGTGGTGGTCGTGCTCCTGCCTGCTGCCCTGGTGGTGGCCGTGCTCCTGCTGCCCTGGTGGTGGCCCTGCTGCTGCCTGCTGCCCTGGTGGTGGTCGTGGTCCCGCCTGCTGCCCTGGTGGTGGTCGTGGTCCCGCCTGCTGCCCTGGTGGTGGTCGTGCTCCCGCCTGCTGCCCTGGTGGTGGTTGTGCTGCTACCTGCTGCCCTTGTGGTGCCCGTGCTCCTGCTGCCCTGGTGGTCGTGCTGCTGTCTGCTACCCTGGTGGTGGTCGTGCTCCTGCCTGCTGCCCTGGTGGTGGCCGTGCTCCTACCTGCTGCCCTGGCGGTGGTCGTGCCCCTGCCTGCTGCCCTGGTTGTGGTCGTGCTGCTGCCTGCTGCCCTGGTGGTGGTCGTGCTCCTGCCTGCTGCCCTGGTGGTGGTCGTGCTGCTGCCTGCTGCCCTGATGGTGGTTGTGCTGCTGCCTGCTGCCCTTGTGGTGGCCGTGCTCCTGCTGCCCTGGTGGTCGTGCTGCTGCCTGCTACCCTGGTTGTGGTCGTGCTCCTGCCTGCTGCCCTGGTGGTGGCCGTGCTCCTGCCTGCTGCTATGGTGGTGGTCGTGCTGCTGCCTGTTGCCCTGGTGGTGGTCGTGCTCCTGCCTGCTGCCCTGGTGGTGGTCGTGCTGCTGCCTGCTACCCTGGTGGGGGTCGTGCTCCTGCCTGCTGCCCTGGTGGTGGCCGTGCTCCTGCTGCCCTGGTGGTGGCCGTGCTGCTGCCTGCGGCCCTGGTGGTGGTCGTGGTCCTGCCTGCTGCCCTGGTGGTGGTCGTGGTCCTGTAGTGATCGCCTCAGCCGCACTTCAGACTAATTTCATAAAATATTAAAATAATAACATCCTAAATTAAATTATACAAATGTTTTTATGTTTTATAATTTTACAAGACCAAATTAATTCGATTAAACCCAAAATTTTACCAAAAACGTGTTTTCGAAAATATTTGCCGATCATGTTTCCTTCCGTCACTTCCGTTGGAAACATTCGCGCAGAACCATTTCACAAGCTTCCGCTCAAAATTGCATATAAGGCCGACTTTTCAGGCAGAGCTGTCATTCTCGTACAGATCCTCCTGAATAGTGCTTGGGCCCCAGAGCGGGCATTTGTAAGTATCAACTGTTTAATATTAAGTGTTTTTATTGTGTCTTAAAAATTCTGTGCTGTGTCTTAACTTGTCCCGTGTTAGGGAGCGCTCGTTGTTGTGTTTATCTGTGCCGGTGTTAGTTAGGCACAAGCTTCAAGCTCACTGCCCCATCTTGTCATTGTTCGTATTTACTATTCTTCGATGATTTTTTATTGCCATTAGTACGATGTTGGCATTAGCTCCTTAAGTTATTTTTTTAGTGCTGAGCATAGTGTTAAGACACTTTGCTGGCCACAGAGATCATTTTTATGTGAGTCAAATAATCTTCCATGAACTTAATTGAGCCTTTAAAATCACTGTAACTTTGTCCATCTCTAGTTTGTTTTTACTGTCGTGCCTTTATATGCTACTATTTTTTTATATGTAACTTTTGCTGCAACTCTTGCTCATCTGAATTATAGAGTATAAAGGCTTCACCTTTTCTCATACTTATATTTTAGTACATTAATTATCTAATTACCTCAGTGCTTTAGCTATTTTTTTGGCTGTAGTTCATTTAAACTCAGTTGTGTCGCTGCTTGTGATATCAGGATAGAGCTTGTGACCAGTTGGTCTCGAACACCGGTTCTGTGTGTTAAGATGATTCAGGGTGCCGCTCGGGCGCTAGAGCTGCGCACTGACCTTAGCACTAACTTCTGCCATTGTTCTTCCTGTAAGTAGCAGATGCAGCAGTCTTGCACATGTGTATGAATAGGCTCGTAGTGTGCGGACTAATTCCACTTGACGTCCCCTCACAGGATCGACTGGACCACACATTCCATGCACTCATGAACACGTATGGAGCCAAACCCTAATCTCGTAATTTAAGGAGCTTACCTCCTCCAAGTTTTCCCCTCCAAGTTTTCCCCTCCAAGTTTTCCCCTCCAAGTTTTCGCCTTCAAGTCTCCTCCGAGTTTCTTTACCAAGTTTCTCCTCCCCTTTAAATTTCACTATACTGGAAGGCCTGCATCCCTGCAGCTAAGCCGCTAAAAACTCCAGTTGAGACCATTGGGTCGAGAGTCCCCCTTCTTACCGAGTTTTCCCAACCGGTAACAATTCCCCTACTCCTCACTCAATTTCCTACTCATCACTCAAATAGTGTCGGAACATCCCACACTTACACCGTCATCGGCTTCGCACTCCAGCACACGCTTCCACAAGCCTGAGCTGAAGGAATCGTCTGAAGCCTGCAACCTCCTTGGACTCTCCCCAAGAACGTCTCTCGAACAAGAGTCAAGCCTCGCGCTTCGACGTTCAATCTCCACATCAATAAATCCCTTAAAAAGGCGAGCGTAAATATTCTTTCAATGCCCCCATGTGTTTTGACTGTATGGTAATTTTTATTGTTGATTGTAGACGCTAGAAACATCGCGTCCGAACATCCGCCCTTAACTCCTTCTGAGTCAGTGGCCATTACGTAATTCTTTTGCAATCCAATGTGCGTTAACACGCACTGGTGACTCCGCCTCATCAAAGAACACTCACATTATTTGAAGGATAAATTAATCCAATTCTCAACCTTAACCATCAAATCAAAGAATTCAAATCTAGTCAATTAGCTTGCTCTTCAAGCTTCTAATTCAAATCATTTAAAGGAACCCCCACTTTGGGAGGAGTTCTCAGTCCTGCCTGCTGCCTTGGTGGTGGTCGTGCTCCTGCCTGCTGCCCTGGTGGTGGTCGTGCTGCTGCCTGCTACCCTGGTGGTGGTTGTGCTGCTGCCTGCTGCTCTTGTAGTGGCCGTGCTCCTGCTGCCCTGGTGGTCGTGCTGCTGCCTGCTACCCTGGTGTGGTCGTGCTCCTGCCTGCTGCCCTGGTGGTGGCCGTGCTCCTGCCTGCTGCCCTGGTGGTGGCCGTGCTCCTGCCTGCTGCCCTGGTGGTGGTCGTGCTGCTGCCTGCTGCCCTGGTGGTGGTCGTGCTGCTGCCTGCTGCCCTGGTGGTGGTCGTGCTCCTGCCTGCTGCCCTGGTGGTGGTCGTGCTCCTGCCTGCTGCCTGGTACCCTGGTGGTGGTCGTGCTCCTGCCTGCTTCCCTGGTGGTAGCCGTGCTCCTGCTGCCCTGGTGGTGGCAGTGCTCCTGCTGCCCTGGTGGTGGCCGTGCTGCTGCCTGCTGCCCTGGTGGTGGTCGTGGTCCTGCCTGCTGCCCTGGTGGTGGTCGTGCTCCTGCCTGCTGCCCTGGTGGTGGTCGTGCTGCTGCCTGCTACCCTGGTGGTGGTTGTGCTGCTGCCTGCTGCTCTTGTGGTGGCCGTGCTCCTGCTGCCCTGGTGGTCGTGCTGCGCCTGCTACCCTGGTGTGGTCGTGCTCCTGCCTGCTCCCCTGGTGGTGGCCGTGCTCCTGCCTGCTGCCCTGGTGGTGGCCGTGCTCCTGCCTGCTGCCCTGGTGGTGGTCCTGCTGCTGCCTGCTGCCCTGGTGGTGGTCGTGCTCCTGCCTGCTGCCCTGGTGGTGGTCGTGCTGCTGCCTGCTGCCCTGGTGGTGGTTGTGCTGCTGCCTGCTGCCCTATTGGTGGCCGTGCTCCTGCTGCCCTGGTGGTCCTACTGCTGCCTGCTACCCTGGTGGTGGCCGTGCTCCTGCCTGCTGCCCTGGTGGTGGCCGTGCTCCTGCCTGCTGCCCTGGTGGTGGCCGTGCTCCTGCCTGCTGCCCTGGTGGTGGTCGTGCTGCTGCCTGCTGCACTGGTGGTGGTCGTGCTCCTGCCTGCTGCCTCGGTGGTGGCCGTGCTCCTGCTGCCCTGGTGGTGGTCGTGCTGCTGCCTGCTACCCTGGTGGTGGTCGTGCTGCTGCCTGCTGCCCTGGTGGTGGCCGTGCTCCTGCTGCCCTGGTGGTGGTTGTGCTGCTGCCTGCTGCCCTGGTGGTGGTTGTGCTGCTGCCTGCTGCCCTGGTGGTGGTTGTGCTGCTGCCTGCTGCCCTGGTGGTGGTTGTGCTGCTGCCTGCTGCCCTGGTGGTGGTCGTGCTGCTGCCTGCTACCCTGGTGGTGGTCGTGCTCCTGCCTGCTGCCCTGGTGGTGGCCGTGCTCCTGCTGCCCTGTTGGTGGTCGTGCTGCTGCCGGCTGCCCTTGTGGTGGCAGTGCTCCTGCTGCCCTGGTGGTGGCCGTGCTGCTGCCTGCTGCCCTGGTGGTGGTCGTGGTCCTGCCTGCTGCCCTGGTGGTGGTCGTGCTCCTGCCTGCTGCCCTGGTGTGGTCGTGCTGCTGCCTGCTCTCCTGGTGGTGGTTGTGCTGCTGCCTGCTGCTCTTGTGGTGGCCGTGCTCCTGCTGCCCTGGTGGTCGTGCTGCGCCTGCTACCCTGGTGTGGTCGTGCTCCTGCCTGCTCCCCTGGTGGTGGCCGTGCTCCTGCCTGCTGCCCTGGTGGTGGCCGTGCTCCTGCCTGCTGCCCTGGTGGTGGTCGTGCTGCTGCCTGCTGCCCTGGTGGTGGTCGTGCTCCTGCCTGCTGCCCTGGTGGTGGTCGTGCTGCTGCCTGCTGCCCTGGTGGTGGTTGTGCTGCTGCCTGCTGCCCTATTGGTGGCCGTGCTCCTGCTGCCCTGGTGGTCCTGCTGCTGCCTGCTACCCTGGTGGTGGTCGTGCTCCTGCCTGCTGCCCTGGTGGTGGCCGTGCTCCTGCCTGCTGCCCTGGTGGTGGCCGTGCTCCTGCCTGCTGCCCTGGTGGTGGTCGTGCTGCTGCCTGCTGCACTGGTGGTGGTCGTGCTCCTGCCTGCTGCCTCGGTGGTGGCCGTGCTCCTGCTGCCCTGGTGGTGGTCGTGCTGCTGCCTGCTACCCTGGTGGTGGTCGTGCTGCTGCCTGCTGCCCTGGTGGTGGCCGTGCTCCTGCTGCCCTGGTGGTGGTTGTGCTGCTGCCTGCTGCCCTGGTGGTGGTTTTGCTGCTGCCTGCTGCCCTGGTGGTGGTTGTGCTGCTGCCTGCTGCCCTGGTGGTGGTTGTGCTGCTGCCTGCTGCCCTGGTGGTGGTTGTGCTGCTGCCTGCTGCCCTGGTGGTGGTTGTGCTGCTGCCTGCTGCCCTGGTGGTGGTCGTGCTGCTGCCTGCTACCCTGGTGGTGGTCGTGCTCCTGCCTGCTGCCCTGGTGGTGGCCGTGCTCCTGCTGCCCTGGTGGTGGTCGTGCTGCTGCCGGCTGCCCTTGTGGTGGCCGTGCTCCTGCTGCCCTGGTGGTGGCCGTCCTGCCGCCCTGGCGGTGACTTGCTGTAGTGGCGGTGACCTGATGCTATCTTGGTTGCTGACGTCGCCGTTGTTCTTATTATTCCTCACAGAGTTAACTGTAAAGGAAGTACTTGAATTTTTATAAATAAAATAAGCATAAAAGAAATAGCTCAGGAATTTTTAACATCCAGAAATAGGAGTTATTGGTTATTAAGAAAATTTTGATTCGTGAAGAAATTTAGAAGGGGTAAAAACTGGTTAAACTGCCCTGGTTGTAGGACGATTGCGTGGGCGTCGTTACAACTATGTCTGTTGATATGCGAAACCATTCATTGAGAGGAAAGCAGGAAAATTTGCATTTCCATTGTTGGGCTGATTCTTGTAAAACAATTCATTTAAATGCAAGTTAAACGGAAATGATACCCTTGCAATGTTGAAAACACCCATCAGTGAGTGTGATAGGTACGTTTACGGTAATAAGAGTGATGTCTTAAACTAAAGTTTACGAGCTAAAAAACGTGATCGAGTATGAGCGTCTTGTACCGTCGGTAACTGTCGTGAACTAAGTTTATTTGTATTATTGTTCCAAGTGCTCCTGTACAGTTCAATCCAAGTGTTCCTGAACGATTTTTCTGAGTATCCCAAAACGAATTATTCTTTGTGTTCCGGGCACTACGGAACGGAACGTTCCCGGCGCTACGGAACGGATCGTTCCGGGCACTACGGAACGGAACGTTCTCTGCGCTACGGAACGAAACGTTCCGGGCACTACGGAACGGAACGTTCCCTGCGCTACGGAACGAATCGTACCTGGCGCTAGGGAACGGAACATTCCGAGCGCTACAAAACGGATCGTTCCGGGCGCTACGGAACGGATCGTTCCGGGCGCTACGGAACGGAACCTTCCGGGCGCTACGGAACGGAACGTTCCGGTCACTACGGAACGTTCTGGGCGCTACGGAACGGAACGTTCCGAGCACCACGGAGCTGTAATAGGCCCTGGAAAGAAATGTTCGTGTCGTGTTTATAGAGCCCAATTATTGTAGGGTTTTATGATTGTTTACTGGGTCAAACTGGTTCCGCGTGTTCCATCATCACGATAATTCGAAGCTAGGTTTGTAAGAGTTGTTCCGGGCACTACGGAACGGAACGTTCCGGGCACTACGGAACGTTCCGGGCGCTACGGAACGGAACGTTCCGGGCACCACGGAACGGAATGTTCCGGGCACCACGGAACGGAACGTTCCGGGCACCACGGAACGGATCGTTCCGAGCACCACGGAACGGATCGTTCCGAGCACTTCGGAACCATAATAGGCTCATGGGAAGAAATGTTCGTATCGTGTTAATAGAACTCAATTATTGTAGGGTTTTATGATTGTTTACTGGGTCAAACTGGTTCCGCGTGTTCCATCATCACGATAATTCGAAGCTAGGTTTGTACGAGTTGTTCCGGGCACTACGGAACGGAACGTTCCGAGCACTACGGAACGTTCCGGGCGCCACGGAACGGAACGTTCCGGGCACCACGGAACAGAACGTTCTGGGCACCACGGAACGGAACGTTCCGGGCACCACGGAACGGAACGTTCCGGGCATCACGGAACGGAACGTTCCGGGCATCACGGAACGGAACGTTCCGGGCACCACGGAACGGAACGTTCCGGGCACCACGGAACGGATCGTTCCGAGCACTACGGAACCATAATAGGCTCCTGGGAAGAAATGTTCGTGTCGTATTTATAGAGCTCAATTATTGTAGGGTTTTATGATTGTTTACTTGGTCAAACTGTTTCCGCGTGTTCCATCATCACGATAATTCGAAGCTAGGTTTGTAAGAGTTGTTCCGGACGCTACGGAACGGAAAGTTCCGGGCGCTACGGAATGGAACGTTCCGGGTGGAACGGAACGTTCCGGGCAGAACAAAACGTTCCGGGCGGAACGGAACGTTCTGGATTTTAGGGCCAGTAATATCAGTTCCACGGAACGTTCCGTTCCGGGCGTTCCATCGTTCCGTACTTTAGGGATTGCCATTTCAAAATGGGACTCCTCCTTCAGTTTTGATGCTAGAACAAAAACAAATGCAGTTTTAGAATCCTTGGAACATTTCTAACACACTCACAATCGGCTTTTTTCCATTTCCCATTTGTTCTCTTTTTATATGGGGTCAAAATCGGGAAAATTGAAATATTTTGGTCCCCCTCCAGGAGGGGGGAAATTATTGTCGTAGCGCCATAAAATTTTAGGAACGAATAGTCCACCAACTAAGGGTCCTTCTACAACAAAAACATGCAAAATGACCATGACATCGACAGGATCTGGCAAGGGCCCCGGATGATCTCCTTAACATATGTATTGTGTGAGCTGGAGTGCTTAGCTGCGCAAGTCAAGTCAGTCAACCACACTGTTACATATTACAACATGTAGTGACATGCCGAATTTTTTTTTTAAATTTGCCAAAAAATTCACTTTTCGCAGTACAGGATAGCAACAAACACTAAAATGATGGGAAGTAAATGCTCTAACAGATTCCATCGTCAAATTTGTTCCAGTGCAGCTTGAATGCTCCCCATATGCCAGTAGTTTCTTTACTTTCTCACCCCATGATGGCTGCGGTTGTCTTGCCCCATCTGACTATAATTGTTAGACTTATTTCAATTTAAACAATTTAAACAATTTATTTACCACAGGTGATACAGAGGTAGAATGTTTCTTAAGTCTAATACAATGGTCAAATTTGAGTATAGTTACCTGTGGGCCCGAATAAGCTCAGCGACTTCTAGGGCATCCTACCATTACATTATTCTAGGGTGTACAATAATGTTTAACCTAATTCACTTAGCCTAGTTTCACATTAGACTGATCAACAAGATAATGAATTCGATATTGATGTTTCATTTTACAACATTTAAGGCAAAGCTCTCACAGGAGACATATTGAAGAGTGGTTGGCTGAGTACAATCCGGAGTTCATCGGTGCGCTTTACTCCTATAGATTGAAGGACTCCAACATCTTCCCAAAACACATGTTCAATGTGAATATCACTATCCTTGTTGATGGTGGGATATTCAAGACATGAAACAGCAGAAAATGCAGATTCATGAAAAAACACTGGCAGAGGGTTTCTGCAAGTTTATAAGCAATCTTCATTCAGGATCCATTGAGAGAATTTTCTCAACATTTGGAATTGTGTGGAATAAATTGAGAAATAGATTAGGATCAGAACGCGCACAGAAATTGTCTCAGTATATCGCCACCTCAAAAATGATCATGATATGGATGACAACGATGAAATGGCAGTGGATGTAGAAAGAGAAACACAGTAGTATTGTAGTAGCAGTCTAGTCTAGAAGACAGGAAAAATTCAGAAGTCTCTATATTAAGTAGTCAAACTGCATTTGTTTCTAAATTTTTTTTTTTTACTTTGGAAATGGAATTCATTAAAATATATTAGTCCCTCGAATTTTTTGTGATTAAGGTTTTTCTAATTTGATTTGTATAGGGTTGGTGTTTTGTTTTTCAATGTTTTCTTGTCATAGTCATGCACATGACTTAGATACTTATTTTGATAAGATAAATATTTAGCTCATTTTGATTCTATAAGCTTGAAAACAAATGAAATTTACATAACAATAATAAAACCCAAAAAAAAACACTATTTAGTGGGTTTTTTAGTGTGGGTTTTTTGGGCTTTTTTGGGTGTTTTTTTTTGGGTGGGTTTTTTATGTGCCAACCCTGGATGGAGTCCTTCTGTTGCTAGAAGGTGGGATGAAGTTCTCCAGGAAAGACATTTACTGGACCAGTGCTACTCATCCAAATAGAAGGTAAAACAGGGTGAAAGAAAATCTGTCCGAGTTGAAACAATATCCCAAATTGTCCAACAGTACTGTGAGGTTTGGATGTTTGAATAAATGTGTTTGGGTATGTCACAGGGTCCTTGACTTTTCTCTAGTCAGGTGGCCAAGCCTTTCAAGCCAATAGCCATGGCAACAAACCAGTAAAATTTGCTTCTGTTTTCTGGAATTTCTTCTCCACAATGTTTTTTAAAAGTTAAGATGCTTATAAATTTATTTGTGAATATAACAGATTTATTGAAAGCACGGGGTTTTTTAATGAACAAGTTGAAAGCCAATAAAAATGATGATTGGTTGAATAGCATGATAAGTTCTTACAAACAGGACGGCAGAGAGAAAAACGACTGAGACAAGACTTAGTTTTGCTCAAATGCTATATCAAGACTTTAAATACACAGAGCACAGATGCTTGAATATAACTCAAGTGCACAGTACTAAGAGTGGGGAAATACAATATATTAGGCATATACACTTGAAAATCACGTAAAACATTAGGTGATATTTTCATATCACATTTTATTTTTGGGATAAATCCCGTGACATTGAGGAATGTGGAAAAACCGTTGGCTGTAGCTTGAGCGTGAGAATACTGATAATGCGTAAGGGCCATTCTCCTCTGTTCTAAGCAAACCGTGGTTCTCATATTTCGAAGGAACAAGAGTCTGGCTATAAATATGTCGAGCTCAAGTGGGCAGCGTTTCGACGAGAGGGCTAAGGTTCAGGCGTCCACAAGCACACAGTCTTGCACACAAACACAAATCTCAGACACAACACAAGACACACACACAGAACAGCTCACACACACACAACACACGAGTAGGCGTGAGGACGAGCCCACTTCAAACAAGCGAGGGTTAGCTTCGAGGAGGTAGGGGCTGGCTCATGGAGTCGACCGCGTCTGCTCTACCAATGAGAATCAAGGAGTAGAGTAGGTAAGGAGGTGTGTCAGATAACGCACCAATTAGAAGCGGAATCGTCAGGGACAAGGAAAAACTTCACCAATCAAAGAGGAGAACGGACTTGTAGACGGCGAGGGACGGAGAAGGATCGGGATTGTTCGAGAAGGAATGGAGCGACGTGGATAAAATGGGATGCAGGACAAGAATAGGGAGGATTCTGGTCTCAGTAACGAAAAACGAAACACGACAGGCTTTGGAGTGCAAAACCGGGAAATCTCGGCGGTAGGCCGACATTTCCCGGGCTAATGTTGGTTCAGTATTGACCTCACACGAAAAAGCGGAGCCGAAGTTAATTCCTTCAATAACGACAAGATTGTGCAACAAACACCCGCCCGAAGTGTGTGCGGATAATCTCTCCGAACGCTCAAGGAGACTGCGACCGTATCTTCGAAGAATTATCCTGCAATGAACACTCGCTCGAAGAATTACGGCCTGAGCACATCAACAATTCAACGTGAAGAGAAACACCCCTGGAGAATCTCTACGCTAATTATAAGCTCACAAACAACCGCAGCATTAAAATCTGGAGTCACGCATTCACCAACAAAACGGAAGGAAATAAGAAAAGATATACAGTTCGCCGGCACGCCAACACAGCCAAAACTCGGATGTGCGGAGCATGGATGTGCGAAGAATGGAGAGCAGCAACGCCTTCTCCATTGGAGCATGAGTATCACCGCCGCAGTGATGGAACTCTGAGAACCCTGTTGAGGATCCCGCAAAGTTGGAAGGAGTCTACACCGAACATTCAGCCACCGCGCCTCACGAAAGTGTTAAATCTTTGTGGCATCGAGTATTTTGAAACAGTGTTTTGAAGTGTATTAGAGGAAGTCAAAGCGGCACGTTGTACAGCGCAGTGAAGGCCGGTATGTTTGTCATCAATGTTCTGTGATGGGTGTTGCGTAGGGATTTCTATAATTTGTGCATTTTTGTGTATCGTTGTCAGCTCTTGAGCATTGATAATAGATATTCTCGGGAGCATTACATCTTTAAAGTGTTATGTGAAGTGTTATGAAAACCCCTCATTTTCAACATTCAAAATAGAAGTCAGTCAATTTTTATGCTAGGAAAAAACAAACAGTTTTTAAATCCTTGGAACATTGATAACAAACTAAAGCTTTCCAATTTCCAATTTGTACATCAGTTTTTTTTTTACCGCACATCAAAACCAAAATTTTCTTTTATTTTCGTTAGTGATCCAACACAAAAAAAGCAATAACACAAATTGAAAATTCAAGAGCTTTAGTTTGTTTCAAATGTTACAAGGATTTCAATACTGTGTTTTTTTCCTAGCATGAAAACTCAGACTTCTATTCTTTTGAAAACCCCTCAAAATGTACTAAAAACTGATATTTCCAATTTTTTCCATAGACTAGGTTCGAAATTGAAAAATGTTGCGAGTAAAATTTTTTTTTCAACAAATACACATACTGGCAAAATATCAGACTGATCATATTAAAATTTAAAATTGATGAGTTGACCCCCTGTAGGATATTCACTCTTGGAGGTTTTTCAAACTGAATACAGATGTCACGTTTAATTGAACGATTTTAAAATAACCGTAAGGCCAAATACGAACAATTTTCAGAGAGCCTCACAGGCCATATACGAACGATTTTAAAGAGCCGCACAGGCCGAAAACAGATTAGTTTTAAAAAACCGTAAGGGCCGAATACAAACTATATTCAAAGAGCCGTAAGGGCCGAATGCAGTTCAACAAATTTTTAAAGGATTATTTAGTATTTTTTATTGGTTTATTTTATAGATTAGCGCAAAGAGCGCTGTTTAAAGAAAGCTTTCGCTCTAACTCGAAAAGTGGCATAGGTGACACGGATGCTAGATAAATTAAAATACTCCTCACAAGCAGCCACAGTTGTGACGAAGTAGGTAGATGTAAGCGATTACAATAGAGCAGCATTAATTAGCTGCTGTAACGGAAGTAGCAGGTTAGCAGTAGATGCTATTAAGTTAGCAGCAGGACTGCTGCAACCGCACTTGTAGGTTAAGTAGTAAACAAGATTTAAGGTAGAGCAGCAGGAACCGGTCTGGCCAGCTTCCTGGAAGGACAAATTAATTCTTGGAGTAAACAGAAAGAATAAACGCCGTAGAAAATTAGGTAACTCAAATTATGCCCGACAATTAATATAAGACATTTAAGCTCCTAGAACGCACCCCACAGTAGCGCCAGCTAGCCCCAGAATCGCACTCGAGGCCTGACAAAACCGTCAAGCCAGCGTTTTAGGGTGAAGCAACTGACGGCAGCCTCCCAGGGTGCGTAGCGGTAACTATATCAGCAGCAGCAGAACATACTAGGAGCGGAAACAAACACAAGTTAACATGGGACGCTGCTTCGGTGAAGTAGAGATGAAATATTTCAGAGCACTAATTTCATTTATTTCAAAATTTCTATAAGTGCGCTCTCACACGAGTTAATTTCCACTCGGTGGATTGATAAACCACTTTCAGAGGTTGTTAAAGTGAAGGAAAAAAAGATGAAAATAGTGGTAGAATGGTGTTTAGGCAGAAGTACATAATAACATAAATAGTTAATAGTAGTGAGATCAAACAAGCCCTTAAGGCAATATAAAGTGAGCTGGATGAACTCAGGAAGAAACCATTAGTTTCCCCCAAGTCTCAGGAGTTCACCTTAAGCAAGTAATTAAGTTTATAAACTTCAGAAGAAGCGATTTGATTAGTTAAGAACTTTGACGTAGTTTACTGTTGAAATGATTAAACACCTGAACACCAAGATAATGTCTCAAAAGAAAAATAATGAAATTCACAACACTCGTTTACAAACTTGAACAAATCAAAACAGTAAGTGAAGAAAAGTAATGCATAACCTCGTGGCTACGTATGAGGTAATAACAGGTGCTCTCCAGGTGCTGCTCAGACTACCGCTGCTCTAGTAAAAGTGTCAATGCCAAATCTCTTTATGCTATAAAATCAACCGCCCATCATCCCTCTGCTTAGCTCAAGCTCCGCGGCAACAAATGACTGCACGAAAGCGGCACATGGCTCTGCCTCCGAAGGCAATACGAGGAGCATGTGGGAAGAATTTTCCACACCCTTTAATACTGCCAAGCATACATGGTACTCCATTAGTGCAAAAGTCAATGCAAGACTTCCAGTTCAAATTAATTTTTTCAAGTTAGCTTGTTGCATCAAAAATATCTTGACCTTTACAAGTCGTTTGCATCTCCTTACAACATAAAACTAATGATTTCATCTCCATGAATGTAACTCACAAATACAAGCAACTGTGCATTGGGGCTTATGTCAGTTGATTGATCAATTATTGAGGCAAATTTTGAAACTTTCATTAGGCTCTGTACTTTAGTTTAGTATCCATTGATAAATCCAAAATTCTCTTCATTGTATAATTTAATATAGGTATTTTGTTAATTTCCATTTTAGCTTTCTTTGCCTAACATGCATATAACCATCTTTCCTACAAGCGGGCAAAATAACTAACTCATCAAGAGTATGAGGTTTAGATTTCACTGCTATTAGTTCTGCCACTTAGATTTCACCGTCAGTTCCTTTTTTTCAGCACCTCTGACTTTCTTTTTCCACATACATTTTTTACAGAACCTTTTGTCCCTACTTCCTGTTTTCATCTGCTGTGGATCTTGTGTGGGAACACATCTTGTGTGGGAACACATCTTGTGTGGGAACACATCTTGTGTGGGAACACATCTTGTGTGGGAACACATCTTGTGTGGGAACACATCTTGTGTGGGAACACATCTTGTGTGGGAACACATCTTGTGTGGGAACACATCTTGTGTGGGAACACATCTTGTGTGGGAACACATCTTGTGTGGGAACTCATCTTGTGTGGGAACACATCTTGTGTGGGAACACATTTCCCACATCTTGTGTGGGAACACATCTTGTGTATAGATATCACGTTCCTGTGACTGATACTAAATGGTGCCATCATCTTTCCTCTCAATGGAAAACCTTAATTGTTTCTGAAATTCAGGAGGCTGAAACTAATTTTAAATTATTTATTATGTGGGCACTTCTTAACTATTGTAATTATTATTGTTTCCTTCTCTCTTCAACAAATATTGATTTAACATCAATAGTAATTCCTGAATTATTGCTGCCAAAAATTTAGGAAGACCCAAAACTTATTGAGAAAGATATTTGATAGTTTGTGAGTAGATAATTAGATATTTGTCTGAGGGTTCAATGATAATCCTCTGGTTGACCAGCAGTTGTTTAATTAAAATAGGCCCCCCTCAGGGGGATACAGGTATTGTATCTAAGAGAAAGTTCAATGCCTTACTCAAATTCAAAGTTAATTGTAGTAAACCATTGTGAAAAGGCCAAAGTATTTATGAAAATAGAATTTGCGACTCCTGGTCCGTCAGCAGCACTACAAAAATTACCGACGTGTACCACCGGTAGCGCACGTCGCATTCAAAGTGTTATGCACCAAAATTTTTTCTCATGAACAAACGATTACGGTAATTTCTATTCAATTTTAATACATGAAGCCCAGTAAATGTGAAAATTTAATTGAAATCTTTAGAATATAAGAATGATAAGAGTAATTTTCTCATGTCCTGCAAAAAAGATGTTGGTTGATGAAGGGTTAAGGAAATGGTTCATAATTGAGCAGAAGGCAGATTCCAGGCTTCTAAGAACTCAGTGCTGTAGGCTCATCAGTAGGTTGTTTATAATTAGGTAAAATTTTATTTGATTTTCACCAGTTCATTATTTGAATGTGTATTTCTGTTTATTGTATATGAATATGGCATTAAAGTTTGCATTATGAAAATATTTTTTACCGAGTTTCTAACACCATTTACTAGGAGTTTAGATGGTGAAACTGGTTGAATAAAAAGTATTTTGTAACCCCTGTGACAACACAGATTAAATTTACCCTGAATTAAATAGATTGATGGTTCTGATCAGGTGCTATTGATCTACATCACCTCATATGCTCAGTATACTGGCCATCTAAACAATTCTTACTAAGGGTTTCAAAAACCACTGGTTGAATACGTTATTCATTGTTATTTGCATGGAATGAACTTTGTTATTTCCAGCGTAAGGTCATGTGGGTGTGCATGTTCTAATGTTTGGTTCAGATTTGTTCATGTCAGTTCTATTTGTTCCAACTCATTCATGACTATTGTTCCTTCTGTGCGAGGTGAATTGCACAGTCAGGCACCTCTGCCAACCAGCTCTATTCTAGTCCCCCCAGTGCTAGAAGGACAACCTCTGAATTATTCTTCCACTTACAAATGCTACATTATATGCATTAAAACTTTGTGCTCTACATTAAATGTCACCCTAATGTATACCATACATTTGTTGACCTCATCTCTGTAACCAATAAACTGGATATGTCAGACACAACTAGAGCTATTTCTTTGTTCACACAAATGTTGGTCAGGGTTCGGCTAATGAATCCTGTTAGCACAATTACCTCAGCTGGAGACATGCTCTCAAGGCTTTTACCCTGCTTATCCACTTTTCTTATTAAATTTTTTCCTCTTTGCTATCTCTTCTTGTTTTTTTAGTCTTCTGTATTGGTAATTTGGTTATTCTATGTGCTGGAGACACTTTGTACATAATTACTTCGATTTCTGAAATTCATACCACAAAGTCCTTTCAATCATTTAAGAACTCTAATGAAATTGGAGATAGAGAGAGCAGAGCCCTGAATTAATGTTTAAAAAAATAAAATTGTAATTTATCTTGTTTGTTACCCTTTTTTCTTTTTTTATTGTTGCTTTTATTTAATTGAACTAATATCCTCCTTTTTTTACAGGATTACTAAAGAGGGGCTGAACTTTCCGTGACATCATCTAGAACGACCTCTAGATTACTCAGCATTACATTGACCTCAGGTAAGTAAATCTTGTTTTTCACCCTTCAACATTTGACATTGTGCCTTTCAGTCAGGGTTGGCACATAAAAACCCACCCAAAAAAGGCCAAAAAATAACACGTAAAACACCCACTAAATAGTGTTTTTTGGGGCTTTTTTGGGTTTTATTAGTGCTATTTAAATTTCACTTGTTTTCAAGCTTATAGAATCAAAATCAGCTAAATATTTATATTGTCAAAAATTTGTCCAAGGCATTTGCATGACTATGACAATAAATATTGAAAAGAACACCATTATAAGAATAAAATAACAAAAACCCTAATCACAAAAAGAAAACTCGAGGGACTAGCATATTTCCATGAGTTCCATTTCCTAAGTAAAAAACAAAAACTAAGAAACAAATGCAGTTTGACTATTTGAGAGTATAGAGACTTCTGAATTCTTCCTCTGTCTTCTAGACTAGACTGCTACTACAGTACTACTGTGTTTCTCTTTCTACATCCACTGCCATTTCATCGTTGTCATCCACATCATCATAATTTGTGAGGTGGCGATATACTGAGACCAATTTCTGTGCGCGTTCCGATCCTAATCTATTTCTCAAATTATTCCACACAATTTCAAGTGTTGAGAAAATTCTCTTAATGGAACCTTTAACTTGCGGGGCAAGAATGAAGATTGCTTATAAACTTGCAGAAACACTCTGACAGTGTCTTTTCAGGGATCTGCATTTTCTGCTGTTTCATGTATTGAATATCCCACCATCAACGAGGAGTCATTGTCTTAGTGATATTCTCATTGAACATGTGTTCTCGAAAGATGTTGGGGTCCTTCAATTTATACAAATAAAGCGCACCTATGAACTCCGGATTGGACTCAGCCAACCACTCTTCAATATCTATCTCCTGTGGGAGCTTTGCCTGAAATAAGTCTTAACAATTATAGTCAGATGGGGTAAGACACAACCGCAGCCATCATGGGGTAAGAAAGTCAAGAAACGACTGGCCTATGGTGAGAATTCAGGCTGCACTGGAACAAATTTGACGATGGAATCTGTTAGAGCATTTATTTCTAATCATTTCAGTGTTTGTTGATTTCCGGAACTGCAAAAATAGATTTTTTTGGCAAATTTTTAAACATTTTTTTTTGGCATGTCACTACATGTTGTAACATGTGACAATGTAGTTGACTGACTTGGCTTGCGCTGCTGAGCCCTCCAGCTCACGCAATACACATGTTAAGTTGTTAACAGCATGACTGTTGAGTGATGTGCAGCTGTCTTGGTTCAAGTTGCTTGTGGTGATTACTTATGATCTGCATGGTGCTTCCCTCTCACATGACTAGCGTCTGTCTGCTGCTAAAACAACTTACTATGAATTGACAAGCATAGCAATTCTCTTTGCACATCTTATATCTTTACAGAGTGCAGAGCTATGTCCCTATGCATATTGTAATTTATAAATGGTAATTGTGATGAACAAACTTAATTCATAAATTGTTCATATAATGTAATAATTCATATAATAATGTAATATAATGTTGGAAATAAAGTAATCAAATAACAATATTTACTCAATAAGTGTGTATTTATAAATCTGGAAAAGAGGCAACTGGAGCTGTGTGAATAACTCTTTTAAACAAAAACAGGCATTTTAAAAAACACAATAAAGCCCAATAAAACCCAATTTAACCCAAAAATTCAACGTGGGTTGGGTTTTATTAAAAAACCCAGTGTTTTTTCCATCCCTGCTTTCAGTTAATTAAAAGTGGAAATTTGAAGCACTTCAAGGGCTCAGACAACATCGCAGTCAAGGAATAGGACCATTTAGTGTGGATTTTTCAGGGAATCTAGGCACAAGGAGTGTTAAAGCACAGAAAACCTATGTATAGAAATGGTGAGTTGTAAATGCTAAGGAATTAATGATTAAGGACAGATAATAAAGATGGTGTGTAAATTGGAAGGTGCAAATAGGGCGAGATGAAATTCCGAGGGTGATTGGATTCAATTCAGGGATGGAAAAAACCCAGGGTTTTTTAAAAAAACCCAACCCACCTGGGTTTTTTGGGTTAAATTGGGTTTTATTGGGAGAGTTATTCACACAACTCCCGTTGCCCCTATTTCAGATTTATATACATACACTTATTGAGTAAATATTGTTATTTGATTACTTTATTTCCAACATTATATTACATTATTGTATGAATTATTACATTATATGAACAATATATGAATTAAGTTTGTCCATCACAATTACCATTTATAAATTACCATATGCATAGAGACATCGCTCTGCAGTCTGTCAAGATATAAGATGTCCAAAGAGAATTGCTATGCTCGTCAATTCATAGTAAGTTGTTTGAGCAGCAGACAGGCGCAAGTCATGTGAGAGGGAAGCACCATGCAGATCATAAGTAACCACCACAAGCAACTTTGAGCAAGACGTTTGCACATCACTTAACAGTCATGCTGTTAACAACTTAACATGTGTATTGTGTGAGCTGGAGGGTTTAGCTGCGCAAGTCAAGTCAGTCAACCACACTGTTACATGTTACAACATGTAGTGACATGCCAATTTTTTTTTTTTATGCCAAAAAATTCACTTTTCGCAGTACAGGATAGCAACAAACACTGAAATGATTGGAAGTAAATGATCTTAACAGATTCCATCGTCAAATTTGTTCCAGTGCAGCTTAAATGCTCCCCATAGGCCAGTAGTTTCTTTACTTTCTCACCCCATGATGGCTGCGGTTGTCTTGCCCCATCTGACTATAATTGTTAGACTTATTTCAATTTGAACAAGTTAAACAATTTATTTACCACAGGTGATACAGAGGTAGAATGTTTCTTAAGTCTAATACAATGGTCAAATTTGAGTATAGCTACCTGTGGGCCCGAATAAGTTCAGCGACTTCTAGGGCATCCTACCATTATATTATTCTAGGTTGTACAATAATGTTTAACCTAATTCACTTAGCCTAGTTTCACATTAGACTGACAAGCATAAGCTCCTAAAATCGGGTGACATAGTTCTGCTAGTAGATAAATATTTAAAACAATCCACTTACCCTTTAGGTATCGTTCTGAAAACAGAAACAAATTCTCTGGGAGAAGTCACCGCAGCGCATATTCGTAAAAGCACAGGTGACGAGGTCTACCGTCATGTTTCGTCACTAATTCTTCTTCTCTCATCAGACGACCAGGGCTGCCACTGATGGGGGATTTCCCCTAGATCTGGGGGAAACGCTTGTAGTCTAGGGGAATGGGGAAAACTTTCGCAAAAACGCTAAAATTTGGGGGAATTCGGCAGAGATTTATTTCCTATGAAAAAAATGTATAGCATGGATAATTTTGAATTACAAGTGAACGTACGCTCATTCGGATGAAGAAATTATGATGCAGAACAGGAAATACTCCCTTTTAACTATGAATAAAAGGTGATATAACGAAGTTTGAACAAGGATCGAACTCGTTAGACTAGCAGCGAACTTCACATTGGAACAATGAATAGTCTCATTACTCTCATTCTCAAAGCTCACAGAGCTAAGTCTTGAAAGTTCGCACTATAAAAGGAATAATAATGAAGGCATCTAAGGATGCTTTATTTCCAATTTCAAGCCTGATACATATCACCTTGTACATTTGATTTTCAAATGCCTTAAAACTAACGCCAGGACGCCATGACGCTTTCCCCCGGTCAAGACCGGTACCCATTTCAGACACCTGGGTAGAGTGGGGTATTGTGCTTGGAATTTTTCTCCTATACCCAACAGAGAAAATCGCCATCCAGCACCGGGAGTCGAACCCGTGTTTCCCGCACGGTGGGCAGGGCCTATAGACACGCGGCTATGGTGAGAATAAAAAGGCAAACAGTGACCGTGACGGTTGCTAGCTTCCTTCCTCTGAGCGAATACGTTTTGATCAACATTCTCCTCATTAACTCAAATTATGTGGTAATTATTCTTATATGTTAATTTGGGAATTCAGATGTTTTTATCGTATTTTCTTCGGCAAAAGAGGCGGAAGCAGGAGTTCTTGTAGATTGAATACTTGAGTGGTTCCAAATTAAGAGATGTTAAAAATGTGCGGCACGCGTAGGTTTCAATCAGTAACTTTCAATACAGGCGATCCTCGTTTTATACGTTAAGCGTGGACCAGAAAAGATCGTATAAATGGAATCACCGTACAATTGGGTGTCGTTCCAATAATAGCTTAGTCATCCCTAAACTAAAAATTTTCTATGATAAAAAAAAGCTACAAAACTGCTACAGTCAAAGGCATACTACACAATATGTCTTTTTATTTCCGTACTCTGGCTTCAGCCAGTGAAAGGGAATAGAAACGCATGTTTAAATGCTAATTGAAAATAGTTTAATAACGTTTATTCACTAACACATTATTTATGTGTTAGAATAGAACAAAAAATAAAGTACATTATAAATATACGCGGGCAAACGTATTATTGAACTAATATTACTGACTTAATATGTAACATTACATGCAACGAAGTAAAAGGCATTATTAATATTACATCCGCAAGTAATTCACACTGTACTACAATATGTTTGATTACTAAACATTTATTTATGTCAGTTATTCATGTCATCAGGTTTGTTATAATATGACATAGCTCCGTCAATAATTTGCTTGAAACTATTAATTCGCCTTGAATCCGTTTCTCCTGTAGCAACAAGTTCTTTCAGCCGATTTGCAGTTTGAATAAATTCAGCTACCTTTTTATTCTTATCATCTGCTTGTTCTTCTGTTCTTGTATGTTTTGTGCCAGCAGTACTTTCGTCCAGTAGAGTAACCTCTTTAACAAACGATTGGTGTTCAAGCTGCAATAATTCTTCATTGCCCAATTCTTCATCGTGACTTTCTAATAGCTCGTGAATGTCGTGTACAGCAACCCCTTCAAATCCGACCGTGTGAACGAGTTCAATAGTCTCACTGTTACAAACGTCGATATGGTCTATGTCTTCGCTCCCTTTGACGCAATCTGGCCACAAGTTCTTCCATGCTCTGTTCATGGTGGTTGTCGTCACTTCGTTCCAGGCATGATCTATATTTGTAATAGCATCTTTTATATTGTATTTTTTCCAATACATTGTAACGTCTTCGTTATTGATGGAAAGTGCATCAACAAGGTGCCTCATTGTTTGTCTCAGATAGTATGCTTTGAACGTAGCGATAATGCCTTGGTCCATTGGCTGAACGACAGATGTGGTGTTAGGAGGCAAAAACATAATCTTAACATGTTCACAGAGATCGTCAATTATTCGTATGTGACCAGGGGCGTTATCAAGAATAAGTAAAGCTTTATTGTCTAAATTTTTGTTCTTATTGTACCTCTCAACAAATGGTATGAAAATATTTTGGAACCAGTCAAGAAATTCTGTTTTAGTAACCCAGGCTTTCTTATTGCTACGCCACACAACAGGTAATTGCTCTTTATCGCAGTTCTTGAGATCTCTAGGGTTATTGGCTCTGTAAAGTAATAGTGGCTTCAATTTAGCATCGCCGTAAGCATTACCGCAGAACATTAGTGATTTTAGTGAACAACTTCACTTCTGTGTGGCATTTGACATTACAGTTATAGGGGTGACGTGGCACTTGATGCCGCAGGTAAACTTTTGCAGAATGTTGCCGTACAATCAGAATTCAAATTCGTATAAAGCGATGCTTGGGTACAAATATATTTTCGTATAATTGGGTGAACGTACCAAAGGATGCCGTATAAAAGGAGGATCGCCTGTATCAACGTTTTATTTATTTGTCTTTTCATAACTTATATGCGTTACAGAGACTAACTCTGTTACATGCTTTTCAGCAATTAGTTCTTCGACTTTGAATATTAACTTAACGTTTAGAGGAGCAAAACTTTACAAAGATGACAAATAGGTTCATTTTAGAGATTAATGCTATTTATATAATGATTTCATTATTTTGTAATTATTTTTTGCTTTAGAATGCTGATTATTTTTTCCAATGGCTTACCGTACCGAATCATGTTCTACGAAACGAAAGTTCGGTACGCAGTATTTTAGATATGATTGGCTTGGTGCAACCGAATTAAAACTTGCTTGAAATGAAATGGTAATCCCAACTGTAGGTATTGTAAGTGCTGCAATATTTCTTTGAAAAATTAAAACAAAACTATGCTCAGTGCTACACAAGAGAAACATAAATATTGCAAGTACCAGCGCTGATATCGTGGGAGAGCCATCCAAGAAATTCAGTGGAATTACCATAAGTGAGCTTACTTTTGTAGAAAACTTTGACCAACACGACTTTTCCTCAAGTGTCTATAATTTCTTACCTGCGGGTAAAACAATTTACCGCTACAGCAAAATAGCTCACATGCTGTCAATGAAAAGGACGAAATTACATTTGGATTTAATATACATTAAGTAATGTCAGTTCCTACTTAATATATTCAATAAAACGTTTTTTCCTTAATTTTGGGGGATTTTTTACGAAAATGGGGGAATTTCTACCGCAAATCTGGGGGAAAGAGAAAAACCTCAGTGGCAGCCCTGCAGACGACACGCTCAGCAGCTAGCCGGCCTGCTCGGACGGACTATGGTCTGAATCGAATGTGCCTGACATGCGCCCCTGCCAACGAAAAGCTGCCGTTGCGGCTAAGCGTAAAATACGCTCCTGGGTGGCAGATGACGCAGTGTAAATAATCTACCTTTCATTCGCCTTCATTTCTAGTGAAGCCGAATCCCTGGCGGGGAATGTACAGAAATCTTACAGGCTCTCCTGTAATCGTTTAGAGTTAATTAAATTCAAGCTTGTTTCCTCATGAACTTGAAATTAAAGACTAAAATTAAATCAACATTCAACTTATAAGTAAAACTTAATCTCTGAATATTAAATCTAAAATCAATGTAGCAGAACTCCTTACTTTAATGTATAAAAATTCCTATAACCCAGCTCTAGGCTTGTATTTGGTTCTTGAACTTTAGTTTGCCATCCTGAATACAGCCAATTGAATACACCATTTGAGCCAAACTGCACTGACCTCTCAAATTTTCTCGAGGTCGATTCAGATCGCCTCCAGCCATTGACCACACAACTTCAACTTTATAACTGAGCTTACACAGCCTCCGTCGTTATCGCCTGCCTCCGCATCCCCGACGGAACCTCCCGTGCTGCCAACGCTGGGAAGCCAGTGGGTTTTCCTTCGGTTCACTACGCTGCGCTTCTCCTCCATCGAGGACTGAACGGCCGGAGGATGAGAGGCTGAGGCGCCTTACGTGCTGCTGACCGCTCCGCTCACCATCCACTCGCCTGACTCCGCTTCCCGGCACATCCTGATGCTCACGAGCTTATTGGAGGTTGGTGAACTAGCTATTAGTTCAGTAACCAATTACTTGCCATGCCGTGAGCTGGGTACTTAGGACGACGTTTCCCCATGCATTCTTAATAACTAAAACTTATAACTTATAACTTACCTTAAAAACTTATAACGTATAAACTTACCTTAAAAACTTATAACGGATAAACTTACCTAAAAACTTATAACGTATAAACTTACCTTAAAAACTTCTAACGTATAAACTTACCTTGAAACTTCTAACGTATAAACTTACCTTGAAACGATAAACTGTATTAAACCTAAGACTAAACACTAAACCTTAACTGACTGCAACTAATTCCACAGAGCACTGGTGCTTGCTTCCTACGACGCCAGTCACAGATCGCAAGTGGACCGCCCGCCTGTCTCCGAAAAGACCTGCTCCGAAAAACTCGTACTTTTGTTGCCCTTAGTTTTAGTGCCTTTGTGTCTTGTTGAAATGTCGTTCCGACATTTGACGTAATAAATTACGGCAAATTTTCCCATTACGGAACTCTGCATTTTCAATCTCCTAAATATACATTAATCATCTCCTTTATTTTCTATATGGTGGCCAGTATGGGGAAACGTGTGTTGCCGGGAGCCCAGGTTTGTCGGCGAGTGTGGTGCAGCATCAGCGGCAGCAGCATTCTTCTTTAACATATTTTTCTAAACCTTGTGACTTTCGCGCTGATAACCTTAACTTGAACTAATATTTACTACTGATTCATTACAGCTATGGCTTCCAAAAAAGAAGCTTCGCTGAGAGCGGCTGGGAACGGCGACCTCACTATTTTGACAAAAACCCGCAAGTATGTACGGCAGCGTGTAACTCGTTTACACAACACCGTTAAAGCTGCCATAGACGATTACTCGCAACATGACCGACTAATAAACATTTATAAAGTTACCTCCTTGCAGGTTGAGCTTAAGGATTTGGACAAGTCAATCTTTGACTTGTTACTTCGCACCGACGCTGCTGACGACGTGCTGGAGACTGCTGCCAACGAGCAGGAGTCGTACGAGGCGCAATTGTTCGGTTGCCTGGCCCTCCTGCAGTCACAGCCTTCTGCCTCTACATCTGCCAAAGGTGACGCAGCAGGTACTTCCTCCGCCTCGAATGCAGGTATAGTAAATGTGCAGCAAAAATTAAAACTTCCCGATGTTCCATTGCCTAAATTCAGCAACTCTCCCAACGAAAATTTTGAAAAGTTCTTATTCAGTTTCGAAGCAATTTTTGATAAACATAATTTAACCTCTTATGAAAAATTCGTGTACCTCTACAATCAAGTTTCGGGTTCGCCAAAAATTTTGTTAGATTCCCTAGATATAGCTGATCAGACTACGAAACGGCTAAAGACCTGTTGCAAAAGGCCTTTGCATCAGTAATCATTCAAAAGTACAACGCCATTGAAAAACTTGCCAACATAAAACTAACAGAGTCTGATGACCCTTATGTGTACATCGGCGAGCTAAAATCCACAGTTGCTGCTTTCAAAAAACTGGAAATAGACGTAGACGCTGTCATGCCGTACTTTTTCTGGAACGCTCTTAATACCAAGTTTCAGAACATTCTCATCCAAATAACCAACACTAATAAGCCATCTCTTTCTCAGGTAGAAAACAACCTGTTTGAAGCCACGGAACGCTACAAACGAATTTCAACCTGCAAACGCTTCAAAACGGAACGACCGTAAGTTGACCAAAACGAATCCCACAGTTTCTTCAGCTGTCGCTGTGAAACCTAAAAGACAATTCTGTGTGCTGTGCAAATCAGATGGT
Source organism: Morinoia aosen (assembly GCA_030386875.1). Taxonomy (NCBI): domain Eukaryota; kingdom Metazoa; phylum Arthropoda; class Malacostraca; order Amphipoda; family Talitridae; genus Morinoia; species Morinoia aosen. Next base: position 45,209,998 of record CM059559.1, read on the forward strand.
GTAAATGCTGACCATAATCTTAGCCAGTGCTCAAGGTATGACAACCCCACCAAAAAATGTGACAAACTTAAATCCATCCGTGCTTGTACCAAATGTTCCTTTCAGAACCACAACGCGGCAAACTGTCGGTTCAATTTTTCCTCGGCATGCCGTACTTGTAATGGTCAGCACATGACCTATTTGTGCCAAAAAGGCAAACTCCAGGGGCCTGCACCTAAGCATGCGACAAACGCTCTGACATTAACTGAATCTTTTTTCAGCAAAACTTTCGATGACTTGAATTTACTACCTACCCTTACCGCAGAGATCAATTCCTCTAAAGTTAGGATATTGAAAGACGGTGGCAGCCAAAGGAATTTTATTTCGTCTTCCTTGGCCAGTGAACTCTCTCTTGCTGTGGTAAAGGAAAATGAAAAGGTCAAAATTCAGGGGTTTAATTCAAGCACAGAACTGATTACGGACATTGTCGAGGTTCCGCTTAAAGCTGGGAACAAACATCTCTCAGTAGAGGCAATTTGCGTCCCGTCGATTCAAATTTCATTGCCCACTTCAGGACTGGGGCCAATTGCATCTACTTTTAAACATAAAGGTTACGCGTTGGCCGACTCATCCTACGCAGATTCCTCTTTTCCAGAACAAATTTCGCTCGTCTTGGGCACGGAATGTGATCCCTTCTTCAATATGAAGTACGTGAATTTTGGTAGCCCTGGTAAAGAGTCCTGTTACATTGACTCTGCAGTAGGAATTTTCTTGACGGGCAATGTTCGAACTATAGAACACAATTTACCTTTCTTGTCACCCTTACAGCACGATGCAGATCATCCTGGCCGGTCCATGTCTTGTGGTGCCGCAGACGTCGCAGTCTCGCAACACCATTACCAGCCTGGGTCCGGTGAGCAGAAATCTGGTGAGACTAATCATTTCTCTGATTTAGACTGGTTTCTTGCTCGTGCGCCCGCCAACGAGCTCAGCTCCCGTTGTGACGGGCTTCTAGGTTTGGACCCACCGGGTGATCCTGAGCAAACGGAATTGAACGACAGTTAGTTGACTACGTCTTGACGAACACAAAACGAAATCATGAAGGTAGACTAATATTGCCACTAATGTGGAATCATAAAATTTCTCATAAACTATCAAAAAATTACGCCTTGCCGCACCAAATATTACGTAACAATTATAAAAAACTTGCGTCGAAAAGAAACGTCTTTACCATGAACAAACTACAAGAAATAGAATCTCTTGGTAATAAAAAACCTATAACTTTCAGGTTCACCGCTGGACAGGAAAATCTTGCAGATTTCGTTACCCGTTGCCCAAGTGCTAAGCAACTAAACAAACCTAAATATTACACAGGTCCTACCTTCATCCATGAGAGTGCTTCCTCCTTTGACCCAGGCTTCTCCTTGGTGCTGCCTCATGTCGCCAGCAAATATGTCGATGGGTCGGAAGCTTCGGTCTCCGCCGGAGACGAAGCACAGGCCTGTGAACAAGATGCTCAGGGTAAGTCGACCATAAACGTTAATGTAAATGCTTGCACTGCAGAGCGAAATCATCCTAACGTCCACTTAGTACCACTTGATAAATTTTCTTCGTTAGCGAAACTTGTGAAGGTTTACAAAAATGTCCTCTTGTTTGTGCACAAATTGAAATTAAAAGTACTAAGATCTGATGCTTCTGTTGCTATTCAAACTAAAAATTTGCATTCAAAAGCGATGAGGGCCCTTTTGCTCGCTGAACAGGGAGAACAGTTTTGCGAGGTTCTAGATTACTTGCGAGACGCAAAGAACGAGATTAGTAAAGTGCTTCCTTTAATAAAACGTTTGAATGTATTTCTTGCACCGGACGGCCTATTGAGGGTGAAGTCTAAATTTACCAAACAAACCACTAACGCTTACCCGATTCTCTTGCCAAAGGGCAGTCTGCTCACAAGACTGATCATTGCAGACGCTCACGTCTCCATTGGCTACTCCGGTGTCTACTCAGTCCTGCACAAGTTGAGAAAAAATTATTTCTTCATCCACCCATTTTCTGAAGTTTGGAAACTTGTAAAGCAATGCATCACTTATAGTAGAGTAAATGAACGACCAGTAAAATTAAACCAGAGTCCTTATCGCGACTTCAGAGTCTCACCAATTGCCAAACCGTTTTCTACTGTGTTCCTGGACTACATGGGCCCATACACCATCAAGATTCAAGGTAAAAAACAAAAGGTGTGGATCTTGATCTTGACCTGTCTTTGGAGTAGGGCAATAAATATGAAAGTATGCTTGAGTGCAGATGCACAAGACTCCCTAAAGGCTCTACAGTTGCACGTCTATGAATATGGAATGTTCAAAAGTTGTACAGCTGATTTAGGCAGTCAAGTTTCAGCAGGTTTCAACACAATTAGATCTTTCCTCGATGACCATGAAACTCAAACCTACCTAGAGGAGCACGGCATCCGTGAAATAACACTGGCACAGTATTGCAAGGGCAACAGTGCTTTAGGCTCGCTCATTGAATGCTGTGTCAAGGCCTGTAAGAGGCTAATCTTCAAAGCTATTGGAAAAAATATTTTGTCGATATTTGATTTCCAATTCTTGATTGCCAAATCTGTGCACCTCATCAACAGGAGACCAATCGCGTTCAAAGAAGCGTTACGTTCTAATCTTGAAAATGTCTCTCCTATAACACCAGAAATGCTGATTCACGGTTACGAGCTTCCTTCTGTCAATATTTTGCCTAATCTTCAATCGATTCTCACAGATGATCCAGACTTCAAACCACGGTCTCTCAAAGACTTCACAGAATACTACTCTACTTTGGTTCGTGCTCACACGGAATTGAATGATATTTATCACTCAGAATTTTTGGCGACCTTGGTTCGTCAAGCTACTGACAAACCGGATAGATATAAACCCGTAAAGCATAAGCTCCTAAAATCGGGTGACATAGTTCTGCTAGTAGATAAATATTTAAAACAATCCACTTACCCTTTAGGTATCGTTCTGAAAACAGAAACTAATTCTCTGGGAGAAGTCACCGCAGCGCATATTCGTAAAAGCACAGGTGACGAGGTCTACCGTCATGTTTCGTCACTAATTCTTCTTCTCTCATCAGACGACACGCTCAGCAGCCAGCCAGCCTGCTCGGACGGACTATGGTCTGAATCGAATGTGCCTGACGTGCGCCCCTGCCAACGAAAAGCTGCCGTTGAGGCTAAGCGTAAAATACGCTCCTGGGTGGCAGATAACGCAGTGTAAATAATCTAACTTTCATTCGCCTTCATTTCTAGTGAAGCCGAATCCCTGGCGGGGAATGTACAGAAATCTTACAGGCTCTCCTGTAATCGTTTAGAGTTAATTAAATTTAAGCTTGTTTCCTCATGAACTTGAAATTAAAGACTAAAATTAAATCAACATTCAACTTATAAGTAAAACTTAATCTCTGAATATTAAATCTAAAATCAATGTAGCAGAACTCCTTACTTTAATGTATAAAAATTCCTATAACCCAGCTCTAGGCTTGTATTTGGTTCTTGAACTTTAGTTTGCCATCCTGAATACAGCCAATTGAATACACCATTTGAGCCAAACTGCACTGACCTCTCAAATTTTCTCGAGGTCGATTCAGATCGCCTCCAGACATTGACCACACAACTTCAACTTTATAACTGAGCTTACACAGCCTCCGTCGTTATCGCCTGCCTCCGCATCCCCGACGGAACCTCCCGTGCTGCCAACGCAGGGAAGCCAGTGGGTTTTCCTTCGCTTCGCTACGCTGCGCTTCTCCTCCATCGAGGACTGAACGGCCGGAGGATGAGAGGCTGAGCGGAGCGGCGCATCGCGTGTGTTCACATGTGAGCTGAGCAGAGCGACCTACACAAGTATCAGTCGCTATGGAGCGTTCCGTGAGTGCGCTTTTGTAGCTCGTCGGCAAGAAACAGGAACGGAAGCACTGGATCCATCCCATCAACATGAGGAGAGATCGCTATGGTTAATACCACTATCTCTTCGAAGCACTGAGGAGAGATGAATCGCAATTCTACGAGTATTTACGGATGAAACTGGCAACTTTTGATGTACTACAATCCTTATCGAAGGAAAAATTTCCAACGAGATAAGATAAATTTACTGTTCAGTTATAATTCACAAATTTTTATTGAAGATACATGCAAAGCAAAGTAGTTTAAGCAAAATGAAAGTCTTTCCATATAGGATAGGTTGTATCACTTTATATTACTACAGGTTTTCGTAGGGCAGTACGAACAAAAAAACGTCTTATGGTGACTTAAAAATGAGTGCAAGTAAAGTAATTCCCTCCATAAATTCAGGGTTGTGCCAGAGAAAGCTAAGTGAAAAATACTGACAAATACTTTGTCCTGACCAAATAATTTTCGAAATACTGACATGTTTTCCGTTAGTATTGGAAAAAATCACTCAAGCTCATAAAATTGTGCAGGTCATTGTGTATTTGACTCTCATTGAGTCCTCCTCATCATCATACGGCCTCCTTTTCCTCCCATTTTACGGAAAAAATGAAAACTTTATTAAAAAATCGTACATAATTATTCTTTAAGCAAGATCATAAAATAAAATACACAGCATCACAAGAGAGATGAAACTACATAACAAGAAAAATAGAATAAAATTCCTTAAACTGAAACAATAATAAAGTAACGTATCAGAAAAAGCAGAAGAAAATAGAAATAAATGCATAATGAACTCAAAAGGGCAAAATTACACTAAAATATTACATATTACACTATCAGTTATAATTGTTATATGATTAGTTGTACAAATTACCAGTTATATATTAGATTTTTTAAACTCGAACGAAAATTCTACACCTGTAAGATATGACGATCCAAGGGCGGAGCCGAGGAGAAACGCTCGCCGCGAGCGTCAAAAAATCCCAACGAATTTCCCGAGCGTGCCGCTCCGCTCCGCTCCGCGCCGCGCCGTGCCGCTCCGCTTATAGTGTGAACAGCCGAGCGTTTCTGCATTCAAACATGTACAAGCATTATTGCCGCTCCGCTCCGCGCCGCGCCGCTCCGCTCGTAGTGTGAACGCACCCTTACGTGCTGCTGACCGCTCCGCTCACCATCCACTCGCCTGACTCCGCTTCCCGGCACATCCTGATGCTCACGAGCTTATTGGAGGTTGGTGAACTATTAGTTCAGTAACCAATTACTTGCCATGCCGTGAGCTGGGTACTTAGGACGACGTTTCCCCATGCATTCTTAATAACTAAAACTTATAACTTACCTTAAAAACTTATAACGTATAAACTTACCTTAAAAATTTATAACGTATAAACTTACCTTAAAAACTTATAACGTATAAACTTACCTTAAAAACTTATAACGTATAAACTTACCTTAAAAACTTATAACGTATAAACTTTCCTAAAAACTTATAACGTATAAACTTACCTTAAAAACTTCTAACGTATAAACTTACCTTGAAACGATAAACTGTATTAAACCTAAGACTAAACACTAAACCTTAACTAACTGCAACTAATTCCACAGAGCACGGGTGCTTGCTTCCTACGACGGCAGTCACAGATTGCAAGTGGACCGCCCGCCTGTCTCCGAAAAGACCTGCTCCGAAGAACTCGTACTTTTGTTGCCCTTAGTTTTAGTGCCTTTGTCTTGTTGAAATGTCGTTCCGACATTTGACGTAATAAATTACGGCAAATTTTCCCATTACGGAACTCTGCATTTTCAATCTCCTAAATATACATTAATCATCTCCTTTATTTTCTATAAGTTCAGGATCCATTGAGAGAGTTTTCTCAACATTTGGAATTGTGTGGAATGAATTGAGAAATAGATTAGGATCAGAACGCGCACAGAAATCGTCTCAGTATATCGCCACCTCTCAAATGATCACGATGTGGATGACAACGATGAAATGGCAGTGGATGTAGAAAAAGAAACACAGTAGTATTGTAGTAGCAGTCTAGTCTAGAAGACAGGAAAAATTCAGAAGTCTCTATATTAAGTAGTCAAACTGCATTTGTTTCTAAATTTTTGTGTTTTTACTTTGGAAATGGAATTCATTAAAATATATTAGTCCCATGAGTTTTTTTGTGATTAAGGTTTTTCTAATTTGATTTGTATAGGGTTGGTGTTTTGTTTTTCAATGTTTTCTTGTCATAGTCATGCACATGACTTAGATACTTATTTTGACAAGATAAATATTTAGCTCATTTTGATTCTATAAGCTTGAAAACAAATAAAATTTACATAACAGTAATAAAACCCCAAAAAAACACTATTTAGGGGGTTTTTTGTATGGGTTTTTTGGGTGGGTTTTTTATATGCCAACCCTGATTCAATTCCCACACAGGAAATGTACAAGTGCAGTTCCAGGGGATACTCATAAAATAACCTTTTCTATCCGTCCCACCGCCGCTATCCTTCAACAGTGGGGTGAACTATCAGTACATCCATGCGCTACATTATGGAGTTCATCCTTGATATGAGCAATTATGTTAAGGAGATATTGATCATCCAAGCTCTTTCATCGTATTGAATGTATTGTGAAATTCTAGATGTATGTTTGACCTTTGACAACCATTGTAAACTTCTTGACAATGATAACGGGAAATTTGCTAAAATGCAATGGTGTAATTCAAGGTCAGCTTATACTCAACTAATTCTATACTTTTATTTTGTGCGGCGGGTACACGAGGTCGTGGTAAAGAAACTCAGGAGACGTTTTCTTAGGTGTTTACTTGGAGGTGACGAGAACGATAGCGATAATTCTGACGGGCCGAGGGCTTATAAAGTGTGCGCAGCTGATTTAACGAGAGGATTCAACTACCCATATTTACGGGCCCAACAGCACACACACTTACCGAGCACCCATCTGGGGCCTGGTAACGTTACAAGAGTTAAGCTAATTTAAACATTTAAGCGGAGCATTTAAATAGCAGGGGCCTCACCTGAAGATCTTCGAAAACAATGTTCTGGTGAACACGTTTTCAATGTAGCCGGCTGTCCAGTTGCCAAGGGACGACTGCAGCGAGGGCCGAAAGCCGAGTTACGCGCAGCACACAAGTAGAACGTGCGCCCGCGACCACGGCTGAGATCAATCTGACGTGGCAGGCTCCGGCTGTCACGCACTTCAGCTTGCCCGAATCCTTCGCTATGGCTTAGGACTCGTACAAGAAGGGCAGACGAACGGTTTAGTGTTAACGTTTACATTTCTTGCCGTAGACGTGAGGACCCCTGCCATTGCTCCGCTTAGCCGTAAAATTATCAACGTAATTAATTTCTTTATCGGCTTATTATAAGGAGCACAGTCTGTGCCTCTTATTGCGGAAGGCCTTGAGTGCCTTATAGACTCCGCAAAGGATCTTAGCGTACGAACAATGACTGGAATCTCGACACAATCCCGGCAAGAGAAGAAACGGAGTTTTCATGTGAAATTTCCGTTACATAGATTTATACATTTAAAATTTTAATATATTGGTGTTGCTTTCCAGAGGAAGCATAGAAAGAGCATCAATTACATTTATGCGCATAGTAATTTTAAGTGCAAAAAAAAGGTAAGGACATTAGAGGTGCCCTCTCCTTATTAAATTTGCAAGCTTGCTACGTTGTTGGAGAGTTGCCTGCCGCCTAGGACGAGCAGCTGCCTCCATTTCAGGTTCTTCGGAAGTTTCCGAGGAATCTGATTCTAAAGAATTGTGCTGATCTCTGGGGCGTTCAAAAGAGAAAGAACTACCCTCACGAGAAAGAGAACTCCCGGGAGGCTCGAAAGAAGGATGTAACTCTTCACGCGAACTTTCCTCTGCGCTTTCCCACCCCTCCTCTGAAGTAGAGTTAGAAGCAGCTAACTCCAGGGGGTAAAGTAAAGAAATTTTAACGGCAGCCTCTGAGTTATCAGCCTTTACAATTTTAACGACCCGTACCTTACCATCGCGTCCAGGAAGAAGCGCGATGATACGGACCAAGGTCCAAAATGGTCTAGGTCTTATAGAGTGCCTTAAAAGGACAACCTGACCTACAGACAAAAATTTATTATTCAGAGGTAACGATCTAAGAGGATATGGACCTCTTAGGGTGATTAAATACTGAGTATACCAGAGCTCCCTAAACTTGGCCACCATGACGTCGCGTCTCTCAAGCGCGGAGAGCAGATGCTCTCGGTAGTCATCGTCCTCGGTTTCCAATTCAGGGACCTCATCGGAAAGGATTAAAGAGTTAGAAGTAGGGTAAAGCTGAAAGAATTGAATAGGCATGATAGGCAGAATAGTGTCCCCCGTCTCTGTGTAGGAAAGAGGACGTCGATTAAGATTAAGAGTGTCCGGAAATCCTACTCTCAAAAAAGGTTTTTGGGAATTATTAAGAAATACTCTCGTAAAATATTTTTTTGGAGAAACATGCTCGTAAAATGTTTTTGGGAAAATACTTCACTTTAGGAAAAGTCAAAAATCCGTTATCACTGGTATTCTTGAGCGTGTGAATATAGTAACCAAAGTTTACCCGTGTGTGTAAGGTCAATTCTTCACTGTTCTGTCGAAAACAAGCAGCGATTGTTTTTAGCGATATCTCAAGTGCTAGCTCGACATAAGAAAATCTGAGCTGGAGTAGAGGTGTGTATCATATTTCACGGCCTCAAGAGCCAACATTGATCAATGCCAACCTTGCGGCCAGCACGCCACCAGAACTGCGAGCGCAGGCATCGTGAGCGACTCACACACACAAGAAAAGCACAAAACACACGACGCACATCGACACACACACAAACACAAGCGCACACAAGGCGAGGCTTCGGAGAGCAAGAGAATGACGTGACGTAGGAACAGAGGCCCACATGACCTGAGCGAATCACCGCTCGTGAAAGGAATGACGCGAGAAGGTGTGTCTGAGCACACACCAATGGGAGTCCCAGACGTCAGAACAAACAAGGATTCCGCCAATCAGGATGCAGATGCGGCCTCTGTAGAATGGAATGATCTGCATCCATCTCGAAGGAAGGAAGCGAAACACTTATAAGGAGGGAAGATGAAGCCTCGAGAGGATTTTTGGGACGCACGTGAGAGGAGGCGCACGACGTCTGAGGGTGCACCACATAGCAGGTCGGCAAGCGCCGGCTTGCCTTCTACCAAACTGCAATCTGAATGTTGGAACAAAGTTAACAATTCGAGGTGCAAGAAACAACGTTGGACGTCGGCAACCGTTGAAGCACCGTCTTACAAAAGAAACCTGATCGAAGCAAACCAGCCTCGCATCGGTGGTCGTGGTCGTCATGTGTAAACGCGTCAGAGATTCAACCGAGAGCATTCAAATATCTTTGCATCGGGGCCGAACTCACAGGCAACTTCAGTATCAAGATGTGGAGCCACGCAATCGCTAACATTGCGAATGTCAACAGTTAAGTTCGTTCACCAACAATGCGAAGATCAGCGCACAAAACTACAGTGAATGGCTCACCAACGCTTCAAGGAATCCTGGGCTGAGCGAAACTCTTAAGAAATTCCAGGCACCAGGGCAGCAGCGAATACGAGTTGTGATGCCGGGAGCACGAAGAGGGAGCGAGGGAAGGTACCGCTGCAGCGCGGTGACGAGACATCAGTCCAGGATCAGTAGCAAGCCGAAGAGCAGTAGCACATCACAAGAACAACAACAACAAGCTGTAGTTAGGCGCACAGGAGGAGCAACATCAAGTTTTGTCCAGGAGAAGACGTCAAATTTGAGACACAGGATGAAATAATGATGATAAAAAAAAGAGTTGAGGTCGGAAAATCACCTCCGTTTTAAATTTTGTTTTTAGGTGAATTGCAACAGAGAATGCCGAAAGGATGTATCTGCGTGTACCAAATTCGCCTATTTTACGACCTCTAATTTATATGTTTATCTATGTCGATGAATTTGCCGAGAGCAAGTCGAGAATAATAAGATGTCGTGTGTGTTTTATTTGATGCGTTCAAGTTGTCGGATATGTGCGGTACCTTACTGTGTTCTTTTCTGTTTACGTACTACAATAATGTGTATAAGAAATGTGCGTTTCAAGTAGTTGGTATGTGTCAGGTATTAATGAACTTTCTTTTTTATAAACGGGTCAACACCGGCGTGTTGCAAGAAGTTAAATCATGAGGTGATATGTAAGGATATTTTGATGTCGGGAAAAGCGAAGGGATTGAATAAGAGGGGTGAACATTTTCTAAATTTTTAACGTAAGGGGTACGTCACGGTTATAATTGAAATTAACGGGTGAAAATTTGAACTAACTTTGCAAGTTGGCCCAAATTTTTCTGGGGCGAAGAGGGTATTGTCCGGAAATACTACTCTCATAAAATGTTTTTGGGAATTATTAAGAAATACTCTCGTAAAATATTTTTTTGGGGAAACATGCTCGTAAAATGTTTTTGGGAAAATACTTCACTTTAGGAAAAGTCAAAAAACCGTTATCACTGGTATTCTTGAGCGTGTGAATATAGTAACCAAAGGTTACCCGTGTGTGTAAGGTCAATTCTTCACTGTTCTGTCGAAAACAAGCAGCGATTGTTTTTAGCGATATCTCAAGTGCTAGCTCGTCATAAGAAAAGCTGAGCTGGAGTAGAGGTGTGTATCATATTTCACGGCCTCAAGAGCCAACATTGATCAATGCCAACCTTGCGGCCAGCACACCACCAAAACTGCGAGCGCAGGCATCGTGAGCGACTCACACACACAAGAAAAGCACAAAACACACGACGCACATCGACACACACACAAACACACACACAACACGAGCGCACACAAGGCGAGGCTTCGGAGAGCAAGAGAATGACGTGACGTAGGAACAGAGGCCCACACGACCTGAGCGAATCACCGCTCGTGAAAGGAATGACGCGAGAATGTGTGTCTGAGCACACACCAATGGGAGTCCCAGACGTCAGAACAAACAAGGATTCCGCCAATCAGGATGCAGATGCGGCCTCTGTAGAATGGAATGATCTGGATCCATCTCGAAGGAAGGAAGCGAAACACTTATAAGGAGGGACGGATTTTTCTCGAGGGAAATCCTCGAGAGGATTTTTGGGACGCACGTGAGAGGAGGCGCACGACGTCTGAGGGTGCACCACATAGCAGGTCGGCAAGCGCCGGCTTGCCTTCTACCAAACTGCAATCTGAATGTTGGAACAAAGTTAACAATTCGAGGTGCAAGAAACCACGTTGGACGTCGGCAACCGTTGAAGCACCGTCTTACAAAAGAAACCTGATCGAAGCAAACCAGCCTCGCATCGGTGGTCGTGGTCGTCATGTGTAAACGCGTCAGAGATTCAACCGAGAGCATTCAAATATCATTGCATCGGGGCCGAACTCACAGGCAACTTCAGCATCAAGATGTGGAGCCACGCAATCGCTAAAATTGCGAATGTCAACTCCACATGCTTGTCAACTCGGTATTCGCGGAGTACACACCAATTAAACACTGTTAATTTCCTACCTTTCTGTCCAACTCTCAGACTGTGTATTTCATATCTTTATTTTTCTTTCTTTTGCTTTCGGGGGTTTCAATTCCTCCTGCGTTACGTGCTCTGACCGAGCAACGTTCCGTAACAAGAGAAATGTCTGAAATTGCAGTGAGAAAAGTAGAGTAAGGATAAGTGCTGCGACCGAAAAGCTTGTAAACACTCTCCTTAATAGATTTAAACAAGCGTTCCCAGATCGCACCAAATTGTAGACTATAGATTGGGATAATTTTAAATTTAATGTTAAATGTACGGAAACGTTTTTCATACAAGGAAGAAGTTAAAACTTCTGCCAAAAGGTCAGAAGCAGCTACGAAAGTTTTAGCATTATCGGAAAACACGGTGTTAGGGACACCTTTTTCGTTCGTGAAGCGAATGAAAGCAAAACAAAATTCTTCCAACGTCATGGAAGGAAGAATCTCTATATGAATAGCTCTAGTTTGAAAACACGTAAATAGTAAAAGATACACCTTTTTATGGCCAAACGGGTCTAACACCCAGAAATGAGCAGAAAAGTCCATTCCTGTGGTAGCAAAAGGTCTTACAAAATTAGTCCGACTGTCAGGCAAAGCTGGCGGGTCAGGATAAGAGAAAGCCTTGGCGTTCACCCGCTTGCATACTATGCATTTGGGTAGAACGCCACGCACAGTACGCTTACAGCGCGGTATCAAGTAACCGTCCATTTTAAGTTTCTGTACAGTCGATTCAACACCCTGATGATTTATCATTTTATGGGTATGCGATATTAGCAGATAGGTTAGATGAGAAGAACTAGACAACAGAATAGGATTTTTAATGTTGTAATCTAATTCCTCTGCTAAGACAATGCGATTGTTAGATCTAATTAAATTATGAGAATCAAGAAACAAGTTGAAAGATCTAACAAGCAAAGGCGGACGAGGATTCTTGGTTTTCAAGGCCTCTATGTCGCTGGCAAAATGCTCTCTTTGCATAGAGGAAATGAGGTAAAGAAACGCTCGCAGTTTAGACTCCCCCGGATCAGCGTGCTTCCAGATTGCTACAGCCCTAAAAACCTTCTCTACCACACCTAGTAGTTTGGGGTAGGAGGAAAAGCGCTCAATCTCCACAATCGAAGTTTCACCTGGGTGAGCAACTGTCGCGATATGAGAAAAGGGTGTAGTTTAGGACCCCCTTCCCAAACGCTGAGGGAATTGCAACCCCCGCACACTTTGAATATTAAACTTTCATGCTTGCGCACCCCTGTATACCAGACATGGAGAGTGAAAGAATTTGAAAGATTAACATGAATTTATTTTAGAAACACGTGGATTTCAATATGACACATGAAATGAGAGATTCAGGCTAGAAAATCAATGAATGCCAGCGAACGATCACATGATTTAACGCGACTCAGCATTTCCTGGCAATCGTCAAAAGGGGAGTTAACGCACACAAAAACCGAAATTAGAAACATAAAATTGAACATCCTGGCTAGCGCACACAGGAAATAAATGGTTATGTCAACAAGAATAGAACCTTGAATAGAATCAAGGTGTCAAATACAATACACTTCGCATCTTACCCAACACAGAATTCGAACATGAGCCAATTTTCCGCATGACACAAATTACATTCGATTGCACGCCGCTGGGAGCGCACTCTTCTATGTGCTGGCTGTGCTAGAACTTTCACACCTAAAATCACCTTTCTGAGTTTTTCAAACAGTAACTAGGTATCAAACTTTCTTGCCATTGTAGATCGCGATGACTCAATACACTTCCAATGCTGTTTGAAGAATTTACGTAGTGCGGCTCAGACCGCACCGCGGCACCGATGTTCCCCCTTCACTCGTCGGCCGGTCGTGGCTCCGAAGCGCTGCGCCGCTTCCATGCTTTGTGCTGAAGTTCCTTGTGCGCCCGGGATTGGTGTAGAAGCGTTTCGAATGCTTTCATGATGCACAGGTACTGGGAGGCTCCCTCCGTGAGGCTGAGGCGCTCAGTGTAGCCGTTGTCGCAACATTAACGCTTCGTGAGGCCGAGACGCTTCGGGTAGCCGTTGCTACAATGTTGACGCTTCGTGAGGCTGAGGTGCTTCGCGTAGCCGTTGCTGCAATGTTGACACTTCGTGAGGCTGAGGTGCTTCGCGTAGCCGTTGCTGCTAAATTGGAGCTTCGACGATTTATGATGGACGACGTTTCCTTTCTTGAAAATTTCGATGTGCTCACTATGCTCAGATATTCGATTTGCAGATTATGTTGAAGGCACACCAGCAGTGCGCCAGCGCGCCCGCTTGCGCGCCCCTTAGATACGTGCACCTCTTCCGCACTCGCTTCCACGTAAAAGACCTCTCGAATGTACTTGTCCGCCGCTTATATACTCTCGCTTGTTTTCTTTTCCAGAACATTCGCCACTGTTCTTTTGCAAAGATTCACGTGTTTCACTTACGATTGGTTTAGCCTTACTTGTTTCGGGTTCTGAAATGTAATTGGTCCGCGCTCTGACACACCTCCACGCCATTGGTCCATGTGTTGCGGCCCTCTCTTGCCCTCACCCCTTCGAAGCTCCCCCTCGCATTCGCGGCGCTGGCTCCCACGCCTATTCGGCTCCGGCTTAACGGTCTACATTCCTTTGTCGTAGCCCAGCAGAATGTTATATACGCAAAAATGTCCTAAATATGTTGTAGATTTACGGGATTTCGACAAAAAATGTGATATATATGTGAATTAGCAAAAAAATATATATCACGCGATATAAACGTGTATATATCTGCCTAATTTATCTTATCTTGTGACACAACATTAACTGCGATGCACGTATTAGAAAGAAATTGCTGCGGAATGCATCCTAAGTGCCCTTTAGGCCACTTATCTCTAATTTCTCTGATCCAAGAAGGACCTTCTAACCATAACAATTTCCATTCTAGAAACTTAGAAACCTTAATACCCCGAGTCAACATGTCAGCCACGTTAAACATCGTGGGTACATATTCATAGCTGAAAGCAGCCAAAGTCTCACATTCTAATTTCTTTCGCATGGTATCTATTTCTTTTATTCTGTTGCTTACAAATACATTTTTTCGAGGAGGTTTACCGCTCAAGAGCCAAGCTAGGGTAACTTGAGAATCAGTGAGAATAGTTACATTAGACACTTTGTAAGGAAAATTAACATCACACAGAAGAGATATAAGACACTGGTAGGCAAGAAACACAGCCAAGAGTTCAAGAGAAGGAAGAGTGCGCTGGCGCGAAGGCGAAACTTTAACTTTAGAGAAGAGTAATGCGCTGCGATCCTCTTGGACACCATAAATACAGGTACCAAAGGCACTAGCACTAGCGTCACAAAATACAACAAGTTGCGTAGTTTTGGTCTCAGCCAAAGTCATCCTAGGAAACTCAAAATCCCTCAACTCCGAACACTCCCGACAATAGCCTTGCCATTCCTTACACAAATCTTCCGGAACATCCTGATCCCAACCTAGCCTCAAGGGCGTCAATTTTCTCAAAATGAGCTTGCCTCGCATAGAAAAAGGCAACAAAATTCCCAAGGGATCATAAATAGATGCTACTTCAGAAAGAATTTTTCTTCGTGTTTTACACGAAGAGTCCAACTTTTTTACAGACAGAGAAAGAAGATCAGTAGAAGAATTATAGTCATACCCTAGAACTCTGGAGTGCACTTCGGCACTACATAGAGCAGGGTCAATTTGTGAAAGAAGTTCAAAATTATTGGACTTCCATTTGCGTAACGGAAATCCACTCTCCTCAAATGCACTATTGGCGCTGCGAAAAGTGCTAAGCGCTAGTTCAGTACTTTCTGTCGTGAACACTAAATTGTCGACGTACAGCTTATTTGCCATAACGTCTCTAACTGTCAAATCAGTAATAGTTTAAGCGTACAATTTAAGAAGATAGTTAAGAATATAAGGCGATGCAACAAACCCGAACAACAGCGTTGTATAACGGAAGTAAGAGAATTTGCCATCCTTGAAAAGGACGAAACTAAACTGATTACGGTCAAAATCACAAGCAAGTTTTACCTGCAAGAACGCTTTAAATATGTCAGCAAGCACTACTATGCTATTAGCACGGAAATAGACCAGAAGTCCTAACAAATTATTCATTAGATTAGGTCCAACATAAGCGGCTTCGTTCAGACTGGGCAAATTCTTGACCTTTAAAGAACAGTTAAAAACAGGTCGGATTTTGGGAGTTTCGACATGTGTACGTATGACCGGCCTATGCGGGATCCATTTGTGAGCTCGCACATCTAGTTTTTTAACGGAAATGGGTTCAATGATGCCCAATTCCAGCTGCTCAAGGAATACGTCATTGTAGGTCTGTTCAATCCCTTTTAGGGCATTATCAGTCGCCACTTTACGAGCTAGATATCTAGCCAAAACAAAACTGTCAGGTACTCTAGCCAAGAGTTGGCGATTCCACGGTAACCTGATAAAATATTTACCTTCATCAAGTTTAACACTATTTTTGAAATCTTCCAACTCCTTGTCATTCTCTTCCTCCTTAGAGGGTATACCAATAAGCTCCAGGTCAAGAAGCTGCTCTAATCCAGTCTGAACTACGCATTGCTCTGAAACGTCTAATAATGATGTGCATACTTTCAGAGTTTCAAAGAAATTAGCAAGAACATTACGGTAACGATAGGCATTCAATTTACATTTGGCTGCTTTCCTTTTAGCTTTAGATTTGGGTGCAGTTAAACTGTCAAGAGACAGAGCAGATTTACACATCTCAACATTAGTTTCATTTACACAGGCAGAAGACAGGGAATTTTTACATAATTTAACATTACTATTGCTTCCGACGGAAGTCTTAAGATCATTAGGTGGCTTCTTAGTTTGAGAAGCAACAAGAGAAGATAAAGAAGAATTATAACACTTTAACTCTCCAAAGGGTAGAAACCCGTTAGAAACGCGCATGGCCTTATAGCCATTTACGTTTTGCAATTCTAACACGCTGAATGCTTGAATAGCATCTACACCCAAAATTCCGCTAATTTGGATGCTATCATTTATAACTTTCGGATAGGAAGTTGACAAAGGGAGTTTAGTTTTCAAAATTGCGATTTTATTCTTCAAATTTCTCATACCCATTTGGAGATTTAAATTTCGCATGGCGAAAACATTAAGCTCATGCTTCTCACTGTTCGGAAGCACGAGTTCAATGCTAATTTGCTTGCCAATTAGAGGAACAGAAGCACCGACAGTGTTAATAGTAAGCTCCTGCAAGTCTGTATCAGCACAGTCTAAACTTACGGTCGCCAAATCAATCAGCGACGACTGACTGCCGCAATCAATTAGAAAGTTTACACGTTTAGTTACACCACCATACTTGGTGGTAAGAGCAACAAGAGGGCACATCCTAAGACGTGCCTTTAACCGTCATGAGTTGGTTGCAACGAATGCACTGGATTCAACAAATTTAGGACACAAAGGGCTAACATGATTATTAGCTTTACACAAGGAGCACAGAAATGGGAGACCCCTAACTTTGGAGGGACACGCACTTGACACATGTTTACCACTGAGACAGGTAGAACATAAATTCGATTCACCAGCCCGTTTCACACGCTTTTCGTGCGAATTAAATCGCCTGCATGCAAAGGAAGCATGGTTAGCCTTGTTGCAAAATTTGCACACCTTAATATCGGGCGGCTTATTTGATTTAGGTAAATATTGCGTTTTGTCCCTTACCTCCGTACGGGTCACCAGTTCTGTTTCCCTGTTACGGAATGCATGAGACGGTTTAGATTTACTTTTGGTTTCAAGCAAAGAAAGCACTTTATGAGCATTCTCAAACATCTCAAAAGAAAAGAAACTCGCTTTAAAATAGCGAATAAGTTCCAACAGGAAAAATTCAGGAAGTTTAGATTTAATTACTGCGGAAAACAGTAGGTTACCTGATTTCTCATTAGAAAAATCCAAACCCAATTTAGAAAGCTCAACCCCCCCCAGGGGGATACAACTATTGCATCTATGGGAATTAGCGCTCCCAGGGGAACCATGTGTGGGCCCGAGCTAAAGGTTAGGTAGGCTTCCTTTTTGTTGTAATAAAATATGGTTTTGTTTTGTTACGGACCATCTTTTTTCGGTTCACTGCTGTCCTGTTTTTCAGCACCTACTACTTTCTTCTTCAACTTTTTTCTTGTTTCATGAACTTCTTTCCTAGCTTACTGTCTCTGTGCACCTTGTGCATAGTTTCCGCCTTCAATCAACTCCATACTAAATGGTGCCTTCCTCTTTTCTCTCTTGGAACATCTTTGTCGTGGTTAAGGGAGGCTAAAACTTTCTTACATAATAATTAGAAAGCTCAAGAAGGCGAAATTTAACCTTAGAAATAAAGGAATTTATTTCGAGTAAGTTATGAACACTGGGATAGCTCAGGATCTCATCAAGAGCTAATGAGATTAATTTGTCTGCATTAAGGAAATCTTGCTTAAGCAAGGCCCAAGCAGATAGAAAACTAGTTTCTTCATTAGGAAGTCCCTCTATAAGACTGAGAGCTCTTCCTTGAAGCTGATTTTTGAGGAAAATGAATTTTTGTTTTTCACTCATGTTAAGATAAGCCTGAAGGGCATTAGAAAAGGACTCTTGAAAGTGAAGAAAGTTAAAAGGGCATCCCTCATTGTCACTGAATTTTTTCAGTGTCAACTGAGGAGCTCTAAAGATATTCAAAGGAACATCAGAAGTAGAAACCTTAGACACAGAAGGCTCACCGGTAGTACTAGAGTTTAGCACCGGAGAAGTGGAAATGAGTATTTTGAGTTCTGCCATAAGTTCTATGATTTGAACCTCATACTCCGACCTCTTAACCAGCTCCTCCTCAGAAACCTCACTAACATCTGAAGGAATAGTAGAGGAAAGAACTCGAAAGGATAGTAACAGCCCATCTAACTGAGGAACAGCTTCAACAAGGAAGGACGGATCACAATTGGGGTTTAAAGCTTTTTTTTAATAGATGTTACGCTACACTTAATGCCTCGCAATTTAATGCTTAAGGCTAAGGCAGTACACTTTTCAGTATCCATAATTTAATAATCAAATTTCTATTTCAAGGCTTATTAGAAAAAAGTTCAGCTAAACAGAGAAAAGTCTACACTTTAAAGTGGACAGGTTATATCCCTTTAAAAAGCATAGAAAAACATATCAATGACACAGAAAATACACAAAAAATTACACTTACCCCACCAGATACTTTTACTTTTACAACATTTTTATCTTTAAAGTTTTACACATTCAAAAATCAGGTTAAAGAACAGTTACACATATAAATGAGAGAACCTAAGAAAAGTTAGACGAGGCTCAAAAGGGCCAGAACTTTTAAAAAGAGGAAAGGTTCAAGGCAACAAAACGGAACCTCGCCTAAAATACGATAGGTTTACTCAACTTACAACTAATGAGATTGAATATTTCGGCCCCCGCTACACCAGACAGCGGTGTTTAATGAGGCATAAATAGACACGATAAGGATACTCTTATTTTTGAAAGAGGAAAATAATAATTCAAGAGAAAATAAGGATAGATACCAGGATTTTAGCCTGTCGAGTTCCAGCCAAGCTCGACCATCAACAAGATGGCGCACAGATCAAGTCGGCTCAATTGCCGTTTAAGCAACTGCGTAAAAGCAGCACGGCTAAGAACTTTTAAGTTCTTTCAAGAGGTATCTCTTTGTGAAATATTAAAGAGACATCTCTTCATATAGAAAATACGATAATGAATGTTGAGATTTTTAAATTGAAAAACATTGTTTTCGAATGAAAGTATGTGCGCAGCTGATTTAACGAGAGGATTCAACTACCCATATTTACGGGCCCAACAGCACACACACTTACCGAGCACCCATCTGGGGCCTGGTAACGTTACAAGAGTTAAGCTAATTTAAACATTTAAGCGGAGCATTTAAATAGCAGGAGCCTCACCTGAAGATCTTCGAAAACAATGTTCTGGTGAACACGTTTTCAATGAAGCCGGCTGTCCAGTTGCCAAGGGACGACTGCAGCGAGGGCCGAAAGCCGAGTTACGCGCAGCACACAAGTAGAACGTGCGCCCGCGACCACGGCTGAGATCAATCTGACGTGGCAGGTTCCGGCTGTCACGCTTCACGCACTTCAGCTTGCCCGAATCCTTCGCTATGGCTTAGGACTCGTACAAGAAGGGCAGACGAACGGTTTAGTGTTAACGTTTACATTTCTTGCCGTAGACGTGAGGACCCCTGCCATTGCTCCGCTTAGCCGTAAAATTATCAACGTAATTAATTTCTTTATCGGCTTATTATAAGGAGCACAGTCTGTGCCCCTTATTTCGGAAGGCCTTGAGTGCCTTATAGACTCCGCAAAGGATCTTAGCGTACGAACAATGACTGGAATCTCGACAAAAGAATCCTGGAGGCTTGGAGTTGAGGTATCAATGGTGCACACACAATTTAGTAGTTCATTTACGTTTCTGTAATCTGAATTGCGCTCTTCAAAGAGCATATGATGAGTTAACAGACAAAAGGGTTAGCTTACTTATGTTATCTATCGTATGCTATGGGGGACTGGCGTCTCTAAGTGGATATGGTTAGTTAACTTGAGCTGTAGTTAGGCCTTCGGGACTTGTGTCATGCATTTGCCCTTCTTCCAATTTTCACATCTTTATCATCGCTCCTTGGATATTTCTTTCTTCTCTTTCGTAACTTAATGTTTCTAAGAACATGGTTACCTGTGTGGGAATATACTAAATGGAATAGACCCTTTTCTTTACTCTGTTTAGATCGCACTTGGTGTGGTTAGAGTCAAAAACTAACGAACATGGTAAATTATCTCAGTTAAAGTTAATTTTCCCCAAAAAAGGTAAATTTTACTTCATCACTACTTTAAAAAAAATCGTTAAGAGCAAAAACCAAGGACGTCATTGTTAAAAATTGCATGTGGTCAATACTCAAACGAACGTTTCGGGCCTCGACCCATTATCAGCGGTAAATCTGCAAATATATACTGAGAATTTAATGCTATGATAAGGTGATTGCACACGTTATACACTTGCATAACCAGAGATTTCAAGATATCGGTAACCACGAAGAGGCTGCCAAACAGCTAACCTAAAGGAATGAAATGCACTATGATGCGTAGTTTAGAAATTGGAAACAGCGTTCAGTGAAGCTACAGCTACACCCAACCAAAAGCGAGGGATGCGCTCTCTGCATGTCATTAAGATAGGGTTTGTTCTTGTGTATTGAATATAAAGAGATTTAAGAATTCCAAGTTTCGTTACATTAAGAATAGGCCTTAAAATTCAGAAATAAAAATTGGAAATTGTAACATACTGTTCCTCTGCATTGAGGTCTTAGGCAGGGTGTGGAGGGTGACAAAGCCAAGCCCCAGTTCTAGAACTTATTCCGACTTGTTCCGCCTGTCTGACATGTAATGTACGGGTTGTTTAGCCAACATACGTAGATGCACGCTGCACAACTGTATTTATAGACAAGACTAGAGCGGTGATGCAAAAGAATTTTGTTTTTGTGCAGGAAAAATGAACCAATGGTGAATGTGTTGACTAACACAACTTGAAAAGATACATGAGGGAGGAAGGACGATATCAACGACAACAATTCACATTTCAATTGCTCTGACTGCTCATTAAATTACCGAATGCTAATGAACTTTGAAATCCCAATACGTAAATTGGTTTTTAAATGATGCATCGAACAAACTTACCGAAAAGCCTAAAGGACGTCGTTAGCCTCAGATTTTTCCTTGGAACAACTAATCCTGATTTTGAATAGAACTCTGTGCTGTGTTGCAACATTTATTTTTCCGTATGATTATGTCCACTCTTACCAAAATTATTTTTCAGAAATCGGCCCTTGACTCGAAGCAGACTGGTGACAAACTTGTGAGTCACGCCGTTCATCACCTTATTCCAAAAACGAAATTGAGTCCTGTGTAAAAGCTGATAACAAGAGAGATTTGAAAAAGCATATTAACCATCCTCAAGTGGAAGATATTCTCGACCAAAACCTTGATGCCAGGACTGGACAACTAGAATTGCATCACCAGGACAAAGGTGGACGCGTCACTGTCCATTTATCCGAATAATCTTTTACGCGGTCACTCTCCAACATCGCGCGCCAACGACCCTGGGCCCCGCTGAGATAGTGAATTGGTAGATATACAGCAAGCTGAGTAACAAGCAGCAAACCTTCGCCATGATGCGAATCCAACGCTCTGCAACTTCACAGATCTTCCGGCATCTGATCCCTTGTCTTGGTCGAAAAACAACCACGGCAAATACACTCCCGGCCCCTAGTCAAAGTTTAATCCAGTGTTCACGCTCCCACGGTGAGAATTTTTTTTGCCTGTGATGTGTGCTTCTGATGAGGTGGAGAGTGCTTCACGACGGTGGGTTCAATGATTATAAATATGGTATAGTTCTATAGAAGTAGTTTATTCGTTTCAAGAATAGTTTCGATATCAGGCTCTAAGCCTTTCGTTATACTTTTCTTTTAAAAAAGGTTATTTTTAGGATTTTTTATTTGGGACTCAACTGTGCATTGCTGCTGCACAACATGTGAAATGGGATTTGCCTTTCTATCAACCTGGTAAATTGGTCATTTATGTACTGAGGAGCATTTCAGCTCCTGAACTACCTTTTGCAAAATAAATTTTGCCTTACCGGATCACATATCGTGCAATTGTATCTTTTTACACTTCGCAAGATAAAAAATGTACTCAAGCTATAAGGCCAGTTTTTCAATGCAGCTTTTTCCAACCTAACCGAAACGACTGGAGCAGCCACGCAAATGCAATTAACGTGCTCATTCACTTACTCTTCTTTACCAAGCTTTTCCCTTGCGTTGAATACTGCCGGCCAAATGCCCAATTCACTCTCATAATTACCGAACAGCTTCGTTGTGTTGATACCGGCCGTTCAGTTACTTCGTTTGCTTAATATATCCGGCCGTGTTTAATATCACTGCTAAGGGGAAATAAGAAAGAAGGCGAAATGAGAGAAAGGCCGTGAGACACAATAAAATTCAATCACTCTAGAATTGATGAGGCCGAGCTTGTATCACAGATCCGGTCATCACACACTTCCGGCTAGCTGGTCAGAGAGACAGACACCCCTCTTTTTGCAGTATAGATTAATGTACTTTCTTTCCCTATCAAATGCTCTATATATTAATGCGCTTAAAACTAAGTTCGTGTGGTTGGTGCATGTCTGTGGCGTTCTTAAGGATGCTTTGATGACCGTTTCTGTGATAAGAGTTGTACCAGTGCACAAGTACAAGAATATTTTGATCGCGGGGACTGTTAGAATGGACTTATTTGTCATCCATATCTTGGGACTTTTGCAAAGGAAACTATCTAATTTCGTAATTTTTGACGGGTCGTGTACACTATTAATTATATATAACAAAACACTTGCCTAAATATTTCATGAATCAAGTAACCTAGGACAAAAGAAAATCGTGGTGGTGGTGGTGGTGGTGGTGGAGATCGAAATACTGAATTAAATCATTGTTCAACTTGACACAAAGATTTTCTTCCAAACCTATTGTTGCCCTATGATTTGATTCAGGATTTCAATCAATATCATGAATGAAAGCTTATAATTGATTTGATATTTTTGTGAACAACTCGTTGTTTTGTGCAAGTACATGCGATTCATATAACTATAATTGTGCATTTTTTACGATATTTTCATTTGGTTCAGCTTCTGCATAATGGTCTCTATGTCAGAGATGCGTTGGTGTTTTAGTAGCTAATAAATTTCTTTTGTCAGTAGGAGTTATTTTTTTGTTTTCTATTTGAACAATGAATTTATAGACATGCCACAAAAATATGTCTCAAAATTGTTTACTAGTGATGTACGGATACCATTTTTTTGGCCGATACCGATACCCATTTTTTGGCCGATACCGATACTCCGATACTTGAAAATACCGATACTTTGACCGATACTACTACCGATACCGATACTTTTACAATCATCTAACCTAATTATACGTATTTCGTTGTATGTTTGTGTATGTATTTGTTCGGTGTCCGCTTCTTAAGAAACATAAGATGTCTGAGTTTGCGGTATCATGGATCCCGAATTCCTCAGGGTAACATTGAAAGATCGTCTCTACATGCATTGATGTTTGAAATTTTATCAGGATAGGTTAGTAGTATTGGATAGATTGTTGTGATCGCCGTAATTTGCCCATTTTTCCTAACCATGTCGCTTTTGTGCAGCTTTCAGGCCATATTGAATAATTCAAAGACATTAAATTAAATATGGTAATTTTGAGAATAGCTGTGCCCGAAGTAATCGTTTTTGAGTAATGGTATTTGTCACTGGAAGGGAACTCTGAGTCAAGAGAGCTTTGTGTGTTCTTGTACATATGTGCTCGGCATTAACATTTTAAACCCACCCGACTTTCCGTTCTACGTATTGGCAACAGCTAGTGGACAACGCATTAGTGGTGTAGGGCCTACAAGAACCGCAGTTGCTACCATGTAATGACGATCGCTAGGCCTTCGCGTCGCGAACGTGCTTTGCGGCGGTGCGAGTCACGATATAGAATTAGGATAGCATAGGTTAGATAATGTTGACGGAATTTTTCCATGGGTCCATCTAGCTTAACGATGACGTTGTCCTCGGCATTTCCATGGGTCATGCTGCTACCTAATAATACCCTTGCCCTTGGTTTATTTGTTCGGTGTCTGTTTCTTCCATTAATGGCAGAAACAGACGCTCATAAGGATAGTTATAATGACCGTATCTGTGTTACGAGTTTCACCAG
The DNA here is from genome assembly GCA_030386875.1 of Morinoia aosen. Taxonomy (NCBI): domain Eukaryota; kingdom Metazoa; phylum Arthropoda; class Malacostraca; order Amphipoda; family Talitridae; genus Morinoia; species Morinoia aosen. The sequence goes on from CM059559.1 coordinate 45,234,197, forward strand.
TGCGCAAGTACAAGAATATTTTTCATCACGGGTCGGGTACTGTTAGGATGGATATTCTGTTTTGTTTGTCATCTACATCTTGAAAATTCGTTCATGAAAGAGGTATTGAATCCCATCTTTGGCAGGCCGTGCACACTTGTATTAAAATAAAACCATTATAAGCCCTACATGGGGGTTATAATAAAATTATTTGCTATTATATCTAATATTATAAAAACATTTACAATAAAGTTTCCGATTATGATAAATAAAATGCTCTTGCTATGTTAACCATATTGTCGAGAAAAATAACAAAATGAAATCCATTCAATAGATATGTGTTTCTAATCGTATTGCAACGTAATGTAAACTAGCTATAATAGCAACTGGCTCCAAAAGTGGACCAAAACAATAATTTCTCCAAAAAAGGGTTGTCATTTTCGTGTTATTCACACCAAATACGAGTACATGCTTTGGCGAAAAAAATAGTAAAATTCGATAAGCCCCGTAACCGAAAATATCCTCAAACACGCAACCATCTATTAGATAAGGAATTTAATAACAAAAATTTCAAGGAACTTGATCATATATATTAGGAATACGTTTCGGAGTCCAGATCCATCATCAGTTCGTAAATGTACAAATCATTATGTCTGCAATAGAAGAAAAAACAAAATGTTGGATACAGTCATTAAAGGAAATCAAGAAAATAAAAATAAAGTTAAAACATGTCCCAGAAAAACAAAAATCGACAAAACTATTATTTAGTCACAATTTGTAATGAGTAGGAACTATCAGAATTGTTGAGGGCCGGTTTTCGTTTAAAAATATGTAACGATTCTAAAATTCTGAGGTCACATGCAGTTGAAGCCGAATATAAGATTTTGAAGTCCGCAGAGGATATTGGTTCGTTGTATTTTACTGCGTGATTACGTACTGCGGAGTGCGAAGAGTAAGCTAATTAGTTCCCCGCGCGGAAGCTTCGACCCCGATGTTCGCCCATTCTGTTATAAAAATATCGTGACGTCATGCCGACGTACGATGATGTGCACTGCACACAACCGTACAACTGTTAAGAATAAATCAGAGAGGCTCGCATCTCCATCGGAAGCGTATCCTTGTACCGGAAAATAGAAGCAACCTTAAAATTATACAATTCCTGTACAAGACAAGGATACGCTTTTGATAGAGAAGTGAGCCTTCTGATTTATTCTTACAGTTGTACAGTGGTATGCAGTGCACATCATCGTACGTCGGCATGACGGCACAAAATTTTTATATCAGAAAGCCGAACATCGGAGTTGAAGCTTCCGCACGGGGAACCAATTCGCACAATTCGTACGTAATCACGCAGTAAAATGCCACGTACCGATATCCTCTGCGGACTTCAAAAACTTAGATTCGGCTTAAACTACAAGTGACCTCGGAATTTTAGAGTCGCTACATATTGTTAAACGAAAACCGGGCCTCAAAAATTCTGACAGTTCCTACCCGTTGCAAATTGTAAGTAGATCTTGTTGATTTTATTTTCTCTGGGACATGTTTTGATTTATGTTTTGTTTTCGTGATTTCCTTTAGTGACTGTACCCAACATTTTCTTTTATTGTAGCCATAAAGAATTTTACTTTTACGAACTGATGATAGATCTGAACTCCGAAACGTATTCCCAGTAAATATGATTAAGTTCCTTGGAATTTTCCTCGTTTTTAAATTCCTCATCAAGTTGAGATTAAAGCAATCAACTGACCCGTTCAGATGTATTCAACTATAAGATTGTTCGTGGATTTTTTAAACGTCTTAACATAGAAGAAAAATACAAGATTCGTTATGAACGGCGATATACCTGGTAAATTAAAATAAATTCTTAGCTTCGGAATATTTGACGATTTACAAGCTAAATTAAAATAGAATTTTCAGCTACTTCTCTACTAAATTCACAAAAACTTTCAAATGCACCTTCAACTTTATTAAATTGGTTTGGTTGTTGTTAGCCTGTCACATACTTTAAGAAATGGATATTAGGTCAAACTAAATAGGTTTTAGTCCTAAAAGTATAATAATTTTATGTCGCTACAGGGTTTAGCTATTCATGCTACATAGCTTTCAGTTATGACCGTGACTCATCAGGAATTCAAAGTAGTGAATTCAGTTAGCGGGCCTGATTAAATGCTATAATTCAACGGTTAGCTAACTAATTTACTAGGTATGAATAGGCTCTTTATTTGATTACAAGTACGCACAGCCCGTCAAAAATGACGGGATTCACTAACTTTCTTTAAAAATTTTTCCAGATGTGGTGCCCAACAAATGTATCCATCCTAACAGCACCCGTAATGAAAAATATTCTTGTACTTGCGCGCTGGTGAAACTCGTGTCACAGATACGGTCACTATAACTCTCCTTATGAGCGTGACAAAAAAAATGGAAGAAGCGGAATCCAAATAAACCAAAGGTATTATTAGATAGCAGCAGGACTCGTGGAAATTCATGGAAAATGTCATCGTTAAGCTAGGTGGACCAGAGAAAAAATTCTGTCAGTATTACCTAACCTGTGCTAACCTAGCCTATCCTAATCTAAGCTAACCTAACCTATTCTAACAAAACCTATCCTGATAAAATGTCAAATATTTAAATGCATGGAAACGCCATCTTTTAATGTTACACTGAGGAATTCGGTATCCATGATACCGCAAACTCACACAACGAGCGGACACCAAATCGTAAATAAACACACAACGGGTATTATTAGGTTACATACTTTTACTTTCATGATTTATGACCTTAATTTTAATGATAAAATACATATTATTGAAAAGTATCGGTAAAGTATCGGCCGGATTTTGCCGATACCGATACCACTAAAAATGGCCGATACTGCCGATACCGATACATCGGTACATCACTATTGTTTACTGTTACTTATTCTAAAGAATCAGCATTGAGCTACCTACTGTATATTTTCAGTAAAGTTGTTGAACAAGTCAAAAAAGGCAGAGCTATAGCCTTAAAGTCATTTATTATTTGAAAATAGCCTTATATTTGGAAGTGATGAAATGCCATTTTCGTTGATAGATAACATAAAATTGGTACATGGGAAGAAAATATCCATTTGCTATTACCAAGCCGGGGTCGAAGTCGGTCCTTCAAACATCCAGGAGTCTCATGTTCAGAGTCCTGACTCCACAGCCCTGGTAACAGTACTTGACTTTTTTCTTTGAAATTTCCTGCAGTTTCGGTTACTTGATAAGTTAAATATTAATTGAATGAAAATATCTTGATGGAACTTTTTATTAAGTTGTAAAAACTTGCACATACATAACCCGACGTCACCTGACTGTACTTTCCACTGCAACTTGGCATCTCCTTCCACAACGATGTCGAGATGAACACGCGCATTCACTCACTAACTCGTTTTGACCCTTTGTGGCGAGGTGATGTTCCCACGTCACAGCTGCTGTGGGTCGAGGCGGGAGCAGGGCCTGGGGAGGCTTCCACAGCCGAGTAGAAGGCGTCCACTCAAATGTAGTTGGTATAAATGAAGTAATCAATGTATAGTTATAATTCTCTGATGCTCTTGCTTTTCTTGCAGGCTTTCGGACCCTTGCGCACATTATGGCAGCCTGCAAAGAAAGAAAGAAAGAAAGAAAACAGTTTATTTCCGATAGAGATTGTGCAATATTACAATCATTGGTTTTTAAATATCTTAAAATTAATACACTTAGATGATACACACACACGAGTATTGTAAAACTCGTGTCACTAGTCGAAAAGAAATGTTTGAGGGCAATGAACTCCTAATCTAGCTTAATCTACATTTGATAATACATGTAATGATAATTATAAGAGATAACACAATTTCATGGACGATACATTTTCATTGTGAGGTGAAAACACTTTTGACAGTTTACATGTACATGACATAAAACTTCGCAATTCTTGACCCCAGGAAATAATATATGAAATCGCTTGTTTCGGTCAACGTTCACAAGTGTCATTTTAAGGAAGCATGAAAAAAAAGATATATATAAATATATATCCATTTGCACACATATGTACATATACGTATGCATGTGTGTGTGTATCCATACACACACACACACATACACACACACACAAATACATATATACATAAAAGCATGAGGACCAAGAAGATTATAAGTTTTGTATTTCTGATTCAACAATTTTAACATAACGGTCATTAGTTAACAAGCATTTTATTTAAATATAAATGGATGATCGCACAACGAAAGTATAGTTTTTACATGAATGCTTTACAATACTAAAGAAATGACGAGTTAGGTAATGTTACAAGTGGAGAGTGCACAGAAAAAAGACCATTATCTCTGGTAAGATGCTAGTTGTCAGCCTAGTACACACATATGTGCACATATACATGTAAATATATACACATGCACACATATACCCACGCACATACTTACACCAAACTCGTAAGCAAACACAAATGCATTTCTATGCATCGAGGCAATACATACGCATTCTACAGAGTGTCATACGCATAGCGTGGACACGTACACATATACACAAGTAAGCATGTGCGCAAATATCAGCGTAAACTAGTCAGTATAAACCAGAATTCCAATCGAGGGAAATGGAGAAAATATCTTTTATTGTAGCATGAATTTTATAAAATTTCGTACTAAAAATAGTGGCACAAAACAGTCCACTTAAGTCGGAAACATGAAAACGATTGTGGGACGTGAATAAGAAAGAAAACATCAATGTCCTATAAAGGTTTCATATTAGAAAAAAAATCACATTATCTTTGAAATATGGCGCAAATTGTCGGCAATTGATAAACAAACATAGGTATCACATTATTATAAGCATATAACTATAAGCCGAATAAGTATATTACTGCAGTATAAATGGATGATCACACAACGAATTTATTTTTTTTTTACATGGATGCTGTACATTTTCATATTAGAAAAAAAAACACATTATCTTTGTAATATGGTGCAGAATGTCTGCAATTGATCAACACACACACATAGGTACTATGTCGGTCTAGTTTGATGCTTGCACAGAAACGGAGAGGAATGACATACTCGTAAAATGCACCTTCGACTGGTTGATCTACTCTAGTGCACACAGTTGTACGTGCACATATACACACCCATATGCACACATACACCTATATACGTACACACATTTACAAGTAAGCATGTTTGCAAATGACAACGTATAGGCGGTCAAATCATAATACCTACGCATACTTCAAAACTGTTGTGTGATGTCTTGAATTATAAAACAATGAGCGATGGAGATTGTTCAGCAGTGGGATACCAGGTAAATGAGATTCGTCAGTACTCATTCAGTATGTTCTGTAACTAAGGATTATTATTGAGACACAAGATGACGAGTTATTTTGGCTTTAAATTCTCTCGGTCTTTGAGGGACTTTAATACTCAGGGGAAGTTTGTTCCACAGTAAGGCGCCTGATATGGACAGAGCCTTCTGCCCTAAGTGAGATGAACGATAGTTGACTAAGACTTTATTGTTTCTGTTCGGTTTTTGATTGGTTACAGTGGGTGGATGGAAACGCACTATCTCAGCATTGCTCTGAGGAAGATATAACGAGGAGAATACGTATTGGGCCTTCTGCATGAGGAGCCTTTCTTGGATAGGGATCCAGCCGAGTTTATTGAGGAGAGGGGTTACGTGATCACTTCTTTTGAAATTACCGTTGCATACCACCTTGGCTGCAAAATTCATGCATTTTTGTAAGTCCCTTTTAAGGTATTGAGGTAAGTCTCCCCATACTAGGCTGCAGTAGTCAATGCGCGATAACACAAGGGATTGAATGGCTAATAATCTGGATTTTTCGTCTAGCATACTTTTTATACGATGAAAAAACATTAAAGTTCCGTAGATTTTGTTGCAAGTAGTCTCAACGTGAGATTTGAAGGACATATTTCTATCGAACCAGATACCTAGATTTTTAACTTTTTCTGATGCATTAATTTTATCATTTCCAACTGCAAGAGTAAGATCCTGTGGATCCTGTGGAGGCGAGGATCCTGTGTTAAATGCAAAAATAAAAAGAGTACTGGAAAGCATGGTATTGCCTCGCCTTCTTGAAGTCGAAGGCTCAGATGTTCATATGCACAAGGATGGACTGAATCAGAATATGGAGGAATTTTTTGCTAGTGAATGGGATTGGAACGAAGTCAGTGTTCCCAATAAAAAGTTGAACGCTCATGGATATGGAGACTACTACCCGACGATTGGCTTCATCAATACCAAGTATTTCGAGTCGAGGGAGAAGTTTGACAGCCTGTGGTCCCAATGCTGCATTGATCTTGGGAAGCAAACTGGAGACCTGGTTCCGCTTAAGGTTGTGGATAAAATTTCGTTAGAACAAGTTTTGGCCGAATTCGACATGACCCTCGCGTTTGACATGGAGTACTACCTGAGCAGTCAGAAAGACTTGGGCCTTGAGGTACAGGAATTAGACGTCGATGGTAAGAGCTCGTTCAATCTTCCTGAGAGTCGGTTATTCTCTCGCGAAATTGCCAAAATCTTTGGTGAACAGTCGGCAGATGAAGATAAAGAGACTACATCTTCTGTGTATTTCAATGACTTTTGCTTGTTGCGCTCGGATAGAAACGATATTGCCGCTATTGCTACACGTGGTGAGCACTGTTTCTCCTTTGATTATGAGACTTCATGAAGAAATTTTACTCTTAATCCTTTAACGTCCGCATTTTTGTACTCGTATTACCGTTATCACAACCACCGCTGCCAGTCATTAGACTGGCGCTGCCATCTGGTTGTCTCAGATACCAAAATGAGAAAGGAACTGCCATTCGGCAATGAACTTCAAAGAACACATTAGTGAACAAATTTAGTTATAAAAACAATATATTAAGGTGGCTGCGCACAAGGGATAGTGTGAGGGTTGTTGTTACTATGTAGTGGTCACTGGTTAGGTCAGGGCCTGATTGTACTGTTGCATTAGAGAGAAGATTTGTAGATGAGAAAGAGAGATCCAGTGTGGAGTGAGTGTTGTGATAGGTGTTGATGTAAGTGGGAAGTGAGGGAGAAGTTATTAGAGCAATGGTAGGATGTTAAAGTAAAGAGAGTTCTATATTTTTTCCTGTGGTGTTGGGAGTACAGGTGTTGCTGGGCTCCCACAGAGTACTGTGTGCATTCAAGTCACCCACAATTAGAAAAGGGCATTTTAGGGAGGTAAAGTAGTAATTGATTTCTGTGAGTCTGACTGCTTGATTTGGTTTGTAGACATTGAGGATGGCTAGAGATCTTGAATGGTTGATTGAAATTGACAGGGCTTGAACTTCTAGTTGACCATTGGGATATTTAGTGATGTTCACTAGCAGATGAGAGACATCATTACGAACTAGAATTGCCAGTCCTCCTCCTTGATGACCATTTTGACGATGACAATATTGTGCTGTGTAGTTAATAAATGAGGGCTCAAATCCAGCAGATAGCCATGTTTCGCACAAGCATACAACATGGGGATGAGTCGTGTAGAGATGAAGCTTATGAAGAGAGAGTTTATTGCGGAGGCTATGGAAGTTCCATTGAAGGACTTTTAGTTCTTTTTGAATGGATATGGTGTTGGGTTTTTTGTTGGATGTTGAGGACGCTGTTTCAGAAGTGTTTTTTCAGAATTTGCTTTTCGGCCTAATACTGAAGATGGGTCAATGGTTGTGTCTTTGGCCAGTTTGTTATCTAAAAACTTGCCACCAATCACTGGTGATGGGGACACTTCCTCTTCAGGAGTTGAGATAGTGGTTGTGTCTTTTTCATTAGTCACTTGTTGAGTAGAGACATTCGAGTTTGTAGCATGTTCAGTCTTGTGGTTTACTTCATGGGTGATGGAAGGTTTTTTGCATGTATTTTTGGGGAGGTGAGGAGTCAGTGTATTAAAGACTACATTTGCAATATTATTCAGCTGTTCTGGATTGGAAGTTTGTTCCTGTGGTTGACAGAAAAGGAGGATTTTAGATAACAGTGTAATTGAGTTAAGGTTGTCTGTAAGTCATTTGAAGCGAGAGAGTTATTGTCTGTTTGAGTAGACACTGAGGAGTGTGTTTGTTTGCTGGTTTGCTGAATCATGTTTGTTGGGTGGGTCAGTGTTGTTACCATTGGGTTTGTGGAATGGATAGTTCGAGAATCACCAAACTCTGTTTGTGGAGAAATTTTCTTCACTTTAGCCAGGGCATCTCGGTATGAAAGTTTGTGCTGAACTCTAACGTTTTCTACTGATTTTGTCTGCTTAACAAAGGGGCAGCCTCCATAGTTTGCTGTATGGGGGCCATTACAGTTTGTGCACTTTGGTACAGAATTTCTAGGGCAGTCTTTTACCAGATGAAATCCAGAGCATGCTACACACCTTGGGGAGTTTCTGCACTGTTGGGCATTATGACCGAACCTCTGGCATTGAAAGCACTGCCATGGTTTTCCAATGTATGGGTTTACTTTGAATCTTTGATAATTGAGGTAAATGTATTCAGGGGGAGAATTGGTTTGAAAAATTATTTTTATCATTGTTGTTAGGCCTTTGTTTCTTGGTTTTTAAATTCGAGATACTTTTAAGTTTGGGTATCCTGCCACTTCAAGGGCATCTTCTATTTCTGAGTCAGAAGTCTCTGTACCAAATGGGCCTAAAACTCCAATGGTTTGGGTCTGATGGGCAGGCTGACGGCAATGAATCAGGCAAGATCCCAGCTGAGTTATTTTTAGCAGAGAATCTACTTTAGAAATTGCAGAGCTCGACAAAGTAAGTACTAGGATATTTCGTTTGAAGTTCTTGTGGATTGATGAAATTCCTGCACTGGCAAAAGGAGAGGAAGCAAAGAGTTTAGAAAGTTGAAATTCATTTGATAATAATTTGCTAGGATTACTGTTTTCATTAGTAGATTCTATCAGAATGACAGGATGAGCAGGGCTGTTGGATGTACTATGGGTTGATTGTGGAGGCTGAAATGAAGGCAGGCTGTCAAAAAAATTGTTTCCATTGGAGGCCACTGCAGGAAGGTTTTCCTCCAACTGGCAAGTTTGAAAGCCTGCAAAGTTTGGGTCAGAATTTAGTGATAAATCAGACACTACGGAAGACAGAGATAGGTTTCTAGGACCCTTTGCAAGTCGAGTAGGTTCATTTTTACATTGAAGTAAGTTCTGATTAGATGCATTTCCTTGAAATACAGGTCGTTTGTCAAAATTATTAGTAATGTTCTCACCTTGAGCTTCCTCAGCAATGTTGTCAGAAGATGCAGAAGTAATTGCAGGTTGCTCATTTGGATTTGGTGGTGAAGAAGGCTGCTTTAAAAACTCAGTGGCTGTGCGGTGAGCCTTGGGAGGGGGTTTGTGATACGAAGCGGTAGAAGCCCTTCCCTTGGCTTTATGCTTAGCTTTTTTGGGGCTACCCATGAGGGTAAATAGCAAAACAGCAGAAAAAAAGAAAAGGCAAAGAGACTCAAGTCTTTCACGATATCAGTTGGTAGTGAAAGCTTTTGGTTTATCACACTTTCCTTTAGTGATGCACACCCCACCGTACAGCAGACGACCTGGCTATTCAACTTAGCTGTTATGAGCTCACTCTTTTAAACCGCTAATATCTCATTTTCGTGTTATTCACACCAAATACGAGTACATATTTTGGCGAAAATAAAATAGTAAAATTCGATAAGCCCCGAAACCGAAAATATCCGCAAACACGCAACCATCTATAAGATAAGGAATTTAAAAACGAAAATTTCAAGGAACTTGATTATATTTATTAGGAATACGTTCCGGAGTCCAGATCCATCATCAGTTTGTAAATTTACAAATCATTATGTCTGCAATAAAAGAAAAAACAAAATGTTGGACACAGTCATTAAAGGAAATCAAGAAAATAAAAATAAAAAAACATGTCCCAGAAAAACTCAAATCGACTAGATTATCATTTAGCTACAATTTGTAATGGGTAAGAACTATCAAAATTGTAGAGGGCCGGTTTTCGCTTGAAAATATGTAATGATTCTAAAATTCTGAGGTCACATGCAGTTGAAGCCGAATCAAAGATTTTGAAGTCCGCAGAGGAGATAGGTTCGTTGCATTTTACTGCGTGATTACGCACTGCGGAGTGTGAGGTGTAAGCTCATTAGTTCTCAGCGCGGAAGCTTCGACCTCGTTGTTCGGCCATTCTGTTATAAAACTTTCGTGACGTCATGCCGACGTACGATGATGTGCACTGCACACAACTGTACAACTGTTAAGAATAAATCAGAGGCTTGCTTCTAAAACAAAGGAGTTGACTTGAGAAAAAAATTCATTTTGGTCGAAAAAAAGACAAATTGAAAAAAAAAAAATTTTCAAGAATTACACGTATTCACTTTTGTTGTATATTTTTTCCCAGAGTTACAGAGCTACAGCAATGTAAATTATATCAATCGAAAGGGCTTAAAAAGAGCTACAAACACTCAAGAGTTCATTGTAGAAAACCTTGTAGTTCAAAAGATAAAAAGAAAAAAAATTTTTTTTTTAAAAACACATTTTTCTGGAAACTTGATATTGGTTTCTAAAATGTATCTCCTTCCACAATTTCAGAGCTACGAGAATGGTTTATATACCATTCAATAGGGCTTAGCAAGGTGCATCCAAAAGCAATGGCAATTCTTTGATACATTTATTATTTTGAAAATTACACCACATTAAAAAAAATAAAATGAAAAAATGTCATTTTTTTTCTTTTTTAATTCCCAAAATCCACAAAAAGAAGTTATCAAAATTCCCTATTGCTTATGGTTATATAGACATTAAGCAATCTAAAAACGAAGTACTGGTTCTGTAACTTCAAAATTGTAGAAGGAGATAGATTTTACAAAACCCTCTATTTTATCATATTTTTCAAAAAAAAAGTGCAGGTACAAAAATTTCGTCGAAATAACAAATGATCTATGCATCATTTCATACTTACTGTGAAAATTTCAGAGAAATCCATCCATAAATAACAGACTTTTTTTTACCCAGACGGTCTCCTTAAGGACGTTAATGTTAAGGCGCTTTAAAAAATCAATGTATCGACATTTCATGTTTGTGCTTTATTGGAAATAAATGTTTGGAGCACGTAAATCTTAGTCGGAATATCTCCTATCACTCTATGACTTTATAAAACGTAGCAAATGACGCTACAACATTATTTCTAGCACAAGGAATCTCAAAACATTCACAAGACTCAACATAGCAGAGACAACTACATCTCTGTGCTGACTAAACATGGAAATATTATTCACTGTACAAGTGTGCTGAATATAAATGGAAAACTGAACACCTTAACAACATGAAATCTCAAAACATTTACACGAATCTTTGTAGCAATGACACTGCACACGAATCAACCGATTAAGCCACTAACGAGAAACACCGGTCAATTTTTCACGATATTTCCGTCCCTCAATGTATGGGAAAGAAAAAGTACTAAGGCACCTAACAAATACTTAGAAAACTACTAAAGACACAGGGAGCAATTTCAACATTGTGAGCTTAAATTAAACACTGAAATAAAAGCACTTATTTATACTTACGTGACGAGTACTTTACAACACCAAGCCAAGGCACGAAACGAGGCTAAGGGCGCGTGACTGGAATGTTGCCACACGCCTAGGTTTAACTCAAGCGATTGCTTGGTATTATTTTATATTTGTGTGATATACACAAAAACTTTTAAGATTATTAATTATAATTAGAAAATTATTAGTAATAATTTAAAGTGAGATAGTTTATGCCAATTAACTATGTTATTTAAATGTTAATGAGAATTTTTATGAAATGAGACATTTTTGTAGCGACTGCTACATTACTCCCCCAGGCGCAGGCCGAAAGGTCCACCCGATACAGTTATTTGTAGCGGGAAGGAGTGCGAACTACACGACCATGCCGAGTCTGGCGGTCGGAAAATGTTACTGAGCGAGGAAGTTTAACCAACCGGGTCTGCACATTGAGGTCTGAAAGAGTTCTAGGAAGTGAGGTTACTGCAGCGGGCTCAGCTGGGTTCTCCAGTCTTGTCGCTGTTTCACTAAGAGTACTTGAATTAGAGTCTACGATAGGGTTAGAGGATACGGGCAAAGAGAAAGGATTACACTCAAGTTGACTAGGCAACAATGCAGCCAAATGAGGAAACTGAGATGGACGATAAGATCGAGTCTCAGTGGAAAAAAAGTTCTGTGGAAAGGATGAAGAGTTAGTAATCACACTATTATCATAGATGTAAGCGGCCTTGAGTCGGATGCTTACAGAATCTGATGAACCAGGTTTTTCTAGAGCGAAATATTTTGGCGTTCTCTTGAGCACTTTGAATGGGACATCGTAAGGGCGGGTGAAGGTTGGTTTAATTGCATCTATTCGTACATACACATGAGTGCAATGTTGTAAAGCAGGGTCTAATTTATCTTCCGAGTGCGGCATTCGTGAGGCTACATACTTGATCTGACGCATGCAATCTTTTAGACATGTTACATACGCGGACTGATCAGCAGGTGAAAATGAAGGCAACGGTTTTGGGTCTACAATGTCGCCAGGAAGGCGTAATGTCTTCCCATTCATCATTTCTGCTGCAGTGCACTGCTGGCCTTGCCGATACAAATTTCGAATGCTCAAATTTCGAATAATACTACTGGAAGTCTGTCAGTCCAGTCGTGACTGCAGTTAAGGCAACGCAGCGCACTTTTGAGATCGCGATGGACTCGCTCAATGAGTCCGTTCGACTGCGGGTGGTACGCAGTGGTATTCACATTGGCACCCTAAAGCGGCGCTAAGCTCACTCTAAAATTTGGAGGTAAATTGGGATCCCCGGTCATGAGTGACACTTAGGGGAACCCCAAATCTGGAAATCCAATTACTCACAAATGCACGAGCTACAGTATCAGTTTGGGTATCAGGAAGAGGCACGGCCTCAACCCATCGTGTGAATCTATCAATGATAGTTAAAAAATAGGAATGACCGCTCGATAAAGGCAAAGGACCCACCAAATCTAGGTGGCCCGCATCAAATTTTTGACCTGCGAATGCACAATTCTGAAGCGCTGCGCGGTTATGTTTCACAACTTTGCTGCTCTGACATGCATGGCAGTTTTGCACAATTTGCTTAACCTTTTTACGCATCGCTGGCCAGACGAAACGTTCGGAAATCAAATGCAATGTACGGTTAACGCCTGGCTGGGAGAGAGCATGATAGTGAAGAATGGCTACCCTGCAGAGAGTCGCAGGCAGATACAAACGAGAAAGTCGCCCAGCGTCACGGTACACGCCGTCAACACAAGTTAATTTTAAAGAGGTGTTATTAGTAGGTTTGAGAAGGTCCTGAAGTTCAGGATCCTCCTTATGAGCATTTACATTGTTACCGAAACTGATTTCTCCACTGGTTTTGACAGAATTGATTCTAGAAAGACAGTCAGCAACTGTATTTTCTAAACCCTTAATATAACGGATATCCGTGGTGAACTGACTAATGAAAGACAGATGTCGAGCTTCTCTTGGTGAGTGACGCTCAGATGGCATTTTGATTGCTGAGGTCAACAGTTCGTGATCTGTGTAGATCACAAACTGTCTCGCCTCTAAAGAGTATCGAAAGTGTCTCACAGATAAGTAGATAGCAAGGAGTTCCCTACCGAACGCGCTGTAAGCACGCTCAGTGGGCGATAGCTTTTTTGAAAAGAAGGCAAGAGGAGAGATATTTGTCCCTACTTTTTGTTGCAGCACAGCACCGACAGCAGTACTGGAGGCATCAACCACCAAGCTGAAGTCAGCGTTGGCGATTGGATAGGCTAGTTCTGTTGCGGTAGCTAGCTTAATTTTTTATTTCCTCAAAAGCTTTAAGTGCATCATCCGTCCATTTGACAACAGTAGATTTACCTTTTTTCTTTGGTTCCAGTAAATCTGACAAAAGGGCTAAAGTTTGAGCACAATTTTTGATGAAGCGGTGGTATAAATTAACAGAACCTAGGAACCTTCTAAGTTCCTTCTGGGTCTGTGGAAGTGGGAAGTTTTTTATGACCTCTACCTTGCTAGGCAGAGGTTTTAAACCTAAGCTAGAGATTTCATGACCTAAGTAAATTAGTGATGACTTTCCGAGCTCATATTTGGCGGGATTGACCAGGAGACCATGATTGGATAATCTCTCAAACACGACACGTAAATAATCTCTGCGTAGCTCCGGGGTTGCGGATGCTACCAAAATGTCATCAAGATACACATAGGCAAAGGTGAGATCCGAGAATATCTCAGACATGTATCTTTGCAATGTTTGAGGTGCATTCCTCAAACCATAGGGCATTTTCAAGAATTCAAAAAGACCAAACGGCGTGATTACCGCAGTCTTAGGTATAGCACTTTCCTCAAGTGGAATTTGATGGAAGGCATGTTGGAGATCTATATTTGAGAAAATTGTGGCTCCCTCCAAACTTGCACTAAAATCGTGCAAGTAAGGTATGGGAAAACGGTCAGGCTGTGTCACAGCATTTAATCTTCTAAAATCCCCACACGATTTGAATTCACCATTAGCTTTGGACACTAACAAAAAAGGGCTAGCCCAAGGGCTTTTGGAACTGCGGATGATTCCGCTTTCTAGCATGCGCGCAAGTTCTTTCTTGGCTAAAGCCAATCGATCAGGCGGTAAACGTCTAGCTTTGGAGTACACTGGAGGACCAGTTGTGACAATGTGGTGCTTAGTGCTAGTCTGCATATTTTTAGAAGCTAAATTAGAGTTCGTTAATGCAGGGTAATCCGCTAGAACCTGTTCGAAAGTACACTCTTTATTGAATTCGATAGAGAAGGAGTGCAATACATTAGCTCTAGTCATGCCACACGCAGGAATTGAGAGCTGCGTCTCTTCATCTCTAATTTTTCGGTTTTTCACGTCGACAACAATTCTAAACTTTGCTAAGAAATCAGCTCCTAAAATCGGTTCCTCGACATTAGCGATTAGGAAAGTAAAATTGAAATTTCGCAGTAACCCCAGACTCAAGGTGAGTGTTTTGCTGCCATAGCATGCTATTGGTGTGCCATTAGCGGCTTTTAATGTCGCCAACAAATTATTTTTTTTATTTTTCGCCGTGGCTGGAATAATCGATACTGTCGATCCTGTATCTATCAGGAATCGGTACTTGGTGATGGGATCAAACAACGCTAGAAGGCGAGTAGTCTGGGAGTTAGGCAACGCAGTACTCGCTACTGTGCGTCGCTGTTCGCGTTTCTCGAAGTCATTTCGGCATAACCAGGGCAGAATCGTGAGGCGCACTTTTGCGCTTGGTCACCGAATTTTGCGTGATAACAGGTTACTACTTGCATCGCGGGAGCGCGACCTAAAGCGGCGGTTTTGAGCTGACCTGTGATAAGACCTACCTCTACCAAAACGTTGGGGAGGAGGACCGTACTCATAATCATTGTTGTCGCAACGTGGAAATCTACCTGGCCCTTGCTGAATATGGGCTACACTGTGACCTAACTGACATCTCTGGAAGGCTTATTTTAGCTCCGAAATCTCCCGCTGCATTGATTCCATAAAAGTGGCAGGTTGGATATTGGTAGTATTTGACGGGCTAAAAACCGCAGCTGATGCGTTCAAGGGAGCTACATGAGGACTTTGGAACATGTTTAAGTTCCTCATCGTTGTTTCTGTCGCCTGAGCCAGGGAGTCAAGACTTTCGTCCGGACCTAACATGGACAGGAAAGGGCGAACATTTTTAGGAAGCTTTGTCATAAATAATTCCTTGAGGAATCTTTCGGCTATGCCAACACCGGAGGCGAGTTTTTTAGTCCTTTTACCAAAGATGCTGGAGGAAACGAAACAGAGACGCACGGAATAGCTGAGGCATCAACAAGGGAACTAAACTTGTCCGCATCGGACATTTGTAACTTAGCTAACAACTTGTCCTCGTCGTAGCCGCGCGACCATCGAACTTGCCTCCGTCCAGGCAGACCATGGTTCGAGTCCCGGCGCTGGTGGCGATTTTCTCTGTTGGGTGTAGGAGAAAAATTCCAAGCACAATACCCCACTCTACCCAGGTGTCTGAAAGGGTACCGGTCTTGACTGGGGGAAAGCGTAATGGCGTCCTGGCGTTAGTTATAAGGCATTTGAAAATCCAATGTACAAGGTGATATGTATCAGGCTTGATTGGAAATAAAGCATCCGTAGATGCCTTCATTATTTTTTTTTGTCCTTTAAAATCGTATATGGGTTAATCGGAGGAGGATTACCTATGAGCACTTGCGAATCTGATAGCATTTGCGTGGACATAGCGGCTATTAACGCATAGAACTTGTCACGCTCATTACTTATATTATGATGAATAAATATTGCTTCGATTTGGGTAAACCAAGTCGAGCTTTCTGCTAGTATGAAAGGCGGGAGAGTTATGGGTTTTGCGCGCGCTGGATTTGCAACTTCACTCTCGTCGGGCATATTGACAATTTTTTTTTAATGCAAAATTAACAATTTAATCTATAACGGCACGGAATTTACGTACTCAAAACCTAATTACTTGAATATTAGGATGTCAAAGGGTTACGTTTCAGTGCACCTAACCAGTTATTAAAATAAAGACATGAAACGAGAAAGGAAAAAACATTTTTTGCAGTTGTCAGAAATAACCGTAAGGAAACGAAAGAAGGTGAAAAAAAATTTTCCTACCTACTGTGGCACATTAAACATGAGAAAGGGAAACAGCATGAGAAAAAAAAATTTAGAGCTGCTCAGAGAAACTCATTAGCACGGTAAATCCTCAGAAAAATTTCTCAGGAGCACACAATAATGCGAACTTATCACTACAATGGTATGCCAACATTCTCCTCTCTCACGGTTTCTGAAAACACTTCTCGAGTTAGATCGTTTAAAACTTTGGAAGTAACCACTTTTGGAGATCACTCTGGAGAGGGCACCACTCTAATGTTTGGTTGGTCGGATTTTAGCGAGATACAAACTACAAACACCAAGATCTCGAGAAAGGTTTTCGATTACGTACGAGAGGATAATGATGACGCATTGGGGCAACTCAGCTATGTTAGCGTCTTTATTTGAAGGAGCCGGAAGGATCGCCTAGACTTGTTCCTGCAGGTCTTGGCTGAAGATACTTCTCGGTCATGAGGCAGTGGCTGCGGGCGCTTGACGAGGTCGTGCGTGTATTTTGTGTTTAGGGTATTTAGTTCAATGAGGGGCAATTTAAAATAGGCACAAAAATCGATGCGTTTCTATGTGTGGGCTAAGCCTTCTGGATTTGAGCAGGTGAGATACATCAATGGTGCCGTGACTGGAGGCGATAATAGATCTTGATAGAGGTGGCAATTAAAGACCAAGGTCCACTGAATTAGCAGATGATGCTTTAATCAACTTGGGTCCGTAAATGGAGGTGGTTTAAGAATTAAACCGGAAATTTAGATAATCTAAAAGGCCCAGGGATTGGTGTTGGTGGTAAATGTGGTGTATGGCGGCGTCGGAGAATCTGGAAATATTCAAAGACGCTGGATGACAAATATCCCGGAACGACACAGAAGATAACCACAAACACTGGTCCCTGGCGAGCTCTAAGTTCGCACTACGGGGAAACCCTAAGTTCTCCCTAATGATATCCGTCAGCGTTTTTATTTCTCTTTTAAGCTCAAAAAATAGAATAAGGACAGACGAAACCTGCCGGCAAGATACCTTGATTTGCTCTAATAATTAATTTACACTATAAAACCGGACAGGATAAGTGAAATTAGTTTACATCAAGGCGTAAATGATTAAACAGCTCAGGAGAATTAATATGAATTCGAGCAACATTCACTCAGCAATATTCGAGCAAAGAGCAACATTCTACACGAGTATTACGATACCAATGTATTATAATTAGTTAAGGATGTTAATGTTACGGCGCTTTAAAAAACCAATGTATCGACATTTCATGATCGTGCTTTATTAGAAATAAATGTTTGAAGCACGTAAATCTTAGTCGGAATATCTCCTATCTCTCTATGACTTTATAAAACGTAGCAAATGACGCCACAACATTATTTCTAGCACAAGGAATCTCAAAACATTCACAAGACTCAACATAGCAGAGACAACTACATCTCTGTGCTGACTAAACATGGAAATATTATTCACTGCACAAGTGTGCTGAATATGAATGGAAAACTGAACACCTTAACAACACGAAATCTCAAAACATTTTATACGAATCTTTGTAGCAATGACACTGCACATTATTCAACCGCTAAGCCACTAACGAGAAACGCCGGTCGATTTTTCACGATCTTTCCGTCCCGCAATGTATGGGAAAGAAAAAATACTAAGGCACCTAACAAACACTTAGGAAACTACTAAAGACACAGGGAGCAATTTCAACATTGTGAGCCTAAATTAAACACTGAAATAGAAGCACTTATGTATACTTACGCGACGAGTACTTTACAACACCAAGTCAAGGCACGAAATGAGGCTAAGGACGCGTGACTGGAATGATGCCACACGCCTATGTTTAACTGAAGCGATTGCTTGGTATTATTTTGTATTTGTGTGATTTACACAAAAACTTTCAAGATTAATAATTATAATTAGAAAATAATTAGTAATAATTTAAAGTAAGATTATTTATGCCAATTAATTATGTTATTTAAATGTTAATGAGAATTTTTATGAAATGACATTTTTGTAGCAACTGCTACAAGTTTGAGTATTTGTAAATTTTTGAAAGAATCATTTGTGTGAGCATTATATTCTAGATTCTTTACCGCTCTGATGGATCTTTTTTGCAGAGTAAAAATTATATTGGTTTTATTTTTATTAGTTCCGTGTCATGCTTCTATTCGGTATTGCAGGTATGGGGGAATGAGTGTTCGGTAGAGCATTTGTAAAGCTGTCTCAGGCAGGTAATTTTTAACTTTTTTAGGATTCCGATGGATTTTGTTAATTTAGAACTAATATGAGCGATGTGCTCTTTGAAGGTCAGGTGTTCATCTATTATGATGCCCAGAAACTTGCATGAGTTGGTTTCTTCGATTTCACCTTCGCGAATTTTAATGCATGGGAGAGATATATTTTTCTCGTATGAGAATGTAATATAATTTGTTTCACCGATATTAAGAAAGAAAAAAAAAGAAAAACAGTATATTTCCAATATAGATGGTGCAAAAGTACCATCATTGGTTTTTAAAATCTCTTAAAATTAATACACTTAGATGATACACACACACGAGTATTGTAAAACTCGTGTCACTAGTCGAAAAAAAATGATTGAGGGCAATGTACTCCTAATCTTGCTTAATCTACATTTGAGGCTTATTTTATTACTTTTAAGCCACAATGAAACCTTTTTTCTACCCTAGGATTCTACCGTAGGAGTTGGATTATACCGTAGGAGTTCTCCGTGGACGCACGCTTCAAGTCACAGGAGCTAAATTGCTAAGAATGTGAGGAAAGGAAAAATTCCACGACGTGCCCTCTACCTAACTAAATGTTGACAGTGAATTTCAGTGTCGAATTGACTCAGTTGTGATCATTTTAACAGGCAGATCAGAGTGAGTGGCGCGATGTGTAAAGTTGTGGAGCTATGCTGCTGCCCTCGCGGTGAGGTGAACCGCAAGCAAGCTCACCCTCGCCCCCTCAACCCCCGCTCCATCCCTTTAAACTACCTCCCGTCCTAACGGGGAACAAACAACAAGTGCCGTGGTCTCCAGCGTCGAAAAAATAGAAAGTGTACTCAGGTAATTTCGCATCTTTTGGGAAAATAACAGTGACCATCATTCGTGAACTATTTCTATGTTGCAATAGAGTATGAATGTTGAAAAATCTCTAACGTACACAATCAATTCCTGATTCACCAAATTGGCTTACATTATTATCTTGTGCTTTTGATGGAAAATGTTGATTAACAAGTGACGTAAAATCTGAGAAGGATAAAAACATTTATCATCTTTGGTTTGACTCATCTGTTATTGCAAAAAAACATTATGTTGAGTGTATATGACGCTTAATTTAGACATTTAATTCACAAAATTGTGTCTCAAATTACTTTTCCTGTAGGTAACTGTCGTTTTATCGAGAAACTTTGGTGAAATTGTGACGTATAACGTGGAAGAGGGAGAACAATTATTGTAAATGTGAAACGTTGTCAAACTGAGCGAGTAAAATGTGAAACCCTGTACATGTCTGAAACAATAGACCTTTACGAGGGCTCTGTCATACTATCTGTCATATTACTGTCATGCCAAAAGTATACTATCAGTGAATGTTTTTGCTACCTGTAGAACTGCGAAAAGAAAAAAATAACTATTGTCTTATTTCTGCTTAAAACAGTGCAATTTAAATACAAAGCTAACAAAGTAGTGCCAGCAACACGAAGGAAATGGTGTGCTCAGCCCAGTCTCGAACGATGGGCCTGTCTGAAGTGTCCTTGTTCCCTCAATCACCCCTCACCGAGCCCGTTCACCCCCCCCCCCCCCCCCTCTTCCCGTACCCCTGCCTCCCGTACCCCTTCAGAGCACGGCAGATCCTAAACTTTTTCGCTCCAAGCAACCAGAGAAATTACGTTTGATTTGATAAATTTTTGGTAATGTTTAACATCTCAGTGAAGTTTTGTTCACTTCCTACGTGGCCAAGACGACAAATGTGCACGAAAGAATTATTGTGTTTCGTACCTCCGTTTGCCTACTGACACCGAATGGTTTAAAGACACCGATAGTTTGAAGTGTGCTACCAGTAAGAACAACGGGTGAACGAGAAGTTGAAAATATTCAAAATTACCAGAGAAAATATGATAAAAAGTGCAACTGACCTTGAACTGACTTTAATTAAAATATGTTTCTCACTAAAAGCGACTTATAAAAAAAATCGCGACTCATGTCGGAGACTGACCTGGTGGTACAAAATGCAAAATTACGTACAGCAAATTTCGAGAAACAGACATTTCGAACTCAGAGCATCACTGAGCGTAACCAACCGTCATCATGAAGACGTCATTGTTCACGGCCAGCCTCAACCCTCCCTGTTCCACGCCTCCTTCCTCCAGCAATAAAGAGCAACCCCTCTTCTCTCAGCTGTAAGCTTCAATACTTCGATAAACGGCTTGGATTTACCTCACTTTTCATAAAATACTTGCTGAGCGAGGTAAAACTTTAGCAAATCAGTATCAGTGATATATATACAAAAGCCACTTCGTTCTCAAAATCCAGTCATAGCCATGCAATTACAACGCACGATGTATCATTACGAGACTCGCTTCGCAGGCCGGAAAGTGTCGTTCTCTGCACAAATGTTGCCCTAAACAACATCCCGAAAAAATGGTTCTCTCAGGGGCAAACATACAACCTTACCAAGCAAAGTGCCTGCAAGCAGGGGACCTACATCCTCTCACTCACAAGATTCTAATGCTCAAAAGACAGGAGACTTGTTAACAGCTGCCAGTAACCCCGTCAAAAATGTGTGCCACCTTCCGAAGCAACGTCAGTGAAGACTATGCAACTAATATCGCCGGATGAGGGAAAACATATCTGCCAAACCTCCAGCAATCATTTGAAGGTTCGAAGCAGTAAAGTTGCAGCCGCAGCTCCACAACAGCCTGCTGCGCCTCATATGAACAAGCAAAACAGCGCACAAGCTCCCCAGCTCTGCGTCAACAACAACGCTCCAAACTGTCCGCCAGTGGCGGGGACACAAACACCATCCCCATCAGAGGTACAAGACAGAATAGTTGTTATTGATAAGGACATTTCAAGTGTGGTAGACTCTCCTCATTCTCCAGATTATATGTTCGATAATATTCGCGCACAAACCGATACTGGCAGTAAATTACCCCAAAGCGCAAGCTGTGAAAACAAAATAAAATTTCCAGCACAGAGCAATAGAAAAACCACTGTTGCTTCTTTAAAATGGCTACTTGCACCCGCTTCAAATAACACGCTCTCAAAAAATTCATGAAATTATTCACAATTTGTCTCTAACAGCAGCGTTTTTCAATAAATCCCTAAGACAACGTGAGCCTCCCAGCCCGTCGTCGATTTTCTCTACAGTATCAAACATTCAGAACCTAACCGAGCAACTTTTTGCTTTAAATTCACATATAAGTTCTCAAGACCTTGCACCTGTGGTACCTGCTAGTATCTCTTGTGAAATCGACTCCAATTGTCGAGAACCTTACGATACGTTGCTGCTAGGTGATAATATCCTAAGCACGATCAGAAGAAAGGACATCGGTCGCTCGTGCTGGATCAAAACTGTTCCAAAACTTCGATGACCTTCTCCATACTATAAATTGCATGCCTAAATTCAAAAATTATACACTAAGTTTTGATGGTCTCTGCCACTTGCCCTCAGGCCTTACTCGCATCAAACAACAAATTGTAAGGAAGTACGCACTTTCTCGTATTTATATTGCCAATGCTTGCAGTGCAAACGAATTCAACAAAGCGATGAATTTTTGCAAAAACCTGGATTTAAACTTGATTCAATTTCAAACTTACCCAGGTAATGAAAATGGTGACGCACTCAATAACTTTCAATGGCCTCGGGCCCAGGAAAAAAACTTTTGTTTCTTGGACAACTTGTAATGAAATCAACGTTACGAATCACCGTGCCATATTGTCCTCGTTTCAACAAATGCCAAGCAATTAGTGGAATTGTAGTTCATTCCAATGAATCGAAAACTTCACGGAATGAGACAAATAGTCTCACTTTAAACTTTAAAAAAGAATATAGGCCTATGCACATCACTGCACATGGTACACCAATCCTTCAAAATTGATTGCGTCACCAAGCAGAGCTCTGAGTAACTCACTGACCCATAGCATGAGGAACGTGAATAAGCCTGAGCCCTTCCCTGACTCCATCTCAGACAAATATAATGTCAGTATGAAAAATAAATTTGCGTTACTTGCAACAGACACAAAAAGTGATTGCGACATGCCCTCCTTTTCAACCAATTCTCAACTTTCCAGTGAGTACGCAGGAACCGAGGAAAGTCAAGCGAATACCGATATTCAAAACTGTTCCATAGAAAATCAAATTATTCGAAAAAAAATCTGATGCCTCTGCCAAGCCTCCGTCGAACGACCAAACCAATACTGCTACCGAAAAATCAACAGTGAATCAAATCTGCAAACGCGTTGCAGACACACTGGACGACTTGAAACGATCGCTCAAAATGGAGCCTGCTTACACTTTAGGTGACGGACACTGACTCCTCCCCGCCGTAACGACGCAGCTTGCTTCACAACAAATATCGAAATGGAATTATACATCTCTAAAAAAAGCCTTCAAAACTCAGAGCTCCAGAAACAAGGACCAGTATACAGAATTCGTTGACAAGAACTGTTGACAAGAACAAGATTCGTTGACAAGAACAAGAACACGCAGTTGGAGACCTCATACCCCAAATACTTTCTAATGTGACGAAAACACCAATTCACGTATTTGATGAAAGAGACAATGGGATTTGGAAGACGACAATCTCCCCTACATCAAATGCTCTGATAAAATGTCCTCCGGTAAGCACACACCAGAAACAGGACCACTATAGCACACTCTTGAAAATGCGTGATGTAAATCGTGTTGCTCCCGCCCTTATTTTGTGACTAAATACCTGTGATCAAATTGAGTTTGAAGCTGAAATCACAAACAATGAACGCGGCAATAAAGACCTAGAGACGAATACTAAATGCTCTGCTAGACCTAAAAAATGCAATAACTCCACTAAAGATCTGCCTATTGAGATAAATAATATCAAAATATTGCACATAAATGCTCGCAGTCTCAATGGTAAAATGGATGACGTACGAGTAATGTTGATCACTAACGATATCGATATTTAATGCGTATCTGAAACATGGTTCAATTCACGAGTCGAAAGCTCATATCTCAGCATTACCGGGTACACATTGTACCGTTATGACGGAGTCAAAAGTAAGAGAGGTAGAGGTTCATGCATTTTCATCAAAGATGTCTACTCTACATCCTGAGTTCCGATAAAAGAAAAATGCAAAGACATAGAAATGGTATGGCTCAATGTTCAAGTAAACAAACACAAGTCTTTCATTATCGGCAGTCTTTACAGACATCTGTCAGTATCTCTACGTCCAACATTAGATTTCATTGAAAATACGCTTAAATCAATCTCTGCAGCCAAAAAGCCTTTCTATGTTTTCGGAGATTTTAACGTAGATCTGACAAATAAAAACAATCAGCTAAGCAAGATGCTGCACAGACTTAACCTTTCTCAAATGGTCCAAGAACCAACGCGTATTACCAACACTTCCAAAACTCTTCTTGACCTACCAATTACAAACAATCCCCAAGCAGTACTCAGCACAGAGATCTTACCGTCGTTTTCTGATCACCATTCGGTAGAATACCAAATCGATATTGTAAAAGCGAAACAGAAATCTAGTTACATTACATATCGCATGAAAAACCACTACTCCCCTGAAATATTTCAAGAAAAGCTATTAGACAGATGGAGTGAATTTCAAGGCATGGAAAACACCGATGATGTCAATCTACATGTTTCGCTTTTCAACGAAAATTTCGGATCAGCTCTTAACGAATGCGCACCTTTCACTACAAAGAAAGTTAAGCCAAAAATTCCTAAATGGAAAACAGATGAGATAAAACAGTTGAGCAGAGCTAAAAGAAATTTGCAGCGTGAGTATAAACTGAATAAATCAAACAGTACGCGTCGAAAATTATATACGAAGAAAAGTTAAGGAAGCAAAACGGGACTACTTTCACGAAGAACTCTTGGCGGCAAAACAAAACCCTAAAAGAACTTGGGAAATCATTAGAGAAGTGGCTCAGTATAAAAATTCAGACTGCAAAAGCACTTTTGACAACCCCTCAAAAATGGCGAATGACTTTAACACTTTCTTCTCAAAAGTTGGCGAAGATGTTTTCAATGAAGTATCCAGGACAGTTTCAGACACATTTACAGGGGCAAATCTGAGCGATGTTTCATCCCCAAATAGTAGCAACAAGTGGAGACCAAAGCCGGTTAGCGTCATAGAGATACGAAAAATCTTATACTGATTACAGAATACTAAAGCGACTGGACATGAGGGCATAAGCCTCCAACATATAAAAGACAGCTTCCCTGTCACAGCACCCTTTATTCGCTAGATAATAAATATATCTATAGCCACAAACAAGTTTCCCGATCAATGGAAACTATCCATTATTAAGACATTACATAAATCTGGTGAGATCGACATAGCGTCAAACTACAGACCAATCAGTCTCCTGCCTGTTATGTCCAAAATATTAGAAAAAGTAATAACAAACCAGCTCTCGTCTTACATAGACGAGTCACATCTACTGCATCGCAATCAATATGCTTACAGAAGGAATACCAGTACTCAGGACGCCCTGTTAAACATAACAGAAAAAATTTACAATGATATAGACCAAAAAAAATTAATTCTCTTACTATTACTTGATCTCTCCAAAGCTTTCGACTGTGTTGAGCATAAGAAACTTCTACAAAAATTTCAAACCTCAGAATAAACACTCAGTGGTTTGAAAGCTACCTACTAAGCCGCTCTCATGCAGTGTGCTTGAATAACAAAATGTCATCATTCATACCAAATAATTTTGGCGTTCCTCAAGGTTCAATCATCGGCCCACTCCAATTTTCAATTTTTATCAATGATTTTTCCACCATACCGGCAAACACAAAAATCTCAATGTATGCTGATGGTGTACAAATTTCCATAACAAGCTCATCAGCGGATTTAAAAGAAACACAAGCCAACGCTGAAAACATTCTGAGAAATCTGAAATTGTTGTATGACCATAATGGCCTCAAACTTAACGCAAGTAAAACGCAATGCATTATTTTTGGATCACAGAATGTGACTGAAAATTTACCACCATTCAAGCTAACATTTGGAGACGATACAATTGATTCAGTAGATAAGGTTAAAAATCTGGGTGTTTGGTTTGACAAAAATATGACTCTCAATTCACACGTCGAAACAATGTGCAACAAATTTAACGGAACCTTAATGTTCTTTCATCGCATTAAGAATACACTTGACGAAAAATCTAGATTATTAGTCATTCAGTCTTTAGTTTTATCGCGTCTGGACTACTGCAGTCTTGTGTGGGGAGATTTACCTCAATGTCGTCAGGAAGAGTTGCAAAAATGTATAAACTTCGCCGCCAAAGGGGTATGCAAAGGAAATTTCAATAAATACCATCATGTCACCCCTCTTCTAAGAAAACTCGACTGGATCCCAATACCGAACAGATTCATGATCCAAAAAGCTCGACGAGTATTCACCTCTCTGTACCTCGTCCAAAGTAATGCAGAGGTGGTAAAATTTTTTCCATCTAATATCCCAAACGAAAGACCAAATCGGAGGAACGATGTTGTAGTCAGTTACCGTTCATCTAACGTGGGACAATAAGCTCTCTCAGTTTCTGGAGCTTTTCTGCAGAACAAGCTTCACCAGCATATCAAAAACTCTAAAACTGTTAAAGAATTTAGAGTGAATGTGTCACGTCCCTTTTCATCTCTGTCATAGGGCTTGCAGCATTTCGGTGTGAACTTCCCATCTATCAGAAATTTTAATTTTCCTGAAATTTCTGTTAGAAAATTAGAAACTATTTCATTTTACGTTTGCTAAGCCATTCGTATATTCATCTTACTTATTTCTGTCGACAACAATGAGCACCACAGCCGCCAGTTCAATGCAGCAGAACGAACGTTCTTGCCATAATTAGGAGTATTTCCTCATTTTTATTTTGTTATTTCTTTTCGTTTCTGTATTAATATTTAACGTCCGTATGACAAATATTTGATGTACGCCCAAAGTTAAGGAACTCAATTTAATTATGTGGAGCTTGAAGAGCCTGAAAATTTAGGAAGTCACCAGTTCAATGTTCTGGTTGCCGGTTTAAGGTTGGAAATTTGTTTGATTTCAAATAAAACAAAGTTTGGTGTTCCGTGGTATTTTGAGGTCACTAGATGCCTGGGACGGCATCAATATTGAATATGGCCGCTTGCCCAGAAGGAGTAGGGTCCGGACGCAGTATTTTCAAGCGTCAAATAATCAAACAAGTAATCTTATACAAACCAAAATTCGAACCATCACTTGGGTAGAATGAGAGAATAGACTATCTCGCATTGTTTATTAAACGGAGGTTGAAGGTTGACGGGCGAGGCTTGATTCTTGGTTCGTGAGATGTTCTTTGGAAGAGTCCGAGGCGGTTGAAGAACTTCAGACTATGAGTTTCCAGCTCAGGCTTGTGGGAGCGTGTACTGGAGTGAGAAGTTCAGAATGGTGTGAAGTGTGGAAGGTTCCGACGCTAAGTGGGAAAGCTTAACGGTTGGGTAAACTCGGTAGTAATAACGGCTCTCGACCCAATAGTCTAAACTGGAGATTCTTAGAGGCTTAGCTGCAGGGATGCAGGCCTTCCAGATTACTAAGTTTGAAGAGGAGGAGAAGGAGGTAATCTCCTTCTAATCTTAATGCAGGGTGGCTGCAATTAAGAGGTTAGGGTTTGGCTCCTTAACGTGTTGGTGAGTGCGTGGAATGTGTGGTCCAGTATATGCTGTGAGGGAACATCGAGCTGGATTAATTTGCACGATAACGAGCCTATTCATACACATGAGCAAGACTGCTGCAATCCGCTGCTTACAAGAAGAACAATGGCAGAAGTCTAGTGCTAAGGGCAGTCCGCAGCTCCAGTGCCCGATTTGCAGCCTGAATCATCTTAACACCCAGAACCGGTGTTCAAGACCAACTGGTCATAAGCTCTATCTTGATATCACAAGCAGTAACACAACTGAGTATGTAATCTAAATGAACTAACAACTAGAAGTAAAATAGCTACAGCACTGAGGTACTTCAATAATGTACACAAAAATAAGGGAATCTTAGACACCAAATATGAGAAAAGGTGAGGCCTCTTATTCTCTATAATTCAGATGAGCAAGAATTGCTTCTAGGCGCAATGTAGTAACTAGAAAAATACATATAAAAAGGAGTAGCATATAAAAAGGCACAGCAGTATAAACAAACTAAGGATGGAAACAAAGTTACAGTGATTTAGCAAAGGTTAGCAAACGCTCAATTAAATTCAGGGAAACAATATTGAACTCACTCATAAATGATCTTTGTGGACAGCAAAGTGTCTTAAAACACTATGGCTCAGCACTGATAAAATATCTAAGGAGCTAATGCCAACATCGTAATAATATTGAGAGCACAATAAAGATTAAGCGGAGGCTAGCAAAACAAAAGGGAAACACAATGAAAGACTTAACATTAAACACTTGTTACTTACATATGCTCCTCTGGGGCCGAGGCACTACACTCAGACGAATCTCTTACGTGAATGACGGACTCTGCCTGAGGAGGCTGGCTTTATATACGTAAGATAACCGAAAGCTTGAGAAATGGTTCTGCATCAAAAACGCGTGAGAGCTAATTTTCGGAAATGTTGAAATATTTCGGGTCAAATTGTAATAGATTTCGGGGTAATGTTGAATGACAATAGTAATCTAAAATTGTGAGAATGATCGCGTTAACTTTATTTAATTTTTAGAAGATGGTTTGAATAATTTATGAAATTGAGACTGAAGTGCGGCTGAGGGCGTTCACTACAAATGTACCATGAAATACATTTTGTGTGTACACCAATAAACAGGTTTATAGATGTGAGGGTTGTGCAAAGTTTTTAATGAATAAAATTTTGGCTAACGTTATCTCGCTATTTCAAAATCATTCTCGAAGATGTTTTCAATCGATTTTCGGCTAAGCTGGGGGGAGGGGGTAATTTAGGCATTTCATTTAGCCTTTTTATTTTTTTCCGTGCGTTCAGCGCACACTAGCACTGAACTTTCAAATCGGAAAAAACTCTAAATTTCTGTAATTAAAATTATCACTTTGGATCATTGCCTAATCTACCTATATGTGCCAAATTTTATGAATATTCTCCACCCAGATGTGATATCCGGCCACAATGTTACTCCATTTTATCTCATGTACACATGTCCGTAAGATGCTGAAGAGTTGTGTTGTTTCTTGACTGTAACCTGAGTTTTCTTAAAAATTTCTATGAAGAAATTAAAAATCAGTTCATTTTCATGTTTTTCGAAGTCTTTTCCTTTTAGTTATTTTTTTTTGCGAAAAATTTCTTAGGATTACAGTGAGCTCAACTGTCATTTTCTGTGAAGTAGATGGTAGGTTGTTTTTATCTTTTTATTTCATATAGGTATTTTTTTCTAATATTTCATTTTCAATAAGTATATATATCAATATGTGTGTGTACGAGTGTAGGTATATATATGTATCTACATAAATAGATATACATGTTTCTATTTTATTTCTTTACGCAAAAACCATCCGGTTAATAAATTTTATTGCACTAGCAAAATGATTCAAACATGGACTTCCCCAGAGGGCATTTCTGTGAATCGGATTAATGACAAATATAATTAATGAAATAAAGTGCAATTTGAGCATATGAATCGTGGTAAATTATCTTTCTGTCCGTATGTTGTACAAGCTATGAATTTTGATTTTGAGTATATGTTTGTTTACCCATTTCTGCCAATATTTTGTAGATATTTGTCAATCATGAGTGGTAACCGACACTGTATCTCCATTTTATCCCATGTACCCATGTCCGCATGATGTTGTGGTGAATATTGAGAAGATATGGAATATGTTTTGATGGTGATAGGGCTTTGCATATTTTTAGGGCATATTTTTCATTTCTCATTCAACTACCCTTGACAGAGATAGACTATTGGCACGCCACGTATGGTTTGTCTATTAGTACGCCTCGTATATTTTGTCTATTAATATGCCTCGTATAATCTATCTATTTGTACACCTCTGATAGCTTGTCTATTAGTACACCTCGTATAGTTTGCCTATTATTATGCCTCGTATGGCTTATCTATTTGTACACCTCGGATGGTTTGTCAGTTAGTACTCCTAGTATAGAACTTTTGTTAGACTATGAGCACACCACGAATGGTTTGTCTATTAGTACGCCTCGTATATTTTGTCAATATGCCTCGTATGGTCTATCTATTTGTACACCTCTGATAGTTTGTCTATTAGTACACCTCGTATAGTTTGTCTATTAGTATGCCTCGTATGGCTTATCTACTTGTACACCTCGGATGGTTTGTCAATTTGTACTCCTCGTATGGAACATTTGTTTTAGGATTTCCTATATTAAGAAACTTTTAAAAGCCAATATGTTGGCATGTATCTCATGTGGCAACTTGGAAATAAACATTTTTTTTTTTTCCTTTTTTCTTATGGAGTTCATTATTTATACTCTCCGCGATCATAGTGGGATTTTGGTTCGGAAGGACCGCAGAAAGCGTGCTGTCATTGGCAAAAAAAGTATGAATTTGAAGAATGATGTAGATTTCACAATTTCATTGATAAAAATCAGAAATAGAAGAGGCCCAAAGACAGATCCTTGTGGAACTCCATGGCTAATTGTCTGTGGGTCTGATTTTGCGTCGCCAATGACAACGTATTGCTTCCGATTTGTTAGGTATGATTTGAAGCAATCATGGGACCCCCTCGAATGCCATAACAGTGTTGTTTCGAGAGTAATTTGTTATGGTCCACACAATCGAATGCTTTTCGAAAGTCAAGAAATACGGAGAAAACAAGCTTTCCTTCATCTATATTAGAATGAAGGCACTGTAAATGATTTAATACGGCTTGTGTCGTCGATTATTTAGAATGAAAACCGTATTGTTTGTCGTAGAGAAAAGATTTTTGTTCAAAATAAGGATACACTTTTTATACACAATTCTTTCGAAAATTTTGCAAATAATTGGCAGTACAGAGATAGGTCTATAATTATCAATGCAATTTTCATCACTATTTTATTGAGGTTAGGGTAAGTAAAGCGAGACACTTGGGATTTATTTATTGTCAGTAACACACAGCAGGACTATAATAGAGTGGATAGCCCTACACTAGAGCACAGTATAGGTTCCACATAGACACAACACAGTCACAGTGCTGAACAAAATAGACAATGTAATGACACATCAATTTAGGTAAATAGTTCACTCACCTCTGGGATACCTTAACTTAAATACTCAATTCTTAGGACTGTGGCTAGTAAGATAGAGCGGAGATTGGTGGGAATATATAGTAAAAGAGTCGAGTAAGATTAAGTACATTAGTTTAGAAATTAAGGGAACCATGCTCTCCGGTCGGCCAAAATTTGGTTTTCCATCCGTAGATTTTTTTCTATCGGACTTACGTCCATGAAAATTCGCAGACTACTAGATCTCTAGATTTCCCACAACTTTTCTTCTATAAGTTTTTTTGCATTGGGACATAGAAAATGAGTTATTCATGATAAATAAATAAAAATATATATATACCATTCGTTATAATGGGGCCGAAATTTGAAAAGCTAGAGCAATGCGGTTTGTTGCATGCGAAAGTACAACGTATTCTCCAAAAATGTTACTTACCGGTTTTTGAATTTGAATTCATTTTGAATTTATAGAATTTTTTAAAAAAGCTAAAGTCAGAGTTTCAGTTTAGGGTAAAAAGTCTACGGAAGAAATTTCACGTAAAAATTTTTGAAAATCAACCAAGTAACAGATGTAGATTACACATGTGACTTCCAAATGCATCAAACCGCATTGCTCTAGCTTTGCAAACTTCGGCCCCATTGTAACGAATGTCTTGACAACCTACTTGTTTTATAAAACCAATTTTAAAGTAAAAAATGCTTCTCCTCCTACATTTTTTGAGCTTCAGTAATGATTTTGGTATCATTGGATGCAGAAAAACAAGGGCTTTACAATGTATTAGGAAGTTTTTCAAAATTCTTTCTTGTTTCAAAGTTATGACGTCATAAATTTGAATTTTCATGGGAATATTTTTATTTTTTTCATTTTTTCATTTTTTATTATTATTGGAAATTTGAGGGAAAGCATTCAATTTTTTGGAATGTCCACGTTATTCTGCATCCAATGATACCAAAATCATTACTGTAGCTCAAAAACTATCAGAGAATAAGCATTTAGAACCCCCCCCCCCCCCAAAAAAAATGTCGTTTTCCATGGTTTCCCATTTTCTTTTCAGGAAAATCGCATTTTGTCATGAATGATAAATGATTCTAAATTGCATTTCCTATCAGTATACCAAATTTCATTGCTCTAAATTCAATAATAAAAAAAATATTCGAAAGGGGGATGCTTACCTTGAGGAATATGAATGATGAAATAGCTATATAAAAAGAATGAAAAAAAATTTAAAATTTGAGAATTTTTTTTTAATGTCCACATTATTCTGCATCCAATGATACCAAAATCATTACTGTAGCTCAAAAACTGTAGGAGAAGAAGCATTTAGAAAACCCCCCAAAAAATGTCGTTTTCTATGATTTCCCGTTTTCTTTTCAAGAAAATCGCATTTTGTCATGAACGATGAATGATTCTAAATTGCATTTCCTATCAGTGTACCAAATTTCATTGCTCTAAGTTCAAAAATGAAAAAAAGGTCCGTAAGGGGGATGCTCTCCCCCTCCCGGGGGGGGACGTTAGCTCTGGCATACGTTCCTGATATTTTTACAGGCATTCGGGGACATATCTCAAACTCATTTAAAGCAATAAAAAAAAATCGGGAGAATCGACCATTGGACTGCAGATGCCCCGAGCATGGTTCCCTTAAGAAGTTAGATACCAACCACAGTAGGTAAATACACACTCGGCCCACATTTACTTGTTGTTGTTGAGCCCGAGACCACTAGCAGACTGACTTGCGAGTGTTGCTCTCTCGAGCGTTGCCAACTTTTGGTCTCTCTAACTAGAACTTACACTACTCGCTATATTACACCCCTCCCTCCTTAATTAGAAACCCCCCCCCCCTGTATCCCCAGTCCCCTTATTCAATATAGTCAATCCACACCACAGGCTTCCGAGCCCGGGTAGACCTGCGTGAGATGCTAGCACTTGGAGGCTCGTGCATCCTAGCCTCCTGGGTGGGAATCGGGTAATCAGGTGTTTCGGAGTCAGGTTCATTGGTCGGAGGTGGTGGGTATGAATTTTGAGCAGGTTGTGGAAACACAACGGTTTCCTCCGTAGGTTGTTCCAAGGGTTCAGGGATGGTGTTCGAGCAGGTAGTAACTTGGTCCTGGTGTCGACGAACGACCTCTCCCCCCTTCAGTTGGCACTTGTAGGATACCGGGCCTGTTTTCTCAATGGTGGTAGCAGGGGTCCATTTTGGGGAACCCGGCGTGTATTGACGGACCATCACAGGTGACTCCGGCGGAATGTCAACCGCACGAGACCCTGGGTGGTATCTTTTCTGAGCGTCCTGGCGTTGAGCGACCTTGGACGCGATTGCTTCTGATGGCCAAAGTAGATCAAGACGGGAGCGAACTTTCCTGCCTAGCATCAGCTCGGCCGGCGTAACACCTGTTGTCGAGTGGGGTGTCACCCGATAGTTGAATAGAAACCTGTCTAGTGCTAGGCGTAGGGGTTCCGTTGACTTCCGTATATTCTTCTTGAACGTTTGTACCATACGCTCTGCTTGTCCATTTGTTGAAGGATGATATGGTGCGCTTGTAATATGCCGCATACTACATGCCTTTACGAATTCTTGGAATTCCGCCGATGTGAAACACGTTGCATTGTCCGAAACAATTGTTACCGGAAATCCAAATGTTGCAAAAGTGTGTTTCAGCCACGAGATCGTTTCGCTAGAGGTTGTAGTCGTTGTGGGAAAAATTTCAACCCACTTAGAGTGTGCATCCACGATCACTAGATAGTATTTTCCATCCATTGGGCCCGCGTAGTCAATGTGTATGCGATGCCAAGGCTTCGCAGGCAATTCCCACGGATGGAGTTCAGCTTTCGTTGGTGCAGCTCGAGTGCTCAGGCACTCGCTGCATGACTTAGTCGTTTCTTCTAGATCTTTGTCCAGCAGGGGCCACCACACGTAGCTGCGGTCTAATTCCTTCATCCTGGATGATCCTGCATGGCCAGAGTGAAGTTCATCCACAATGGCTTGTCTGAGAGCTTGGGCTACAATAATTCTTGCTCCCCAGAGCACACAGCCATTTTGTGTGGACAATTCGTCTCGCCTCCTAGTATACGGAGCGAGATCAGGGTCACCAATTACCGTCAAAGGCCAGACTACTTGGCAGTATTTGTATTCCTTTGAAAGTACTGGGTCCCTTAGGGTGCCGTCGCGAATGTGGGTGCTGGTGACTGGAGCTGACTCGAGGAAGTTTACTAAGGACGTCCATTCCGCAGGAATGGGTGTGGCTTCCTCGGGAGTTGTCAAAGGTAGACGACTGAGAGCATCAGCCGTCCCCAACAGCACGCCAGGCCGGTGACGCAAGGTGAACTTGTAGGATTGCAGCAGAAGAGCCCACCTTTGAATGCGCCCGGATGCCATCGGAGGAATGCTTCTACCCGGATCAAATAGTCCTATCAAAGGTTTGTGGTCCGTAACCACAGTGAAGTCCTGTCCCCACAGGTAACAATGGAATTTTCTGAGTGCAAACACCATGGCCAGAGCTTCTTTCTCAGTCTGGGAGTAGTTGCGTTCTGTTGCTGTTAGAGTTCGGGAGGCAAAATAGGCGGGGCGTTCAATTCCGTCGATAAGGTGACACAGCACCGCTCCCACACCATACGCACTACTGTCAGCCACTACCACTATGGGTTTCTGAGGGTCGAAGTGGACTAAAGTCTGGGAGTCCAGGAGTGCTTGTTTAGATTTCTGGAATGCCCTCTCCTGACTTGCATCCCATTTCCAAGGAGTTTGATCCCTCAGTAAGGTATTTAGGGGCTCCAGCATAGTTGCAGATGATTTAAGAAATTTCCTGTAGAAGTTTAGGAGCCCAAGGTAGGCTCTCAGTTGGGTTACATAAGTAGGAGCTGGTGCATTCTGGATTGCTGCTACCTTCTCTGCGGTGGGGTGCAATCCATCCTTGTCAATTTGGTATCCAAGGTAGGATACCTGTGGCACTCCAATTTGGCATTTATCCATTTTCAGTTTTAGACCTGCCTCCTGTAGTTTAGATAAGACTTGATGGAGACGCTTGTTGTGCTCTTGCTCATTAGTGGCACTCACCAGGACGTCATCTAGGTAGCAGAACACTCCTGGGAGGCCCTGCAATAGCCCTTCCATGGCACGCTGAAAGATTCCAGGTGCAGAAGCTATGCCGAAGCTTAGCCTATTATAAGCAAACAGACCTCTATGGGTGTTGATCACGGTGAGCTCCTTGGATTCATCATCCAACGGAAGTTGGGCGTACGCCTGGGACATGTCTAGCTTGGAGTATATAACTCCTCCGGCTAACCCGCTAAATAAATCTTCCACTCTGGGTATGGGGTAGGTATCAAGCCTCGTGGTTCTGTTGACGGTTAACTTGTAGTCCCCACAGATGCGGATGCTTTGATAAGCCTTGAGCACAGGAACAATAGCCGCTGCCCACCTCGAGTATTGTACAGGGGTGAGGATACCTTCCTGCACCAGTCTATCTAGTTCTGCCTCCACCTTAGGTCTGAGTGAGTAGGGCACATTCCTGGCTTTACAAAACTTAGGTACTATGGTGGGATCAGTCTCGATTCTAAACTTCCTGCCCTTAAAGCAGCCTAGACCTGGTTGAAAAAGGTCGGGGAATTTATTTGCTAACTCTTCAGGGCAAGTGATCAATTTGTTGACATTATTTGATACTATCGTTAGCCCAAGGAAATCAATCAGGTCCCTACCCAGCAAGGCTGGCCCCTCCCTGTCTACAACCACAATAGTTGCTAGCTGAGGAACCATAACACTAGATTCACGCTGGATGTTAGCCCTAATCTCCCCACAAACTACTAGCTCCGCTCCCCCATAAGTCCTAAGCTTAACATCAGAAGGTCTCAGCTCGGGTCTTGACTTAGCTGGTATTTTAGAGTAGGTGGCCATTGAAAGGATAGACCTGGCAGCACCTGTATCTACCTCCATCTCTAATGGTAGACCATTTAGTAACAATTTTATTTTGATTGGGGGTTTCATTTCCTCGGCTAAAGAAAATATTTCCCCATAACACCCATGATTGGGGGCTGGGTAGTCTGCACTGGTTCCATTGCTAATTCCATTAGGGTTAGGGTGGTTTTCCCTCCCCCTTTTTCCATGCATAGCATGCACAAAATTATTTTTGTTGCCTTTATCAGATTTCTGCCCTTTTGTTAGTTTGAAACAGCATTTTTTTAGATGACCTTTTCGGCCACAACCATGACAATTACTGTCTTTATAGGGGCAATCTCTACGCCAGTGTAAACCACCACAGCCGCTGCATGCTGATTTGGGGCTAGCTTGTGCCTGAGTCTTGCCCTGAGGCTTGTACGCAGTTTGCTTAACTCTGCTCTGACCTACATATAGAATTGAATTTGGTTGCCTCAACCCCACTGTTTCTCTCAGTGTGGTTTCTTTAGCAGTAGCTAGATCCATGGCCTTTTGCCATGTCAGGCCAGCTTCATTCAGCAAGCAATTTTTAATTTCAATACTGGACACACCCAAAATTAGTCTGTCCAGTAAGGTTTCTTCTAGCACTTCCTGTTTGAAATTACAGGTAGGAGAAAGGACTTTCAAACTAGCCACAAAATCAGCAATGCTTTCCCCTTGTCTCTGGTTCCGCTTATGGAACCTAAACCTCTCAAAGATCTGATTTCTTGTTGGCTTAAAATGCCGTCTCAACGCTTCCACAATCTCGTCATAAGTAGCATCAAGGACTTTTTTAGGAGACATAAGATCTTTTATAAGCCTAGCAATTTTAGGACCCACTAGTGAAATTAGTGTTGGGGCTTTTTCTTTTTCCCCTATTTTGTTTATTACAAAATAGCAGTGTAATCTAGTTTCATAGTCTCCAAATTCTTCCTCTAAAGGATTAAATTCTCCCACTGAACCTATCAATGGCATTTTGAATTTTTTAGTAAGTCAAACACACTGTGAAAAGTAAAAAAAAATTTCACAGCACAAATAGTACAATCACTTGATCAATTCTGAGTTTCTTCACTAGTCTAGCCAGTCTAGCAGCACCAGTGAGCAGAACAACAACAATAACGAAAAAAATTCACCAGGCAAATTCTATGTTCCCTCACTAGTCACTACCCCTTAGTCACTCCCAGCAGTTCTACAAACATATCGTCGCCAGTATAATAGAGTGGTTAGCCCTACACTAGAACACAGTATAGGTTCCACATAGACACAACACAGTCACAGTGCTGAACAAAATAGACAATGTAATGACACATCAACTTAGGTAAATAGTTCACTCACCTCTGGGGTACCTTAACTTAAATACTCAATTCTTAGGACTGTGGCTAGTAAGAGTAGAGCGGAGATAGGTGGGAATATATAGTAAAAGAGTCGAGTAAGATTAAGTACATTAGTTTAGAAATTAAGAAGTTAGATACCAACCACAGTAGGTAATTATATACACACTCGGCCCACATTTACTTGTTGTTGTTGAGCCCGAGACCACTAGCAGACTGACTTGCGAGTGTTGCTCTCTCGAGCGTTGCCAACTTTTGGTCTCTCTAACTAGAACTTACACTACTCGCTATATTACAAGGACACAGTAAGTTTACATCACGAACGATAGCGGTGGAGGGGGCTCCAGCCTAGCCCGAGAACCATGAGCTCAGTTCTCAACGTAGAGTACTGTTTAAACACATTCTAACACAAGAGCATTGTAACATTATCAGTATTATACACATATACATTCAAGGTGCTACAATAAAGGTTTCAACACTCCTTCTCACATTGAATGTGTGTCAGATGAGACTATTCCTAACTTCGTTCTTAGTCTGGAGAACTTTTCTATGGGCAGGTTCTTAGTGAAAATGTCGGCGAGCATTTCATCGGTAGGGCAATACACTACGTCTATATCTTTGTTACTTACAAGATCCCGTACATAGGGAAACTTAATATCGATGTGCTTGCTCCTCCCATGATATTTGGGATTGTTGGCAAGACAGATGGCTGACTGGTTGTCTTCGTTTATAACCATTGGTTCCATTTCCAAAATTTAGATCACTGAGTAAGTGCTTCAACCATACAGTCTCTTGAGCCGCACCGGCAAGAGCAACGTATTCGGCTTCTGCAGTTGAGAGGGCTACACAAGTTTGTTTGTTAGATCTCCACGTAATTACCTAATTACTGAGGGTGAAACAATAACCAGAGGTAGACTTTCGGTCATTTTTATCACCAGCCCAGTCAGTATCAGAATAACCAATGCAAGTATCAGAACATTTGCCATACAAGATGCCTAGTTTAGAGGTGCCTCTCAAGTCTCAGGTACCTGAATATTCTCTTAACACACATCCAATGCTGTTCAAGAGGTTTGGAACTGTATTTAGCAACATTATTCACTGCGAATGCAATGTCAGGTCGAGTTCTGATTGACAAATACAAAAGGCTACCTACAGCCCTTTGATAAGTAACAAGGTCAAATTCGACATCATTTGGGGAGCATATCGGACTTACATTTACATCAGCGGGAGTTGCAACAGGTTTACAATTATCAAAGCCAAATTTTGACAACAGAGCCTCAGTATACGCAGTTTGATTTGAGAACACATTGTTTTTAGATTGTACAACACTTACACCTAGGAAGTAACTCAGCACACCAAGGTCCTTCATTTTGTACTCAGTAGAAAGACTCATCTTTATTTTATTTATTTCGTCACCAGACTCAGAAGCAATTATTAAATCATCTACATACACCGCCACAATACACAGTTTCTCATCTTGAATACGAGTGTATATACAAGCATCACTCTTAGATTGTACAAAACCCAATTTCTTCAAATAGCTATCGAGTGTAGTATTCCAACACTTAGGAGCTTGTTTTAGTCCGTAGAGCGATTTTTGTAGTTTACACACCAGATTTTTTTTGCCTTTGACAATAAAACCGTCAGGTTGAACCAGGTAGAGTTCTTCAATCAGTTTTCCATTAAGGAAGGCTGTTGTAACGTCCATATGATGGACTTCCATTTTATATTTGGCAGTTAAAGCTAGTACTGCCCTGACAGACTCAAATCGAACCACGGGACTAAAAGTTTCGTCGTAATCGGTGCCATATTTTTGTGAGTAGCCCTAAGCCACAAGGCGAGCTTTGTATGAGCAAATGCTTCCGTCAGGTCCGGTTTTTCTTTTAAAGATCCACTTCGATTTAATAGGTTTTTGTCCTTAGGACACTCTACAAGAGACCATACTTTGTTTTGATTTATAGACTCCATCTCATTCTCCATAGCTGTCTCCCATAGTTTTGCTTCTGGTCCACTGAGTGCTTCTTGAACACAAGATGGTATTTCAAGCTCATTTTTCATTAAATACACCCATTCACCAAACCTATCAGGAGCCCGTCGATACCTGGCTGATTGTCTAGGCTCCACTCCCTCCATCCCAGCCTCTGACTGTCTATGCTCCACCCCTTCCTCAGAGTCTTCTGGTTCTGATTCCTGAGGAAGAAAAGTGAAATTACCATCATTTACTTCTGAAAGCTCCTTCTCAATTGGCATCTTCTGAGATTCATTGAACATTTCGTCTCTACTCAAAAATATCCTTCTGCTGCTTATGTCATACAGACGATATCCCTTGGATCCACTTCCATATCCTACAAGGACACACGGTTTAGATTTTGGATCAATTTTTTCCCTCTCATCTTTGGGGACATGAGCGTACGCACTGCAGCCAAAGGTTCTGAGGGGTTGTACATTGGACTTGTGTCCATTAAGGGCTTGATAAGGAGTCATATCATTCAATGCACTAGCAGGGCTCCTATTTTTGACATACACGGCAGTTGATATAGCTTCACCCCAGAATAATTTTGGTAACTTTGAACCAGACAGCATAGCTCTGACAGAGTTAAGGAGAGTTCTATTCATTCTTTCTGCAACTCCATTTTGTTCAGGTGTCCTAGGCACAGTTTTTCATGGATAATTCCTTCCCTTTTTAGGAATTGTTCAAAGTCATTAGAGATGTATTCCCCACCGTTATCGGAGCGCAGAATCTTAATTTTGTGATCATAGTGATTTTCTACCAGAGATTTGAACTCCTGAAACACTTTAAAAACATCACTCTTATGTTTGATAATGTACACCCAAGTATATCTGGAGTGGTCATCTATGAAGGTTACAAAATACCTTCCACTCCCAAGTGATATGGGATTAAGCTTGCCACACACAT
This sequence comes from Morinoia aosen, assembly GCA_030386875.1. NCBI lineage: Eukaryota > Metazoa > Arthropoda > Malacostraca > Amphipoda > Talitridae > Morinoia > Morinoia aosen. The sequence goes on from CM059559.1 coordinate 45,274,355, forward strand.
CACTGTGAATTAGTTCTAAGGGTCGGCGTTCCCTTTTGTGATTTGTTTTATGGAACGGAAGCCTGTGATTTTTACCATCACAACAGTTTTTACAAAAAATGTTATCTCCACTCACAGAACAATCAAAACGTTTAACAAGATTCTTAGTGGCTAATTTCTTAAGACTATTAAATTGTAGATGACAGAATCGTTTATGCCACAGAATTTCATCAGAGGAAACGTTCATGCATTTAGCAGCTGAATTAAGGGTGCAATTAAGTTTATACAATTTTCCTACTTTACTGCCTAAGGCAATTAGTTTGTGGTCTTTATTTACAATCTTACATGAGCTTTCGTCAAAGTAAACTAAGTTTCCACTTTCTGTAATCTGAGGCGCAGATAGTAAATTGTAGGCTAAGCCAGGTACATACAAGACATTCTTAACAACACAGGTATCTACTAGACCTTTAAGCAACAACACCATAACTTCAACATCACCTACACCAACACTTTGCAAGTTTTTACCATCACCAACTTTAATGTTAATTGGACTAGATAGCTCATTCATACAGGAAAAATCATTCCTATTATTACACATGTGAGCTGTAGCTCCGGAATCTATTACCCAACAATTATTGATATTTATCACAGATAATGCACTGATATAATTGGTTTTACATGCTCCAAAATTTTTCTGGTCTTCTGTGTGGTTCTCATCTTCTTTCTTCAATTTTTCTTGATCGATCCAGCACTTGGTGCGTAGGTGTCCCATTTTTCCGCATTCGAAGCATCTTGAGTTTTTCAATTTGGAGGTCACAAGGGATTTTTCACTGAAGTCTGAAGCACTTTGGTTTTTCAGTTTTGCTTCTTCATTCAGAAGGCGCTCTGTCACAATATCCCATGACGGTAGTTTTTCGTGAGCTCCCAGTGCAGTCGCCAGTGTGGAGAAGTGGTCGGGGAGTAACGACAGCAAGATTATTACACGACTTTCTTCATCAACAGCGTCATCAATCACACTCAAGGACTCAAATATTTCGACAAATGCTTTGAGATGAGTTTGTAAGTCTTGATCTTCTTTTAGTTTCATGTTGTAGAGTCTTTTGCGTAGTCTGAACTTATTAGACCAAGTTTTCTTTTGGAATGTAACTTCAATTTTGTGCCACAGTTGCACATGGTCAGTAGGATCACCCAATAAATACAGTTGACTCGTTTCGACACCAAGCACAACTTTTGCAAGTGCACTGTCACGTCTTTCTTCAAATTTCCTTCGAGCAGTCTCGTCCGTAGTCTGTGGCATGGTTTCCGTTCCTCGAACCAAGTTCCACAGCTTTTCTTTCATTAAGATCATCTTCATTTGCAGCTTCCACGTAGGATAGTTTTTATCATTATGAGCCGTGAGGCAGTTCTTAGCACTTTCACTTACGGAGCCTGCCATGTTTCTTTCTCTTTCACTGTTTCTGTCTCACACAGTACTAACAGATCACCAACGTCTGTTCTCGCTGTCCCGGGCTGTTTTTCGCTTCGGGACTTAGGATAACCTCACTTGAAATTGTTTCTTCGGAAGGTTGTCTGGGCCCATAACCTATTGAGGTTAGGGTAGGTAAAGCGAGACACTTGGGATTTATATATTGTCAGTAACACACAGCAGGACGCAGTAAGTTTACATCACGAACGATAGCGGTGGAGTGGGCTCCAGCCAAGCCCGAGAACCATGAGCTCAGTTCCATGAGAACCATGAGCTCAGTTCTCAACGTAGAGTACTGTTTAAACACATTCTAACACAAGAGCATTGTATCATTATCAGTATTATACACATATACATTCAAGGTGCTACAATAAAGGTTTCAACATATTTTTAAAAATAGGGGTCACTCTGGCAAGTTTAAGAGAGTTGGAGAAGGTGCCTTGAAAAGTGATTTGTTTATAATATTAGAAATGCACGGTGCTATTATATCAGCTATAGCCTTAAGAACATTAACCAAAAACGTTTTTAATCCACTTGATTTAATTTTTCGAATTGTTTATGCACGTAATAACATCGGAGGGATTAGTTGGGTGAAAAAGAAAAAGTTATGTTCACGGACATGGTCCATGTATTGCAAGTAGTCTGTAGGTTTACTAAAGACACTATCGGCTATATTTTTTCCTATATTTAGAAAAAAGTTGGTAAACTCTGTTGCAATATCTTCTTTTTATCGTGACATTTTACATTTTCCCAAACGCTGGACTCAATAGTTTTTGTATCATTATTATTCGGTTGATGGCATGAATTAAGCAGGTGCCCAGTTTTTTTTTAATATCAGTTTTGTATTCAGTGAATTTTAGCGTAAAGTAGTTCTGCTTCGATGTTCGTTTTTGATATGTCACATGATTTCTGAATCTGTTATACGTTACTTAAGATTTTTGTCATTCGTATAGTAAGGCTAGGTACGCTTGACGTTTCTTTATATTGATAACGATATCTTCAGTAATCCAAGGCTTTTGTCTATTTTTTGGCGTAATTGTGCGGGTTATTATTGGACAACACCGGTTGTATGCGGTCGTTATATTTTCAGTCAAATATAGTGTTGCTTCGTCAATGCTAATCGCATTGTTGTCCAGTTCATAGACGCCCAATGACGGCGTTAACTCTCCTAGAACAGTTCGCATTCTTCCCAAGTTATATTCGTTTACACAACGATATGAAAAAGTGTCAGCGTGTGGGCTGGTACAGAGACTATAGACATTTTTATTGATGAGAAATACCGGGAAATGGTCAGATGAGTCAGAAATTGTTATTCCTGTAAGAAAATCAGTCGGATCTAACATAAAAATATTATCGAGTAACGTAGAAGATTCAAATGTAACATGTGTAGGTTTCGTGATGATTGGAAGGAAGGAGTTAGACTGAAAAAGGTTAAAAAAGGTTAGGTTAACATCGGCATCTTTGGGATGCTTTATTTCCAATCAAGCCTGAAAAACATTTATGAAGTCTGAGATTTGCTCACAGCTTTCATATTGTGGAAGATCGTAGTTGAAATCCCCGCAGATTATTATGTCATTATATAGAGACTTGTTAAACGAGATATTATCATTTGAAAATCGTTCAGAAAAGAGGCGTTACAAGCTGTTGGGGGCCTATATACAGTCCCAAGTATAATCCGTTTAACATTTTTCGTTAGTTCTATAAATACAGTCTCAATATGTTCGCGATTCATAGTTGCACTTGAAATGATTGTCGAAAGCGGAAAATGAGACTTATTGGCCGACCTCGCTGCCTGCTCCCCACGAGGGCGCTATAATTTTTATATCCAGCCTTCCAAAGCAGTCACAGATTTCCTTCCTTCCTCCCCGTGAGGTATGAGAAAGACCTCTTGACTCTCTAGGAGGGGTCTTTTCCAACTAAGAACTTGATACTAACTTTCTATTTCGGCAGTAACGCTTTGAGGAAACCTAATAAAGCTATTCAAAACTTCACTTATGACATTTTGAACCTCTTAGATAGAACCTCTTAGATAGATAGATAACCTCTTAGATATATACTAGGTTATTAGTTCCGATTTTATGTAACCCATTCGTTAACGTTATTTGCTCATTCTTGTATATTTTTAGCTCTCTTTAATTTCACCGATAATATCGATACTATCTATTTTTTGTTCTCTCACATAAGTCAAGAATGATTTGAAACCACATACAGGCTGGAGATAAAAATTGTAGCGCCCTCGTGGGGGGCAGGCAGCGTGGTCGGCCAATAAGTCTCATTTTCCGCTGAGTCGAATTTCTAAACTATTGCACCTTCGAACTTTAAATAGCACGGGTCATCGACGACGAAATTATAATTTCTTCATCATCCGAGACGAGTTGATCGCGTGTCCTTTTTCATATCTGCCCGCTCGTTTTCCGAAGCTCGTCGTTGTAACTGTTTAAAATCCAGTTTTCTTCTCGTGTAGTGAGTAGGCTTTATTTCCAGCCCCACTATATAGGCAAACTGCAAAAAATCAGCTGGCCGTAATAGTGAGGCTAAAATTTGGGCCGCACTGTGCATTTATTATAAAAAAAACTATTATCATTCCATGCTTAAGAATAGAAAGTTGCAATTGTCTATGGTTCCTCTGATCCTGCCACGTTAACATGTTTGGATACGAATTACGCCATATTTATTAAGGGCCAGTATTTTATGAAATTCTACAATCTTTCTGGAACAATTATGTCACAAAACGCTACTAGAATACATACAGACAAGGTTAGCCGAAAATGAGTTATACTAATAATGAAGGCATCTACGGATGCTTTATTTCCAATCAAGCCTGATACATATCACCTTTTACATTGGATTTTCAAATGCCTTATAACTAACGCCAGGACGCCATGACGCTTTCCCCCGGTCGAGACCGGTACCCATTTCAGACACCTGGGTGGAGTGGGGTATTGTGCTTGGAATTTTTCTCCTATACCCAACAGAGAAAATCGCCACTGCCTGCGCCGAGACTAAAGATGTGTGCGACCGAGACTAAACGTAGCACAACGCACACATCAAGAAACAAGTACTCACTTAAGCTTGCACAATGAATTTCAGAGCTTGCTCATATTATAGATGGCAATAAAATTTATTTCCATAAACCTATGCTTAGCTTAGATATTTTTCATTCTTCTATTTATAGTCAAGTAAAACAGAAACATGTGGAGCTCACTGGAGCTAATGATAATTCTCCTTTGAAGCAATAAGCATGTGTAATCTGGCTAGTGAATTAGGTAGGTAGTCTGTGGTGTGTTCGTGCGAGCGAACCCGACAGGATAAGGAAAACACAACTGGAATTAATGCCGTATTATTGAGAGGATCGCCGACAAAGGAGGCACACAACGGAATATTACAGTCGAGTAAAATAGTACACAAGGACGACTTGGAGGACCGACGTTTGTCGGTAAGTCGCGTCGTGCGTGCCGTGGCGTAGCGGTGCGCCGTCGAGGTGGCGATGGAGACCGTGAGGTTACTGCGTGCGGAGCAGCCGAGACTAGTGAATGAGTCGCTGCGCGGAGAGCCGCTGGGAGAAATCTTGTGTGAGCCGCTGCTGTGAGGCTCGTTGGAAGACTTGTGTGAGCCGTTGCAGTGAGGAGGCTCGTTAGAAGACTTGTGTGAGCTGCTGCGAACGGAGTGAGCTGTGCGGACTTTGTGGACTTTGCGAACTCAGTTGCTGTGTGTGTTCGATGCTTATAGAAAAGAAGGAGATAGGGTTTGACGCAGAGTGTGTCGGGGAAGAGAAGGGGTGAAACGGAAAAGGATAGATAGGAAACTGATAGAGATGCGTTTTGCGCATATGATGCTAGTGTTAGGGGGTAATTTTTTGTAGGTAGTTTGAGGGTGGTAAAAGTTAATTACCCGTCAGGGTTTTGAATGGTTGGGTATTTAGTTAGTAGGCATCTTTAATACCGGACGTGGGTGGGTTGGCTTGCCGTAGGGGTTAAGTCTCTCGGTCAGTCGAGTCTGTCCGTCCGTCCGTCGTTAGAGTCGTGTTAAGTGTATTTTGGTCTCGGTGTGGGTGCGAGTGTTTTCATTTTTGAGCTCTGGAATTGTTTGTGTGGTATTTGCGGCATGTCTTGCGGGAATGTGAGTTGTAAGTAGAGTTGTGGGTGCGTGTCGTGAATGTTTTGCCAGATTCTTTTTGCGTGTTTGTGGAGTGTAATGTTGATTGGTTGCAGGTTTGCTCGGCGGTGTAGTTGTGCAGATGTGGAGAAATCTTGCCATTCTGAATTTGTTATGTATCTTGTGGCTCGATTTTGTACACGTTGGAGTGTTGAGATGGATGTTGGTGGAAGTGTGTGTAGGGGAATGGCTGGGTAGATGAGAGTGGATCTTACTAGGGCGATGTAGAGTTGGCGTTTCACTTCTGGGTTCAGGTGTTTGAATCGGTAAAGGCGTGAGAGGTTTTGATGTGCTATTGCTGCTCGTTGTCTGGTGTGGGTTGCATATCCGGTTGTGCTGATTGTGAGACCTAGAACTTTGCCTGAGCTTGTGTAAGGGTGTGGGGTGTTGTTGATGTGCACTGTTGGGTGTTTGCGGCGGCTGATAGCAATTATTTTGAATTTGTTTGTGTTGGTTTGGATTTTCCATTTTCGTTCGTAATCGTTGATTTGGGCAATGGCTCGTGTTGTTAGAAGAGCTGCCATGTTATATGAATGCTTTGCGGATATGATTTGTGTGATGTCGTCTGCAAAAGCTATGTAGTCAGTGTTGGGTATTGGTGGGGGGAGGTCGTGCGTGAAGTAGTTGTATAGTGTTGGGGAGAGGACTGCTCCCTGGGGGACTCCAGACTTGATGGAGAAGGGTGGGCCAGTGTAGTTTGCGATTCGTATAGCTGCGGTGCGGTTAGTGATGAAGCTGTACAGGATTTTTGTGAATAGGGGGTGAATTTGTAGCTGTGACAGTTTGAATTTGAGTCCTGTGTGCCAAACTTTGTCGAATGCCTTGCTTACATCTCGTAGAATGATGTCTGTTTTGTTTCTCTGTGTTTGCTTAATGTGGAGAGTCTCGTGTAGCGTGGCAAGTGCGGTGTGTGTACCTCTTCCGTGGCGGAATCCGTGTTGGCGGCTGTTGTAGATGTTGTTGATGGTTAGGTGGTCTGTTAGCCTGTAGGTTAATATCTTGTCTAGTAGCTTAGCGTGGGTGTCGAGTAGGGAGATGGGGCGGTAATTTTGTACCTCGTGTTGGGAGGTGGAGGGCTTCGGTAGAAAGATCATTATTGCGTGTTTCAGTTTGTTTGGGAAATAACCCGCTGAGAGGGCGTTGTTATACAGGGTGTTTCAAAAATACACGGCATAATTTCAGGTATGTATTTCCCACATGTAGACAATCAAAATAGTTCATTACAACATATGTCCGGAAATGCTTCATTTCCGAGTTATGGCCTTCACAACATTGAAATTCACCGGAACGTTTTTCTTTCCGCAGGTCGTTGCCGTCAAAGGACACATTAAGAGGGCACTCTGACAGATCATTCCTAGGCGAAGGTTAAATTCAGTGTTGTGTTTGGCGTTCGACTGTGTGTCATGTACACAAATCAGGAGCTGGCAGAGATGCACTTGATCTACGGTAAGGCAGACGGCAATGCTGCGCTGGCTCGTCGTTTGTACCAGGAGAGGTACCCACAGCGACAATGTCCAGATCGGAAGACATTTGTAAGTCTCCATCAGCGTCTGTGCGAGTATGGAAAATTTGACTCTCCTGGATTGGGAAGGGGACGACCAAGATCTACAACTCCAGAAGAACAGGAGGAGATTCTGGAGATTGTGAACAGAACTCCTTCTATCAGCACACGAAGGTTAGCGTTGCAAGTGAATGTTCCCCATACGACTGTCTGGAGACTGCTGAAAGAGTATCAATTGTATCCTTACCATTTGCAACGTGTACAGGCGCTGTCACCAGCAGATTACCCTGCACGAGTTAGGTACTGTCAGTGGTTCTTGCAGCAATGTGCTGCAAATCCGAACTTTCCTGCCTTAGTATTATTTACAGATGAAGCACAGTTCACACGAGATGGCATAACAAATCTCCACAATCAGCATGTATGGGCGTATGAAAACCCAAATGGAACTGTTGTATCTCATCACCAGGTGCGGTTCTCCCTCAACATGTGGGCCGGTATCATTGGTGATCGGTTAGTTGGACCCCATGTACTTGTAAACAGACTTACGGGGCAGGCGTACACAAACTTCCTGGAAAACATCATACCTGATGTTTATGACGACACTCCACTGATCGATCGTCAGCACGCTCACTTCTTGCATGACGGCGCTCCTGCACACTTCAGTCGTACGGCTCGCCGGTACTTGGATCGAAGATTTCCTGATCGATGGATAGGTAGAGGTGGCCCAATTGCTTGGCCTCCACGCTCACCTGATCTGAACCCTCTCGATTTCTACTTGTGGGGCCATTTAAAATCATTGGTTTATTCGTCTCCGGTGCCTGATTTGGAATCCCTTCGGAATCGAATTGTGGCACGCTCTGAGGACATACGCAACATTCCTGGAGTGTGGGATCGTGTTCGCAGGTCAATGAGACATCGATGTGAGGTCTGTATTCAAGCAGGAGGTGGTCATTTTGAACATCTTCTGTAATGGCAACGACCTGCGGAAAGAAAAACGTTCCGGTGAATTTCAATGTTGTGAAGGCCATAACTCGGAAATGAAGCATTTCCGGACATATGTTGTAATGAACTATTTTGATTGTCTACATGTGGGAAATACATACCTGAAATTATGCCGTGTATTTTTGAAACACCCTGTATATGTACAGAAGGTAGTGGAGCATGTTTTGCGGTAAGTGTTTAAGGTGGTGTGTGGTTATTTTGGTTGGTCCTGGAGCTTTTTGGGAAAACGTCCGAAGTGCGTTTTTGAGTTCTTCGATTGTGATTGCTGGGTAGTGGAAATTTTGAAGGCGGGAAGTGTCTCCTGTCCCGTGTGGTTCGTTTTGGGGAGCGATGCCGTTCATTTGTGTTTCTATGGTGTGTATGTGTTCAGCGTCGAAATTGTTGTTGGGGTCATCAATACCTGAGTATATGTTTGACCAATGTTGTCGGAACAAAGGTTCCTTGGATTGTGGTGAGTGGTAAAAGATGCCGCCTTTTTTGATGTAGGGGGTGCTTTGTTTTTTGTTGTTGCCTGACATACGTTTGATGGCGGACCAGAATTGTTTGGGGTTGTCCATCTTTTTGATGTTAGCGATAGTGTTGTTCCACGTCGCCGAGTAGATACGTTGATATGCAGTTTTTATCTGTTGTCTGAGGCTGAGGAGTTCTCTGTATAGGTGGGGTGAGTGGCCGTGTCGTTGAAGATGGTCGTAGATGTGTTTGTGTCTCGTTTGTAGGACGAGTATGGCATGAGTGGGTTTGATGCCTGGTGTGGTTCTGTGTGTGATAGTTGGAATAGATTGGTTGGAGGCTTCGTTGATGTGGGATTCCCACGTGATTAGGTGATTGTCTATGTCCTCTAGTGTAGGGCTCAAGTCTTGCGGTATTGTGTGTGCAGCGAGAAGGTTGCGGTATAGTTCCCAGTTTGCATTGTGGAAGGAGGGTCGTGGGCGGATGGGAATTTGTATAGGGTTGGCTGATATTGTAGCTATGATGGGGATGTGGTCGGAAGGTGTTAGTGGACCTGGTTCGAGTATGATGTTGTGGAATGTTTGCGTGTTTGTTAGTACGATGTCTGGACTAGTGGAAGCCCGGTGAGTGGTTATCGTGGGGAAGTTGGGGCCGATGTGGTGACATTTGTTCCTGTCTATTAGTGAGTGGATTTGTCTCCCTTTCCTGTTTGCGTATGTGTATCCGAGAGTGGGGTGTGTGGCATTCATGTCGGCTAGGAGGTAAGTGGGGTGTTTTCTGTTAAAGAGGGTGTGCATGTCAATGTAGTTGATGTAGTCGATGCGTGGAGGTATGTAGGTTGTGGCAAGTGTGATTGGGCCTTGTGGTGTTTCTACTGTGATGGCCAACATATCTGTATGGAAGGTATCGTGAAGCTTGAATGGAAGGTCTTTTCGAATTGCTATTGCTACTCCAGCGTGATTTTCATTTGCTTTGTTTGTGGTGTATGTGTTGTAATTCCAAATTTTGATGGGAGTGTCGTTACGCATGCAGTGCGCGTTGAGTAGAATTATGTGTGGGTTGTATTGACGGTAGATGTTGCATAGTGCGATTTTGTTGTTTTGCCAGTGTTGGACGTTGTGTTGGATGACAGTTCGTGTTTTGTTCATATTGTGTGTATCCATTATGGAGTCGAGTGTTTGGGTTTCTTGTGAAGGGGGTTAATTTTTGAGAATGTGTCCATCGAGAGGAATTGTTTGTCTGGGATTGTGGCTATGGGTGCAATTTGGAGGTCGAATTGGCCGTCGGTGATTTCTTTCCAGGTGTCCGGGTTTGGGTGTGCGACAGCGATTTTGAGGCCAGGAGAAGTTTTTGTTAGTTCTTTTAATATCTGTTGGTTGGTGGGTTCTTGTGGAATATGCTGTGAGTTCGTGTCGCTGCGGAATAGTGCAATCTCTATTTTATCCTCGTGTCCAGAAGATTCTCCCGAGGAGGGTTGTCTCTTTTTCTTCCGTTTTTTGTTTTTCTTCTTCGGGCTGGACTGCGTTCTCCAGCTTTCTTTCAGGTTGTCGTCGCTGGTTTCGTCTTGGGTTGAGTTCTCTTCTGTTGAATGGTAGCTTGTGTCCATTTCGTCTTCGTTGGGTTCGGTGCTTGTTTGATTTGCAGGTGTCTCCGTTGTTTCTGCTTGGGGTTGTTTGTTTTGTTCGATGAACATGTTGAATATTTTCAGTGAATCGCGGTTGGGGAACTGGGTGTCCACGCCGTAATTTTCTTTGAGGGACTTCGACAAGATTGATCCGAAATCCCCTCCCTTTGCGAGGCTTGCGATGTGGGCCTCGATGATGATGGCGGCCAGTTTTATATGCATTTCGCTGGTGAGTGTGAGTGTATGTTCTGTTTTTGCAGTTTGTTGGATGGCCGTTTTTGCGATTTCAATGTAAGTGCTCTTGGTTTGGTCGGTTTCTTTTTTTTTGTAGTTCGTCGTTCTTCTTGCGGGTAGCTTCTTTCCTGTATGGGCATGAGGCTGCGAGTGTTCGGTGGTTTCCTTTGCAGTTGAGGCACTTCTTGTCCGGTGAACTGCATTGTTGGTAGGTGTGGTCGTCGGCAGCGCATTCGGAGCAGTGTGGTGTCTTGTCAGTGCATTGATGTGTAGAGTGGTCCTCGATTTTGTAGCATTTGAAGCAGATCCGTAGATGAGTGTACTTTTCAAGTTCCATTTGCGATGGTGTGATCTTTGTGTTGAACATGAGGAGCCCATTCTGGAGAGCGCGCTGTGTCATGGCAGTGTCGGTGAAGGTTACTTTGATAACGTGTGTATAGTTTTTGATTTTGTTAATTTCCAGGATTTTTGCCCATTGTTGCACTCGTGTTATTTCTTCCTGTATTTCTTGCGGTTGGCGTTGGCCAATGCTGCTGTCCAGTTGTCTGATGAATATGGTTCTTTTGGCTCTGAGATCTGGGGGGATGATAGGCTTCAGATTTATTTTCTGGAAGTGAGTGGTTGCTTTGTCCGAGGTCAGTTTATCGATGGCAGTTATGTCATCGGTTATGGCGTAGAATCCGCTTGAGTTGCTGGTGAGTCGTATGAGTGGGGCTTCCAAGTGTTTGAAAGCAGTTTCAAAGACTTGTTCGCGGTTTGTATCTCGGCTGGGGTCGATCTTGCGGAGTTGGACTTTGTAGGTAGTGTTGGATTTGTTGGCAGGCTGTGCTGGGATGGTTGTGGTAGTTTGCTTGGTCGTTCGTGGTTGAGTGTTGTTGCCAGGGATGGCGTTGGTGCGTGTGTTGGTGTTATGTTGCATAGTGTTGGGTCTTATATGGGTGGGTGTTTGTAGTAGGGGGCGGGAAAACTGGCTGTAGCCAGCTCTCCATGAACCACGACTTCCTTGGTGGTGATGCATAGTGTTAGTCCTAAGTGTTGGTGTATAGTCTCAGGCGTCGGATTTGTCCGGAAGGCGGCTGGTGCCCTACTTGTACCCGCTCCCCCCCTACTATAATGGGGTTTGCCCAGATGGTCTGGGGCCTTTCGGTACACCAGACTCTACTACCTTCCGGCGACGCTCAACGGTCGGTAAACGTAAGAGCTAATTAAAAAAAGTCTACTCACACCCGCTTGAGAGGTTAGGGCTCGGCAAGCGAGGTAGAAAGTCGGCTGCTGTTGTGATATCTTGGTAGTGAGAAGGTCGTTGTTGAAGATTAGATGCTTCTTAGACGGTTTTCACTGGTGAACTCTCAGTTGCACTTCGCGCGCAGCTCGTTATATAGGGCTGGTAGCGGCCTCACTGAAGCGCGCTAGCCCTCTGGTTAGAGGACTCGGGGTGGCGCTTATGAAGCAGTCGAGACTCAGCTAAACGTATGTGAGTGTTCCGAGGAGTCGCCTGGATGCTCGGTGCGCGTGGCTTGTAGAGGCTCGGTCCGGCACCCCAGCGCCAGCCTCGAGCGCTGATTGGTCGATCAGCGAGAGCGCTTTGAGGCTCTGGGGTGGCGCTTTTGAGCTTGTGTGGTGGTGAGCGCGCACAGCTAGATGGAACCACCACAAGTCCTTATTAAAGGTTCAGTGCTAAATATTTTCAGAGCATTAATCTTCATGACTCTAGGATTTAGTTTCTTCCACCAAAAATCCTATATAAAAACACAAGAACAGAAAATAGGATAATAATGGTAAAAATTCAAATGGGCGTCGCCCTGCTTCATTGAACTGACTGCTTCGCTGCTGTTAATAGTCTGCAGAAATAACTAAGAAATAAATTATAAAGACTTAGAGAATGCGAAAGTGAGTTAATTTTTAATCGTATAACGGGCATTTCATGAAAATCAAGCTACTGTTTCAGAGAAACAACTCTTTCATCCTCTCAGTATTCTCATTAACAACAGACACACATGGGTACGTGGGATAAAATAGAGGTACCGTAATAAATTCCTATCATTTATGAGTAAGAAAGAGCTAAAAAGATTCTACGTATAGGTGAGATATGAACCCAATTATGGTTTCATAATCAACTGCACTTTGCAGGCAAAGGAACAGAGTTTTGCGATCTGAAGTGAAACATTTTCCTTTTCATTACATTCTCTAGCAGTTTTGAGTTTTTATATGCTCGGGAAGCGGTTTGTATACACGAGACACTGATGGATGAACTTAGAACCTAAGACACTTGATATTCCTTCGCCATAAATATAAATTACGATTCAAAATTTGACTAATCTAGTTCATTTGAAGGAATCTCATAAGTGAAATACACTAGCCGCATGAAATAACCTACATTATTCGAGAGAGCCAAGTTATTTTTCTAGGCTAATTGTTTGACAGGTGATTTCTAGGCTAATTCTTCTTCCGGTCCCCTCTTTCATCGTGAAATTTTTCGCTTTTTTCAACGAAGGAATGGGGAGTATATACTTTTCTTCACGACAATATGTGATATGGGAACGCATTTCCTCCTTCACATAAGTGATGAGGCACGGGTTTTATCCATTCACCACGGACGTCAAAAATGCCAGTGAGAATGGACCGCAACTCGCTCCATCCATTTGGTGTTGTACTCCTAGACACTCAATGAGAATGTCTTATGTTCTTCACGTTCGCGTATAATTTCTTCAAGTACATTATCACATCAGGATTTTGCGGCAAAATCAAAGAGCACATGTACATGTAGCATACCGCTACATAAGCGTAAAAAGTAGAAATTTGCCATTCGCACTTAAATAAATAAATTAGTAGCATTAAAAATCTTACTCTAATTTATTATTAATTATTTTCTACTTCTAATTCATAATCATTGAAATTTGTGTGTAAATACATGAGAGACCAAATAATCAATCGACATTTCGAGCCTTTAAGCACCCCGATTTGGAAACATTCAAGCGCGTCGCTTGAACTGCTCACTCTTGCTTGTGGCGTGCTAGCGTGCGAACATCACCTTGTAAGTGCGAGTGAAATTTAGGTTTAGAATAGAAAAAAACGGGTAAAGTATATGTGCCTTGTGTTTTTCATATGTATTGTGTTTTACCCTAAAGATCTGCTCAGTGTCTTGAGTTGGGGGTAAAAACTAGTGTTAAGATTCTTAGACTAGCATGTGTTTTTTTATAGAGTGAATATTGCGTGTCATTCCAAATGCACGTATTGAAAAGTTCATACTATATATTCAGCTAACGTCATTGTTTTTCCTCACGGCAAAACTTATATTGTGATTGCCAGTATCATATCGAGAATTACTCATAAACTGACTCGTGAACGCACACGCCTAAATCGCCGGCGCTCTTTGTTTAGCGTGTCTTTGTGTTTCAAATGGCGGAGCAATTATACTGCCGTTTCCCGTCACTACTCCGTGACCATAATTCACTATAGGCATGTGTTATAGTAGCATTTATTCTTTTTTACAAACCGACTTGCAGTAGTTTAAATTACGAAAAGTATTAATGTCTATGCTTGCTAAGTTTTGGAATTTCATTTCTTAATTCCATACTCTTGGAAACCTTTAAGTAGCTGCCCTTATTGCAATACAATAACAATTCAATAAAATTTAATTTTACTCATCGCATTCTTGTGATGAACACCCACTACCATCTGCCTATCTTGAGTGTGTGCAAATTGCTGGCGGTTTGGCTGAGGCCGACGTGTAAAGCCGCCCGGCTAATCGCCGCACGGAATTTTCATGTGTTCGTTTTGTTTCTTTTTTCTTCGCGTATTTTCCGTCTGTGAAATCAACGCTTAGGGTTCCTGGTCCTTTTTATCATTGGGGATATATATATATTCTTTTTATTCCTTCATTATTGCAAACGATATTTATCAGTAAATTTCAGTGGAAATTATAAATGAACTTTAGGAATTTCTTTTCTCTGTATTCTTGTACCGTTATGGAGATTTTCTGGAGTACATCAAGAAGCTTAAATCTTCATGTTAAGCATTTCCTTAATTACTAAATTCTTGAATTTCATGCCTTCGTTTTTGCGCATTATTTCCTTTTCTGTGCAAGCAAAACGTTTAGTATTTCTTTTTCTCATTGGATATTATTCCTTAATTCCCTTATTATTGCGAAGGATATCTATCAGGATTTTCAGTAGGATTTATATCCATGAACTGTAGGATTTTGCTCTGTTAGTGCTTATACAGTATAGGGATGTTTTCTGGAGCACTGAACAAGCGTTAATTTTCATTTCTTATGCCGTTTATGTCTTTTCGTTGTTTCATGAGTCTTTTATGAAATCACGTGTTTCTCCAAAAACTTCCCCAATTTAACTTCCTATATTGCGGTCCTGCAGATTCTTGCAAAAGCCGCAGTCTCTTGATATTTTCATGATATTACGTAGATCTCGTGTTTTTCTTGCATGTAGTTCGGTAAGGAATAACGATTGTCCTTACCGGAAATTCTTAAACCTCATGCTCCGATATTAAAGCCAAAGGCATTAGTGAAAGCAAGTTTTACTAATTACAAAAAGAACCTGTCCTATCTCCTTGAGCGTGCCAAAAGTGAGAATCATTTAAAGTTAGCTGGTGCCAAACCTGTAGGAGTCTCTCAGAGTTCTCTGTTGTGAGAAAAATAATCATTACATGTCTGGGGATAAATCAGTGGTGGAAATTGTGATGTCTCCTGGAACTCCTCATCCAGCGCCTTGATTCTTGCAGGAATTCAACGAACATCACCACACACCACACGAACTCCCTGGGCCTTAATACTATCGGAAATAGTTAAAAATTTACCTTGACCTGAGCCTGTTAACCTGAGCTGTAACTTATCTGGCTCACTTTGACTTCCTGGTTTCTACCAACGATAACTTGATGGTCAAGTTTGAAATTTGTAAAGCTGAAACCATTAACGTGACTCATACTCCCGTCACTGTTTTTTTAAAAGCTACCCGCATTTAAATTGAGCTCATTCAAATTTTCCCCAAACACTACTCACTCACCTCCTGTCGACACCAGCGCTCACCGGACCTCATCACCGGCTCTCCGGACCTCACTGGGTCCTCCAGTCAAGCTCATCGAAGCCCTCCTGGCTTTCTCTTCAAATAAAATTCTCCGAGATAAGCTGAGTCAATTCCCAATAAACGTGTCTCATTTTCCTTTCTCATTAGTTTCGAAAACCTATCGAGAATTTGTTTAAGTTGTGACGGCAATAACACGATTCATAAATGATCCTTGCTACTCAATAACTTAACATACAGGACGCCCGCTACTCCTTCTTCAGCTCGGTCGTTACACAACGCGTTTACACTAGGAGACGTGAGGCGCGACTCGTGTAGACGAGGCTCACCACAGAACCTCATGTTTGGGTGTGTGAGCACGAAGTTCCCTATTCGCTCTGATCGAATTCGTGAGGCGCGACGCGCGTGAGCCCAGTGCTTCCAGTCCTAGGGTAATTACCCTAGTTTATGGTAATCAAACCCCTCCTAGGGTACAGTCTAGGGTAAGGGGAAAAAATGTATAATTTAGGGTAAAATCGATGTTTCAAATCTGGTTAGTAAAAATCATGAGAAAACATGAAGGTTGTCAATAACTACTGTTGAATAGCCCCAATAAGAATTAAATGAGCATAAGGTATTGTTTCAAAGATGGATCGTATGTACATTTGATTCGTAAATATAGCATAAGTCAACGTGTTCCATTGAACAAGTTGCAGTTCTTTTCGCAATGTGCCGCGTTCAGTTTCAAGTTTGTGTACGACGATTGCTGGAGTAGTGGGATGCACTCACACTTTGTTGAGTCGTAGTTTTGCGATCCAACTCAGATAAATGATAAGATGGCCAATGCTTTCAACAACAAGCTATCCATGGCTTATTTGAAGCTCTAAGCTTATAATTTGGGGAAATGTTACGCTTTGAATACCTGCTTCAGTTTGACTATTCGAATATCTTCAAACTGGGATAAAAAAAAATTTGTAGCTTATTAAGAGGTTTTGTTCGGATTTTATGCGTGTTGCTTTTGTGAAGAATGCGACCATTTCTTTGCTGAATCCATCCCATCCAACATTCACTGGTGCTTTAGTGCCAGTAGGTGAAAAAGGTATACACAACATTTGGATGACAGCAACTGAAACGATGTCAGAGATAACCGGCATTGAGAACTTCACAGGAGTAAGTGCTTTTTTCATAATTTTAGACGCTTCTTGGATGATACAGTTTCACAAATCTAAAAACGGTTTTCCGTCGAGGATTGTGAACATGACCTCGTGCGCTGTTTAAATCCGCTTAATGCTTAACACCGACAGCAAAATCTTTGTCTTATATGTTAGACAGAATTTCCCCAATGGAAAAGTATGTTGATAAGAAATTTCTTGATGAAGAGTGGCGAAAACATTACTTCGATGAACAATCGACACCAGTCGTGTCAGCCGTTGATTACTGGGAAACAGCACTCAGTCGTGAAAATACCGGTGAGCTACCATGCTATCAAAATCTTACAACTATAATTTGAAAGTTGTTGCCCCTCCCATCCTCATATGCATTCCTTAATTAATAGGGTCATCTGAGCGATTTTTGTCTTAATGATCAATTTTTTTTTGTTTGCTGAAAG
Source organism: Morinoia aosen (assembly GCA_030386875.1). Taxonomy (NCBI): domain Eukaryota; kingdom Metazoa; phylum Arthropoda; class Malacostraca; order Amphipoda; family Talitridae; genus Morinoia; species Morinoia aosen. The sequence goes on from CM059559.1 coordinate 45,291,389, forward strand.
AGGATCCTTAGGTAGTGGGCTATTGTGCCCTAAAATTTCATGGGAGTACCGGCACTAAAACTCCTCCCCCCTCCCCAAGAAAGGTCCAAAGGGAGGTGATGGGGTCAAAAATTATGAATTTTTAACCCTTGTATCGAAAGAAAACAAAAAAGAGAAAGGAAAAACTGGCTTCGCTAGTTTGTTAGAAATGTTTCAATCATTCCAAAACTGTCTTTGGTTTTGTTTTGTCATGAAAATTTCTTGACTTATATTTTTTGAAATTTCCGAACCTTAAATAACATAAAAAAACGAATATTTCCCGCCTTCTAAAAACTAAGGCCGAAGTCGAGAAAGGTACACGATTACAAATGTTTTTTTTTAATAACATACACTTGGAAAATTTGAAAACAATCGGTCCACAAATAAAAAAATTACCGTTTCTGCACAAAAATAATGAGGTAAATGTATTTCATTCGTGTAATTTAAACATTTAATGTTTTTCACAGTATATATATGGAATTATGCATGCAAAGTATTTGTAGATGGTAAACAATGTGAACAAAGGATTCAAGTAAATAAAAGTTATATCACATTTCACCACAAAATTCATGTTTTTCGCCTGCTTCGTAAAAATTACATTTTCACCCTAGAAATGAATAAAAGTCAATGACTTTTCATACAAGAAAAAGAAGATAGTTTTGGAATCCTTGATTCCAAAGATTTTTCAGCTTACATTCAATTTTTTGTCATTCTACACAACCGAAAATTCTGTATATTTTAGATACTGATTAAAAATCGCAAATGAAAACATAAAATAGAAGAAAATGGAAAAATCTGCTTTGTTATTTTGTCAGAAATATTTCAAGGATTAAAAAACTGCCATTAGTTTTGTTCTAGCATGAAAACTCAATGACTTCTATTCCTTCGAAATTTCCGATCATATAGCATGAAAAATATTACCAATTATCTCCAAAACTATAGCAAAAATCGAAAATGTCACACAGATGAAACGAGTTTCATTTTGAAAGTTACATATTTTGGTCAAGTATTTGATCGATCGGTTCATAAACAAAAAATCGCTCAGATGATCCTCTTAATTTACCCAAAGCTTTTCAAAAAAATAGTTTGAAGAATGAAACTGGTGGGGGATTTGATGCATGCAGTGCATTCACTGCGTCTAATGTCTCAATTAATACCAATTTCAGTAGGGCTATTCATGAAGTGAAAATATGCCATGTGCACAGAATCTGCAGCAATGCCAATACATATGAAACATAAAATGCGAAAAACGTGATAACGTGTTTATTATGCTGTAGATTGTACTATATATTTCCAGAACTTTACTTTCCATGTGAGGAATACATTTTCCTGGATTTGAAAATAATTTTCATAAAGATCTAAGGCTATACCTAACAACGTACGTAGAGTTCATCCATTTTTTTCTTTTGGATCGGCTAAAAAACTAAATACAGGAAGCAGGAAAAAAATTACATAGATCTGCATTTTTCTTCCCGAAATTTTTTACTCGGTTTTCAACAATTAGTATTTATGTATTGTAAACACTAGTTATGTAAACCTGGACTTCAATTTTGTCGGCCACAGGGGTATGCGTGTTTGTTTGAGTTGTTCATTTTTCCACATTTGAAATTTACTTCGTTTTTTAATGGAATGATGTGATTTAGCACTCATTTCTAAAATAAAGGTGTTCAGATAAATAATTGATTAAATAAACATTTCCCCAGGGACTTTGAAACAGCTGTGAATATGCCTTAATTTAAAGGCAAAGCCAGAACTATTATTAAAAAAATACTTTAATATTAGATTGCCCTCATTTATATTTTCTAGGGTAATCAAGGAACATTCTAGGGTAAAATACATTCCAGCCTAGGGTACAAAGATTGACGAGTGTCGATACCGTCGTGCGGTCGACGTGAGGGTTCGTGGAAAAAGGGGCTGTCTTCGGTAAAGCTACCTTTTTCTGGGGGCGCTAGCTTTTCCGCGCAGCTGCCCCTCCCGAGGTTCATGGGGGTACCGCCTACGCCGTAATGAGTCCGCTAGGGCAATAAAAGTAATTTCTTTTTTATGCAAACTACAGCGGGACCGCAATGAGGTTTGTGCGGGTACCGCCTATGCCGTAATTAGTCCGCTGGGGCAACAGAAGTAATTTCTTTCTTGTGCCAACTACGGCGGTACCGCCTATGCCGTAATTAGTCCGCTAGGGCAACAGAAGTGAATTCTGTTTGTGTCGAACAACGGCGGTACCGTTAGGAAGACGAGCAACTGTCTGAACTGTAATCAGTCAGTTGGGACTGCTCAGTAAATTCCCTGATTCGCCGAACTGCGACAGCGTCTTCCTTTTCAACTAACTAAGCGGAATAGTTTGTCCTCCTAGACTCGAGCCTGTGTGAATAAGGAGAAAGGATACTCTTTCGACTTCAGGAAGTGAATTTTTTACAGCCGAATCTCTATGCAGTGCCTCTTACATACACAGATATATTTCAGCATGAACAGTAATTTATTTTCTTTTGCGAAAATAGCGTACACAAACATGAACTGCTGCATAAAATGGTACAACACGCAAAATTACATTTGAAATATTAGAGCTATTCAGCTAAATAATCAAACTAATCATGGAATGTTGCAATACAATACAATTAGCGCTCAAGGGCTAACTAGAGTAAATACACAAAAGCATCAAGGTAGGGAAACAGACCTAGGCCCCGTACAGGGAACTGAGCAGATGAAGAAAATACTAAAGATTATGGGTAACTAAGGCAAACTGGACTCGACACCACCTGCTGCCTGACACTAGGTATGAATTGAAGGGGAAATCAACGAACTAGAAAGAAAAAACTCAAGTACGCGAAGTTTTCAGTTGCTGATTCTTGCTTTCAACTGCAAAATATGCATTATTGCTTTAGTACGAAAATCATGTTTCGTACTCGTAGAAACAATTTTTCATCTAAGCCCTTTCCGTCGGAAAAGAGTATTCAACGAGTTATAGCGGTAAATTACTTACCGCAACTGAAGTGTTTAAAGCGAAAAGTAATTTATCGAGCGCGTCGGACGGCAAAACTACAACGGACTCTCCCTTTCGACGCGCTCGAATGATCGAGCGCATCCCGTACTCTACGTCGAATATTGACATACCGCTACAATTCGTTATTATTGGGTGATAACCTTTATTGTATTATCAACTAAAAGATCCTAGAAGTGGGTTCAGGCTCCGCGAGGTCAGCTAATAATTAATTACAAAGTACCTAAAACGTACTCTAACAGCTCAATCGGGCAACAACTAAACCTACCGCTCTAACTCTAAAAACAGGCGTTTGCCACAAAAAGTGTATATAAGGAAAGTAATTTATTACGAAGTTATTACCGTGATTCAAGCAACAAAAATTCGAAAATCGATTAGTAGCTGTTTATTCGAGTACATTCATCAAAGATGAAAATTAACATACCCCTATAAGTCGTTAAATACTAATTTCCAACGGAAAGTGTGTAGATGAAAAATGATTTACTTGTATTTAATTAACTATGCTAGGCAGCGAAAATTGCAAAATCGATGACTGTCCTCTCCTTCATAAGTACCAAATAAAGTACATAGTACGAGTGATACAGAAAGTATTACATATTATTTGAATCATTACAATAATTCACAGCATCATCTGAAACTAAATTCAGCTTTGAAAATGAAAAATCAAATATTTAACCCTTTAACGACCATGTAGACTATACGGTCCTCTTTCGAAAATAGCCTTAATATATTGTTTTTATAACTAAATTTTTTCACCAATGTGTTTTTTGAAGTTCATTGTCAAGTGGCAGTTCCTTTCTCATTTTGGTATCTGAGACAACCTGATGGCAGCGCCAGTCAAAATGACGGTGGTTGTGATAACTGTAATATGAGTACAAAAATGCAGACTTAAAGGGTTAAGAGTGAAATTTCATCATGAAGTCTCATAATTAAAGAGGAAATAGTGCTCGCCACGCGTAGCATGAGCGGCAATTTCGTTTCCATCCGAGTACAACACGCGAAAGTCATTGAAATACACAGATGTAGTCTCTTTATCTTCACCTGCCGACTGTTCACCAAAGATTTTGGCAATTTCGCGGCAGAATAATCGACTTTCAGGAAGATTTAACGAGCTCCTACCATCGACGTCAAATTCCTGTACCTCGTGGCTCACGTCTTTCTGACTGCTCAGGTAGTACTCCATGTCAAACGCGAGGGTCATGGGGAATTCATCCAAAAGTTGTTCTAACGAAATTTTATCCACAACCTTAATCGGAACCAGGTCTCCTGTTTGCTCCTCAGGATAGAAGTAGTATTGGGACGACAGGCTGTCAAACTTTTCCCTCGACTCCAAATACTTGGTGCTGATGAAGCTAATCTTCAGTTCGTATTCTCCATATCCATGAGCTTTCAAATTTTTATTGGGAACGATGTCTTTCTCCCAATCCGGCGTATAGCCAGCAAGAAATTGCTCTATATTCTGATTCAGTCCATCCTTGTGCACATAAACACCTGACCAGTCGACATAGAGAACGCAAGCCATTCCCATGTAGGGGTCGCTTTCCACTTCTCTTTTTATTTTCGCAATCAACATAGGATCCTCGCCTTTGCAGGCTGCCATAATGTGCGCAAGGGTCCGGAAGCCTGCAAGAAAAGCAAGAGCATCAGAGCATTATAACTATACAATGATTACTTCATTCATACCAACTACATTTGAGTGGACGCCTTCTACTCGGCTGTGGAAGCCTCCCCAGGCCCTGCTCCCGCCTCGACCCACAGCAGCTGTGACGTGGGAATATCACCTCGCCACAAAGGGTCAAAACGAGTTAGTGAGTGAATGCGCGTGTTCTTCTCTTTCTTTTCGGAAACAGTAAGCTAAGAAAGAAGTGCATGAAACAAGAAACAGTTGAAAAAGACAGCAGTAGGTGCTGAAAAACAGGATAGCAGCGAACCTAAAAAAGATGGTCCATAACAAAGACAAAAACCTTTTCTATTTGAACAAAAAGAAGGCCCCCGGGCCCCCACATATTCCCCTGGGCTCGGGCCCCCACATATTCCCCTGGGAGCTCTAATTCCCATAGATACAATAGTTGTATCCCCCTGAGGGGATCAATATCATGAATATTTATAATTGATACAATAATGTTATTTCTGAAAACGATTTTCTTTTTGTCCTAGGTTACTTGATTCATGAGATATTTAGGCAAGTGTTTCGTTTTATATAATTAATAGTGTACACGACCCGTCAAAAATTACGAGATTATATAGTTTCCTTTGCAAAAATCTCATGAAATGGATGACAAATAAATCCATTCTAATAGTCCACGCGATCAAAACATTCTTGTACTTGTGCACTGGTAAAATTTATCACAGAAACGGTCATTAAAGCATCCTTAAGAACGCCACAGACATGCACCAACCACACGAACTTAGTTTTAAGCGCATTAATATACAGAGCATTTGATAGGGAAAGAAAGTACATTAATCTATATTGTAAAAAGAGGGGTGTCCGTCTCTCTGGCCAAAGCTGGCCGGAAGTGTGTGATGACCGTATCTGTGATACAAGCTCGGCCTCATCAATTCTCGAGAGATTGAATTTTATTTTATTGCTCTCCGTGGCACAGCGGTTAAGGGATCAGCCTTGTATGTTGGACACGATGGTTCGTATCCTGGCGCTGGCGCGGCGATTTTCCCCGTTGGGTATAAGGGAAAGCTCAAGCACAATACCCCACTCAACCCAGGTGTTGGAAATGGGTACCGGCTTTACGGGGGAACCGTCATGGTGTCCTATATATAGGGAAAGTTCTAAGACATTTGAAAAACCAATGCTTAAGATCATATTTATCATTCTTGATTGGAAATAAAGCATCCCAAAGATGCCGATGTTTGTAATGTTTATTATTTCTCACGGCCTTTCTTTCATTTCGCCTTCTTTCTAATTTCCCCCGAGTAGTGATGTTAAACACGGCCGTATTATATTAAGCAAACGAAGTAACTGAACGGCCGGTATCAACACAACGAAGCTGTTCGGTAATTATGAGATTGAATTGAGCATTTGGCCGGCAGTATTCAACACAACGGAAAAGCTTGGTAAAGAAGAGTAAGAGAATGAGCTCGTCAATTGCATTTGCGTGGCTGCTCCAATCGTTTTGGTTATGTTGGAAAAGCTGTATGGAAAAACTGGCTTTATTGCTTCAGTACATTTTTGATCTTGCGAAGTGTAAAAAGATACAATTCCACGATATGTGATCAGGTTAAGTAAAATTTTTTTGCAAAAGGTAGTTAAGGAGCTGAAATGCTCCTCAGTACATAAATGACCAATTTACCAGGTCGATAGAAAGGCAAATCCAATTTCACATATTGTGCAGCAGCAATGCACAGTTGAGACCCAAATAAAAAATCCTAAAAATAAGCATTTTTATAAGAAAAGTATAACGAAAGGCTTAGAGCCCGATATCGAAACTATTTTTGAAACGAATAGACTACTTCTATAGAACTATACCATATTTATAATCATTGAATCCACCGTCGTGAAGCACTCTCCACCTCATCAGAAGCACACATGACAGGTATAAAAAATTCTCACCGTGGGAGCGTGAACACTGGATTAAACTTTGACTAGGGGCCTGGAGTGTATTTGCCGTGGTTGTTTTTCGACCAAGACACGGGATCAGATGCCGGAAGATCTGCGAAGTTGCAGAGCGTTGGATTCGCATCATAGCGAAGGTTTGCTGCTTGTTACTCAGCTCGCTGTATATCTACCAATTCACTATCTCAGCGGGGCCCAGGGTCGTTGGCGCGCGATGTTGGAGAGTGACCGCGTAAAAGATTATTCGGATAAATGGACAGTGACGCGTCCACCTTTGTCCTGGTGATGCAATTCTAGTTGTACAACCCTGGTATCAAGGGTTTGGTCGAGAACATCTTCCACTTGAGGATGGTTAATATGCTTTTTCAAATCTCTCTTGTAATCAGCTTTTACACAGGACTCAATTTCGTTTTTGGAATAAGGTGATGAACGGCGTGACTCACAATTTTGTCACCAGTGTGCTCCGAGTCAAGGACCGATTTCTGAAAAATAATTTTGATAAGAATGGACATAATCATACGGAAAAATAAATGTTGCAACACAGCAAGGAGTTCTATTCAAAATCAGGATTAGTCGTTCAAAGGAAAATTCTGAGCCTAACAACGTCCTTTAGGCTTTTTGGTTAGTTTGTTCGATGCATCATTTAAAAACCAATTTATCTATTGGGATTTCAAAGTTGATTAGCATTCCCTAATTTAATGAGCAATCAGAGCAATTGAAATGCGAATTGTTGTCATTGATATCGTCCTTCCTCCCTCATGTATCTTTTCAAGTCGTGTTAGTCAACACATTCACATTGGTTCATTTTTCCGGTACAAGGACAAAATTCCTTCGGGCCACCGCTCTAGCCTTGTCTATAAATACAGTTGTGCAGCGTGCATCTACGTATGTTGGCTAAACAACCCGTACATTACATGTCAGACAGGCGGAACAAGTCGGAATAAGTTCTAGAACTGGGGCTTGGCTTTGTCACCCTCCACACCCTGCCTAAGACCTCAATGCAGAGGAACAGTATGTTACAATTTCCAATTTTTATGTCTGAATTTTAAGGCCTATTCTTAATGTAACGAAACTTGGAATTCTTAAATCTCTTTATATTCAATACACAAGAACAAACCCTATCTTAATGACATGCAGAGAGCGCATCCCTCGCTTTTGGTTGGGTGTAGCTGTAGCTTCACTGAACGCTGTTTCCAATTTCTAAATTACGCATCATTGTGCATTTCATTTAGGTTAGGTGTTTGGCAGCCTCTTCGTGGTTATCGATATCTGAAAATCTCTGGTTATGCAAGGGCATAACGTGCGCAATCACCTTATCATAGCATTAAATTCTCAGTATATATTTGCAGATTTACAGCTGATAATGGGTCGAGGCCCGAAAAGTTCGTTTGAGTATTGACCACATGCAATTTTCAACAATCACTTCCTTGGTTTATGCCAATAACGTTTTTTTGAAAGTAGTGATGAAGCAAAATTTACCTTTTATGGGGAAAATTAACTGTAATTGAGATAATTAACCATGTTGGTTAGTTTTTTTACTCTAACCGCACAAAGCGCGATCTAAACAGACTAAAGAAAAGGGTCTATTCCGTATAGAATATTCTCACACAGGTAACCCTGTTCTTAGAAACAGTAAATTACGAAAGAGAAAAAAGAAATAACCAAGGAGCGATGATAAAGATGTGAAAATTGGAAGAAGGGCAAATGCATGACACAAGTCCCGAAGGCCTAACTACAGCTCAAGTTAACTAACAATATCCACTTAGAGACGCCAGTCCCCCATAGCATACGATAGATAACATAAGTAAGCTAACCCTTTTGTCTGTTAACTCATCATATGCTCTTTGAAGAGCGCAATTCAGATTACAGAAATGTAAATGAACTACTAAATTCTGTGTGCACCATTCATACACCAACCCCAAGCCTCGAAGAGTCTTTATAAGCCCTCGGCCCGTCAGAATTATCGCTATCGTTCTCGTCACCTCCAAGTAAACCCCTGAGAAAACGTCTCCTGAGTTTCTTTACCCCGACCTCGTGTACCCGCCGCACAAAATAAAAGTATAGAATTATTTGAGTATAAGCTGACCTTGAATTACACCATTGCACTTAAGCAAATTTCCCGTTATCATTGTCAAGAAGTTTACAATGGTTGTCAAAGGTCAAACATACATCTAGAATTTCACAATACATTCAATACGATGAAAGAGCTTGGATGATCAATATCTCCTTAACATAATTGCTCATATCAAGGATGGACTCCATAATGTAGCACATGGATGTAATGATAGTTCACCCCACTGTTGAAGGATAGCGGCGGTGGGACGGATAGAAAAGGTTATTTTATGAGTATCCCCTGGAACTGCACTTGTACATTTCCTGTGTGGGAATTTAATCCAATCACGTTCAGAATTTCATCTTTCTCGCCCTATTTGCACCTTCCAATCTACACACCATCTTTATTAACTGTCCTTAATCATTTATTCCTTAGCATTTGCAACTCACCATTTCTATACATGGGTTTTCTGTGTTTTAACACACCTTGTGCCTAGATTCCCTGAAAAATCCACGCTAAATGGTCCTATTCCTTGACTGCGATGTTGTCTGAGCCCTTGAAGTGCTTCAAATGTCCACTTTTAATTAACTGAGAGGCACAATGTCAAATGTTGAGGGGTGAAAAACAAGATTTGCTTACCTGAGGTCAATGCAATGCTGAGTAATCTAGAGGTCGTTCTAGATGACGTCAAGGAAAGTTCAGCCCCTCGTAGTAATCATGTAAAAAAGAGGGGATATTAGTTGAATTAAATAAAAGCAACAAAAAAACAGAAAAGAGTAATATACAAGTTAAATTACTATTTTATTATTTTTTAAACATTAATTCAAGGCTCTGCTCTCCATCTCCAACTTTACAAGAGTTCTTGAATGATTGAAAGGATTTGTGGTATGAATTTCAGAAATCGAAGTAATTATGTAAAAAGTGTCTCCAGCACATAGAATAACCAAATTACCAATACAGAAGAAGAAAAAAAACAAGAAGAGATAGCAAAGAAGAAAAAATTCAATAAGTAAAGTGGATAAGCAGGGTAAAAGCCTTGAAAGAATGTCTCCAGCTGAGGTAATTGTGCTAACAGGATTCATTAGCCTAACCCTGACCAACATTTGTGTGAACAAAGAAATAGCTCTAGTTGTGTCTGACATATCCAGTTTATTGGTTACAGAGATGAGGTCAACAAATGTATGGTATACATTAGGGTGACATTTAATGTAGAGCACAACGTTTTAATGCATATAATGTAGCATTTGTAAGTGGAAGAATAATTCAAAGGTTGTCCTTCTAGCACTGGGGGGACCAGAATAGAGCTGGTTGGCAGTGGTGCCTGACTGTGCAATTCACCTCGCACAGAAGGAACAATAGTCATGAATGAGTTAGAACAAATAGAACTGACATGAACAAATCGGAACCAAACATTAGAACATGCACACCCACGTTACCTTACGCTGGAAATAAAGTTCATTTCATGCAAATGACAATGATTACGTATCCAACCAGTGGTTTCTGAAACCCTTAGTAAGAAATGTTTAGATGGCCAGTATACTGAGCATATGAGGTGATGTAGATCAATAGACCTGATCAGAATCATCAATCTATTTAATTCAGGGTAAATTTAATCTGTGTTATCACTGGGGTTCAAAAATACTTTTTATTCAACCAGTTTCACCATCTAAACTCCTAGTAAATGGTGTTAGAAGCTCGGTAAAAAATATTTTCATGATACAAACTCCAATGCCATATTCATATACAATAAACAGGAATAAACATTCAAATAATGAACTAATGAAAAACAAATCAAATTTTACCTAATTATAAACCTACTGATGAGCCTACAGCACTGAGTTCTTAGAAGCCTGGAATCTGCCTTCTGCTCAATTATGAACCATTTCCTTAACCCTTCATTGACCAACATCCTTTTTGCAGGACATGAAAAAATTACTCTTATATTTCTTATATTCTAGAGATTTCAAATAAATGTTCACAGTTACTGGGCTTCATGAATTAAAATTAAAAGAAATTACCGTAATCTTTTGTTCATGAGTAAAAATTTTGGTGCATAACACTTTGACTGCAACGTGAGCTACCAGTGGTACACGTCGGTAATTTTTGTAGTGCTGCTGACGAACCAGTTATTGCAAATTCTATTTTCATAAATACTTTGGCATTTTCACAATGATTTATCACAATTAACTTTAAGGAGATCATCCCAGGCCTCTGCCAGGCCCCGGTTGACCCGGGGGTCATTTCTCATGTTTTTGTTGGAAAAGGACCCTTAGTTGGTGGACTATTCGATCCTAAAATTTTATGGCGCTACGGACAATAATTCCCCCCACCCATGGGGGGTTGAGGGGACCAAAGTTTTCCATTTTCGACCCCATATAAAAAGAGAACAAATGGGAAATGGAAAATGGAAAAAAAGCCCTACTGAGTTTGCTAGAAATGTTCCAAGGATTCTAAAACTGTTTTTGTTCGAGCATCAAAACTGAAGGAGGAGTCCCATTTTGAACTATCAATATCAGTGAAAAGTACCGAAAATTTTCAATTTTTGACAGATTTTGACCCCATATAACAAGAGAACAAATGGGAAATGGAAAAAGTCCTAGAAATGTTCCAAGGATTTTAAAACTGTCTTTGTTTTTGTTCTAGCATCAAAACTGAAGAAGATACGTCTTGAAATATCAATATCAGTAAAATATCAATACGTAAAAACCAATTTGTCAAATTTTTGCAAAAACTAAAGCCTAAATCAAAAAAACGAATGGAATAAATTGTGCTTCTTTTCGAAAGTTGCATATCATGGTCAAATTTCATGAGAATCAGACTTGAAAAAAAAATTATTTGTATAAATTAAATATTTTTTTTTATTTTGGAAATCGCAATTTACAGTGTGAATATGAAGTTATAAATGGAAATTATCAAAATAAAAATTAAAACTGCATTCAATTACTTATATTGTTCATTATATAACACTTCAACAAAAAATTTTGTTATGGCTAATACCCAAAAAAAAACTCAACATTCAAAATGCATCTCCTCATTGAGTTTTGATGCTAGAACAAAACCAAAGACAGTTTTAGAATCCTTGAAACATTTCTAACAAACTCAGAATAGCTTTTTTTGAAATTCGAATTTTTGGAAAAAATATACAGCCCTAAACCCAAAAAAATTGTTCATTTCAGAAATTTCAAAAAATTTCAAAAAAATCGAAAATATTTGAATTTAAAAAAGCCCTACTGAGTCTTAGAAATGTTTCAAGGATTCTAAATCTGTCTTTGTTTTTGATCTAGCATCAAAACTCAATGAGGAGATACATTATGAAATATACATAAAATATACCAAGAAATTCATTTTTCGTCCCCAAAAAAAAGGCCTAAATCAAAAAATGACAGGAGTAAGAAGGTTTACTTTCACAAAAGACAAATACTGGCCAATTTTCAAACGAATCGGACAAAAAAAGGTCTCCAACCCGTATGATCCCCTAAATTTGAGTTAGGCATTGACCTTAATATTTAGTTGTTGCAGTCAAAGTGTTCATAGGTTACCATTATCTATCAGCTACTCCCTAATGCAGGTGTAAGAATAGAGAACTATAAATGCCATAAGGACATGAATGAAATTTTTGTCCTTCCTGATAAGCAGACTTTGAAACTCCCAACAAAATTGCTCATAGCTTTGCGAACAACCTCAACCTCATAACTCGTGTACTCATACCATTCAATCACAGAAAATATTTGAGGAGATTGCACAGAAATAAGCTCAATTCCCACGTTCATGAATATAAAATTAAAAGCTAAAAATACTGAACAATCCAAACATCAGGTGACACTCAATATCTCTAGCACAGATACTGGTAATAAAATTTATCTTGCAATAAATTCAAAGAAGAGAGGAAATACAGCAGACAACCCAATAAGTTCAACATTCTGAGAGTTGGTGACAAGGCAATGTCTGTAGAAATTAGAAATACACATTAATCCCTATTATAGGTCACGTACATGGTTAGGCCAAGTCTCCACTGAACAGATAACCTTGCTGCAGCAGAGCAACGCTTACTTCAACACGCATACAGATGTGCGCTATGCGCCATGCCCCTTTTCCCCCGTTCACCTCAGAGGTCTTATAAGCGGTGAGCTCATTAGGGCCCGCGCATTTGGTCCGCACCCTGTACAACATCACTACCAATAAACGTCGCAGTTACCCAGCGTATCTCTACACCTCTGCACATTCATTGGTGGCCAGAGAGTTGACGGACCTACGAACTTAAGAAGATATAGTTGAGAAGTCAAGAAGATATAGTCTTTGACGAGAAACCTGCAGAAGTTAGAGAAGAAGTTCCAGTGACTTCAGCAAATTAACACGGCAGAGATAACTACAGAGAAATCAAGAGAACTACCGTGAAGATTGTCTGGTGACCAGAATTATTGTAACGTCTAAGAGGATCTGCAGAGACAGTCAGAGCGACAAGAAATCGATTATAAGGACAGCATCCACAGGCAGAGAGCTTCAGAGATCTACAAAAAGTAGGACTACGGAGCTAAAACTACCATCTACGAGGTGTCAGCCGACAACAGCTGTTATATTCGTGCTACGGATGAAGCAGTAACGGTGCATCGCCTATAACGACTGCAGAGATCGCGACATTGTGCGACAACTAAAACTACAATTTAAGATAAGTAACGCAGCAACAATTAATTGTTTATAATTGTTACAATTCCGTTGCAGTCAAGCTATTCGTTGTGCGTGAGGCAGGCAGGGTGCAGCAGCAGTCGTAGAGTTTTTTGTCAGGCAGCTTGTTGCAATAGCCAGTGCGTGCACACGTCAAGGTCAAACAAAGGCTGCACTTGCAGGGAGCAGCAGTGTATTCAATGACCCCTAGACATGAGCTGTTTTTAAGAGTTTAAGAGAGCTGTTTTTTTAAAGTGAGTGGCGCTATTTTCTTGGAGTGTCACTATAAGTGATTTGAGTAGTTTTGTATTGATTTAGTAACTGTTGTATAAATTTGCGCTTGAGCAATCGTTAAGCTCAGTTGAGCAGTGATGTTATTTGTGTGATACCTAGAGACCAAACTAGTAACGTAACTATGCCTGAAATTTCAGTAACCAGCGCGCCTGTAGCGAGTACAATGACTAACACGAATATTTTTCTAGCGATGATATGTTGGCAAAAGAGATATAAGTATCCTTAAATGCCTTTTGTAGCCAGTGCAACATGTAGGTCATGTTATGCTACCTGTAATTTGAGCAAAGAGGTCAGTGCAAACCATGCTCTTAACAAGTAATCCCTACTTGTTTGTGGTCAGGAAGGACTTTTTTGGGTGACTATATTTTGGAAATTTATTGTGTTCATAAAATTTATATTTGATTTTTAATGCTGGATGCGTCTGTTAGGATGTTGCAGGGGGAAATGCGTTCCAAATTGCCCAAAGGTAAAGCTGAAGACCTTTGTAAAACTCAACATTCTAGCGTTAGAGAATAAGAGAATTGTTTGCAAGAGAATCATTACGTTATGATTGTTGCAAGAGAATCATTGCATTATGATTTAGAGGAAGTATTACTGATCAAAGGATCAATTTTTGAAAGAACAATTCGCTGTATTAAGAGGACAGGAATTGATTGAATGATGATGTACAAGTGGTACAATGCAGTGTAATGATGAAACAATGATGAAATATGCTGTGGCGTTGTAGCGCTGTACCGCGGCTGAGTGAGTCCGTGAGAGAATAAAAATAAAGAAGAGAAACCGCGGCTGAGTGAGTCCGTGAGATTGAAAATAAAGAGAAAGACTCTTCTAGTGTGTGTAAATGGTAAACCCAGAGAGGTAAATGATACTGACGAGACTGTGGATATATCTGGTAAAATGGTTTAAGGTTACCAGGTAAATTTACCAGAGAGGTCGAGTAATACTGTTGAGGAATGGTATTAAAGTAATGCGCGCAGACAAGTGAATAAGCTTTAGGAGAAGCTGTTACCGTTGATTTTCGATGGGACTCTGATTTTAGTTCATAACTTCATGTGGTGGAAATATCATTGATACCATGACGGTCAGATTTAGCATTGTAGATTGCGGTTTTCATTGTGCTGGCGAACCGAAGTACCATAAGAGAGTAATACTGAGAGGCGATAGACGCCCATTAATCAACCACACGTGGTGGTCTGGTAATTAGTTAAGAGTAACGAGTAACAGAAAGGTAGAGTGTGCAGAGTAGCGCTCAGCTTAGGCTGCACAAGGCAATGAACTCTACCAAGGTGATACATATACGCCAGACAGTGTGGCGCCTTATTTCCGGTGGCTCTGTTTAGAAACAGTTGACAGCCGAGGTACGACGGCGTGACCATGAATATGAATATGACTAGGTGAATATTCATGAATATGACCGGTGAATAGTCATGAATAAGATGTGTTTTGGATAATTGACGAATAATTGAATAGTGGAAACTAATTTAAAGTAAGATCAAAATTTAATTTATTTCCTAGTTATTTGTTAAACGAGAGTGACTGTTTTTAATGTTTTTTTTGAGCACGTTTACGATCTTGTGCGTCACACACAGTCATTTTGCAAGCCTACTCGAATTTCATAATCAGTAAAGTTTTATGTTGTGTAATTTGAAATTATTCAAACTTAAAAGAATGTAATATTTATCGTCAAGTCTACTAAAGTTTCCACGTGACAATTTACAAGTGATTGAACGATTAAAATTTAGAGTATTTTACATCAATATTGATTTTTACCTCTACGAAAAATGGTGTATTTACCGTAAAAAGTATGTTCTTATGTATTAAATTGTGTCTTTTTGTTGTATTTGCTAATGCTTCATGTTAACCTTGCGGATGCTTTAGTATTCAACTATTTTGATTAAGTCGTTAACGTAACAAGATATGTGAAATGTTAAGTAACCGTTTACAGTATAAAGGTTCAACAAACGTAGAATAATAATTTTCTTATGTTCTTGTGCAAAAGCCGCATGTGATTGTTGGCAGGTTTTGAGAATTGACGACTTTGCACATATTTAAATCTTTTTGCCGTGCATTGTCTGGGAACAAACTCTCATGTCTCGATGAGAATTAATATGCTGAGTTCACACTTTAAATACAGATTAATTAGAAAATTCTAGCGACATCCGGCTGATGATGCCGAGATTCAAAGATGGAGACGGTGTTTTCGATCTCTCGAGAAATTAAATGCCTAGTCGGAATTCAGCTGATCTTTATTGAGTCAGCATTCATTCTCTGAGAAAACTTAAATGATAATGAGAGACTTGTTCTTGCTGGACATTTAAATCATTGACTCAAAGTTTTAGGAATGTTTACTCGTCCTTCAACTAAATAGTAAGATTCGGTAAAGGATCACTCGGACACTAAAGATGTCTCTCATTTTACTTTACTCAATCATTCATGTACTAAATTTTGCGCTTTAGCCATGCTAATCTTCTTGTTTTCTCCAATTTCAGTTCGCACGGGTGCGAGCGGTAACACAACATCTTGTAACACGGTAACATGGTGCATGTACATGGCATCGCGTGGTGTACGAAAGCACAGCCTAGCGCCAGAGCACCTGTCAACAAACATAGATGCCTTGACGGTAGCTAAGCTTCGCGCGCAGGCAAGAGATTACTGGAAAAGAGATTACTCCGCGCGCAGTTTACCCATACCAAATAGGGATTATTCACCTTCATGAAAGGGAAGGAGAACAACGGTGAACCATTGACTTTAAATGGTGAACGGGGGAAAAGAGGCTTGGCGCATAGCGCACACAGACAGAATGTGCAGTACACATCAGGACTTTTCATCATTTGTTACCTAATTATTACTTTTCTTTCCCTACTCATATATTTACATAATTATGTGGACTACCCACCGTGGACCCCCTCCCCCAACCCACCGTGGACTCCTTCCTAATCCATTAATTCAAGTTGACTAAAGCTATTCCTGCAATTGCTAGTACTTTTATATCATGAAATAAATCATGCAGCCTATTTAATTATCCAACTGCTGGTCAACCAGAGGATTATCATTAAACCCTCAGACAAATATCTAATTATCTACTCACAAACTATCAAATTTCTTTCTGAATAAGTTTTGGGTCTTCCTAAATTTTTGGCAGCAATAATTCAAGAATTACAATTGATGTTAAATAAATATTCTTTGAAGAGAAGAGGGAAACAATAACTACAATAGTTAAGAAAAGCCCACATAATAAATAATTTAAAGTTAGTTTCAGCAGCTTGAATTTCAGAAACAATTAAGGTTTTCCATTGAGAAGAAAGATGATGACACCATTTAGTATCAGTCACAGGAACGTGATATCTATACACAAGATGTGTTCCCACACAAGATCCACACCAGATGAAAATAGGAAGTAGAGACAAAAGGTTCTGTAAAAAATGCATGTTGAAGAGAAAGTCAGAGGTGCTGAAAAAAAGGAACTGACAGTGAAATCCAAGTGGCAGAACTAATAGCAGTGAAATCTAAACCTCATACTCTTGATGAGTTAGCTATTTTGCCATCTTGTATGCCGCCATAGCCATGTGCTAGAGGGTTCTGCGGCCGTTCGGGAGACCCGGGATCGAATCTTGGCGCTGGCAGTGGCGATTTTCTCTGTTGGGTATAGGAGAAAAATTCCAAGCACAATACCCCACTCTACCCAGGTGTCTGAAATGGGTACCGGTCTCGACCGGGGGAAAGCGTCATGGTGTCCGGGCGTTAGTTATAAGGCATTTGAAAATCCAATGTACAAGGAGATATGTATCAGGCTTGATTGGAAATAAAGCATCCGTAGATGCCTTCATTATTTATTATTTATTTATTTATTGTAGGAAGAAGGTTAAATGCATGTTAGGCACAAAAGCTGAAATGGAAATTAACAAAATACCTATAGTGCTATATCAAATTATACAATAAGGAGAATTTTGGATTAAAAGTACAGAGCTTAATGAAAGTTCCAAAATTTGCCTAAATAGTTAATCAATCAACTGACATAAGCCACAGTGCACAGTTGCTTGTATTTGTGAGTTTCATTCATGGAGATGAAATCATTAGTTTTAGCTGTAAGGAGATGCAAACAACTTGTAAAGGTCAAGATATTTTGATGCAACAAGCTAACTTGAAAAAATTAATTTGAACTGGAAGTCTGGCATTGACTTTAGCACTAATGGAGTTCCATATATGGTTGGGAGTATTAAGGGTGTCAACTCATCAACTTTAAATTTTAATCCGATTGGTCTGATATTATGCCAGTATATGTATTTGTTGAAAAAAAATTTTACTTGCAACATTTTTCAATTTAGAACTTAGTCTATGGAAAAAATTAGAAATATCAGTTTTTAGTACATTTTTGGGGGGTTTTCAAAAGAAAAGAAGTCTGAGTTTTCATGCTAGGAAAATAACCACAGTTTTGAAATCCTTCTCACATTAAAAACAAACTAAAGCTCTTGAATTTTCAATTTGTGTTATTGCTTTCTTTGTATTGGATCACTAACTAGAAAAGAAAATTTAGGATTTCATGTGTGATAAAAAAAAAAAACTGATGTAAAAATTGGAAATTGAAAAGCCTCAGTTTGTTATGAATGTTTCAAGGTTTTTAAAAACTGTTTCTGTTTTTTTCCTAGCATAAAAATTGACTGACTTCTATTTTTTCAATGTTGAAAATGAGGGGTTTTCAGTATAAGCCAGAAACAAAATGTTTCGATGAAGTGTAATTTAATGGAGAATAATTGTAGTTGAATGCTGTTTTGATGTTTTTTTTTATTATCTTCCTGCATAATTTTATATTTACACACTGAATAGTGAACTACAAAAATAAAAAAATTAAAATTTCATTTATTGAATGGTGAATTGGTTATTTGTGGTATGATTCTTCTGAAATTTGAACATTATATACAATTTTGAAAAAGAAGTAGTTTGTTTAATGCATTTTTTTCAATTTAGGCCTTAGTTTTTGGGAAAAATTGGAAATATCAGTTTTTCAGTTCATTTATGGGGGTATTTGAAATTAATAGAGGCCAATTAGTTTCTATGCTACAACAAAACCAAAGACAGTTTTGGAAACCTTCAAACATTCCTAACAAACTAAAAATGCCAGATTTTTCATTTTCCTGTTTCCTTTTTATGTGGGGTTAAAAATTCATGATTTTTGATCCCCTTACACCCTTCTGGAAGGGGGGATCTAATGCCCATATCCCCATAAAATTTTAGGGCATTATAATCTATCACCTAAGGATCCTTTTTCAACATCAACAAATACTTGGCCCATCGGGCCAACAGGGGCCATGGATGACCCCCTTAAGGCTTTGCTTCACTAGTACGGGGAGAAAATCATGACGTCATACATTTACATTGCCGTTTACATCAAGGAGTTGCAGCTTCAAAAGAATCACAGGGCAATTTGAAGGAGGAATTGCAGCAAGTTATTGAAATAGTCAACATCATTAGAAGTAAACCAATGAAGTCAAGAGTGTTCCAAGAATTGTGCAAAGACATAGATTCCAATCATATTCTCTTACTTATGGATATGGAAGCTCCATGGGTATCAAAGGGTAAAAGTCTTAGCTTGTGTTCACAATTCACACGAGTAATTGAATGCATTTTTTAAAAAAGAAAAGATTTTGAACAATTTTGTAATATCGCATGTGATTTTTGGATGCCTAAAATGAAAGATACTACAGATATATTCTGTTATCTTAGTACTGCTAACAGTAGCATACAGGGCAAAATGAAAATATCCTCACCTTAACGGATAAATTGATATCTCTCTCAAAAAAGTTGATATTTGTAAAGTCTGAGTCTACAAAGGTGAAACGATATGTTGCCTAAAATGCATAGCTACTGCAGAAAGAAAATGATCTTTAGTAAAGCAAAACATTTGTCTACACTCAGAAAATGATCTTTAGTAAAGTAAAACATTTGTCTACACTCAGAAAATGCATCAACCATTATTTTCTGTCATTGAACACAGAGATTTGCATGACTGGATTTTGAGGGCTTCATCCCAGGCCCCTGTCGGCCCAATGGTCATTTTTCATGTTTTTGTTGGAAAAAGACTCTTAGGCGGTGGACTATTCGGTCCTAAAATTTTATGGCGCTACGGCAGTAGATTCCCCCCCAGGATGGGGGGGGGGGGGTTAGGGGCCAAAGTCCTAAACTTCCGAGCCCATTTCAACCCCATATAAAAAGACAACAAAATGGGAAATGGAAAATTTGACTATTTGATTTTGTTAGAAATGTTACATGGATTCTAAAACTGTCTTTTTTTGTTCTAGCAACACTGGATGAGGAGATACATCTTGAAATATCAATACCAGTGAAATATCAATACCTTAAAACCAATATGTTAAATTTTTTCAAAACTAAGGCCTACATCAAAAAAATGAATGGAAAAAATTGCGTTTCATTTCAAAAGTTACATATCATGGTCAAATTTCAAGGGGGTCTGGAAATCACAATTCACAGTGTGAATGTGAAGTTACGTCCGGAAATTATCGATATAAAAATTAAAACTGCATTCAATTACATTAATTGGCCATTATATTACACAACAAAAAATTTCATTTTATGCTTGTATACAACACCTTTAACTTCCAACATTCCAAATGGGACTCCTCATTGAGGTTTGATGCAAGAACAAAGCCAAAGACAGTTTTAGAATTCTTGGAAAATTTCTTACAAACTCAAATGAGACTTTTCAAATTCAAATTTTTTAAATAAATATATAGCTCTAAACCTTAAAAATTAAGCTTGGGTTTAGAAATTTGAAAAAATTTTAATTTGCCCATTTGAGTTTGTTAGAAATGTTCCAAGGAATCTAAAACTGTCTTTGGTTTTGTTTTAGCATCAAAACTTGATGACGAGTCCCATTTTCAAAATATAACAAAAAACTAATATTTCATAACAAAACTAAGGCCTAAATCAAAAAAGTGACATGAGTAAAAAAAGATTTACTTTCACAAAATATATTGGCAAATTTTCAAACGAATCGGACAAAAAAAGTTGAAAAAGTGGGATGATCTTAAATCCCTTCATTGATTTTCCTTATAATGAACTTCAATCCCCTGAAAATAAATTAGCAAGTATTTCAGGTGACCAAAGCATGGAAATAGAACATTCTGCAGTCACAATTGATACCTTGTGGACTTCAACATAAAAAGAATATCAGACCTCATAAGATTAAGCTCTGCCAGTCCTCTTACAATTTCCATTTCTCATCTGTGTGAATAAGGGTTCTCTACATTGTACAATACAAAAGAGAGAAAGACTACGCTCCACTGAGGAAGAAATGCAAGCATGCTTATCCTATGTATACTCAAGCAATGTAGAGGTTATAAAACAGCGCCAAGCACACTGTCACACAAATAAATGGCAAGTGGAAACAACCAGCAATAAAAATGTTAAACCTAATTAAAAAGTTTTGTTATTCACATTTAAAATTGCAACCTTTGAGGCTTAGATTTATTGAAATATGTAACTTTAGTATAACCATTTCCCCTAGTTTACAGTACACCTGCAGTGTGTAAGCCCCAATATTTTCAATGGTTCATGGATATGCAGCGAGTTACAAAAGTTTGAAAAACACTTCTGTAACACAATAGATCATGAGCATCACTTTGTATGTCAATCAGTACACCATATCATGAACTCATTGTAAGTGGTTCTCACATAAATTCCTAATGAGAACCCTGATAATATACTTAAATACAAGCAGTTCAATGAATGGTGCAAACATTGATGTACAACTTATAAGGGAGGTCTTGAGTTCTCTACTTGGCTATTACCTACTATATAAGAAATATTCATTTGAGTTACCTCTGTTTCAGTATTACCAGATCACAAGCTCTGACTTGACCTTGAACTAGAACTAGGACCAACAGTGTCGGGGCCTTGGTAACGGCCTAGAATTTCCTCAACAATAACCACAGTAGTCACGCAAGAATTCAGCGCCTGTATACCAGAGGAATCCCATAAACTACTCACGATTCACCAACCCTTGTCACAAACTACTATTAGATGGCATCACTGGGTTAACCAGTACATCAAAAAACCACCTGCAGGCAGCATGGGCTCATCTTTTCATTAACACAGCTTTAATAATTCATTTTGAAAGGCTCCACACTTGGTCACCTTTGGATAGCTTCTACAGCTGGACATTTTGGAGCATCCAAAGCTAGACACCCACCCTATTCTGAATCACATCCAGCTTTTCAAGGTCACTTCCAGTCCACACTAAAGCACTTATCACATTCATGATACTAGTACAGGAACGTACTGCTGCATTCCTCTCACACATCCGTACTTGTTCGCCATTTACCTCACCACACTTCTCAACCAGCCATACCACTGCACAGCTTTTGCCATTTTCTCACCCTTAGTTCTAGTGCATCCATCTTCACTCATCATACAACCTAGATATTTGTATTCTTTTGTTCGAACTATTTTGATTTCTCTAATATTCCAGTGTGTATTAGTCTTGTCACTATTCATAATCATACTTTTATCTGCACTAAATTTCATCTTGAAATCACTACTATACCCAATCACAATGTTGAGCATTCTTTGTAGTTCATGCTGAGATTCACTTTCCAAAACATCAGAAACACACAACAAACAACTTTAAGTCTCTCCTCTCCAACTTTCAATATTAAGCCACTCTCAATCAAACTGCTAATTCTTCTGTGTACAATCCAAACAACAGGGGCAAGTACAGCCCTGTCTCACTCCTAACTTGACCATTTCTAAATTTCCTAACCTGTAGGTAGTGCTTGTTTCTCATACAGCCTTCACAGAATGTTCATTGGCTTTCTACTCAATCAAACTTTCCTTAAGATTTAAAATAGCCTAACCCAATCTTCATCATCATACACCTTTTCAATATCCAGAAATGCAAGATTGACTTTGTTCTCTTCCTTTCTCATTTACTCAATAATTTCACTCACTACAAACAGATTGTCTTCACATCTATCTTGCCTAAAATCATTCTGTTCTTCTCCCAGTAATACTAGTTCTTCAACTAAATCCATCAATCAGACAAAAAAGCACCAAGTCCATTCTACAAGATTTTCAGGAGAGGTTCAACAATTCGGAGTTTTTTATTACATGAGAAGCACCTCCTACCCACAACAGAACAGCAACTGAAAGTTTAGAGGGTGCCTTGCATCTAAGAGAACCCATATTGGCTGAGAAACAATTATTTCAAGAGCTGGGGATATTTTGTCTGTTGACAAATATTTCATTAACCATTCAAAATACCACAGAGAAAGTTACATACAGTGTCAGCCAGAACAGTAAGTCTAATTTCTAAGTTTTTCTACACTCATATGCACACCCTAATGCATTAGAATGAAATTACACTAGTTTCAGTTATCTGGTACCCTTTTGCTCTTCTATATCTTATGAAATTAACTTTTCAACTCATTAACATGCTCCCCTTTATTGTCAAACTCATAAGAACTATCAGGGCCATACCATGCCTTTCCGTTTTTCCATGTCTTCAAAAAATTTACTCTCTCCTCACAAATGATTTGAACTTCTGTTTGAAGGTCATGTACATCAGTCAGGAAATTTATGGGTTCTACATTTATTATCTGCTCATTCATTCCACCAATGACCTCCCAGTAGTCCATAACTGCTTCCACTATTTGTGCCCTATCTTGCACATTGCAACCATTGACTACTAGTTTTTCAATTTGCATGTTACTAGTTTCATCATTACCTAATACAAATTTATACCAATCTTTTATTCCATCTGGACCCATCTTCAACCTTATGTCTCTGCTCTCAAACTCTATACTTATTATCATTCTTTTCCCCTTCTTCTGTTGGTCTCTGTACTTATTCCATGCATGCTGCCATTCATCCTCAGTAATTCTGCCTCATGCATTTCCCACATATTGCGTAGTTTCTTATTCAAAGTCTTTCTTCTTTGTTCTTTCCTGCCAGCCCCTGGCATTCCCTGCACTTCTGCATTTTATTCTTCAATCTTTTACTCTGCCACATCATTCAAGGTTCTTGCAACCTCACCATTTAGATCATATACATGTTCACACCTATTCCAGTTACATCTGCTCTATTCCTTTCTGACTTCTTCCCAGTTTGACACTTTTATCCACCAGTTTTCTTTCACACTGCTGACTTTCTGCATTGATTGCTTTCCGCTCCAATTATATTGAAGTACAAGCATTCAATGGTCACTATCAACATCAACTTCATGTACAAACATTTCTTTGACACGCAATCATCCTCTCCTCTTCACAATCACAGTCAATTAGTTTTCTCTTCTTGGCTTTGCCAAGCATGCAAACCATTTCATATGGTGACATTCAAGTTCTCAAGTTCACTCTCTTCACAGAGATCAATCAATTCTTGTCCAT
The DNA here is from genome assembly GCA_030386875.1 of Morinoia aosen. NCBI lineage: Eukaryota > Metazoa > Arthropoda > Malacostraca > Amphipoda > Talitridae > Morinoia > Morinoia aosen. The sequence goes on from CM059559.1 coordinate 45,315,379, forward strand.
TCATCTTTACAGGCTCAACATGTTTGCCAACACGGTCATTCATGTCACCCATCAAAATCAGAGGAAACCTGCAGCATTTCTTGTACAACCCTTGTCAACTTTTCATACTTCTTTACATCACAGGAACCCTGCAGCATTTCTTGTACAACCCTTGTCAACATTTCATACTTCTTTACATCAGAGGAAACATGCAGCATTTCTTGTGCAACCCTTGTCAACATTTCATACTTCTTTACATCCTCTTTATGGGCTAAAATCCTATCAGTTGTCATATAGGGCCTAACATTCAATCAAAACATTCTCAGGCATGCTTTTTCTCATACTTTATAGCTAACAAATTAGCACTCTCAGATTGATTTCAATATTTATTTTTTCTAATTTCCATTTCAAAGCATTCTTTACAATTAGACCCACCCCACCACCCTTTAATGCTATTTCACAAGCCCTTTCCCTATTAAATACTTGTTCTCCTTACATGTTTAACCGATTTGCTCATGCATTTGGGTGTTTACTACAACACAATCCAGTTTTCAATTCTCAAATCCTGCTACCAGGTCCCCTAACTTTCTTATGTTCCATCTAAAAATGATAAGATCATTCACTGCCCTGTTACTGTTAGTCTAACAGTAACATACTGTATACTGTAATGAGGTCCATACTGTACAGTAGCATTGGTGCTGGATCCTCAGTGTGCTGGTCACGGTGGTGCGAGTTGACCCATTAGGCAGTTACGTACAGGCAGTCGCGCTAATCAGTTGCTTAGTACTGTGCACTTGAGTTATGTTCGAGCAGTTGTGCTCTGTATTTAAAGTCTTGATATAGCAGGTGAGCAAAACTATGTCTTGTCTCAGTCGTCCTTCTCTCTGCCATCCTGTTTGTAAGAACATATCATGCTATTCAACCAATCATTATTTTTATTGGCATTCAACATGTTCATTAAAAAACCCCATTCTTTCAATAAATCTGTTATATTCACAAATAAATTTATAAGAACCTAAACTTTTAATAAACATTGTGAAGAAATTCCAGAAAACAAGCAAATTTTACTGGTTTGTCGCCATGGCTATTCGCTTGAAAGGCTTGGCCACCTGACCAGAGGAAAGTCAAGGGCTCTGTGACACACCCACACACATTTAAACATCCAAACCTCACAGTACTGTTGGACAATTTGGGATATTGTTTCAGCTCAGATTTTCTTTCACCCTGTTCCGCCTTCTATTTTGACAAGTACCACTGGTCCAGTAAATGTCTCTCCTGGAGAACTTCATCCCACCTTCTAGCAACAGGTGGACTCCATCCATCATGGATCACACTATCCATTTCCAGGACACTTACACTCAACTCATGCCTTTCCAGACTATCATATCCATAATCTCATACACCTCTACTTATACTTGTTCATACTCCTCACTACAAGCAGTCATCTGGTGGTTCGTCACTGAAAGTTCAACAATCTTCATTTGTGCACATTCCACAACTTTCATAATTGCATTCACTGTACATTCTTTCCAACATTCAAGCAACTGATTTCCACATCCTTGCAGGACAATCATACCCTCAACCATACCACCAATCATTTTCCAAGCATACCTGCCTATCTCATCCACTCCTCTCACAAGCTTGTGCAATGTGCATCCATCACTATCTTTTATCCTCACAAACCTCACATTTTCAAGCATACTATCTCCACATATTTTAATCAAAGGTCTGTCTCCCTCTTTCTTTCAGATCTTTCACTCACTGCATTCTATCCATTCTTCTTCCTTCCCTTCACTTCCATCAAATGTACATGCCTCTTGTGTGGCATATCAACAGGCAGCTCATTTATATTCTATTTACACCTTTACTCCTAACATCATCCCCATTCGTTCTTCTGCTTTCATTTGTCACATTTACATCATCATTCACTGCACTCACACTCATTACATCATTTTCATTCTTCCTATGTTCAGCTTCCTTTTATTCTCTAACTCACTCCTTAAAACAACATTCAGAGCTGCCAGCCTCTAACCTCTTCTTTCAACTTCTTTCTTGTATCATTCAAGTACTTCCAGCATGAAAACCAAGTTCAACTTTCTCACACCCTTGCACACATCTATCTCCTCCTATTAAGAACAAGTCACACATTAAAACGCATGAAGAAACCCATTAGCACCTCCCTTCCTAACACCACCACTCCTATTGCTTTCTCAAACACAACCACTTTTATTGTTTTCAAATTCTCAAACAAAGCTTCTGTCTTTGACAAAACTTCACAGGCAGAAGCCTTCACTTGGTGAATAAACCAGTAATGCATAAAACCCACTTTTCCAAACGCTGATCATGGAAATTGAAGTTACTGAACTAAAAACATTTACACTATTCTTTCAGTCACTCCATAAGGCATCACGCTATACTGGCATGAATATGCTAACTATACCAGTTCATGACAGCAGATTTATTTCACACCACCACAATTTTAATCAAAAGTTAAGTCCATAATATGCCCTCACTACTTGAACACAGAATCTAGAGGCTCTATTGACACCTCTAAGTTGGCAAGGTTGGCAAGCCAAGGTTGGCACATAAACTCACCCAAAAATAGCCAAAAAAAACACGTAGAAAAACCCACTAAATAGTGTTTTTTTAGGATTTTATTATTGCTATTTAAATTTTACTTTTGTCAAGCTTATATAATAAAAATGAGCTACAGATTTATGTTGTCAAAAATTTGTCCAAGAAATATGCACGAGTATGACAAATATTATATAACAAGAAAAAACACCACTATAAAAATAAAATAAGAAAAATCTTCTAATCACAAAAAATCTTGAGGGACTAGTGTATTTCCACAAGTTCCATTTTCAAAGTAAAAAAACAAAAGCTAAGAAATGCAGTCCGACTATTTGAGAGTATGGAGACTTCTGAATTCTTCCTGTCTACTATACTAGACTAGACTGCTACTACAGTACTACTGTTCTCTTTCTACATCCACTGCCATTTCATCATTGTCATCCACATCATCATCATTTGTGAGGTGGCAATATACTGAGACCAATTTCTGTGTGCGTTCTGATCCTAATCTATTTCTCAATTTATTCCACACAATTCCAAATGTTGAGAAAATTCTCTCAATGGATCCTGAACTAGCGGGGCAAGAATGAAGATTGCTCATAAACTTGCAGAAACCCTCTGCCAGTGCCTTTTCAGGAATCTGAATTTTCTGCTGTTTAAGGGAAGCATTCCCGGGGCATCTGCAGTCCAAAAGTCGATTCTCCCTATTTTTTTTTATTGCTTTAAATGAGTTTGAGATATGTCCATGAATGTCTGTAAAAATATCACGAACATATCCCAGAGCTAACGTCCCCCTTGGGAGGGGGAGAGCATCCCCCTTACGGACCTTTTTTTCATTTTTGAACTTAGAGCAATGAAATTTGGTACACTGATAGGAAATGCAATTTAGAATCATTTATCAGTTATGACAAAATGCGATTTTCTTGAAAAGAAAACGGGAAACCATAGAAAACGACATTTTTGGGGGGGTTTTCTGAATGCTTCTTCTACAGTTTTTGAGCTACAGTAATGATTTTGGTATCATTGGATGCAGAATATATGGACATTAAAAAAAAAATCTCAAATTATGAATTTTTTTTTATTCTTTTTATATATTTCATCATTCATATTCCTAAAGGTAAGCATACTCCTTACGGACCTTTTTTTCATTTTTGAACTTAGAGCAATGAAATTTGGTACACTGATAGGAAATGCAATTTAGAATCATTCATCAGTTATGACAAAATGCGATTTTCTTGAAAAGAAAATGGGAAATCATGGAAAAAGACATTTTGGGGGGGGGTTCTAAATGCTTCTTCTCTGATAGTTTTTGAGCTACAGTAATGATTTTGGTATCATTGGATGCAGAATAACGTGGACATTCCAAAAACTTGAATGCTTTCCCTCAAATTTCCAATATAAAAATAAAAAGTGAAATAAAAAAATCAAAATATTCCAAAGAAAATTCAAATTTATGACGTCATAACTTTGAAACAAGAAAGAATTTTGAAAAACTTCCTAATACATTGTAAAGCCCTTGTTTTTCTGCATCCAATGATACCAAAATCATTACTGAAGCTCAAAAACTGTAGGAGGAGAAGCATTTTTTTACTTTAAATAGGTTTTAAAAAACAAGTAGGTCGTCAAGACATTCGTTACAATGGGGCCGAAGCTTACAAAGCTAGAGCAATGCGGTTTGCTGCATTTGGAAGTCACAGGTGTAATCTACAATTGCTGTTTACTTGATTTTCAAAAATTTTTAAGTGAAATTTTTTCCATAGACTTTTTACAAAAAATTTAAACTCTGATTATAGCTTTTTCAAAAAAATTCTATTAATTCAAAATGATTTCAAATTCAACAATAATTCAACAGCATTTTTGGAGAATACATTGTACTTTCGCATGCAACAAACAGCATTGCTCTAGCTTTTCAAATTTCGACCCCATTTTAACAAATGGCATGTATATATTTTTTTTATTGATCATGAATAACTCATTTTCTATGTCCCAATGCAAAAAAACTTATAGAAGAAAAGTTGTTGACAATCTAGAGATCTAGTAGTCTGCAAATTTTCATAGACGTAAGTCCGATAGAAAAAAATCTACGGATGGAAAACCAGATTTTGGCCGACCGGAGAGCATGGTTCCCTTAATGTCTTGAATATCCCACCATCAATGAGGAGTCATTATTTTAGTGATATTCTTGTTCAACATGTGTTTTGGGAAGATGTTGGAGTCCTTCAATTTACACAAATAAAGCGCATAGATGAACTCCGGGTTGTACTCAGCCAAACATTCTTCAATATGTCTGCTGTGAGAGCTTTGCCTGAAATAAGTTTAACAATTATAGTCAGATGGGGGTAAGACATGACCACAGCCATCATGGGGTAAGAAAGTAAAGAAACAACTGGCCTATGGTGAGCATTCAAGCTGCACTGGAACGAATTTGATGATGGAATTTGTTAGAGCATTTATTTCTAATCATTTTAGTGTTTGTTGCTATACCGAACTGCAAAAAGTGATTTTTTTTTGCAAATTGTTAAAAAAAATTTTGGCATGTCTCTACATGTTGTAACATGTAACAGTATGGTTGACTGGCCCTGGGATTTTCAGGCACAACCCAGGGATTTTCAGGAACTGGCCATTAGTTTTCTTCGTTGAAAAAGGATCCTTAGGTGATGGAGGTGGGCTATTGTGTTAAAATTTTATGGGGCTACGGGCAGTAGATCCCCTCCCCCAGGGGTTGTAATGGGAACAAAAATCATGGATTTTTGATCCCAAATAAAAAGAAAACAAAGAGGAACATGAAACATCTGACTTTTTCAGTTTTTAGCCATATTTTAAGAATTTGAAAACTGTCTGGTTTTGTGGTTGCAAGAAAACTTATGACTTGTATTTATTTGACATATCAGATAAAATGACAAAAACCAATATTTCCCATTTTCTGAAAAACTAAGGCCAAAATTGGAAAAAAAATGAATGGAACAATATGCATTTCTTTCTAAATATTACACACAATGGATTATTCAGAAGAATCAGTCCACAAATAAAAATTCAACATTCATCATAGAATGAAAAATGAATTAAAGTATTTTGTTCACATAATTTATACATGCATATCATGCAATTTTGTGTTGGTGTGAAATTATGCATGCATATTATTTGTAGATGATAATACAACATGAATACAGCATTTAGGTAGAAAAAAGTACATTACACTTCACAGCAAAATGTATTTTTTGCCTTCTAGGTAAGAACCTCATTTTCAACATAGAAAAGAATAGAAGGAGTCGGTGAGTTTTCATGCAAGGAAAATAACAGTTTTGAAATCCTTGAATCATTTAAAACAAATTAAAACTCTTCAATTTTCCAATTTGTAAATTCGATATTTTTTAACACGGTTTAAAACAATTTGTATATTTTAGTTAGAGATCAAAAATCTCATTTCAAAAGAAAATGAAAATAGAAAATTCAAGAGCTTCAGTTTGTTTACAATACTTCAATGATTCCAAAACCTTTTTTGAATTTGTTCTAGCATAAAAGCTTATTGACCTTTATTCTTTAAAAAAAGTGTCACTATGAATGAACTAAAAACCTAATTTTAATTTTTTTTTTCAAAAACTAGAGCATGTATTGAAAAATTCACAAGTTAAATTTTTTTTTTAATTTTAAAAATTTTTGGGTTGTCCTTACAGAACAAAGGGTAAATGTTAAGAATGTACTAATTTATTTCCGAAATCAAGTGTCCTGTATCATGGTAATGAGATTGAAACAAACAGCTTTTATTCAATGCACTTTTCGGAGATCAGTATTTAATGAGTTATAGCAGTATGCTAATTTTCGTCTTATGACTGGAATGCGCTCAAACATTCGAGCATGTCAGAAGGGCGAGTCCATTGTTGTCTTCCCCTCAGAACCATATCTTGAAGCTCCAAACTCAAGAGTTGCGGTAAGTAACTTATCGCTATAACTCGTCAAATACTCCTTTCTCCCAGTAAGTGCATAGATGGAAAGTTGTTCATATTGATGTAATTCCCATGATACAGGCAACAAAATTTTGAAAACCAATTAGTACATTCTTTTCAACTTTAAACAGAACAAAAAAATTTTCATTTCAACAATATGAAGGCCTATTTAACTTTCAGCTCAGGCCCTCACCTTTCAAACAGGAAAAATCGATGCATTATTTCTATAGAAAATTTTGAGGGGAACTCAAATAGAATCTCTGTTCCGACAGCTCTAATGTGCTCAAATGAATGTTAGGTTACGTTAATTTATTTCAAGTTACTTTGGGTTACGCTTACGTTAAATTACCACTATAACTCGTACAACAATTATTTGCAACAGAAAACGCATAGAAGACAAGTTGTGTATCTTGATCTAGGTAAATTATACCTTCAAACAAGCAACAAAAATACAAAAATTGATGGTCAATATGCAGTAATGGAACCAAACCATACTCACGGAAATTTAAAATTCCGTTCCAAAGTCAGTAAAGGAGCACATTTATAAACGTTTTACATGAATGACATTCTGCTGGCTCATGCATTAGTTTTTGAGTTATTCAACTTTGAAATTTCTGTTTTCCATAGCAGTTCCAGTAAGTTTGCGCTTGAGCGGGAGCGTTCAGAAAACGTTTGGGTACTTTGTAATTTATTATTTGCCTACTCCACAAAGCCTGTGTTGAGTTCACTACTTTCCCGCTTACATTATTTATTTCCAACCTTGTTGCGTTGTGTTTATGTTTTGTGTAGAATGTTTTCTAGTAATCATTTGTTGTACATTAAAAAGTAAACTAAGATACCTGAGTTACCTCAACTTTCACGTTTCCCATTTTCTTTGATTGTGTTTGGCGCAGTTGATGTACTTCTGTTGGGCCTTAAAACGTTCTCCTTGTTGGACCGGAATACACGCTGTCAAGAGGTGTGTGTTTCTCTCTCCAGCCTTTCTGTTATAACTTCCCTGCGGGATTGGGGTTACCCAATCCAGAGGTCAGGATGACCGATGCCGCAACAGCCTGAACCCACTTCTAGGATGTTATAGTTAATAACACAATAACGGTTATCACCTGAAAATATAACAAAAAATATGGATATTAAATCTACAGTATTTACTATAACTGTTTCGCTAATGTTCTACGGTCACAGCCATCTTGAAAGATGTTGAGTGCATATCAATTTAAATCTTCACTATTCTAGTCCTGCTGACATTTTTGGGTGATTACCTTTATTGTCTCATTAACCAAAACATCCTGTAAGTGGGCTAAGGCTCCGCGGGATCGGCATATAATAAATTACGCCATAAAATGCGGAAACAAAAACTTTTCCCCCGGCTGAGCGCACTAGCGGCGTTGTTGGAACACCCTCTCCTTTGACGCGCAAAAGCCATTCCATTAACGCCGCTCCCATACCTTCAGAAGTAAATAACTTGAAAATAACTCATCAGCAAGCAGAATGTCATCCTGGCCAAACATTTTTATGTGTTCCCAGACCCTATAGTGATTCTTAGGAACGGATTTATTAATTTTCATGATCGCGCTAAGATCATCCCAGGCCCCTGTTGCTCCAATGGTCATTTTTTCATGTTTTTGTTGGAAAAGAACCCTTAGGTGGTGGACTATTCGGTCCTAAAATTTTATGGCGCTACGGACAATAGATCCTCCCAGGGTGGGGGTGAGGGGACCAAAATTTTTAATTTTTGACCCCATACAAAAAGACTAACAAAACAGGAAATGGAAAATTTGCAAATAAAGTTTGTTAGATATGTTTCAAGGATTCTAAAACTGTCTTTATTTTTGTTTTAGCATCAAAACTGAAAGAGGAGATACACCTTGATTTGAAATATCAATACCAGTGAAAGATCAATACCTAAAATCCAATATGCCAATTTCTTTCACAAAATAGGGCCTAAATCAAAAAATGGATAGAAGAAATTGTGCTTCTTTCCAAAAGTTACATATAGTCAAATTTCATATGAATCAGACTGAAAATAAAAAGTTTCATATTTTTGAAAAAAAAAAAAATTTTTGGTATAGCCTATCTGACGGATATGACAGCTATAGATTTTGTAAATTTCATTGTTGAAGCATAGTTAATTAGATAGAAATAAACAAGTTTTCTTCTATGCACTTTCGTTTCAAATGAGTATTTTATTAGTTATAGCGGCAAATGACATACCGCAACTCCATTGTTTGAAGCAGCAAGTAATTCAAGGAGCGGGTTGGACAGCAACACTGCAATGCACTCACGCTTCCGCGCGATCGTAATCAAAGATGAAACCAAACTTACTGCTATACCTCGTTGAATACTCATTTGACGTAAAAAGGGTATTGATGAAAAGTTGTTCATTTTGATGTTATTACCATGATTCAAACAACAAAAATTCGAAAACTGATGAGTAGCTGTTTGTTCGAGCGTATTCATCATGAGAGATGAAACTAAACCTACCGCTATAACCCGTAATATAATCATTTGAGACTAATAGTGCATAGAAGAAAACTTGTTTATTTTGATTCAATTCATTAGGTTTAGGCACTGATAAGTGGAAAATCGATAACTGTCATAACCTTCAGATTTATTTTTTTTTTGGGGGGTTTGGAAATCACATTCACAGTACAAATATGAAGTTTTGTATGGAACTTGTTGAAATAAAAATTAAAACTGCATTCAATTACATACATTGTCCACTATATTAAACTTCAACAACAAATTTTGTTATGGCTTATACCTACCTAAAAAAGAAACTTTTAACGGTAAATCTGAAGGATATGTCAGTTATCAATCTCGTAAATTCAAACGCCTAAACATAATTCATTCAATAAATTAGGTCTGTGTGAAAATAGTGAAAATTATAAATAAAGCTTCTAACACACCCATTAGGGTGACGACCGCAATCTTGTTTACATCGGCTCCAAGATTGCGGTTGTCAACGTAATGGGTGGGTTAGAAGCTTTATTTATAATTTTCACTTAAAGAACTGTGGCTACCATTCACGACCCAACCTCTTTACGTTTGTAATAGGGGGTTAGCTTCCGTTATTAATTAAATTCTGCTTGGTGCGCTTGCTTCTTTTGGCTCGCTAATTGGTCAATGTGAAGTTTAATGCAATCACGGAAAATAATGATTTTATTCCAAAGAATCACTAAAGGAACCCATTTAAAAATGTTTTACACAAATAACATTCTGCTTGCTGATGCATTATTTTCAAATTATTAAACTTCAAAGTTGGCTTTTGCGCGCAAAAGTAAGCCACCGCGCCGAGCAGAATTTATTTAATAACGGAAGCTAACACCCTGTTACAAACGTAAAGAGGTTGGGTTGTGAGGGGAAGCCAAAGTTCTTCTAGTGAAAATTATAAATAAAGGTTTAAAGCAACCCATTAAGGTCACGTTAACAATTGTGTTTACATCTGCTCCATGATGGCGGCAGCCGTACCGGGTGGCGCCATCTATGAGCTGACTGTGAAGGTGACGACTAAAAAAAACGTCAAAAGCACCAAGTACGAGAAATAGTATGTTAACTTTTCCGTGTTATTAACTGATAACAATATTTATTATTATTTTATTAACAATTTCTATCATTCTTTAATTTCTACGAAGTTCTGACAAAAATTTTAATACCTCATGATCCGAACTTCGCCTTTCTCAACCCAACATGGTCGTAATCTGTGTTGCACATTTTGCGCGGGAAAGCGATTTCACTTATAACTTCAAAGCTGAATAATTCTAAAATAACGCATCAGCGAGCAGAATGTCATTCATGTCTAACGTTCTGAAATGTGTTCCTTTAGTGATTCCTGGGATCGGAATTATTATTTTCCGTGATTGCATCAAACTTCACATTGACCCGCTAATTTACCGCTCTAACTCAAAAACTAAGCATCAGCGCCCAGAATGTCATTCTTGTTAAACGTTCTTAAATGGGCTTCTTAAGTGATTGTTAGAAAGAGAATGCTTAATTTTCCCACATCAACTAAACTCAATATTGACCTCTCATCAAGTTTTGATGCTAAAACAGAACAAAGACAGTTTTGGAATCCTTGTAACATTTCTAACAATAAAATGAAGGCTTTTTATAAATTTGAGAAAAAAATTTGGTCAATATCTATTTTAGGTGCTGCACAGATATTAATAATTTGAGGGCAAATAATCAATAAAGGAACACAATTAAATACCTTTTACATGAATGACATTCTGCTCGCTGATGCGTTATTTTTGAATAATTCTACTTTGAAGTTGGCGCCAGCGCCGTAATTTAGTTAATAAGGGTAGTTAACCCCCTATTACAAATGTAAAGAGGTTGGGTCGTGAGGGTTAGCCACAGTTCTTATAGTGAAAATTATATATAAAGCTTCTAACCCACCCATTAGGGTGACAACCGCAATCTTGTTTATATCAGCTCAAAGATGGCGACCACCATGGGCGCCGCCATCTTGGACCCGATGTAAAAAAGATTGCGGTCGTCACCCTAATGGGAGGGTTAGAAGCATTTTTTTGTAATTTTCACTATAAGAACTGTGGCTAACCCTCACGACCCAACCTCTTTACATTTGTAATAGGGGATTAAGTACTCTTATTAACTAAATTACGGTGCAGGGCGCCAACTTCAAAGTAGAATTATTGGTCGATATTTATTTCATGTGCGGCAAGGAAATTAATAATTTGGGGGCTATTAATCAATAAAGGAACCCATTTAATAACCTTTTTACATGAATGACATTCTGTTTGCTGATGCGTTATTTTTGAATAATTGTACTTTGAAGTTGGCACCGGCGCCGTTATTTAGTTAATAAGGGTAGTTAACCCCCTATTACAAACGTAAAGAGGTTGGGTTGTGAGGGTTAGCCACAGTTCTTATAGCAAAAATTATAAATAAAGCTTCTAACCCACCCATTAGGGTGAGGACCGCAATCTTGTTTACATCGGATCCAAAATGGCGGTGCCCATGGTGGTCGCCTGCCGCACCTAAAGTAAATATTGACCGAATTATTCAAAATTAACGCATCAGTGAGCAGAATGTCATTCTTGTAAAAGGTTCGGTGAATATTGAATATAATGTGGTCAACGAATTTCATAATTTTGTAGGTATAGATGGGTAATATAGTCGATTATAAGACGTTTTACATGAATGACATTCTGCCCGGCGATGCGTTATTTTCAAATTATTCAACTTTGAAGCTGGCCTGTGCGCGCCATGGAAGCAAGGCGGGGCTAGCGTAATTTAATTAATAACGGAAGCTAACCCCCTATTACAAACGTAAAGAGGTTGGGTCGTGAGGGGTAGGCACAGTTCTTTTAGTGAAAATTATAAATAAAGGTTTCAAGTGACGTTTGTTTACATCGACGCCAAGGTGGCTGCCGCCATGGCGCCAACCGGCTGAAGATGGCGGCAGCCATCTTCGAGTCAATGTAAACAAACGTCACTAGAAAGCTTTATTTATGATTTTCACTAAAAGAACTGTTGCTACCCCTCACGACCCAACCTCTTTACGTTTGTAATAGGGGTTAGCTTCCATTTTCATTGCTAAAACAATGACTGTTTTTGCGTTAAAAGGGCCATTCAGGAGCGCCGTTCGTAGAACTTCAAACTTAAATAACTCGAAAACTAAGCATTTCTGGGCACATTGTCATTCGTGTAAAACGTCTTAAAATCGACTATATTACCCATCTATACCTACGAAATTATGAAATTTGTTGACAACATTATATTTAATATTGACCAAAGGTTCTTAAATGTGCTCTTTTAGTGATTCTAAGCAACGAAATTTTTAATTTCCGTGCAGCACCTAAAATAGATATTGACCAAAAATTTATATAGCTCTAAACCCCAAAATAATTTCTTTATGATGTAGGCCTAATCATAACAATCGCTTATCACAAAAAATTTTTTTCAAAATTTTAAATTTTTTCTTAATTTTTTTGTTAGAAATGCTTCAAGGATTCTAATACTGTCTTTGGTTTTGCTCTAGCATCAAAACTGAATAAGGAGATACGTCTTGATATATACATAAAATTGTACCACAAACTAATTTTTCGTAAAAAAAGAAACTAAGGCCTAAATCACAAAGTGACATGAGTAAAAAGTATTTACTTTTAAAAAACACATGTACTGGCCAATTTGCAAACGCATCGAACAAAAGAAGTTGACCAACTGGGAAGATCTTAAACTGACATTTACCCGGAATTGATAATTTCCGTGAATCCCCTAAAATTTTGACTCGCTTTACCCCTAAAAAACATCTCTAAATCTTAGAATGAGTTGGTCATGCACTTCAATTTCTCCCACGGGATAATTACTAAACTTACTCTCACACAGTTCATAAGTCTCCGTACCGTACTTAGCGTACTAGCAGTCTAGCACAGTTTTACGAGTAAACTGCCTGTGCATGTCAAATGGTTCTTAACTGAACATCAAGGTCAAAACTTTCAAATTCCAACGTAGGCAGCACACTGCTTATTGGACCGGCAGGCCGCAGTCGGGGCGGTTCAAGAAACGGTTTGTGAAAAGTACAGAAATTTATTGAGATACCTTCTCTACTCGCGCGCCGTCAAAATATAAAAGTTCGTTAACTTCATTCACATGTAACTTTCTAAATAATGCATCTATCGAGTTCAAAATATTCTCGAAAGAAAAAATGTAACTTTCCTATGAGATACTCGTAAATGCCAAAACTCTTTAGCATTCACAGCCAACAGAAGGCGAAGTTCCCGTAACCCCACGATGGGAGGCAGATTTTTTCGATGAGCCCCATTTTGTCTCGAACCTTTTATGATTGGTGGGTATGGTTTGACTTTAATATTGTTACCAATTTCCAATCATAATTTTCCCGATATGTGTTTTCGAAATACGTGAAAAGAGGGGTAATGACGACAATCTTTGAGAACTCAGCTTATGGATCTTTATTGGAAGAAACCGGGAGGACCGCTGCGTTCTTGGTTGACTGGAGAACTTGACTGAGATGGTGCAGTCCGCGCAGGCGAAAGGCTCCGGCGAGTTGCAGAAGTTGACGGGGTGTGTGTGTTTGTGTTTTGTGCAAGTCACTTTCAGAGTGCGGGCAATTTGACAATCCAGAGAAATCAGTGGTATTTCGGATCAAGCTCCAGTGGTTGGAAGCAGTTAAATATTTAGCCAGTAATTAGATAATATACCAGGCTGAAAACAACTCGAAAACCAAGGTGAATGCAAGGCAAATAAAGCCCAGGTAAGAGTCCGGCTCACGTCGGAACTAGGTAAATAAATGGGGTAACTCAATGGTTGAGTTACGAAAAGCTCAAGGTGACTTAAAGGTTCAGTTAAATGTCAAGCTCGAGTAAAGCTCCAGGTGGAACTTAGGGGCTCACTAAAGGCTCAGGGAGAATGTGTTGTGGCGTTGTTGACGTCGATGATGAAATCTGGAATATTTGTGTTGACGTACCTTATAACGTTGCCCGGCTCCGACAGCAACCGCCAACCAGTTGCCGCAGCTGTTTGACCTTCCTCCTTCTCTCAGAGGAACGAAAGCAAGGCACTTGCCGGCTTACACGAGTACCGAACCTCGGCGAAGACAATATGAACGAAGAACGAAACACACGCGCGTCTGCACTCCACCACGTCCATAACTACACTGCCGCCATCCAGCCGCCGCCTACCGGCAGCGGCGGCAAGATCCCAAAGTTTTGGCGGTAGAGCGCACATCACTGCAGCGCCCTCTTGCGGCGGCAAACACTTCAACACCACTTCTCCCCCAGTTTCTCACGAAACTCGCAGTGCTTGGTGCCTAGCATTCGTACTCATCCAAGTACGTGGGACGCCGTCGCTCGCGGCGCGACCACCTCAATGGCTCAGGCTTCCCCTGCTGCGGCTCCGTATCATTGTCGACAGCATTGCGCTCCTCGCCCTCTTCTTCAGGGGAGTCCTCAGCCGACGCGTGCTCTGCCGCCGGCACAACGGGCGCCGGGTTTAGTGCGTCGACAACAACTGCATCGGGCAGCGCAAAAGTAGCTGCACCGCCGCCGCCCCCTCCACCGAAACTCACTGCTTCAGGCTCCGCGGCGCCAGCAACCCCACTATGGTTCTCAGGAACCCTGACCCGGTCACCGCCAAATCGCCGTCTCCTGACGTCGCGCACATGCCTAGGCATGCCGTCTACGCAGACTACATACTTAGACACGACGCTGGTGACCTCACCAGACGTCCACTGCTTCGTGCACGAAGGCAGTGGGGGTTTCACCCACACCTCATCACCAACAGCAAAGCTGTTGTGCGCGCAGCCATCAATCGCCCGAAGATTGACGTCGAACGGCACTCGCCAGCGATACCGAAAAATACCGCTCGAAGGGACTGAGCCCGCCTCAGTGTCCTTCCGGGGCGTCACATTGTACCAAAATGTAGCCTCTTCAGGAGTGATACCTCCCCTGGCGGCGATCCTCTTGATCGTCCGATGATTTCTCTCAACGATCCCGTTGCCGCTCGGGGCGTAGGCGGCACGGAATCGCAGTGAAATCCCCCACGCATCAGCGAACTGCTCCACAGTCGCTGATCGGAACGCCGTAGAATTGTCCAGTAACAACTCGTCACACGGCCCTCGCTCAATTACGACCTCACGCAAATGAGCGACGATACTCACTGCAGACTCATTCAGCAGCCGCCGCCAGATGGCGAACCGCGAGGGTCCGCAGTCAACCATGGACAAGTAGAGCTTGTTGCCATAATGGGTTACGTCAACCGCAACCCGGCGCCAACTCTTCTCCACAGACAGACCCCCTCGCTCCACGAGATTTTCCTCCCGCAGCGCAGGATCGATCCGCTGGCAGGCCTCGCATCCAGCCAGCTCACGCTTCACCTGTTCGCGCGTCAGATCACTACGGATCTGATGCGCCAAGTAGAACGTCCGATCGATGCCCAGATGATGCGGCAGATGAGCCGCCCAAATGGCATCCTCGAGACTCTCCCCAGTAGCAAGCACGGCAGACACCTCTGCGTCGGCTCCACCACCATCACGGTAACTAAGCCACCTCTTAGGTACCCTGGTCAGCTGGTCGGCCTTGTTCTCGATCGTCGAGACGAAGCGAACAGACACGACCAGACCATGCTCAGCGATCGTCTCACGGATCACCCCAAGACGTCGCTTCACGAGCATCTCCGCCGCGCCCTTCGTGCGAACACGATTGCGGCCGTCGACAGTGTTGTCCATCCATGTGACGACTGTCCGGGAGTCACTGGCGACCGTGAAGGTCTTAAAACCCCACGCAATCGCCAAATTGATGCCTCGCGCCACCGCCTCCAACTCGGCCACGTTGATATGAAGGTGGTCTGACTCTTTTCGGAGCCAAGACGCATCCTCCACAATGAGGCCATCGACCTCAAGGGCCACCCCGACTCCGAGGGAGCTGGCATCAGCCCACACGGTAACTATACCATGCGGGTCGACACCCCACACGCCCCCAACAGGGTCTTCCCGACGAGCCCGCGCCATCAGCTCTGCAGCCAACAAGCTGACAGAACTGTCAACCGAGTCGTCCCAAGAGCCACTGCACCCCAGCCGTTTCAAGAAACTGCAGCAAGGACGCAGCCACCCCGCCACGGGGTAATGGCCGACTAACCGGCCGCACAAGGAAAACAGCCCTCTCTTCGTTAAGCCGACATTCACCGAACCAAACTCGGAAAGAGCAGTCCCCCGCGACATCCGAAGATGTCCGTTGGAATCTTTCCGTAGAGAAATCCCCAACAACCGGCCTCCATCCAGGCTCTCAGGCTCCTTCGCCGCAAGTCCGTACCGCGCCAGGTGCTCCCGGAGCTCCTGCGCGCTGAGAATGGACTTACAAACCACTATATCGTCGATATAGTGGTCCGTCCCTCGACGAACGCGGTCGTTCAACGACAGAACCTTGCCGAGAATCACCGTCATGATTCGAGGCGCACACGAGAGGCCGAAGCCTAATCGCATCAAAGCGTAAGACACACCCTTAAACTTCACGATCTGGTACCGCCACAGATCCTCGGAAACGTGGATCTGCAGGTACGCGGACTTAAGGTCGACGACCTTAAGCTCGCCCCGCAGCTGCCGCCATTTCCGAATCTTGTCGCCACACACAGCGACCATGTCATCACCAGTATGACACTCGACAAAGCCGTTCAACTCACGATAATCCATGACCGGACGGACTTTGTCCTTCGTTGGCTGCACGACGGCCAGCAACGGAATGACGCCCTGGATGGGGCCATGCCATCGCCTCAACCAACCCTTCGAGATCCAACTCTGAATCTCCGCATCATAGCGCTCACGCACGAGAGGCCCCGAGTACATCAGTACTCCGCGATCCGAGTCTGCAACCCCTCGGGCGGCTTCTCGGACCACCGCCAACTGACGGTCCACCGACCGTCAGCGAACCTAGCAACAAAGTCAGGGTCGACAATCTCGATTGGCGCTGGCGCACCTCTCAACCCCACCGACCCCAACCCTGCCACCAGGCCGGCTCCCAGCTTGGCACAGGCGAATCCATTGCTGGGCCCCCTACAGCATCCAGCTGACCAGGATCTCCCCCAGTCAACTGCATACTTCGAGTCAGGACCTCTCCTGACGGTGACGCCCCCCATGTGATCAATAACATCACTCCCTAGGAGACAGTCCACGCCAAGATTCCCCAACTCCGGCATGACAAGCGCAGTGACACCAAAGCAATGCTCCTGCAACCCGACTACCACACGACAGTGCTTCCCCACATGGGAAGTTCTGCCGTCCGCCGTTAGCAATGGCCGCCCCGGCCGGGGGCGTTGGCCCACCACCACCCGCGGACAAACCACCGTCCGCTCGCTCCCGGAGTCTACCAGACACCAAGAACAATGCCCATTCAAGATGGCACGAACGACTGGCAACCGACACCCCGTCGTAACGCCAGTCTCTCCGAGCGATTCTAGATCGCCCCGCCCCAGCGACACACTCGTGCCGCTCAAGGTCCCTCTCTCCGAGGGGGCGCCGTCACCTCCCTCGGGGAGAGGAGACCTCCGGTAAGCTCGGCTTACACGGTTTCCATTGAGGAGGACGCGTCGCCCCGACTGGCGTCCTCCGCAGAGAAACCCGACCCACCAACCGTAGGCCTACCTACCGCCGGACAGTCGCAAGCAAAATGCATGACCTCTCCACACGCAAAGCATGCGAACTTCCTTTTTGCGGGAGCCTTCACGGCCCCCCTACCAGCAGGCGCCGCAGCGCCTTGCTTCTGCGGGCAAACCCGCACGCGATGTGCACCGCCACAGCGGTAGCAAGCACCCTTGCCACCACTGCCCTGCTTCCCCGAAGCAGCAAGGTCTGCCCTGAGCCTGGCCTCCTGGCCTCGCCCGGCTACAGCCCTCTGTGCGGCCATTCTTTCCCGCACTTTCGACACCACAGCATCGAACGGCGCAGTATACGCGTCCTCACGCGAAACTGCCCAAGTATACAGAGTAGTGGGGAGACCCTCGTAGAACTTGACCCTAAAAATCAAATCCTTCTTAGTCGACCCCACTCTCCCACCCAGACGCGCCAAGTCATCCAGGTACACGTCCACCGACTCCCCGGCTGCAAGCCGACGGTCGGTGAACCGCCTATACGCCTCCTGCATAGGCAACGCAAATTGCAAGACCAGCGTAGACCGAACTACCGACCACTGAGCAGCATCCCTGACAGTCATGGAGCGAAACACCCGAGCGGCATTGCCGTCGAGCATGAACCCGATGACGTCGGTCGGAGCTACGCGCTCCAGCTGGCAGAGCCTCTCCAGGTTTTCCAGCCACTCCAGCGCGTCAACCGATCCATCGCCAGTCAACTTAGGCAGCTGCCTAGACAACCGGTTGAGGATCGGACCACGCGCCTGAGTCAGGATGTTAGCCAACAGGCTAACATCCACAAGCACTCCCGACGTGCTCCCCGCCGGCGGCACTGGCGATCCCGCATCGCCAGCTCCGGCTGCCGCAGCCTTCTCAGCTGCGTCACCTACCTCAGCTGACGCAGCCTTTCCAGCCGCCGCCATCTCGCTACCAACAAGATGGCTACCACCGCCAAAAGCCTAGATAGCTTGTTGACGTACCTTATAACGTTGCCCGGCTCCGACACCGACAGCAACCGCCAACCAGCTGCCGCAGCTGTTTGACCTTCCTCCTTCTATCAGAGGAACGAAAGCAAGGCACTTGCCGGCTTAAACGAGTACCGAACCTCGACGAAGACAATATGAACGAAGAACGAAACACACGCGCGTCTGCACTCCACCACGTCCATAACTACACTGCCGCCATCCAGCCGCCGCCTACCGGCAGCGGCGGCAAGATCCCAAAGTTTTGGCGGTAGAGCGCACATCGCTGCAGCGCCCTCTTGCGGCGGCAAACACTTCAACACCACAATTTGAAGACGCTGAATGATACATTCCCGGAGAGACATCAAGGAAAATCCACAACTGTCATCCCTAGCATTGCAACGGTAAATTTCCAATCCCGGAGAAACCTTGATTTTCTTCTACAGATTTAAACTCAAGCTATTCGTTTCATTTTTAAGCTCATGAAGAATAAGGATAGATTTTAACAGCTGGCAATAGCCGTTCTCTAATGATCTTGCTTTAAAATGTAAGCATGACATTACAGGAGTTTTGATTTTGATAAGGTCATAAGGGTTATTTATATTCTGAAAAACTACATGTGATTTAAGCGCACGATTAATAATACGAATTAATGAATCCCGAGATTTTAATATGCCAGTACGAAAATCAACAGGCAGTCCTACACTGTCCAAATACCAATTATAGTGAGAACTGTAAGTATATACTTGCAGTTAGAAAAAAGAACATATTTGAATATCTATAGTGCAAATCTTGAACATGAAAACAAACATGACGCACACCGTCACGCCACGCCATCTTTGAGAAGCACCGGAATATGCCAATGCACTTCGCACGAAATATCTACGAACTATTTGCACATCTTGAAATAACACAGCACTGATAAAAATCACTTAGCTTAAACATGATGAAACATATATATATATAATCTTTAAAACAAGATTTTGCTAAAGTTAAAACACTTAATAATCACTCACGAGAACGTTGAAGCACCAAGTTGACACACAAGTAAGAAGTGAACGTTCGCCAAATGGGGTCGGGGTGTGGTGTTGCCATCACAACGGCTTAAAACTCGAAACTGTAGATAATTATTTTTATTTTTGTGCTCTTACACAAAAACTTCTAAGATTACTAATTATAAGTAGAAAATTATTAATAATAAAGTGAAGTAAGATTTTTAATGCCAATAATTACGCTATTTAAATGTTAATGAGAATTTCACTGAATTTGTACATTTTGTAGCTGATGCTACAAACCTAATTTCTAAACTATAGCACCTAAAACTTCAATTTAGTTTCAATTTGTAGAGAAAATCATTCCCCACGCTAACATAGGAAAGAAAGAATCAAGAAAAACCGTTTATGTCCAAGTTGCCACATGAGAAACATGCCAACATATTGGCTTTTAAAAGTTTCTTAAGATAGGACGTCCTAAAACAAAAGTTCCATACGAGGAGTACTTATTGACAAACCATCCGAGGTGTACAAATAGATAAGCCATACGAGGCATAATAATAGACAAACTATACGAGGTGAGCTAATAGACAAACTATCAAAGGTGTTCAAATAGATAGACCATACGACCGGCTAGCCATTTTAGAGAACCCATCTAAGATCCTTCGCGAATTACCCTGACAAAAAGGGTAATTTCTAAACTATACGACGTACAACCTTGAAATTAGTACCAAATTAAGGCCACCGTCTGGGTAGAAATCGGGATAAGTGTTGATTTTCTGTATTTATATGCATCTTATAGAGGATTTTCTTGCGCTTCCATTGGTACTTTCCGTTTACGTCTACTCCGAATAGTGCGCCCACCAGAGGGGGGGAAAGCGATGGGAGTGGCGTGACCTTGACCCCTCCCCCCCTCATTATTGGGGGTCAATTGAGCGTGTTTCTCTGCGGCAATGGCAATAGAGCTTGTTCATGGGCGACTCAAAGTGCTTTCATTATTCAAACGAAACATTCTAACGCTGAATAAATATTTTTTATAAGATTTTGACAATTTCAGAATTTAGCTGTTCTGCCGTATCTATGATACCGCAGCTTTCATTCATAGCTCGATGACAGCTGCAGTATCATAGCTACAGCTATGGCGAGCACACTAATCTAAAGGGCTTGAAAAGAGCTATAAAACAGTGGAGTTGATTTAAAAAAAGTATTTTGGTCGAAAAAAATGAAAAAAAAGTGGTTATTTGGAAGAATTACATGTATTGTCTTTAGTTGTATATTTTTTCCCAGAGTTACAGAGCTACAGCAATGTAAATTATATCAATCGAAAGAACTTGAAAAGAGCTACAAACGCTTAAAGAGTTCATTGTAGAAAATACTGTAGTTCAGAAGATAAAAAGAAAAACATTTTTTTGTGAAAAAACACGTTTTTCTGGAAACTTGATAATTGGTTTCTCAAATGTATCTTCTTCCACAATTTTAGACCTACAATAATGGTTTATATACCATTCGATAGGGCTTAGCAAGGTGTATCCAAAAGGGGAAACATTTTTCGATACATCAATTATTTTAAAAATTACACGACATGAAAAAAATGAAGAAAGTTTACATTTTTTAAAAAAAATGTTCCCAAATCCACAAAAAAAGTTATCAAAACTCGTAGCCCCTTATGGTTATATAGACACATAAGCAATCTAAAAACGAAGTTCTGGTTCTGTAACTTCAAAATTGTAGAAGAAGATAGATTTTAAAAAACCCTATTTTATCATATTTTTCAAAAAAAAAATCCAGTGCAGATACAAAAATTTTGTCGAAATAACAAATGATCTTTGCATCATTTCACACCTACTGTGAAAATTTAAGAGAAATCCATCCATAAACAAACTTTTCTCCTACCCAGACGGTCTCTTTAATGGGCGTGACGAGTACAACATATATATGTATTAAAAAAATTTTTACGCCCCTGTGAGGGGGAGGAAGAGGGCCTCTCGTGGCCCGTCAATGGTCGGCCGATTTTCTCTATATAACTCATTTTGACAACGTTATAATTCCTGAAATATTGCACCTAAAAACTTGAAATTAGTCTCATTGTAAAGATCGATTTATTTTCCAACTCTGAGTGTATAATAAAACTGTCATACGCTCCCTGGAGAGGCATGGATAGATGTTTTTCGACCCTTTGAATGGTCGACCGATTTTCTCTATAAGGCTCATTTTGACACGGTTATAATTCCTGAACTATTGCACCTAAAAATTTGAAATTGGTCTCATTATAAAGATCGATTCATTCTCCAACTCTGAGTGTATAATTGTTATAGATCATGGACGGAGATATAATATTAGTACACCCCATCAAGACACAAATAACACATCAATAGACAAATGCAATGACACAGCAAGTTAGGTAAATAGTTCACTCACCTCTTGGGTACCATAACTTAATACTCAATTTGCAGTACTGTGGCTAGTGAGATTAGAGCGAGGATAGACGGAAATATATAGAATAGAGTAGAATAGAATTAGTACATTAGTTTAGAACTTGAGGAGTTAGATACCAACCACAGTAGGTAATTATATACACACTCGGTCAACATTTACTTGTTGTTGAACCCGAGGCCACTTGGAGACTGACTTGCGAGTGTTGCTCTCTGAGCGTTGCCAACTTTTGGTCTCTCTAACTAGAACTTACACTACTCGCTATATTACACCCCTCCCTCCTTAATTAGAAACCCCCCCTGTATCCCCAGTCCCCTTATTCAATATAGTCAATCCTAAAGGTCCATTCTCACCACAGGCTTCCGAGCCCGGGTAGGCCTGCGTGAGATGCTAGCACTTGGAGGCTCGTGCATCCTAGCCTCCTGGGTGGGAATTGGGTAATCAGGTGTTTCGGAGTCAGGTTCATTGGTCGGAGGTGGTGGGTATGAATTTTGAGCAGGTTGTGGAAACACAACGGTTTCCTCTGTAGGTTGTTCCAAGGGTTCAGGGATGGTGTTCGAGCAGGTAATAACTTGGTCCTGGTGTCGACGAACGACCTCTCCCCCCTTCAGTTGGCACTTGTAGGATACCGGGCCTGTTTTCTCAATGGTGGTAGCAGGGGTCCATTTTGGGGAACCCGGCGTGTATTGACGGACCATCACAGGTGACTCCGGCGGAATGTCAACCGCGTGAGACCCTGGGTGGTATCTTTTCTGAGCGTCCTGGCGTTGGGCAACTTTGGACGCGATTGCCTCTGACGGCCAAAGCAGATCAAGACGAGAGCGAACTTTCCTGCCTAACATCAGTTCGGCGGGCGTAACACCTGTTGTCGTGTGGGGTGTCAGCCGATAGTTGAACAGAAACCTGTCTAGTGCTAGGCGTAGGGGTTCCGTTGACTTTCGTATATTCTTCTTGAAAGTTCGTACCATGCGCTCTGCCAGTCCATTAGTTGAAGGGTGGTATGGTGCGCTCGTAATATGTCGCATACCACATGCCTTCACAAATTCTTGGAATTCAGCCGATGTGAAACACGTTGCATTGTCAGAAACAATTGTTACTGGAAATCCAAATGTCGCAAAAGTGTGTTTCAGGCACGAGATCGTTTCGCTAGAGGTTGTAATAGATGTGGGAAAAATTTCAACCCACTTAGAGTGTGCATCCACGATCACTAGATAGTATTTTCCATCCATTGGGCCCGCGTAGTCAATGTGTATGCGATGCCAAGGCTTCGCAGGCCATTCCCACGGATGGAGTTCAGCTTTCGTTGGTGCAGCTCGAGTGCTCAGGCACTCGCTGCATGACTTAGTTGTTTCTTCTAGATCTTTGTCCAGCAGCGGCCACCATACATAGCTGCGAGCTATCCTTCATCCTGGATGATCCAGCATGGCCAGAGTGAAGTTCGTCCACAATGGCTTATCTGAGAGCTTGGGGTACAATAATTCTTGCTCCCCAGAGCACACAGCCATTTTGTGTGGACAATTCGTCTCGCCTCCTAGTATACGGAGCGAGATCAGGGTCACCAATTACCGTCGAAGGCCAGCCTACTTGGCAGTATTTGTATACCTTTGAAAGTACTGGGTCCCTTAGGGTGCCGTCGCGGACGTGGGTGCTGGTGACTGGAGCTGACTCGAGGAAATTTACTAAGGACGTCCATTCCGCAGGAATAGATGTGGCTTCCTCGGGAGTTGTCAAAGGTAGACGACTGAGAGCATCAGCCGTGCCCAACAGCACGCCGGACCGGTGACGCAAGGTGAACTTGTAGGACTGCAGTAGTAAAGCCCACCTTTGAATGCGCCCGGATGCCATCGGAGGAATGCTTCTACCCAGATCAAATAGTCCTAACAAAGGTTTGTGGTCCGTAACCACAGTGAAATCCTGTCCCCACAGGTAGCAATGAAATTTTCGAAGTGCGAACACCATAGCTAGGGCTTCTTTCTCAGTTTGAGAGTAGTTGCGTTCTGTTGCTGTTAGAGTTCGGGAGGCAAAATCGGCGGGGCGTTCAATCCCATCAATAAGGTGACACAGCACCGCTCCCACACCATACGCACTACTGTCAGCCACTACCACTAAGGGTTTCTGAGGGTCAAAGTGGACTAGAGTCTGAGAGTCCCGGAGGGCTTGTTTAGATTTCTGGAAGGCGCTCTCATGACTTGCGTCCCATTTCCAAGGGGTTTTATCCCTCAGTAATGTATTTGGGGGCTCCAGCATGGTTGCAGATGATTTTAGAAATTTCCTATAGAAATTTAACAGCCCAAGGTAGGCTCTCAGTTGAGTCACATTAGTAGGAGCTGGTGCATTCTGGATTGCTGCTACCTTCTCTGCAGTGGGGTGCAATCCATCCTTGTCAATTTGGTATCCAAGGTAGGATACCTGTGGCACTCCAATTTGGCATTTATCCATATTCAGTTTTAGCCCTGCCTCCTGTAGTTTAGATAAGACTTGATAGAGACGCTTGTTGTGCTCTTGCTCATTAGTGGCACTCACCAGGACGTCATCCAGGTAGCAGAACACTCCTGGGAGGCCCTGCAATAGTCCTTCCATGGCACGCTGAAAGATTCTAGGTGCGGACGCAATTCCAAAGCTGAGACGGTTGTAGGCAAATAAACCTCTGTGGGTGTTTATTACCGTGAGTTCCTTGGAGTCTTCATCCAAGGGTAGTTGAGCGTATGCCTGAGACATATCTAGCTTGGAGTCTATAACTCCTCCTGCTAACCCGCTAAATAGATCTTCCACTCTGGGTATAGGGTAGGTATCAAGCCTAGTGGCTCTGTTGACGGTTAGTTTGTAGTCCCCACATATTCGGATGCTTTGATTAGCCTTGAGCACAGGGACGATGGCCGCTGCCCATCTTGAGTACTGTACAGGGGTGAGGATACCTTCCTGCACCAGTCTATCAAGTTCTGCCTCCACCTTAGGTCTCAGTGTGTAAGGCACGTTTCTGGCCTTACAAAACTTTGGTGGTATGGCTGGATCCACTTCTATTTTGAAATTCCTTCCCTTAAAGCAACCTAGACCTGGTTGAAAAAGGTCGGGATATTTATTTGCTAACTCTTCAGGGCAAGTGATCAATTTGTTTACCTCATTTGCTACTATAGTTAGCCCAAGGGAATCAATCAGGTCCCTACCCAGCAAAGCTGGCCCCTCCCTGTCTACAATCACAATAGTTGCTAGCTGAGGAACCATATTATCAGATTCACGCTGGATGTTAGCCCTAATCTCCCCACAAATTACTAGTGGGGTTCCCCCATAAGTCCTAAGCTTAACATCAGAAGGTCTCAGCTCGGGTCTTGACTTAGCTGGTATTTTAGAGTAGGTGGCCATTGAAAGGATAGAGCTGGCAGCACCCGTATCTACCTCCATCTCTAATGGCACACCATTTAGTAACAATTTTATTTTGATTGAGGGTTTCATTTCCTCGGCTAAAGCAAAAATTTCCCCATAGCATCCTTGATTGGGGGCTGGGTAGTCTGCACTGGTTCCATTGCTAGTTCCATTAGGGTTAGGGTGGTTTTCCCTCCCCCTTTTTTCATGCATAGCATGCACAAAATTATTTTTGTTGCCTTTATCAGATTTCTGCCCTTTTGTTAGTTTGAAAGAGCATTTTTTTAGATGACCTTTTTGGCCACAACCATGACAATTACTGTCTTTATAGGGGCAATCTCTACGCCAGTGCAAACCACCACAGCCGCTGCATGCTGATTTGGGGCTAGCTTGTGCCTGAGTCTTGCCCTGAGGCTTGTACGCAGTTTGCTTAACTCTGCTCTGACCTACATTTAGAATTGAATTTGGTTGCCTCAACCCCACTGTTTCTCTCAGTGTGGTTTTTTTAGCAGTAGCTAGATCCATGGCCTTTTGCCATGTCAGGCCAGCTTCATTCAGCAAGCAATTTTGAATTTCATTACTGGACACACCCAAAATGAAACGATCCAGAAGGGTCTCTTCTAGCACTTCCTGTTTGAAATTACAGGTATTAGAAAGGGCTTTCAAGCTAGCCACAAAATCAGCAATGCTTTCCCCTTGTCTCTGGTTCCGCTTATGGAACCTAAACCTCTCAAAGATCTGATTTCTTGTCGGCTTAAAATGCCGTCTCAACGCTTCCACAATCTCGTCATAAGTAGCATCAAGGACTTTTTCCGGGGACATCAGATCCTTGATCAACCTAGCAATTTTAGGACCCACTAGTGAAATTAGTGATGGGGCTGTTTCTTTTTCCCCTATTTTGTTTATTACAAAATAGCAGGGTAATCTAGTTTCCTAGTCTCCAAATTCTTCCTCTAAAGGATTAAATTCTCCCACTGAACCTATCAATGGCATATTGAATTTTTTTAGTAAGTCAAAACACACTGTGAAAAAGTAAAAAAAAAATTTTCACAGTACAAATAGTACAATCACTTGATCAACTCTGAGTTTCTCCACTAGTCTAGCCAGTCTAGCACCACCAGTGAGTAGAACAACAAAAAAAATTTCACTAGGCAAATTCTATGTTCCCTCACTAGTCATTCCCAGCAGTTCTACCAACACCTCGTCGCCACTTTGTGTTATAGATGATAGACGGAGATATAATATTAGTACACCCCATCAAGACACAAATAACACATCAATAGACAAATGCAATGACACAGCAAGTTAGGTAAATAGTTCACTCACCTCTTGGGTACCTTAACTTAATACTCAATTTGCAGTACTGTGGCTAGTGAGATTAAAGCGGAGATAGACGGAAATATATAGAATAGAGTAGAATAGAATTAGTACATTAGTTTAGAACTTAAGGAGTTAGATACCAACCACAGTAGGTAATTATATACACACTCGGTCAACATTTACTTGTTGTTGAACCCGAGGCCACTTGCAGACTGACTTGCGAGTGTTGCTCTCTGAGCGTTGCCAACTTTTGGTCTCTCTAACTAGAACTTACACTACTCGCTATATTACAATAATAAAACTGCCATACGCTCCCTGGGGGATGACAGTGTATTGTTGTGCGCTAGCGGAATTTCTATCTTCGCTTCGGCACACAATAGAACGGAAGGCGCAAGGATTCCAAAAGAACGCGAGGTTTCTTCGGTTTTATTTCTTATCCAAACGACTCCGTAAATCTGCCCAGATAGGTATGATTCAGACTCGGACCATGAATTGCATGACAAGAGAATCCTAATTTAAGATCATAGTCGAATGATTAACTGATGTACATGGCGCTGCATAACGAGAAAGGAATCTCCTACTTCTTGAGCAAGACACAGAGAAGGGCTAAATAATGTTAGAACTAGGTATGATATTCTAGTGACGGAATTCGTAACACAATATTCATTATTACATAAGAAAGTTTTAGCCTCCCTTAACCACGACAAAGATGTTCCAAGAGAGGGAAGAGGGAGGCACCATCTGGCATGGAGTTGGGGGAACGCGGAATCTACGCACAAGGTGCACAGGAACAGCAAGCTAGGAAATAAGTTCACAAAACAAGAAAGGTTTCCGTTGCACTGACAGGGAAGAAAATAAGTCCCTAGTCGAGGAACACATTATCAAGAACACCCTGCCAAAGACACACTGCTGGAAACACATTTAGAAAGAACACATTTATGATACACGCACACGAATATTGTAAAACTCGTGTCACTAACGCCAGGCAATAATACACAAATCGCTTGTTTCGGCCAATGTTCAAAGTGTCTTTTTAAGGAAGCATAAAAAGATATATACATGAATATACATCCGTATCTAACAATTTTAACACAGCGGTCACTAGTTAATAAGCACTTTATTTGAACAAAGAGTGGACGATCGCACAACAAATGTATAGTCTTCGCATGAATGCTTCACAATAATAAAGTGATGACGAGTTAGGTAACGTTACAAGTTGAGAGGATACTCTAAAATACTTACAGACGATGGGGAAAGGTCCCTCACTTTAGACCTGGAACAGCTTATTTTAGCATATAATATAAGTGACTACTCTGTCTTTTTCTTTACCCTATCTGTGGAAAAGGGACAGCTGTTGGGAAAGATTTAATTTTGGGAATTTAACTAATTTATGTCCTTTTGTGCTAACTGATTGGTGCTCTTGTGTTTTGGGGTCATGTCGAGAATGATCAATTTAGCGAATGATTTAACGAATTAAAACATGAGAATTTAGGAAAATGGTAATTATGATTTCATTCTGCGTTTTTTTAGAATTTAGGGAAATTATAATTATGTGTTATAAAATTTATTTTGTTGATTAAAATTCCAGCGGTGCGGAGGTGTAGTCTCTTCAACATTTGTGTGTGTCACAAGCCAGAATGTCTGGACGGGTGTGTGTGGTGAGCCCATAAAGGATGTGTTGTTTCAGAAAGGGTGTGTTGTTTCAGGCAGGGAGTGTGTAACTCGATCGAGAGGGGAGAAATAACAATCTCAACGGTTGAGCACTAAGACGTTCGAAAGTGCTGACGCCTTGGTCCAGGCGATAGCTGTGTATATTATGTTCTCAAGATTTTTGGCTATACAAGCAGTCTGCTGGCCCTCGGCGGGTACCGCATGCTGTGTGGGTTAATGGCACAATCTCAAACTCCATACACAGTGCTCGACAGATTTATGGCAAGCACTTGAGCGTGAAAAGGAAACTCTCAGAAATAGTCGGAGGGCTAACGTTGAGATCGGCGGTCCTGCAAACCCTCGAGAGGGAGGAGGCTGCTAAGTTACGTCAGAAGGCTCTAGGCCAATACCACGACATCAATATGGTGGGAAAGTAGTTGAAGCTAAGGAACACGAATGAGGCTTTAGCTGCTAAACAAGAAGGGCATTCGAACATGACGTAGAAGCTTCTAAGTGTGTGATTGGCCATGCGTGAACTAGAACACCGCTTTCTCGCAAACAAGTGGGTAGAGCTGATGAGAAAAATTTAGTCTTGCGTCGGCGATCGTCGGATATAGTACGTGTTAAAAATAGGAGGTGTTGAAAATTACCCTGAAAATATGTGACATAGATATCAACACAGGGAGTTAAACTTATCAAAAATTTCGCTTAATAAAATAGTCTCCGTTTTTTTTTTCCACAGAGGGTAAATTGCAGACCTGGCTAAAGCGGGGAAATCATTCTGAAGATGCCACATTAAGTGGGGAGGGTAAGAGTGATGTAATTACCTTTGGAGAAAATATTTTGAAATAGATATGATGAAAGTGTGTGGCCTTTTGTTGAAGTGAAGATTGGAATATTTAAGGGAACTTCATTAGCACGACTAGAAGTAATGAGTATTTAATTTTCATCGTGCAGGCGGGGAGGTTTTTGTCATCGGCTTGGAAGAAAGGGAAATCATGGGTCAAGATAACGAAGCGGGACGAGCAGTGTGATATCAGCAATAGACATTTTGTACTGTGCATAAGGCAAAAGTTGGAACTGAAGCTGTGTTGTTTAATGAATGTATGTTTGAAGTGACCCCACCTCCAGCACTGTTAGAATATGAACATGTTGTAGGGCTCATGTATCAGGACCTGTGTGATTAACGTACGGGGATATGCTGGCCAGCGGTAGCATTTACTGTCATTCTGTTATGTAGGCTGTTTAACACATGAAATTTCTAGAATACCATTACTCAATGTACACCAGTTCTAATGCCATACATTGCGTGCGCTTATCGATGTTCTGTATGATGTATTGCCGTAAATTATAAATTAAGTGAATTTTCACGTGTATAAAGTCCCCCAATTTTAGTAGCAAGCAGCCCCTCATCATAACTGATGCGCTCTGAAAAACGCGCATTGAGTAAGTCGAGTGCAACGTACATCGGTGAGTACTGCCCAATTTTAGTATACACATGTTGTAGTAGTGTTGATTTGTTTTGGGCTTGCCCATAAATTTTCCTTGTGTTTCCTGTGCATTTTATTGAGGTATGCCAACCCCTCAAGCGAGCATTCGGTCTTCTCATTAGTGTAAATTAATGAGAGACGAGGCAGACAGCCTTCTCGTGACATCACAATTTGGCAAAGATCAACGCGATCGCTTTGTAATATTTTGTGAGTGTAGTATGACAGTTGCATTGTATTTTTTTTTTTTTTGCGTAGTTATTTCATGTGCAAAACGTACAGAAATTCAGTAGAGGTACATGTCTCGTAGTGATGATTTTCTGTGTTCCGGTGCATGAGAAGCCAGCAAGCACACGGCCATATAGATCAAGAAAGTGAAAGTGGTTATAAAAGTGATAAGTTTGAGTGAGAAAATTCTAGTGTGTTCACTCGATTAATTTCAAAGTTTCAGTAAAGGTTTTACAGTGAGTAGGTTTGAAAAATATTTGAGTGATCGCAAAATTTTGAGTTTTGGAAAAGGTGAATTGGAGAAAATCGCCACCATGCCTGCACGGGGGAGAAGGAACAACGCAAGGGGGAACGGACGAGTGGCGCCACCGCAACCTGAAGAGGAAGAAGTAGTTAATATGCCTGTGGTAACAAGTTGCGTGGGGGCCATTGGTACTAAATTCAGGAGGGGCGACGATGTAGGGGAACATATGGCAAGATTGAAGTTTTTGACGGGCAATCTGAATAACAGCGAGCAGGTGAAAGCCTTCTTCCTATGCCTAGGTCAACAAGAGGCAAAGGAGTGCAATCTAATAATTGATACACTAACGAACCTGCGAGAAGCAGAAACATGGCTGCGCTCTTACGACGACCAGGTCGAACATCCAACTCAAGCGCTGTTTGAAATAGTAACCAAGAAACAAACAAGCCGGGAAGGAGTGTCAGAGTACCTGACGCGCCTGGAAAGGCTGTACAACGAGAATTATCTGGAACATCCGGAACGAATCCTTGTAGATTTGATGTGGCTCGGATTAAGGGAGAACATCACAAGACCATTTCGAAGTGATGCGCGACCTACGACAGTACAAGAATTGAGGGACATGGCAATCGAGGTGGAAAATCGACGGATAGTACCAGTACCAAGGGAAACGACAGAGAAGAGGGAACCGGAGAGAGAGAGAGCGCAGCGAAGCGAGAGGAGGCCACAGCATGAGACTGCACGTGTCGGCCATACGATGCGGCATTCACCACAACGGCCTAGAGGCTACCGCCATGAAGTGCCACCCTGGAGAGAAAGGAACAGACAGATACGACACTCTCCTTATCATCGAAGAGGAAATTATGAAGCACCCCACTGGAGCGAAAAAGGCAGACTTAGGAGTCATCAGCACCAAATTTACCACACAAGAGAACCACAGCCGCAACCGGAAGTAACACCTGCACCTGCAATGGACTTGGCACAGTATAGAGCAGTGCCACCGCCGTGCGTAAACTGTGGAAAATTTGGGCACCTAAGAGCTAATTGCAGAGTACAACAGTTTGCAGGACAGCCAAAAAACGGAATAGGAGACCGTTAGCTCCAATAATAAATCCCAGCGTGATACTCCAAGTGAATGGTGCACCTGTTACCGCACTTCTTGACACCGGAGCAAATATATGCTTGGTAAAAGAGCGTGTGGTTGCGGGGATTAAAAATGCTAGTGTAAAAGGAACATCCACTGCATTAAAGACAATTGGAGAGGAACCCGTACCAGTGCTGGGAAAGATTAATGTGCCAATCAAAGTTAACGGTCAGAAAATTGTACAGAGATGTTTTGTTGTGCGGGAAAATGCATTCCCAGGAGACCTGCTAATAGGAGTGGAAGTTATGAACAAAGTCAACGCAAAGCTAGACTTCGGAAAATGTAGGGCATCATTCTTTGGCACTTACGTGAACATGTTTTCAGCACCAGGACACGCTTCTCCGAAAATTCTGTGTGTGACGAGGGAAGAAACATCTGTAACTCTGGCTGAGGACATTACAGTGAAGCCTCGCACGCAAGCCATGGTAAAGTGCCGAGCAGATGGCAAGTTTGATGGGAAGGAAGTAATTTTAGAGCCTAGAATTAAGTGGGCGCCGTACGTCGGAGCCACCGCTGCAAGGGTACAAAACGGGTATGTTTTGATGCCTGTACTTAACCCTTTTTCCGAAGAAATCGCTCTGACTGAAGGAGCAATAATTGCAACATGCCACGAAATCGCGAATGAAGATGCAACTGCAGAAGAAAACAATGCGGAAAATAGCGAAGCAGAAGATCACCGCAGAGAGAAGCGCTTCCAGCAAATTGATGAGCTTGATCTCAGTCACTTGGATGCTGAAAAACAAGAACAAGTTAGGAACCTGCTGAAGGAATATCACAAGACGATTAGTGCAGACGAGATGGATATTGGCCATGTGAAAGGAGTGAAATACAAAATTTTGCTGAGTGATTACAGGCCAATTCAAACGAAAGGGTGGCGTATTCCGTACACCAGCCAAGAAATTATTGATAAAAAGGTCTCGGAGATGATTGAAAGTGGAGTTGTGCAAGAGAGCACAAGTGCTTGGAAAAATCCGCTCGTACTCGTAAGGAAACCTGGAGGAGGCCACAGAATTTGCCTTGATCTGCGAGCTGTGAACATGCGAGTGGTGAACGAACATTACCCGATTCCCAACATCATAGGAACCCTGGAAGAAGTTGCTGGGAAAGAGTACTATTCCATTGTCGATGCAAAATCGGCCTTCCATCAAATTGAGCTAGATGAAGAAAGTAAGCAGTACACTGCATTTCAGACTCGACAAGGCAACTTCGAGTACGCTCGGCTGCCTATGGGACTCAAGTGCTCAACATCAGTGTACCAGAGAGTAATTTGTCATGTTCTGAAAAGGCAGCTTGGAAAATTCGCCGCAATTTATTTGGACGATGTGTGCGTTAGCTCTATGACTTTTGAGAAGCACCTAGAAAATTTGAGGGAAGTGTTGCACGAATTTCAATGTGCCGGAGTCAAAATAGGCTTGGACAAGTGCAAGTTTGCGCAAAAACAAGTGAAGTACCTAGGATGTTACATCAGTCGTGAGGGACTCATTCCGGACCCCAAAAATGTTGAGGCCATGCAAAATTACCCTAGGCCGACGACCGCACGCAAAGTCCGCTCGTTTGTAGCAGCGCTCAACTTCTACCGGCGATTCATTCCGCATTTCGCCACAACCGCTGCACCTCTTAATGCACTGACTAAGAAGGGCCAAAAATTCAAGTGGAATGAACAACACGAACAAGCCTTCTGTAAACTTAAGCAGCTCATGATAGAAGCTCCAGTTCTGAAGAAACCTTCTCTTAATGAGACGTATTACTTGAGCTGTGATGCCTCAAATGAGGGCTCTGGCGCGGTCCTTGCGCAAAAATGTAATGGTAAGGAACAACCGATTGGATACTTCAGCAAAAGATTCAATGATGCTGAAAAACGTTATTCAATAACGGAGCGGGAAGGATTAGCAGTGGTCGCCGCTGTAAATCACTTTTCACCTTACCTGTACGGTAATAAATTCGTTGTAATTACTGATCACACGGCTCTCAAATATTTGTTCAAAGGTAAAAATACCAAGAACAACAGAATTATGAGATGGGCCCTAACACTCTCTCAATATGATTTTGAAGTGATGTATCGGCCAGGAACTCAGAACGTGGTGCCCGACGCATTGTCGAGAAATATTGCGAACGACAACGAAGAAGAAAATCCAGACGACGAAGCACCTAAAACAGTGTTCGTCACGACGATGTTAGATGAAACTCCCAGCGTACAAGAGGCGGAAAGCAGCTTGCGGCAAGAAAATGTGCGTGCAGAACAGTTGAAGGATCCCGTTTGGGGGCCAGTGCTCAGGTATCTTGAAGGTAACAAATCAGGGGACGCTCCAAGCCTCGCTCTAAAACCCGAAATCTTCACCGATGAAGGCATATTGTATTTCAGAAAAACACAACGAAAGCCTAATAGAACAAGGCACTTAATCGTTGTGCCAGACGCTCTGAGGGAAGCAGCAATAACGTTAGCGCATGATAGCACAATCGCTGCACACCAAGGTCGTGCTAAAACGTGGAAAAAGCTCATGGAATTTGGGTACTGGATTAACATGTCTCGCGACGTTAACAAATACATCGATTCGTGCATGCAGTGCCAGAAGCGTAAGATCAACAATCGCATTTGTGTTAGCATGGGTTCATTCCCTGAAATTGACAAGCCTCTGGACAGAATAGGTGTTGATTTAATAGAAATGCCAGTCTCGAATGAGGGCCACAAGTACATCTTGACCGTGGTTGATCACTTCAGCAGATATGTTGCAGCTTTCCCACTCAGAAGCAAGACAACTGAGGAAGTGACCCGAGCGTTAACTAAATTCGTAACCACGTATGGCCCTGCGAAAGCGCTCGTCTCAGACAGAGGTACCGAGTTCACGTCAGCTTTGTTCAGAAATGTGTGTGAAAAATTGAAAATAAAATACTACAACACATCTGCGTATCATCCGCAATCAAATGGGATGACGGAACGTCAGAACAAGAACATCAAAACAGTGCTGTCTCACCTCGCAGCCAGCGATCAACCATCGTGGCATGATGCTTTGCCGTGGACATGCTTGGCACTGAACACAAGTTATCAAAGTGTTATTGAAGAAATACCGTATTATTTATTCTTTGGTAGGGATGCAGAAATTCCTGTTGTTGACTGGTTAAAAACCCCTCGCATGGATTATTCTCTTGGGGACAATTACAGTGCCGAGGTGAGCGCCCGACTTCACAATGCGTTCAAAGTAGTGAAGGCCAAGTCCAAGGCTTCACACGACAAGTCGGTGCAAATGAAGGAAAGAGGTGTGAAAAACAACCAGGTGGAGAGCGGAGATATTGTTTTATTACACAATCCGACAGGAAAGGCCGAAGCTGCAAACGAGTGGCCTACCGACTGGTTGGGCCCGTACCGTGTCCTTGAAAGGAATGCCACAAATGCGACCATTAAAGCACTATATAGTAACCGACAAGAAAGGGTTCATTTGGATAGATTGAAAGTTGCTTTCCTACGGGGTGAGGCTTTTCCCGGCACGGCGGACGTCGCAGCTGAACCAGGGAATGGAAACGGATATGAAACTATTGAGAGAGAAGATGAAGACCTGAGGACAGAGAACCACGTAAGCGCGAGAGCTGCGTTCAAGGAGCGGCGAAGCTACAATTTGCGTTCAAGGTGTAGGTGAATTGCCACTTGGAAGCGAGCTGCAGTGGACTGAGATCATGCGTCACCTTAACTTTGTGATATGTGTTCTTGTGCGTTCAATTTTAGCAGAGCTCTTACGTAGGAGTGAGTTTTTTTAGCGCTGTATTGTTTTAATAATCTAAATGTGTTCTTTAGTAGAATTGTGCTATTCTAGTTGTGAATTAAAGGTAATCTCACTCACGAGAGTGTGATGCTTCGTTCAATAGGAATATGCTCTAGGTTATGTAACTCCAACTTTCTTTGCTCACAAGAAATTTCGTCTGGATGAAAATCTTGTTGAGCGATCTAATCTTATGCTATGCGTAATTCTCATTTTCTCTCTTGCTAAGTAAAGAAAATTGAGCGTTTATTAGGTTAACTTCGTGTGTTTCTCAAGAGGAGTACTTTGTTTCATTTGTAGGATGCTTATATTTCTTGCCAGCTTCTCGTGTAGCGTACGCGCTTGATACGAAATAACTCTGGCGAAGTAATTAGTTAATATGAAGTTCTTAGGCTTATGTATCTCAGGCTTGCTAATTTTATCAATACCTTTAGGCCGTTCATTTTCGTAACGGGGAAAATATGTTTAGCGTCAGATTATAGGTCGCGTATTCTTTCGTGCTGTAGTGTTGAATTTTCTGACTTTGTGTCTTTCTCTTGCCTGAAAGAATATCGTAAACACGGTATTCCGGAAGGAATTATTCTCCTCTTACTCCGTAGAAGTAGAGTAAACTTCTTTTCAAACTTAAGGAATTAATTTCTTGGTAGATTAGCGTAGTATGTACTTCAGCAGAAACCAGGCCAGAACATTGCATAACACGAATGCGGCTCATATAAGCTGCAAAGCCAAGGAAATTCAAGTGGAACACTAGCAATAATTATTTACAAGAACGAAGAAGATAGAACAACAACACAACATAGGGGACACATTGCACCTGTATTGGAGATGTTTAAAGGATTGCCCAAATTCAAGCGTTGCAGTGAGAAGCAACAAAGACGAATGTATAGCTGGAAACTTGGAGCAAGCTCAGAAGAATGCGGAGAGCACAAGTAATTGCCTCAGAGCCACTCGCGGTCGAGCTGTGGCTGTAGACATGGGTCGCTAACAAGCAGAGCCAGGAAAGGGCATCTCAAGTAATTGGTATTTAAGACTTCAAAGTGGAAAGCACCACAGAACGCCGGAGCATCATCGTGAGGAAGGAAGGAAGAGAATATGAAAATAAAGCAGATAATGTTCTAGGGCGCCGTAATGTAATAGTGTTCAAAAAATGCTTTTATAAATGGGTACCCAAATGAACCAATGATAATGCTTTTATATTATTGAGTATGGAATCTAACTTGATTTATTTGGAATTTGCATTGTGACATGAACGCTTAGAAAGGCATTCCTGATACTCGCATGCAAGTTTCCTGTGAATTTTTTTTTTACTAGGCAAACGATCACATTGGAATATTGAAGCCGTATTTTTAGGCATCTCTATTCATACGTGAAATGAAAATGTAAAAGAGATTTCGGCGGATAGGCTTTGAATGAAGCGGACGGTCTTCAGAGAATATTAACCCACGGAATTCTCGCATAAATAAGAGTGTTCACTCGAATAAAATAAAACATCATCTAGTGTCTACCAGATTCCACGTGACGTCAAGGGATACTGAGGGGGATTCTACAGGATACCAGTGTGCACTACGCAGGATTATGCCTCGGAACACTTCAGCATTACTTCGTGGGATTGGAACCCCATCGCGAGGGGAGACTTAATAGAATAAAAAAAAAAAGTTATCGACGCTTCAAATCGTATTCTTCGACAGACCAACATAAGTTCCTGATTCGCCAATTCGTCTGATCAACGAAGCGGCATTCACGAGTAGTCTGACGATTAAAATTTGAGTTCGAATATACGTCCTAAAATGTATGTGAAAGATTGTACTTAACATGATTTAGTGGTAACTTGAATCGTGATTATGATCCGTGTTACCGAATGAAATCGTGCAAGTAATGTGGTGTATAGAAATTTTATATGAGTCTGGATATGGGGCTCGCAATACTTCCTCCTGAAATTAAGTACCTATCTTCAACGCGTGTGTGATGGCATTGGAATGCCAGAAGAGAAAAATGGAAGGACAGCAAACTCCGTCAACGATACCCAAGGAGTGAACAGCGAATCGTCAAAAGCAGCGTCAAGGAATGATAGAACAAAAGATGCAAACGGCTAGAGAGATCTGGAAGACAAAAACATCGACAGTTGAGGATATTTGAGAATGTAGGAAATGTGTACACTAAATTTTGTGAATGTTATTAGGAATTAGGACTCAAGTATTTAGTACGCACTTCAGTTCGGCGGGAAAAACAGACGCATCGGTTAGATGAAGATGACACAATATATTACGCTGTGGCTGATTGTATTGTAATAAATAAGATTGTTAAATGTAATGTACCATGTTTCTGCGGAATTAATTTAGAACATAATTGGCTTAAGTAGATGTGTACCATTTGTGTCGTAAATTGGCTAATAATTCAGTTCATTGTTCAAATGAATAACATAACGCTAATACAAAAAAAAAAAAAAATTGTCGAGTCAATTTTTTATGTAAAGGAGCGGGGATGTTGGGAAAGATTTAATTTTGGGAATTTAACTAATTTATGTCCTTTTGTGCTAACTGATTGGTGCTCTTGTGTTTTGGGGTCATGTCGAGAATGATCAATTTAGCGAATGATTTAACGAATTAAAACATGAGAATTTAGGAAAATGGTAATTATGATTTCATTCTGCGTTTTTTTAGAATTTAGGGAAATTATAATTATGTGTTATAAAATTTATTTTGTTGATTAAAATTCCAGCGGTGCGGAGGTGTAGTCTCTTCAACATTTGTGTGTGTCACAAGCCAGAATGTCTGGACGGGTGTGTGTGGTGAGCCCATAAAGGATGTGTTGTTTCAGAAAGGGTGTGTTGTTTCAGGCAGGGAGTGTGTAACTCGATCGAGAGGGGAGAAATAACAATCTCAACGGTTGAGCACTAAGACGTTCGAAAGTGCTGACGCCTTGGTCCAGGCGATAGCTGTGTATATTATGTTCTCAAGATTTTTGGCTATACAAGCAGTCTGCTGGCCCTCGGCGGGTACCGCATGCTGTGTGGGTTAATGGCACAATCTCAAACTCCATACACAGTGCTCGACAGATTTATGGCAAGCACTTGAGCGTGAAAAGGAAACTCTCAGAAATAGTCGGAGGGCTAACGTTGAGATCGGCGGTCCTGCAAACCCTCGAGAGGGAGGAGGCTGCTAAGTTACGTCAGAAGGCTCTAGGCCAATACCACGACATCAATATGGTGGGAAAGTAGTTGAAGCTAAGGAACACGAATGAGGCTTTAGCTGCTAAACAAGAAGGGCATTCGAACATGACGTAGAAGCTTCTAAGTGTGTGATTGGCCATGCGTGAACTAGAACACCGCTTTCTCGCAAACAAGTGGGTAGAGCTGATGAGAAAAATTTAGTCTTGCGTCGGCGATCGTCGGATATAGTACGTGTTAAAAATAGGAGGTGTTGAAAATTACCCTGAAAATATGTGACATAGATATCAACACAGGGAGTTAAACTTATCAAAAATTTCGCTTAATAAAATAGTCTCCGTTTTTTTTTTCCACAGAGGGTAAATTGCAGACCTGGCTAAAGCGGGGAAATCATTCTGAAGATGCCACATTAAGTGGGGAGGGTAAGAGTGATGTAATTACCTTTGGAGAAAATATTTTGAAATAGATATGATGAAAGTGTGTGGCCTTTTGTTGAAGTGAAGATTGGAATATTTAAGGGAACTTCATTAGCACGACTAGAAGTAATGAGTATTTAATTTTCATCGTGCAGGCGGGGAGGTTTTTGTCATCGACTTGGAAGAAAGGGAAATCATGGGTCAAGATAACGAAGCGGGACGAGCAGTGTGATATCAGCAATAGACATTTTGTACTGTGCATAAGGCAAAAGTTGGAACTGAAGCTGTGTTGTTTAATGAATGTATGTTTGAAGTGACCCCACCTCCAGCACTGTTAGAATATGAACATGTTGTAGGGCTCATGTATCAGGACCTGTGTGATTAACGTACGGGGATATGCTGGCCAGCGGTAGCATTTACTGTCATTCTGTTATGTAGGCTGTTTAACACATGAAATTTCTAGAATACCATTACTCAATGTACACCAGTTCTAATGCCATACATTGCGTGCGCTTATCGATGTTCTGTATGATGTATTGCCGTAAATTATAAATTAAGTGAATTTTCACGTGTATAAAGTCCCCCAATTTTAGTAGCAAGCAGCCCCTCATCATAACTGATGCGCTCTGAAAAACGCGCATTGAGTAAGTCGAGTGCAACGTACATCGGTGAGTACTGCCCAATTTTAGTATACACATGTTGTAGTAGTGTTGATTTGTTTTGGGCTTGCCCATAAATTTTCCTTGTGTTTCCTGTGCATTTTATTGAGGTATGCCAACCCCTCAAGCGAGCATTCGGTCTTCTCATTAGTGTAAATTAATGAGAGACGAGGCAGACAGCCTTCTCGTGACACAGCAAAAATTAGGTCTCTAAAGCAGGGGCAAGTCACTTAGGTTATCAAATCAGCCATTGTCAACAAATTCTCTTGCCAAAAAATGGAAGAGGCAAGTACACGTTTATCAACGTCGCTTTGAAAACACAAATCACACGTGCTGGTGGTCTCATGAATCTCTGTGCCTATTCTCAGTCTACTTCTGAGAATTCTTCAACTTTAGGCTTCCACCTTGCTGACTGGCGCAACTTGCCCAGCACAGCTCATAGGTGAGAAGCCAATCGACTGAAAAATATCTTACGCTGTTTCATATCTTTTTCTTAATGAATATTATAGAAACCGCAACATAAAGACAAGAAAAATCATGTTTCCAAAGTTGGTACAAGTTTAGCACGATGTGTCGTTGTGAACTTCTCACTATCAACAACCGATGTCTAATACATGGAAGAACCACAACATAGTTTGTATTTTTAATACACAAATCTTTAAATAGTGAAGCAGTGGTTGATTTGTATTCTCAAATAAATATAAAATTGTGTTATTTTGTGTTAATCTATGAAATGTAATAAACTTCAAATAAAATCATCTGTGTCAATTCAAATGCATTGAAATGTCAGTCTCTCCATGTTACATTTACTGCCTATGACACTGTTTACAATATCATATTCACTTTTTATGACAACATAGCTTACATGGCTTGACTATTATGCAAATGTTGCTGAGCAAAAAGAAAAACATTTGGACATTAATACAGGATCACTTGGAGCAGTGAAATAAAAAATAGGAAAGTTCATCAGTTAAACCACACGTTCGCTGAACCTGTCTGATACTCCAGCTTTCTCCATCTTGAGTTGTTAAACTTAGCATGAGAATGCACATATTAAACCTAACCTCAGAGTTAAATTGTTCAACAGACAAATCGGTAAAATCACAGTGTTCAGCTAAAATACCGTTAAACTAGAATCTGACTAATTCCCAGCATTACACTGCAGCTTACTGGCTACATTGAAAGAAAACACCAGACCTCACAGCATCACAACGGCTAGTCTGACTCAATGTAGGTGGGTTTGCCGGCCGCCAGAAGCATCCTCTAATGCTCTAGAAAGCGGCTGTTCACCGCTATCAAACACAAGTTGTGTGAAGACACTCGAACAACTATAGCCAGCAAGGGAAACACGTTCGAGTTAAATAAATTTCTTACACAAATTCACTTTTAAAAGACACAGAAACTTAAGATTATCCGGGAACCTGTTCCTCCCACGCACTTCAAACAAATAAAACGCTGGCGTCATTCTTGCGGACCAGCGCGGATCCGAAAAATGTTGCCGAAATAAAATTGTCAAAATTCTTTAAATTTTTTCACGTCATGTAAGACGTGACAGACAGAGAGCAAGGTTTTTCCACCTTCTCCTAGCCCGATAATCCGCGCTCGCAAATGCCGCCCTCACCTAACTTATGAAGTGCTGTTCGAATGCTGGTCCATAGCCATGTCGTTCTAGGCACGCTCACCCCACTTTGTGCCTCTTCGAATCC
The DNA here is from genome assembly GCA_030386875.1 of Morinoia aosen. Classification (NCBI taxonomy): domain Eukaryota; kingdom Metazoa; phylum Arthropoda; class Malacostraca; order Amphipoda; family Talitridae; genus Morinoia; species Morinoia aosen. The sequence goes on from CM059559.1 coordinate 45,356,486, forward strand.
CGGAGGTGACAAATTTTTTTCTCAGTTGAGAATGATCATTTTCGATCATGTTTTTCTCACTCATGTGGACTTTTGTTAGACAATATTATAAGTAGAGCTGTGCCAATGCATAACTTGCATACATGCACTCAAAGAGATATGCAGAATGTTTAATGCAATGCAAAAAACTACCTTGTGCATTTGCAAAATCACATTTGCAATTACGCATGTACACTATAACAGATGTAATATGCAAAGTGCTTTTTGCATATGCACAATATCATTGCACATATGGTGTCATGCGAGTGGTGCAATTTGATTTTCCTGTTTATAATGTAAAGCTGCAAATATGTTCCTTAATCCAGAAATTTTGTACATTGATGGGACCTCTCGCACAAATACTCTCGGTTACAAGCAACATCACAAGTTTTACCCGGTGCATGTGTTCAGTACCTGATCCCCAGGGTACCTTCTTGACCTGTTCTTCAGTTGTGAAATATTGTTATGATATACTTCTATGCTATATTGGAATATACTTTCATGCTTAAATTTTTGGGATAAGTTGTGCGTATTTACTTTTTTTGTTTGAACTAAAAATTGTGAGTTTATAAATTGTGTTCAGGCGCATTCCAGTGTTGCGATACGGAGAAGGCGGGTGTGGTTTAGGACCCCCCTTCCCAGACGCTGAGGGAATCTCAACCCCCGCACATTTGAATATTATACTTTCATGCTTGCGTACACCTGCATACCAGACATGGAGAATGAATGAATTTGAAAGCTTAACATGAATGTATTTTAGGAACACGTAGATTTGAATATGACACATGAAATGAGAGATTCAGGCTAGAAAATTATTGAATGCCAGCGAACGATCACATGATTTAACGCAACTCAGCCTTTCTTGGCAATCGTCAACCCGGAGGTTCACGCACAAAAACAAACGAAATTAGAAACATAAACATGAACATCCTGGCTAGCACACACATTCATACTAAACACTGTGCGCCAAAAACGGATTGCACTGTTTCAGCGTGCTTTTTATCTGTGCCTTCTCCACAATCACTGCTGCGAGTGCTCCCTAGTTAATTCATTCACTGACGGCGGCCTGCGGCGGCACGAAGCATAGCATCCATGTGAACTTTTCTACTGCTGAATACCATGCTGGTGTGGAACCGCTGTGAGATTGAGAACGCCCGGCATCAGCCACTGCACCACGGTTGCGTGGAGTCACCGGCCGCGGTGCTACGACTGCCGCGTAGGCCAGCTTCCCCAACCCGCCTGTGAACAATGCACAGCGTTATATTATCTGTTCCCTGAGATGTGATCGTTCTTAATTCCCTTTTTTTAAGAATTTACTTTTTTACATTCAACATGAATCCCCTTTTGCGAGATAATAACCCCTTTAATTCTCAAAATCAATCATAATTTATTTCCCTCTGAAATCAATCCGGATGAGTATTTTGCCCCGCTTCACAAAACAAATCACAAAGCACTTTGTTACATAAAAACATCAAGCCTGCACTTCAATAATAAAACACGAATATTCTGATTCCCCATTTTATGCCGTCTCAAAAAAATCCCCTATGAGAAATGATCATTTTACCGTCATACTAAAAGCCCAGTGCAAACCATCCTGTTTGAGAGAATCAATGTAATCAAAAATGCAAATAACAATAATTAGCATTCTGCAAATCACTGCGTCCAGCAGTTAGACGTACTACGTTTCGATGACTCCACATGAATTATCAATAAATTAAACCACGTATCCTCACCTCCCCTCTGGCCGTCAGGAAGCCTACATCCTTGCCACTGCACCAGTCAAATAGACCGGTTCTACCTTCTTCTACCCTTTTATACCTCACCCGCACAAAGGCTGCGCATCGAGGGTTGTGCGGGATGCCCGCGAAAATCCTCGCCCTCTGATTGGTTCGTTCTTAAGCGTCCTTTCCTTATGCGACGTGTCCCTCTCTCCACTTTGAAATGACTCCGCTCTTTACTCTCAAATACCCAGACTTCTTCGTCCCCTGTTCGTAGCCAATAATTTTTTTGACCCACTATTTTTCTGTGCTATTTTGTTTATTTACAATAACTCCCGTATATGTGATGGATTTCGGACTAGAAAAAGAAAAAAAAAGAAAAAACGTGTATTTCCAAATTGTCACATGAGATACATGCCAACATATTGGCTTTTAAAAGTTTCTTAAATATAGGGCATCCTAAAACAAATGTTCCATACGAGGAGTACTAATTGACAAACCATCCGAGGTGTACAAGTAGATGAGCCATACGAGGCATAATAATAGACAAACTATACGAGGTGTACTAATAGACAAACTGTCAGAGGTGTACAAGTAGATAGACCATACGAGGCTTATTAATTGACAAAATATACGAGGCGTACTAATAGACAAACCATTTGTGGTGTGCTAGTAGTCTAACAAAAGTTCTATACTAGGAGTACTAATTGACAAACCATCCGAGGTGTACAAATAGATAAGCCATACGAGGCATAATAATAATAGGCGAACTGTACGAGGTGTACTAATAGACAAGCTATCAGAGGTGTACAAAATAGATAGACCATACGAGGCATATTAATAGACAAAATATACGAGGCGTACTAATAGACAAACCACACGTGGCTTGCCAATAGTCTATCTCTGTCAAGGGTATTTGAATGAGAAATGAAAAATATGCCCTAAAAATATGCAAAGCCCTATCACCACCAAAAACATATTTCATATCTTCTCGATATTCAAACATGCAAAGCCCTATCACCACCAAAAACATATTTCATATCTTCTCGATATTCACCACATCATGTGGACAAGGGTGCATGGGATAAAATAGAGATACAGTGTAAGCCGGTTACCACTCATGATTGACAAATATCTAAAAAATATTGGTAGAAATGGGTAAACAAACATATATTCAATATCAAAATTCATAGCTTGTACAACATACGGACAGAAAGATAATTTTACTACGATTCATATGCTCAAATTGCACTTTATTTCATTAATCATATATGACATTAATCCGATTCACAGAAACGCCCTCTGGGGAAGTGCTAGATCTATTTTTGAAATCATTTCGCTAATGCAATAAAATTTATTAACCGGATGGTTTTTGCGTAAAGAAATGAAATAGAAACATGTATATCTATTTATGTAGATACATATATATACCTACACAAGTACACACACATATTAATATATATACTTATTGAAAATAAAATATTAGAAAAAAATACATATATAAGATAAAAGAAAGAAGCAACCTACCATCTACTACACAGAAAATGACAGCTGAGCTCACTGTAATCCTAAGAAATTTTTCGCAAAAAATAACTAAAAGGAAGAGAAGACTTCGAAAAACATAAAAATGAGATGTTTTTTAATTTCTTCCCAGAAATTTTTAAGAAAAATCAGGTTATAGTCAAGAAGCAACACAACTCTTCAGCATTATACGGACATGTGTACGTGGGATAAAATGGAGTAACATTGTGGCCGGATTTCACATCTGAGTGGAGAATATTCACAAAATTGGCACATATAGGAAGATTAGGCCTTGATCCAAAATAATAATTTTGATTACAGAAATTTAGAGTTTTTTCCGATTTGAAAGTTCAGTGCTAGTGTGCGCTGAACGCACGGAAAAAAAATAAAAATAAAAAGACTAAATGCAATGCTTAAATTACCCCTTTCCCCCCAGCTCAGCCGAAAATCGATTGAAAACATCTTCGAGAATGATTTTGAAATAGCGAGACAACGTTAGCCAAAAATTTAATTCATTATAAACTTTGCACAACCCTCACATCTATAAACCTGTTTATTGGTGTACACACAAAATGTATTTCATGGTATATTTGTCATACGGACGTTAAGTATTAATACAGAAAAGAGAAAGAAATAACAAAATAAATATGAGGAAATACTATTAATTATGGAAAGAACGTTCGTTCTGCTGCACTGAACTGACGGCTGTGGTGCTCATTGTTGTCGACAGAAATAAGTAAGATGAATATACGAATCGCTTAGCAAACGTAAAATGAAATAGTTTCTAAATTTCTAACAGAAATTTCAGGAAAAATTAACATTTCTGATAGATGGGAAGTTCACACCGAGATGCTGCAGGCCCTATGACAGAGATGCAAAATGACGTGACACATTTACTATAAATTCTTTTCCAGTTTTAGAGTTTTTGATATGCTGGGGAAGCTTGTTCCACAAAAAAGCTCCACAAACTGAGAGAGCTTTTTGTCCCACGTTAGATGAACGGTAACTGACTAAAACATCGTTCCTCCGGTTTGGTCTTTCATTTGGGATATTAGATGGAACAAATTTTACCACCTCTGCATTACTTTGGGGGAGGTACAGAGAGGAGAATACTCGTCGAGCTTTCTGGATCATGAATCTGTTCGGTATTGGGATCCAGTCGAGTTTTCTTAAAAGAGGGGTGACATGATCGTATTTATTGAAATTTCCTTTGCATACCACTTTGGCGGCGAAGTTTACACATTTTTGCAACTCTTCCTGACGACATTTAGGTAAGTCTCCCCACACAAGACTGCAGTAGTCCAGACGCGATAAAACTAAAGACTGAATCACTAATAATCTAGATTTTTCGTCAAGTGTGTTCTTTATACGATGAAAGAACATTAAGGTTCCGTTAATTTTGTTGCACATTGTTTCGACGTGTGAATTGAAAGTCATATTTTTGTCAAACCAAACACCCAGATTTTTAACCTTATCGACTGGTTTAATTGTATCGTCTCCAAATGTTAGCTTGAATGGTGGTAAATTTTCAGTCGCATTCTGTGATCCAAAAATAACGCATTGCGTTTTACTTGCGTTAAGTTTGAGGCCATTATGGTCATACCACAATTTCAGATTTCTCAGAAGGTTTTCAGCGTTGGCTTGTGTTTCTGTTAAATCCGCTGTTGAGCTTGTCATGGCAATTTGTACGTCATCAGCATACATTGAGATTTTTGTGTTTGCCGGCATGGTGGGGAAATCGTTGATGAAAATTGAAAATAGGAGTGGGCCGATGATTGAACCTTGAGGAACGCCAAAATTATTTGGTATGAATGATGACATTTTGTTATTCAAGCACACTGCATGAGAGCGGTTTCGTAGGTAGCTTTCTAGCCCTTGATACAGCCTCTACCCCCTACGTGCTCCTCCCATCTGCTGATGTGGTGCACCCCTCATCCCCTCACGATCCGCGCACTGCTGCAGAGCCGGTTGCTTGCTGCGTAGCGTCGGTTTTCATATATATATGCCTAATATAATTTATTTCATCACACCAGTGGTACGGATGGGTCGCTCCAACATGAGCGTTGTAGGCCTGAATGTTTATATTCAACATAAGTTTATGTATCGTGTGAGTGTAGTTGGACACTCGAGTCTAGGGCTAATGTTTGCTTTGAAAGCAGACCTGGAGAGAACAGAGTGGCCGTGTAACCGCACGCAAAAATTTATTGCTGACCGAGAGGCCCAGTCCAGGGTATAGGGGCAGAGCCGTGGGAAGCGTTCGCCGAAAACTCAAGGGGCTGACAGTGACAGATTGCTGCACTTAAGACACAGAGTAACCATATAGCAACGGTTTCTGACTTCAAGATTTACTCGTAAAAGATGGGCGGGATAAGTCGCGTTCTTGTCAAAGCGAATAAGATGCGTGTGACCGCCAAAACGGCCAATGGAATGAAGTAGGCGTGTGTTTGGAAGTGCAGGAGAAGCACTATTGGCCATGTATTCGGTAAGAGGGAAGCCCTCTAAGAACACTCTGGGTATCGTGGGGAACAAGAGCTAGTAAGTTTTTGCGAGCCTTCCGATAAGGTGCGTCGTGGCTAGGTGTTAGCTTAAAATATTATACTCTGCGTCGTGACTAGGTGTTAACTTAAAATGTCATACGTTGAAAAATAAGTGAGAAGTGAAACTTGTTAAGATGAATTTTTTTTAATCAATAGTTTAAAATTTCGCATCTACTTTTGCAGAGGGAAGAAGGTCCCGTGCCGTGGAGGTCGTTTTAAAAAAAATTCTTAGTTGCTTCGTCAGGGCGAGTAAGACTCGTTCTTTTGTCAAGATAAATACCGTTGAAACAACAGGTTCATATAACGTAAAAAGAAAATTGGTGCAGTTGAATTAAATGCCGAATATGTAAATATATATATATGAGAAAATTGTAGAATCAAAGTAATCGGTAAATTTTGTTGTCCCACAGGAGGGCGGTTTTCCTTTTCGTTTGCAAGTTCGGTCTCTGCATAAAAACGTCGGAAGACATTATCTGCACTGTGTATGAGACAGGGATTTGAACTGAAGCTGCTCTTGGGAGAATGAATTTGTGATCCGAGGCTGATAACCATCCATTGTGCCGTTGGAGTGCGCCACCCCGACAGTTAGGCATCATTCTTTATATATGTTTGGTGTGTAGTTTACTTAAATAAATTGACCGGTCAATTAGGTAGAGCTGCCCCTGTCAATTTGTGTAACTTACAGTCCCAGTAATTTACGGTTAATGTGTTGTATTAGGGTGTTTGATGATAAAAATTTTTAGCATTTCACTGGCGTTTAAACCCCCCGTTAACGCTAGCATTACATCTCATCGAGGCAGAGAGCGCACATGTGTACAGAAACGATCTGATGTAAGTCGGGTCTCTAATCATTGGTGAGTACAGCCCTAATTTTAGTATAGGTATCTGTTGAGTGTTTCCCTTAATAACTGTGTTTTTGTGTATTTTCTTGCGTTTCTTGAGTATTGTGTCATTTGTGGAGGTTTGCCAAGTCCTCAATTCCGAGAACCTGATTTTCTTACTAAAGTAATTTAGTAAGGAGGCGGGACCTTACCTCGTGACAATATGGTTCATCAATAAAATACAATAGAGGTGTCCGAACTGAAATTAATGCAGTTTCAAGTTTTTAAGACTTTTATGGCGTGATAGTTTTGTACATCTAGTGATAGTTTTCTTGCTCTCTTCTACACATAGGCCTATCTATACGTACAAAAGTGTTCAAGTGAAAATACAACTGTGAAATTTGTATCAATTTCCGAAACATATGCATTTAGTGAAGGAATAATAAATACCTCTGTTGTGCTCTGCCTGTTCATTAAAAAATGAGAATAAGCTCAACAAAGTAATCCCTGTAATTCCGGAAATCCAACGAATTCCCAAGGTTTGCATTATTATAGTGATTTCGCTTTCTGGACTTAGATAAGGGCAATCAAATCTGCAATTGACATTTAGAGATTATATACTGATATGAATATTCCTACAATACTTCGTTATTCAAAACCTAATGCGAATGTTTGGTATTCTGGGATCTCCGAAATGAGAGGGATTACGTAGAGGAAAATTATGATAATTATTTTCGAATTTTTTTTATTAATTTTCGAATTGAAATGTAGCGATATATTTGATAATATGTAGATGATCGAAGAAGTGAACAAATTTCTAATACCATTCTAATGATTATCAGGATTTATTAGTTAAACCATGCCCAAAGTACCTCAAAGTGTAGGGAATGATACTTTCATGAATGAATTCCCAGAATATGACTCTGGGGACGGAAATCTGTACAATACTTATTGTGGGAAAACTGTTCGTTTATCGTGAAACATAATAAGAGTATACACTGTTATTGTCCAAATATCGGCTGGGACTTCATAGTTACTTGTGTATATGTGTACAGTGTATATGTGTACGTGTGCCCGCTATGCGTATGACACTTTATAGAATGCGTATGTATTGCAATTGCCTCGATGAATAGAAATGCATTTGTGTATGCTTACGAGTTTAGTGTAAGTATGTGCGTGGGTATGTGTGTGCATGTGTATGTGTATATATTTACATGTATATGTGCACATATGTGTGTACTAGACTGACAACTCGCATTTTAATAAGAATAATGTTTTTTTTTTCTATTCGCTCTCAACTTGTAACATTACCTAACTCGTCATCTCTTTATTATTGTAAAGCGTTAATGTATAAACTATACATTTGTTGAGCGATCATGCAGTTATATTTAAATAAAATGCTTATTAACCAACGACCGTTATGTTAAAATTGTTGAATTAGAAATACAAAACTTATAATCTTCTTGGTCCTCATGCTTATGTGTACATATATATATATAATATATATATATAATATAATATATATATATAATATATATATAATATAATATATATATGTAATATATATTTACATATATATAAACAAACGATTCATATATTATTTCCTGGCATCAATAATTGTGAAGTTTTATGTCATGTACATGTAAACTGTCAATAGTGTTTTCAACCCACAATAAAAATGCATCGTCCAAGAAATTGTGTTATCTCTTATAATTATCATTACATATATTATCAAATGTAGATTAAGCAAGGTTAGGAGTACATTGCCCTCAATCATTTCTTTTCGACTAGTGACATGGGTATTACAAGACTCATGTGTGTGTATCATCTAAGTGTATTAACTTTAAGATATTTAAAAACCAATGATTGTAATATTGTACAATCTCTATTGGAAATAAAGTTTTTTCTTTCTTTCTTTCTTTCTTTCTTATCAATAACAAAGATAATCCTTTTGGTTCAGCATGAAGTTAACTAAAATTAACCATTTTCATCTCCGATAAAATCACAGAAAGCTAGTAGTTCATTATGACTAAGTTCCCTTTTGTCAAGGTGCCGCGGGTTCGAATCCCATCGCTGCGCTGCGATTTTTGCATGGCATCCAGTGAATATTATCATGTTTTCTTCATTAGCAGCAAATGCATGATATTTTAAATATTGAACACTATCGTAAAGAATCATTACTTTACGGTTCAATATTTGATATATCGCACAATATCCAACTAACTGAAGCCCTTCATTCAGCAGTCGCATATTGCTTGCATATAATTGCGAGTACTGTGCTTACGACACTCCGCAATCGCATATATCTAACCTAAAGCCGCATATTTTAAGCGCTGACAATTTCACATACGCGTCCATATGTGCATGTGCATATTGGCACAGCTCTAATTATAAGCATTATTATGTTTCCTCAAAGCGTTACTGCAGAAATAGAAAGTTAGTATCAAGTTCTTAGTTGGAAAAGTTATGCCAATAAGCCAATACAAAATACGCCAATACAAGCGCGCCCCAACGAGAGTGTTCTCAACCATCCGCAGTTTTGGGCAGCTGAGCCGCAACAAGTTGCGGCCGCAATTGCGATCGCAACCTTTTCTGTTGCGGTTGCAACCGGTTGCGCCGCAATAATTTTTGGAAAGTTGCGAACCTGTTGCGATCGCAACAATTTTCGACGTATCAGGCCACAACTCGCAACCGCAACATCACGATGTCAATTAAATTTGCAAAATAACTTCAATAAAGTTCAATACGCGTTTCATTCTCGTTTGGAACTAAACCGTACAGGGTACAACCCATCTGACAACTTTTTATGATTAGCATTAGGCGATACAGTGAAACACATACACTTTGCGTACAGTATATAGGTATATTTTAATGTAACCCATTATATAACATATGTTATTAGGAATGATGTGAGTTGTCAGTGTAAAATTGTGTGTTATGCGGCAAATTTACATAGATAGATTCTGCGATTTGCCAATGTACTTCAAGTCGACGATTTTAGCTTGGCGTCCTCTCTGCATCCACATATTAAGCTGAAATGGCTAAACGAAGTGCAAACAGTGGAGGTAATAACAACAAATTAATCGCCCATCTTAAAGACAGATGGGAAAATGGTATTTCAGCTTAGGGGAGCAATACCGAGGACGTAGATGACGAAGATGACTTCTTCAACGTCGTTATGAAATCGGATGAGATGGAAAAAACGAAAAAAAGTTCGTTGAAACAAGTCGATGATTGGCTGTCTGCGGTATTTAAAGGGTGCGTTAATTATTTGTAGTGAAAGAGTGACGTGTAAATTTATGAATAAAAAAGACACTCTTTTATATGTCAACATTCTTTAAAGCTATAAATAAACATGGAGAGTGAAATGAACTTTTTGAAAACGCTTGAAGGCAATAGCGTCGATTTTAAAAATGAAATTTACCGGAAACTAATCACGCATTTTCGGTATAGTCGATCTAGTAAAGAAATAAGTCGATTCCGAAGGCTGGAGAAATCGTGCCCGGAATTCAATTTCCAGATTCAGAGAATTTTACGCGTAAGTATTACCCTTGAGAGCTCATAATTTAATTTTTAACATAGGGTGTGCAATATCCTCTCCTTGTTCTATATATCTTTTTTTTCCCTTCATCTTTCTCGCTCATTCTCTCAATTTCTTACGGTTATCTGTGCGGGAGAAAATATCATAAGCATTAAAGTCTCTCGGGCAAAGACAACAGTTGGGCTGCACGTATTGAACCATATCGTAATCTCGCACATGAAATTTGTAATATGGTTATTATGATCGAGGTAAATGAAAAGCATGAATGATATGGTATGGAATATAAATGTTCTTATTTCATTGAAAATATTTTTGTTTTAGACGTGTGTGCAACATTGTGTTGTGCTCACCCATTTGACTACATAGATAATTTATAGGGAGACTTGCATTGTCTCACGCGTTGAAGTTTAAATTCGGGCTGATGTTGTTGTTCTCTTAATTCTAAACGTGCGTATTGAGCACTTCGAGGTTGTAAGTTACATCGGTGAACCGAGTATCGAGTCTATATGAATGACAAGCGCTAGCACGACTCACGATGCTTTGAGAAGTCTTAAGTAATTAAACCTAGCATATTCCGTAACGGCTGTGTTTGCTACACTTGTGCACATTGAATGAAATGACTAAGAGGTGACGTTGCATGTAATAAGACCTCTTTCTATTTGCACTAATATTCTTTGAACGTTGGTTATTATTTCGAGTGAAACAATGCCATCGTAGATGCTCGTGGACAACTGCGATGGCTTTGGTGTTGAAGGCGGGTCTTTTTTTAATGTTTCCTTGTTTTCGTGATTCTTGAGACGTGGATGTTCGAGTATTTTTGTACTCACACAAACAAGCGATTGCGAACTTTACCTAAGCGATGGCGTTCTCAGTTTTCCTCCCTTACGGTGGTATTTTCGTTAATCAGTTCAACAGTTTTTAATTGCGAAAAACGGATGTTTTATTCCTTCAAGCCCGACACGTTTAAATTTATTGATTTAAATCTTTTCTTTTGAACTTTTGAGGATGTGCATTGGTGATTTCATATTTATAGAAGCCAGGAAATTGATGTTCCGATTTTTGAGTCTATTTTTTACTTTCGTGCTTTTCTTACTTTATTTTGTTTAGACAAACGAAAGTCTTCTGATAGAAACGGCGTTTCTTCTTTAAATCTGAGCATAGGTATGATAAACCTCACAGTAGCATTTTAAAGAATAATGCTGAAAGACATTCAAATCACGAAAATGTCAATCTTCGATCAGTGTCTTTTTTAGTGTTCAATATTTTTTAGTGTTTAATTTTGTTGAACAGTACTCTGCCTACCTCTTATACTCCGCTTTCTGTAATGTCACATTATAACTCACTAAGAAAGGATATGTGGTATAAAACACTTATAATTAAAGGATATTCTCGAGACTGGAAAAGAATCGTAAGAAATGGACGTTGCGCTCATCATCAGCAAAAAACAAATTTACGTGAAAAGACATGAAATGAATTACATTGATGATAAATTGAAAAAAATAACCCTAAAAACTACCGCTTAACTCATGATAACGGAAAAAAAACTGAGGTGGTTGTTTAGAATTTGTAGTATCGTGGTTTTTCATCACGATACGAGGTTTAGTAACTGTAGCTGCAAACTACAATATCGGTAGTTTAAACTACCGTAACTGAAGCCTTAACTTCAGGAGTAGGAAAAGGAAACTCTTAGCTAGGTTCCTATTCTTGTACTGACTCGTAGATACACCGACTCTGCTTATAAGCCATAGCGCTCGGAAGCTAGACAAATCTCTTCCGGTGCATGCCAATGCGATGCGCCCCGAGGGCACGGCTTCCGGCGGAGGTCGCATTACGAGTTACGACATATGACCTGAACGCGATAAGGCATCCGGCGCAAACCTCATCTCCGGAAATCCCATAAACACAACGATGCCTACTTCACAACATAACAACTTCCCTCCCTTTAGATGAATAGATGAATATATATGACAATTTCCCTCCCTTTTAGATGAATATATGACACAAGGAAGGAAGAACTCAGCAACCTATTCGCATTACAGGTTTAGTTATTCTACTTGATATACGAGGTTCATTTTGTACATGTGAACTGCTAACAGGTTGTAAAGCAGGAGTCTTTAAGTCTCACTGGAACAGGGCGTGCTTTACAAAATACAGTAATTGCATCAGGCAACACATCAAGATGAACGGTATCTTTAACGTTAGACTGTGAATCAGATGAGAAGTAAGAATCATTATACAGATCATCAGATAATTGAGTTACATACATAGGCTTAGCCCTGGACAAAGAATATTTAGGATTAACTCTATCTCTGGAAGTAACAATTTTACGATTGTTGAGCGCAACAGAGGGAGTAAGTTTTGTGACACTTTGAGGAATATAATGTGACTGAAATAACGCGTAATTTGTTTGTACATCAGAGAAATTATGAACAAAGTTACCGTCACAAGTATCGTTCCTAGGCTTTTGTAGAATAACTTCATTCTACTGCTGAAGAGGCTTACTTGATCTCTTCATTGACACATCTTCTCTTCAGACGTAGCCCTGACAACCGCTCCTTTCCGGCTGCCCTATGTAAGTGCGAGCTGCGTCAAATTCTTCTCGTGTAGGTCCCCTTCGTGTAACAGGAGGAGGTCGTGCTGCAGTCGTAGATTTGCAAACTTTAGAAATGTGGCCTATTTTTCCACACTTTTTGCATTTTAATAATTTAATTTTAGGGCATAGCAATTCTTTGTAAGGTGCTTCTGCCTAGTTCCGCAGCGAATACATATGTAATTCGGCTGTAGTTTTTCTGTAGTGAAAAACGATGAAGATGAACCCTCACGAATATCTGGAGCGTCGAAGCTTTACCGTTGAAAGACTTGCTGTAGAACCGCGCTGAGAATTTGCGCTGAATGTAGACCGGCAACAAAAGCATCTCTCAAGAGACGATCGCGACCGCACTTTTCGTAGTTGCACGAAGATGCTAAGCCATTTAACGTTTTAGCATAACTTTGTATGGATTCATTAACACTTTGCTCTCTGTTTAGAAATGTAACAGATGCGCCAACAGTGGATTTATTGATTTTAAATTGTTGTATTAACTTTCCTTCAAGTTCCTCATATGTAGCATCAGTGAGTAACGTAGATTAAATTTTTCGTTGTAGATCAGTAATGATGTTTACAGGCGAAGCTTCAACTATAATACTAGCTTTGTTACCACCATTGTTTCCCGCCTTCTGAAGAACGTCTGCACACTGTACTTGAATCGTTGTAGATATTACTCACTGTTTCCACTTCAACGTCGAATGGAGGACAGCAAACTGTAGAATGCGCCATCTTAATTTCAGAGCACTTGTAAAGTTCAAATTCACTTAGGAGGTTCGGAGTCTCGTCGCCGTTTGTAGTATCGTGGTTTTTCATCACGAAACGAGGTTTAGAAACTGTAGCTGCAAACTACAGTATCGGTAGCTTTAACTACCGTATCTGAAGCCTTAACTTCAGGAGTAGGAAAAGGAAACTCTTAGCTAGGTTCCTATTCTTGTACTGACTCGTAGATACACCGACTCTGCTTATAAGCTATAGCGCTCGGAAGTCAGACAAATCTCTTCCGGTGCATGCCAATGCAATGCGCCCCGAAGGCACGGCTTCCTGCGGAGGTCGCATTACGAGTTACGACATATGACCTGAACGCGATAAGGCATCCGGCGCAAACCTCATCTCCGGAAATCCCATAAACACAACGATGCCTACTTCACAACATAACAACTTCCCTCCCTTTGATGAATAGATGAATATATATGACAGAATTGGTTTAATTTTTAAAATGAATTAAGACTTTAAAATTCTTAAATCGGTGGCAAATTTAGATCTGGTGAAAATTTTAAAATCTAGTCTTCGCATTCAGCTGTTAAGCGGCCCAAACACGATCAATTATACTGCGCAATATCATTGTCAATACCCTCAATTGTCAATGAAATTGACCTTGTATGGGCGATATTGAGGACTTGCGCAATTGTATTGAGTAAATCATGTTCTGCTTGATATTTTTTGCACAAGTCCCTAGCATTGCGCAATTAACTGACCGTGTATGGTGCCCTTCAATAGAATTGTGCAAGCTAAACTATTTTCTGTTTCAGATTGAGTAAGTAGCCTACGATTAAAATGTGTGAAATAGAAGACAGGGAATTCGTATTTGAATGTTTACAAGTTCATAAAACTTTACCACCTTTATGGAAAGTAAAAAGTGATGATTACTCAAACAGCCCGAAGAAAGATGCAGTTTATGCTGTCTTTGTGGAAAAATTCCAGGAAAAATACCCAAATTCCATGAGAGGAGATGTAAAAAAAGATAAATGCATATAAGACCAACTATCGCAAAGAACTGAGAACAGTTTCGTACAGAACTATAGAGAAGTAAATGGCAAAGACTTCAAACCGAAGTGCATAGTAGTCGACCATAGTTTCTCATACTTACATGCGATTATGGCTGCGGTAAAGTTGGGCGACCTACCATCATATCTTGACCGACTGTGGATGAGTCCCGATGAGGCGGAGCTCAATTATACACAGGTGAAGCTTTGCCACGCGCATTTTATGAAGACAATTACTGAAAACTCTAAGAAGTTCTTCCCAAAACTGAAGCCTCAGGAACGCAATATAATAAAGCAGTATTTTGCCGATATGGCGCAAGCTCCTTCAAAACACCATATCTACGCAATCTTTAGGAACTTATGCAAAATACTGGTCACTCCTTTCCTTGGACAGGGAATTGAACCTCTCATGAGTCGTGATGTTTCCATCGACATTGACCCTGACGGTGTCGAGCCTACTAACGCAATGATAGTAGAAGACACCGGGAGATACCGCGATAAGTGTGCAGTGGGTAAGAAATTCGTGGCTATCGCGGCAGACGTTAAAAAAAACATGACTATTGAAGGAACAATCCCTAATCCTTTGTATTCCCCTGAGATGCTGGAGGACGTATTGACGTTTTCCATGCCATTCACTCCACTCTGGTGTGGAGTGCATGGTGGAACTAAGACAAATGGATTAGTAGAAGGCTGGCACAAAATTGTGAAGCAGGATATACTACGAGGAAATCGAAAAACATTAGCAGAGTTCATTCGTACTATGCAGACACAAGCGGAGGGTAGAGCGAAAGAAGCATCGCTCGATTACAAGGAACGCAAGAAGAAGGCGGTGAAAGAAGGCGAAAACGAGTATGAAGAGCGCTGGGGGGAAATGGATCTCGGTCACAATCTTTCACTGAGAAAGCTCGAGAGAAATTCAATCAACTTCTGCAGGGTCGACCCCAAGATGGTACTAAGACGAGCGAAACGAAATTGAAAAGTGTCCATTCAATTTTGAAACTTCAAAAAATCCGTGTTGGTAGAACGCTTTCGATTTCTCCCCAAAAAAAATACTGCACAAAAATAAGTGAAATTCACCAATGACACGCAACACGAAAGCATTGTACAAAACCTGGCCCCTGTATTCTCTCTTGACAATCGAAGTAAATGCATTACAGAAAAACAAGGTTCTGATACCTGTCTTAGCACTCAACAGGGAATAATTACAGTTGATCTCATCTCCGAGCTTCCTAATGCGAAACAAAATGAAGGAAAAACATCTAGCATTAAGTGTGAATCCTATACGGATCATGCGCAAGAAAGAAATACAATAGACCTCCTATGTGTCGGGACTTGTGAATCGGACGACAGAAGTACATCAAGCAAGATTTGGTGGCTCAAAGATTTGAACCTGGAAACTAAAAACAAACAAAATATCATTCAAGCAACGAGTTGGCTTTCCAGTGACGAGATTGATGCCTTTTGTACTCTTATTCGCACGGAGAACCAACAATACAGACTTCACTCCCCCCTGACGGTTTTCGAACCGAAGCCGCTGAGTTGTCACGCAGAGCTGTTTGTCCAAATATTAAATACCTCGTATTTGCAATGTGCGGTAAAGGTCCGTGAAGAAGGTTACAAAAAAGCTAGTGACACCGGAAGTCATTGGGTCGTCGTGACCAACGCACTGTGTCGCGACCGAGCTGAAGAAGGCGTAGCGCGCGTCCAGTACCTGTGCTCTTTGAATGGTAATCCCAGTCGTGATGTGCTAATCTACTTGAAAAATTTGTACGCGAACGCTAAGAACATATGACACATTCTGATAGAGTGTCTAGGAGTACAACACCAAAGGGATGGAGCGAGTTGCGGTCCATTCTCACTGGCATTTTTGACGTCCGTGGTAAATGGAGAAAACCCGTGCCTCGTTACTTATGTGGAGGAGGTCATGCGTTCCCATATAATCAACTGTCTTGAAGCACACTCTATAACACCCTTCCCTTCGTTGGAAAAAGAGAAAAATTTCACGATGAAAGGGAGGAAAATAATTGGACTACACGGACCCGAAGTTATTACCCGTCGAACAATTAGCCTAGAATAATAACTTGGATGTCTCCAATAGCGTAGGTTATTTCGTGCGGCTATTATAACTTACTTATGAGATTCCTTCAAATGAGCGAGATTAGTCAAATTATGAATCGTAATTTATATTTATGGCGAAGTAATATCAAATGTCTCAAGTTGCAAGTTCATCCATCAGTGTCTCGTGAATACAAGCCGCTTCCCGAGCATATAAAAAACCAAAACTGCTAGAGAATGTAATGGAAAAAAAATGTTTCACTTCAGATCGCAAATCTTTGTTCCTTTACCTGCAAAGTGCAGTTGATCATGAAACAATAATTAGGTTCATAAATCACCTATGCGTAGAATCTTTTTACCTATTTGTTGTGATTTCAATTTATTACGGTGCCTGTATTTGATCCCACGTACCCATGTCTGTCTGTTGTTTGTTAATGCGAATCCTGCGACGATGAAGGAGTTGTTGTTCTGACACTGTAGCTTGATTTTCATGAAAATCCTGTTCGAAGATTAGCAATGAACTCATTTTCACGTTCCCTAAGTCATTAAAATTTATAACAAAATTATTTCTGTGGACTGTTATGAGCAAGAAAACCGTCACTTCGATATAGCATGGCGACTGCCATTTGCGTTATTGCGTTTTTTATACAATTTCCTTTGTTTGTGTTTTCATATATGATTTTTGGACAAGTTTCTATTTCACATGACTGAAAAGAAAAGAATGAGAAGTATGCAAGCTTAGCATACGTTTCTGGAAACAAATTTTATTGCCATCTATAAGATGAGCAAGCTGTGAAATTCATTGTGCAGGCTTAGGTGTGTGCTTGTTTCTTGATGTGCGCGTTGGGCTACGTTTAGTAGCCCAACTCATTTATGGCTAACCTTGTTTCTAAGTATTCTAGTAGCTTTTTGTGACATAATTGTTCTAGAAAGATTGTATGATTTCATAAAATACTGGCCTTTAATAAATAAGGCGTAATTCGTATACAAACATGTTTATGTGGCAGGATTTGAGGAACCATAGACAACTGCAACTTTCTATTCTTAAGCATGGAATGAATCTACTTGGTTTTTTTCAATAAAGGCAGAGTGCGGCCCAAATTTTAGCCTCACTATTACGGCCAGCTGATTTGTGCTAGCTTGCCTATATAGTGGAGCTAGAAATAAAGCCTACTCACAACACGAGAAGAAAACTGGATTTTAAACAGTTACAACGACGAGCTTCGGAAATCGAGCGGCAGATATGAAAAAAGACACGCAATCAACTCGTCTCGGATGATGAAGGAAGAAATTATAATTTCGTCGTCGATGACCCGTGCTATTTGAAGTTCGAAGGTGCAATAGCTTAGAAATTCGACTCAGCGGAAAATGAAACTTATTGGCCGACTTCCCTGCCTGCCTGCTGTTTACACTTCCCTGCTGTATACCACTGTACAATATGCGATTAAGTCTTGCAAATGCACTGCTGAATGAAGGACTTCAGTTAGTTGGATATTGTGCGATATATCAAATATTGAACCGTAAAGTAATGATTCTTTACGATAGTCTTCAATATTTAAAATATTATGCATGTGCTGCTAATGAAGAAAACATGAAAATATTCACTGGATGCCATGCAAAAATAGATGCGCAGCGATGGGATTCGAACCCGCGACACCTTGACAGAAGGGAACTTAGTCAAAGCGAGCTACCAGCTTTCTTTGATTTTATCGTAGATGAAAATGGGTAATTTTAGTTGACTTTACGCTGAACCAAAAGGATTATCTTCGTTATTGATAAAGATGAAGTCTCAGCCGATATTTGGACAAAAACAGTGTAGACTCTTATAATGTTTCACGATAAACGAACAGTTTTCCCGCAATAAGTATTGTACAGATTTCCGTCCACAGAGTCATATTCTGGGAATTCATTCATGAAAGTATCATTCCTTACACTTTGGGGTACTTTGGGCATGGTGTAACTACTGAATAATGATAATCATTAGAATAGTATTAGAAATTTGTTCACTTCTTCAATCATCAACATATTATCAAATATATCGCTACATTTCAATTCGAAAATTAATAAAAAAGTTAGAAAATAATCATCATATTTTTCCTCTACGTAATCCCTCTCATTTCGGAGATCCCAGAATACCAAACATTCGCATTAGGTTTTGAATAACGAAGGATTGCAGGAATATTCAAATCAGTATATAATCTCTAAATGTCAATTGCAGCTCTAAGTTCAGAAAGCGAAATCACTATAATGATGCAAACTCTGGGAATTTTTTGGATTTCCGGAATTACAGGGATTACTTTGTTGAGCATTTTCTCATTTTTTAATGAACAGGCAGAGCACAACAGAGGTATTTATTATTCCTTCACTAAATGCATAGGTTTCGGAAATTGATACAAATTTCACAGTTGTATTTTCACTTGAACACTTTTGTACGTATAGGTAGGCCTATGTGTAGAAGAGAGCAAGAAAACTATCACTAGATGTACAAAACTATCACGCCATAAAAGTCTTAAAAACTTGAAACTGCATTAATTTCAGTTCGGAAACCTCTATTGTATTTTATTGATGAACCATATTTCACAACTGAAAAACAGGTCAGGAAGGTAACCTGGGGATCAGGTACTGACGACAGTGCACCGGGTCAAACTTGTGATGTTGCTTGCAACCGAGAGCATTTGTGCGAGAGGTCCCATCAATGTACAAAATTTCTAGATTAAGGAACACATTTGCAGTTTTACATTATAAACAGGAGAATCAAATTGCACCACTCGCATGACACCATATGTGCAATGATATTCTGCATATGCAAAAAGCACTTTGCATATTACATCTGTTTTAGTGTACATGCGTAATTGCAAATGTGATTTTGCATATATACACAAAATAGTGTTTTGCAATGCTTAAAACATTCTGCATATCTCTTTGAGTGCTGATATGCAAGTTATGCATTGGCACAGATCTACTTATAATATTGCTTCACAAAAGTCTACATGAGTAAGAAAAACATGAAAATGATCATTCTCAACTGAGAAAAAAATTTGTCACCTCCTCCGGGATTCGAAGAGGCACGATGTGGGGTGAGAGTGCCTAGAACGACATGGCTATGGACCAGCATTCGGACAGCACGTCATAAGTTAGGTGAGGGCGGCATTGGCGAGCGCGGATTATCGGGCTAGGAGAAGGTGGAGAAACCTTGCTCTCTGTCATCCCCCAGGGAGCGTATGACAGTTTTATTATACACTCAGAGCTGGAGAATGAATCGATCTTTATAATGAGACCAATTTCAAGTTTTTAGGTGCAATAGTTCAGGAATTATAAGCGTGTCAAAATGAGCCTTATAGAGAAAATCGGCCGACCATTGACGGGCCACGAAAGCCCTGCTTCCTGCCCCCGCTAGGGGCGTAAAAAAATTTTTTAATTACATAAATATGTTGTACTCGTCACGCGCATTAATTTGGTACTAATTTCAAGATTGTACGTCTTATAGTTTAGAAATTACTCTTTTTGTCAGGGTAATTCGCGAAGGATCTTAGATGGGTTCTCAAAAATGGCTAGCCGGTACCCCAGATGCAGACAGATTATTTTTTACTAATTGGTCACTGATTTTACGGTTCTTATAATACACACAAACTTTTATAGAAGTTTCTGGATTTATTGGTTTACCAAAAGTTTTAACAATGTTTTTAAAGACCCGTTCGTCAATTTTGTAATTATTATGCATTTGATTTTCGTAATAAATAATGATACGGTTTGCATTCGCTGAATTATTGTCACTGCTCATGATTCGGTTCAAAAATTTATCAATAGTTTTATCAATCAATGTATTAGGAAAGTTGTTATTAACAAGTAAACGTTTGATTCGAAGCATTTCGGAATGAAAGTTTTCCCAATTACTGCAAACTTTACGAGCTCTATTTATCAAAGTATGTATGACGCCTTCTTTATAGATTTAAAGAGCTTCACAATCGTAATTAATAGTTTCCACAGCATGGGAAGGTTTAACATGAACGGATCTATGGAATGTACCGTTAAAAGCTTCAACCAAAACATCCAAAAATGGGAGCTTACCGTGTAGACCTAACTCATACGTGAAATTTAAAACAGATTTTTCAACAAACAAACTCCTCAACGCTTCCAGGTGCTCAAGGTCTTGTACTTCAACAAAAATGTCGTCCACATATCTACAGTAAATGCTCGGTTTTACATCCATCGTATTTAACACCAAGTTCTCAACAAATGACATATAAAAGTTAGTAAAAGTAGGTCCTAAAGGGGAACCCATGGCAACGCCATCCACCTGTCGGAACAAACTACCATCAATATGTTTAAATGGAGCTTCGTTTGTACATATTGTGAGAAGGTCCTTCAAAAAATGGCGAGGAAACAGATCAGGTGGAGCTGAGTCATCTCTATTGTATAGATTAGATTAGATTAGTCGTTAGTTTTAGCCTCCCTACCCAGCAACAAATGCGATCCAAAGAGAGGACGGAGGAAGGCACCATTTAGTATGGACTTAAGGTCTCTATTGTATACATAGTCCAAAATAATGTCTATAGTATTCAGCACTGGTACATTAGTAAACAATGATTCGTATACGTCTAAAGAAGCTAATATACCGGCAGGAGATTTGCAGCGCAACAGTGTCACAAATTCATCTGATGAGCGGAGCATATATTTTTGCGGTAGATATGGCGATATAATTTTATTCAAGGTCTTCGCCACTGAATAGGTTACTGCAGGAACCTGTGAAATTATTGGCCTTAAGGGAAGGATTGGCTTCTAACGGTACATTCCATAGATCCGTTCATGTTAAACCTTCCCATGCTGGGGAAACTATTAATTACGATTGTGAAGCTCTTCAAATCTATAAAGAAGGCGTCATACATACTTTGATAAATAGAGCTCGTAAAGTTTGCAGCAATTGGGAAAACTTTCATTCCGAAATGCTTCGAATCAAACGTTTACTTGTTAATAACAACTTTCCTAATACATTGATTGATAAAACTATTGATAAATTTTTGAACCGAATCATGAGCAGTGACAATAATTCAGCGAATGCAAACCGTATCATTATTTATTACGAAAATCAAATGCATAATAATTACAAAATTGACGAACGGGTCTTTAAAAACATTGTTAAAACTTTTGGTAAACCAATAAATCCAGAAACTTCTATAAAAGTTTGTGTGTATTATAAGAACCGTAAAATCAGTGACCAATTAGTAAAAAATAATCTGTCTGCATCTGGGGTCAACGATCTGGACAAGGCCGGTGTGATTTATCAATTTAAATGTAACCGAAGAGAATGTAAGTCTCTTGATAAACGTTACATTGGCATGACCAGAATGACTCTGAAGCAAAGATTAACCGCTCATAAATATCAAGGTTCCAATTTCAATCATTTTCGTGTTGACCATAGTTGCAAACCATCCAATGAAGATCTGTTCCCTAAAACCAAAATTCTTTATAATGTTATTAAAAAAGATCATATTCATATAATTGAAGCATTACACATTCATGAACTTAAACTTCCACTTAATGAAAACACGAATGATTTTTTCGCTCTCAAACTGTTTCGTAGAACTTCAGCTTGCTAGGTGCGACGAGGCTGCTCGACCATTTTGCTCTTGTCTCTCGTGTGATGAACATCGGTTTTGTACAATGTATCTAGTCATACTACCAAAGCTGGGCGTTATCGCGATAAATTATCGCGATAGCTTATCGCGATAACGATTTCGGGTTATCGGTTATCCGATAATTTTTTTCCCGAGTTATCGATTTATCGGTATCGCCTATACTTTTGGTTCCAAACTATCGATAATCGATAATTTCAGTTTTTCCCGCTGAGATTCGACATGACGGGGCGGGACGAGTTCGGGACAGGAACTATACGTGTAGAATGTACGTGTTATGGTGTAATAAGGTTGGCCTCTTTTGTGGCCTTTTAGATCAAAAGTGTGGCCTCATGTGGACTGGGACATCTGGCAACCCTGTCAGGGTGAGACCGTGACGACACGTATTCAGTTCGTATTTAGCTCCTCGGATCGTTGGATGTGCATTTAAGTAAGTCTTGTTTCAGGTCAAACTTGCATTATATTAATTAATTGATAATGTGAGTGATATAGAAGAACTTAGTGAAAGTGATAGGGAGGTAACCAGTGGCCCTAGTGGAGCTAAACTAGCTCCACACCGCACTTCTATTAGTAGACACGATAAACATTTATTATTTTTTTCTAAAAGTTTTTAAAGACTTCTATTTTTTCTTAGATTTTTGTTTTCTAAGATAAAGATTAAAAAAAATATTTCGATTCGTTTTTTATTTAAAATACCAATATCGTTATCGCTAGTATTGGAATTTGGGATTTATCGATTTATCGGTTATCGATTATCGGCGATAAATTTTTCAACAATTATCGATTATCGGTTATCGCCGATAAGGTTTTCGTTATCGATTTATCGGTTATCGCGATAACGTTTTTTCGTTATCGTGCCCACCACTGCATACAATTATTGCTGTGATAAAAAGGTTGTTATTTTGTCTAGTCGCTTTCGTCTTTTGTGATCTGCTTATCTAGTCTATATTACTTAAGGGGGTCCTCCGAAAAAAAAATTTTTTGCTCCGATTGGTTTGAAACTTGGTGAGTATATGTAGTATTGCAAGAAAAACATATATGAACTCGAAATTTTTTGATTTAGGCCTTCGTTTTTCCGAAAAATTTGAAAAATATGTTTTTTGAGTCATTTTTATACATATTTCAAAAGAATAGAAGTCATTGAGTTTTTATGCCAGAACAAATTCAAAGACAGTTTTGGAATCCTTGAAACATTTCTAACAAAGATACATTCAGGGATTTTGCATTTTTTTCTTACTTTTTTTTATATGCAAAAATTTACCAATATATCAAAAAAACCTACATTTTTGGATTTGAACTATTATAAAAAAATGAAATGTATAAATGGAAAAAGTGGGAATATAACTTTGTTAGAAATGTTCCAAGGATTCCAAAACTGTCTTTTTTTTCCTCCTAGCATAAAAACTCAATGACTTCTATTCTTTTGAATTTTGAATAGAAGTAACTTTACAGTATAAGGCAAAAACTAAATATTTTGTTTTAGTGTGATATACTGGAAAATTTATGTAATTGAATGCTGTTTTTATTTTTATATCGATAATCTTTATGCATAACATCATATTCACACTGTGAATTGTAAAAAAAAAATTTAAATTTAAAAAATATTTTTATTTTATAAAAATTACAAAAATTTTTGTTTTCAGTCTGATTCAGGCCTTAGTTGTTGAAAAAAATTGACATTTTGGTTTTTTAGTCAACTGGTATTGATTTTTCAAAAAAATAGAACTCATTGAGTTTTTGTGCTAGAACAAATACAAAGACAGTTTTAGAATCCTTGGAACATATCTAACAAAAGTATGTTCGCAAATTTTCCATTTCTTGTTTTGTTCTCTTTTTATATGGGGTTGAAATGGGCTCGAAAATTTACTATTTTGGTGCTTTTTCACTGGTGTTGATATTTCAGGATGTAGCTCCTCATTCAGTTTTTATGCTGGAATAAAAACAAAGACAGTTTTAGAATCCTTGGAACATTCGTAACAAACTCAAATGGGCTTTTTTTACATTTCCCATTTGTTCTCTTTTTATATGGGGTTGAAATGGGGTAGATGATGCAAATTTTGGTCCCCTGGTGGGTCCCTCCCCCCCCCCCCCCCCCCTGGGGGGGGATCTTTTGTCCGTAGCGCCATAAAATTTTAAACCGAATAGTCCATCACCTAAGGGTTCTTTTCCAACAATAACATGAAAAATACCCATCGGAGAGAAAAGGGGCCCCGGAGAACCCCCTTAAGTGTTAGTTTATGCATTTTTTTTCCAATGTGACTGAAAATCATTCTGTTTTTTTCCAGCCTGAGGATGATGTTTGATACGTCGAAACGTTGCATTTTATAATTAGACAGAAATATAGATTTTAATGAATTGCTGTGTTCCTTTAGCGATACCTTGCACTCACACTTCTAATTTCCGTGCAGCACCTAAAATGCATGTTGACCAAGTAACGGGTCAATATTGAATATAATGTTGTCAACGAATTTCATAATTTCGTTGGGATAGATGGGTTATATAGTCGATTTTAAGACGTTTTACATGAATGACATTCTGCCCGGCGATGCGTTATTTTCGAATTATTCAACTTTGAAGCTGGTTTGTGCGCGCCATGGAAGCGCGCGCGGGTAGCGTAATTTAATTAATAACGGAAGCTAACCCCCTATTACAAACGTAAAGAGGTTGGGTCGTGAGGGGTAGCCACAGTTCTTTTAGTGAAAATGATAAATAAAGGTTTCTAGTGACGTTTGTTTACGTCGACGCCAATGTGGCTGCCGCCATGGCGCCAACCGTTACTGAAGATGGCGGCAGCCATCTTCGAGTCGATGTAAACAAACGTCACTAGAAACCTTTATTTATAATTTTCACTAAAAGAACTGTTGCTACCCCTCACGACCCAACCTCTTTACGTTTGTAATAGGGGTTAGCTTCCGATTTCATTGCTAAAACAATGACTGTTTTGCGTTAAAAAGGCCATTCACGAGCGCCGTTCGTATAACTTCAAACTTAAATAACTCGAAAACAAAGCATTTCCGGGCACATTGTCATTCATGTAAAACGTCTTAAAATCGACTATATTACCCATCTATACCAACGAAATTATGAAAATAGTTGACAACATTATATTCAATATTGACCAAGTAATGTAAGCAAGTAATTTTTCAGTAAAGTAATTTTCAAGGTAATGGTGAATACTCATTTGCACCATAAATGGCATAGAAGAAAAGTCGTTTATTTTGATGTGATTACTATGATTCAAGCAAAAAAATTTGAAAATCGATTAGTGTGTTCTAAATATTTACCTAAATTTTGAACAATATCAGTGAAGTTTTTTTTGTAAACCTGGCAAAATTTGACATCACATCCTACTTCCAGATTAATTTACACAGAAATTGGTAAATCTGAAGGAAATGTCAGTTATCGATTTTCCACTTTTTGGTGCCTAAACCTAATTAATTGAATCAAAATAAACAAGTTTTCTTCTATGCACTTTCCGTCTCAAATGAGTATTTTACGATTTATAGCGGTAGGTTAAGTTTCGTCTTTGATGACAAATGCGCTCGAATAAACAGCTACTCACCGATTTTCAAATTTTTGTGGCGTGAATCATGGTAATAACATCGAAATAAACAACTTTTCTTCTATACTTTTTTTTCGTAAAATGAGTATTTAACGAGGTATAGCAGTAGGTTTGGTTTCGTCTTTGATGACGATCGCGCTGGAAGCGAGGACGCATTGCAGCATTGCTGTCCGACGTGCTCCTTGAATTACTTGCCGCCTGAAACACTGGAGTTGCGGTCAGTCATTTACCGCTATAACTAATAAAATACTCATTTGAGACGTGCATAGAAGAAAACTTGTTTATTTCGATCTAAATAACTATGATTAGGCATCGAAATTTACAAAATCAATAACTGACGTATCCTTCAGATTTACCCAGAAATTTTAAATACAACTGAACCTGATAGCACCCTACCGCAAGATTTAGGTCACCTTTTTGGAACTGTTTCGGTACGGTCAAGGTTACAGGAGGGGGGGAAAATTTCTTATCTAGAAATTTTCTGACTATTTGATTAACAAGATATTTTGGATAATTATGACGCGCAAACATTTTTTGCAGATATTCTAATTCATTGTGTAATATTAGGTACGTGCTCGAGATGCAATAAGCCCTATGTAATAAAGTTTTCACACACGATTTAATATAACCTTTGTAGATACAGCTAAAATAATTCGTACAAAGACCGGTAAATGTAGGCTTTCTATAAACTGAAGAAATGACCTTGGTATGGGATTTCCTCACCAGGACATCTAATGCCGGGGCCACACAACGATTTTTCGTTCGTCAAATGAATGACGGACACTTGTCATGTCAAACGGCCGTTAAGCAAGTCAGGCCACATTACGACTGTGTGTGGCTCTGACTAAGCTCTGTGATGAGCGTCCGACGTTCATCGAATGTAAACAAACCGAAGTACGTATGCGATATGGATGAGCAGGACGTGCGAATGTGTGTGAGCTCTAGAAATTTGCTGTCGAAGGAACTTTTGTGACCACAACTTTTTATGAAAATACAAAAACAGCGAAACCTAAAAGAAGATGTTGGGTAAAACTATGGCGAAATAGAGCTAACAATCCGAATCGATTGAGAGAAGATCTGCTTGCTGATGTAAACGATTGCAGTTAAGTGAGATTGTTCCTACGGAGAAAATTATTATTTTTGAATGTTTCTTTTAGACGGATCATAAAACATTTAATTGGAGTGTAAAATTTTGAATTTACCGCTGACAATAGCTTGGAAACATGGCTGAGTTGAGCAATGCTCTCTAATACAAGAATGAAAAGGGGATCCAAGAATGTTACCAGTTTGATGATTTTGCAGGTGTGCTCAGCAACCCTCAGATAGAGCGAACGGGGAGGGATTGAAGTCATTAAACTGTCAAGGTTTCTCCATTTATGTTTTGCATTTTTGTCTATTGTTATCTGATGAAATTGTGCAAGTTTTCCTTGTTGAAAATGAGCTTAGGGTATGAAACTTTAAAAAAATTGATTCAAGATAAGTCTTCTCCATCGCCTTCGTTGAGAATAATATGTTTTCACCGATATATGATTTTGGTGTTCGTCATTTATACGTGTTAATACTAACAAGAATTATGCAAAAGTTTTCTTATTCTTTGCCGAAGGTACACTGAGAAAAAATATAGGGTCATTTTGACACGCTTAAGTGTGTCATACGTTTGTCACAAAACCGGCACACAATTGTGTGTCATGGAGGCGCCATGACACACTTTAGTGTGTTACATGACACACTTAGGGCAGTCATGACACACTTAGGGGAAATCTACGGAACCTAAAACATAGATTTAACTTACTCCTCCCATACCCCTCTAACCTGCCTGTGAATCAAGAAATATAGATGTACAGAATCAATGAATTATTCGAGGCATATGTTGTACCACCCCTTAGTAATAAATTTTAAATTAACACAATATTTCCACACAACCAAATTCAATTCTTTTAAAGTCAGTGTATTCTGCAATCTTACAGAGAGCATTAAATATTCCATGCCGTTGTGAAGAGAAACTTCATGAATTATTCAGAGTTGAACAGATTTGTTGAAATCTGCAAATAAATAGATATCGACTTAAATATCTTCCTCCCAACTGTGTTAAATGAATTTCAACATGATATATGAGTTCGAATAATAGTGACCATTTCAATGCCTATACGTTTATCGAATGAAGAATGCCCCGATTTCATTTTAAATTGCATTCTAGACAACTAAAAAATATTTCGCGTGTTAAAAATAGGCTTCAGCATGACCACATCCTACATTCATCCGTTCAAATAAATCAGCATCAGTTCAGTTCACTCATTTTATTCAGCACTGAAATAACACATTTTCTCCGTATTTAATTCGCGGAAAATTAATAGCTTAATTCTAAACAATAAAAACGGTGAAAACCAATTCAGCACTGAATGATCATCTACTTAGAACTGGAAGTGATCAAAATTATTTAATGTTTGTGGGCGTATTTCCGCATAACAAGAAATGTTCTAACAATCAAAAATAATTATATTTTCCCCTTTCAGTTTCACATTTAATTAACTTGGAAAGTAAAGGTATCACGCTTCGGTACAAGAACTCTCCATTTTGAAACAACACATTTCAACACCTGTTATTACGCACAAACAAATTTTAATTTATCACAATTCTTAAGAAAATTTAAATCTCATTTTGAACGCGAACAAAATGAATAAATCCTCTGTCAATCGCAGATCGAGTAATGAATACTATTATATAAAAGAACTGTATAAAACTGAAAAAATATCTACCTCTGTAAGCATATTTCTAAGTAAATCTAGAAATACATAAACGGAAGAAAATAATTAAGTTCTGCTATTAGTTTCATAATTAATTCAAGTTCTCGTAAAATTGAGCATGTTCTACACTATGATCAAAAGTATTTCAATTTGAAAAAAATAAATAAATTTTCACACACTTATCTCGCACAAATGAAATCCTGATTCATCTCCATCATACAAGATAATTTCATTTCTGTTCAAATAAAAATTTAATAATACATATTTGTACAGGTCAAGTTATCCACTTTTACACAAGCAATGAAATAAAAGTGACGAATAAAATATTCAAAGAATTGTTTGCACGTTCCCGAATAAATCAAGAAACTTTCGAACAAACAGAAAATATTTTATTCATTACTTTCAGTTCCATAAATAACAGGAGTTCTCGCAAAGTTAGAGAAAGTCTTACACTACAGTAGAGAAAGCATTTTTTGAAGTTATAACAGCCAAAAGAATTATATTATAATTACCTCACATAAGAATTCTTATTGATAACTATGGCAATACAGTTTAATTACTCAGCACAAAATAGAATATTACATATTACTAATCGTAGTCTAAGGCAGTGGATGCTATAAAATCAAATAATTTTAGAAATCATTAATTTTTTACAATTGCACGCACATTTATATATAAATCGGAGAATGTTGGAACAGACGAAATAGTTAGTATTTCATTTACTTCAAGTTCACAAAACGAGAACGTCTCATACAACACAAGGAAAGATTCACTCTATTCTGAAAATGTAGAATAATTTCTCAACACTTATCTAAAAAATGACATTTTCATTGACTACTACGCCATTACAATGCGAGTTTCGTTTTCACTCAAGAGAAAATTCAACAATATTTATTTGCACCCATCGTCAAAGTTATTGGCTAGCATTAAAGTAGTGACCTGAGAGGTTTGTTCGTTTGTGATTCAGATCACAACTCAAGTTAATAGCTACTATTATATATATAAAAATTAAAATGGAAAATAAAATAATTCAACATTTATTTGCACATTTTTTCGTGAAGTCAGAATTGTTCAAACAAATGAACATTATTTAATTTTACATTTCCAGTCTCATATTTACTACGTGTGTTCATAAAATGAACGATGTCTAGGCAATAAAATAAAAAATTATTTGTTTTGACGCAGCCCAAAAAATGCACGAACACTTCTCAGCAGTGAGACATAAAATTATTTATCATTTGGATATACTCGTACATTATACTCGTAATACACATCAATAAACGTTCAAACAAATGAAAATAATATTAATTATCACTCAAATTCTTCCTACGTTAACAATATCTCATAAGTAAAAAGTTTGCTGCGATACAATGAAAGCATTGAAACTTGTATTATAACTTGGAATCTCAATTTTTTTACTATAAAATGAAAGTAACCATGTTCTTTTTGAATTATATAAAAATATATAACTCCACACCAGATTCACATTCCGTAACAGCATAGAACTATGTGTTCCATGGTTTCACTTAGTCAAATGACCACCACTCGAGAAGTGTTGACTGCCTCTGGTAGCGACACCGAAGTCATTTGGTGAGGATCCTCTGACTTGCAACAATAACGAATTTACGAGGATCTAATAAAGAAATTTAAGTCTCCTCAGAAAGCTTTGTTATGTTAATAAATTTAATGTGAAATTCACAAAACTCAGAACTAAAAAAATACACGGAATTCGGCACTAAAAAAGTTCATGTTTAATTAAAACAACTTTATCATAATGGCTTTAAAACACCTGATATTATTGGGAAGAAACTAACCAAAATTTCATTCTTAATTCAATAGACGGCATTTAAATTAGTCAGTCATATTACGCTGCCATACCTATCTAAGGGCCGCATAAAATTCTCATTAAATAACCAACTCCTATAAAGGAATAATTCTATTTTAATTAACATGAATACAGTAATCCCTTAGCAAACACACCTCCAGTTCTTGGCTAGTATTATAAAAATGACATTCGTTCAATACGTTTTCTGCTACGGGTTAAACTGAAGTTCAGTAATTAATTCAAATTGAAGTCAATTGCAGTAACAAGCATTGAAAATATCAAACATTAACTCGATCTTACCTTTACTTAGCACCTAATAACTGTTTATAAAAATTGAGGAAGTGACCGCAGGTCGGTCAGCAGTATTTGAAAATCCATCCAGTGACTACTGGTGTGTTTTTCAAGCGAGAACGCGGATCAATGCATTCTACATATCTTGTGTTGTCACATAAGATCCTCAGCGTCTAGACATAGTACGTTGGATGACTTCGCTATCAACGCACTGGTGGGGAGAGTCTCCGATACAGATCGGGATGAGGTAGGATGGGGACCGCAGCTGCTGAGGTTGTCGGAACTGCTGGTCGAGACCACCCAGCTGCCTTTTGCGCGTGCTTTGCTGAAACAAATGAGCATATGATTTTCATTCTGAAATTCAAAGCGCTACACCTAGACAACTTTTATTGAGCAGTGGCTTTGAGAAGTATCCATTTATTGAACTTACTAACTCAACTGCATAGCAATGTAACCTGGATTGGGTTTAAAAAGCCACTTAGTCCCAAGTTCAACTTTAAGAATATATCATTTTTTTTACTTCAAAACAAATGAACGATTTTAAAAATCCTGCATGAATTTACTAATTATTTTCCTAAAAAATTGATTCGCCAATGCATAATCTGAACAAAGCATTAAATACCAAATATTGCTAATATACTCGGTTATATGTGTGACAAGGCTACGAATAACTTTCAGACCTCAAGTGACCATGAATTTCCAAACACTATTGAACTTCATCAGTCCACTGTATATTTTAAATACTGCAAATGCACATAGCAAAACGTGACATGTAAATTTGGATACAAGTTGATCTAAGCATCCCAAACTTTAAAAAAGGTTCCAAAAAATATGAAAGAACGTACTGTTCAGGATGGAATGAAGGGAACGGGGAATCTACGCATATGGAGTTTCCCAACAATTGCTGCATGAAAACCATACGATTGGGAAGTGCCTCATGATAACAAGATACTAATTGAATCGAAACCAGTAAAATTGAAAGAAGCTTTTGAAATTAAATAAGAGTTGAAGAAGATAGTAATGAGTTAAAAATAAAAAGATCACCAGTGTACAGAAAAAAATGTTATTCAACAAAACAAAAATCCTACTTAATTTGTACAAAAAGGACTACCTAAGCTTCAGTTTGCGAACTCACTAAATGTGATTTGATGTTTACCTGACTTTTCTCTGCTCTCGGAGCTGCTTGTGCTCTCCAGCACTTCAACACAAACTGCCAGGTTGCACGGACTTCTGCTGAAGAAATCCATCGACTTTCAATATCCTCCTGGATCCCCCCTGAAGAAGAAACTAATTTTGAAACATATTCGTTCAATTGGGGGTCGAAACTGGATGAACACACACAAGAAAATGCAGAATGAACGTGGAGAAACATCCTAGCTGCTACTTCAGCAGCGGCTCCTTTTGTGTTTGCTGAATTAGCATTCACTATTTTTTTGTGCTACAAAGGATTATTATTTTTGTTATAATAAGAAAGTTTTAGCCTCCCTTTATCACGACAAAGATGTTCCAAGAGAGGAAGGATGAAGGTACCATTTAGTATAGAGTTGCGGAAACGCGGAATCTAAGCACAAAGTGCATAGGAACAGTAAGCTAAGAAAGAATATCATGAAACAAGAAAAAGTTGGAGAAGAAAGTAAAAGGTGCTGAAAAACAGGACAGCAGTGAACCGAAAAAAGATGGTCCGTAACAAAACAAAAACCTATGCTATTTCAACAAAAAGAAAGCCTACCTAACCTTTAGCTCAGGCCTTCCCATAGTCATAGTCATGAGCCCTTGGAGTGGTAATTCCCATAGACACGATAGTTGTATTCGCCTGAGGGGTGTGCTACAAAGGATGAAAGTGAATCAACCAGCCCCAGTAAAACGTGTAATCATTCGAACATTTGTGTAGCACTTCACTAATGAACAATGTAAGAAATGACCAGCTTCAGCTTCTCCTTGTAACCAAGAAAATGGAATATTTAAAGTTCTTTTCCAAGTATATATTTAGCATGTTAGTTGCCTCATTGTTCCAGCATGCATGAAACTTTAACAAATAACTGGATGAGAACACTAAAAGACCTGTCAGAATAAACTTTTTCAAATACTTTGTTTCTTTAATTCAATGTATGTCAGGTCAGTTTTCAAATTCTATTCAATATAGTATGGGATGGATCATGTACAAAAAAATGGAAAAAATCATGAATGAAAATAAAATTCCCTATGAAAGCCTCACTGAGCATCTTTTGAACCAGGTTTGTGCCAATTATGATTATATCCAATATGATTGGGTTAAACTCAAGCTCTCCAAAATATATGAAATCTGATTTGCCATGAAATGAAGTTATTCATGTTGAAAAGCGATACAATGTAATGACTGGGTAAAAAAGTATAAATGATGTTCATATATACCTTTGGTGAACAGAGACAGTCAAAATGAACTACATAATAACTAAAGCACTGAAACTGATACTTTTTTTCCTAAAAAACTTCAAGCTTTGCCTGCATATAGTTTTATTTTTCCTTTCAAATGAATTATTTTTTACAAAATACCACCAAAGGTTCCTTACCTTATTGAAAAGAGGTTTTTGAAATGTTTCAAACCAAGTGTTGCTCTTCAAAGAAGAAATGTTGGCAAGGTTTTGAAGAAATGTTTGACAAGCAGCTGAAATAAGTTAGCCAGACCATCATGCATCATGCCCTCTAGAAGCCTTTCAATGATGCAGACCTCTTTGCAACATGCCAGTGACAGTCATAGATGGCCACTGGTCACGGTACCTGAAAAAACAAAAAAGTTTAGAATGTGTACAACGAATCATTAAAGACACTAATAACTTTGCTTGTTTGCATTTCCTTGTTTGGTTAGCAATGTGTTAGCTGGCTTACTCATCACCATCCACCCTCTGTTTTCAGTAACAATGAAAGAATCATGGATATTACAAGCTTAGGTAATCAGCCTGAATTTCAAAATTTCTAAAAAGTGGGAGAGAATGAGAATACATTGACATGAAAGAATTAAACTTTGTTATAAATTTCAAATTGTCAATGTTCTTGATTAGAAAAGAATTAAAAACAAAGGCTTCCCAAAATATCCCTATGTATGCTATGAAAGAGAAGATAGTGATAAAATATTTTTGGTTTGTTTTCCAAGAAATGGAAATATCACTTAATTACTAATGAAGTTAATCTAAAATCAGCATTTTATTTTAAAATATGTCAACATAAAGTTACTCGCTTGGAAATCATAATAGTTCATATCAATGTTTTCACAAAAGATTGAAAGAAAACCACAAATACATCAAAATTATTTCAAGCTAAATTTGATATTAATACTGCTAATTATTAAAACAGCATGACAGAAGCACTAAATTGCAAGGTGATGAGAAAAGTTACATTATATTTTATTCATTTAGTGCTCTAATTTTTTTGGAACAGCATTTGATAGTAATATACTCATTTAAACATGTGTAAAAATATGTAACGCACAAACCATGTACTCAAAGAAGTTTCTAGGTGCAGAGAGTGCAGACCACTTCTTTCTCACGTGACTCTCTGGTAGATTCTTATAATGAAAGCACATTCACTTTGTGCAAGGCACAAAATTTTCAAGACCATTATGATACCAACAAAAAATCTTCAGAGCAGCCCTGCAAAAAATCATATCATATTTGGTATATAAGTATACCAAGGCTTCAAAAATTCTGAAAGTTAAAAACATAATAATTTGCTAATATCTTCAAACTACACTGCAATATTGAAACATTTGAACTTGGGCCTATCAGCAACTGAAGTATTGTGTAATTATAATAATTATTTAACACAAGGCTTTGAAATACGTCTTTTGGCACAGCCTACCAATTAAGTCAACAACAGCTTGAAAGAAATTATAGACAATCTATAATGAATCATAGAACTAATTCAAAATTATCAGATGAAACCAAAACAAAAATGATAACATAAACCAGAAATCAAATTTTTTAAAACTTCAAACTTATATTTCAGAAAGTATTATTTTTTCAACAATAAAAGTTTAAGAATTCATAAAAATATAAGCCACTACTTTTGCAAAGTCAACTTAGAGGATGATAAAGTTTGTGTTGTAGAAAGCTGGTAGGCTAGTAGAACTAGGCGACAAGTTGTACTAATTTTTTGCCAGAAATATACTTTCTATCAGTATAATACTACAAAACTCCTAACAAAACATTGTTTTGCATTGTGAGTTTGAAAAAAATCCTATAAAGATTAGGTTTTTCATTTGTATCTGCTACAAATTATTATTGTTGATCATGATTATGAAGCATATCCACAATCCTTATACTC
The DNA here is from genome assembly GCA_030386875.1 of Morinoia aosen. Taxonomy (NCBI): domain Eukaryota; kingdom Metazoa; phylum Arthropoda; class Malacostraca; order Amphipoda; family Talitridae; genus Morinoia; species Morinoia aosen. Next base: position 45,391,401 of record CM059559.1, read on the forward strand.
TTGTTAAGCTGAGTATGGAATCTAGCTAATCATTCCAGTTATGCACCTCTCTTCACAACTTAGTGGAAATTAAATGTAAATTATACCTAAACTTACATGCAGTAAATAAGAAATGATAACATTATGTTCTGCATAGTAATTGTAGTTATGCAATAGTTAGCTTCGTGTATAATATTTCAATAATGTAGGTATCCAAATAACCATATATCACACCTGTCAGAATTATGTAAACTATTTTACATACCAAAGGGGGAAAATATTTGATGAAATTTGATTATAAATTTCAATGCAAACATTTTATGATGAACAATAAATATCAGTTTGCTCTGAGCTAAATTACATTTGGATTATATTTTGTTACTAATTCCCCAGAATCCACATTATCACTAAGAAACAGCTTTCATAACATATATAAAACTTGCAGTTACAATATTCAATCACAAAAGGTAAAATAACTTTCTTCACAAGAACCCTTGAAAATTTTCAACAAAACATTGTTTATCACTTCAAAATTTCATGTTAGCTTCAGGGCTCTAACCACATTCAACACCTGAAAAACACATGCTTGTAAGTTCAAATTAAATTGCCTTTATTTAACAATTAAGTACAATCACCTGACACAAAATACACAAGAACCACCGTGTGAGTTACTGAACTGTTTTCAAAACATCCGGGCGGCACAATTTGCAATTTTCGCCGCAGTGGCGCAGTCTGTGCTGGCGGACCGCGGACGTTGGGTTTCTGTCTGATGGACGATACAAATCCGCATAAAAAGAGGAATTATCGTACCCTCAAAATTCTTTAATTAACCGAATAATCTTCCGATGACGCCAGCCTTTGAAAGTCAGCCTCCTCAACGCATCTTCAAAAGATCACATTGCACCCAGCACTAGGTATGGAAACAGCAAATTGAGTCGTCTGCAATCTAGTCATTGACAATACAATGTTTCGAGGGTGTCATATGCTCCCTCCTACAGATGCACCAATTATTTTTCGCAGAAGAAAAATTTATACATGTTTATTTGCAATCAAAAGCATTAGAATAACAGACATGAAGAGAAAATATCCTTTCTATGAATGAAAATGAAACATAAGATGAATGCATTTCTAACAAGTAAACCCGACTTGAAGAAGAGAATCTTCAGAGGCCATATTTGTGTCCCTGAATAATCTGAGGACTGAATCATACAGTCTACTGAAAGACAATCTCAATAGTGTTGGAATAACTTATACTTGAGCACCTACCAGCATATTATGAGCTTTCTGTTCTGTGTTTAACGATAAGTTTAATGACCAACCGAAAGAATGTATAGAAATGTATTGCATGTCAACGTTATTTTAATCGAAATGGCGATTAATTGATTTTATTTCGAATAAATTTTTTTTACAGCATATTTGCTTATTTTTGGTAGCTACTTTTTGAGCGAGTTTCCATCGAAGAGATTCTGTGCTAAATAGATAAATGTAAGCGATCTTATGCAAACTGTGTTGATTTCTTTGTGATATATTTTACTGAAATGAATGTTTTATAACTCTTGAAAAAGAAAAAATAACGTTTATTGAGCCGAGAGATTCAGGATGTTTCAATATTCTGAGATCCATTCAAACAAGACATGAGCAAACCAGACCAGAGACCAAACCAGAGACCTGACCAGAGACCGAACCAGAGCCGGACTAGAGACTGGGCCAGAGACCAAAGCAGAGACCAAACCAGAGACCGGACTAGAGACCGGACCAGAGACCAGACCAGGGACCGGACTAGAGACTGGACCAGAAACCGGTCCAGAATCCAGAACAGAGACTGGACCAGAGACCGAACCAGAGACCGGACCAGAGACCAGACTAGAGACCGGGCCAGAGACCAAAGCAGAGACCAAACCAGAGACCGGACTAGAGACTGGACCAGAGACCGGACCAGAGACCGGACCAGAGACCGGACCAGAGCCGGACCAGTGACCTGACCAGAGAAAGGACCAAAGACCGGATCTGGGAAAATTAGATAAAACTAGGTTAGAGTAGATCAGATTAGATTTTTTAGCGCAACAAAGGGTTTCCAAAGAGAGGAAGAAGGAAGGCATTAATTAGTATGACCTTAAAGGGATGCAGAATCTATGCATAAGGCATATGGAAATAGGAAGTTGAGGAAGATGATCATAAAACAAGATAAAAATTAAAGAAGAAAGTTGTAGTCACCAAAAAACCGCATAGTAGTAACCGAAAAAACAACACCTGTTACAAAGAAAAACATATCTTACGTCAACAGAAGGAAAGTCTACCTAACGTTTTACTCGGGACCTCACACATTCCTTTGGGAGCCCTAATTCACATAGATACAAGGACTGTATACCCCTGAGGATTGAAATACAGTTTCCTTTTTCTCAAGTTGGAAGAAGCGAATCTGTCACAGAATTAACATAAATTCAATAATTACCACATTTAAATTAAATGTGTCTATTAAAAAAAATATTAGTTGTCATAGATTAGCGAGGAAACACCCAGCAACGGTAACCTTGGCAACGTTCTATCTGTTGATGCTGGTCTACGTTCTCGGTCAACTTGAAGGTGTCATGGTGACACACTTAAGTGTGTCATGATGACACACCCAGGTGTGTCAAGATTTCTCTGAGTGTATAAGACATACTGGGCAAAGTTGGCTCGGTAATTTGCAAGCAAGACACAAAGTTCCAGAAATGCTTCCCTGCTTGTGATCTACTCGGAATTACCCTCTGATACCTCGCTACAATTGATCGAGTATCATGACGCAGGAGTGTTCAATAGCTCATCCTTTAGGAAATCATTCGGTTCTAACTGCTTGAACATGCCTCATACTCGTGAGCTTCTTGTGACCAACTTCCTTTCTCTACATGTCATAGCGGCAGATGATGCGTTCCCATTGCCAACTCGTTTCATGAAGCATTATCCTTGTGCTAACCTTTCTCACGACCAAAGAGTTTTCAGCTGGTCTTTCTACGGCACGAAAAACAGGGACAAACGCATTCGGCATACTGTCAAGTACGTTCAGAGTTTTCCGTACTGATACAAACATCATACTCAAGAGAATCCAGTCTACCACTCTAGCAACTTGCGCTCTTTAAATGATCATAAAGACTTCTTGAAAAAAGGACATTATCACATTATCACTGGATCGTGCACAACCCGCAGTTGGTGTGAAAACACTGGACATCATTCGGTTCGTTGTGTTGAGGCGGTCGATCGGCTGTGGCAGCTACAGCCATCAGAGACCAGCTGAAGAACTACTTCACAAGCGGAGGAGCTGTATGCTTGCTGGATAAAGTGTTGGGACTCCATGCACTAACACTACTGTGGAAATGCGGCCTAAAAGTGTTAGAAATATCTGAGAAATAATGGTTCTTCATTATTTTCTGGTATTACTTGTTGGAATGAATGTATTAGGTCAATCAACAAAATAAATTGTTTCAATAACATCATGTATTTTATTCCAGCTTTTCATCGTTAAATAAAACATTGACAAATCATTGACTTAGAAAGGCTAACTAAAGATCTACATCAACAGGATTTAGGAAATATAATTACTGCAAAATAGATTGCGTGTTGAGGTTAGGAACATCCATAATCTGAATTCACTATCACGCATTGTCGCAAAATCCATGTGCAGAGTTTCAACAAGTATAAAAAATCCGATTTTTAATAACAAACAACGTAAACCAATGTTGCCAAATAAACAGTTTTGTCCCACTCATATCTAGCTTATAAATCTGCCACTAAATGAAATAGTTTCATCCATTTACTCGCATGCCCTACCATCATGCAGATATGGTACATAGCTATAATTCGCATCCTCACAAGTTAAATGGAATAGTTTCTTTGTTCACCTTAGATTAAATTATATTACAACTCAACAGCGTATTGAAAAATTTATGCATATGTGTTCTTACAGATGATTACGTGCGCATAGTAACGGCGGATAATAGATTAGATTAGTCGTTAGTTTTAGCCTCCCTACCCAGCAAAAAGTGCGATCCAAATAGAGGAAGGAGGAAGGCACCATTTAGCATGGAGTTAAAGAAACGCGGAATCTACGCAGAAAGGCATAGAAACAGTAAATTGTGGAAGAAGACTACGAAACAAGACCAAAGTTGAAGAGGAAAGTAGTAGGTGCTGAAAAACAGGACAGAAGTGAACCGAAAAAAGGTGGTCCTTAACATAACAAAAACATTTTATTTCAACAAAAAAGAAGGCCTACCTAACTCTCAGCTCAGGCCCTCACATTGTTCCCCTACGGCGGATAATAAAAATAATTACTAGTTACTATTATAATTACTTAGGTTAGTTTAAATCATCTTGGTCACGACAACGACGTGATCAAGAGAGGAATAGTGAAGGGACCATCGAGTATGGACACGTACACCGGAAATCTAAGCACAATGTGTGTCTCACACAGGCCATCCTTGTGTGGTAAAACGAGTGTCTTGCCACACAGGATACAATGCGTATTTAAACAGGAAGTCGGGAAGAAAATTCAAATAAAATAAACATGCAAGAAGGAAGTAGTAGGTGCTGAAGAAAAAGATGGCAATGAGCCGAAAATACATGATCACTAAAACAAAACCAGAAACACTATTTTAACAAGCTCGTGCCCTACCATTCTTCTCCTGGAAGCGTTACTTCCCTTAGATACAATAGTTTTTTCTCGCGATAGAGAAACAGAAAATCGGGAGATTTATGAAGTCAGATGAAGGTTAAGGGTGAAGTATTTGGGGTGGAAAAATAAGTCAAAGAGGCGCAAAAATAATAGGATGGTCCGTAATATTATAGAATAGCATTGTACTGTCCCTAGATATGCTATTTCAACACATAAGGTATAACTTAATTGATCCTATCATACATTGAGATAAAAGAAAGGAACAATTTCACTGTCAGGCAAGGACGCAATTTATAGATAAGTTCATGATTATTATTAAAGAGGCCAGTAAATGACATCTAACACTTGCCAATTCTTAGAACAAAGTTTAGCAAGTTTCGACATGAACTTCATTTGTTCTTCACCTGCAAGGCCATTCACTTTATCAAGCACAAGTTCACTGCAAGTTTGGTAATGTAATCATCATTTCCAGCACTCCTTTTTCATGCTAATGAGCTCTCAACATTAAAAAAATTTTCATGAAATAACTCTACCGTACTAAATTAAAATGCTCTTATCTTTCTTACTCCTTTTACACTTACAAAATCCCCCACTGCCCATGACATCAGTACATGTATTTGCTGCTGGGGAAGGCTTGGTGCAGGCGAGACAATTTTGAGGCTTGGATCCACTACTTACATGAACGATATCGTACAGTATTTTCAAGTTCTTCCTGAAACCAATCTGTCGACCAACACAACAATACTCTGTATAGGGTTCTTTGATTATATATATTTGCCTTCCACTTGAAATGTGGGTAACAAAATCATCACTTTAACTCTTATTCATGCTGCTCATGCTACAATCTGGGGGCCCATAATCCGAAAAAAAGGCCATAAGGTTAGTGTGCATCCAAGCCTTGCTCTCCACAGCTCCAGACCCAGATGGTTTCATCCTTTCAGAAGCGAGGAGCCGCAAGAAATAGAAGCATGGGAGGGATGTCCTCTTCTTTAGGAGATCTGAAAAAAATAATATCAATTAGAATTATTCTTACACCATTGATATAATAGTCCTGTACATAGTTACTAGTAATTTTAATTCTTGCAATAGTGTTTGTGACAGACTTGATTATTCAAGTGCATAGAACATATTTGTTTGCTCCAGTACATAAGCTTCATTGCAAATAAACATGTTTTGTTAGGGAATAACACAAGAAGTAGATATGTGTAGTGAATGTTTTAAAATTGTCTGTTGAAAGAAATATCATTAGGTATTGCTAAAATAATATTTAGAGTACGCAGTCATACAATCTGGTACTGACTTTCATCCAACACTGAAAATTATTAGCTAATGAAGGAAAAGTTTTCCAGGAGTTTCATTGAGAACTCAAATGAGGAACAATAAAAACCTCCACTTTATGTAACATGAGGGTCACACTTGACTACAAAGATTCATCTAGGCCTATGTCATAATGATAGTTTTCATAAAACCTTAACTGTATGATCTAAGTTAGAAATTGCCCTCCTAGCAAAATGTTCACGTTGTTAAGAAAAAAATACTATCAAGCTATGTTTACTTCACTTCTAAAACTGTCAGTAACAAGTGCACACTTTTCCACAAGCTTCTCGCCTAAATTCAGAATAATTTGCAGAGAATCTCACCCATTTTCAGAATTCTAACTTTTCTGCCAAATACTTTAAAACAAATGTATCAAACTTGATGCCCAAATTCCACTATCATGCATAATGGCAATAAGACATCTGTACTTATTTTCACATTTGCAAAAAGGTACAAATTTAAGAGTACAACAACATAGAGCAGACTAATTTCATCATAGCTGATCAGCACCAGATGAATAGAATATTTACAATTCAATAGACAAAACAACAAATTCAAAATTAAGAGCAAAATTTCAGGATCTAATGTGATACAAATAACTTCCAGTTTAAATAGGTCACCACTAACATTTAGGCTACTTGTTGTACTCCACAGAACAACAATACTATTACAAACATTATTGAAACTCAAAACCTAATGTCAATAATGTTAATCTATCAACACTGGTAGGTAATAATGGCGTTACTTATCATTATTGTTATGTTCAACATTGACATGCTCAAGCTCATTGTACAGAACTTAATAGTTATAAATAATTATCTAACACCATTTGCTTAAACATAAGATTATGCAGTATTTCTGAAGGGAAATATATGACCAATGGGAATCATAAAAAACAGTGGATTTTTTAAACCTGATCAAATCATTGTTAGTTGTAACGGTCAATTTTTACTTTAATGTCGTCAACGATTTTCATAATTCTGTTGCCATAGATAGGTAATATAGTCAATTTTAAGACGTTTCACATGAATGACAATGTGCTCGTAAATGCTTAGTTTTCGAGTTATTTAAGTTTGAAGTTATACGAGCGGCGCTTCTGAATGGCCATTTCTGCAAATTTCAGAGTTGAAACGGAAGCTAACCCCCTATTACAAACGTAAAGAGGTTAAGTCATGAGGGGTAGCCACAGTTCTTCCAGTGAAAATTATAAATAAAGGTTTCTAGTGACGTCCATTTACATCATCTCCAATGACGGCCACCAGGTTAGCTTTCGTATTTAATTAAATTATGCTTGGCACGCTCGCTTCCCTGGCGCGCACTAGCCAACTTCAAAGTTGAATAATTCAAAAATAACGCATTAGTGAGCAGAATGTCATTCATGTAAAACATTTTTAAATGTGTTCCTTTATTGATTGTTTTCAACAAAATTATGAAAATCGTTAACAACATTAAAGTAAAAATTAACCGTTGTAATTTCCACTTGAAGAAAAAGTGCAACATGAATAAAAAATACTTCAAGATATTTTTTTCCAGCATCCGCATTTTCAATTATATTGTTCTTCTCATTATCTATCCCCATTTAATTTCAGCCAATTTTTAACCCTGCATTCTCAAAATGACCTATTCCATTGTTGAATCAAATAACTACTCATTTAGAATATTTACATAATTTACTCACTTTTAACACCTGCAAAAAAAAGAAATGAACTCATGAGGCATTCTTGCAATACCATTACACTTACCTAGATGTATAAAGCTGATTGGTGGTCCCCAAAAAACTGAATACACTCACGATGTTTATTAATCACGATTGTTTTTTATAGGTCTACTTAATTAATGCAAGTTTTAAGCTATATCTAACTTCTGGTTGTCTTGGATCTGTAAATCAAAAGACATTAAAATTAGATGGATCTTTTCTCATACAACACATTAAATAAATTTACCAATTTAACATGAAATATAACTCTATTCAAATATATTGAAACTTTCATAATTGAAGAAACAATAAATAAATTTTAATAAACTGAAAGGAACTGCAATAAAAACGCCTGCAAAACAAGTTGTTTGACACATTTTTCTGTGAATAGCACTCATGAGCAATGCTAAAAAATTACAAAACCAACAGTTTTTCATTTACCACATTATCATCCATGTAAAACATGTCGACATTGTTGGAAATGAATGCTAAATTTGATTGGTAACAGGCTACTTGCTTTTTCACTAAACTGCAAGACCTAGCACTGAATTTCATTGATTTGCATATTGATACCACCACGAAAACAGCTAAAAACTATATCTTATATATATCTCCTGCCAAAATTGGCCACAATCATCATTTAAAGTCAACATAACAGCTGCGAAACTTGTCAACACTGTCCGCCATCTTTGTTCTTCGTAGTTCATTTGGTGACTGAAAACCTCCGACGACCTTTCACGAAATGACGAGCATCCATTCATCAAATGATGATCGAACGGGCCTTCCAGCGTTCATTTGACATACGGAGTTCATTTGACGAACGAACGTTAGACTAGTGTGGCCCCGGCATTAGAAAGGTATTTCACCATTCTGTTCACATTCTATTGTGAATTTAATGTTGGGGTGAACGTCATTAACAAACTCGAAAAATTTATTAGCCTGATCCCGGGACCTAAACAACAGAAAGGTATCATCCAAGTACCGTCTATAGAAAACAGGTCTATAGTCAGTCGAGCACGAATCCAGAAAATTTGTTGCTAAATGGGCCAAAAACATATTAGCAATGATAGGAGACAAGTTGGGGCCCATGGCTAGTCCATCTAGTTGTTGATATATTGTCTTATTGAACACAAAGTGAGAATCTTTGAGAGAGATTTAGAAAAAACGCTTGAATCTGTAGGTCATAATTCATAAAATGGCTAGTGTTTAAAAAAATCTTATCCAGTAAAATATTGATAGATTCCCCCAAAGGCACATTGGTGTACAAAGATTCGACATCAAAGCTGCACATGAAAAAATCATTTGTATTATCGATACAGGATGGTTCACGGAGGAAATGGCAACTCTGTACCAAATTAACCCTTGCAAGATTTATTTGTTCGATCTCGTTTGCTGCAAGTTTTCAAATTACAAAAATTGATCCTTCTGAGTATAATAGCAACGTTTGATGGTCATGATTCCGCTTCTTACATTTCTTGTGATTGGAACGCTTCATGTGAGTGACGTAGTGGATAATGGCGGCTTTCTTGCGTCAGGCTTATGTATGTACATATTTAAATAGCGCTCCTATCAGAACAATCTTGCTCACTGAAGTAACTAATTAAAACTTTTCAATAGTATTTTTTGGTATTGGTGGATGAGAACCTCTGCGTCCACATTCTAAATAAATCAACTCCTAAGTTCCAACTAGCGTTTAGCTTCACTCATATTACACACAATTTATCCTTCGATGATCAGATGAAACTATGATGACGTTGACCTGATTGCAATTTGTAAAGCCACGTATTTCATGTTCAGTGCAAGATCAAGAGGACTAAAATAATTAGCTGAGCGAGGTTCACTTGATCATTTAATGGGGAACAGATGAGGCAGAGTGAGTGAAGGAGAAATCGAGTCTCTCAGGGAGATACATGTACCGGGTTGGAATGCTATTTGAGGACATTTTTAGCATGTTAACTGAACAACATGATTTTAGCCCCAAAACTATACATTTAAGGAGATCATCCCACTTGGTCAACTTTTTTCGTCCGATTCGTTTGAAAATTGGCCAGTATATGTATTTTTTGATAGCAAACACTTTTTACTCGTGTCACTTTTTCGATTTAGGCCTTAGTTTTTTTTTACAAAAAATTAGTTTTTTTTTGTAAATTTCTATTTTTATTTCAAGACGTATCTCCTCATTCAGTTTGGATGCTGGAACAAAACGAAAGACAGTTTTAGAATCCTTGAAGCATTTTTAACAAGAAAATGAAGCGAAATTTTAACATTTTGAAAAAAATAGTGATAAACGATTTATACGATTTCATCACGCAGAAATCATTTGTGGGTTTAGAGCTATATAACTTTTATTTTCTCAAATTTGGAAAAAAGGCTTCATTTTATTGTCAGAAATGTTTCAAGGATTACAAAACTGTCTTTGGTTTTGTTGTTTGTTGTTGTTGTTCCTCGACGGTAACTCCAGTTTTCTTAAAGTTTCTTCTAGGAAATTAAAAAACATTTAATTTATACGTTTTTCGAAGTCCTTTTTCTATTCCTTATCATTCCTCAGGTTATTTCTCATGATTCATCAGAGCTTTGGCTGTCATTTTAAATATAGAATAAGCAAGATTATTTCTTATGTTTATTAGCATTTTCCTTATAGTCATTTTCAATACGTATATGTATGAATATGTTTGTGTAAGTGTGTGCATGAGTGTGTATGTGTGCGCACGCAAACATAAATGTCATAAATGGCTTTGGAACTTTTGTTTTAGGATGTCGAAATTTGTAAAAGCCAATATGTTGGCATGTATCTCATGCATGTGGCAACTTGGAGACAAACGTTTTTCCTTTTCTTCTTATGACGAATACGCTCGAATAAACAGCTACTCGTCGATTTTCAAATTTTTGTTGCTTGAATCACGGTAATAACATCGAAATGAACTACTTTTCTTCTATACACTTTTTGCTGTAAATGAGTATTTTACGAGTTAGAGCGGTAGATTTATTGGTAAATGTGAAGGAAAGGACAGTAGATCTACTTACTCTAACTATGTTTAGGCACCGAATGGTGTAAAATCGATTACTTTCCTTTCCTTGACAAATACCTCAATATTGACCGACATTTTGCTCGCTGATGCATAATTTTCGAGTTATTCAACTCTGATGTATTAAGAACATCGCATGTAAAACAGATGGAACAGACACGTAAATATACTGTAATGCAGTATTAACGTAACGATGGGTGAGGTTAGATTAGATAAAGTCAGGTTAATTGAATAAACTAAACTAAACTAGCTTAAATCAACATGAGATAGTTTACCTTTACTAATTTCTCAGCATCACGATATATTTGGACGTTCTTGTTGAGGCAGCAGAAGGTTCTTATCAGAGATCAGTTTACACTAAGCCTTCACATGCAGGGGAAACTATTAATTATGATTGTGAAGCTCCACACACCTACAAGGAAGGTGTAATTTCTACATTGTTGAATAGAGCTTACAAAGTGTGCAGTGGTTGGGCAAATTTTCACATAGAAGTACTTAGAATAGAACGGTTACCAGTAAACAATAATTTCCCCTATATCCTTGTTGACCGCAAAATTAATGATTTTTCGAAAAGAATTGTAAACGGTGATAACCATGCTAGTGTATGTTCCAGTTACGTCAAGATTTTCTACGAAAATCAAATGCACCCTAACTACAAAATATATGAAAGTCTTTAAGAATATAATACACACTTTTGTCAAGCCTGTTAAAAGACTAAATTTTTAATTTTAAACCAGACTAAAAATTTTAATTACAAAAATCGCAAAATCAGTAACCTTATTGTAAAAAAATAATATTTCAATGCCTGCAATATAGACATTTATTGGTGCAAGCAATGTAGACATTTTTCTTAATAATAAAAACTTCAGCATGATCTGATGAGTCAGAAGTAATGATTCCAGCAAGATTATCAGTTGGGTCTGTCATTAAAGGCCCTATTACACGGGGCAACAATTGCTCCAAAAAGCAGTGACGGATATGCTTCTGAGAGCAACGGACTGCATTTGCTGGGCGAGTTTTGGTTATCGCGTTTGTTCAAAAATCTCGTGCTGAGTCGTGCACCTCAGAGCGACCACAGATCATATACTAGAAGATCCGCAACTTATCACTAAGCGAGTTTCAGCCCTGTCGACAATGACGTAGGTGCCAATTGGCCAATGACGGAGCCGATAAATTGTTACGTGACTCTTGTTTGAATCTGAAGTCGTTAGTCGGCTGTGAACCTGCGACAGAGGTGGTTCGAAAATTGCAGCAGGAATGGCTCCTTACGTACGCTTAAAAAATGCTCATTGGAAAATTGTGCTACTTATTTATAGCAGGTTTTTTTTATCACTCAAACATCTTAATTTATTTATTATCGTATTGTTTCGACTGATATTAGAATCTGGTGTTTAATGGTTTAAAGGTTTAAAATGGTGATGAACTCTTTCCGAAAAACTTAATATACGGCACCGACGTTTTATCACATTTTGAACTTGAGTCTAATTTAAACGCACCTTAGTTTTTAAATATAAATTGCATATATGTTCATGAATGCACATTCACGTTTATGTATAGTGAAGGACAATATAAAAAAGTTTTATCGATATAATCGAAATGTACTGCTTTGGCTTTCACTATCCTTATTACGCCAAGAAACGTTTCATACTTTTGAATAAAAACTTGAGTTCCAATCCGAACGAGTATCATAATAAAGCCTGGAGACGCAGCCAATTGAAAGCCTTGGCACCAATGACGTCAGCTGCCAGTCATGGCTGCTAGAAGCTGATTGGTTGACGTGCGTGAGTACGTTTGTGTAGACCGGGCTTGCGGTCCACCGTAGTTTTGAACTTCTTTTTAACTGTTCTGAACTCAGTGTTTCCACGAGCAGGGTAATTACCCTATTTTAGGGTAATCAGACCCTTCACGGGGTAACGATGGGGTAGTACTTTTTTATAGGGTAATCGAGGTATTAATAGGGTAAAATGTGCAGAAATAGGGTAATTAGAGGGTTTTATGCCTACCGAAAGGTTACATAGTTATCAATGTATCAAAACACGTAGGGAAGCATCTATCGTTGCATTGTCGTCGTTTGAAAATACTCTAGAACTCTTTCCCAATCACGATCCGTATAGGCATCTCCATTTGAAACATGTCCAAAGCGAGACTAGTACGTACGCACGTTGCGTTGCAATGTTCAGGATATATTCCTGAAAATGCAAAATTTTTAAATACAACTTTGGTTATCACTTTTCACAATGCCGGCAAATCCACGTTCACAGAGTCGCGTTCAAGTTAGGTTTATTTTACTTTTAACGTATGTTGCTGTACTGATCGGTTGAACAGTATTTATATCTCAATATTTTCATCATTATGACGAGAATTGGGTTTTAGTGCCTATATGTAACACCAGTCGCAAGGTTTTACATTTTCTATATATAAAATACCTTTAGCTATCATTGCAAAAAGCAAACAATTTAGATGTATATAAATGTTATACATCATACATAACGTTAACGTTAGCTAATTAATAATGGTACCTACCTTATATAATTATAAAGGTTTTTCTTCGCAAATTATTATAAATTCAAAGCAATCAAAATTTTCTTTGATTTCACCACCATGCTTGTTATCTACTGTTTCGGTCTAGAAAAAATTTAGTTATTGTACATTACATTGCAGCAGCAGCTATCTCGAAGAGTAGTGATGTCTGATGAGTGATGAGGATCCTGCTCGCACTCCGCCTCCAAAGCCCAAGAAGGTTGCCGCTAAAAAGTCGATAGCAGCAACCCAAAAATTGAGATCTGCTTGGTTGGATGACGAAAGTTTCAAAGGCTGGTTGAAGAAGAGCAGTAAATCGACGACCGATAAGGATTTGGCTCATTGCACGATATGTAATGCAGATATTACATGCGGCAAATCAGAAATAGCTCGTCATGCTAAGTCGCAACGCCACATAAATCTTTTACTTGAACATAGAAAAACTAGTGACATTGCTTCGCATATCATCTCGAATGATCCGATCGATCTGACTGCTAGGAAAATAGAGCTCAGAATATGTGGCTTCCTTTCAAAACACTACCTGCCAATTTCATTGTGTGAGCCATTCATTCTATTGCTTAAGTCTATGTTTCCCAACGAAGATCCTCTCAAGAAAGTATGTCTAGGTAAACAAAGAGCCAGTAATGTCATAGGCCAGGTATTTGGTCACTACTTTGTGAATAACCTATCCTGTGTCCTTCGTAATAGAGTTTTTAATTTGATTATAAACGAAACCACTGATAGAAGCACAACACAAATGAGTATTATAGTGCAATATTATGATACAGACGATAGCGACTTGAAATGTTCATTTCTGGATCTTGTCGAAGTTGAAGACTTGTCTGCTCAGGGTCTCTATAATGCAGTAAAAAATTGTTTGCAATTAAAGGATATTCCAATGGAGAATATATTATCATTCTGTTCAGACACAACGAACGTTATGATGGGAAGTAAACATTCCTTTGCAACTCTGTTGAAGAATGACATTCCTAATGTGAGAGTTATTAATTGTTCATGCCATTTCATCCATTTAGCTGCCTCCCATGCATGTTTGAAATTACCTAACTTCATTGAAAACCTTTTTAGAAATGTCAATTCTCACTTCAGTCTAAGTGCCAAGCGTCAGAATGCATTCAGAGAATTTGAAAAATTTGTAGAATTAGAGCCGCACAAGATACTAGCTCCCGGTCAAACCAGGTGGCTATCGCTGGAAGCGTGCGTAACGCGATTGTTAGAGCAATGGGATGTTCTTAAACTCTACTTTAGCGAACTCGCATTTTCTGATCCTACCCACGTGAATGACAGCATTGTGCAAGCCTTCAGAAACGAGTTCACCATTGCTTACCTTGAGTTTCTTGAACACAATCTTAGTAGATTTAATTCATTCAATATGCAATTTCAATCTGAGTCACCAAATTTCTTTAATGTGAAAAAGGAAGTTCATAAATTATTGAAAAATATTGCTACTGACGTACTTAAGCCAACATACGTTAAATCTTGAGCCATTGACAAGCTTCATCCATCCTCTCCAGATTTTTCAGTAAATCTCATCAAAAATGAGCGAATATATATGGGGCGTCAAAGCGACAGAAGCTGTTGACAAATTAAAATGCAATGCTACTCCCACTGAATTAGACAAATTTTTCACATCATGTAAATTTTTCTTGGTTGAATCGCTGAAACAAATTCATGAACGTTTCCAGTGTTCCGATCCAATTTATGACCTGATTGAATGCCTTAGTCCAGTTAATGCATCCAATCTTAACCCAAATTCACTGTCATCGTCTATGTTACAAACACCACAACTTAGGAAATTTATTGATGTGAATCTCCTTGATCGTGAATGGAGGGAACATTATTGTCTGGACGGGCTGACAACAGGAATGAATCTCACGCAATACTGGAAACATGTTTTTGCTGCAAGAAATTCATCCAATTCCAAATGTTTAAAAAATCTCGAGGTTTTCATTGGTGCGTTGTTAGGTCTCCCCTACAGTAACGCAGCAGTTGAGCGGTTTTCAGTGAACTAAATTTAACGAAAACTGCTCAGAGAAATCAATTAAAAAATGAAACATTGTGCGGTTTAATGCACGCAGTGTATCACCTTCGGGTGCTTAGTCACTGGCGGGCCTATGTTTGCTGCCTCTGGTGCTACTCAAGAATGCAACATTTAAGTAACTTGACCTGTCAACAGTCAGTGTAATAAGCCGACACTTGTATGCACACTTCGTGAATAAAACCTCCCGAAAAACGTGCAAAGACCAAACATTAGAACGAAGCGCGTACGGTATAACAATTAATGATCTTCTGAAATTGTGGAGGACGCGTGTAGTATTGTGACTTTGGCAAATCGCCAAAGCGACAGCTAAATAGTCTATGACCGAAGCTGTCGTTAAATGAGTTTACTATTATTATTATCACCTCCACAATTCGGGTGAAAATCCTCACACAATGATCCTGAATGATGACATTCTGAAGGCCATGCGGTCAGTTAAAATCAAATGCAACATGTGGGGAGTCATCATCACATTTTAAACTCCGCTTTGAATAGGCAATGTGTATCATAAGCCTTGTTTTTATCTTATGGTAATTTACTAATTGGTTGTAATATCTGTCGATCAGGTTGGAAAAGCGCCAACTACATTTTGATGTTTGGCAAAAATAACACTATCTTGTTTAATTGACTTGGTGCTTTTCCAACCTGATCGATAGACATATTACAGTATGTCAATAAATGGACATTAACCCTATCCGCCACAGGTGGTTTTTGACCATTTTTTCTTACTAAATTAAAACTTGTTTGGTTAATGCTCAATCAAGCGGAAAAACATAAAAAGATAGCTGCTCAAATAAACTTTTCAACCAAATGTAATATGCAAAAATTGGATTAGTAGTCTTTTGATAAAACCATTTTTAAAAAAATCACTGTGGGCAAATTTGCCCACACCCGAGGCGGATAGGGTTAAATGATGTATTTTCTTCAATAACCTATTTTCAAAATATTAATATTAACAATGCATCTAAACATGTCATATATCCTTTCTAGGATGAATTCAATTGTGCTTAGGTGTACATTTATTTGGTAATAGGCCTTTTATTTGTTTTGAAATTTTTTTGATAGATTGTCGCGATACGAGAAAAGGGTTACTAATCACGCACGCAGGGGGACTTGCAACCCCCACACATTTTATAGTATTATCCTTTATGCTTGCGTACACCTGTATACCAGACATGGAGAATAAAAGAATTTGAAAGATTAAAACACATTTATTTTTGAGATGAACACGTGGATAAACACCCAAGGCATGGGAACGAAATGATTTGAAATGGCACAGCGGCGTCAATGAAAAATACGTAAGTTTCTACCGCCACAATATTTAAACACGACATCATACAAATGTGCTGCTTACCGAGCCTTCAAGTTACAAATACTCCCTCGTTGACAACGATTCACGCATCCACAGTAACACAAATCATAATATTTGCGAGAGTAACACATCACGATTTAACCTGGAATTGTGACACGGTGTCGAATCATACAACGGGAAGTCGATCCTCGACTAAATAGACACAAGAAATCGATTGCCTATAAAATTAGATGATTCTTCGCGATACTTTGGAAAGCACTTATCTGTGTGCTGATCTACATCTGAAATTGAACTTCTATCACCACCTAAAGAGCTCTCACAACTATAAAACACTCGCCCTTTTGATAATAAATGATTCACTGATGGGTATCCACTGCCGATGCTATTGCTCACTGCTGATGTTCCGCGTCGTTCACAGCCGATGTTATTGCTCACTGCTGATGTTCCGCGTCGCAGCTTAGGCTTGCTGCTGGCGTAGGCTGATCTCTTGCTACCTCGCTGCAGTGGTGCCCTCCCCCGCTTCTTTCTACGGGCAGCTGATCCCTTGAAGTGGTTGTGAGCTGATTCATTGTAGTTTCATGCGTTGAACTTTGCAGTGTTGGTGAGCGATCTTAACTGTTTGCCATTTGCAATGTTGACGACTGCCGCTGCAGTTGATTGTGAGTTCGACCCCGATGCACAGATGTTGAATGCTCTTGGTTGAATCTCCGACGCGTTTATTCATGACGATCCCCGATGCGAGGCTGGTTCACTTCGATTAGGCTTCCTTTGTAAGACGGTGCTCCAATGACTTCCGACGTCCAACGTTGTTTTATGTGCCTCGAATTATTAACTTTCAAGTTGCAGTTGGGTATAAGGCCAGCCGACGAGGCTGGCCTATTGTGTAGAACACCCTCAGACGTCGTGCGCAGTCTCTCACGTGTGTTCAAAAATTCCTCACGAGGCTTCATCTCGCATCCTTATATGTGTTTCGCTTCCCTCTTTCTCGATCGTTCTCGACGCTTCCATTCTGCAGAGGCAGCATCTGCAACCTCATTGGCGGAATTCTTGCTCGTTCTGACGTCTGGGACTCTCATTGGTGCGTGTTGAGACACACCTTCTTGCGTCATAGCTTTGGCGAGCGGCGATTGGCTTAGATTGTGTGGGCCTCTGTTACTACGTCACGTCTGCCTCCTTGCCCTGCAAAGCCTCGGCTTGGGTGCGCTTGTATCGTGCGTGTGTTCGTGTGTGCGTCGTTCTCTATGCCTGCGCTCGCCGCACTTGAGGCCGCGAAATATGACACGCCTACCTCTACCCCAAACAATCGCCGCTTGTTTTCCCGACCGAACAGTTAAGAATTGTCCTTGACACACACGTGTAAACTTTGGTCCACATTCTCACGCTCAAGAATAACAGTGATAACGGTTTTTACACATTTTCTTAAAGTGAAGTATTTTTGCAAAAAAAAAATATGAAGTTACGAGACATGTTTCCCAAAATCTTGTGAGGGTAGTATTTCTGGACAATACCCTCATCGCCCCAGAAAAATTTGGGCCAACTTGCAAAGTTGGTTCAAATTTTCACCCGTTAATTTTAATTATAACCGTCACACACCCCTTACGTTAGAAATTTAGACAATATTCCCCCCTTTATTCAATTCCTTCGCTTTTCCCAGCATCAGAATGTCCTTACGTATCACCTCATGATTTACCTTCTTGCAACACGCCTATGTTGACGCTTTTATAACAAAAAATTCATTAATGCCTGACACACACTAATTAATTGAAACGCACACTTCTTATGCACAGTATTGTAGTACGCAAAATAAAAGGAACACAGTAAAGATACCGCACATATCCAACAACTTGAACGCACAAAACAAAACACACACGACATATTATTCTCAACTTGCTCTCGGCAAATTCATCGACATAGATAAACATATAAATTATAGATCGAAAAATCGGCGAATTTGTTACAAGCAAACATCCCTTCAGCTTTCTCGCTTGCAATCCACCCAAACACAATTTCAAATGGAGGTGATTTTCCAACCTCAAGTTTTCTTCCTCATGATTATTATTTCAGCCTGTGGTTCAAAGTAGACGTTTTCCTTGCAACAAAAACTTGCTGTTGCTCCTCCTGCGCGCCTAGCTTCAGCTTGTTGTTGTTGCTGTGACTTGCTGCTCCTCGGCTTGCTACTGATCCTCGGCTTGCTACTGATCCTCGGCTTGCTACTGCTCCTCGGCTTGCTACTGATCCTGGGAGGGGCCCCCTGCTGAGAATCGAAGTTACTAAAGCTTTTCCCTTAAAATTCATCCTTGGCGTCACGTGAACTCGTGGAAATTCCGTAGATCCTCGTTGCGTCAATTCGCACACAAATCCTGTAGATTACTGCGTCAAATGCGCGTTGGACTCCCACGTTGGAGCTCATAAGCTCTTTCATTGTAAACAAAAAAAGCACATTTACTTACGAAGACCTTCAGGTTTTGGTTCTCAGTCTGCTCGTCGACTAGCATAACGTAAGCCCCCGAGGTTCGCGTTAAATGGTTAATGATCTCCTTCCGAAAATACGCGTTTGATTGTCTAACATGGTTACTTGGTAATCGAGAGACAGCGCATTCCGTAAGAAATGTTTCCTCGGTTTCCTTCAAATCTGCCTTGAGTGAGGCGGACGTGAGCTACGCGAAGAATTCCTACATACATACATAAATATTTACTTTCGGTATCCTCAACCAACTCTAGACAAAAGCCGAAATTCGTCCGACGGTGTCATTAATTGATCAAATCACCTAAATATTTCGAAGATGAACATTCTTGCACATGACGTATGAACTCGCAGAAGATTTACCAGGTGGGCCAAAATTCTGAATACGTACCAACAAAAAAACACATATACATTGGGTATTGTCCAGGCGTGGGCTTTCGTCATACTCTGCCGCGAAGGCTTTTCTAACGCTCCGACCTTTATGACAACACCGACATACGAGAGAAAAATTACACATAAATTGGGTATTGCCAGATCATCGGACTTTACGTTATACTCGGCCGCGAAGGCTTTTCTAGCGATCCGACATTCTAACAACCCCGACACACAAATAAAAATGCGAAAATAGACAAAAATGTAGTGTTATCAACCCGTCAAACTTTACATCTTACTACGCCGAAAGGCTCTTCAGACGATTTGACATTGTGATAACACTAACACAAAAATGCAAAAATAGACATGATACAAAATTTATTCGATTCTCAGCCCCAGAGACAGTGCAGCACATTTAAATGATTCCACGTTGCCGCAAGATTATATAAACATACACACAAATATTGTACGCCAAATCGGGAGATTTGCCAAACAGGCTGAAATCCCTAACGCACTTAATGTACACATGAATACACAGTGTGTCATCACTCTGCTAGACTTTACATCATACTCTTGCTGATAACAGCCGTTCTGATGATCTAACATCCTGATAACACACACAAAATGAAAAAAACATGATTATTAACCTAATTCTCAGCCTTTGAGAAATTGCACAATTGTTATTCAATTATGTCATTTTCTTCGTCGTCCTTCAATTTCAACGCATTTAATTCAATGCTACTGATAACATTTAATGTACATTCTTTTCTTGTTCTCACAACATCCTACATTCTTGCGTTCCGTAATACCACACTAGAGTTTTAACCACATCAGCTTGAACGTACCGACAAATTTCTTAATTTCGCGTGCTACCCACAAAGCAATAAAATTCCGGCAGAGGCTCTCGGCTGCGCGGTCCGTCCCTCTCACATACATTCTCGATGAAGATTTCACTTGTACCATCCAGTCGCTATGCATTTTCAATTTTTTTTTTTAACGCCATAAATCAATTCCTTTGCAGAAATTACACTTCATCTTGAATATTGAGCATTTTCGTACTAGAAAATAAACATATCCTAATGAAGTTGATAAGTACATCGTTATTATGCAAACACACTATCGTCATTAGTCACTATTGAATTTCAATTACTGACGAAACGGTCAACACAGTTTAATTAAAGTTACAACTTAATCATGTTAAATTCAGAGCATTGTCGAATGTTTCCGCTCCTCCCATCTTACGCTCAAACATTAGAAGGCACGCCAGAGCTACTTTTGTTGATCAGGCAAAACCGACTCCAACGAACCTCTCCAAAATCCGCGCACGAACGAGAGAGAATTCGTAGACAAACACGAAGAATGCATTAAAAAATCCAAAAATTATTCTGAAGAATTCTTGGGGATATTCCGTTCCACCGATATAAATTTATATTTAAACACCAGGCAAATTACCTTTATACGACAAGTAAATCCTCCTGTTTAGGGAGACAATAATCCCAGGCGTACGCAGGAAATATTCATCTCTCACACGAGGCAATACTTTACTTTGCGATAAATACGAGGTTGAATCCGACTCGAGAAATTGCGTAGTATTTCTGCAAAATCTACACAACTCTATCTCTTTCGTTGTAGTTGAATTCAGTGTCAGTAAGACACAATTTGCACCTCTCACATGAGTATAATTTGAACATTCCCTTACACAACCAACGACTTGAACGACTCGAAGAAAATACACAATTTTTCCATTAACGCACACTTCAAAAAAAGGAAATTTATTCACTGCTGACATGTAACGGAATAGGCACAATGTGTCTGCACCCCACGTGTTATTTTCCTAAAACTACGTATACTTAATTATTAATAGAGTTTCAACCCACCTATGGAGCTGAGATTGAAGCACACTAAATTTATTCGCCAAACACTCGACAAAAAAATTATATTTTCCAAGGACTTTATATGAATAGTGGTATGACGCTCTAAAGATTTTATGTCCACGGAATTTGAGGAGAACAACAAAACAAATTACTTTGAAACAATCGAATTCAGCAACAGCTCAAAAAAAGCAATATTCACTTCTCACTCTTGAACACTGGAGTCTTGCATGAAATTGATGTAAATGCTGAAATTCAACAAATGATTTTTACTTTACTGGTCACGTGTGTGGCGATATTTTATCTCTAAGTAACTAAATTTATCCAAGAATTGGCTGAGTGGCATTTTGGATGATGCAACACATTCTCACCGAGGAAAGAGTACACTAAATTAAAACTTATTGTTCTAGGCAACATCACTTCCTCAGTTTCAATCCGACACCGGCATGAAAATTTTAATTCACTCTGCATTTGACAGCCAGGAACAAAATTCGTTGTCAAAAAACGTTCAAATGATTATTTGGCTGAAGATCTCGACCATTATACTTGAAATGCTCTCACTTCAAAAATGATTTGTGTTCCTGAGCTTGTTAGAGCAAAATTACATTCATACTAAACTGTAAGAAAACTCTCAAATTAAATTCAGTCGAGGTGTCATAATAACATTAAACTTGCTCAGTCATTCAATATATCTGACACCCAAAAAAATTTGTTTCAAATTTTCAAGTGGTGTAAGGCGATTTCACTTTAAAATATAGGCACACATCCGGGGTCATCGTTCTACACATAAAACCAATGAGCATTAAAGGTAATAAATCCTGGAAACATTCAATAAGAAAACAGCCTACTGAAAATTTCATGAAACACATATTCAAGACAGAGCTCTGTACGAGTACTCGCTTAGCAAATGCATCGGATTCCATTAGTTCACTTCATGCTGATTATATTCTCATCACAATGGCGTTCAACTATTATTTTCCAACTGCAGAATGAAATGAAATGAATTGCGAGTGCAGCATCGTTGAAAATTATCACTTACTTTAAAACACTACATTTAATTTTTTATCCTAAGCACCGTCACTTAATTCATTCAACAATTTTGCAACAAAAAATTTACCACACCTTGGATAGCAAGGAAATTGATTCTCAAAAATTCCCATTATTGCTTCTCAGCAGATGTCAATTTAAATAATGGAAGCATTCAAATATCAACGAATGGAAATGTGAATTACGTTGCTAAAGCTGATTGTAGAAGCTTGACACACGCGAGGCCAAAAAAAAAATTCTGCAAATTGGTTTGAGTAAGGCATCATTAAAAATGAAAATTCCAACTGGATTAATTACTAAATGTCTCAAAGCCCAGAAAAATGTAAACTTGTTTCAAAGATTCACTTGAGATAAGGCGTTGTCTGCTAAAATTACGGCGTTAGTTTCCAGAGCCATCGCTGCACACCTAAATTCAGTTAAACCCAAGAATTGTACAGATCATAGAAAATTCAACCAAAATTCAGCACTCAAGAAAAAATTTTTTATCGAACACACTGTCAAAAAAAAATAGAGTGAGTATTTTCCTCACAAGAGGCGCAGAGACCGTTGTTCAGAGCATACCGACAAACTCCCAATCACAAGGGCACTGAAATATAAATCTCCTGTGAAGAAGGAAATTCTTTTTAATAATGATGGCGGCACTTCAGAGCTTGCAAATTTCATAACGATCAGCACGGCCAAGAAAATAAAATGCTCTCAGAAGATTCAACACTATTATTTTAAAAATTTGTTGTGAAACTCGCCAAAAAGACAATATTCAACTTAATCAATTTCAACATTATGACAAAAAAAATCTGGTCTACGCCGCCAATATTGTCAAATGAACCTCTCATTATTCCTGAGAACTTAATGTCAGAGAATTACACAGCTTTACAGAATTCAGTCAGGCTTACTTCAAATTAGGCGCTCAGAAATAGTCTGACTGCGGTTCAGCTTCACCGCCACAAGAAATTTCCGGTCTTTCATTATCCTTCCGACAGCTCGCCCGGTCTCAGGCGATGGCATAGATCTCTAAGTTAGAAATTACTCCCCAAGAATTGGAGCGTACTTAAAATGACACGGGGCGAATTGTACTTGCAGAAAATTCTGCTTAATTATCGAGCGACTGTTTGACTGAATTAAAAGAAACAGAAATTTTTGAACAACTGAAAATGAATTCCTTTAAAATTTCCAAGCTGATATACAGACAGTACGTTTGCATAGGATAATTAATATTTCTCCTGTCGCGATACGAGAAAAGGGTTACTAATCACGCACGCAGGGGGACTTGCAACCCCCACACATTTTATAGTATTATCCTTTATGCTTGCGTACACCTGTATACCAGACATGGAGAATAAAAGAATTTGAAAGATTAAAACACATTTATTTTTGAGATGAACACGTGGATAAACACCCAAGGCATGGGAACGAAATGATTTGAAATGGCACAGCGGCGTCAATGAAAAATACGTAAGTTTCTACCGCCACAATATTTAAACACGACATCATACAAATGTGCTGCTTACCGAGCCTTCAAGTTACAAATACTCCCTCGTTGACAACGATTCACGCATCCACAGTAACACAAATCATAATATTTGCGAGAGTAACACATCACGATTTAACCTGGAATTGTGACACGGTGTCGAATCATACAACGGGAAGTCGATCCTCGACTAAATAGACACAAGAAATCGATTGCCTATAAAATTAGATGATTCTTCGCGATACTTTGGAAAGCACTTATCTGTGTGCTGATCTACATCTGAAATTGAACTTCTATCACCACCTAAAGAGCTCTCACAACTATAAAACACTCGCCCTTTTGATAATAAATGATTCACTGATGGGTATCCACTGCCGATGCTATTGCTCACTGCTGATGTTCCGCGTCGTTCACAGCCGATGTTATTGCTCACTGCTGATGTTCCGCGTCGCAGCTTAGGCTTGCTGCTGGCGTAGGCTGATCTCTTGCTACCTCGCTGCAGTGGTGCCCTCCCCCGCTTCTTTCTACGGGCAGCTGATCCCTTGAAGCGGTTGTGAGCTGATTCATTGTAGTTTCATGCGTTGAACTTTGCAGTGTTGGTGAGCGATCTTTACTGTTTGCCATTTGCAATGTTGACGACTGCCGCTGCAGTTGATTGTGAGTTCGACCCCGATGCACAGATGTTGAATGCTCTTGGTTGAATCTCCGACGCGTTTATTCATGACGATCCCCGATGCGAGGCTGGTTCACTTCGATTAGGCTTCCTTTGTAAGACGGTGCTCCAATGACTTCCGACGTCCAACGTTGTTTTATGTGCCTCGAATTATTAACTTTCAAGTTGCAGTTGGGTATAAGGCCAGCCGACGAGGCTGGCCTATTGTGTAGAACACCCTCAGACGTCGTGCGCAGTCTCTCACGTGTGTTCAAAAATTCCTCACGAGGCTTCATCTCGCATCCTTATATGTGTTTCGCTTCCCTCTTTCTCGATCGTTCTCGACGCTTCCATTCTGCAGAGGCAGTATCTGCAACCTCATTGGCGGAATTCTTGCTCGTTCTGACGTCTGGGACTCTCATTGGTGCGTGTTGAGACACACCTTCTTGCGTCATAGCTTTGGCGAGCGGCGATTGGCTTAGATTGTGTGGGCCTCTGTTACTACGTCACGTCTGCCTCCTTGCCCTGCAAAGCCTCGGCTTGGGTGCGCTTGTATCGTGCGTGTGTTCGTGTGTGCGTCGTTCTCTATGCCTGCGCTCGCCGCACTTGAGGCCGCGAAATATGACACGCCTACCTCTACCCCAAACAATCGCCGCTTGTTTTCCCGACCGAACAGTTAAGAATTGTCCTTGACACACACGTGTAAACTTTGGTCCACATTCTCACGCTCAAGAATAACAGTGATAACGGTTTTTACACATTTTCTTAAAGTGAAGTATTTTTGCAAAAAAAAATATGAAGTTACGAGACATGTTTCCCAAAATCTTGTGAGGGTAGTATTTCTGGACAGATTACATTGTTGATGAATGAATATTTTGCAGTTTTCTTCAACAACCTTTTTCTCAACATATCTTATGCTAAGCGCTGTTTGCAAACATTGCGTATAAACTTCCAGGAATGAGTTTATTTTAAGTTTTTGCAATTATTTGAAAATTTGAGTGTATAGGGTAATATAGGGTAATCTCGTATCTTAGTATAGGGTAAAGAAATCTCATACCGTGGAAACACTGTCTGAACTTCTGTGGAGCGACGGAGCAGTGCTCGACTGAGCGTCGTAGTGTGAGGATGTCTGCAACACCGTCTTCGTCTGGTTCACTATGGTCTCGATCCGCCATACAATTGATAAAAGAAGCCTTTCATCAATGTCCTATGCTATGAAACACCGCTTCCCACTGAGCCAACATAAACTTGGTCCACCATTCAATAGAAAGTCGAAGGATTTAACACTTTGACTGCGGCAACTAAATTAATGAAGTTCACCACCAAACTCAAATTTTTAAGTCAATTATAGGAAACTATTTTGGAAATATCAAACATAAACTGGATCGTGCATGTATTTAGTTGTGATTAAATATTTATGAAAATTGAGTTTGCGACTATTGGTCGGTCAGCAGCATTATGAAAATTTCCTCTGTGTACCACCGGTGGCGCACGTCGCAGTCAAAGTGTTAATAAATCGCGCAGTGTCCTATAATATGGAATGCTAATAAGTCTTATATAAGCAATTAAGTGTCATTTTAGGCATATAATTAGTCGTAATTTCTGTATAAAATAAAGCGGAATATTACCATTTACCGTGACGTTTCATTCGTGACGTTTCATTTTCAAATGCTGTAACTTTTTTATATATCGGAATGTTTATCAGGTAGAATTTTATGATAGATAAAGTGGTCAGAAATTTGAAAAAGAATAATCCATAGGTTTATAAGTTTGAACAGTTTAGCTGAATATGATGTAACTATCGAAGCCACAAAATATAGAAAAAACATTAAGAAGATTGACTCTATGAAGTCAGGTAACTGAATGTGCATTCATTTTTAATTTTCTATCATAAGTAGCGGGTAGAAAAATAGGCAATAATCTATTCAGCTTCTAATGAACAAACCATTTAATATGTTTTTTAGGCTTGAACCTAACTATATCAATATACCAAATGAATGGGGTTAACACTTTGACTGCGACGTGCGCCACCGGTGGTACACGGAGGTAATTTTCGTAATGCTGCTCACCGACGCAAACACAATTTCCATAAATATTTAATCAAAGCGTAATGAAGGCACGATCCAGTTCATGTTTGGGATTTTCAAAATAGCTTACTACAATTGACTTAAAATTTGAGTTTGGTGTTGAACTTTATATTTAGTTGCCGCAGTCAAAGTGTTAATTAATTAAATTACTCTTCCTTTTGTTTATTTCTGTGCGATATAAAAACACAAATTATTATATTTATATGCGAATATGAGCTGTAAAAAAGATGTTAAAAATTTATTACAATATTACGATGTTTATATTGCTGCATTTTATATTGATTCTCATAAATTAGATATTTTCCTAGAAGTCAATAATACATCAAAAGAATTATTTTAAATCAACAGTCGTACGACCCTTCAATCTCATCCATTGTTAGAAAATAAAGACAATAAATTATGCAAGGACATTTAAAAGCGCAAAACAGGATTTAAGTTTTGTATACGTTCTTAATGCATTTCATTTAAAGATGAAATGAAGATGTCAAATGCCGCAGTCACTGCGAGCTACAACCTCCCTCTGCAATTGACAACGCCACACTGGTTGCTTTGTGTGATAGCGCACCCACAAGTTGCGTCATTTCAGTTACCGTAAAGCTGGGTTTACACGGAGGGTGTCTTCCCCAGGGTGACGCCCCTACCCTACCCCTCTCACCCGCTCAAGCTTCCCCACTTGCGTTTAGACGGAGGGTGAGATGCCCAGGGCTGCCGAAATTGGTGCGTTCAGCAAATATACGAGTTTCCCTTAGAAAAATGTATTTTAATTTCTCTGGAGTGAGAATTTTACTATGGGCAACTTCATAAAAAGGGATCGATTGATTTCGAATGACTATAATTGCAAAATAAATGTAGGCAACCCCTCAAACTATGTCAATATAAATGAGATTTATTTTGGTGCTGCTGAAGAAAGCATTCTCCTGAGAAATGTCAACAAAATATGTACCAAAAAACTAGAAGAGTTTGGATTGAAAGATCTTAATAAATGTAATTCAATAATACCATATTCAATGCATTTCTCCAATTTTGCGAAAAAGGAGTAGCATGAAAATATCAATATGAAGTGGCGAAAACTGTTTGGTCAAGATGCTCCTTTCAAGACAAAAATTGTGTCTGAAAAATACTAGTACGCAGCATTGTTACTCGCTGCTTCCCGAGTTCATGATGCAGCTTTTGTCAATACCGCAATATTTTGCAGCAGCTAGAAAAATTTTTCGACCCTAACTACATAATAGCAAAAAACAGGATTTCGTTAAAAAGAGCAAGACTAAATGCATGAATGAGATCAAAATCTACGTTAGAGAACACAGACTGCAAAAATTGACACCACCACGGTAGCTTAGTCAACTAATTAAATAAAAAACATTGGCAGATGAAGGAAGAAGAGGAGGAAAAAGTTTCATTCTAGCAGGAAAAGTAGGTAAAACCTTAAAATTTTCGTTTTATTGCTAGTTAAATAGATTTGGTACGCTCTAACAATTTTTGGTACGTTTTCATGAAGGTTTTGTACGATCATCAAAAAAAAAAATCGGCAACCCTGGAAATAACAGTGACTGAGTGAGGATGTCGAAATGTAATTCAAGGTACATGCAGAAAAGAAGATACTATTTTTAACCTGTAAACTATTTCACAGATGCCGGCATAAGATCAACGTATTCGTGAAGAATTCAAGAATTACTTCTTAAACGAAGGCCAAGTGCCTTGGCAGAAACGAATGTGTCAATTAGATTAATAATCAATAAAACTTAGCGCGTATATAGCTTCTTATATGAACTTAATGCCCAAACTAAGGAATAATAAAATATAGCTTGCCCAGCAAATGTATATAGAGATAAGAATGAATGAAATATGCGCAATAGAGTCTGATTACAGGATATAGAAATAAGTAACAAAAATTATATCAGTCTAAGTCCTATCACGAGCCATCGTGTGTTAATAATAGCATGATAGCGAACAATTTGTGCTACTATTGTTAGAGGTAATTACTTTTGAATTAGATCGAAAATCATTTCAGTGATAGTACATGAAAAAAAAATATATACACAGCCGCAATAAATACAATCAGACTGACGCTATGCTCTCAATAAATCTATCAATGTGAAAACTTTAGCCTTCAGCCACTTTTCCAGATCAGGAGAAACTTTTTGCATTAAGATTACGCATGAGAACATGACGACAGGGCAGTTAAGACGTACATCCTGTCTTCAAGACTGTCTGAAGCGCACTGTCAGTCTGTCACTCACTCACTCTGGCGCTCTGAGGCAGTCCCAGCATGTGGGGCAGCAGCGTCGACACGCATGGGGTAGTAGTGGGAGGCGTTAGACAGGGGGATTGGGGGTTTTTTGAAAAGGCGGGGAGGGAGAGAGGTCGTTGCCCCGGGGAAGTCACCCTCCGTGTAAACCCAGCTTTAATAACCGAGGCAAAGTGTTGCCCCGTGTAATAGGGCCTAGATAGATCTTGTCAAGCAGCGTAGCAGAATCGGAGGTTATTTGTGTAGGCTTTGTGATGATCGGAAGGAAAGATTGAGACCAAAAGGCTATTAGGAAATTAGAGATTGGTTCATAGCTTTCATGTTTCAGTACACCATAATTGAAATCGCCGTATATTATTATGTCATTGTATAAGGACCTGTTGAACTGAGAGATAATACAATTTAGCTCATTCAGGTAGGATATACAGGGTGCGCCAGAGAAACTTACTTGTTTGAAAGGTCAATAAAAGCAAAAGTACTGCAGTTATTGTTTTATTGTCTTTTTTATTTGAGAATACAATATCCCAATTTTGTTTTACACTGTTTTGAAAATGACATCGGCTAAATGGCGACCCCCATTGCGCATACACTGATTAAGTCGATTTTTGAAGTAAACTATCCATCACATGGAATCCCATCACCGTTCAAACTTTGAGATTTGGCTCCACGCAATTTCTTTTTATGGGGTTATTTGAAATCGCTGGTTTATGTCGATCGACCACGGACAATAGCTCACCTCAAAAACAACATTCGCGATGCCATTGCCAACATACCGATTGATATGCTGCAAAGAGTGGACACGCACTTCAAAAATCGACTTAATCAGTGTATGCGCAATGGGGGTCGCCATTTAGCCGATGTCATTTTCAAAACAGTGTAAAAAAAAATTGGGATATTGTATTCTCAAATAAAAAAGACAATAAAACAATAACTGCAGTACTTTTGCTTTTATTGACCTTTCAAATAAGTAAGTTTCTCTGGCGCACCCTTTAGAACAGGCTGTAGGAGGCCTATGCACCGTTCCAAGCACAATTCGTTTACCATCTCTAGACAGTTCAACGAAAAGTGATTCTATATGATCCCGATTCATTGTTGCACTTGCCATGATTCGCGAGTCCATGTGGTTAGATATATATGTACTGATGCCTCCGCCTGGCTGGTTTTTTCGTAGCGAATGGTAACTATGATAATTTTAAAATCAAATCATGTCTTTGGTTGTTTTATCAAATGAAATTCATAGCTTGTCCAGCATTGGGGCAAAAAGATTATTTTTCACCATTCCTATGCTCAGAATTGCGCTTTATTTCATTTGCATATTTGCATTTTTCGTTTTTTATATTCACAGAAACTATATGGTAGTGATTGATCTATTTTTGAATCACATAGCCAGTGCAATAAATTTATTTACTGGACAATGTTATTGACATTGAGGTTTTGTTTTTACGCAAAAAAAAATTTAAAACAATAGAATTTTTTGTAGGTGTTAGAAATTGCCTCAATTTATGCTGATCCTTTGCAGTTTGTATCCGTTGCGCTTTCCCTTTCGTTATCATGTCATTTTCATTCGCAAGTCCGCTTGTGAAAACATCCGTTTTTCATAGCTGCAGATGAATGAAAACTACTAAATTGAAGCCAAAACTGACAATATTTTACGAGCTGTTTTGTCACAAATAAGAACCATTTTGCTAGAAATAAAAACTAATTTGCTATTATACCAGCAATGTGAACTTTTTTTCGTGATATTTTGACCATATTTTTGCCGCTATTTTGACCACTTTTTAGGACTAGGAATCTGGGCTCTAGCGATCTCAAAGAGAATGCTAAAAACGTATGACTTGAACACAAGTATACGAGAAAATAAATGATATGCGCAACGGGAGACAGTTTGATGGTAACTAACAGAACGTTCTTTGAAGTTACAGCTGCCCAACCAAATGCATAGGACGCGCACTGTGCATATCATTACGGCTGGGGTTGTTCATATCCAAGAATTCTTAGTTTCATTTCACTGCGGATAGACCCTAAAAGTGAGAATTCAGAATTGGAAATTCTAACATCACACTGTTCCTCTGCGTGAGATCTTACGGCAGAGTGTATAGGGTGGCAATGCTTTTTCACCCTATACACTGAGATACACTGTCACCCTATACATTTATGCTAGAGCCCCACTTCTAGAACTCATTGCGACGTGTTCCGCATTTATAACACGTAATTACGGGTTGTTGAATCGACTTAGGTAGATACACACTGTGCGGAACTGTATTTAAGGGGGGCATCCCAGCGATTTTTATTTTAGATACGGTTGTTCTGAAATTTGGCCGGTATATGAATTAAAAAAAAAACGTATTTGTCTTCAGTAACTTTTTCGATTTAGGCCTGATTTTTTTAAATTTGAAATAAGAGTTTTTTAGTTGTGTTCGGGATATTTCTGAAGAAAAGTCAATGAGTTTTTATGCTAGAACATATTCAAAGACTTTCAAATTCTTGTAACATTTTAAACAAATTAAAATAAATTAGAACTTTCTATTTTTCTTTTCGTTTTCTTTTAATATGCTATTTTCGAACACTAACTAAAGTTTACCAAATTTTTTTCTACCTGAAGTAAAAAAATTAAATGTACAAATTGGGAAATCGTGTTCAGTTTGTTAGAAATGTTCCAAGGGTTTCAAAGCTGTCTTTGTTTCTTTCCTAGCATGAAAACTCACTGACTTCAGTTTATTTGAATATTGAAAATGAGTTTTGTTGTTGTAGGCAACAGCATCGTATTTTAGTGATGTGTAATATAATGGACAATTTCTATACGTGAATGCTGTATTTATGTTGTATTATCTGCTACCAATAATATTCATGCACTAGTGTGCACGGCCCGCCAAAAATGACATGATTCAATACCTTTCTTGAACAATTCTTCAAATGTGAATGACACACAAATATATCCATCCTTACAGTGACCGTGATAAGCAACATTTCTTATGAACTGGTAAAGCTCATATCATAAATACGGACATTATGACTATTCTTATTAGCGTGACAGAGAAATGTGAGGAGCGGACTCTAAACAAATAAACCAATGGTATTATTATGTAGTAGCAAGACCCGTGGAAATTCCACGGACAATGTTAAGCTAGGTGGACCCGTGAAAAAATTATGTCAATATTACCTAACCTATGCTAACCTATCCTACCCTAATCTAAACAAACTTATCCTAAACGAACCTATCCTGATAAAATGTCAAACATATCAATGCATCAATTGTTAAAATAAAGGACGTCTTGGTAGTGAAGTTTCCATTTTTCAAAATTTTTGGGATCAGCAAAGACAAAATTAATTTTTTGACCCAAGCTTTCGGCTAGATTAGCTCTAGCCGTCATCAGGAGAACGATGTATTTTTAAACAAAACCTCATATGGTATCCGCGGGTATCTAGTATACAAAACATTTTTTTTTAATTTTTACATGCAAGCCGAAAATCATTGATCAAGGGCGACTGATTTTGTTTAAAAATACATCGTTCCCCTGATGACGGCTAGAGCTAATCTAGCCGAAAGCTTGGGTCAAAAAATTGATTTTGTCTTTGCTGATCCCAAAAATTTTGAAAAATGGAAATATCAATGCATGTAAAGGCGATCTTTCAATGTCACCCTGAGATATTCGGTATCCATGATCGGCAAACTCCGACACCCTGGGTTTTTTGAGAAGACACCAAACATGTGAATAAACATAAAAATGAAAATACAACGGGTATTGTTAGTTCAGATTATTTCACATTTACACTGAATTAACACATCACATTTCACATTTACACTGAATTAACACATCACATTTCACATTTACACTGAAAAAATTACATGTATAAATTATTCAATTTTTTCAGAAATTCAGAAATTTTTCCAGAAATTTTTATTCAACTATTCAAAAATAATATATGGTTAAATTTCAGAAGAATCAGACCACAAATAAAAAATTTCCCATTCGTCAAGAGATGGAAATTTATTTTTATTTATGTTTATATTTTTTAATTTTTACTGGTAATTTACAATTCACAGTGTAATTATGGAATTAGGCATGGAGATTATAAAAAACATGAAAACAGCATTCAAGTACAAAATTTGTCTATTATATTACACTTCAAACACAAAATTTTGTTATGGGCTTATGCTCCAAACCCCTCGTTTTTAACATTCGAAAAAATAGAAGTTATTTTTTATGCTTGGAAAAAACAAAGAAAGTTTTAGAATCCTTGAAACATTTCCAACAAACAAATGGATCTCGATTTCTCAATTTATACCTATAATTTTTTTTCTCACAGCTCAAAAAACTTGTATAATTTAATTGGTGATAAAAAATCGCACATCAAAAGAACCAAAAAATAAGATAGAGAATTCAGGTCCATTAGCTTCTTCGAAATGTTACGAGAATTTCAAAACTGTCAATGAAATTGTGAGCATAAAAAACTCTTTAACTTCTATTATTTTGAAATGTCTATAAATGAACTACAAAACTTATTTTTCATTTTTTTCTTCTAAAAATACGGCATAAATCGAAAAAGTTACATGAGTAAAATATGTCCCATTTACAACATACATTTACTGATCAAATTTCAGACGAATGGGTTAAAAACTTAAAAAGCGATGAGTTGACCACCTTAATTTACTAAGTTCAAATGAAGTTTTTAGTCAATGTGAAGTTTAATGCAATCACGGAAAATAATAATTTCATTCCAGATTATCACTGAAGGAACACATTTCAGAACGTTTTACATGAATGACATTCTGCTCTCTGATGCGTTGTTTTTGAATTAGTCAGCTTTGAAGTTATACGTAAAATCGCTTTCCCGCGCAAAATGTGTAACAAACAGGACATCATTAAATCATTTACAATTCCTTTATTCTAATATAGATAAAGGAAAGCCTGTCATCTCTGTATTTTTTGACTTTCAAAAAGCATTCGATTGTGTGGACCATAAAATACTACTATCGAACTACACTGTTATGACATTCGAGGGGTTGCCCATTATTGGTTCAGATCATACCTAACAAATCAGAAGCAATACGTTGTCATTGACGACGCAAAATCGGATCCACAGACAATTAGCCATGTAGTTCCACAAGGATCTGCTCATGGTCTTCTCCTATTTCTAAGTTTTATCAATAATATTATTAAATCTACATCATTCTTCAAATTCATACTTTTTGCCGACGACAGTACGCTTTCTGCAGTCCTTCCGAACCCAAATCCTGCTATGATTGCGGAGAGTATAAATAATGAACTTCATAAGGTTTCATTGTGATTAAAGCTAATAAAATAAGCCTTAATATCGATAGAACAAAATATATTGCATTCTCATACAAGAAAAATGTATCTCTCCCACGCAATAAAATTGGCGAAGGTGAAATAGAAGAAACCAACTCATGTAAGTTTCGGGGCATCATAATAGATGAACATCTGACCTCCAAAGAGCACATCGCTCATATTAGTTCTAAATTATCAAAATCCATCGGATCCTTAATAAAGTTTAAAATTTCCTGCCTGAAACAACTTTACAAATGCTCTACCGAACGCTCATTTCTCCATACTTGCAATACGGAACAGAAGCATGGCACGGAACGGATAAAAATGATAACAATATAATTTTTACTCTGCAAAAAAGAGCCATGTAAAGAACCTAGAATATATTCTGCATTCTCTTATCTCCATACTAAATGGTGCCCTTTTCCTTCCCCCCTTCGATACGCTTTTTTTTTGTAACGAGTAGGGAGTCTTAAACTAACACATAATCCAATGATTTTTCAAAATGATTTTTGTTTTTGCGATCCTGGTCAAAAGAGCGTACAGTGAGTAAAAAAGCATGCTTTGCTAAACTGTAAATGTAATTTTTATTTGCATTCAAGGTTGTTTTAGCAATAATATGATATATGTTAAAAATCCGGGCTCTAGGGATCGTACACCGTTGCCTTAACATGGGTTAATGTATGCGTGCAATTTCCTTGTCATAGCAATAAATTCTCTGTATATACTTGCAGATTTTACCGTACATCCAATCACCATAATTAAATTTTTTTAAAAATGTCAGTCCCTGTTGGTTGTCGAATTTTATCACGGCCTCTAAATAAATATCCGTTTTTAAATTTTAATATGAATATACACATGGACTTAAAGACAAAATTACTGAGAACTGATAAAGGTGATATGGCTCATTTATTTAAAGCACGTAAGGAAGATAAAGATGTGCTGGGACGCTATAGAATTAATTTCAAGGTAAGTATTTCTCATTAAATGTTATGCAATATTGATGTAAATATTTTGTGAACAATCTTAAAACATATAGATATTTCGAAATTTCAAGTAAATAAATGTTATATAATATATTATACAAAAAACTTACGAAAAAGTTTGGAGGACATCGTTAGCCTCAGAATTCTTTTTTGAACTAATCCGGATTCCGAATTTCGAGAATTTTCCGCGCTATGTTGCAACTTTCATTTTTTCTATCAAGTCACCTTCTACAGGAATTTTCACAGTCCCTTTACCACGCTTTACTGATATCTAATTGAACTTATTATAATTGTGATAAAGGGAACATCAAAAGCAGACAAGGATATTGATTGTATGGTACCTTCATTAATTTGTCTGTACCTAGCCGACCCGCACTTTCCCGAGGTGATACCGTTAGTATAGCCAGTTGCGTTAGTGTACAATTTATATTGTAACTGATTGTATTGATTATAAATTTTTCCATTTATCTAGTTCTTCTGGCTAGAACCAACGCGGGCGGTGCCCTCTACCATCAGGGTCTTTTGTCTTTTTTGTACTAGTGTTAAGAATTTGTAAAAATTATATTGGGAGTTTTCCCTAAATTTCGTGTGCGGGCCCCTCCCAGCAAGGACCCCTCCCTTTTCCTGCCCTCGCCTCGGCGCTGAGGCATGGAAACAAATAAAAAAATGGACATCATGGAAATTGCTGAGGAGGGACCTCCATCCCCGAAAATACCGACCGTTGGATTAGCCCATCAGAAAAGGAAACACCGGTATATTCCCTTCGACCTAACAGAGGACAGGTACTTTCCCAAGTACTTCTCAATAACTTTTGCCCCAGAAGAAAAGAAAACAGTCAATCCCTTCAGTATTATGGAAGAAATCATGAAAGTCACGGGAGAGAAAGTGAAGCGATTCTTCAGCATGAACCGAGAGATGATGGTGCTGGAGGTGCGCAGCGTGCGACAGGCCGAGAAGATCGTAGATCTTTCAAGAGTGGAAGATGTGCCATGCCAGACGACGCAGTACGACCGTTTCAATCATTCAGTTGGACTAATCTATGTCAATGAATACAACATTACAGACGTAGAGGAGTTCAAGGTGGGACTCCAAGAAGAGTGCAATGTGGAAAACGTAACAAGAGCAACATTCATCAAACCACGGAACCCCGGAACGCAAGCCTTCTTAATAACCTTTCGACAAAAATATGTGCCTTACAACATCTACATCCCTGGAGAACGACATGATAATAGAGTGTACCCCTTCAACAATAAACCTATGATGTGTAACCACTGCCTAACACACTGCCAAAAGATGCCGCAGCAGCGCAGCGATATGCAGGAGATGCGGTGAAGTTGGTCACTCGTCTCAAGGCTGCACATCGGACCAGGAGAAATGCCACCACTGCGGAGGCTTACATGCAGCTGGGAGTGCTGCATGCAAGAGAGAAATAGAAGAGAGGACCGTGTTAGAAATCATACAGAGAGAAAAAGTGACCATGCAAAGTGCTAAACAACTGAATGAAGGAGTGACGGAGACCGAACGTGCGATGCCATCAACCAAATATATTACCCACTTCGATTGTAAAATGAGTGAAGCACACCGCCGAAATATGTCCCCTTGGCTATTAGAAAAATGTATCGCAAATCACCTTGGAAGCAAACCCAAAACCATCAGATCAACGAGGAAAACGGTATACGGTAGAAGTGAGCGACGCAGCACAGAGCCAAAAAATGAAACAATTAAAACAGATAAATCAGTTTCCCGTCTCAGTAGAAGAAAACCTCAACATCGGAATCCACAAAGGCTTGATCTATGTCTTTGAGTACGACATGAATAATTTTGAGCAATTCAAGAAGGGTCTGCTGGAAAAATGCGGAATTCAGGATGCAATTCAAGCAACCTGGATAAAACCCACCAATGTGCATGCCAAGCCCCTACTACTGTCCTTCAGACAATCGCCTATCTCAGAATACATAGACATACCAGGTGAACAAGCTAAAACTAAAGTGTATGAAATTAAACCAGAGCCAATGATGTGCAAGAAATGTTAAGAGTACGGGCATGGAATCAAATATTGTCAAGGGGAGGAAACGTGTTTGAAGTGTAGTGAGTCAGGACATAGAATTGACAGATGTGAGTCCAACGAAACCAAGTGCTACCACTGTGGTGAGGGACATACAGCTGGAGCGAAAGTGTGTCAAATGAGGAAAGTCTAGGAGGAAATCCTGATG
The DNA here is from genome assembly GCA_030386875.1 of Morinoia aosen. NCBI lineage: Eukaryota > Metazoa > Arthropoda > Malacostraca > Amphipoda > Talitridae > Morinoia > Morinoia aosen. The sequence continues at coordinate 45,428,648 of CM059559.1, forward strand.
AGACAGAGCCGGGAAAGAGTGTCCAAAGGACAGGCTAAACTTCTTTTCAACAGACGTCTTCCGAACTACAGTGTGAACTATTTCAAAGCTGTCACAAAAGGAATCACCACAAACGAAACGGAAAAATTGAATACGAAAAAACGCCAGCGTTCAGGAGATGATAGTGCAGAAAACCAACAAGATCTTAAACAGAGAGCTGAAACCCCAACTGGTAACATGACGGTGAAGAGCAGTGGGTGGCGGAGAGCTGATGAAGAAGGTGGCGGTGGGACTGAAGTGGTTTGTGAGAGCCCAAGCACGGGAAGAATCTACACTACAACAGTTGACCTGCATCTAGATACAACCGCCTTCAAAAGAGAAAAGAAAGGCAGAGAGAAGGAAAACAACGAGTACTACGGACCAAAGCCAAGAACAGATAGAAGCAGTGAAGTGGACATAGACTTGTATGTGGAAGAGCTCAGAAACTCGAATCTTTCGTCTAAAAATAGAACCAAAAAATAGCGCGAAACTTCTCGAGAAGAACGGAGACGAGTGTCCCCGAAAAGAGGGCAAGCCAGAGATAGCGGGGGGCGGAGACTAGGAGTGAGTAGAGGGAAATGGCGGTGAGTAGGCAGAGTGGTGGTGAAGTTTTCCTGCAGTGGAATCTGCAAGGTATGGCCTCATCGAAGGAAGATCTGATAAACCTTATTGACGCATACAAACCAGCTGTTATAGTAGTCCAAGAGACATTCTACGGTAATGACTACATATCACCAATAGCCGGCTACAACGGATACAGTAAACAAGGCCATTACAACCATAGATATCACGGAGGAATTGCATTATATATTCATTCTTCAGTACCGACCCAAGAGATTGAGATTCAATCATCGCTACAAATCATAGGAGCAAGAATTCATCTGACGCACTATAAAATTATAACAATAGCCTCTATATACTTACCACCAGGAGCAAATGTTGACCTCCAAGAACTCTCAGACACCCTGAACGCATTACCCAAGCCAGTTGTGGTGATGGGGGACTTCAACGCCCACCCCATCGATTAGGGAAACAAGACAACAGACCGCCGAGGCCGTTTAGTGCAGAATGCCCTCATCAAGACTAATCTCAACATCATAAATAACAACTCAGCTACTCACATATCTGGATCAGTGATCGATCTCGCGCTAACCTCCTCAGACATAATACCCGACGTAAATTTTACAGCACAGTCTTCGGTATTCAGTAGTGACCACTTCCCGATTATTTTGTCAACCACTGTACAGCAGTGTGACGGGAGAAATGAAACGGTGGGGTGGAGTTTTAAAAAGGGAAATAGGAAGGGATACCGGACTGACTCTATATGGAGAGATGTACATCGGCAGGAATTACCAGAAAACCTGGAAGCAGCTGTCAAGGAACTTTACGTGAGATTCAGGTCTATGGCAGACAAATGGATTCCGAAGTACAAGACACGACGACACTACGCAAAACCTTGGTGGACCACTGAGTGCAGGAGAGTGTGGCGAGAGCGCGAGAAGTGTTACAGGGACTACAAGCGGACGAATGCGCTGGAAGACAAGCTGAAATGGAAAAGGGCGAGAGCGATGGCGACACGTACCTTCAAAGAAGCGAAGCAGAATAGCTAACGCGAGTATGTGTCATCGCTCAACGCAACCACACCGAGCAGCCATATTTGGGAGAAGGTGAACCGAATCCGGGGCAGAGCCAAGAAACAAATTAAAATATTGAAAGATGGAAACGAACTTTTTTCAACAGTACCAACCATCGCGGAAATATTAGCACAAACCTTCGCCCACACGTCCAGCAATGAGAACTATTCTAACGAGTTCCGTCAGTATAAGCAACAGATTGAGCAGATACCAGTGGACCTAACAAGCAGGAACGACGAACCTTACAACAGCCTTTTCACCTTCGAAGAACTTTTGTCAGCAATTAAGAGCAACAGAAATACAGCCCCAGGACCTGATGCTATTAGTAACCTCATGATTAAAAATCTATCAGACAACGCACATCAATACTTGCTGAATATCTACAACAAAATATGGATAGAAGAGTACATTTACCAGCCATGGAAGCAAGCTATCATAGTGCCCATTCCTAAACCTGGCAAAGACCACACAGACCCCAAAAATTACAGGCCCATCTCGCTGACAAGCTGCATATGCAAGACATTTGAGAAAATGATAAACCGAAGACTAATAGAATATCTGGAAAACAACAAAATATTTGCAGACATACAGTGTGGCTTCAGAAGGCACCGTGCCACAATCGACCACCTCATCAGATTCGACACCTACATCCGACAATCGCTCGCCGCAGGGAAATATGTAATGGCAATCTTCTATGACATAGAAAAAGCCTACGACATGACGTGGCGCCATGGTATAATGATGGATCTGGCGACTGCAGGCTTGAAAGGAAGGTTGCCGAACTTCAAAGGGGAATTTCTAAGAAATCGCACATTCCAGGTGAGAGTGGAACATCAACTGTCATCTCCTAAAGAACTGGCGAATGGGACACCCCAGGGCAATACGTTAAGTGTCACCCTCTTTGCCCTGAAAATCAACTCACTGGCAAAAGAAATTCCTGAGGAAGTGTTTGCTTCATTATTTGTGGATGACCTACTCATCGCCTTTGCTGATCATAGTGCATTTAGAGCTCAAGAAACACTGCAAGTAACAATCAACAGAGTTAACCGATGGGCCAAACATAACGGCTTCAAATTTTCAACCTCCAAAACCACAGCTATGCAATTTTATAAAGGAAACACACCAATAATTATCCCAACACTGAAACTGGAAGACCACATTATACCAAACGTTGAAAACTCAAAATTCTTAGGACTGGAATGGGACAGTAAACTAAACTGGACCGCACATATCCAAAAAACAAAAGCTAAATGTAAAAATGATCTGAACCTAATGAAATCTGTCTCCTCCTACACATGGGGAGCAGATCAAGAAATTCTCATGAAACTATACAGATCTTTAATCCGCCCAAAGATTGATTATGGTTGCTTAGTTTACGGATCAGCCAACGCAAAAGCATTGGAGGAGCTAGATGTCAAAGCGAATGAGGCCATGCGCATCAGCACTGGAGCCTTCATGACTACGCCTGTACAAAATTTGAACATCCTCACCAATGAACCTAAGCTAGAATTCGGAAGAAAAGTACAACTTCTTCGGTACTACTCCAAACTCAAATGCCACTTCCTCAACCCTGCCTACCGGTGTGTTCACAACTCAAACTTGAAATTGTTCTTTAGCAGCCGTGAGCGCTCATCAAAATCTGTCATCATGAAACTCCGTGAAGTCCTAAACCAGTACAATATTCCTACCCAACCAGTACAGCCATACTTCACTCCAGGAACGTATTCATGGGTTTAGAAGCGGCCTACCATCGTGGGAAATATAGTGAAGTTGCGAAAGGAAGATGTAACTCCGGCACTCATGAGACACGTGCATGATGATACAGCGAGCAGATACAGCAACTGCAAGTTCATCTTCACGGATGGCTCGAAGTCTCAGACGGGGGTTGGTGCGTCGGCAGTGATGGGCAACATCATAAGAAGGATATCGCTACCGATGGTTGCAAGTGTCATGACAGCAGAACTTCATGCAGTACTGAGATACCCTGCACTCGCCTGTGTATTGTTATGTCTACCTGTTCATTTATAGTATCTCGTGAAGTAAACTAACCCAAAATAAAAGGCCCTAACGGATCTCTGGATCATAGCGCTCGCTGGTTAACATTCGAAAAACTTGTGAAATCTTAAAAACTCCAAAAGCGTTATTAACTTAGGCAAAATCGCCGAAGCGACAGCTAAAGAGTCTATGACCGAAGCTGTCGTTAAAGTTTTTTATTATTAGTATGACTTTCTGCATAAATTCTTTTTTTCCAGGAACCTGTGCAGACTGCACCTCCAGGCTTCACCGTAATTAACCATTCAGTCCATCATATCATATCAAAACACGACATCAGAAATTTTTTGAATACCGAATGCACACAAAATAGTGAACAATTAAAGAAATCAATTGAAATGCATCTCAATCATAATATTGTTAAATTTATATGCCTTCAATTTATAGACAGTAACACTGGTAAATTAAAGAAAAACACTTCTCGATCTTCAGCCGTTCTACTATATTCAGCAATATATCTCTTTCCTAATAATCTCATTAAAGGACCGAAACCCGGTTTCAGAGCATATGATCCTCATGACAAAATAGACACCGAACTGCTCGCTTTACAGGATTTGGAATACAAAAAAACATTTGAAAGATTTAAAAAAAAAACAGAAACCTTTCTAACTTCTCAGCATTGCCCCCTCCCGAGGCCGGTAATATGGCGTCTAGGTTACAATAACAAATATCACGCCACACGAAAGTAAACATAAAAAATGGTGTCTTCATCCATCCTCTATTTGGGACGCTTTTGTTGCAGTTAGCGAGGCTTAAACTAAGATTAGCTCATTTGCTTGATAAATATTTTACCACCAGGTGAGAATTTTATTAAAGTATTTCCAAATTATGTTAGATATTTCAGTCTACATTCAGTCAACTCAAGAATATTGATCTTTGATTTCAATAAAATCAATCAATCCTTCCTTAAAGTTTGGTTGGTTTATTCTAAAGTGAAGCAGTTGTTTGTATGTTCAGTTGAACGTTTTAAGTTAGTACGACTATGAGAAACCCGACTTGCGGAAACTCCAGCAACTGCACCAAGTTGAGCTCCTGTTCTCAGTTTCAGTAAGTATAACAAGAGTTCTCTTGTTTTGAAAGCATTACGAATAAAAGCTGTGCAGTGATAAATGAAGAGCTCACGAGAGAAATAGGCGTAAACTTATGTGTTTACCAACCTGAAATCTGGCTGACATTGAGTTTGGTTGTGAAAGTCTCCAAGTTTCTGGGTTTTTTTGTGCAAAGATTCATTGTAATAGTGAACTCTCTCTAGCACTTGGTTGTCTCTGACATGATAACAGATTAACTTGAAAGTGCTAAATAGTTCACATGGTTTGTACGGCAATGTTTGAAACTTGGCTGTGTATTTTTGCATGATAGAAGGGTTGCCGCTTCGCCATCACCAAATCCTTGCATCTCATGGATAAACAAATAGGCGCTATAATTACTTCGTTCTGAGTTATTCCGTGTTGTGATGGATATCTTTCAGCACAATTTTGTAGGTTATGCAATACTTTTGAAGAGTTCTACAATTAAATCTTTTACTTCTCTTGAATGCTAAGCCTGTGTCGTCTACTCAACTTGAAGATAAGTTAAGCAAGCTTTCCTTTATTTTTCGTATAGCCACCAATCATTTTAATGTGTTTTCACATGTATTTTAATGATTTTTTCAGGTGAAAATATCCACTTGAAGTGCAGAATTTTTTTCTATTTATAAAACTTGTCTTAATGTCATTTCCATAACCAGAGCGAAGTAGTGCATTAAAATGTGCTGTGAAGCATGCAAGGCACGTTGATATCTCCGCTGACGAAGTTGTTGCCTCGGTGTCTTTACAGAAGGAAGTAATTGACGATGATGGTTGCCAAGTGCGCGCCTGGATTTATGTCTGGCTGTGTGTGGTGTGTATTACTGTTCAGACCTGGCTGGGTGTTGCTGTCCAGACCTGGCTGTGTGTTGCTGTCCAGACCTGGCTGTGTGTTGCTGTCCAGACCTGGCTGTGTGTTGCTGTCCAGACCTGGCTGTGTGTTGCTGTCCAGACCTGGCTGTGTGTTGCTGTCCAGACCTGGCTGTGTGTTGCTGTCCAGACCTGGCTGTGTGTTGCTGTCCAGACCTAGCTGTGTGTTGCTGTCCAGACCTGGCTGTGTGTTGCTGTCCAGACCTGGCTGTGTATGGTGTCCAGACCTGGCTGTGTGTTGCTGTCCAGACCTGGCTGTGTATGGTGTCCAGACCTGGCTGTGTGTTGCTGTCCAGACCTGGCTGTGTATGGTGTCCAGACCTGGCTGTGTATGGTGTGAGGGAGATGCAACTAATGTTTCTATGGAAATTAGTGCTCACAGGGGGAATATGCGAGTTCCTGAGCTAATGGCTAGGTAGGCCTTTTCTTAACCCTTTGTCTCCTGACGAGTACTCCAGTACCAAGATAGCTACTGCTTTCATTTAAGGTGAAATTGACAAAATTTGAAGGTAATTTTTAATTAGTAACGAAATATTTTGAGGAAGACGATAAAATTAGGGCAATTAATAGCATTCTTGTAACTATGTTTTTAGAGATTCCAGAAGCCTTGCACGCGCAATTTGCTTCCGATTTCCACTCAGTTCAAGCTTCATGGTCTGCGCAAAATATTTAATACTTTTTTATTTAACTTGAGCAACTTTTTCATACACACATTGATTTACCAATAAGTTTGGGCTAAAACTTTATTGAAATTTTTTCTCAGATTTTCGACTATTTTTTTGGTGTTGAAGATTTAGCTCGTCCATATGCTCTGAAACAAAACATTTTTTTTAATTTTAAAAGGAAGTAAGCACCTGCTTATGCAGGAAAAACATGCTAAGACAATTTCACTGATATTTCAGGGCACTGACAACATTCATACCTGAAATATTCTCCCTAAACTGTTTGAACTTTGGGAGGCAAAGGGTGAAAATAGAATAGGTTTTTGTCTTCTTTCGGACAATCTTTTTTTGATTCCTTGCTGCGGTCCTGTGTTACACCACCTCCTGCTTTCTTCTTCAACTTTTATATCTTGTTTCTTAAACTCCTTTCGCAACTCACTATTTCTATACACCTTGTACTTAGATTCCGCGTTCCTTCAACTCTATGCTAAATGGTGCCTTCCTCTTTCCTCTCTTCGGAACGCTTTTGTTGCGGTTATGGAAGCATAAATGAACATCTAATTTAATGTGCTGTCTGTGAGTGGTGTGTGTAACTGACCAATTAAGTCTGGCCGTGAGTGAGACGTGTTACTGACCCGTCAAGTGCAGGTCTCAAGTCAAAAGACTTGCACGTATCACTATGCACAAATTTTTATAATTTTTAGAGAAATGATGTTCATATCTTAAATGGTATTCATGCGATGTTCAGTTTTCTTAACAAAAGACATTGTAGCAGTATAGAATATAAAAATTCGGCTAATCTTTATTAAATTGCATAACGTGAGAGAAGACTTTGTCTGTGTCAGGTATGATCCGTCGAGTTTTGAGAACCCTGACCTGCAGACGCACTGGCGCAACGTCGAGGCGCTCGCGCTCAATCGGCCCGAGCTCGACCCCGTGCCGGACTACACAGGTAACGCCGCTCTCGCACGCCATTTTTGAAATCTGCTGCCATTATCACTATTTCCTTTTTATTTTGTGAACAAAAGACTTCTAACAAACAGGTACAAGTTGTCATTCCCTGAATCCTCGTTCGATTTTCGTCAGACATCGTTCGAGGGCTGACGCTAAGCGTTGATGTGGGCAATGGTTCAGCAAAGGTGAAGGTTCTCTCAACTTAGCAATAACACGGAGCATTTTCTATGAGTTTATTTGTAGTGTGCAAATTTACTACGGTACGATTTTGAATTTCGCGATTGTAGTAAGTGGGAATTCACTGACCAAACTATCCCATTATTCTCTACTGATTTGGAGTCTTTTAGAAGGTGTGCCAGTTAACAATTCTTAATTTTCATTTAAAGAGTAATTTTCACTCAGGAAAAAAACCGCAAATGTTTTATTTAAAAGCTATCGCTATCTGTTCAGAGCGTTTCACAAATAGCGGAACCATCTGCTTGTGCACCCCCGTTACCCCGTTCCTCGATGAGTATGTAAAAGCGCCCATCGCGGTGATTCCGTGCGGGAGTCACATGTTTGAATACCGGCTAGCCATTTTTGAGAACCCATCTAAGATCCTTCGGGAATTACCCTGACAAAAAGAGTAATTTCTAAACTATAAGACGTACAATCTTAAAATTAGTACCAAATTAATGCGCGTGACGAGTACAACATATTTATGTAATTAAAAAAATTTTTACGCCCCTAGCGGGGGCAAGAAGCAGGGCTTTCGTGGCCCGTCAATGGTCGGCCGATTTTCGGTTGGCCGATAATTCCTAAACTATTGCACCTAAAAACTTGAAATTGGTCTCATTATAAAGATCGATTCATTTTCCAACTCTGAGTGTATAATAAAACTGTCATACGCTACCTGGGGAGGCATGGATAGATTGTTCCCTACCCTATGGATGGTCGACCGATTTTCTCTATAAGGCTCATTTTGACACGGTTATAATTCCTGAACTATTGCACCTAAAAATTTGAAATTAATCTCATTGTAAAGATCGATTTATTCTCCAGCTCTGAGTGTATAATGAAACTCTCATGCGCTCACTGGGGGATGACAGAGAGCAAGGTTCTCCTGGCCCCATAATCCGCGCTGGCGAATGCCGCGTGTACATAACTTATGACGCGCTGTCTCAATGTGGCGGTCATAGTCTAGTCGTCTTAGGGGCCCTGCCTATCGTGGCTTCTTCGAAACCCAAGCTTTTTTTGCTCGCCATAGCGCAAGTGGCTAGGGGTTCTGCCGCCGTGCGGGAGACCCGGGATCGATTCTCGGCGCTGGCGGTGGCGATTTTCTCTGTTGGGTATCGGAGAAAAATTCCAAGCACAATACCCCACTCCACCCAGGTGTCTGAAATGGGTACCGGTCTTGACCGGGGGAAAGCGTCATGGCGTCCTGGCGTTAGTTATAAGGCATTTGAAAATCCAATGTACAAGTTGATATGTATCAGGCTTGATTGGAAATAAAGCATCCTTAGATGCCTTCATTATTCTAGGTGAAGATTTTTTCTCTGTTGTAGAATAATCATTTTCATCTTTCTTACTCATATGTAGACTTTTTTGAGGCAATATTATAAGCATGGAAATGTCATAATTTCGTTGCATGATGAGAAACATTCTCTTTGACTCCTTTAATTGGAAGAATACCAAGTCCGTACATAGGAATGAAATTATGTTTCTCAATGTCAACCTCGCTGCTTTAGACGCAGAATTATTTCGATCCAGCCGTTTTACTTTCAACAAATTACTTATACCGCAAATCACAGAGCTCGTATTTCACTGCCAGTGTGCACCATAAACAGTATTCCTAAATTTATATATATTGTGATAGAAATCGTGTTTTCTTTTTAAGCAGCACAAGAGATACATTGTCCTCAACCATGTTTTTCGACTAGCAACATGGGGGTTACAATACTAATGTGTGTGTATTACACATGAGTGTGATACACACAGATGAGGGGGATTTTCCTTACCTTTAGATATTTTAAAAATGAAAGATGTTGTGTGCTCTGAGCAAAATTGCCACCCGGCTCTGGGCGGAGATTTTCTCTGTTTCCCCTATAGGGGAAAAATTCAATGCATAATATCCCACTCTACCCAGGTGTCTGAAATGGGTACCGGTCTGACCGGGGGAAAGCGTCCTGGTGTTAGTTATAAGCAGTGTTGGGCAATTGCGCCGCAACAAGTTGCGGCCGCAATTGCGATCGCTATTTTTTCTGTTGCGGTTGCTTAGCAACAATTTTTGGAAAGTTGTGAATCTGTTGCGATCGTAACAATTTTCGACGTGCCATCCGCAACTCGCAACCACAACATCACGATGGTAATTTAATTTTTAAAATGACTTCAATCAAGTTTAATACGCGTTTCATTCTCGTTTGAAACTGAACCGTACAAGGTACAAACCATCTGGCAACTGTTTATTATTAGCACTAGTATACATGCCTGTAAGTTTAAATATAAAAGAGTTAATATCTGACGAAAGGTAAGTACATATATACAGAATCTTTTATTCACAAAACACTCGTTTAATGCTGCAACGCAATTTTGTAATAAATTTATTGAACAAAGAAATGCTAGCGAAATAATACAAAATTAATTTTATTAACTTATTGAAGGAAAAGAAGTTCAAGCTGAAATTTACAAAATTTGTGAATGAACAACGTTCCTCGTGAGCGCTTTAGATTGGCACAGCTGTTGCCTATATGTCTGGTTGATTAAGTGAATTCATGTTGGTCGGCAAAAATTTTTAATTTTCGCGGATTTCCAACTCTGCTAAGAACCACGTACAACTGTCCATGGGTAAACACTGATGCTGGTAGATATATGCCGCATCTTGAAAGGCTCTGTCCTTGACTCTTATTTATTGACATTACAAAAGCAGGTGAGCTGCGGGAATTTCCATTAGAACCTCCTCAAGGGAAGATGAAACGTTAAAATTTTCGAAAAATAGTTGCATCACAAAACTTTGGGCACTGCACTGTATATAATCAGGCATCTTGTAAAGTCCGCTTCTGTCCATTGATATTCGAATGAGAAACTTTTCCTAGTAAGTCAGATTTTTACACTTTGGACATTCCCCCTTGCTCCTCAAACGTCTCATGGAGTTACACTATGCTTTGACGCTACACGTAATTTCTTGTGAGAATTAAAACATCTAGACTGTATAATTTTAGCGCCCCATTTTTCTTTACCCTAATATAATTAATCATCTCTTTCTTTAGACTTCATTGAAGGACAAGCTGTCGCCGTTGACTGCCGACGTGACCTACTCGCTGCTGGGCACGACAAGGGAGCGCCAGAGACGTAGCGCTCTCAGCCCTATCCTCGACCAGAAGCAGCCTTTGACGCTCCAGGACGCTATCACCATACAAAAGAATTGCCGCCCCGACAACATCTGCTACCCCGACCTCATCGTCTACGTCGAAGCGTGAGTTACTATCTCTTCCTTAGTCGAGCTGTATTTATTTAGCTGAAAGTTTTGTTTTACGTTCCATTATTTGTAAAATCACTACTCCTGTTGAATTTAAATTGCAACAAGGTCGAATGCAGCCACTCTCGTATCTCAACTGGATTAATTCATCACATTCAGTGTGATTTGTCGACATTTGTATGCAAACGTTCATACTTATTTGGGTTGTAAGAATAGCGGCAATGGATTATGTTGAAAAATCGAAACTGTCGATTTAAAAAATAAGTTTTGTAAATTTTTTACCTGTTAGTAAAATTTACGCGATACGAACAATAATTATCTTGCCATTAAAGCAGTTTTGAAATTCGTAAAAAATTTCTTCACTTGCCCCAAAAATTGAGAATTTGGTCGAGTCTCAACAAATCTCGTGACATGCATGTTCGAAACATTGTCTATCATTTAAAAATATGATTCTTTCCTTACTGAGCTATTTCAAGACTCTGACCTGCTGAAAGTTAGCAGCTATCTCCCCACAGTAATGATGCTAAAATATATCGACTCAACTTTTTCTGCAGCAAAATAAAATATTCTTTGACAAAACGAAAACCGCCATTCATGTAGAGCCCTCAAAGGTAATTCTTCTGTTCTTTTAAACTACGTGCGCAGGCCGGACACCTTCGTCCTTGGCAAGCCCGAGTGCTGACCATCAACGTGCGTGTCACTAACGATGCGGAGGATGCCTTCGAAGCGAGCGTATTCATCCCAGTGCCTCCAGGGCTGCTCTACAACAAGTTTCTGCCCCTCGAAAATACCACTGGTGAGCTACAGCCCGTACATAAGAAATGCATTAACACTTGTACCTATACTGATACTTAAGGTCGAAACATTTATTGAATTTGTGACAGACGCTACTCTGTATCATTTACTCGACTTCTCCAATTCACTAGATTGATGCATATCAGCGTTACTTATTTACAGCTTTAAAGAAGCCGTCTATAGATCGTAGGTTTATGGTTTCAACGTTTGATATGATACGATACGTTGTGATGGGTGAAACCGTGTTAAGGTGTTTCTAGTCCAAAAAATCATATGAAAGTACATAAATATCAGCTCATCAGCCCCTGATGACTAATGTTACTTTGTTAACTTTTCAGTGACCTGCTCTCCCCGCAAGAAGGACGGGCAGACGGTCATCATCTGCGACATCGGCAACCCTCTTCCAATGCTAAAGGGGGTGAGTTAACTCTGAAGGGCACTGCTGGAGCAACGTCTCACGATAATAATACCCTTTGATACTTGCACTGCTGAAACTTTTCAATTGAGTTCAACCGAGTTCTTTTTAAGGTTACCATTGTGACCCGGCTCTCCTCTAGATATGGTATCACAGATTATCGTATCATATAGAGAAAGCCGTGCACTTAGTGCCATAATCGTGCGAATGTTGGGCTATAGGTTTATCTAGAATTTGAAGTTCTCGTTCTCCTCTGTGGTCGTTGTTGCCTAATGGTTAAGAGCGCTTGCGTTGAGTGTAAAATTGTCGAGAGATTGACACTCTACTTAGCAACAAATAGTCAGTATTTTTTTCCGTTAAGAAAAAGGATCATCGATGATAGTTCCCCACTTTAGAAAGATTTGTGAAATAGGTGCCGGCTCGACGGGAGCTTATCGTCCAGGAGTCCTGGCATTAACTATCGTACCTAAGCCGTTTGAAAAACAATGCGTGATAAGAAATGTTTCAACTTGATTGTATGAAAAGATGTTCTGTTCTCGGTAAGTACCTGGAATGGAACCAGAAAGAAGGCGGTAATCAAGCAAAATGTGTGTAAAAACTTTCTGGTCGTATGACTACGCCAATTGAAATATTTATTAACTATTGGCAGTGTAAGTGTGTTGCACTGGACTTCTCTGGGCTTAGACTCATACATAGTCGATAAGAACAATGGATGAAATACTGTTAATAGGGCTACAGAGGGTCCTTACTTTCAGGACTTGAGTTCTTGTCATGCTCATTCCCACTTCTTTCAGTTTGAACCTGGTCCATACCCTGCTTTCATGGGTTTAAAATATTGATGAACTCAGCGTTGTCGCGCATTACCTTGAAAAATATCATTATCTGATGTTTGTAGGAGTCAACTGAAAAAGTCTTGACAGGAGACCTGTTATAGATATATCAGTATGTTTTAGTTGGCTTTATTAGACAAGTTCAACAAGGCTGCAAAAATATCATATGTCATAACTCCACGTTGCCTTAGAAATGTGTCTGTTGCAGGTGGTGTTCGACGTGCTGTTCCAGCAGAGCGGCAGCCTCGAGAAGCCGCACTTCGAGTTTGTCGTGATCGCCAACTCGACGAACAGAGAGGCGAACCACACCCTCGAGGACAACGTCGCCAGCACCAACGTCGTCGTTAACGTCGACACTGAGCTCATCCTCTATGGGTTAGGACGTCTTGCTCATATTTGAAATCTTCAGATTGTAGCGAAAATTTTATGATTTTTTTTAGTTTTAACAAGATTTTCGTGGGATGTCCTATGATTTTGGGAACGTGTCACGGGACCACTCATGACTCGTTCGGTCACATTGGTAATCACTCGACCACCTTACAGTGTAGCCAGATGTTGAGCAGTCTTTATAGCTGACGAGAGCTGAGTGAGCTCGTTGGCTAGCCAACAAACTTACAAGATTATAAAAATGTCTCAAGTACGTAAATTTGCAAGAGTCTGACTTGAAAATGCTCGATTTCAATGTTGTGAATAAAACTATGATATACAGTACTTGCGAGTAAATAAATGCACTGCTGTAAAAGCCAACTAAATTTTTCACACGCGTTTGATATTAAGCATGTATGTTTGAAGAAAGATATATTATTTTACTCAGTAGTCTTCCTCGTTTATTTTTATCAGAATTGACTCTGATGTTAAGAATTTTCTGTATTATGCGTGCAGAGTTTAATGCTTCGATAGAAGACATACAAATCTAAGTGTCCATTATTGCCCACAAAGGGCGTCTAGTTCAGAGACGTTAAATTAGTTCTTGGGGGTTCGACTCAAGCCCATTGCTAGGAGTGACCTTTTACCGTTCGAATGAATTTCAAAACCCGTTCTATGAACAGCTCTAACATCTTGTATTTCCTTTTTTTCGAATTTTTGCACCAATATGTTCTTTGAGTTTCACTTGCAAGTTGTTGTGCCATCCACGTTTGGATGCCGGTGACAACGTGATGCTAATAACAGTGGTTCTTAGAGCACTAATATGAGTGTCAAGTCCAAACGGTAACTCTTTAAAAATATTAGTGTGTGGCTTCGAAAGCAATAGCTATAATTTTCTATTATGTTTTCCGAAATTTGTGTCTTCGTTTTCTCATAAACGTGAAACGCTCTCTAGTCTCGTGCTATATTCTGTAACCGAATTTTTTCAATTGATTTTAGAGTCGATGCCCTACACTGCAGATTATTTTCAAAGCTATGATGTGATCGAAATTTTATTGAGCGCTACTGTCGTGCTACGTGTCACCGGTGGACCTCACGATTGCATGATGGCGTTTGCAGAAACTCCGACCCCGAGCTGCTGGAGTACAACATCACGCACTTCCCAGAGGGGGAGTATGAGTACGAGGAGGAGTTCGGGCCCCAGATCATCCACAAATATGGGCTCTCCAACAAGGGCCCCTCTGATGTGTTGCAAGTCGAAATCGTCATTCTCTGGCCCATGAAGACCCAAGAAGGTAAGTTTTTCTGCCATTCACATGGGCGCCGTCAAGAGATGAGATGCGTTTGGCTCAATTCGAAAACATTTGGAAGTGCCAATCCTAGATGATAATTTATGCAGTCAACATGCAATCAAGAATGGCGTTCTAATACTTCATGAAAAAAAACCTTCCTTACATTGACGTAGTATCTCTTTTTTTGGCTTAGTTATTATTTATCCTAAATTATCTATCCAACGCTCGGTTTCCATTTATGAAATATGTCCTTAATTTCATCTTGTCATTAAAGCGCTAACATCAAATCATTTTAGGATTACGACATCATTTACAAATTAAAATACAGTTGTGCCGAATGTTCGTAGCACAACTTGACCGTAGTCACCGCCTCTAAGTCAGTTTCTGTTACCGCCATATAGATGATTTGTTAGTTATTCTGCACTAGGGCAATCAGAAGTGAAACTTGTTCCAGAGAGCGAGGCGATAAAATGTTGACTAAACAAAATGAGAATTTGTAAAAGAGAAAAACCAAACCTGCATTCAGAATTTAGACTTTAACTCGCTATAAACATATTCCTTCAAATAAGTTCTCCCTCTTACTATCATGCACCTCATCTATAGGTTTGCGTGCAGTGATAAATCTGTACTAAACTTTAGTTATGTTCTGTTTGACTTTTCCTATCATGCCCTACTGATGTTGTAAATGTTCTTGCGCAAATTTTCAGTTGTGCATGAACATGAGAACTGGAGGCAGTCATGCTGATACAGCAGTATCGTTGAATACAGTGCGCGTTGGTAGTGACATGTCGAGTTCTAACACATGCTTGGTGACAGGCAACGACCTACTGTACCTCCTGGAACAGCCCTTCACCAGCGGCCCCGTCGTGTGCGACCCCGTGCCTGGCCTCAACCCCCTCCAGATGAAGGTGGGGATCTGACCGTACTGCTGCTGGCCGTACTGCTGCTGGCCGTACTGCTGCTGACCGTACTGCTGCTGACCGTACTGCTGCTGACCGTACTGCTGCTGGCCATACTGATGCTGGCTGTACTGCTGCTGGCCGTACTGCTGCTGGCCGTACTGCTGCTGGCCGTACTGCTGCTGGTCGTACTGCTGCTGGCCGTACTACTGCTGGCCGTACTGCTGCTGATCGTACTGCCGCTGACCGTACTGCTGCTGACCGTACTGCTGCTGGCCGTACTGCTGCTGGCCGTACTGCTGCTGGCCGTACTGCTGCTGGCCGTACTGCTGCTGGCCGTACTGCTGCTGGTCGTACTGCTGCTGGCCGTACTGCTGCTGGCCGTACTGATGCTGGCTGTACTGCTGCTGGCCGTACTGCTGCTGGCCGTACTGCTGCTGGCCGTACTGCTGCTGGCCGTACTGCTGCTGGCCGTACTGCTGCTGGCCGTACTGCTGCTGGCCGTACTGCTGCTGGCCGTACTGGTGCTGGCCGTACTGTTGCTGACCGTACTGCTGCTGACCGTACTGCTGCTGACCGTACTGCTGCTGACCGTACTGCTGCTGACCGTACTGCTGCTGACCGTACTGCTGCTGACCATGCTGATGCTAAATGCTAACTGTAATGCTGCTGTTCGTACATACTCGACGATGTACGTACCTGTCGATGTACGTACGTACCTGTCGTTTTACGAACGTACCTGTCGTTTTACGAACGTACCTGTCGTTTTACGAACGGAGCTGTCGTGGTACGTTCGCGCAAAAGTAACTAATATTCTTCACAAGCATCATTTGGGACGGATTTTTTCATATTTAGCGACTAACTCGGTACAACTGAGACATAACAGTAAGAGTAGCGCGTGTAAAAGTTATACCCTTGTTTGCGCCGCGTACGATAACGCAAATGAAGAAAACGTTCGTTTTTGTTAAGGAAAATCTCGAATTTACGAAAGTTGACGTGCTTTTGCTCTGCTGTTCAGGAAGCCTAGACTGTGCGTTTTAGGTTATGGCTTTTAGAATACTGGTAATTAGATATATTCGAGACATCTTATATCATGTATAGTAAAAATAGATTAAAATTTGATTCTTGCATCGGTTGCAACATGGAATTTCTGCCTTCTACATAGTCATGGTTCGTACAACATATTATTCTATCCTTAGCGAAATATGTCTTGAAATCAGCGACGTTGTGGCAAGCGAGCGCCCTCTGCACTTGTGTCATGTGTGGTGTCTAAGTTCAGTCAACTTCTGTCTTCAATAATCCCGCCTCTCAAGGCGCCAAAAACATGGCTGCGAACAGGGCTGAGCAGCGAGTGAAATACTGACCCGCGACTTACAACGTGGATTTAAATACGAGCAATAAGCGCGCTCCGATTTTTTCACTTCGCCGCTGGTAAAGTAATGCAATTTCTAAGCCAAAAAAGAGGGAACATTGTTTCAAATTTCCGGTAAATGTAATTCCAATTTCTATAAATCGTATCCTCTTGTGTATCACGATTAGCTACCGATTAACCGAACTGAAAAGAAGGAAAAAGAGAAACAGTTAGTTCCGATGAAGATGATACAAACACCATCGATGATTTTAAAATTTCTTAACAAAAGTTTAAATGTCTTAACAAACATGTAAATGTATTAACGCATTGAACGTGGTAATCTGTGTTGTTGCTAAGTTTCTTGATCATCATCTTCATTGACTTAGGCCCTCAGTGAAACAAAATAACACTATACATTTTTTGGAAGTAGATTCTCAAGAAGTTCAGTAAAAACTGCAAATTTTGCTTCGAAAAATAACAAAATTTGTTATTTAATTGAAATACATTTTTTTCACAGCTCACAAGTCGTGCGGAGACCTACAAACGTCTCAGGCTTCAGGCAGGACTCGGAGGCAGCACAGCTGCTGCTTCATCGTCCTCGTCTTCGAGTTCATCCTCTTCTTCATCGTCCACTTCATTCTCCTCTTCTTCATCGTCGAGCTCAGCGTCGTCTGGCGGCCGCGGCTACTCCAGCGAGGCGAGCAGGTCCTCCTCTCATCACAGGTCGAGTGGCGGTGTCGCCTCCAGGGGAGGATATGCTGAGTCAGGCCAAGGCTCATATGACTCGACTTCAGAGTTTGAAGGTTCAGGCAGCGGATATGCTCAATCAGGTAGCTTCGGATATTCATATCCTGCAACTGTAGAAGGAGGAAGAGCTTCCAGCTCCCAATATTCGCAGTCGAGGACGGTATCAGTAGGTCAACAAGCCGGTGGCACATCTGGTGAAGCTAGAGGGGAGTACACGCGCTCAAGAAGTGGTGGCGGCTCGGGACAGACGTACTCTCAGTTCAGTCAAGAGGGAGGGTACGTGCAAGGTGGCGGCGTGAGAGGTGGGGAAGTCTCTCACTCGAGCAATGGATCGTCGTCTCGTGTTTATCAGCAGTCAAGAGGAGGGGACCAGAGCGGCGGTGAGTTTTCCCACTCCTCCAGTGATTTCCCTGCCAGGGGAGAATATGTTCAGACCGGGTCGCGGTACCAACACACGAGCGGCGGGTACCAGCGCGGTACAGGGGAGGCACAGTACGCGGGGGCGGACGACGGAAGCCGTCAGTCTAGCTCCTCCTCTCATTACTCGTCCTCCTCATATAGTCCTACAAGGACGTACTCCTCCTCGAGCAGCTCCTCCTCTGGCTACAAGTCTGAGTCAGCCTCGCAAAATCAAATCGCGCAACAACGATACGAACGAGCAGCCGACGATAACCCTGAGCTCGACTGGGAAGCCGAGGTGAGCTTTTATTCTCAATGCTTTTCTCAAATGATGGAAACTGTTTCGCTACTTTAATCTTTTATTAAGAACATAGGGCTCTTTCTTTTATGGTATTTGTACTTCATCCAGCTTCCAGTATTGATAGAGATTAAGACCTATGCAATCACGAATTTTTTGAAAATATTCCCTTCGTACATCTGTCCTTATTTTTTGTTGTTCCATTGGCATTCTAGCTCCTAACCTTAAAAGAAATGAATGAAAATTAACCTCTCAATTTTCTCACTCTGTATTGAAAATAAAACAACTTACCCTGAGTTTTTGAACGAACAAAACTATTCTGATAACTTAAAATTATAAGCGCAGTGACATGTTGAGAGTTACTTCCTTTGATATTCAAAATAACTTGAAGGCTGCACAAAGCTTTAGGATCCTAATACGTAAGTGAACTTGATGACTCTTCGAGTCCAACTAACAGCGTCGCTCAAGTCTGAGCATATGTCCTCGAACCCAGAGTTACCTCGAGGGCTTCTTACTCTTCTTTCAGTCAAAATTCTTGAGTTGTTAAAGATTTGGCTGGACAACATCAATAATTTTAAAATGAGAATATCTGTAGGTGTTGAATTCAGTTTTACCTCTGTGCGTGTCTGGCAAACTTTAGTTTAGTCTCAGCTGAAACTGTTTTCTTCTAGTAAACTTTGAGGAGTGCCTGTTTTATTTACCAGCAAATCAGTAGGTGTAAGTGAAAAATAATAAAGTAACCTTTGATTTTCAGAACAGTTGATGATGTAAAATGCAGCAGCGGATTTTGAAAGTACCCAACTGTGCAGACTGATATGTGTTTTTTCATTTTGCTGGTAAATTTGAATGTTTTTTCTAAATACAAATGAAGAGTTATTATATAGCACGCTTTACTTTGAGATACAATGGTGGTATATTAGTGGTAAACTGCATCACTGTTGATACAGGATAGCTGCCTCACTGTTGATACAGAATGACTGCATCAATGTTTATTTAGGATGATGGTTTTACTGTTCTCTCAGGATAACCCCACGACTTTTCGGTCACACGCAGCAGACCCATTTGACAGACTCACCAGATAAACTCACCCGCCAGACACACCTGAGTATCATACCTGACAGGTTCGCCTGATCAGGACTGAACAACATGTCTTCCCTTCAGACGACGGACTGCGGCGCGACGGACTGCACCGCCATCCGCTGCTGGGCGGGGCCGCTGGCTGAGGGCGACGACCTCTACGTCTACCTCAGGTCCAGGGTCAACCTGCACACGCTGCAGAAGGTAAGGGCGGAAAGTTGTTTCAAAAACACTCGTGTTGTTGGTAATGTTTGTCTCACATGAGAAGTCGGGTGAGAAAAAGTGTTTAAGATATCTGCAGTCCCGTGAGCTAAGGTTTCCAAGTCCAAAAAAGCTCTCTTGATTCTGCGGGTGCGACTACGATAATTTGAGAATGTCCTATAGCATGCAACATACCTGTGGTCCAGTTTGTGCCTTTCATAAGTTTGTGTTTCTCGCCTTTGATTGCCCCGGCGGTGGTGGTTGAATTTGAAAAACTTTGCGCAGAATCTAACACGTTTGATTTTTGACGAATTTTTTCAATTTTTGGACCGTTTTGAGTAGGCTTACGCTTAATTTCATTAATATTCCTCATGGTGTTTGCAAGGGCTATCACTTACGTATCCCCGGAAGCCCTGACCTGCCAAATGTTTGATCGCTTCACGCATGCCTCAGATCAGCGGACGTACAGGAGAGTATGATGGGCTCCTATCTTCCATTTACGTAAGTTCTCCGACTTTATGCCTGAACGTTCTAATATGACTCCCTAACTCATCCGCTGAATCTTTTGAAGGCTCCGTTGTGTATCATGTACTGCAAATCAATTGACGTACGGAATTTCGAAACAGAAAACGTGAGGACACTGAGCTAGCTCACTTCCATCAATTTTACATCTGCAAAAGAACTGTCTAAAAGTGGAACTGGGAAGGTTTTTCTTTCGTAGACCGATAATCATCACAAACACAGTGTTTGTCGGTAGGATGAGAATATTTACGATTCAATCTGTTGATTGTGAAAAATGACCAATTCTCTCGATTGCAAGCAAGTCTAATTTCCGTGTCAAAAGTTAAGGGCAAAAACCAGATCACTCCACATTTATTTTAAAAAATTGTTTGCAGTCGATGCTAAAATGAACGTTTCGGGCCTCGAATCTCCATCAGCTGTAAGATATATAAATATATGCAGAGCATTGAAAATTTTAGATGAATAATTGCACGCATTATTACACATGAAAAGAGATGTTTATACTACAGTAATTACGAAAAACTAGCATACCCTAAAAGCTCAGCGCGTATAAAAAGAAATGAACGAAAAACACAGTGGAACGTGTGTAATTGAAATGTAAACAGACCGTTCTCTACAGCTACAGTTGCCCAACCAAAAGCAAGAGATGCGCTCTCTGCATTTCACTACGATTAGATTTATTCTTATGTAAAGAAATTCGCACATTCCAAGTTTCGTTGCATCGTGAACAGATCCTAAAGTTGAAAAATCATAATCGTAAGTTCTATCACGAGATCTTATGCCAGAGTGTGGTGGGTGACCAGCTCGAGCCCAGTTCTAGATCTAACTCCTACGTATTTCGTTTGTCTGACACGTAATGTACAGGTTGTTGAGCCGATATACGTCAATACACAACTATATTTATAGACATGAACGGTGACGCAAAGTAATACTGTCCTTATACTGAAAGTATACATCATTAGTGAATGTGTTAACTTTCACAACTTGAAGAGATACATGTTGAGGAGAAGACTATAATAATGACAAAAAAAAACGTTTCCCCTACTCTGACTGCTCATCAAAATACGGATTACGAATGACCATTTTAGTTCATCAGCTGTTAAGGCAGACGGTAAAATTACTTTTCTTCTTCAATAAGTTTCCAATCTTGGTATGGATCATCGTAAGAGAAAAACCATATTAGATGCGAATCGACACCATCACCAACACCAGAGTAGGGACGGAACTTATCACCTGTCAGTGAACGTAAAAAAACACTAATTTGATTAGGAATAAACCATATGAGCATGTTAATTAAGTTTTCCTCACGCGGCATGCGACGCAGTGTATTTAAGGGTTTATAAAATACACCAGCTTAAATTTTTCGCGTGTATAGCAGTCAGTTTGGTCATGATCCACTAGCCAACAAAGAGCGGGCGTTGGCAGAGCCTCCTGTTGGATTTGTTGAGGACTCCTATGACATTTGTTGCGAGACTTGCATTCAGACATGACTGACAGCTGCACCACTTAATTCATGAGCGAGCTAAAAACCTCTTCTTTTTTTATTATATTAGAAATATCTTCTCATGAACGACTATTTTACCGATCAAGATAAAAATGGCTTGTGGTAAATCTTTTAATGCAGCAAGAACATTGCATCACATCTGAAGTTTCTACAGAGGAACATATGCTAACTGTTCCAACAACCAATATTCAATGTATTCAACCGTTCGAACTACGCAGAAAAATATAAACGTCTCTAAATTTATGTTCGGGTTTGATCAAGCTGACAGTGCTCGTTGTGGCCAATGATTTTTAACAAAGACCTCAGTTGTACGCTGAGCAATATTCGGCATCTTCAGATCTTTTCTTCACTATGCTTAGGTGAAATTGTGCGCTTATGTAGCAAAAATAGTTCTCTCAGAATCCGCCTAAACCAGATGGTCTCAGTCATGAATAGTCAGGATAATTAATTATTGCAGCTTTGTTTCCCAAACCTAGTACATGAATAATTTGGTGTGGAGAGAGTATAGTTCAGTGACAATTAGTTTCGACTAGTCCTTTATTTAGGTAACTAGTGTACGCGACCCGTTAAAAATGACGGGATTTAATATTTACCCTTAATAAATCTTACAGATGTGATTAACTAACAAATATATCCATCCTAATAGTACTCGCGATTAAAATATTCTTGTGTAAACATTTGGCTCATTGTAATAACACAGGAGAGAAATTACGCACAAAAAACGTACAAATTTATTTATTCATTTACGTAGACACCTGGCGTTTCATTATATAAGAATAGGTTAAAAAATTCAAAGAGCCACCTGGCGTTTTATTTGGTAAGTGTGCTTGTTGTTCTAGCGCATTTGCGTGACTCGCCATCCACCAGGTGAGACAGGAACGACTAGACACTGAAGTACAGAACTGTAGTTTACCTCAAACAAACTCGTGACTCAACAGCCCCAGAACCTCAAGTAATTTCTCCTGTTGAGGTGAATGCTTCTTGTCGTAGAGCATTTCGTTTGGTACCTTTAGTGACGATCGTTCTGCGATCGAATTACGAAGGCACCGAACTCACCTGCAGTTTTAAAAATTTCCTCACTCTATAGGGATGAAAAGATGAAATATCGCAACTATTCTACTCAATATCACTAATTTAAGTCAAATTTTAAAAAATTTAGGAAAACTTTTAACTATCATTCTACTCTTCAACTAGAAGCATTTTGATCAAGGGAGCTCGATTGCATTATTCTCGTCAGTCCAAAGTCCTGTTTGAAGTTCTCATCTTTCATGCATTCCTTAAATAGCAAAGAGACATCCCAGTATGCGCGTCAAAGCAGTTCGAGTTTTGGTGTTTGGCTTATCACGAGTCGCTGTGGATGTCATGTGAAGTGAGGCTGCACTTGAGGAGCTTCGCGCAGAAATACTGCCAATTCATTGCTACCACTTTCTGGGTTAGGGAACATTTCGGGCCAGATTGGACGGGTCATAGGATGGTTCGTCAAGAGAGAACGCTTGAACTTTCATGCGATTTTTTAGCCTTGCTGTTTGCGTTTTGTTATTCGCTGCCTGAGAAAAAGTGATGTCTTTACGTGGAGCTCATTCAGGTTTAATTCGAGCGCTTCGCTGCTACTTGGTCAATCGTCCATGTGTAACGTCAGAAACGATGTTCAAACGCTAACTTCTGAGTTTAAAATCAACGTAAAATATTTATTAATGGTTGAAGGCATTGCTTGTTTTTAAAATAATTCTAGGCCTGTTATTGATTGTTTCACTATTTTACTTAGATAGTTTACTGTGGGAAAAACTTCTCCTTCTCATCTTAAACGATCCAAGACATTTTATTCATCCGTTTTGTGTATTCTTAGAAGCCTTATTGTTCAAAGATTTTTGTATTAATTATGAGGGCCAACTAAATGACTCTAGTCTCCTATCACCCTTGGTGGTCCAGCACTGACTCACCCAAGTTCAAGACCCAAGTTCATTTTTCATTCAGAAGTTTTCTATACGCCCTTGATCAGTTCCGTGAAATTTCCCAGCTGCAGTTTCGCCAACTCAAGTATTCTTATCTCGAGTAGGTATTTTGTACATCCTACTCATGATAAGTCTGAGCACGGTAGTTTGAAGAATATTATAGATCTTCTCATTTATGCAAGCTCTTATCAGCTACAAAAATAACCAATTTATTGCTCTCTGGCGTCAGCAAATGCGCTACCGCCGTCATGCTGCGCTTTGGGGTGCGCCAGTGAATGAGCGGGAACTCGTCATGATAGTTTGAGGTTAGAATCATAGACCTTTTCACGTGTCGATGAATGCCTCAAAGTTAGAGGTGTCACTTGTTCATTATATTTTTTGATCAGCACGACATTAGTCGAGGAATAGCGAGACGCTAATAACTTCGATATTTTATAAAGCGCTAAACGCACCGCTTAGTTTTCATATTCTTTCTACTGGACGAGCGTATCGTGTTTCCTCAATAACTAGTTAATATTCGAGGCTTGCCGAGCTCATCTGTCACTCAAATGTTCGACTATGAATGTTCTACACTTCCTCTCTTTTGCTGTCATCCTGGAAACTGAGTTGAGAAAGCTCGTTACAGTCATGTTTTGGCTCAGATAAGCTCTGTTCACAATTCTTGGTTGGTCGAGAGAACATTCTGATAATGCGTAGTTCACGATGCAAAATTGACCTCATAATGAATGCTTCGAGATGCACTTTTGCTGCTGAAACTGTTGGAATTTTACAAACCTGTGCAGGGGCAATAAAAATCCAATGTCATTGAAACCCACAAATTCACTAGTAGCTTTAATTTTTATTGAATTGCCATCCAATACCCATTTCCTCTGGAATTTCGAGGTATTTCTTTTTTGTGCAAGACTCATTCTTTTCGTAATGAACTCCAAGTTCAACACTAAGCAGCTGAAAAATTTAGCCCCATGAAATAATGTAAATTCGCAGGCGATTTGCAAGAGCCGTCACAGAAACATGTTCTATAAAGTCGATTCCGTGCAGTAACTTCGCTGCACGCGTGCATTACGTCGTCGTCTCTAGCACCAGCATCTTTCTGCCCCGATCTGCTCCTTTGCATTTCCCCCTAATCTCCAGCATCCCTTTCCTCCTACGCCATAGCTCAGAACTCTTTGCTGCTCCAGAGAGAATAAATTTCACGTACAACATAGTTTCTATTTTCATAAATAGGAATAGACGGTTTACATTTCTTTTGTCTGTTGATTGATGTTTTCCATGTATCTTGAGAATGGGTTTCACAGGAGGGAAACAACCCAAGCCTTCGTTCAAATAAGCAGACAAAAGGAGAATCTTTGGCTCAATGTATGAGTACGGCTGAACAGTTGGTTTTTGGGGAATAGGCATTCAAGGGAGAGATTCGATCACGATAGAAGACCTGTAATGGAGTTCTTGCTCGTGAGGGGGATGAAGCTAACTTTTCTGTGTATCTTGATGTATGGTCATTCTTTGATGTGTCCAAATCTCAAACCCTAAATTTATGCAGTCGCGAAGCCTTTAAACTGTAAATTGTGGTGTTGTGAGAACTATATACCTAATAATCCATGAAACCTCAATTATGTTGAGCACAATTACGTCATCCCTACACCTCCTATTCTTATCCAGGTGACACGAACGGTCTGAGTCAAAAATAACTAAGGTTACTCAAGTTGGACATCACTTTCGCACTTTTTTGCCGCCTTCTTGTCACAGTTTTTTATCTGTTCCTTAGTGATGAATGTCTTTTTCCTTTACCCCAAGAGAGTTAAATGCTAATTCGTTGTACGCAAGATTGAAATTGTTGATTATGAAGTACATGAAGTTAACGCTTACCCAACATCGATAATCATTCTTCACGAGATTAAATCTGAAGATATGAATCAATGACGTAAATATAATGTCGGGGTTTTGGTCGATATTTCATTTCGACAAGGCTGCACGTGATGCTCCCTTACGTGCCTAAGTTAGAACTTTCTTAACATTTTCAAAGAAAATGGGCCCAGCAATGAATGGAAGTTTTAGACATCATCTGTGTTGGTTAATCGCTAAAACCTTTGAAGTTCTAGCATAAACACACCTGTATATCAAACCTGGAACTTGTGGGTGGTGCTTGTATCACCAAATATCGACAAAAAGTGATTCGCAAAGAGATATAAATGAAATCAGCCATGATACGCATCCTCACGACCTGATACGCATGGCTCCTGCTGCTCATGTGACACAATGTTCTGATGGGCCATCTTGCCGTACGACTCAGCACTTTATCCTGCAGCTTCGAGTAGTTGTATCAAGCGTTAGCGGCATGGATGAGCTCAGACAACTTAGGTTCGAATTTCAAGGTGTACTCGTTTACTGATTCCGTTTGTTTATTAATTGAATTTTCAATTATGTCTAATTGTCTACGCAAAAAGACATAAAAAGATCAGAGAGGCTAGAAAAGTTTACCTGAGCATTGATAACTGACACATGCTACTCACCCGGAGAGCATTGCTCGAATTTGCATGTCGACAACTGCACCCGCTGCACCCGACTCACTTTATCTCTTTGAACGACGCTGGCTGCTCTGAGCCAATGCTCGTGTTTTTATCATCATTTATGTATTATTGTACCCTGGTTTTCGTTCAGGTTGTTCTTTGTGTAAATAACAAGCCAGTCCTTTGTTCTGGCGATGTGTGTACATGCTACGTGTGCTACGTCTCTTCATCTCTCTATCTTTCCTGATATTAATGCTGCAATTGTCTTTCTGGTTCCTTCCTCAAGCTGTTGGTAATTTTTTTAGCATTCCTTTCTGTTGATATTTTCACGCATGAAATTTACATTGTACTTTTTACATAATACTTATTTTAATTTGTTTCTCTATATGTAAATTAGTTCATCTCGAGGCTTTCCCCTAAACTCGGCAAAACCGGAATAATTACCGAACGGAATATTACCTCATCCTCGGGAGAAGCGGAAATATTTACCTCATCCTCGTTTGCCCCATAAACGAGCTGGAGGAAACAATTAGCCCTGACGAGGACTTGATATAGGCTCACTCCAGTAATATCCAAATGTGTCCTATACCTTCGACTTGCCAAACTTCTTTACGGCCTAATGAAACGACGCTCTGGTTTAGACTATTATTTTTCGGTTCCTGGGGAGTGCGATGGTTTCAGGAGTTAGTCTCTTTTGGGCTCGTCTTAGGAATTTCAATTGGTTACACGATGCTTGAAGCCGAGCAAGTTTGTACTCCGCACTCGCAAGCCCCTTTGCTATGCTCGTACACGCCATTGAGGAAGGGGCTGAGAAGTGTGACATGCTCCCACACAAGAGCTACAGGCTTCAGGAAACTCCATATCAGATCTCCAGTGCGCCAAGTCTGATCGTCGAATGAACGGTGATTAGATTTCTGTATGATGTAACTCCTGCTTGCGTCTTGCTATTCTTCCCTCTTGAGTCACGCACCGTTCAGATACTCTTATGTTATCAGCTGGGTCAGTAGACGACAAATTATCGTTTTGTAACATTTTTGCATCATGCCAAAGCAGAGCTGCTCTACGTAAGGATTCATTGCCGTAAAACATTGTGTATTTCACCGTCCATTCTTGCTCGCGGTGGCACAGCGGTTAAGGGATCGGACTTGTAAGTTGGAGTCGCGGGTTCGTATCCCGGCGCTGGCGCTGCGATTTTCCCCGTTGGGTATAAGGGAAAGCTCAAGCACAATACCCCACTCGACCCAGGTGTCGGAAATGGGTACCGGCTTTACGGGGGAACCGTCATGGTGTCCTATATATAGTGTTAGTTATAAGACATTTGAAAAACCAATGCTTAAGATCATTTGTATCAGGCTTGATTGGAAATAAAGCATCCCAAAGATGCCGATGTTTGTTTGTTTTGTTTGCTTCCTTATCACAGAGACTATCCAGTGACTAACGTCCCATTCAGTGAGACATGATGAGAGAAAAAATATCGGATGAAGGCTAATTTGTGGACAGGATTTTTTCTAACGGATCTTTGTGCTTTTTGAATTATTATGAGCACGTTTCACAGATCACGCACGTATGGATAAATATCAAGTTCGTCTAATTTCATAAGATATTGTGTCTTTTGGATGTAAATTGTACGTGTATTTGTTTTTGGCTTTACACGACGGCCACTTTTTTATTATGTCTTGACTGCATTCGCAAAAAATAAAATTCCAGTTGTTGGTGTCTGTAGGCTCATGACAAGAGCTATCGCTGCGATGGTTCTTAGAAATATTTGTCAGAAATATTCTACCAGAAGGAATATACAGTAAGGACAGCGTCTGTTCTCGTTAGTAGGCACGAGTACCTACATCGGTGGCCATAACCATGGAACAATTTTTAACAATTGGAATTTCTTAAACATGAGGAGTTCGATTTCACGGAAATTCTCACACATTAATTGTAGTTATTGTCCCTCATAATGAGCTGCATAATTTTTAGGTGTTTTCAAAGAGTGAAATATAGTTTGGCGCCAATCTATTTTAATGTTGAAAAACACGTGGCTAAAAGTCACGGACTGCCAAAAAAAACTTGACTTGAATTACTTTTACTTACTTCTACTTCCACCTTTTCAATGGTAGAAAGAATGTTTAAATGTAATATTTAGTGAACAAACACTCTTTTTCATTACAGATTTAGCCTTCAGGGGGCAAAAGATAAGCTATAGGCTCAAGTTAGTTAGATTTATCGCTCATAAGCTGAAGAGACCAGCGCGCTCGGGAGAGATATTGTTAGGCTGCCTTAGCTATGGCCAGGCCTTCGCGACTTCTATTTTTCGCGCCCACTTTGCTTTTTTCAACTTTTTTACTTTCGGCGGAATCCATTCTATGTCTTTTGATTTATCTTTCTAACTCGTTGTTTCTATGCTCAGGATTTCCTGTGTGGGAACACACCTCGTGCATTGATTTCACGTTTTCTTCAGTCCATTCTGAATGATCTCTTGGCTCTCCTCAGCGAAAACGTCTTATCAATGGAAACGAGCCTTAAACTAACTACTGTAGCACTACACTATCACAGTTGTACACACCTGCATCAAGAATGTGCAGGCTGAAAACATTCTCCGGGAAGAATTTTCCCATTTTCTTGAGATTTATGCCATAAATCGTCTATTTATTGGATCCTTCGCCATCTCACTCGTTCTCTTAAGCGTGTCAAAGGTTCTTAATGAAATTTAAATTCGGGGTTGGGGATGGGCAATCCACAATTTCAAAAATTTTGCTTTTTCGAATAGCACATGACCAACTTAGCCTTTTGACGTGTAACATTATCGTACAGGAAAATGGGATTTTCACACGTTGAATTTTGGTGTAGTTCTTTGGCTGGGAAACATCCCAAACACCATGTCATGACACTACCATCATAAAACGTAACTATTTTTTAATCCACTTGATCTCCAATCTTTCACCAGCGCTCCTTAAAAACGTTTTTTACATTTCCAGTCAAATAAATCCAATTTAGTTTCATAGTTAAAAAATACGTTAAAACACTTTTCGTGTGACAAAAAATTTTTTTTAAGCCTATCTCAGTGGTCAATTCTTTTTGCACACAAGAGAGTGTGGTTCGCACCTTCCTCAGTGAAGGTGCGAACAAACCAACAAACGTCTGTGAACATTTTTTTGGACAAATTAATGTCGTTGGAAGTATTAACTTCTCTCGGAATACTTGCTGCAAATTTGAGTCTATTTCTAAAAGACCATCATCCTATGGTTGTATCCTTCTTGGGCGATGTTTTCTCGGTCGCCTCCCTTCTTGGAGGTTGATACTCGTTCTGTGACCTTGTACAGCCATCGAGTTTCCCCAGCAACGCTCTGGTCGAGGTACCTTCACAACCTCAGCTGACTTCATAATACTTCTAAGCCTTGTCTGCTCTGCCATTAATTTTGTCTACTGAGCGAAATTATTCGTTTTTAAGGTATCAATATTGCGACACTCAGCTATGATGTGAGATAATGCAATGTTTACAAAGTGAAATTGTAAACTTATTCCTAACTGTGTCTATGAAGAAAATAGGATAATAAGTTATATTTCTAAAAAAAAGCTAACTTGTAAACCGTTCCTGACATCCATAGATTTTTCAACATTGAGTTCGATGTGCTCCTACTTTTTTTATCCTCTTAATATAACTGAAACTGATACATTTTATTAAGAGGGACAGTAACTATTGAGTTTGAGTATCTCGGTTAAGTCTCACTCGTTGAATTAATAAATCCCAGTTTTCAAAACAGTCTCATAATTTTAGCTCCTAGTGTACTGGTGTTTTCTCATCAAAGTTCATGTATATAACATCTACCGCCAGGCCAACAAACTTGTCGCGCATTACGAGCCGAGCGAGAACACTCGTACTCTTCTTTCCTTCCCTTCGTTACTTTTCTCGTGAGGGCGCCCGAGTTCTCGAGAAAACAGTTGCACACGAATACTAACTTTTTTATTACTTCTATCGTCAGCACACTGTGTCCTTGGAATGCCGAAGACTCCGCTATGAGAATGACTTGCGTGTCTTGGCAGTGCAAATTAATCTAATCTGTTGTACGTGTGGAGGAAGAAGTGGATACGACGTCAGGGCTTGCGAGCCGCGAGTACTGATGCTTGTAATATGTGCACTCCTGCCTGATAACGGCGTCTGCTGGACACGCCGTCCTGCTATTCTTGAATCAGTTGCATTATGTTATATCTCTACGCTCACTTTCACTGTTGACTCACTCTTGTCTCGTCTCCTTGCAGGATCCAATGGTATGCTGCCTGGTAGAGTATGTTTGTACATAGAAGAACCAAACCGGTTCAAGTTCTGCTAACGTTCGCTCGCC
Source organism: Morinoia aosen (assembly GCA_030386875.1). NCBI lineage: Eukaryota > Metazoa > Arthropoda > Malacostraca > Amphipoda > Talitridae > Morinoia > Morinoia aosen. Next base: position 45,458,842 of record CM059559.1, read on the forward strand.
TATGCTGCTCAAACAGAATGATGTCATGCTATGGCTAATTTAAACTAATATTTTGCCAGCTGTTGTATTAATCTTAATTTGAGGGAGTTTGATTTCATGCTATCCTTAAATTACTAACATTGTGCTATTTTTTCTGTTGATTAACCGGCCTGTGCCGTAAAAGAGGCCACCAAAAGTTGGGAAAAAGTTACAGAAACTTGAATTTTTTATTGTGGTTTGAATTTCATGGGAGCTTGGAATGTTTGCATCTACTAAGAGGCTAAAAATGATGTGTATGGCTCTTATGAAGACAGACACATTCGATTCGATGTTGATTCGTAATTATAAATTGTAGATGTTCCACATCGTCTGATAGTGCACGAGTGAAATGGTTTCTGCGGCCTTGATTTCTTTTGATTTTTTGGTGACTGGTGATCTTTTCTGCTCCACTGTACTTTTTTCCCATCCAAGCTCGTCAGCTTAGTAGGAACTGTGAACATTTGCTTGGAAGTTACGTACATGCAGAGATGGTCGTGCTCGAGAGGGCACAGAAACACAGGGAAGAAGACACATCAAACCAGTCTCCATTGTATGGGTACGGCCGCTGGTGGTTCACACGCAGCGCGAATCCGACGTACGGTGGAGCAAAAGTCTCAAACATTACTGATTTCAAAATGGAAATGTTGAGAAACCCAGAATTGTCATTTGAATTATATACAAGACTAAAGCTTCGATATGCACAACTTTTCCAATACTAACTACGTTCATGATTTATTTAAAAGTAACGGTAAAATGTTTGAGGTATAAAACAATCACATCTTAAACTAATCTAGAGGGAAATTTCACATAAAATCCTTTTCTTTGGTAAGCTCTCAACTGCTAAAATTATACACTTATTTTAACCTTTTTATTCACAATGAGTGACTCGCTGGGTGTGAGGGAAACTGCCGTCTCGTCTGCACTTTGTAACCAGAATTGCTTGAGCATTTGATTCAATGTTCAGTTTATTCAGATAAATTAACTCGACCAGTTTTTATTTCAGTGTTCAGTGGGACTCGAAAGGTGACAATAATTCAATTATTAATAATTAACCCTTACTTAACATAATTCTTTGAAATAGATTTGGTTTAATTTTTTTTCGTTTTTAAATGCCTCTCTTCTTTCGACAATACACAAGCAACTTGTTTTTTGAAAGGGTTCTAAGCAGTTTCTGCAGATGGTAGTATGAGCAATTTCTTCAGATTTTCGTTCGCTCAGAATCCCCTCATCTCTATGTACGTTGAATTCAGAGTTCATAACTCGAAAAACCTCACCTTGAGTTATGCTTTGGGAAATTAAACCGGTGAGTGCGCATTTTGTTCAGATGGGTAGCGGGCTTATCGAATGCTACTCAGGCTTTGCGGAGCTGCTTTCTAACGTGTGGTGGAGTGCGGGGCGTGCAGCGTTGTGTGTTGCCTTAAACCCTAACTGAGGTGTGTTGTTGTGGTGTGCCTTGCTTGTCACCTACGGGGACCTAATTTACCCTCGAGTGACACGTGTTATGAGCAGTCCTCAAGCAGAGATGTGCTCGTCGCAGAGACTATGTAAGTCCTCCCATTTATCGTGACTTTCTTCCAGTCAATGATACGTTTGCCTCGTCTTTTATATAAAGTCGATACGTAGCTAAATTAATAGTATCTGTATTACTTATGTTGCCCCCTTCGTGTCCCGTGACTGTCTCGGAGCTGCTCAAGTAAATCCTGCTATTTTGACTTTTGCGAGCCTTAGATGTCGGAGTGGACTCGTTCAAAGACACAAGGTGAATAAGGGCGCTTGTGACGGACGTCATCCTGCCGACAATTCTTACTAAGCAGTTCATGACATCGAGCAGCTCTTGACTCCAGCATCCCTACTTGTGCATACAGGAAAAACTTCAGTTTTACAAATGTTTGTGACGGTTTCATCCAGTTGGGGACCCTGACAAATATTCGGATGGTGTTTGTTCTGGATCTACTTATACCTTATAGTTTTTACTGAGTATGACAGTCATTATAAATCACATTTCCTACCTCATAACAGACCCTGACCCTGCGTAAAAGGATTCATGGCGTACAGCTCCTATGCCTATTTACATTTGCTCTTCGTGTGCATCACTACTGGTCACCTGCCTTCCACGACTGCTGCTCCTCTCAATCATTACCGTCTTCATTTTAATTTTTATCTAGGACCTCATTTTTGCTTTTTTGCTCAAGCCAAAGTAGCAATCAACGGTCATGCTCTTCTGGAAGCAAATATTGCGTGGTAAAACTTTTTTCCCTTTCTCCAGACTTCACTTTTCTTTTTTTCAAGAGGGGTTTTTCTTTTTTTACCTATACTTTCATTTTTGAACGCTCTCCCCATTTTATCGTATATTTATTCAGAACGTCTTCTGTGCGCTTCACTGTGAGCTCCCTCTGTTGCTATCCGATTAATTTAACAAAGAAAATTTCTAACCAAACATTTATACTTAAATTTTCTCTCAAAACGCCTAACCCATTATTCTCAAAGTTTCTCGCAACCCTGAGCATTACTCAATAACATCTTGCCGGACCACTTGCTGCTTGGTTAAGTTCTCTCTTGTCTCCGCAGTTCGTGTACAAGGATGTGAAGATCAGCAGCCGCATGGTGGCGAGGGTTGCTCGTCTCCCTCAGAGAGTCAGCCCCGACTTCCTCAAGGTAAGGTCATCGAGCATGAGGACATTTACGGTTTACTTCTTGCTGTCTACAGTCAGACGCTATAATTTACATACTTAGATAAACTCAGGCGTTTACGAATTTGAACTCCACATCACAAATGCCCGAAGGCACCAATCGCACCATTCTGACTTACAACTAATGTTCGCCAAGCAGAATTGCTACAAGGTTGTTGCGGTACGTTTCCTACTTTTTCCTCCTCCGATTATAATATTCATGTAACTATTCGTACATGTTCTTTGATAGCTGATGGGTACACTGATGTAAACAGACTGAGCATTGAAAGCTGCAATTCACGAACTGAGGGGAGTTCACGTTTGTTGTTAAAAGCATCCTTTCTACACTCGCCTGTAGCTGCCTTATTGGTAGCTTTATTATCGCTCAACTAGGTTACTTGTCTTAACTAGGTTATAAGGCTGAATTAGGTCTTAACTAACTTAAATTTTACCGATTTTCAAGAAGGCTTTTATAACGTAAACTTTTATGATTTTTATAAGAACAATTTCAATTTTAATACATTCCTAGTAATGCTCGTTAGAATTTTTTATTCATATATGAAGAATTTTTCATTTATTTATTCACATAATTCTTCGCTTGTTATATTTTTTCGTATGTATTAACTTTCACGTGTTTTTCGATGTTTTGTTTATTTTGATATAATTTATATTTTTAGAGCATTTTCAATAGGTGTTTTCGATTAAGGATGTCGAAGAGAGTTTCGACGCCCAAAAAGGTAGTAGTCGTCACATTCTCACTCTCGTTCGTCAAAACAATTTGAACGTTCTTATATAGACACGCTTGTTTGTGAAAAGTTAACAAAGCTTATTGAAATTCAGGTCATTAACTCTATTTGAACTTCATTAATTAGGTTTATTTAACCATAATTTTTCAAGTTATACTTAAGTGAATCGTCGAGCCCTGTGAAGTATGGATCCTGAACTATACTTACAGATAGGCGCAGTAGGAAAAATGCTTTATATGCTGGCAAACGTTAAAATTATTTTATGCCAATGCTTCTCTTCAAGGATTGATTGCTTCATATTTTTTTGATGGCTTCATGTTCGGTTTAATAACTTCGTTCTCCGGTTTTATGACTTCAAATTTTGGCTTCAAGATCAGATGTGTTTTCGAACGCCATATTTTGACTTTATAACTTCGCGTACTTCCCATAGCTTCTTGTTTTAGTTTTACAGCTTCATTGTTTCTTTTAATAGCTTCATTCTTTGGTTTTGTCTTGTTTTTCTCTACAGCTTCATAATCTGATATTACGGGTTTACATTGCTGTTTCATTTTACTTAACACTATATATTTCATTTCATGTTTTCAATGTCACTGTACCGTTGTTTTGTCCCTGCTTGATTGCACCACGTAACTTTTGCGCTTGTTTATGCGCGCGCAGGTGCGGAGTCTGAGTGTGAGCACCCCCGTGTCTCCCGCCGTGTCCCTGGACGCCCCGCCTCCCATCCCCTGGTGGATCATCGTGCTGGCCTGCCTCCTGGGCCTCGCTATCCTGCTCATCATCATCCTCATACTCTGGCGGGTGCGTCTCCTCAAACATAAGAGCTCGCCAGTTCCCTGCTGTGTACCTGAGCTGTTATTTCTGCTCTGCGACGCTCGCACTTTAGAATCATATTAGCGATGTGTGTTAATTTAGCCTATATTTTGAGAATCATTCTAAATCACATCGTTCATAGAAACGGGATTGAGTGTTTAAAACTTTTTTCTCTTGTTCCTCGAGAATATTTCATGAAGTAATATCTTGGTTAGTTTCCGTATGCCATCTACTGCCCGTTTTTCCTCTTTCTCATGTTACGTTTTCTTGCTGCAAAAATGCCTGCAGTTTTAGGTGAGTCTTTGATCACATGATCATTATGTTCTTAAAGATTTTATTGGCATCGCTTCCGTAGCGCTAGTTGTATCCAGAATCCCCATATGCAGCCAGGTGATAATTTCTCTAAAGCTGTCATACACTTATTTTTTTCAATTTTCCCCGAATAAAGTTTAGAGCTCCTATTTCGTTCTTTAGTTTCACGCGGCACTTTTCACCGCGATGCCATTACTTGTAAATCTTTTAAGACCCGCGCCTGATAGTCTAGGACTCCCCATTGGCTATTTTTCTCGAAAGAAGCTTTAATATTTACCACCATGTTCCACAGCTGGGCTTCTTCAAGCGACGCCGACCTCAGAACTATCAGTAGCGGGCACCCTCTTCGCTCTTCTTCTAGTTCGTACGTCTCTCATTTACCGTTTCTGCTTCCTCTAAAGAAGGGCTGAGTTGAGCGTGAGGCTAACCTGACCATCAGCTCACGCGATGGGCACCTGAGCGTTTGCTTGGACTAGCAGATAAAAGCGAGAAACACGCTTGCTTCTTTTGCCTTCTTATGCTAACTCACATTTAAAAGTGAACCTTTATTTTCATAATACTCTGTTTTGTTTTTCAAAGTCGTCTATTCATTTTTGCTTACTTATTTGCTATCAGGTGGAAATAACATTCAATATCAACGATTGTTTCCCCACAAATTTAGCTACCTATACCTCCCAAAAAACCTTATTTCTTTCTCCCGAAACCCAACATATCTAGCCAATATTCAGGGTTTCCTTAAACTGCATAAACATTGACTACACTTGCAATTGGGGCCATGGAAGTCATTAACTTACTTTTTAACTTACACTACGTGCCTCACAGAACATTTCTGAATCATTTTATTGATGCGATATCTTACCCCCCGCCACGTCCGCACCGCCGAACTGGACCGGGCCATTTAGGCGCTCGCTTTTAATCGCATCAGTTCAAGCATATACAGTACAAATCTAATACAATCCTCGTAAATATTTCAATTTGAATTTTATGCGTACCTCTCAATTATCAGAAAGTTAAATTGAGACATGAAACAGCGAGTATTTTAACGGAATCCATCTTAACGATTAATCACCCGCAACCCAACCTTCAGTTTACGTTTATGTCATGTTCTCACTCATCATGAAATTCTTCGTGAGTTTTCAAGTTTTCCATCGTCAGTTTTCCTCTCTGTTATAATTTTCAGGTCTAATTAATGTAGATTTACATTGACAGCCCATGTCATTTTTCAGTGATTTTGAATTGCTTCATGCATTATAATGACATTTGAGAGCAGTAAGGGCTGAAAACTTCTCATTTTCTGAGTTACTGTAGTGTTTGGATTCGGTCAAATTTATTAACGTGTAGGTCTCTAATCACTAGCCTTTGAAGCAGGTCCTGAAAGGGATACCTAGAAAATCATTCAGTAACAAAGTAGTGTGATAGATACAATATCTAGTTTGAGCTTGATCTATAAAATGAACCTACTTCTTTCAATATGTTGCTCTCAACCATGAAACGCAAGCTCCAAGATGGTTAGAAGTTAAAATTTGTTCAATGTACGAATTTCTCTTTACATTTGTACCCCAAAGATACGGAGATTTCTCTTTTGGAAATGGCAGCCTGGACCAAGACCGAAGCGAATTTTTGACATGAACAAACTATTCCATCAGAGTCTGCGTAGTTTACTGGGGACTTTCCCCATCACGCTGCTATTCTGTCTGTGGACCTTCTTCTCGACAGTAAAATCTTTTGCTCTTGAAATTACAGTACCATCTGGGAACGTTCCTTCCTTGAACGCATTCGGATTTTTTGACTCAAGCTATTTGCTTATTCTTTTGTTGGCGTATTGGCACTTGTGCATCTTGAATAGCCACGGTTGCCATTTTTTCCAAGGTTTCTCTCATTTATTTAATGCCGTTTTCTTTGCTGCCTTCTGTACTGACCTCTTTGAGTTTCGGCTGACCCTCGCTTTGATAATCTTAACGGTGCTATAAATAAACATGTGATCACTTCCAGCACGTTCTAAAGCACTTCCAACTTCTTTGAACCGATGCTTAGTGTGATAAATCGCAGATGTTGGTGGCAACAATCATTTGCGCGTTGACTTTATCTTATTTGTAGCGTTGACTTTATCTTACTCGCGTGATATAAGTTCAACAATAGTTCTACGTTAATCTCGCTTGACTAAATATACGAAACATTAATTAATAGTAGCGCGTTTAACAGAATACAAATTTTTTAGACTTTCCTATCATTTTCGAAGCTTCACATTAACAATAATGAGGTTTTAACTGTACTACATCAACATTTAAAAACCAGTGTGCACGGCCCGCCAAAAATGACAGGATTCAATACCTTTCTTGAACAAACTTTCCAGACGTGGATGACTAACAAAAATATATATCCTAACAGTACTCGTGATAAAGAATATTATTGTACTCTCGCACTGGTGAAACTCGTATCACAGATACGGTCATTATAACTATCGCTATGAGTGTGACAGAGAAATGGAAGGAGCGGACTCTAAATAAATAAACCAAGGGTATTATTAGGTAGTAGCAGGACCCGTGGAAATTCCACTGACAATGTCATCGTTGAGCTAAGTGGACCCGTGGAAAAATTCCGTCAACATTACTTACCTATCCTAACCTATCATGTCCTAACCGAATCTATCCTGATAAAATGTGAAACATATCAATGCATGTAAGGCCATCTTTCAATACACTGAGGAATTCGGTATCCATAATACCGCAAACTCAGACATCCTATGTTTCTTGAGAAGCGGACACCAAACAGATATATAAATAAACACACAGCGGGTATTATTAGGTTAGATAGTTTCAGAAACCTAGCTTTACATGAGTACCTGTGCACATGCACTGATTTCTGACGTCGCGCTGCAGCAGGTAAAATAGTATCAAAGAATATTCCCTTATTATAAGGGGAAATTAATACCAGACGCTCTTCTAAGTCGTATCAGGTCAACATTTTTCCTTTTTTTTCTTTAAGTTACAATATTTAGCAATGAATATTTGAACATTGCTTACCATCAACAATTTAACCCTTCCACTGTTGAGCTCGTGTATCCATTATAACTCTTTAATTGTGTTCGGGTCAGAAAACAAGAGCGTCGGGACCTCGAGGTCGTGTTAGCCAAGCTTGCATCATTTTTTGGTCTTGATTTTTTGTTTCTCGCCATCACTCAGAATCTTCAGTAGCAATGGACGTCATGTGAAAATAAAAATAGCGTAATATGAATATGAGGCATCTGAAGGCTATGCACCAGAGGAATTGTTCTTAAACGTACCCTCGGGAAGCTCACATTCAGGAGACGTATTGAATGCATGACCCCCTAAAGCAGAGGCTGTTTTGATAGTACTTACCCAAGTCTCTGTACGATAATTTCGAGCTTTAGTTTTCCTCTATGGGAGTAGTGAGCTAGCTTTTCTGGAAGAGGGCGACAACTAATGTATAGGGTGACAAGGCCAAGGAGCATACATTTTTAAATATGGCAGTCCGCTGCAAAACAATAAAACATTTATACAGAATGAATAATGAAAAATGAATTAAGAATCAAGCAAAAGAAAAGTGTTTCTATGCTATCTACAGGCCGCGCTCTGCGAACGTCTGCTCTATGGTAACTTTTGCTCCACCACAGAATCAGCATCATTGGATGTAGGAGACTTTTGAGGGCTTAGTGTTACAGATTGATGGTTCATATTTTTTAAACCTCTTTCACTATCGTCAAATGGCTAGAGATCAATGACATGTTTTAGTGTTTATGGCGTCTGTCTGATAATATTTGGAAAATAGTTATAATGTGCATGTAAACACAAGTATAAATGAAAATTGAAGTGTGAAATCTAAACTTGACGATTAGGCGCAAATAAATAAGCAAGTCTGATTGTCAAATTCCAATATCCTACTTCAGTTTTCATTTATATTTGGTTTTACCTGCACGTTATAACTGACTAGTCCACCCCTCTTTATTTGAAATAAAAAAGAGGGTGAAATGAGAGAAAACCCGTAAGAAATTGAAAAATACAATCTCTCGAGAGTTGATGAGGCCGCGTGAACACGGCCCCTCAAAATATATAGGGCTGGAACTTGTATCACAGATACGCTCATCGCACACTGCAGGCTGGCTTCGGACAGACAGACGGACGGACGGACGCGGCTCTTATTATAGTAGAGATTTTCCTTATGTTGATCGAGTAGGTACCAACGAATTAGTGACATAAAATGGCTGAAAATAAAAACAACTGATATCCCACTCGCACGTACGGTGTGAAGTACCGTCCATGTGTTGTTTAGGTTAGTTTTGACGATTTATTCCTGTTAACAAGCATGTAAATATTTTCACACCATTGCAACTATCGATAAAATACAAAGCTGCAATCAGTTTTGTTGCCACGCCGATGTCCTTTACCGGTGCTATCAATGTAGAAGTTTGCTATGGCGGAACTGTATAATTGACTCTTTCCTCTCCTTCATCACTCCACAAATCCTCGTTTTCTGTTTTCCCCTCACGAGTTGCCCTGAAATGCAGCAGCAACGCAAACATCGCAAGCACGCGGCACTTGCAGCTTGACTATCACTCTCGGAGCTATTCTTCCTTCCGCTAAACTCAACTCACATCTATATCGTCACATTCTACCATATGCCGTCAGAGACTGTAACATGTACCGTCAAAGACAGTACTTTAGTACTGGCATATTGCACTTACAGTCTCTTGGTTCAATGTTTGTGACGCGCTGATACGTTTTGATTTTGTACGAATTATTTTGTTTTACAGCTAACAAAAACTTGGAGTTGAGTTTGAGTTGTTGCATTGATCGTGAATGTTAATGGGCAGAAAGTAGACATTGGTTTTTTCACCTTTCCTTTGGTCGTTTGGTAATGAACTCTCGTTGCTCAATTTTTATTTCCCTCATAAATTGTTACTGTTTCTGTTTTTGAGTGTTCCGCTACATCGTCTGTCTACAACAAGTTTTATTGGTTAAAGGCCGTGAGTTGTAAATTATTCTCGGTTGTCCGCAACATCACGATGTGAAGCCATGTCTCAGTCTCTTAAAAGCGTTGCTGTAGATTGTGTAGACATAATTTGTGTATATAACAGAACCTGGGGGAATAATGTAGTAAATGCTGCATTTAAATTGTATATTAATCGCAAGTTATTTTCATTTCAGTGCGGCTACTTCAAACGAAAAAGACCAGAGAAGGAAGCAGCTGATGAAGCCTCGAGACCGTTACACTCCAACGTCCGTTCTAACGGTCATCCGACGAACAGTAACGGTCGAGGGAACATATCGAAAGGACGAAATGGTCACGGTTCTTTTGCTAAACCTTTCTTACCAGGCGATGAAGCTCTTTGATATGCCTGGACAAGTCTCTCATTTAGCTTGCAACATTCTGTGTTTTTGTGAAATGACTCTGACAGCTGCAGGAGTATGACGCTGTCACAATGAAAAGAATTTGAAATATTGGATCTATAACTCGCGAAGTACAGAAATTGAAATTTAGTATTTATGCCAACATTCATTTTCCAACCCACCCTTTAATGCGTCTTTGAAACTCGGCATCTACCCCTACTCGGGCACAGAGAAAATATTTATATTTTAGTGCCTCTCGTGGCAAGAGTAAAACTCAGCGTTCCCGAGCGTGGAAGAGCGTGGAAGATGGCGAGCTGTTAGCTCCTGTTGACGCAAGGATGGGGCTTCTTAGAAATATCTCGAGCCACTTACTATACATTTGGTACTTTTGGTAGCCAGGGCTTAAATAGATGCCTTACATCACTCTTCTGTTTCGTCGGAGTGGGTTGGCGAGTTACTTCATAAACTCCTGCACGAAGACAACCGCCTTTACGTCGGGTTTCTTCCTAGTGCTTCGTCAATCAAGCTCTCAGTTTAATTGTTCTAATGATTCCTCCCTTCAGTAGTTGTTTCGTTGAAATGAGGAAAGCAAAAATCTGCTCCTATTGCTGTGAATTTATGTTGGCTTTCGCGACTGAAAACTTAATGTGATCATGAACTAATCTAGAACTTGCAAAACTAACGAGTAGTAGGTGCTCGTGCCATGCGTATTATGTATATTGTGTGTTCTCATGGTCGGCCCTTGGATACACTTAATTGCCGCCACTGTGTGACTTGTGAATGTGCCTTACAACAGCTTCGTACTTAGATTCTCTTCTAACCCTAAAATTATGAATAAGAAGAGCATCTATCAATGATCTACAAAGGCATAGATTCATGAATAGTTTTAAACACATCATTGGTGTAATGACCTCATTTTATACACTCGTTCTTATTTTTTCCTAAACAAAGGTTCGTGTTTAGCTGATCTGTAAGGCAAGTAGCTCAACCAGCTCGTGGAAACTCCATCTACTCGATTTTATATTGGAAAAAGTTCAAGTTTTAATTTCATTGTCCGCCATCGGATTTGAGCCACTCGCCCTCGAGGTCTCCGCTTCTAGACCGCCTCTCATCCAGCCCTCTTCTGGCGTGTTCTGCGTCTCCGCATCGAACACAAAAACCATTCTCATAGTTAAAAATTTGCTTCAGTAACCTAAAACTTGGATTCAGTGATGAGAGCATCTTCCCAACGCAAAGACTGAAGCTTTCCCTTCTAGGGTAAAAATTTATCGACATTCTATACATTGTTCTCAATTTTTATATATGGTTAATTTATGTCATTCACTACCAAATTCCTTTTATTACGTGATTTTCATAAATTTGAATGCTATTTTGCCCAATGCTTTGCTCTACGTATTCTTAAGATCTTTGGTGCTTTAATAATAGCTGATGTTGACATTTTTGTTGAGTTTCGTGGGTGTTACAGAGGCTCTCATTTCGTAGCTTTAGCAACATTCTATATTTAGTGATCCCAATGTTCTATTGTAAATAATTAGCATTGCAAAAAGTAATTGTAGAATCACTGAATTTTTTTATGCCCCAGCTAACGATAACTTGCTTGTTTCATAACCATATAACTTAACGGCTTGAATAAATGTGTAATGAATTCTCCCTTGAATTTGGCACCACCTGCGTGGACCATTTGATTTAAATAAATGTTTCAATTTCTTCATCTATATCTAGTATAACAGAGCAAATTATTCATATGCGTTCATACTTCGGTGTTGGTTAATGTTCAACGTCTGAACTCGTCGTCGCTTACATCTCAATAGTGATGAGACAGTCGTTTTTCACCCCTGCCCTGCCTCCACGCCCGCTTTGCCTTCTACGTCCTTCATGTGTACGCGGCAAATTAGACAAGAGAGAGTCCCCAATCCACTGAGCATAACTTGACACTAGGCAGCTCCTGACAGTGTGACTGACATTGGATCAATATCACAACCCGATGGAAAAGGGCTACCAATACACTGCTTCCACGGAAACCGTGTATAGGCTGTCGTCTTACTCTCACTGCCGGGTGCGCTCCAAAAAATTACTGCCTCTCTCGACTGAACCTAAACAGATGAGTAACTTTTACACCACCCTAATTACTTATAGAACTCACTTTTGTGTATTTGATCTTTATTACATGGCCATGAAGTTTTCAATGGCTAAATCCCACTAAACCGGAGGTTTTGAACCTGTTATATCATACAAAGTCAGTTCAAACACGTGGGGGCAATCATTGTAATGGCTAACCATGAGGTTTGAACACGATTGGTTGTTCTTAGTTTGCGATACATTTTTTTCACTTACAAGGCAAAGCCCCAAAAATTGGCTATAACAGCAGGGCGTCAGATTCGGAAATTACTGGAAAGTCGGTACAGCTGTCTGGTAGGATTAAAGAAATTCGTTATACTTTTTGCCTTCATATGACCTAATGAAATTCGATGGTTGGCCATTTGACTTGAGTGTTGGGTACGATACAATGCTTGGCATCACTCTTTGTTGGTTTAAAACTTAACAAGTTACGTAAAATAGTCCAAAGTCGTGTGCACGTCGAGGTTTAGCAAATAAAATGGAATCGCACTGTAAAGGATCAAGAAAAAGTACCGTTTCAAAATCTTATTTGCTTCTGCGAGAAAGTTTATCAAGAATTATACATGGTGCGGTGCTTTGCACTTGGCGGCAATGATACGAGCTGGGAGCAGGCTACACGAACAGCCAAATCACCCCCCAGGCCCGCCGCTCGCCGTTCCAACTCAAATTACAACTAAGAATCGAGTCGGAACTTTGCGCTTGGCGGCAAATGGTACTAGTTGGGGGGCAGGCTACACGAGCAGCCACCTCACTGCCCAGGCCCGCCGCTCGCCGCTCCTTCCTCGAGTCCCCAAGCCCTGAAACAAAGAATGATAGTAAACATACAGGCACTTGATCTTTAATTGACTGAAAAGGAATTAACGTAATTAAATTTAGTTGGTTTGATGAGCCACCATCAAACGCGATCCATCAATATATTGCTCAGAATAATGTGTGATAATGGTTCGAGTCCCAAAGGAAATCTCCATAATATAAATGGCAGGGGTTCGGAAACTTTAGGGGTTTGGCTAGTCCGGCAAGCTTCCTCACCTCAAGGCAGAACGCCACGAAGTGTAGATCCCCTGGTAGTGGATTTACGTCCGCCTGTCCCCCGTCTGGTGTGTGGAGCAGCGCGGAAGCCGAGCTCCTCCAGCAGGTAAGTAATACCTATGGTGCTTCCAGTAGATTACGTAGAATATAGTTTGAAATGCGCAGTTGGCGTCGATGGCTGTGCGAGATCGGAGCTCTGTGAAAAGTCTGATTATTTGGTGCTAACGCACGCTCGAGTATACATACTTCTCATCGATCGTCAGTCACCAAGAAAGACGGAAACTGCCGGGCCAAGAAATAGTTTCCTACATCCTGCCCTTTATACCATGAAAATAAAGTAACTAACCTGATGTTCTTAAATCTATCTTAAATCTAATAGGCGAGCTGGCAGAATAAAATAAACAGTGCAGCACGCCGAACTAAGGCTAGAAATTCGTACAAGGTTTCCAATATTGTTTGTTGAAGTAAAGCTGAATTAATCATGGTTTTACTGAATTACAAATTACTTAAATATTAAAACTAGGAATATTATTACCAAAATTGAGGATTTGGGTGATTCGCAATGATTCATTAATATCATAACGTAATAATTGAAATAAATCCATAGGAATGATATACTTCTCAGAAAATCTTCTTTTCGGCGTATCAGTATCATGAAACAGCAGGATATTGCTACGTTGAAAAAACACAAAACACTGCTTTATTTTTTGCATCATTCTATCTTGTCATGAACGTAATATCTGCATTCAATCAATTAGTTTACATGTGAGATGATTCTCAAGATGGGGTATAGCGTTCTTTAAAATTTAGTCATACGACTTCGCCCTCATGGGAAGCCTTGCGAATACGACCTGGTTTATTTAATTATCTATGATGGAGTTGCATAGATCTTCCTAGTCTAATTAGTCGATTTGTTTTAGCTAGCGCTGTGTTGTGAAATCTCTCCACAGAAATATCTGACTTGATTTTTTGATTTCGGGGAGTGGTTTGTTGAATGTCACCGAGCATAAGTTTAGGCCCTCAAGATATACTTATATCCTTAATATGTAAGGTGCTTGGAAATGTGGTAGAAAGCAACAAATTATACATCTACTCCTAATTCGTAGGATCTTTTGTTTTATGTAGTGTTTCTTCGTTTATTGAGGGAATTACAAACTCAGGTAAAACCATGGGGATAAGTGAACAAATGTGTCTATAGGTCCGTCGACTTGTAGTTTACTTCAAAATTTAGAATACTTTCTCATACTTGTCTATTGCCATGAAATAGGCCAGCTTTGCTATCAGTGATTTTACTGTCAACTATAGTTGTCTCTTTAGCATTTTTTTGTACATATGTGAATAACTGTACAATGAGTAACTTATTCAAACTAATGTTAATAAAACGCTCACAAATTGAAGTGTTTGTTTTCAATTGATCCTTCTTCAACGGGCTTCATTTAGTAAATGTCTACTGCTTAAATTTCTAGCTCGACATAGAAAATAATTGAGAGTTAGCTCATTGTGACCGCAACGATGAGTGATGTTCTAAAGACGGTTTTTTTTCTAATCAAATTGATGCATAATACGCATTTAATTCAAATTAGGATACCATAAGAGTTGATCTGATCGATTCGGTGCAGGCCTGCGGCTTAATTTGATTCACTTCTTTCCAGTGCAATAATAAAAGAAAAACTAGCTCAGACTCTGCTGGAAGTCACATTTTTCCGCCCGAATAGCAAGCGCTTCAACCACGAGGACAGCATGCCAGTAAACTGGCGCTGACTATGTTCACAGGATATTTGAGACGAGATGCGAAACTATAACACTTGAGTAATGAAGGAGTTTTGTTCTTTGCTAACAATGAGAGGTTTCTTACGTGAATCCTCTTTTTGCTATTACGTAAAAATTCGAATAAATTGTGCTTAAAAGCAACCTCCGTTGAGCTTTTGAATCAACCTTTTTGTTAACAGGATTTTGTTTGCAAAACTTTCTTACTGTGGTGAATTCACGAAATTTTGAGAAAATGGCCGGTAAGACATAGATACATCAACTTAGATAAAAAGATGTTAAAATTCAACGAAACTATACGAATAACTCGCAATGATTTTTCGCTCCTCTGTTGGAACTGTAGGTCACTCTGTGCAAAATTGGAAGAGATACAATGTACTATAACTGAACTTAAGTATAACTTCGACGTGATTAGCTTCACCGAAAGCTGGCTAGATGGCTCAACTGAAGACATGGTTAGAATGGAAAATTATCACAGACACCACTCGCTACGCAATAACAAGCGGGGCGGAGGCATCAGTACGTACATATCTAAAGGCCCCCATACATTGGACGATATCAGGTCAGGCGTCAGGTGAAGTGTCAGTTTTTTGAAGTGTGTGAGGCCATTCAGTTCATGCGTCAGGCGACCTGAAGGGCACCTGAAGCGCATCAAACTTGCTTGATATTTTGTGGGCGGAGCATAGGTACATGAAGCCGTACCTGCAGTCTGTGGTAACGTTTCAGGTCAGGCGTCAGTTTGTCGCGGTTGTTGTCTGCTGTCAAGGTTGCCAGATTGCAATGCTAATAACGCAAGTCATGGTGGCATTTACTAGTGCAGTTGCAGTTTTTACTGACATGAAAACCTTCATCTGTAATTACTTTTCCAGAGAAATACACTTGATAAAAAATAGCGGCATGGTTACTTGTTCATGCTTTGATGTTCATATTATTATTATTATTATTATTATTCATAATATTGTATATATTACACATAATTACATTAGTATTTTATAAATTATATAATTCATTTGTATAAATTTGTATAAATTAATATTGTATAATGCTTGTGATTAAAATTTTTGTCTTCAGGTTAATATTGCGCGGACCGGCTAGCCATTTTTGAGAACCCATCTAAGATCCTTCGGGAATTACCCTGACAAAAAGAGTAATTTCTAAACTATAAGACGTACAATCTTAAAATTAGCACCAAATTAATGCGCGTGACGAGTACAACATATTTATGTAATTAAAAAAATTTTTACGCCCCTAGCGGGGGCAGGAAGCAGGGCTTTCGTGGCCCGTCAATGGTCGGCCGATTTTCTCTATAAGGCTCATTTTGATACGCTTATAATTCCTAAACTATTGCACCTAAAAACTTGAAATTGGTCTCATTATAAAGATCGATTCATTTTCCAACTCTGAGTGTATAATAAAACTGTCATACGCTACCTGGGGAGGCATGGATAGATGTTTCCCTACCCTATGGATGGTCGACCGATTTTCTCTATAAGGCTCATTTTGACACGGTTATAATTCCTGAACTATTGCACCTAAAAATTTGAAATTGATCTCATTATAAAGATCGATTTATTCTCCAGCTCTGAGTGTATAATGAAACTCTCATGCGCTCACTGGGGGATGACAGAGAGCAAGGTTCTCCTGGCCCCATAATCCGCGCTGGCGAATGCCGGGTGTACATAACTTATGACGCGCTGTCTCAATGTGGCGGTCATAATCTAGTCGTTTTAGGGTCCTGCCTATCGTGGCTTCGAAACCCCCAAGCTTTTTATCTATCTAGGTGAAGATTTTTTTCTCTGTTGTAGAATAATCATTTTCATCTTTCTTACTCATGTAGACTTTTT
Source organism: Morinoia aosen (assembly GCA_030386875.1). Lineage (NCBI taxonomy): Eukaryota > Metazoa > Arthropoda > Malacostraca > Amphipoda > Talitridae > Morinoia > Morinoia aosen. The sequence goes on from CM059559.1 coordinate 45,475,503, forward strand.
TGAGGCAATATTATAAGCATGGAAATGTCATAATTTCGTTGCATGATGAGAAACATTCTCTCCGACTCCTTTAATTGGAACATAGGAATGAAATTATGTTTCTCAATGTCAACCTCGCTGCTTTAGACGCAGAATTATTTCGATCCAGCCGTTTTACTTTCAACAAATTACTTATACCGCAAATCACAGAGCTCGTATTTCACTGCCAGTGTGCACCATAAACAGTATTCCTAAATTTATATATATTGTGATAGAAATCGTATTTTCTTTTTAAGCAGCACAAGAGATACATTGTCCTCAACCATGTTTTTCGACTAGCAACATGGGTATTACAATACTAATGTGTGGGTATCACACATGAGTGTGATACACACAGATGAGGGGGATTTTCCTTACCTTTAGATATTTTAAAAATGAATGATGTTGTGTGCTCTGAGCAAAATCGCCACTCGGCTCCGGGCGGAGATTTTCTCTGTTTCCCCTATAGGGGAAAAATTCAATGCATAATAATATCCCACTCTACCCAGATGTCTGAAATGGGTACCGGTCTGACCGGGGGAAAGCGTCCTGGTGTTAGTTATAAGCAGTGTTGGGCAATTGCGCCGCAACAAGTTGCGGCCGCAATTGCGATCGCTATTTTTTCTGTTGCGGTTGCTTAGCAACAATTTTTGGAAAGTTGTGAATCTGTTGCGATCGTAACAATTTTCGACGTGTCAGGCCGCAACTCGCAACCACAACATCACGATGGTAATTTAATTTTTAAAATGACTTCAATCAAGTTTAATACGCGTTTCATTCTCGTTTGAAACTGAACCGTACAAGGTACAAACCATCTGGCAACTGTTTATTATTAGCTACACTAGTATACATGCCCGTAAGTTTAAATATAATAGAGTTAATATCTGACGAAAGGTAAGTACATATATACAGAATCTTTTATTCACAAAACACTCGTTTAATGCTGCAACGCAATTTTGTAATAAATTTATTGAACAATGAAATGCTAGCGAAATAATACAAAATAAATTTATTAACTTATCGAAGGAAAAGAAGTTCAAGCTGAAATCTACAAAATTTGTGAATGAACAACATTCCTCGTGAGGGCTTTAGATTGGCACAGCTGTTGCCTATGTCTGGTTGATTAAGTGAATTCATGTTGGTCGGCAAAAATTTTTAATTTTTGCGGATTTCCAACTCTGCTAAGATCCACGTACAACTGTCCATGGGCAAACACTGATGCTGGTAGATATATGCCGCATCTTGAAAGGCTCTGTCCTTGACTCTTATTTATTGACATAGCAAAAGCAGGCCTAATCGGAAATTGCCTTCGCCTCAAAGTAAATGGCAAGTCCGTGTCACATTGCTGTAAAATAATACGTGAAATCATCAATATGCCGTCACCAACACACTGCAAGGCTTTGCTATAACTTTTTAAACAAACAACAGACAGACATGGGTACAGGGGATAAAATAGAGGCACCGTAAAAAATTGGTATTACACCAGCAAATGCCTTATAACCAGTGTTGGGCCCGCAACTTTTAAAATGTTGCGACGCAACCACAACACCACAAAAAAAGTTGCGACGCTACCGCAACAGCAACTTTGAGAAAACCAAAATTGCGGTCGCAACCGCAACTCGCAACCGCAACTTTTTAATTATTAAATGTAATTTTAATTCAATATTATTCAATTTATTTTACGTATATATTGCTGTGAATAAAATAATATCAAGTTATTCAAAACAGTGCATTTTTTTACTAAAAAAATTAATAGATCGAGTAAATGTATGGACTATGCAGAATTGAATGATATATAAAGGTACTGAAAAAAAGATTCATTGCAAAAAAATGAGAAAGAAAGGAACGTTTCATTTGGAAATAAACCATGAACAATAAAATGAATTCCATTTTATAATAATAATATTAAAAAGGTACCTATATAGTAGCTATATTTTGATAGGAGTTCCGTATATATAGCAAGAAAATTAGAAAACAGGGGAGTGCAGAACATTTGTACAGCCTATATGACGCATAAAGAAAAATCATACATGAGGTTCTGTAATATATGATATTCCTGGTGCTTTTCCTCTGCTTTTTATTGTTCCTCTGTTCTGATTTATTACTGGTTCATGGTCTCAATGTGACAATGTCAATGCACTGTAATGACGATCAACGTTGCCTTACAAAAATGTTAACATTTTAAAATGTTTGTCTGAAAGCCGAGCAAGTCGTGGTCTTGAAATTTCTTTGCCTAACGAGAACAGTCGTTCGACCGCAGCACTCGTTGGTATTAGCGTGTTGAATTGAAAGGACGAAGCAACAAATTCACTTGAAGGAAACATCGTTCAGTCAACATCAGGATGGCTAGTTCTGTTGATTACTGCCTGTTTCAGCCAATCATTGACTTGTTTCAATGAACTTTTCTTCGTTTTTACCTTATCATCCGATGTTATTACGACGTTGATGAAGTCATCTTTGTCCTCGACGTCCTCGACACTGCTCTCCTCAGCTGAATTACCATTTTTTGATCTGTTTTTAAGATAGGCAGTTAGTCTTTCTGTTCTTACCTCCACTCTCTGTACATCGTTAAGGCTTTTTAGCTTAAAATGTGGTTGAGGACGCCAAGATAAAATCGTCGTCGCGAAGTACATTTGCAAATTGCAATATCTAGCCAAATAGATTTACCGTATAACAAGTAATTTTACACTTACAACTCACATCATTCGTAATAACATATTTTATATATTGAGGTACATTAAATATACTTATATACTGTAAGCAAAGTGTATATGTATCAGGAATTGATGTTGGAACAATATTGATGATTCCACGTATTATTTTGCAGCAATCGGACACAGACTTGCCATTTACTCTGAGGCGACGGCAATTTCCGATTAGAGCTGCTTCTGCTATGTCAATAAATAAGAGTCAAGGACAGAGCCTTTCAAGATGCGGCATATATCTACCAGCATCAGTGTTTACCCATGGACAGTTGTACGTGGATCTTAGCAGAGTTGGAAATCCGCGAAAATTAGAAATTTTTGCCGACCAACATGAATTCACTTAATCAACCAGACATATAGGCAACAGCTGTGCCAATCTAAAGCGCTCACGAGGAATGTTGTTCATTCAGAAATTTTGTAGATTTCAGCTTGAACTTCTTTTCCTTCAATAAGGTAATAAATTAATTTTGTATTATTTCGTTAGCATTTCATTGTTCAATAAATTTAATACAAAGTTGCGTTGCAGCATTAAACGAGTGTATTGTGAATAAAAGATTCTGTAAATATGTACTTACCTTTCGTCAAATATTAACTCTTTTATATTTAAACTTACGGCATGTATACTAGTACTAATAATAAACAGTTGCCAGGTGGTTTGTACCTTGCACGGTTCAGTTTCAAACGAGAATGAAACGTGTATTAAACTTGATTGAAGTCGTTTTAAAAATTAAATTACCATCGTGATGTTGTGGTTGCGAGTTGCGGCCTGACACGTCGAAAATTGTTACGATCGCAACAGATTCACAACTTTCCAAACATTGTTGCTAAGCGGTTGCTACGTAGCGATCGCAATTGCGGCCGCAACGAAAATTTCATTTAAAGCGAAACTTGTAGATTGACATCATCGGTGTTTTCCATGCCTTGAAATTCACTCCATCTGTCGAATAGCTTTTCTTGAAATATTTCAGGAGAGTCGTGGTTTTTCATACTACACTCGCGAGCAAAAGTTTGGAATCACTTTCTTGAAATTGGTTCCGCGCGATTTTGAGAACTAAATATTTTTTCAATAGCCATAAAAATTACATCAATTTGAAGGTTCAACTCTTAACTTTAAAGAAGAGGAAGGTTCGTTCCAGAACTCCTGCTCCTTCATGTCTGAATGAGCTGAAATCGGCTTTAATTGAGTGGGAAGGTATCCCACAAAAATCAATTCAGAACTTGATCAGGTCGATGAAAAATCGTCTTCGAGCAGTTATTACGGCAAGGGGAGCAAACACAAAGTATTGACACTTAATTTTAAGGCTGAATAAATTTTATATTGATTATTTTTTGTTTTTTTATTCATTCCCATATTTCCTTGTTTTCCTACCTCCTTGATTTAATCCGAGATAGCTCTCAAAATACTGGCTTGATTTGAATGAATTTTGTATCAATTTAAAGTTAAGAGTTGAACCTTTAAAATAATGTAATTTTTATGGTTATTGAAAAAATATTTAGTGCTCAAAATCGCGCGGAACCAATTTAAAGAAAGTGATTCCAAACTTTTGCTCGCGAGTGTATATGTAATGTAACTAGATTTCTGTCTCTCTTATGCAATATTGATTCGGCATTCTACCTAATGGTGATCAGAAAAGGACGGTAAGATATCTGTGCTGAACACTGCTTGGGGATTGTTTGTAATTGCTAGGTCAAGAAGAGTTTTGGAAGTGTTAGAACGTTCGTTTTCAACTGTTAGACAAATTTAGTACCGATGGCAAACATATTGTACTGCGTTCAGAAACAAAATATCTTTCGTGTCACACTTCCCGCGTAAGATAGGAGAATAATGAGCTGAAAATTTAAAAAGCGTTCCTGTGTTACAGTTTCAATTGTAAAGTAGTCACAGGAATAATATTTTGAAAGGCATATTATCAAGACGGATTTGTTTCTTTGACGTTTTGACGTTGTCCCTGCTACCGCGCGGATTTTCTGATCTTCGGTGTGGTAACGTGAATGAACGGACTTCAATGAGACACCAAAAAGAACACGAGGTTTCTTCGGTTTATTTCAAGCCCCGTTGACTCCGTAAACTGCACAAACAGGTTTAGTTCAGACTCGGACCAGCAATTGCATGACAAGAAAACTCCTAATTTAAGATCGTAGTCAACTGACCAATTAATGTATATAGTACCGCTTAATAAAAAGAAACTCATTCCTCGAATGTAGATGAGAAGTAGCTAACTAAGGTACGAAGAACAACTAAATAATGCTAGAACTAGATATGATATTCTAATGACAGAAGAGCGATAAGAGAATAGCAATGAGACATTGCCATAGGAGAATAGCAGCACATGAAAGGGGATCAATTGTCCTGCCAACGACATAACACAATGAGAAGGCTGTTGCATTGACTGAGAAGAAAAATAAGTCTCTCCAGCTAAAGAACACATTGGCGGATACACATTTGTAATGCAGACATAGGACCAAAGGAGGACAGCCTACTCACACACACATTGATTACAACTATCCTATAGCATGTGAGTCAGCATATTAAAAAATTTCAGACTTTCAAGATAAGAAATACATTCCATTCTTTACATGGAGTACCCAATAATGCAAGTCAAATTTTATAAACCTACACATGGAAGTCTTTTTTATCTTCCCATTAAATTTTTGCTAAAGAACACATTGCTAAAGAACACTCTCCAGCTAAAGAACACATTGCTAATGAACACTCTCCAGCTAAAGAACACACTGCTAAAGAACACTCTCCGGCTAAAGAACACATTGCCAAAAGACACTCTCCAGCTAAAGAACACACTGACAACACCCTGGAGTACTTAAAAACGATGGGGGAGGTTCCTTACACGTTGAATGTCCTATTTCAACATACAAAAAAATGACTATTTTGTTTTTCTTTACTCTACCTGTGGGAGGGGAGAATTGAAGGGTTAGGTCTCTGATGTAGGGGCGAGCTAGAATAGTAACAGCAGACTAGTATACTATAGCCTATCTAGCCGCAGAGTAATCAGAACTTGCGTTACAGCAGATCAGCCATTGTCAAAAAATCCTATTGTCAAAAAGACGGCTATCTGATTGATCAGCCTAATACTGAGAGGGTTTGAAATGACTAGCTGATTTTTTTTAATCACTTAATTTAAATACAGGTGAGCTGTCTCTAGGGCAACAAGTACACATTGACCAACGTCGCCCTGAAAACACAAATCACATGGGCGAGGGGTCGCATAAATTTCTGGGTCTATTCCCAGTTTACTTTTTGAAATGCTTTAACTCTAGGCTTCTGCGCTACTGACTGGCGCAACTTGTCCAGCACAGCTCGTGGGTGAGGAGCCAACAAAAAATAATAAAGAAATAAAATTTTTTTCTTATTTCTGAATAAATTTGAGCTATGCATAGTTAAATTGTGAAATTGCTAGTACCTGCGATTTGCTAGCACACATCCTATATTTTATACTTGAACACGTCACTTGTGATTGGTCAAACTGATTTTCAACATTCAGCTCAAAATTCAGAGTCAAACTCAATAAACAAGTTTCTAAAATTCACACATTCAGTGGTTTGCTAAAATACTGTTAATCTAGAATCTGACTGTTATTTCTAGCATTACTCTGCAGCATACTGGCTATAGAACGCACTGGATTCACAACATCACAACGGCTAGTCTGGCTCAATGTGGGTGGTTCGCCGGCCACCAGAAGCATCCTCGAATGCTCTAGAAACCGGCTGTTCACCGCTGTCAAACATACGATACATAGTGTTGAATCGACGAGTATAGCTAGTTCAAGAACACGTAATTAATAGTTTTCTGACACAATAATCACACCACCATAGTACACGGAAACTTAAAATTATCCGGGAAGACGTTGTTTCCTCTATGCGCACTTTATTCAAATAAAACGCTGCGTCAGTCTTGCGAACCAGCGCGGATCCGCAAAATGTTGCCGTATGGAGAAGTTCAAAATTCGCGTCTGGTAAGACGCGACACTCCCCTTTTTTGAGGGAGTGATCCACTAATCACCCGGGGGGGCGGTGGATGAGGACCAATTCAGTGGCGGGGCACCCTACTCGACGGGGCTCATCGCAGTCGCCTCGCCCCGCGAGACGCGTCGGCGTTGTCTTCAGCGACGGGTGGGTGGCCTTCCACCTGCTGCGCGGTCGTGGCTCGTAGAGGAGGCCTCTCTGCCTCCCCAACCAACGTCGCGCTTTCCGTCGCTGGCGGGTGGTGGACCTCTGGAGGGGTCCTGGTGTTGTCTCCTGATCCTTTTTGACGCTGCTTGGCATTCCTCGAGCGTCGACAAGTGCGTCGTGCTCGTCCCGATGCTTCGAGTTCCGACGGCGGCTTGTCGCGTAGACGGTACTGAGAGGCTGGTCAAGTGAGGATGGAGGTGGGTGCTCGGCGTTTCCTGGAGGGTCGGGGGCCGCGGGGCTGCCTCCCCCTTTGCTTGGCCCGTTCTGTCGAGCTCTCTTATCAACAGATGTGCGCTCAGCACAGTGCACGTTGTACTTTCTCTTCAGATCACCAGGGTACGGCAGCTCCCATTTCTGTCTCTTCTTGGACTTCGGTGATGTGCTGTCTTGATCACACAGAGCGGCCATTCCATCGTCGGTTGCTGACTGGTTGATAAATCTCGTCCTTGGCGAGGCTTCCGCTTGATTCTCGTCCTCCACCCTTATGTTTTTCATCTTTTCAGAGTCTCCGCGGTCGTCGGGGGGCCGCGGCTGAGAGGTTTCATCGCTGCGCTGCTGGGTAATAGCGTCTTTTCCTGAAAACGGTTCAAGGCACGTCTCCGGGCCACGAGTTTTGAGAGCGGCTTCGGCTGCGATTCTTGCGACCGTGTAAGAGTGCTCTCCTGCGGGGCTGACGTCGTTCACCTTGCCGACCACTGCCCAGCCTAAGGCAGTGTGGTGGACGAACGGAGCCTTGCGGCGTTGTTTGTCGGAGTGGCTGCAGAGTAGGTCTCCACAGTCCGTCCCTAGGAGCACCGCGACTTCTGCGTGTTTGTCCAAGGGCAAGAAATGGTGGGCGAAGTGAGATATCTACGGGGTTCTTGCAACGCGTTCGTAGGTCGCGACTGCCTGTTTTCTGTCGGGGATGGAATTGCATTCCAACATCGGTGGGAGCTCGAATGTTTGGTCTTCGGACACTCCCCGTATTTTCAGCCCTGACACGCGTCTGCCGTATCGAACGGCGGATTGATCGGTCAGCGTCTCCAGCTCGTAGTGAGACTTGGAGGTTGTCGCGCGAAGGGCGTTCAACAACTTTGGAGAGCAGAAGGACGTGGTGCCTTGTTCGTCTAGGATTACGTAGACGCGGCACGACCGACCCGTGTTCTCGTCGATAACGTCTGCCAGAAGAACTTTGCTGCATGCACCCTTCTCGGCTGTGGGCACGTGAGAGGCCAGGGCCACGGCTCTCAAACTCTCCCCGAGTTCACTCTGAGCCCTGTCGTCGCTCGGTTCTCGACTGGGTCTCTCCTGACGAGTGGTTTCACTCGAATTTCCTGCTGCTCGCCTGTTGATGTGAGTAGTTGTGCTGTGATTGTTGGCTCCACAGTCGTCGCACTTCACAACTTCATTGCAGTACTTGGCCCAGTGAGTGCGTAGGCAGCGGTAGCACAATTTATACTCGCGGATGAAATCCTTCTTCTTTTGAGGTTCCATTTTTCTCACCGTTTGGCACGAGCTTGTCTCGTGCTGTGTGCTCTGGTGGAGGACGCAACTGCTGGGTTGATTCTCCGAGGATGTGTAGAGGACTCGCGGGGCCCTTGGTTTAAGGTGAGCTGGGGCGGCGGTGTCGCGTCGAGCGCTCATCCAGTTGAGGTTCGAGGCTCCGAAAGTGTCGCATTGGGTATCTGCTATCGTCTTGATGAATTCGCAGAATCTCGCGAAATCTGGTAGCGATCCAGATAATCTTCTGTGCCTAGTTCTCTCGCTTCTCCAAGCATCTAGTACGAAGCAGGGTAGTCTCTCTACGATGGGGGATAGCCCTACGTCGGTGTTCAGGAAGGCTAGTCCAGGGTTGTATTGCATGGTGTGATAAATTGCTAGACAAGCGTCGCTGAACTTCCGCAGCTTGAGACCGACCGTGCGGTCGCCCTTCGACCCCTTGATGTCCGACGCTTGCGCGAGGCGTTATATCAGGCTGTCGGCCACCCTGTCGTTAGAGCCGAAGCGAGTCTTCAATTGGTCGACGATGTGGGTGAGCAAGGCCGCTGTGTCCAGGTAGGTAGCGGCCAATATGTCTTCAATCAGGCTCCTCGGCTCTCCACTGGTGTGACTTGTGAGGATCTTAATGGCGTCGATGGGCTCCACGGCGAGCCTTTCCATCCTCCTCTTGAGGGCATCGAACCATCTGTGGAACAGGTGAGCCTCTCCCGCGTAAGGCTGGCTGGGCTCCCTTTTCAAGTCTTCGATCATCGAGAGCCTCATAGCTCCGTCGATCACTGGTGACTTTGTTGCAAAAACCACGGCCGGTGAGCTGGTGGAAGCGCTAGGCTGGAATGCTGGTGCGGAGGGGTTCATCAGAGGTGTTAAGGCGGTGTCACGGGGTAGAGCGTTCGCGACCACCTTACTTACGGTCACCTAACTTACGAAGCAGTGTCTCAATGCTGGTCATAGCCTTGTCCGTTTAGGCCCTGTCTCTCACATCGTGGTGTTAGGAAACATTTGATTTGCGAATTCCTAGGAGTTTTCGATTTTATCGATTTGTGGATTCGTTGAAACTGATGGAATGTATCAGAGATTGTGTTTTCTATGACAAATTGAGTTGTGATTCGTGTTTTCGTGTTTGGGTGTTTTTTACGGCATTTTCAACAGTGCAGAAGGGTCGCTTGGGTGTCTGAGAGTATCGAGTGTGTATTGTGTGAACGGTGTGTTTGTGTATTTGGAGTGGTGCACTTGAGTCTGGGCTAAAGTTTTGCTTGGCTAGGATTGTGTAATCAATAGCTTGAAAGGCCTGAACAGAGAGAGTAGGTGTTGTGACCACAGACGGCGAAAATTTATGGCCGAGCTAACGGCTGTGTGCTGGAGTCGTGGGAAGCATCTAATGTTTGGACCCGCAAGGGTTGGCAGTTATATATATGGCTCGACACTTGAACTTGGGGACCCAGAGAACGAGCGGGCATCCAACACTTGTTGCTCGAAGGGGCAGCGATAGGCCTTGAGAGAGGGCGGAGTTAGTCAAGCTCACATCAGGGGAACTGGCTGCCAATGAGGATCAGGCATATCACACGAGGGAAAATACGAAGTGTAGAACCGCAAAATGAACAGCTTTTTCGACTGAGAAGGAGGGCTTGAACGAGCAGTTCTGAAATATCTGAAGAGCCTGATTGGTCATACGTGAAAAGGGAGGACAACCTTCTCGAACATTTGGGTAGAGCGCATAGAATGAAGTCAGTCTTACGCAAAACGCCGCCCAGGAAAAATGTGCGTCTTTAATAAGTGCGGTCTGAAAAATATCACTTTGAAAATGCTTGAATATAGTGTGCGTCGAAATAGATTTAGACTTACCAAAATTTTGTTTAAAATTTTTCCTTGTATTGCAGAGTAAAAGTAGTTTCATACAAGACCACTGGGGTCGAGAAAGAAAATTAAAAGAACGATCAAACGTCAGCTGGGCGGGTGAGACTCGTTCTTTTGATACGATAGATACTGTTGGAAACAAAAGATGTATATAATAAAAAATTGTGTCGTTGAATTAAATGTTGAATGTATACATGAGCACAATTTTTAGAGTGAAAGTAATGGGTAAATGTTGTTATCTTGCAGGAGGGCGGTTTCACGTTCGGTCTCGCCATAAAAAAAATGTGTGTTGCCTGTGATATCTTGTGTTTTTTTTGTATTCTCATGGAGGTATGCCAAGTGTCAGGGCAAACTCTAGCTCTTAGTTCGATATGCCTACTAGGGCGAAGAACCGTAGTTGAGGGCTTTCACGAACAAGATTTAATATGTTTATGAGACATGGATAAACAATCTCAGAAGGTAAGGACATTTAATTTGAACACACGCAAAAGTTTAATACGAGGCAAATATTTACGTCTAGGCAAAAGTTTAATAGGAGGCAAAAGGATAACAGGAAGGAATACAATAATCTTAACTTCTACTGAACACGTAGGAAGAACACTAACTGAACACGAACTATACTGATTAAGAGATTACACTGAGACTGATGAACTGAGACTGAGCTGTACTATACTGGCATGGGCAAATGGGTGCTCGTAAGACCTGTAATGAAATAAGAAAACAAAAATTGAAACCATTGACTTGACTAGGGCATTTAGTATAAAGCAAATAAGCGCAAGTAAATTAAGATTATTGACATCAATTGAAACTCACCAATGACGGGGCAGGAGGACAGCGCAATACTGGAAGCGGCCTAGCGGTTGGACCAAGAAACAAACTAAGAAAAAGGAATCGTATTTAAGAAGACCGGATCTATCTACCGACATTTTTTTGCCTGTGATTTCTTGTGTTTTTTTTTGTATTCTCATGGAGGTATGCCGAGTCCTCATTACGAGTGTTCGGTTTCTTCATTTAATGTAAATTAATGATGAGGCAGGACGCAAGTTACGTGACAGTGACAGTTACGTGACAATTTGTTATAATCAAGGGCCTGTAATCTTTATAGTTTCAACTCTTAATGTATCTTTGCTAGTAATTTTGATATTATTAAGTGTCCTCAAGTGAGGAAACACAATTTATTATCTTTCGGAGTCTTAGAATCCGAAATTAATGATTGACGATTAACTCAACAGCTGGAAGAGCATTCAGCGAGCGTGTGCGCATCCCAACGTAGTCAGGAGGTAACTGGCTTCCGTGCTGACGTCACACTTGCGAGACGGCTATTGGTTACCACAGGCATAGGAGAAATCTCAAAAACTGGTTCTCTTCCCAGACGGCTATGCTCCCTCCATATATCCTAGCTCCATGCTCTTCACAGACGACAATGCTCCCTCCACGCTCAGGACTCACGAGCGAATCGAGGAAGTTTGAGTTTAGTGACTGTCTGAAGCGAAGTAGGTGCTCTGCTCCTCATGGTTAGGACACTCATTGCTTAGCAATCAACAGCAAGAGTGCAGTTTACGTGATGTTAAATTCATTCAAGTAACTGAAGCAAACGTGTTACCAATTTCTTTTGTTTTGTTAGGATTTCAACAACTATAATTTCGAAAAGGAAACATTCCCTGCGCTTCAAATTTAATCGAAGTACGCGTAAATAAACGCGTAGAATCCCATCACATATAGGACAAACATAATGTGTGGTACAACTCATTGTAATTCGGTTGTTCATGAATTAATGGTCCATAGAAATCTATATTCAGCATTCGTCATATTCGAGTTACTGTGCAGTGAATGGTATGAATAATAGGAGTGAGAAATCTTGTTCTGAACGCATTGATGACAACGGTGATCTTATAGTGAACGCCCTCAGCCGCACTTCAGCCTAAATTTCATAATTATTAAAACTATCCTCTAAAAATAAAATAAGATTAACACAATCATTCTTACAATTTTAGATAACATAATTCATTTAACAAAACCCCGAAATCTATTAAAATTTGAACCGGAAATACTTCGACATTTCCAAAAATTAGCACTCATGTGTTGTGATGTAGAACCATTTCGCAAGTCTTTCCGGTTAACTTACGTATATAAAGCCAGTCTCCAGGCAGAGTGCGTCATTCACGTAAGGGATTCGTATGAGTGTAGCGCTTGGGCCCCAGAGGGGCATATGTAAGTAACAGGTGTTAAATGTTAAGTGTTAAGCTAGAGTTTACTCCTTTAATCAGCTGCATAGATGTATCTAGAGACTCCAATGTGTTCGTAACTTAGAAACATCCTCTGTTTTTATCTGTGCCAGTGTTTAGTTAGACACAAGTTGTTCAAGCTTACTGCGCCATCTTGTCATTGTTGTTTTCCCTTTTGTTTTGCTAGCCTCCGATTAATCTTTTTTGTGCTCTCAATTCTTGTACGATGTTGGCATTAGCTCGTTAGGTATTTTATCAGTGCTGAGCCTTAGGTTTTTAAGACACTTTGCTGTCCACAAAGATCAGTTAAAAATTGAGTCAATATTGTTTCCCTGAATTTAATTGAGCGTTTGCTAACCTTGCTAAATCACTTTAACTCTGATTCCAATTGGAATTTGCTAGCTACTCCACTTTTATATGTATTTTGCTAGCTAACCCATTTTTATATGTATTTTGCTGGCTACTCCATTCTTATATGTATTTTGCTAGTTACTCCATTTTTATATGTAATTTGCTAGCTACTCCATTTTTATATGTATTTTACTAGTTACTCCATTGCGCCTAAAAGCAATTCTTGCTCATCTGAATTATAGAGAATAAGGGGCCTCACCTTTTCTCATATTTGGTGCCTAAGATTTCCTTATTTTTGTGTACATTATGGAATTACCTCAGTGCTGTAGATATTTTACTTCTAGTAGTACTCTGAGCATAGCTTTGGGTTAGGTAAATGGGGAGACTTGCACCTGGGAATTTCATGATTGTCCATACGACGTTGTCAATATTGCGATTACCTTCGGCCGTATTCGGGCGCTAGAATTACGGTTGATGTTGTTGCATAGAGACTCCTCGATCCGAGGCAATTCTGTGAATCGGCAGTCGTTCACAGCCTGGCTTGTGCAGCGACTGTTCTCCCTCTTTAACTGTGCTTGAAAGAAAACTTTATTTCCAATAGAGATTGTACAATATTACAATCATTGGTTTTTAAATATCTTAAAGTTAATACACTTAGATGATACACACACATGAGTCTTGTAATACCCATGTCACTAGTCGAGAAGAAATGATTGAGGGCAATGTACTCCTAATCTTGCTTAATCTACATTTGATAATACATGTATTGATAATTATAAGAGATAACACAATTTCATGGACGATGCATTTTCATTGTGGGGTGAAAACACTTTTGACAGTTTACATGTACATGACATAAAACTTCGCAATTATTGATGCCAGGAAATAATATATGAATCGCTTGTTTCGGCCAATGTTCAAAAGTGTCATTTTAACCCTGGAACACTGAACATGGGCATAGATTACCCGTGGTAGGTGACGTCATTCGTGTTCCACCCTCTTCCCCACATGCCAGCGCGCTGGGACCATGGTAGACGAAACAAGGTAGCTGCAAACCAGTCTTTTATGAAATCCAGTCTCACCCCAGTGACGTCAAGGCATCAGAACCAATAGCAGCGCTTAAATTGCATCTGGCAACATTGCTAACCCGAAATATGGCATCACTGTTAGCGTTACGCGTACGACAATGTTGCATTTCTGTTCTAATGAAGTGTTAACGAGTCGAGTGAATCGCAATGTCGGCGCCTCAAGTTGAATTTTTTAAAAAGTGTTCCTTTATTTGGTGTCGGAATAATTCTAAGAATCTACCCAAGATATTTCAAAGGTCTGGTTTCAATTTTAAAGAATTGATTTTGCCCAGTGGAAAGGTTTAGTTAAATAATCTCAAGTCGAACTTATGTGAGTTATGTTTGCTGGCAGCCATTTCAAAAAGACCGACTTCCGAAGAATCCCCTCTGCATTTAAAACGCACATTTCATTGGAAAGAGGTGTTATGCTGTTGTTTTATGATCACAGGAGTTTGGAACTGGAAGGTAAGAAATTGAATTTTGAATATTATTTGCAACTGATTTAAAAATAATGGCTTATAACTGATTTTTGCATTTGATGAAGTGGCATCTCTTGACCAAATCTTTGCCACTAGATACAGTAGTACAGTTCAAATTTGATATGCTAATTCCATTCATAAATGCTGTTGAATTGCGTGAATTTTAAAATTTAAAGGAAATGAGTAAATAGGAATAGGATGTGCTACAATTAAATGCTGATTAATGACATGCTGTTCATGAGTTTTTCATTCCAGAAAGGTAACCTAAAATCCTATATCTTGTGCCGTAGGGTGCTATCAGATTTCATAGTATTTGAATTTCTGTGTGTGAATTAATCTGGAAGTAGGATGTGCTGTCAAATTTTACCAGGTTTATAGTAAATAATTTCTATGGCATTTTAAAAATTTTGATCTATGTATTATATTGAAATTAGCAAGAAGTAAGCTTAGAACCTACAGTGCTCAGACATGAAAGCTAGTTTGGACTGCCACATAGTAAAACTTGTTTACTGTATGTTAGATGCAACTTTAGAATAGCTCCTATTTTTCTTGTGTAGCCAATCTTATCTGAAATTTTCAGATTAACTTGTAATAACTTTCTACCTTATAGCTTAATGTCTAGTGTTTACAAGCAAGATGCAAAATCTTGTCTGTGATTTTCTATTGTAAGTGCTACTTTTTATGGCAATTACCTTCTTGAAACTGACGCTGTTCTAAGCATATTTAGAAATGCATTTTTAAAGGTTCCTGACTTCTTCTAGGCTTACCATTCATCGTGTTCCATTTGCTGCTAAATAATTTCTTTACATAAGGTGCAAATTCTTGCTGTTGATCATAGTTTTATTGTGAGTGCTTCAAAAATCTTATCTGAAGCTACAAAGCCATATTTAATTTAAAGAAGCAGATTTTTCTGTTTTTGTTTATGGTTCTGTTTATATCTTAGTCTCCTTTTCTCTGTTTCTTAGTAGGAAACAGAAAAAATCTGTGCAAAAATGAAATTGAGGACTTATCTTCATTTAATTATTTATTGGTAAATGTTAAGGAGAGGACCATAATCGATTTTCCACTTTTCGGTGTCTAAACGTAGTTAATTAGATCTTAATAAACTATTTTTTATCTACGCACTTTCCGTCGCTAATGAGTATTTAACAAGTTATAGCGGGAAATTACTGACCGCAGCTCTAGTGCTTGAAAGGGAAAGAAATTGTTCGGACGCGAAGACTACAATGGACTCTCCCTTTTGACGCACTCAAATGATCGAGCGCATTCCAGCCATCAAAGACGAAAATTAACATACCGCTATAACTCGTTAAATACTCATTTGCAACAGAAAGGGCATAGAAGAAAAATTGTTCATTTTGATCTAATTAACTATGTATAGCAGCAAAAATTGGAAAATTGATTATGGTCCTCTCCTTTACAAATACTTTTTTATGTCATATAAAATTGATGCTTGTGTGTTTTAGACTTTTTCTTTTGTAGTTTAGATTAGTTGATTTTAGTTGTATTGTTAAATATCATGAACAAATCTACTTATATTATACACAACATTGACTGTTGAAGAAAAATTGTGAAAACTAGCTTGAGTGTATTAATTAACTTATTTGGTTGTACCTGAAGCTATGTATCTCACACTTTCCTGTCTATTACCCCATTATAGTGTAAATTTCTCTTTTTCCCCTTATTTTTTCACCAATGATTTTTCTCAGGCTTTTTCCTTCCCTTTTCTCCCAGTGCGACTGATATTTTTAAAGTTGGTATTACACTCTAGTGTGTCATTGTCTCTATTTCCTTATGTGTGCATTTTAATACTGCTTTATATTCAGTGTTTTCTCTCTGTATAACTGACCCTCTTTATTAAATACTCCCAGCTGCACCTCAATTTATTATATTAACTCTGCCTTTTGTTTTCTCTAACATATTTTAATCTGTACCCTCACTAATGCAACTGAAATGCATGCTTATTGAGCCAAAATCTAATTCAGGAACTGTTGATGTGACAAGTTCACTAATATTTATTTTTGCCTTCCAGGTACATGAAGAAAGTGGAATAATTCCACCCATCATTGAAATGGATGAAGGGGCGCAAAAGGCTGTCGTGGTATTCAACGGACCCACCGATATTGGAGGAATTTTGGCTTCAGTGAAAGTGGAAGAAGCTGCCACTTATATCTCCGGTTACATTGCCATGAATACAGATGTGTATCAGCAACAACTGAAGAAAAAAACATCTTTGTCTGACTATACTATATGTTCCATTCTTAGTGTAAAATATTTCAATTTCCTTCTGTTTGGGTCTTTTAAAAAGTATCTCCAATCTGATGATCAGTGCAAGAGACTGAAATATTGCAGTAAATCTTTCTTAAATGGTATTCCTTGTTATGAGAGGGTTTTCCTCTATCTTTTCAATAAAATTAGTCACTCACCAGGCTTCTGCAAAAGTGTTAGTGAATTATTTCATGAGAACTGACCTAAATCTCTTCCCTGCTGTTCTTAAATAATAGTGTTCTTAATCTAGTTTTTCTTCAGATGTAGAACATTACAGTCAGTCAGAGCTTACAATAGACCTCTGCAGAGTACATGTTTTACAGGTAAACTTGATAAAATGGTGCACAAGGGATTCCACTGCACATTTCTCCTGACCCCTTGTCAACATGATGCTCTAAAGTGAAATATGATAAATTGTGTCAGATCAAATTATTCAGTTAATTTTAAATGGTTTCTTGAGCTGCTACTTGAATGCACTTGTGTGTGCAAAATCATTTTATGCCATGTGTCCCGGTATTTCAATTGAAACAAGTTAAGGTGAATTACTGTTTCCTTCTTTAAAACTTATAACTTCATGTTGCTGCTGCTGTACAGCAGAACTTCATTCATTCCGATTAAATATAAGAAAGTTTAATTTTAGTCTTTTCAAAGACTAAAAAGCTTAATTTTAGTCTTTTCAAAGACTAAAATTAAGCTTTCTTATATCACTCTTATCACTCTTAAGCTTTCTTATATCACTCACTCTACTCAGCTGTTAGATAAACTAAAAGCAAAAAATGATAGAGATGGGGTTGTGAGGTGGTCTATGGTATCGAACTAGTGATAAACTTTTTTTTATTGCTCTGTTCATAATTTAAGGCTGTGAACTATTATGTGGTACAATGTTGTCCATTGCATAACACAATAACGGACGGTAGTGCAAGGTTAATTTGTTGGTTCGGCTGAGTGCATTGTTAGATTGAAGCGTTATAAATTAGCATTCCTTGGTATTTAAGTGCCATACCAATTTGTAATCCTTGTTTTTTTCTCGTAATTGGAACTCGGCAGAAAAAGTTACTTGTAACTTACTCGTGGAAACCTTTACAATCCTATGATAAATTCATTGTTTTGGTTTCAAAATGAATTCTGTGAAAAGCTTTAGACTGGCTTTGAAAATACTTTCGTAGTTTGAGTTATGCTCACCTCGCTGGTTTTGACATTCTGAAGTTTATGCTAGAATAGACTTCCCAGCAGCCTGTACTGAATTTATGTTCTCTTTGAAAAGTTACCTGTAGCACAATAATGTTTTGTTATTGATCAATGCTCTTCTCTTCTGAACGTCCCTCTGGTTTTACTTCTGCTTAGTAATAATCGTACGATTGTTTGTGAAGAATATGATACGGTTATGAACAATTAATTTCGATCATCATTCCCATAGGTGGTATAAAATAGGTCATAGGCTTCAGAATTGCAGGTAGTTGGAAGAATTGGCATACAAAGAGTAATTTTAATCCTAACTGATCATTCTATCGTTTGTCTTTATAGTATATTATGTTTTTTTCCTTTTAGAATTAAAAATGTTCATTCTACTTTTTTATTTCCTCACTTACTGGTGCGCAGGGCACTGATACTGATGTTTGAAGATGCCTTAATGTATTGAGAGTGCTTCCATTTTTGCGCTCTGTGATGTTTTCTAAGTCATTATTTACTGCTAGTTGTTTCGTAGATTTGAATTCAGTTTTATGTTGTGTCTTGTGTGTACATTTTAGAACTTATTAGCCGGAAAATGTTGAAACGAGCCTTGAGCGATGGTGTTCTAATTATTGTTTTTGATAGGAAAATAGTTTATTTAATTCATTATCGTCCGAAAGTTACGTTGTGTCGAGATTTTAGAAGCGAAATACATTTTTAGGTGGTGAAAATATTTATTCATTTATGCAGGGATGAGTTGTTGGCTTTTATTTTGCTCCCCACTCTTATAAATTTAGTCATGTAATGTATCTAGCTGAGAGTTTGCTAGGCCTTTTTTTTGTTGCAATTAAAAAATTGCAAGGACCATCGTTTTGTTAAGGACCATCGTTTTGTGGGGCTCTGCTATGCTGTTTTTACATCACCTATGGCTTTCTTCTTCAGCTCTGATTTTCTTTCATAACCTTTATCTTCAACTTTCTGTTTCTATGCGTTGCGTATCTTGTGTGTAAACACACCTTGTGTATTAATTCCTCATTGACTGCATGTACTCCGTACTTAAAGGTGTGTCTTCCTCTCTTTGAAAAGCTGATTCCAAGTCAAAATCTAAGCTAATCTGCAGAACTTGTTAGTATTTACATTGAAAATTTGCTGTTCTAAGGGAGAACATGCAAAGTCCTGCAAGTGATTTACTTAAGCCATTCATATGTTGAAATAGAATGCGTTTTTGATTCCGTTGCTGACCACCTTTCGCTTCACTGCTGTCATTTGTATTTATTTACAATTTAAATATTTATTATTTTATATACAGAAAAATGTTGTGGAATAACTTCGGAGAGATATTGAATGCGGTAGCTTTTTTAGGGAAACGCACCAGAGAATGAACAAAATAATGGACTTTGATTCCCCTCAGGGGGATACAACTATTGTATCTATGGGAATTAGCACTCCCAGGGGGATTACGTGAGGGCCCAAGCTAAAGGTTAGGTAGGCTTTTTTTTGTTGAAATAGAATAGGTTTTTGTTTTACTACGGACCATCTTTTTTCGGTTCTCTTCTGTCCTGTTTTTCAGCACCTACTACTTTTTTCTCAAACTTTTTCTTGTTTCATGAACTTCTTTCTTAGCTTACGGTTTTTATGCACCTTGTGCATAGATTCCGCGTTCCCTCAACTCCATACTAAATGGTGCCTTCATCCTTCTTCTCTTTGAGCATCTTTGTCGCGGGAAAGGGAGGCTAAAACTTTCTTATATAATAATAATTATAATAATAATTATGAACTTTAATTTACTTCTATCAGCTCGTACACTTCATGCTAAAAGGAGCCCTCCCACTCCACAAAAATACTCTGTACGTTACTTAAGCTATGTGTTACAGCCTCATTTTTTGTATGTTTTTTTTTTGTATCCAAATAAGTAATATGTACAGTGACGGTCGTGTACTGCTCCTCCGTTATTTTCTGACTTGCTGTTCTCGAGTGTAGTATTCCTGCGTGTAGCGCTCCCAACGAATCTGTATCAAATTAATTGGGGTTCCTGACTTGGAGTTCTAATTAGGAAATTACCTTTTTTATTGAGAGAGCGTAGGTTTTTGTTTTATTATGGGCCATCCTATTTCGATTCACTGCTGTAAATTTTTCACCATTTCTGGCGTTTTCCTTCACCTATTACCTGGTTTCATGAACTGCCCTCTTTATTTGCTATTAGTTACGTGCATGGAGTCTTGTGTGGGAACAAACCTTGTGCATACATTCCCCGTTCTTTCAAGTTGACATTGAATGATTCCTTCATCTATTTGATAGAACTTTGTTGTGGTTAGAGAGGCTTGTACTACTAATTATCTAACATAATATTGTTTAGTGTGAACCGACTATTTCTCGGTTCATTGCAATCCTGTTCTTTGAAACCTAACATTCAACGTATAATTTTTATCATAAACTTCCTACCTTGCTGCTTCCATCTAAAATGTCTTCTGCAAGAACATACCTTGTACATAGATTCCCTGATCTCTTAATGCCCTGCCAAATGGTGCCTTCTTTCTTCCTGTTTGTGAAACTCCTTTTTTGCGGCGAGAGGTGCTAAACGATGTCATATTCTTCTATATTTTCTTCATCTTATCGTTTCTTTATATAATCCGTACTACAATGTATCATAAATGCGGGTAATTTTAACTTTACCGCATAGCAATAATCAATGCTCTCTGTTCTTAGCACTCCAATGGCGAATGTAGGAGGTCTTGAGCTAAAGGTTAGGTGAGCCTTCATTTCGTTGAAGTAGAATAGTTTTTTTTGTCATTTTGTTACGGGCCATCTTTTCTACGGTTCCCTGCTGTCCTGTTTTTCATCACCTACTACATTCTTCTTCAAATTTCATCTTATTTCATGAACTTCTTACTAAACTCACTGTTTCTACGCACATTGTGGATGGATTCCGCGTTCCCACAACTCCATACTAAATGGTGCCTTCCTCTCTTCGGAACCCTTTCTTTTAGCGGTTTGGGAGGCTAGAACTATCATCTATTCTAATCCTTCTTCTCTGTGGATCTATGGATCGCCTGTGCTGCGGATGAAGAGCCTTAAACTAACATCTAATCAAATCTAATCCGCCCTCTGTTCGTTATGTAACTTTAAGAAATGCAATAGTTTATAACGGGTGTGTGTTCAAGTACTCAATGTGTTCGAGTTTATTTGGTATTGAAGCAGGAATGGCGCTTGAAAGAAAATTTTGCAATTTGTTAGGGTGTTGGCATTACTAGAAAAATTTGAATGCTCGAAACGCATATACATTTGAAAATACATTCTCCCGCTGTTTAGTTCATGAACTTATAAGCGGAATTCTTATGTCGCACTTTTTATTACAAATAAACGATATCTCTATGTTGAATTTTATATGATCCTTTTTACAATTGAACACGGCGCGCAATCGTCTGCTTCATCAGTATAGAAAAGTATCAAAACACCCTGTATGACTGAATTAAACTAATTTTCCTATTGTTTCAATTGAGCTTTTAATTTAAGAAGCTGTCCGTATGATAAACTCGGAGATCGATATCCGTTTAGTACTGGTGGAAAAGCTCGGAGGCGGACGGAATTCTATTTTTATAAAATCCGTCGTGCGGGAGCAACACCGGCTGTCGGTTCTGTTTCTGATCGTACGTCTGGGAGGCAGAGTACGCTGCCGCTGCTGACGTCACGTAACCCTAGTGACGTCATCCGGCTTGTGTGAAATGAAGCCTTTTTATTGGCTAGTCGAGTTTGCGAATGTGCACTGACGTCCCCATAGAAGTGACTTTACCTCCTTTAGTCTACCATGGCTGGGACTCCGTATAGCTTCATTCTACCCTATGGGTTTATAGGGGGAGGTTGCGTCGCTCCACTCCTCTGCCTGGATTTTGCGCTAAAGACGTGTTCGGGTATCGTTTACCCACGTTCAGTGATAAGTGTATATAGAAAAAACTGGGTAATGTGTACCCGGGTTCAGTGTTAATAGTTACAAATGGAAGCTATAAGTGTTGGTGTACCAATAATTGTCTTTCTTTTCAGGCTGTAAACGCTTTTTCAGGATTTCCAAAGTTCAGTATAGTGACACAGTGGCAAGACAAAGACGAAACCTTAGTGATTTGCAAATTTCGGAAGTGCTTCTTGCCTCAGACATTATTATATATTATTATTATTATATAAGAAAGTTTTAGCCTCCTCTAACTGCACGACAAAGATGTTCTAAGAGAGGAAGGAGGAAGGCATCATTTAGTGTGGAGTTGAGGGAACGCAGAATCTATGCACAAGGTGCACAGAAACAGGAAGCTAAGAAATAAGTTCATGAAACAAAAAAAAAAGTTGAAGAAGAAAGTAGTAGGTGCTGAAAAACAGGACAGCAGTGAACCGAAAAAAGATGGTCCGTGACAAAACAAAAACACATTCTATTTCAACAAAAAGGAAGCCTACATAACCTATAGCTCAGGCCCTTACTTAGTCCCCCTGGGAGCGCCAATTCCCATAGATACAAACTTGTACCCCCCAGAGGGATTCTCTCCTCAGACTATGAGAGTGAAATTGACTATTGAAGCAGAGGTACTGTATGATAGTGACCTTGACGAAGAATATGTGCCTAGTCGTCAGGAAATGATAGAAAGTTCTGGCAGTGACTCAGAAGAAGACGTCTCACGCCGCCGCATAGAAACAAAGGTGGCTGGTCAGAAGAAGAAGAGGCCTAGGCACCTCCCCTCCACCATCTCACCTGATAACATTGCCACCCCCTCAACTGGCCTTGCCACCTCTACTGCCATCTTGCCACCTAAATATTATTTGACGATATTGTATACGCGGATGCGTGATAAAGTGTTTATGTTATGTAAAAAAAAAAATAAAATAAGCCATTTCAATAAGTACTTCAAAAAAGTGGGAAGTTTCAACATCAATGACAGGAGGTTGCAAGGGATAGACACCAGTGGAGATGCTTGGTGTGGGCAATCATCAGGCTAAGCCTTTATTGTATCTTAGTAGCCTTTTATACACAGTTTCAATGGGTTTTATGAGCAAAAAGCACATTATATTCGACAATTTGTCATTTCTGGTGCACTAAAAAATGGGTGTTTTTCCTACTCTCTTCCCTACAGTTCCCGCATTGCCTGTGCATTGATGACCCCCTGGGATGAGAGCCTGACATCCTTGGAAGCGTGTGGGAGCATCTGAGCGATTTTTATGGGAGGGTTTCTTTTTGCTTATTTTTTTTGCAAAAACATTCAAAATTTTTCACTTTTTTACATTCCTTTCTTTTTGGTTTTTAATTTAAGTTTCTTAAAGTAAGTTTTCTAATATAATAGTTTCATTACTAGGTGAGAGGACTATATTTAGTGTTTACGGGATAGGATTAATAAATTTGTATATTTACTATTTTTCTTTAATTTTCTAAAATCGGGTATAAACTTCCCACGTTCAGTGGCCGTGTAACAGGGAAACAGGTTCAGTGTTCCAGGGTTAAGGAAGCATGAAAAAAAATATATAAATACATATCCATATACATATATATATACGTACATATACACACATATATATATATATATATATTATACATACACACAAACACATATATATCTGTACACATAAGCATGAGGAACAACAAGATTATAAGTTTTTTATTTCTAATTCAACAATTTTAACATAACGGTCGTTGGTTAATAAGCATTTCATTTAAATATAAGTGGATGATCGCACAACAAATGTATACTTTGTACATGAATGCTTTACAATAAAGAAAAGAAAGAAGAAAGAAAACAGTTTATTTCCAATAGAGATGGTACAAAAGTATCATCATTGGTTTTAAAATATCTCAAAATTAATACACTTAGATGATACACACACACGAGAAATGAAAAACTCGTGTCACTAGTCGAAAAGAAATGATTGAGGGTAATGAACTCCTAATCTAGCTTAATCTACATTTGATAATACATGTAATGATAATTATAAGAGATAACACAATTTCATGGACCAAGAAGATTATAAGTTTTGTATTTCTGCTTCAACAATTTTAACATAACGGTCATTAGTTAATAAGCATTTTATTTAAACAAAAAATGGATGATCGCACAACAAATGTATAGTTTTTACATGAATGCTTTACAATAATAAAGAGATGACGAGTTAGGTAATGTTACAAGTTGAGAGTGCACAGAAAAAGGACCATTATCTCTTGTAAAATGCTAGTTGTCAGTCTAGTACACACATATGTACACGTATACATGTAAATGTATACACATGCACACACATACCCACGCACATACTTACACCAAACTCGTAAGCATTCACAAATGCATTTCTATATGCATCGAGGCAATACATACGCATTCTACATAGTGTCATACGCATAGCGTGCACACGTACACATATACACAAGTAAGAATGTGCGCAAATATCAGCATAAACTAGTCAGTATAAACCAGAATTCCAATCGAGGGAAACAGAGAAAATATCTTTTATTATAGCATGAATTTTATAAAATTTCGTACTAAAAATAGTGGCACAAAACAGTCTACTTAAGTCAGAAACATGAAAACGATTGTGGGACGTGAATAAGAAAGAAAACATTAATGTCCTATAAAGGTTTCATATTTGAAAAAAAATCACATTATCTTTGAAATATGGCGCAAATTGTCGGCAATTGATAAACAAACATAGGTATCACATTATTATAAGCATATAACTATAAGCAGAATAAGCATATTACTGCAGTTTAAATGGATGATCACACAACGAATTTATTTTTTTTACATGGATGTTTTTCAATTTCATATTAGAAAAAAAAAACACATTATCTTTGTAATATGGTGCAGAATGTCTGCAATTGATAAACACACACACACATAGGTACCATGACGGTCTAGTTTGATGCTTGCACAGAAACGGAGAGGAATGACATAAAATTCAACCTTCGACTGGTTTATCTACTCTAGTGCACACAGGTGTACGTGCACATATACACACCCATATGCGCACATACACCTACATACGTACACACATATACAAGTAAGCATGTTTTCAAGTGACAACGTATAGGCGGTCAAATCATAATACCTACGCATACTTCAAAACTGTTGTGTGATGTCTTGAATTATAAAACAATGAGCGAGGGAGATTGTTCAGCAATGGAGATACCAGGCAAATGAGATTCGTCAGTACTCATTCAGTATGTTCTGTAACTAAAAATTATTATTGAGACACAAGATGACGAGTTATTTTGGCTTTAAATTCTCTCGGTCTTTGAGGGACTTTAATACTCAGGGGAAGTTTGTTCCACAGTAAGGCGCCTGATTTGGACAGAGCCTTCTGCCCTAAGTGAGATGAACGATAGTTGACTAAGACATTATTGTTTCTGTTCGGTTTTTGATTGTTTACAGTGGGTGGATGGAAACGCACTATCTCAGCATTGCTCTGAGGAAGATATAACGAGGAGAATACGTATTGGGCCTTCTGCATGAGGAGCCTTTGTAAAGTTCAAGTTTTACTTTAGGCAGGTTTGAATTTTTGCTGAAGGCGGGTCACCAGTTGGCGTCGAACGCCAACACTTAATTAATAAACTAATGACTTAATCTGACTCAAAAGGCGTGAAGTGTAGGGGGTTCGGACGCGATCTTTCCGGCGTCTTTAATCAAGAACAAAATACTATAATTTTCACCTCGGAACTAGACCATCAGAAGGATAAGAATTAAGATATGGTTATTAAATTCTGGCCTGGTTTTATTTAGGGCTGTCAGATTGTCTCTTCAAGGTGCGCTGATGTCGAGGTCCGATCTTGAGTAGGGACTGCAACAGGCTCCCAGCTGCGTCGGTATGCGGGAAGTGTAATTGTGGAGAAGGTCGTGTGCAATGGTACCCAATGGTTAGAGACGGCAATAGCGTCTCTGATAAGTGAGGACGGTAAGGTGCAATTCCTCCAGTGGTGTTTGAATATAGACTTGCAGGTTATGCAGCAGTTGGGTTAGCTGTAACCAAGATGTCTCAATTCTGAGTGAGGTGGAGGAGGAATTGGGTACTTGCGCTTGCCGTCCAGAAATTGTGGGTTTATTAGAAGTGAAAAGGCAACAATAAGGAGGCAGTTCTTTTGCCAAGTCTGGCTACCGGGTTATTTTACCCTTTTGATATGATCGGGCAAGGTAAAGGTAGGTGACGTGGCAGTGGAATGTAAAGTGTCTCGTAGCTTCCTGTACGGGAATAATACACTGGGTGAAACTGCACACGGTATTAAAACACATATCAACACATGCTATGCTGCAAACAATCTGGCATTAACATGCCGCCTCAAAGCGAGGAGTCTCTTCGAAAAACGACCCCCACCAGCACTCTGGCGCCGGAGTGCAAGCGGGGATCAGCTTCGGAGCACTGACAATTTGCTCGGAGCCAGATATTAATTCTAATATTTCTAACGGCATGAAGCTAAAATTCTACACTAGTAATTCACAAAGGCAAAACTTTGCCTGGCGAAACTAAGATGGCATAAGCAGTGAACTGAGTATCCTGCATCACTTAATTAATAGCTAATGGTAAAAATCTACAGCATCTGCTAAATGCAAATGAACTAGAAAACACATGTTCCCAGTTCTTCCTAACTGAAATAATCAATGTACAATGACTAAGAATTATACAATTACCATCTAAATAAACCTACAAAAACATCAATAATATTTAATGTATAATTACTGATTCTATGAGGAAAATCAGGTATTTAGTTATTGGTATTCACCTAACATTTAAGACAACGGTAAGTTGAGGCAATTCAGCTTAATAATTACCATCTAACTAAACCTAAAAAAAACATCAATAATATTTAATGTATAAATACTGATTCTATGAGGAAAATCAGTGGTAAAATGCGCTTGGTATTTACAAAGATTTGTTCTGATTATCATCACAACAAAGATTGACTATAGCATTGGTTAAGAATGGTTTTTAATGTTGACTGTACATAAAAACTACAACCATGTGATTATATCAAAACCCTACTTAATTGAAAATACAGCTGTGACAAAATACAGCTGTCAAAAAATGAGAATGATAATTTGGTTGCTTTGATTTAAAAAAAATTAAAGAAATAAAATGATAATTTGATGCAAGTCTAACTTGATCACAAATATACACCCTATTGAATATTGGCTAAAGAAGTTATTTTAAAAAGGAGAAATTTTAGCCTGAATAAAAATACATCATATTGAAATGTTGAAATAAAAATTGTTTTAAAACAAAGGAGAATTTAAGCTTGAATAAAAAATAACATCATGTTGAAAGGTTGAAATAAAAGTTATTTTAAAAAGGAGAAATTTTAGCCTGAATAAAAATACATCATATTGAAATGTTGAAATAAAAATTGTTTTAAAACAAAGGAGAATTTAAGCTTGAATAAAAATAACATCAATACCCAAGGGAAAATACCCTGAGGGAACTACAAGTTCTAGGCAAGAAATCCTAAGCATTTAGCACACTGGAAAATTTAGTCAATTCTCTCAATACGTGCACAATAATATTATTGACAATTTACATATAATGCCTAAATATAGTTACCCGTCGATCAACAATAGCACACACAATACTTTAATTCTCACCAGCCTGAAACACCTAGATATGCACGCTCTGTATGACATGAGACAATGGACGCTAGATCGCATACGATGTTGCTGTCGCGCGTCCGTGGGAGGTTCCGATAAGAAGCAAATGTGAATTTTTAGAGATTGAATTTATTTCGTTACACAATTTTAATAAAATTGAGGACAGAGATTAGTGAATTTCGTAATGTGGTTTTATGCTAATGGTCGAATTTATTTTACTGAATTTTTAGATGATCATTCTGAGAATTTCGAAATTTCGACTGGGTTGCGGAATAGAGATTCACTACACCTTTCTTGGATAGGAATCCAGCCGAGTTTATTGAGGAGAGGGGTTACGTGATCACTTCTTTTGAAATTACCGTTGCATACCACCTTGGCTGCAAAATTCATGCATTTTTGTAAGTCCCTTTGAAGGTATTGAGGTAAGTCTCCCCATACTAGGCTGCAGTAGTCAATGCGCGATAACACAAGGGATTGAATGGCTAATAATCTGGATTTTTCGTCTAGCATACTTTTTATACGATGAAAAAACATTAAAGTTCCGTAGATTTGGTTGCAAGTAGTCTCAACGTGAGATTTGAAGGACATATTTCTTTCGAACCAGATACCTAGATTTTTAACTTTTTCTGATGCATTAATTTTATCATTTCCAACTGCAAGAGTAACATCTGAAGTTTTTTTAGTTGCATCTTTGGATCCAAAAATAATGCATTGTGTTTTATTAGCATTTAATTTGAGACCATTTCGGTCGTACCATGATTTCAGGCTAGTCAGTAAAGTTTCAGCTTTAATTTGCGTCTGTGGTATTTCCGATACAGAACTTGTTATTGCAATTTGAACATCATCTGCATACATTGAGATCCGTGTGTTAGAAGGCATTGGAGGGAAATCATTAATGAAAATAGAAAACAGTAGCGGACCAAGAATGGATCCTTGGGGAACACCAAAATTGTTTTGAATGAATGGGGACAATTTGTTTTCTATGCGGACTGCATAAGATCGATTTGACAAGTAACTTTCAAACCATTGCGTGTCTATTCCCAAGTTCAGTATTTTACGTAGAAGTCTTTCATGTTCGACGCTATCGAACGTCTTAGAGAGATCGAGTAGCAGCAAGAGTGTTACATTCTTTTGATCGATGTCACTGTATATTTTTTCAGATATATTGAGTGCTAGTATCTTGAGTGCTAGTATTTCTTCTATAGGCATATTGATTTTGGTGGAGTACATTTGACTCGTCCAGGTGAAATGACAGTTGATTTGTCACCACTTTCTCCAATAGTTTGGACATGACAGGCAAAAGACTGATGGGCCTGTAGTTTGATGCTGTATTTAGGTCACCACTTATGTGCAATGGTCTAATAATGGAGTGTTTCCATTGGTTTGAAAACGTGTTGGTTACTATTGATGTATTAATTATCAGACGAATCCATGGTGCTGTAACAGGGAAACTGTCTTTGATATATTGAAGACTGATACCATCATGTCCAACTGCCTTTGTGTTTTTTAGTGAGTATAAGATGTGAGCATAAAATGTGAGTGTGTAGTGAGTATAAGATGAATAATGCTTGAACAAGTAACCCAGCGCCTCTTTCCCGCACAGAAGGACCTACGAACCAACACACAAATACAACCACCAAGTCCTCAATCCCCGCCATTGAGCCGAAAACTAGACCTTCCTCAGATTCACTAGAGACGTTCCTCAGATTCACTCAGCCACACGGCTCCACACGCAGTAACCAGACCAAGGTACTGCCTCTTTCGAGACCCTCTTTCGAGACTTTCTAATTCTCGTGGAACACTTCAATCCTCCACTATTGCCTCGCTCCAAGCGTTCAGGCTTCACCTTGTCCTTCTCGCCGTCCATTCCACTGCGGCCATCTCCACTCGTCAAGCCACCCTAATTACCCGCATCCGCGGATAACTACACTCACATTCAAGTCCTCACCTGGACCCACAACGGACTCCCACGAGCCGCCGCGCGCGGTTGGAGTACGCCGCCAGGACTGGATCCGGAACCCCGCCTCAAGAAGCGGATTCACTCCAAAGAGTGGACCGTGGCCACGGCACCCCTCAGCGTCAAAAATAAGAAAGGTGAGCACCCGATTACCTACTCCTTCTGAGTCAAAGGGCCAAACAGACTTCAATCGTTAATCTTAAATTTGTATTTATGTGCCTAGCCATAGGCACAGTAAATGCTGGTGACCCTGTCAAACCTATTGTCGGAACTTTGTTGATACCAGAACATCAAACTGGTGTACTCAAAACTAATAAGTAAAAACTGAATCACTCGCACCAAGCACAACACAAACTTCATACTAGTCACTAAACTTCATACTAAGACACCAAAACTTTATAATCTCACAGGATTGGTACAATTGAAAGTGTGGGAAGCATTGAAGAATTAATTTTTCCAATTTTTGATGTAAATGAAGTTATAAATATCGTTATCAAGACATGGAAAATACTTGTGAAACAATTTTTTTTCCAACATGACAAAAGTTTTACAATGTAGTATTTGCTTGGAAGGCCTTTCATTCAAAGTGTATTTTATTGAAAGTTTTGCAATTTTACAATGTGTGTAAATGACTACAAATGTGATAGCTTTCTGAGTGATGCAGTGTGATCTCAACGCATGTATGTAAGTTCTGACTATTACATTATATGAGAAGACTTCAACATTATTTCTTTGATTTTCTTATTTCATTAATTGATACAAGTTTTTTCAATTCTTACAAATTTTTTGACAATATCTCTA
This sequence comes from Morinoia aosen, assembly GCA_030386875.1. Classification (NCBI taxonomy): domain Eukaryota; kingdom Metazoa; phylum Arthropoda; class Malacostraca; order Amphipoda; family Talitridae; genus Morinoia; species Morinoia aosen. Next base: position 45,505,658 of record CM059559.1, read on the forward strand.
TTTATTGTACATATGTGTTCTTAATTGTTGATGATGAATGATATTACTGTTTTTTTACCTATTATTCTCCATATTTTTAACACTTTTACTGCGACGTTCGGCACCGGTGGTACACGGAGGTAATTTTCAAAATGATGCTGACCGGCCAGTTGTCGAAAACCCAAGTTCCATAAATATTTATTCAAAGCTAAATGAAGGCACGATCCTGTTCATCTTTGGTATTTTCTAAATAGCTTACTACAATTGACACTAAATTTGAGTTTGGTGTTGAACTTAATATCTAGTAGTCGCAGTCAAAGTGCTAATAGTACTTATATTTTTCTTTTTTATTGTGCAGGCCAGCTGATTAACTGTTTATACATTAAAATACTCTGAAAATACTACAAAAATGAAAAAGAATTATTATGCCTTTCTCAAAAGTGGGAAGGAAAGATGTACATCCAAGCTAGTAGACACACTACTCAATGACTCACAACATTGCCAACATTCCTTCCTTTGGAACGTTTTTGCTGTGTGGTTAGGGCTGCCTAAGCTAACTTATAATCTAATCTTTCCTTTCGGCATTTTGGAAAGCATCAATGTTAGTGCCTGTTAGTGAATGACATGTACGGTACCATATTAAATTTTGAACCATACGTTATTCATTAAGGAAGTCAGCCACAATGAGTGGGCTATGGCACCCATGTTACCCTTTTGTAATATTCATTTGCAAGTGACAAAACTTTACCTGCTTACGTTCAATAAATAATATTTGCATCTAAATATTGCTCTTTTGCAGCACTTTTCAACGTAAAAATTAAATTCTTGCAAATGGGGGGACTGACATCCAGACACCTACCCAAGAGATCCGATTGAGAATCAGAAAACATATACTGATCTACGAGGAGCTCAACTTCTGCTCTTTCTATGAGGTTGCCCAGTCTAACTTTTTTGCCAGCGCATGCATAATTTTTGCTGCCCAAGCAATTCAATTACTTGGGCGGCGAAAAACATGCATGCAGGCTGCAAAAATGTTAGACTGGGTATACATGTACGAGTTCAAACAGTGATGTGGATTGGCGCAAATGACAAGGATGGTAACTTAAACGTTTTTAAATTTACTTATTTTATCATATCAAGTGAATGAATACTGCTTGCATTATGTTGTTCCAATGCTGTGCTTGCTTACTTCTAATGACTAATCAATTTTGTGAGGGATTATCTGAATCAGTTGGCCTATCTTGTCAAAGGGACCAGAATAGGTCAAAATATTCAATTTCTAGAGATTTATGTTGTCTAAAATTAATACAATGAAAAGAACCGTATAGTTTTTTCACTGCAATTCTTCCCACTTCTTAAAGATGCATGTGTATAGAGACGCAGGTAGATTGCAGCTAAACTTTTCCTGTGACCATCAATAAATCATGTCTTTATATTCCTCTTCACTATGAAAAGCACAAATCTACAGTAATACTACCGTATATCGTACATTGTGCAACAAATGTGAAAAGGAACAATTATTTTTCAGTTACATCATACGGGCCCCATGTCAATCCCACTTTAAATATTTTGTGTCTACTTGGGTATTATTCGATTGTGCTCATATTTTGCACAACTTGCTTTTATGGTATTTCCTAAGTTTTTACATCCTGCTCATTTTCATTTCACGAATCAAAACTGGATTGACCATTTTCACCTCCCTATTAGGTATGTATATCTAGGTAGTATTTAGCTACTAGTGAGCTAGGCTAATATGTTAACAGTTATAATGGTGATATAAAAATAATGGTGACATAGAAGTACTGGACTTATATACAAATATGTACCTAGAATATTATATAAACCTGAATGGTATGTTGCCCTATTAAAGGAGACCAATTCAAATTTTTTTTAGTTTGAACTTAATCTGAACCTACACTGACAGTATTTTTATTTTGTTTGTTATTTGCAATTTTTTCAAATGTTAGTTTTAATTCAAATTGTTAATAAAGTCATGGATTTTTTCAAGTCAGTAATTAAGTACTTTCACGCACATTAGATTTAGTATCACCTTAAAATTTTGAAACAAGCCCGCTAATATTCTTGAAGCAGTCCTCATTTTTATATATAATTCAGCTGTATATAGTCACCTTTAATCCAGTATGTACTTCAAATTTTTATTACTTGAACTTAATGTAATCAATAGCTAAATTGACTGCTCTTGAACATTAGCATTCGTGCCACAATGAAGGATTTGGGCTGTTTTGAAACCCTCATTAATACCAAGATGTATCGTACTGACAATTAGTCTTGAGCAAAACCGGTCACTCACTCTTTTATAATACAAGAATGCAGTTTCATTCAAGAACAAAATACTGGGAACTCGATTAGCTATATCGTTTCAATTTAATGTAAACTATGTAACCGCGTTCTTATTAATGTTGGTCACTGAAAAAAATTGACATTTTGTGTGTCTCAGAAACATGGTTTGATTCACGAACCCAAAGTTCATTTTTTAACATTCCTGATTACGTGTTGTACCGCCACGATGGCGCTAAAACCAGCCGAGGTAGTGGATCTTGTATTTTTGTGAAAGAAATGTACTCAACATCTTCACTACTTGCAAATAAAGTTTGCGAAGGCATTGAAATGGTTTGGTTAGAAGTGCAAATAAATAAACACAAATCAATAATCATTGGCAGCCTTTACCGGCACCCATCGTCTCCCCTAAATCTAACACTAGATTTCATTGAGGAAACCTTCAAAGAAATCCTTCAGGCAAAAAAATCATTCTTTGCTTTCGGAGATTTCAATGTTGACCTAACGGACAAAAACAATCAGCTAAGCAAACTATTGTATAAACTAAGCTTATCACAAATGGTCAAAGAACCGACTCGCATCACTAAAGTCTCTGCAACTCTCCTCGATCTAGCAATCACAAATAATCCCACCGCAATACTTAGTACAGTAATATCACCTTCTATTTCCGATCACCACTCTATAGAATGTGAAATTAATATTGCGAAGGAAAGACAAAAATACCGCTTAATGACCTATCGCTCGAAAAGGCACTATTCAGCAGAACTATTTCAAGAAAAACTACTCGATAGGTCTACCGAATTCCAGAAAATGATGCAATCTGACGATGTTGACATACAAGTGTCAATCTTCAACGAGAACTTCACAGCAGCTCTCGACGAATGTGCACCTTACGTCACCAAAAAAACCAAGCCAAAACGGACTGTTTGGATTACTGACGAAGTTAAAGAGATGAGCAGAATAAAGAAAGATAACTTGCGAGAGTACAAAAACAATAGATCAAACAGTACCTTATACAAGAGATATAAAGAACATGAAAAAATTCTTCGAAAGAAAATCACTGAAGCGAAACAAACTCACTTCCACCAGGCACTGATAACGGCTAAAAATAACCCGAAGCGAACTTGGGAAATCATTAGTGAGGCAGCCCCATATAAAAATTTAGATCGCATAAGTAATTTTGAAAATCCCTTGGCAACAGCCACGGATTTCAATACATTCTTTTCAAAAGTAGGGGCTCAAGTTTTCAGTGAGGTGTGTACCAATCCAGATGAAACGACAATTGAAAATTCATGCCCCACTGCACCCTCGAGGACTGATGTCAAGTGGAGACCACGCCCTGTCGATTTACCGGAGTTACGAAACATCTTATACTCACTAAAAAACACAAAGGCAGTTGGACATGATGGTATCAGTCTTCAATATATCAAAGACAGTTTCCCTGTTACAGCACCATGGATTCGTCTGATAATTAATACATCAATAGTAACCAACACGTTTCCAAACCAATGGAAACACTCCATTATTAGACCGTTGCACAAAAGTGGTGACCTAAATACAGCATCAAACTACAGGCCCATCAGTCTTTTGCCTGTCATGTCTAAACTATTGGAGAAAGTGGTGACAAATCAACTGTCATTTCACCTGGACGAGTCAAATTTACTCCACCAAAATCAATATGCCTATAGAAGAAATACTAGCACTCAAGACGCTCTGCTCAATATATCTGAAAAAATATACAGTGACATCGATCAAAAGAATGTAACACTCTTGCTGCTACTCGATCTCTCTAAGGCGTTCGATAGCGTCCAACATGAAAGACTTCTACGTAAAATACTGAACTTGGGAATAGACACGCAATGGTTTGAAAGTTACTTGTCAAATCGATCTCATGCAGTCCGCATAGAAAACAAATTGTCCCCATTCATTCAAAACAATTTTGGTGTTCCCCAAGGATCCATTCTTGGTCCGCTACTGTTTTCTATTTTCATTAATGATTTCCCTCCAATGCCTTCTAACACACGGATCTCAATGTATGCAGATGATGTTCAAATTGCAATAACAAGTTCTGTATCGGAAATACCACAGACGCAAATTAAAGCCGAAACTTTACTGACTAGCCTGAAATCATGGTACGACCGAAATGGTCTCAAATTAAATGCTAATAAAACACAATGCATTATTTTTGGATCCAAAGATGCAATTAAAAAAACTTCAGATCTCACTCTTGCAGTTGGAAATGATAAAATTAATGCATCAGAAAAAGTTAAAAATCTAGGTATCTGGTTCGATAGAAATATGTCCTTCAAATCTCACGTTGAAACTACTTGCAACAAAATCTACGGAACTTTAATGTTTTTTCATCGTATAAAAAGTATGCTAGACGAAAAATCCAGATTATTAGCCATTCAATCCCTTGTGTTATCGCGCATTGACTACTGCAGCCTAGTATGGGGAGACTTACCTCAATACCTTCAAAGGGACTTACAAAAATGCATGAATTTTGCAGCCAAGGTGGTATGCAACGGTAATTTCAAAAGAAGTGATCACGTAACCCCTCTCCTCAATAAACTAGGCTGGATCCCTATCCAAGAAAGGCTCTTCATGCAGAAGGCCCAATACGTATTCTCCTCGTTATATCTTCCTCAGAGCAATGCTGAGATAGTGCGTTTCCATCCACCCACTGTAACCAATCAAAAACCGAACAGAAACAATAATGTCTCAGTCAACTATCGTTCATCTCACTTAGGGCAGAAGGCTCTGTCCATATCAGGCGCCTTACTGTGGAACAAACTTCCCATGAGTATTAAAGTCCCTCAAAGACCGAGAGAATTTAAAGCCAAAATAACTCGTCATCTTGTGTCCCAATAATAATCCTTAGTTACAGAACATACTGAATGAGTACTGACGAATCTCTTTTACCTGGTATCTCCATTGCTGAACAATCTCCCTCGCTCATTGTTTTATAATTTAAGACATCACACAACAGTTTTGAAGTATGCGTAGGTATTATGATTTGACCGCCTATACGTTGTCATTTGCAAACATGCTTACTTGTATATGTGTGTACGTATATAGGTGTATGTGCGCATATGGGTGTGTACATGTGCACGTACAACTGTGTGCACTAGAGTAGATGAACCAGTCGAAGGTGCATTTTATATCATTCCTCTCCGTTTCTGTGCAAGCATCAAGCTAGACCGTCATGGTACCTATGTGTGTGTGTGTTGATCAATTGCAGACATTCTGCACCATATTACAAAGATAATGTGTTTTTTTTTCTAATATGAAATTGTAAAGCATCCATGTAAAAAAAAAATAAATTCATTGTGTGATCATCCATTTATACTGCAGTAATATACTTATTCGGCTTATAGTTATATGCTTATAATAATGTGATACCTACGTTTGTTTATCAATTGCCGACAATTTGCGCCATATTTCAAAGATAATGTGATTTTTTTTTTTCTATTATGAAACCTTTATAGGACATTGAAATGTTTTTTTTCTTATTCACGTCCCACAATCGTTTTCATGTTTCTGACTTAAGTAGACTGTTTTGTGCCACTATTTTTAGTACGAAATTTTATAAAATTCATGCTATAATAAAAGATATTTTCTCCGTTCCCCCGATTGGAATTCTGGTTTATACTGACTAGTTTACGCTGATATTTGCGCACATGCTTACTTGTGTATATGTGTACGTGTCCACGCTATGCGTATGACACTCTGTAGAATGCGTATGTATTGCCTCGATGCATAGAAATGCATTTGTGTATGCTTACGAGTTTGGTGTAAGTATGTGCGTGGGTATATGTGTGCATGTGTATGTGTATATATTTACATGCATACGTGCACATATGTGTGTACTAGACTGACAACTAGCATTTTACTAGAGATAATGGTCTTTTTTCTGTGCACTCTTAACTTGTAACATTACCTAACTCGTCATTTCTTTAGTATTGTAAAGCATTCATGTAAAAACTATACATTTGTTGTGCGATCATCCATTTATATCTAAATAAAATGCTTGTTAACTAATGACCGTTATGTTAAAATTCTTGAATCAAAAATACAAAACTTATAATCTTCTTGGTCCTCATGCTTATATGTACATATATGTATATATATATATGTGTGTATGTGTGTGTGTGGGTGTGTATGGATATATACACACATGCATACGTATATGTACATATGTGTGTATATGGATATATATTTATATATATATATATATTTTTTTTATGCTTCCTTAAAATGACACTTGTGAACATTGACCGAAACAAGCGATTTCATATATTATTTCCTGGCGTCAACAATTGCGAAGTTTTATGTCATGTACATGTAAACTGTCAAAAATGTTTTCACCCCACAATGAAAAGGCATCGTCCATGAATTTGTGTTATCTCTTATAATTATCATTACATGTATTATCAAATGTAGATTAAGCAAGATTAGGAGTACATTGCCCTCAATCATTTATTCTCGACTAGTGACATGGGTATTACAACACTCATGTGTGTGTATCATCTAAGTGTATTATCTTTAAGATATTTAAAAACCAATGATTGCAATATTGTACAATCTCTATTGGAAATAAAGTTTTTTCTTTCTTTCTTTCTATTTTTACTTGAAATGAACCGAATTACTCAATACTGTCTCCACAGAACAAGCGGCTACCACTTCTGCCATCATCGCGGGCAGTAATTTTTTCAGTACGTATTAATATAATGTAGTTTCATTAAGCCCCTTTTTATGGCGAGGTGTCGTACTAGACTCGAGCCTGTGGGAATAAGGAAAAAAGATACTCTTTCGACCTCAGGAAGTTAATTACTTACTACATAACCTCTCTGCAGTGCCTCTTACATACACAGATACATTTCAGCATGAACAGTAATTTATTTCTTTTTGCGAAAATATTGTCCACAGACATGAGCTGCTACATGAAATGGTACAAGACGCAAAATTACATTTAAAATATTAGAGCTATTTCGCTAAATAATCAACCTAATCATGGAATGTTGCAATACAATACAAATAGCACTCAAGGGCTAACTAAAGAAAATACACAAAAGCATCATCAAGGTAGGGAAACAGACCTAGGCCCCGTACAGGGAACTGAGCACATAAAGAAAATACTTAAGATTATGGGTAACTAATGCAAACTGGACTCGATACCACCTGCTGCCTGACACTAGGTATGAATTGAAGGGGAAATGAACGAAACCGAAAGAAAAAAAATCAGGTTTGCGAGGTTTTCAGTTGCTGATTCCTGCTGTTTTACTGCAAAATATGCATTATTGCTTTAGTATGAAAATTATGTTTCGTACTCGTAGAAACAATTTTTCTTCTCTGCCCTTACCGTCGGAAATGAGTATTAAACGAGTTATAGCGGTAAATTACTTACCGCAACTGAAGTGTTTTAAGCGAAAAGTAATTTATCGAGCGCGTCGGACGGCAACACTACAACGGACTCTCCCTTCCGGCGCGCTCGAATGATCGAGCGCATCCCAACCTTAAAGACGAAATCAACATACCACTATAATTCGTTATTTTTGGGTGATAACCTTTATTGTGTTGTTTTATTGCGTTGTCATCTAAAAGATCCTAGAAGTGGGTTCAGGCTCCGCGGGGTCAGCTAATAATAAATTACCAAGCACTCAAAACGTACTCGAACAGTTCAATCGGGCAACAACTAAACCTACCGCTATAACTCCTAAAATACTCATTTGCCACAAAAATTGTATGCAAGAAAAGTAATTTATTGCGATGTTTTTACCATGATTCAAGCAAAAAAAATCGAAAATCGATTAGTAGCTGTTTATTCGAGTGCATTCATCAAAGACGAAAATCAACATACCGCTATAACTCGTTAAATACTAATTTCCAACGGAAAGTGCATAGATGAAAAATGATTTATTTTGATTTAATTAACTATGTTTAGGCAGCGAAAATTGCAAAATCGATGACTGTCCTCTCCTCCACAAATACCAAATAAAGTACATAGTACGAGTGATACAGAAAGTACTACATTTTATTAGTGATGTACCGATGTATCGGTATCGGTATCGGCAGTATCGGCCATTTTTAGTGGTATCGGTATCGGCAAAATCCGGCCGATACTTTACCGATAATTTCCAAAAATACGTATTTTATCATTCAAATGAAGGTCATAAATCATGAAAGTAAAAGTATTAACCTAATAATACCCGTTGTGTGTTTATTTATATATTTATTTGGTGTCCGCGTTGTGTGAGTTTGCGGTATCATGGATACCGAATTCCTCAGTGTAACATTAAAAGATGGCGTTTCCATGCATTTAAATATTTGACATTTTATCAGGATAGGTTTTGTTAGGATAGGATAGGTTATCTTAGATTAAGATAGGCTAGGTTAGCACAGGTTAGGTAATACTGTCAGAATTTTTTCTCGGGTCCGCCTAGCTTAACGATGACATTGTCCATGGAATTTCCGCGGGTCCTGCTACTATCTAATAATACCCTTGGTTTATTTGGAGTCCGCTTCTTCCATTTTCTTTGTCACGCTCATGTGAGGAGAGTTATAGTGACCGTATCTGTGATACGAGTTTCACCAGTGCGTAAGAAAAAGAATATTTTTCATCACGAGCGATGTTAGGATGAATACATTCGTTAGGCATCACATTTGGAAAATTTGTTCAAGAAAGTTAGTGAGTTCCGTTATTTTTGACGGGCTGTGCGTACTTGTAATCAAATAAAGAGCCTATTCATACCTAGTAAATTAGATAGCTAACTGTTGAGTTATAGCGTTCAATCAGGCCCGCTAACTGAATTCACTACTTAGAATTCCCGATGAGTCACGGTCATAACTGAAAGCTATGTAAAATGAATAGTTAAGCCCTGTAGCTACATAAAATTTCTATACTTTTACGACTAAACCTTTATAGTTTGACCTAATGTCCATATCTTAAAGTATGTGACAGGCTAACAAAAACCAAACCAATTTAATAAAGTTGAAGGTGCATTTGAAAGTTTTTGTGAATTTAATATAGAAATTGCCGAAAATTCTATTTTAATTTAGCTTGTAAATCGCCAAATATTACGAAGCTAATAATTTATTTTAACTTAGCATGCAAATCACCGTTCATTACGAATCTTGCATTTTTCTTCTATGTTAAGATGTTTGAACAATTCACGAACAATCTTATAGTTCAATACATCTGAGCGGGTCAGTTGATTGCTTTCATCGCAACTTGATGAATCTAAAAACGAGGAAAATTCCAATGAACTTAATCATATTTACTAGGAATACGTTTCGGAGTCCAGCTCCATCATCAGGTCGTAAAATTAAAATTCATTACGACTACAATAAAAGAAAAAAGAAAATGTTGGATACAGTCATTAAAGAAAATCACGAAAACAAAAAAAAATCAAAACATGTCCCAGAGAAAGTAAAATCGACTAGATCTACTTACAATTTGCAATGGGTAGGAACTGTCAGAATTGTTGAGGGCAAGTTTTCGTTTAAAAATATGTAGCGACTCTGAAATTCTGAGGTCACATGTAGTTGAAGCCGAATCTAAGATTTTGAAGTCCGCAGAGGATATCGGTTCGTTGCATTTTACTGCGTGATTACGTACGAATTGTGCGACTTCATTCCCCGTGCGGAAGCTTCAACCCCGATGTTCGGCCATTCTGATATAAGAATTTTATGCCGTAATGCCGACGTACGATGATGTGCACTGCACACAACTGTAAGAATAAATCAGAAAGGCTCTTTCTCCATCAAAAGCGTATCCTTGTACCGGAATTGTATAATTTTATGGTTGCTTCATTTTTCCGGTACAAGGATACGCTTCCGATGGAGATGCGAACCTCGATCTCTGATTTATTTTTAACAGTTATACAGTTGTGTGCAGTGCACATCATCGTACGTCGGCATGACGTCACGAAATTTTTATAACAGAATGGTCGAACATTGGGGTCGAAGCTTCCGCGCGGGGAACTAATTAGCTTACTCCTCACACTCCGCAGTACGTAATCACGCAGTAAAATGCAACTAAATCTTAGATTCGGCTTCAACTGCATGTGACCTCAGAATTTAAGAGTCGCTACATATTTTTAAACGAAAACCGGCCCTCAACAATTCTGATAGTTCCTACCCATAACAAATTGTAACTAAATAGTAATCTTGTCGATTTTAGTTTTTCTGGGACATGTTTTAATTTTATTTTTATTTTCTTGATTTCCTTTAATGACCGTATCTAACATTTTGCTTTATCTTTTATTGCAGACATAATGATTTGTAAACTTACGAACTGATGATGGATCTGGACTCCGAAACGTATCCCTAATAAATATGAACAAGTTCCTTGAAATTGTCGTTTTTAAATTCTTCATCCTATAGATGGTTGCGTGTTTGCGGATATTTTCTGTTTCGGGGCTTACCGAATTTTAATATTTTCTTTCACCAAAGTATGTACTCGTATTTGGTGTGAATAACACGAAAATGACAATCCTTTTTTGGAGAAACTATTGTTTTGGTCCACTTTTGGAGCCAGTTGCTATTATAGCTACTAGTCTACTTTACGTTGCAATACGATTAGAAACACATATCTATTGAATGGATTTCATTTTGTTGTTTTTCTCAACAATATAGTTAACATAGCAAGAGGATTTTATTTTTCACAATCGGAAACTTTTTGTCAATATTTTTGTATTATTAGATATATAAGGAAATAATTTTATTATAACTCCCATGTAGTTATAATGGTTTTATCTTAATACAAGTGTGCACGGCCCGCCAAAAATGGGATTCAAAACTTTTCATGAACGAATTTTCAAGATGTAGATGATAAACAAATACAGTATATCCATCCTAACAGTACCCGTGATGAAATATATTTTTCGCACCGTTGAAACTCGTATCACAGATACGGTCATTATAACTATCCTTATGAGCGTGAGTGACAGAGAAATGGAAGAAACAGACACCAAACAAATAAACCAAGGGCAAGGGTATTATTAGGTAGCAGCATGACCCATGGAAATGCCGAGGACAATGTCATCGTTAAGCTAGATGGACCCATGGAAAAATTCCGTCAACATTATCTAACTTATGCTATCCTAATTCTATGTCGTGACTCGCACCGCCGCAAAGCACGTTCACTAGCGATCGTCATTACATGGTAGCAACTGCGGTTCTTGTAGACCCTACACCACTAATGCGTTGTCCACTGTTGCCAATACGTAGAACGGAAAGTCGGGTAGGTTTAAAATGTTTATGCCGAGCACATATGCACAAGAACACACAAAGCTCTCTTGACTCGGAGTTCCCCTCCGGTGACAAATCACCATTACTCAAAAACGATTACTTCGGGCACAGCTATTCACCAAATTACTATATTTAATTTAATGTCTTTTAATTATTCAATATGGCCTGAAAGCTGCACAAAAGCGACATGGTTAGGAAAATGCGCAAATTACGGCGATCACAACAACCTATCCAATACTACTAACTAATCCTGATAAAATTTCAAACATATCATTGCATGTACAGACGATCTTTCAATGTTACACTGAGGAATTCGGTCTCCGTGATACCGCAAACTCAGACATCCTACGTTTCTTAAGAAGCGGACACCGAACTAATACATAAACTAACATACAACGGGTATTATTAGGTTAGATGATTGTAAAAGTATCGGTATCGGTAGTAGTATCGGTCAAAGTATCGGTATTTTCAAGTATCGGAGTATCGGTATCGGCCAAAAAATGGGTATCGGTATCGGCCAAAAAAATGGTATCGGTACATCACTACATTTTATTTGAATCATTACAATAATTCACAGCATCATCTAAAACTAAATTGCAGCTTTGAAAATGAAAAAATCAAATATTTAACCCTTTAACGACCAAGTAGACTATACGGTCTTCTTTCGAAAGTAGCCTTAATATATTGTTCTTATAACTAAATCTTTTCACTAATGTGTTCTTTGAAGTTCATTGTCGAGTGGCAGTTCCTTTCTCATTTTGGTATCTGAGACAACCTGATGGCAGCGCCAGTCTAATGACTGGCAGCGATGATTGTGATAACTGTAACATAAGTACAAAAATGCGGACGTTAAAGGGTTAAGAGTAAAATTTCGTCTAGAAGAAATAAACAAAGGAGAAATAGTGCTCGCCACGTGTAGCATTAGCGGCAATATGGTCTCCATCCGAGTGCAACACGCGAAAGTCATTGAAATACACGGAAGATGTAGTCTCTCTACCTTCAGCTGCCGACTGTTCACCAAAGATTTTGGCCATTTCGCGGCAAAATAATTGACTTTCAGGAAGATTTAACGAGCTCTTTCCATCGACGTCCAATTCCTGTACCTCATGGCCCACGCCTTTCTGACTGCTCAGGTAGTACTCCATGTCAAACGCGAGGGTCATGCCGAATTCGGCCAAAACTTGTTCTAACGAAATTTTATCCACAACCTTAAGCGGAACCACCTCAGGATCGAAGCGCCAATGGAACCACAGGCTGTCAAACTTCTCCCTCGACTCGAAATGCTTGGTACTGATGCAGCCAATCGTCAGGTAGTAGTCTCCATATCCATGAGCTTTCAACTTTTTATTGGGAACACTGACTTTGTTCCAATCCCATTCACGATCAAAAAATTCCTCCATATTCTGATTCAGTCCATCCTTGTGCACATGAACACCTGAGCAGTCGACTTGAAGAAGGTGAGGCAATACCGAGAAGGAGCCGCTTGCCAGTTCGTTTTTTATTTTCGCAATAAACACAGCATCCTTGTCTTTGTAGGCTGCGATAATGTGCTTAAGGGTCCAGAAGCCTGCAAGAAAAGCAAGAGCATCAGAGCATTATAACTATACATTGATTACTTCATTCATACCAACTACATTTGAGTGGACGCCTTCTACTTGGCTGTGGAAGCCTCCCCAGGCCCTGCTCCCGCCTCGACCCACAGCAGCTGTGACGTGGGAACATCACCTCGCCACAAAGGGTCAAAACGAGTTAGTGAGTAAACGCGCGTGTTCATCTCGACATCATTGTGGAAGGAGATGCCAAGTTGCAGTGGAAAGTACAGTCAAGTGACGTCGGGTTATGTATGTGCAAGTTTTTACAACGTAATAAAAAGTTCCATCAAGATATTTTCATTCATTTAATATTTAACTTATCAAGTAACCGAAACTGCAGGAAATTTCAAAGAAAAAAGTTAAGTACTGTTACCAGGGCTGTGGAGTCAGGACTCTGAACATGAGACTCCTGGATGTTTGAAGGACCGACATCGACCCCGGCTTGGTAATAGCAAATGGATATTTTCTTCCTATGTACCAATTTTATGTTACCTATCAACGAAAATGGCATTTCATCACTTCCAAATGTAAGGCTATTTTCAAATAATAAATGACTTCAAAGCTATAGCTATGCCTTTTTGACTTGTTCAACAACTTTACTGAAAATATACAGTAGGTAGCTCAATGGCGATTCTTTAGAATAAGTAACAGTAAACAATTTTGAGACATATTTTTGTGGCATGTCTATAAATTCATTGTTCAAATAGAAAACAAAAAAATAACTCCTACTCGCAAAAGAAATTTATTAGCTACTAAAACACCAACGCATCTCTGACATAGAGACCATTATGCAGAAGCTGAACCATATGAAAATGTCGTAAAAAATGTACAAATATAGTTATATGAATCGCATGTACTTGCACAAAACAACGAGTTGTTCACAAAAATATCAAATCAGTTCTAAGCTTTCATTCATGATATTGATTGAAATCCTGAATCAAATCATAGGGCAACAATAGGTTTGGAAGAGAATCTTTGTGTCAAGTTGAACAATGATTTAATTCAGTATTTCGATCTCCACCACCACCACCACCACCACCACCACCACGATTTTCTTTTGTCTTAGGTTACTTGATTCATGAAATATTCAGGCAAGTGTTTTGTTTTAAATAATTAATAGTGTACACGACCCGTCAAAAATTACGAGATTCGATAGTTTCCTTTGCAAAAGTCTCAAGATATGGATGACAAATAAATCCATTCTAACAGTCCCCGCCATCAAAATATTCTTGTACTTGTGCACTGGTACAACTCTCATCACAGAAACGGTCATTAAAGCATCCTTAAGAACGCCACAGACATGCACCAACCACACGAACTTAGTTTTAAGCGTATTAATACATAGAGCATTTGATAGGGAAAGAAAGTACATTAATCTATACTGTAAAAAGAGGGGTGTCTGTCTCTCTGGCCAAAGCTAGCCGGAAGTGTGTGATGACCGTATCTGTGATACAAGCTCGGCCTCATCAATTCTTGAGAGATTGAATTTTTTTGTGTCTCACGGCCTTTCTTTCATTTCGCCTTCTTTCTTATTTCCCCCTAGCAGTGATATTAAACACGGCCGTATATATTAAGCAAACGAAGTAACTGAACGGCAGGTATCAAAGCAAACGAAGTAACTGAACGGCAGGTATCAAAGCAAACGAAGCTGTTCGGTAATTATGAGAGTGAATTGAGCATTTGGCCGGCAGTATTCAACACAAGGGAAAAGCTTGGTAAAGAAGAGTAAGTGAATGAGCACGTCAGTTGCATTTGCGTGGCTGCTCCAGTCGTTTGGGTTAGGTTGGAAAAAGCTGTATTGAAAAACTGGCCTTATAGCTTGAGTACATTTTTTATCTTGCGAAGTGAAAAAAGATACAATTGCACGATATGTGATCCGGTAAGGTAAAATTTATTTTGCAAAAGGTAGTTAAGGAGCTGAAATGCTCCTCAGTACATAAATGATCAATTTACCAGGTTGATAGAAAGGCAAATCCCATTTCACATGTTGTGCAGCAGCAATGCACAGTTGAGTCCCAAATAAAAACTCCTAAAAATAACCTTTTTTACAAGAAAAGTATAACGAAAGGCATAGAGCCTGATATCGAAACTATTCTTGAAACGAATAGACTACTTCTATAGAACTATACCATATTTATAATCATTGAACCCACCGTCGTGAAGCACTCTCCACCTCATCAGAAGCACACATCACAGGCAAAAAAAAATTCTCACCATGGGAGCGTGAACACTGGATTAAACTTTGACTAGGGGCCGGGAGTGTATTTGCCGTGGTTGTTTTTCGACCAAGACACGGGATCAGATGCCGGAAGATCTGTGAAGTTGCAGAGCGTTGGATTCGCATCATGGCGAAGGTTTGCTGCTTGTTACTCAGCTCGCTGTATATCTACCAATTCACTATCTCAGCGGGTACCAGGGTCGTTGGCGCGCGATGTTGGAGAGTGACCGCGTAAAAGATTATTCGGATAAATGGACAGTGACGCGTCCACCTTTGTCCTGGTGATGCAATTCTAGTTGTACAACCCTGGTATCAAGGGTTTGGTCGAGAATATCTTCCACTTGAGGATGGTTAATATGCTTTTTCAAATCTCTCTTGTAATCAGCTTTTACACAGGACTCAATTTCGTTTTTGGAATAAGGTGATGAACGGCGTGACTCACAAGTTTGTCACCAGTGTGCTCCGAGTCAAGGACCGATTTCTGAAAAATAATTTTGGTAAGAATGGACATAATCATACGGAAAAATTTATGTTGCAACACAGCACAGAGTTCTATTCAAAATCAGGATTAGTCGATCAAAGGAAAATTCTGAGGCTAACGACGTCCTTTAGGCTTTTCGGTAAGTTTGTTCGATGCATCATTTAAAAACCAATTTACCTATTGGAATTTTAAAGTTCATTGGCATTCCATAATTTAATGAGCAGTCAGAGCAATTGAAATGTGAATTGTTGTCATTGATATCGTCCTTCCTCTCTCATGTATCTTTTCAAGTCGTGTTAGTCAACACATTCACATTGGTTCATTTTTCCGGCACATAAACAAAATTCCTTTGCGTCACCGCTCTAGTCTTGTCTATAAATACAGTTGTGCAGCGTGCATCTACGTATGTTGGCTAAACAACCCGTACATTACATGTCAGACAGGCGGAACACGTCGGAATAAGTTCTAGAATTGGGGCTTGGCTTTGTCACCCTCCACACTCTGCCTAAGACCTCAATGCAGAGGAACAGTATGTTATAATTTCCAATTTTGATTTCTGAATTTTAAGGCCTATTCTTGATGTAACGAAACTTGGAATTCTTAAATCTCTTTACATTCAATGCATAAGAACAAACCCTATCTTAATGACATGCAGAGAGCGCATCCCTCGCTTTTGGATGGGTGTAGCTGTAGCTTCACTGAACGCTGTTTCCAATTTCTAAACTACGCATCATAGTGCATTTCATTCCTTTAGGTTAGGTGTTTGGCAGCCTCTTCGTGGTTACCGATATCTTGAAATCTCTGGTTATGCAAGTGTATAACGTGCGCAATCACCTTTTCATAGCATTAAATTCTCAGTATATATTTGCAATTTACAGCTGATAATAATGGGTCGAGGCCCGAAACGTTCGTTTGAGTATTGACCACATGCAATTTTTAACAATGACTTCCTTGGTTTTTGCTCTTAACGTTTTTTTTTTTAGTAGTGATGAAGCAAAATTTACCTTTTTTGGGGAAAATCAACTGTAATTGAGATAATTTACCATGTTGGTTAGTTTTTGAATCTAACCACACCAAGTGCGATCTAAACAGACTAAAGAAAAGGGTCTATTCCGTATAGTATATTCCCGCACAGGTAACCCTGTTCTTAGAAACAGAAAGTTACGAAAGAGAAGAAAGAAATAACCAAGGAGCGATGATAAAGATGTGAAAATTGGAAGAAGGGCAAATGCATGACACAAGTCCCGAAAGCCTAACTACAGCTCAAGTGAACTAACAATATCCACTTAGACACGCCAGTCCTCCATGGAATACGATAGATAACATAAGTAAGATAACCCTTTTGTCTGTTAACTTATCATATGCTCTTTAAAGAGCGCAATTCAAATTACAGAAACGTAAATGAACTACTAAATTGTGTGTGCACCATTGATACCCCAACTCCAAGCCTCGAGGATTCTTTATAAGCCCTCGGCCCGTCAGAATTATCGCTATTGTCGGGAATCTGTTAAGAATAATCAATTTTTGCGAATTTTAAAAATGAGGATTTAGGGAAAAATTAATTGTGTGTAATAAATGTTTGGCTTTGTTTGGCGTACTTACAAATATCTCAGAAAATCCCAGCAGTACAGGGGGGTCGCTTCAACATGTATGTTTTTATGCCTGTATGTTTTCTTTTAACTCAGCAATGTTAGGAGGCCGCGATAAGGTGCGAGAGCCAAACGATGTATGTTTACAGTGGGTGTTGTTTCTGGAGGGGACTATGTTGTGGTGATAGCAAATTTTTCATGCGGGCGAGCCCTTGGGAAACTCGAGACGGTCGAAAAAATGCCTACCCATGTGCAAAACAAAGCCGCTTTGTAGTCACATATAAATCGATACTCAGGCCGAGGGAAAGGGCAAACTAACGGTCAACTTCGAAGGTGCTGGAGCGTGGGATACAATGAGGCTAAGAAAAAAAATAAATAAAGACGAACTGCGGGACTACCAATAAGGAAGTGGGCGGTCACTGGCAAGGTCTGAGGATTCTGATAGGCCGAAGGTGAGAGTGAACAACCCTCGAAGAGAATACGCCAGGGCTCAAGGATCGGAGGAACATTAGGCAGTTCGACCGGTGAGATCGCGACGCAAAGTATAAAGATAAACCGCGGGTGTGTTCACTGTAACAAACGTGCTCAAAGATATAATGAAAAGTGGTTATTGGATATATTGAAAATCATACTAAGTTTCACGCCAAAATGTGATCATGGTATTCATACATGTTTTCGTTTTTTTACATGCAGAAGAGAGCAAATTAAAACCCCGACCAGCGTGGGAATCATTTAATGGAACATTTAAGTGCAACGTCTTTGGGGAGGGTAAGAGCGAAGCCATTTCTTGGGAAGATATAATTCTTCGTTATAAAATTTCTGAAATTTATTGGCATACAGTGATGCAAAGATTGAAATGTGTTAAGGGGGCTTAATGGGTGCTATCATAATTAATGGGTTATAAATTGATCTTGCAGGTGGGACGGAGTCATATGTCTGAGGATTGATCAGCTCGACTGAGGGGAAATCGACGTGTGAATATTCTGAAGCGGAATAAGCAAAATAACGGCATCACTAGACATTTTCTGAACAGTGAATAAGACAGGCCTTTGAACTGAAGCGAGTCGCAGACGATTTTGTGGTTGAAGTGACCTTTGCTCACTGTACTGCTGGAATAACTGGGATAGAAATAGGACAGGATAGATGAATTCTCATGTGTAACTCTTGCAAACTTAGCGGCGGCCGGCCAGCCAATATTTCTGTGTAATTATGTGATGTAAGTCATTTGACGTATGCTATTTGATTTCATTACTTAATTGGCATTATTCCTAACACCATTCATTGTGTGTGCGCTCATTAATGTTTGTATGACGTATAGCTGGAAATTATAAATGTTAAGCATAGTTCATCCTGTGTATTATGCCCCACAATATTAGAAGCAGCATTAATGCATCCCCTCGCAATAGGCCTACCAGCAGTTCAGATGCGCACAGAAACGCGTTGTAAGTGGGTCAGCTTTCGTCGGTGAGTACCTTTTCTCTTTAGTATATGTACTGTAATTGCCGATTATTATTCATTAATATTGTGTTGTTTATGTAACTTGGAGGTGCGCCATTCCCTCAATTCCGAGAACCTGTTCTTCTTGTTAATGAAGTGTTAACAAGGAGGCGGGCCCATTTCTCGTGACACTATCGTTCTCGTCACCTCCAAGTTAACCCTTTAACGCCCAAGTGGACTGTACGGTCCTCTTTCAAAAATAACAATAATATATTTTATTTCTTATTCAATTTGTTCACTAATGTGTCCTTTGAACTTCACTGCCGAATAGCAGTTCCTTCCACATCTTGATAACAGTGACTACCTAGTGCCAGTGTCGGTTCAGTGATAGTGGTTGTGATAATGCTAATATGAGTAAAAAAATGTGGGCGTTAAAGGGTTAACACCTAAGAAAACGTCTCTTGAGTTTCTTTACCACGACCTCGTGTACCCGCCGCACAAAATAAAAGTATAGAATTAGTTGAGTATAAGCTGACCTTGAATTACACCATTGCACTTTAGCAAATTTCCAGTTATCATTGTCAAGAAGTTTACAATGGATGTCAAAGGTCAAACATACATCTAAAATTTCACAATACATTCAATACGATGAAAGAGCTTGGATGATCAATATCTCCTTAACATAATTGCTCATATCAAGAATGGACTCCATAATGTAGCCCATGGATGTAACGATAGTTCACCTCAGTGTTGAAGGATAGGGGCGGTGAGACGGATAGAAAAGGTAATTTTATGAGTATCCCCCGTAACTGCACTTATACATTTCCTGTGTGGGAATTGAATCCAATCACGTTCAGAATTTCATCTTTCTCGCCCTATTTGCACCTTCCAATCTACACACCATCTTTATTATCTGTCCTTAATCATTTATTCCTTAGCATTTACAACTCACCATTTCTATACATGGGTTTTCTGTGCTTTAACACACCTTGTGCCTAGATTCCCTGAAAAATCCACACTAAATGGTCCTATTCCTTGACTGCGATGTTGTCTGAGCCTTTGAAGTGCTTCAAATTTCCACTTTTAATTAACTGAGAGGCACAATGTCAAATGTTGAGGGGTGAAAAACAAGATTTGCTTACCTGAGGTCAATGCAATGCTGAGTAATCTAGGGGTCGTTCTAGATGACGTCAAGGAAAGTTCAGCCCCTCGTAGTAATCCTGTAAAAAAGGGGGGATATTAGTTGAATTAAATAAAAGCAACAAAAAAAAAACAGAAAAAAGAGTAATATACAAGATAAATTCCAATTTTATTATTTTCTAAACTTTAATTCAAGGCTCTGCTCTCTATCTCCAACTTTACAAGAGTTCTTGAATGATTGAAAGGACTTTGTGGTATGAATTTCAGAAATCGAAGTAATTATGTACAAAGTGTCTCCAGCACATAGAATAACCAAATTACCAATACAGAAGAAGAAAAAAACAAGAAGAGATAGCAAAGAAGAAAAAATTCAATAAGTAAAGTGGATAAGCAGGGTAAAAGCCTTGAAAGCATGTCTCCAGCTGAGGTAATTGTGCTAACAGGATTCATTGGCCTAACCCTGACCAACATTTGTGTTAACAAAGAAATAGCTATAGTTGTGCCCGACATATCCAGTTTATTGGTTACAGGGATGAGGTCAACAAATGTATGGTATACATTAGGGTGACATTTAATGTAGAGCACAAAGTTTTAATACATATAATGTAGCATTTGTAAGTGGAAGAATAATTCAAAGGTTGTCCTTCTAGCACTGGGGGGACCAGAATAGAGCTGGTTGGCAGCGGTGCCTGACTGTGCAATTCACCTCGCAAGGAAGGAACAATTTTGAACAATTGTCATGAACAAATCGGAACCAAACATTAGAACATGCACACCCACGTTACCTTACGCTGGAAATAACAAAGTTCATTCCATGCATATCACAATGAATAACGTATTCAACCAGTGGTTTTTGAAACCCTTAGTAAGAAATCTTAGATGGCCAGTATACTGAACATATGAGGTGATGTAGACCTGTAGCACCTGATCAGAATCATCAATCTATTTAATTCAGGGTAAATTTAATCTGTGTTGTCACAGGGGTTCAAAAATACTTTTTATTCAACCTGTTTCACCATCTAAACTCCTAGTAAATGGTGTTAGAAACTCAGTAAAAAATATTTTCATAATACAAACTTTAATGCCGTATTCATATACAATAAACAGAAATAAACATTCAAATAATGAACTAATGAAAAACAAATCAAATTTTACCTAATTATAAACTACCTACGGATGAGCCTACAGCACTGAGTTCTTAGAAGCCTGGAAACTGCCTTCTGCTCAATTATGAACCACTTCCTTAACCCTACATCAACCAACATCCTTTTTGCAGGACATGAGAAAATTACTCTTATATTTCTTATACTCTAAAGATTTCAATTAAATGTTCACATTTACTGGGCATCATGAATTAAAATTAAAAGAAATTACCGTAATCTTTTGTTCATGAGTAAAAATTTTGGTGCATAACACTTTGACTGCGACGTGAGCTACCGGTGGTACACGTCGGTAATTTTTGTAGTGCTGCTGACAGACCAGTAGTTGCAAATTCTATTTTCATAAATACTTTGGCATTTTCACAATGGTTTACCACAATTAACTTTAAATTTGAGTTAGGCATTGAACTTAATATTTAGTTATTGCAGTCGAAGTGTTCATAGGTTACCATTATCTCTTCAGCTCCTCCCTGATGCAGGTGTAGGAATAGAGAACTATAAATGCCATAAGGACATGAATGAAATTTTTGTCCTTCCTGACTTTGCAAACAACCTCAACCTCATAACTCGTGTACTCATACCATTCAATCACAGAAAATATTTGAGGAGATAGCACAGAAATAAGCTCAATTCCCACATTCATGAATATAAAATTAAAAGCTAAAAATACTGAACAATCCAAACATCAGGTGACACTCAATATCTCTAGCACAGATACTGGTAATAAAATTTATCTTGCAATAAATTCAAAGAAGAGAGGAAATACAAGCAGACAACCCAATAAGTTCAACATTCTAAGAGTTGGTGACAAGGCAATGTCTGTAGTAATTAGAAATACACATTAATCCCTATTATAGGTCACGTACATGGTTAGGCCGAGTCTCCACTGAACAGATAACCTTGCTGCAGCAGAGCAACGCTTACTTCAACACGCATACAGACAGAATGTGCAGTACACATCAGGACTTTTCCTCATTTGTTACCTAATTATTACGTTTCTTTCCTTACTCATATATTTACAACAATTATGTGGACTACCCACTGTGGACTCCCTCCCCCAACCCACCGTGGACCCCCTCCCCCAACCCACCGTGGACTCCCTCCCCCAACCCACCGTGGACTCCCTCCCCCAACCCACCGTGGACTCCCTCCCCCAACCCACCGTGGACTTCCTCCCCCAACCCACCGTGGACTCCCTCCCCCAACCCACCATGGACTCCCTCCCCCAACCCACCGTAAACTTGCTCCTAATCCATTAATTCAAGTTGACTAAAGCTATTCCTGCAATTGCTTGTACTTTTATATCATGAAATAAATCATGCAGCCGATTTTATTTATACAACTGCTGGTCAACTAGAGGATTATCATTAAACCCTCAGACAAATATCTAATTATCTACTCACAAACTATCAAATATCTTTCTCAATAAGTTTTGGGTCTTCCTAAATTTTTGGCAGCAATAATTCAAGAATTACAATTGATGTTAAATAAATATTCTTTGAAGGGAAGAGGGAAACAATAATAATTACAATAGTTAAGAAAAGCCCACATAATAAACAATTTAAAGTTAGTTTCAGCATCCTGAATTTCAGAAACAATTACGGTTTTCCATTGAGAAGAAAGATGATGGCACCATTTAGTATCAGTCACAGGAACGTGATATCTATACACAAGAAGTGTTCCCACACATGATCCATACCAGATGAAAATAGGAAGTAGAGACAAAAGGTTCTGTTAAAAATGCATGTTGAAGAAGAAAGTCAGAGGTGCTGAAAAAAAGGAACTGACAGTGAAATCTAAGTGGCAGAACCAATAGCAGTGTAATCTAAACCTCATACTCTTGATGCGTTAGTTATTTTGCCCGCTTGTAGGAAGATGGTTAAATGCATGTTAGGCAAAAAAGCTGAAATGGAAATTGACAAAATACCTATATCAAATTATACAATAAGGAGAATTTTGGATTCAAGGTACAGAGGTTATTGAAAGTTTCAAAAATTGCCAAAGATTAGATTAGATGATATTGTTAGTTTAAGCCTCCCTAATCGCTACCAAAAAAAAGAGCATTTCAAAGAGAGGAAGGAGGAAGGCACCATTTAGTATGGAGATGAGAGAATGGGGAATCTATGCAGAAAGGTCATAGAAACAGTAAGATGAGAAAGAAGTTCATGAAACAAGATCAAAGTTGAAGAAGAAAGTAGTAGGAGCTGAAAAAACCGGACAGCAGTGAACCGAAAAAAGATGGTCCGTAACAAAACAAAAACCTATTCTATTCTAACAAAAAGGAAGCCTACCTAACCTTCAGCTCGGGCCCTCACATAGTCCCCCTGGGAGCGTCAAAATTTGCCTCAATAGTTGATCAATCAACTGACATAAGCCACAGTGCACAGTTGCTTGTATTTGTGAGTTACATTCATGGAGATGAAATCATTAGTTTTATGCTGTAAGGAGATGCAAACGACTTGTAAAGGTCAAGATATTTCTGATGCAACAAGCTAACTTGAAAAAATTAATTTGAACTTGAAGTCTGGCATTGACTTTTTGCACTAATGGAGTTCCATGTATGGTTGGCAGTATTAAGGGGGTCAACTCATCAATTTTAAATTTTAATCTGATTGGTCTGATATTTTGCCAGTATATGTATATATTTGTTGAAAAAAAAAATTTACTTGCAACATTCTTCAATTTAGAACTCAGTCTATGGAAAAAATTGGAAATATCAGTTTTTAGTACATTTTTGGGGGTTTTCAAAAGAAAAGAAGTCTGAGTTTTCATGCTAGGAAAATAACCACAGTTTTAAAATCCTTGTCACATTAAAAACAAACTAAAGCTCTTGAATTCTCAATTTGTGTTATTGCTTTCTTTGTATTGGATCACAAACTAAAATAAAACAAAATTTTGGCTTTCATGTGATAAAAAAAACTGATGTAAAAATTGGAAATTGAAAAGCCTCAGTTTGTTATGAATGTTTCAAGGTTTTTAAAAACTGTTTCTGTTTTTTCCTAGCATAAAAATTGACTGACTTCTATTTTTTTCAATGTTGAAAATGAGGGGTTTTCAGTATAAGCCAGAAACAAAATGTTTCGATGAAGTGTAATTTAATGGAGAATAATTGTAGTTGAATGCTGTTTTGATGTTTTTTTTTATTATCTTCCTGCATAATTTTATATTTACACACTGAATAGTGAACTACAAAAAGAAAAAAAAAATTAAAATTTCATTTATTGAATGGTGAATTAGTTATTTGTGGTATGATTCTTCTGAAATTTGAACATTATATACAATTTTGAAAAAGAAGTAGTTTGTTAAATGCATTGTTTTCAATTTAGGCCTTAGTTTTTGGGAAAAATTGGAAATATTAGTTTTTCAGTTCATTTATGGGGGTATTTCAAATGAATAGAGGTCAATGAGTTTCTATGCTACAACAAAACCATAGACAGTTTTGGAAACCTTCAAACATTGCTAACAAACTAAAAATGCAAGATTTTTCATTTTCCTGTTTCCATTTTATATGGGGTTAAAATTCATGATTTTTAATCCCCTTATACCCTTCTGGAAGAGGGGATCTAATGCCCATAGCCCCATAAAATTTTAGGGCATTATAATCTATCACCTAAGGATCCTTTTTCAACATCAACAAAAACTTGGCCCATCAGGCCCCCCCTTAAAGGCTTTGCTTCACTAGTACAGAGAGAAAATCATGACGTCATTCATTTACATTGCCGTTTACATCAAGGAGTTGCAGCTTCAAAAGAATCACAGGGCAATTTGAAGGAGGAATTGCAGCAAGTTATTGAAATAGTCAACATCATTAAAAGTAAACCAATGAAGTCAAGAGTGTTCCAAGAATTGTGCAAAGACATGGATTCTAATCATATTCTCTTATGGATGTGGAAGCTCCATGGGTATCAAAGGGTAAAAGTCTTATGTTTTCACGATTCACAAGAGTAATTGAATGCATTTTTTAAAAAAGAAAAGATTTTGAATAATTTTGTAATATCTCATGTGATTTTTGGATGTCTAAAATGAAAGATACTACAGATATATTCTGTCATCTTAGTACTGCTAACAGTAGCATGCAAGGCAAAATGAAAATATCCTCACCTTAACAGATAAATTGGTATCTCAAAAAAAAAAAGTTGATATTTGTCAAGTCTGAGTCTACAAAGGTGAAACGATATGTTGCCTAAAATGCATACCTACTGCAGAAAGAAAATGATCTTTAGTTAAGCAAAACATTTGTCTACACTCAGAGAACGCATCAACCATTATTTTCTGTCATTGAACACAGAGATTAGCATGACTGGATTTTAAATCCCTCAAAGGGATCGAACGGTTTTTCCCACGAAACTTAAAAAATTAATAAAAAATACTTCAGGAGCAAAATAAGCTCGGAGGGATTCACAACATGTTTAGAACATTCGAATAGACGTTCAGAGCCCTAAAATTTTTCAAATTTGCCCATACTCCAACCCTTTAAAGGAAATTTCTAAGAAACCTTATTTCTCAGTCAATATTTACATAGAGACGATTAGTTTTTAGGTTTGGTTTAAAATGAATTGATCTAAAAAGATGAGATCCAGTTTCTTGATATCGCTTCAAAAAAAAATTCAAGAAATGTTTGTATTATTGAAACATAATTTATGTATTTTTTAGTGATTACTTCAAATGGCAACAAAAAATTTTCTAATCAACTTATCAAAATACTACTCCTATGCAGATTTAAAGTACACACTTTGATCTTTACGATGCAAAAAAGATCTCCATATGTTAAAAACTGTTGAAGAAATAATTGAAAAACTGGAAGGCTTTTTCTCATAACAAGTTTTTTTTCAGTTGTGCGGCTCAATTTCTCCTACAGTTTTACATTATGAAGATCTTTTAGCATCGTAAAGATCAAGGTGAGTACTATAAATTTGAGAGATCGTCTTTTGATAAGTTGAATAGAAATTTTTTATCACCATGTAAAGAAAAAAAAATAAAATCTGTTTATTATTCAATATTTTTAAAAAAAATATTTTTGAGGCGATATAAAAAAACCGAATCTCAAATTTGTAGACCAATTCATTGTGAATCGAGCAAAAAAACTAATTATCTATGTACAATATTGACTGAGAAAGACTTTTTCGAAATTTCCCTTTGAGGGGGGTGGGGGTGAAAGGGGCATGGGCAAATTTTACAAATTTTAGGGCTCTGCTCGTCCATTCAAACGTTCTGAATATGTTGTGAATCCCTCCGTCCTTATTTCTCTCCTGAAGTATTTTTTATCAATTTTTGAGGTTTCATGGGGAAAACGTTCGATGTCCTTAATTAATTTTCCTTATTATGAACTTCAATTACCTGAAAATAAATTAGCAAGTATATCAGGCAACCAAAGGTTGGAAATAGAACATTCTGCTGTCACTACCTTGTGGACTTCCACAAAAAAAGAATATCCGACCTCATAAGATCAAACTCTGGCAGTCCTCTTACAATTTCCATTTCCCATCTGTGTGAATAAGGGTTCTCTACATTGCACAATACAAAAGAATGAGTATGCTCCACTGAAGAAAAAATGCAAGCGTGCTTATCCTATTGTTAAATATTTTGTATGGCAGTCCCTTAGTTCGGGCGCCAATTTGTTAAATAGTTGTTTTGGCGAATCCGCGTTGGACGCCAGTTATAGAT